>CANUEZ040000033.1:1850878-3181756 GCA_948099385.1 Fasciola hepatica | reverse complement strand
ATAATAACGGTTTATTTCGGAGACGTCCGAGGCCTGCCAAGTGCATAATCGGCTGTTTACAAGTGATGGAATAAACAGACAAAACCCTTGAAAATGTGGAAATTAACATGACAGGAGGGATACTAATATGCTGGCGATGGAGAAGGCATAGGAAATAGGTGATGTCGACGTTGCAAAGGATTTTACCCGGATCATGCTTTCTTTATCTATTGAAAAATCTAGGTTACCCTCATAAGTTTGTTCCGACGCGGTGCACGTATGGTTTAGTTGTAGTACTTTGGCGACACCTAAATATTTTGTAAGGACAATTTTGAAACTGTCTAGTGTCTGTCAGGCCCGAATGTCTTCAGGGAGCTTGTTCCAGATGCGGAAACAGACGGTGATGAAGAACCTTTCTTTTGATGTTGTCCTGGAGTACGGGACCGTAATAGCATGATTCCGGTTACGAAGAGTGTAAGGTGCGTCTCGAGCGAAACATATGTCAGTGATAGACGTACGCGCTCCAGAATGCAGGAGGTACAGTGGAAGCTACATATCGAATTTCTTACGTGGTGGCTGTAAAGACCGGTCTTGGATCATCCCTCAAAATCGTTGCACTTCCATATTTCTCTCAACATCACAAACGTGCCTACACTATTGACGTGTTTTCACGCAGTTTATGTTTTATGGACCAAATTTTGTTTCCTCGCGCCCAGCGCGCTACTTTGGCATATCCTTGTTCTGGACCTGCGTGACGCACGTGCAACTCCGTCGCACGCAGCAATTTGGTTCTCGTTTTTGAGTCCTTGTGACCTCATATTTGAGGTTTGTATCTGTTTCGTGTCATTTTTCATTCAATAATCTAGTATCATAGAATCCCACGGATAATCGACATTTGATTTCGGGATCCGTTGCAAACTTGGCTACGTATTGCTCAAAAGCGTGTTACAATACTCAGCTGATCAACCTGGAACGATAAAATACACAAAGTGCCAGGAAAAGGCTCGAAAAAGTTGGAATCAGGACGGAAAGTAATACGGCAAGTCACTGAGGAGCTTTTGGGTACTTTTGATTCTTTAATCAATGCTAGGTCATCTAGTCCTCTAGGTGCTTGCTCATGTATTACTGGGGGTAATGTGGATTGTGAGAATTGCGATTTATTTAGGCTATGTTTGACCTAGAACAACAACTGCTTTCGGCTAGGCAACAGGCCCAGGAAGCAGAAGATAAACGTTGACAGAACGAGCGGGGGCAGAAGGCCAACGACTACGAAATATTTGATAGATCAGGACAAACTGAAACAGGAAACTCTGCGCCGGTCGTCGAATATAATGCATCAACGCAACCAACGATCGATCTGACAAGAGTAGAACCGACAATTTTTGACAGGCGATCTGAACATTGCTGCAGGTTCGTCAAGCAGTTCGAAACGTTCGTCGAAAATAAGGTAACCGATACCGGACAAAGGCTTCTCTACCTGACCCACTAATGTCGAGGCCGAGCAAGGTAAGTTGTCGATGGGTGTACCATGTTCGATTCGGAACAAGGCTACACAAGAGCAAGGAAGATTTTGAGGGACTTGTTTGGCCAACCTTTCAAAGCATCCCGTAACCTAATAGAGGGCGTAATGGTAGAGGCAAAGAGAACCAAGGGCGACGTCTATACAATGGCAGACCTGGTGATCAAGATGCAGGACTGCTCAATAGTCCTCGGCCATTTAGGTTACGGGGCTGACCTAGATGCAATGCGTACTTTTGAGGGCATAGTCCGCCACCTCTATCCCAAACTACAGATTCGGTGGGCGGAAGAAGCAGAACGGATAAGCCGAAGCGGCCGTGAGGCTAGCTTCGAAGACTTGACCGAGTACCTGGACAGGCAAAGCAAGATAGCCGATAGCAGGTTCGGCCGACTCATCCGGGACAGCAACCGGGAAAACAAGCCCAGTACTGGCCAGGCTCAAACTCCTGCACCGGAACATCCAAAATATCAACCTCGGACCAGTGCACACGCTATTTCACGCGATGCCACGGCCCAACCAAATTGCAGATCTTGTGGTGTTAGCCATGGACTACCAGAATGCTTCAAGTCCGGCAACGCCACAATAGACGAACGGTGGGGAATGGCGAGGATGGCAGGAGCGTGTTATATTTGTATCAACACCACGCACCGGGCGGCAGCTTGTAGGACAGGGAACCGACGTGGTTACGGGGGCCGCACGAGCAGACACCATCGGATGTTACACCAGGCGAGAGAAACTATACCCAAGGTGAACACCAAGCCCAGTGTTATTTGTTCAACGTCGCGGTCTGCCAGTAAACCAGTACGTTTAGGCGTAGTTGCCGTGTGAGTGGTGACCCCAACCGGGGTGGTCAAAGCGTTGGCTCTTATCAAAAGTGGATCTGACACTACCCTAGTGAAAGAGCGGTTTGCCGACAAACACCGACTCACTAAAGGTGCGACGTCGTTAGCAGTAAGCACGGTGGGAGGAACTCAAGTAATGACCGCCGGCAGGTTGAGGTTGCAACTCTTCTCCTTAAACACTAACAAGCAAATTGAACCAGCGGAAGCATTCACATCAGCTGATCTCCCCATGCAAGCACCCAGGTCGGTGAACGCAATCTTGACTAGGTGGCCCCACCTGCAGGATAATGATAATGATGATAATGATAATGGTTTATTTCGGATAACCCGAGGCATGCTGTAACGCAAGATCAAACGGTACAATTGGACGTAGAGTCCGAATTCCAAGAGGTTGGTTAAGGTATGTGCACTCAATATTGTACAGGAGAAAGTATTTAAGTCACTCTTTGTGGCGGCGCCCGGCAAATTTGAACTCAAGGTCGGGTGGCCAACCCGGTCAAGTCAGGGTCGAGATGGTCGAAGGTAGCTGACTCTTCCTGAAACAGTACAAAACGAAGTGCTACGCAACAAGAGAATCAAACAGAATTGACGAAAGTTTTGTTCACTTTGAGGGAAAAGAAGTTTCCGAGGGAGACATGAACCAGCTACAGCGCTCCGCGGAGTATGGCACGGCTTTGGATTGGAAATCAGACGATGAGAGGAATGAATTTGCAGACAGAGAACAATCAAAATCTTTCGAAGATTTTCCTTGAAACGTTCAGCGACCAAGTATCGGCTTAGTCCGTTAAATACCCAATGAAGGACTCATTTGTAGAGAGTGATTGCCTAGGTGATGGTAAGAGAAGTGACCGGACGCAAGCATGTAATCGTTGCGCACATTGTTAACGTTCATGAGGGGGGAATGTGATGCACCAAAATAGAAATGGGTACTGGGCGAGTATTCAAATGGCAGGTAAGTATTTACGTTTGATAATCGTTATCTAAGGGCCGAAAATAAAGACCAGAGAGATGCAAGAATCAAAATTGTCTGGGAGGATTTACCAAGATAGAATACCGAATATGAAAAAGCACCAACAAACGCTAAATACAGTTGGGAAGTTGGGCGGCTGGATGTGGATGGAGTCCGTGATAAACCAAACGGACATCACATCTGGCGAGGTCGCTGGAGTGATGGTGGAAGAAGTGGCAGGATGTAAACATGTAATCGTTGCGCACATTGCTTACTTTCATAAAGGTGAAATGTGATGCACCAAAATAGAAATGGGTATTGGGCGAGTATCTAAATGGCAGGTAAGTATTTACGTTTGATAACCGTTATCTAAGGGCCGAACATGATGACCGGAGAGATGCAAGAATGAAAATTGTCTGGGAGGATTTACCAAGATAGAATACCGGACATTGTGGTACGGAAGTGGATGGCAACAATAAATGTGAATTTTGCAAATATATTGATAACTTATAAAATAAAAGCGAGTTTTATCTCGGGGATTGGTTAAGTTTGCTAATAGGACAAGCGGGCAGTTTGGCAAGAATCACTGGGAAGACGATGAAGTGGATCTCCTCATCGGCTGCAACGTGCCAGAGGCGCACTGGGTACTTGACCAGAGAGTGGGCGACCGCCAGGCAACTTATGCCGTGCGCACGGCTCTGAGATGGATATTACATGGTCCAGTAGGAGTACGTGGTTCCGTGAATTATTTATCCTCCGAAGCGGACCGCATAGAGTATCACCTTCAGCGGCTGTATAGAAAGAAGTTTCATGAAATTGGAGACGAAAGACCATCGTTGTCTCAAGGGGATCCTATCGCTCTACATATTGTACGGCAAGGCAATAGAGGCCTTAAAAACAGCTCGAGGTTCCCCTCTCCTGGCGCACATCAGCTGACCCGTGGACTGATAATAGAAACTATGCCATTCAAAGACTAGTACGACTGAGAACGCTTATTAATGGTATATTTCTCGGCCATGGTCGAGACACACACGCAGGCGCATGATCATGGTGTACAGCGTTACTCAGTTAAATGAAATAATCACAAACTGCAGGTATAAAGGTCAAGAGTGCCAGCTGTAGTAAAACATAGCCAACGATTGTTTATATGGATCACTCTAATAATGGTTTCCGCGCCAACTTTGAACCGGTTTCGGTTTCGCGCTGGGCGGTGGCGCACAGTGAAGATATCGAATAGGAAGTTCATTCGTGCTGCTAAAGTTGCATTATCAACGGAAATGATGCAAGCCATGAAAAACAGCGGTTTACCGCGTATCTGCGAACAGCGAAGCTTCAAATAGGAAGAAAAAGAGATTGTGTGGAAGTACACTCGGGGAAATTTGTGCATACGAAGAGAATAGCAAATCATAAAGCTGATGCAAACCCTGAATGTCAGTTCTACCGGGGTTCAAGAAAAGGAATGAGTTATGAAACAAAGAAACTTGAAACTAATTTTATGAATGAACATTTTTGTACTTTGGTGAATGTGGAAGTAACCAAGGTCCATATGAGGGTGAGTTAAATTTCAGGATCAGTAACCTGTATTATTCAGAAATGTGAAAGTGCAACTGGAGGGCCCTGGAAAAGTGGAGGATCAATTTCCAGCCGGACACGAATCGAGCGAAAAGCGGACTGTTGCAACAGATACTAAAGTGAAAAATCTCCGCATTGACTTGGGAAATATTATGCTGTTTCACTGACAAATATATATACATATATAGATGTGCATTGACGCATTGAGCCTCACTGTTATTCGGCATCATTACTGGTAATGTTTTATATTCAATGGGTATAGTTCATCTGGCGGGGTGAAGGATGTGTGTCGGTCAATCAGCCCAGAGTGGCGAGATATGACGGATTTAATGATAATGGTATATTTCTCGGCCATGGTCGAGATGCACGCGCTAGCGCATGATCATGGTGTGACACGTTACTCAATAAGGTGGAATATTCACAAATTCAAAGTGTGAAAGTCGAGAGTATCAGCGATAGACAGACCTAGCCAGCATCAGTTTGAATGGATCACTTTACTAATGGTTTGCGCGGCAGTTTCAAACCGGTTTCGATTCCGGGTTGGGAGGTGGAGATATCGAAAAACCGTTGGCGCAATGTCAAGGACGCATTATGAATGAGAATGATGCAAGCTGGGAAACGGAGGCCTGCTAAGGTTCTACAAATGGAGTAAATTTTGAACAAGAAGAAAAGGAAGGAAAAAAATGTAAAGAAGTGTTCTCGGGAAAATCGGTGCATGCGAAGAGGATAGCGATCCATGAAGACGATGCAGACCATGAATGTCGGATTTACCGAAGTTCAATAAATGGAAAGAGTTTCGAAACGATGCCGAGACCAATTTCGTGATAGTGAACACTGGTGGATGTGGGAGAAACAGCAGTCCAGAAAAAGGTGAGTTTAGATTCAGGATCAGTAACATGTACCATCCAGAAATGAGAAAACGCAACTGGAAGGTCCTCGAGGAGTGGAGAGTCGATTTCCAACCGGCTACGGTTCGGAGGAAAGGTGGACTGTGGTAACGGATGATAAAGTGGAAAATCTCCGCATGGACTTGTGCGTTAATATGCTGTTTCACTAACAAGTATATATGTACATATGTTGACGCATTTGCCTTCAGTGATATTCAGCGTCGTTTTTGGTGCCGTACGACATCATATGGGTATGTTTCGTCTAGCAGGGCAAAGTATGTGTCGGTCAATCAGCTGAGTGTGGTGGTATATTAGCAAGATGCGCATGAACTGGAATGTGTGTTGGTTGTTTTAGAAAAAGCTGAATGATCTGATAAGCAATTGGGAGTATTTCATGTCGGGTGGTTTGATTTCGGTCCCAGTTGCTATGGTAGGTTCTACATGAGCCTCTGTCCGTACGAGTCAGACTGGAGTCCTTGGTTATCCGGTTTGGTGACTGCGATAGTGGGAGGCGACGAGCCTGAAATAAACAGGGATTACAGTCTGGACGTGGTTCCAGCTGTGGCATAGGGTAATATATGACGACAACAGTAATGAACTGGCTGAGTTTATGTGAATGGGGCAAAGATGAAGTTCATTTAAGCGGTCAGTGGCACCTACTCCACGTTCTGGGTGGAGTAGGCTCGCCGGGGACTGAGCTTTAATGCTGCAGGCTAGCAGAGTTGCGTCCAACGGTTGGGCCATTTTGTATGCATTCTAAAGGATTATTGGTTCGCAAGTTGGTGTGGCTGTGCTGGGACACTAAGAAAAATCCAGAGCTTTAAGGTTAAAAGGATCTAGAAATGGCAGCCCTTGGTCTAGTTTGCTTACGCAGTATGCAGTTCAGCACTGAGGCGGTAAGGTGGGATTGAAGGAACAGTGAGAGTTAATGGGACTGGTACTCTGCTAGCATAGCACTATATTTGTTACGATCTCTTCCGGTATAGTGGTTACTCTATACTGAATGGTTCCTGAACGGCCCTAAAGTGGAAGAAAGTATGATGGTGTCGGTGATGACACCTAAAGGAAACTGGTCTCGTTCCGAGAAACATAGCCGTAAGTTCGTCTATGCACATACTCGATGGTGCTAGTGTGCTGAGATTATACTTGATTAAGAGCAAGGATATTCGATTTAGTGGTGTTTGCATGGTTACCGTGATATCTTTCTCTTCATTAGCATATTGCAAACAGGAAAACACCTATGTGAGAACTGGTTTGGCGAGCCGTGAGAGGTGGGAACGGGATGGGGCCAAATTTTCATCAGGGAAGCAATTGCTAACGGTCTACATTCGGTGCCCACGGTAGGCGGCACTAGGGTCTGCTTCAGTTAGGGAGGCAGCACGATACACATCCATTAGCATCCAGCTCGTGCCGCTCCAAGAGTGAACCACACTTTTTTTGACCTTATTACTACTATGTTTAGTTTTATCACAATCAGGTATCTGGCTGTCAGAGAAGGCGGAGCTGCTTTTGGTGGTTGACTACGGCTCCCAAACCCCTGCAGAAACATGGACCGCATGTAACAAGCCGCGTTGAGAATAGGTCAACCACACTAGTCAATCCGTAGCAAACGGCAGCCTGGGGACATGGCTCACATGTGACAATGCTGGTATGCCTGGAAGACAAAGCAATAGGGTATTTTTTCTCTTTTTTTATTCCAATCTCTTTTTGAGGTTTCTCTCTTCTCATCGGTGGTCAGCTCTGTGCAGGGAGACAATCACAGCCAGGAATGCTCACAGATGTGCCACGGTAACACTCGCCATATCCGTGAAGTCAGATCCCCAGTGCGGTTTACATAGGACAGAAAATGCGGGGGAAGTTAGAGTCAACCACAGCCTGCGATTATTTGTTGGGGTTCAAGCTCACTGAAACACCAGTTTGCACAAGGATGGGGCACTACTTGCAGTCCTAACAACGTTATGCCCTTATGCCTGAGTACGCCATGGGCCGCTTTGTTGGCTTGCCGCAAAAAAGGTATTTGGTGGTAAAAAATTGAGATTGTTTTGCCGTCCTAGATCGTGTGAATGAACCGCTGAGTTCCTCAATTGCTGCAGCGAGGGAGCCAACCCTGTGCGGGTCTAACTGAGACTAGGTTGCTCAAAGCGGTTATTCGATTTATTAGTACCCTATACCTACCTCAAAGGCCTGGGCCCTTAAAATATGGGGATTGTATATCCTAGTCAGCGTGTCTACCGTTAGGGCTTTGCTTATTTCCTGTTTGAAAGCCATCGATGTCGGTGATAATGCCCGAATTCCTTGTGGTAGCTTGTTCCACAATGAAGCGTACTTGTTAATAAAGAAGTTTGACCGAAGAGCAAGCTTTGGCAAAGGGACAGATATCAAGAACTCATTGTTACGTAAGGGATAAGTAGAAAGGGTTCTCACCTTGGGTGCTGAACTACATGATCTATTCTTCAAGATATTGTGAAAGAATAGGAGGTTATTTCTTATGCGGCTTAGCCATAAGGGATCGATTTTCAGCCGCCCACATCGTTCCATGTAATTAGAGGGCGAACAAAAACCCATGAGCTGTTTCGTGAATGCCCGTTGTACGTTCTCAAACGCTATACGGTCCCTTTGTCGCATGTTTTAACAAATGATTGAGCCGTATTCCAGAAGAGGTCTAACATGGGACTTAAAAATGTTTAGTTTACTTTCTGGCAAAATAAATGTTTGATGTATTAGCCCGATCGTACGGCGTGCTTTAGCCGCCTGGATGGCCGCGTGTTCCGAAAAGTCAAACGTACATGAGCAGTGTAGACCCAAGTCACGTACCTGAGAGTTATTGGGAATGAATTTGCCGTTTATATTAAATCTTCCAGTGGGGACGTGACATTTATACGTGTTCATATTACTTTTTTCGGCGGAAAAACTCATTTTCCAATCATCACTCCAGGAGCTGAGAGCGAGCAGTTCCCTTGTAATGCCATCTACTTTAGACGCTAACGCCGCGGGCTCAAAAGTGTATACGATTTTGATATCATCTGCGAACAGGAAGGGAACTCCCGCTGAAAAATGGTAAATATATCGTTAACGTACATTCGGAACAGTAATGGGCCCAGTACACTACCTTGTATCACCCCACTAGTCACGGGACGGGGTTCCGACAAATTTCCGCCTATACTTATAACCTGGTCTCGGGCTGATAAGTAGGATGCAAACCAAGCGAGCATCGGGTCCACGATTCCATATGTTTTGATATTCTGTAGTAACCGGACGTGGGATACTCGGTCAAACGCCTTGGTCATGTCCAAAATGATCACGATTGCCGAATTACCAATATTGAAAGCCTCTGTGACCAGATTGAGGAAATCTGTCATGCATGTCGCACATGATCTGTTTTTCAGAAAACCATGCCGACCAGCGTTGATTAGATTATGGTTAAGAAGGTGACGTGTCAGCCTTTCCTTGATCATTCTCTCCATGATTCTGGACACGACCGGGGTGTGGTTCAATGGCCGATAGTTAACTGGATCTAGACGTGATCCTATTTTGTGCATAGGTATGATAGTTGAAGTTTTCCATTGAGAAGGGAAAACACTGCACCCGAGTGACAAATTGAATATGTCAGTAAACCAGTACGTTTAGGCGTAGTTGCCGTGTGAGTGGTGACCCCAACCGGGGTGGTCAAAGCGTTGGCTCTTATCAAAAGTGGATCTGACACTACCCTAGTGAAAGAGCGGTTTGCCGACAAACACCGACTCACTAAAGGTGCGACGTCGTTAGCAGTAAGCACGGTGGGAGGAACTCAAGTAATGACCGCCGGCAGGTTGAGGTTGCAACTCTTCTCCTTAAACACTAACAAGCAAATTGAACCAGCGGAAGCATTCACATCAGCTGATCTCCCCATGCAAGCACCCAGGTCGGTGAACGCAATCTTGACTAGGTGGCCCCACCTGCAGGATAATGATAATGATGATAATGATAATGGTTTATTTCGGATAACCCGAGGCATGCTGTAACGCAAGATCAAACGGTACAATTGGACGTAGAGTCCGAATTCCAAGAGGTTGGTTAAGGTATGTGCACTCAATATTGTACAGGAGAAAGTATTTAAGTCACTCTTTGTGACGGCGCCCGGCAAATTTGAACTCAAGGTCGGGTGGCCAACCCGGTCAAGTCAGGGTCGAGATGGTCGAAGGTAGCTGACTCTTCCTGAAACAGTACAAAACGAAGTGCTACGCAACAAGAGAATCAAACAGAATTGACGAAAGTTTTGTTCACTTTGAGGGAAAAGAAGTTTCCGAGGGAGACATGAACCAGCTACAGCGCTCCGCGGAGTATGGCACGGCTTTGGATTGGAAATCAGACGATGAGAGGAATGAATTTGCAGACAGAGAACAATCAAAATCTTTCGAAGATTTTCCTTGAAACGTTCAGCGACCAAGTATCGGCTTAGTCCGTTAAATACCCAATGAAGGACTCATTTGTAGAGAGTGATTGCCTAGGTGATGGTAAGAGAAGTGACCGGACGCAAGCATGTAATCGTTGCGCACATTGTTAACGTTCATGAGGGGGGAATGTGATGCACCAAAATAGAAATGGGTACTGGGCGAGTATTCAAATGGCAGGTAAGTATTTACGTTTGATAATCGTTATCTAAGGGCCGAAAATAAAGACCAGAGAGATGCAAGAATCAAAATTGTCTGGGAGGATTTACCAAGATAGAATACCGAATATGAAAAAGCACCAACAAACGCTAAATACAGTTGGGAAGTTGGGCGGCTGGATGTGGATGGAGTCCGTGATAAACCAAACGGACATCACATCTGGCGAGGTCGCTGGAGTGATGGTGGAAGAAGTGGCAGGATGTAAACATGTAATCGTTGCGCACATTGCTTACTTTCATAAAGGTGAAATGTGATGCACCAAAATAGAAATGGGTATTGGGCGAGTATCTAAATGGCAGGTAAGTATTTACGTTTGATAACCGTTATCTAAGGGCCGAACATGATGACCGGAGAGATGCAAGAATGAAAATTGTCTGGGAGGATTTACCAAGATAGAATACCGGACATTGTGGTACGGAAGTGGATGGCAACAATAAATGTGAATTTTGCAAATATATTGATAACTTATAAAATAAAAGCGAGTTTTATCTCGGGGATTGGTTAAGTTTGCTAATAGGACAAGCGGGCAGTTTGGCAAGAATCACTGGGAAGACGATGAAGTGGATCTCCTCATCGGCTGCAACGTGCCAGAGGCGCACTGGGTACTTGACCAGAGAGTGGGCGACCGCCAGGCAACTTATGCCGTGCGCACGGCTCTGAGATGGATATTACATGGTCCAGTAGGAGTACGTGGTTCCGTGAATTATTTATCCTCCGAAGCGGACCGCATAGAGTATCACCTTCAGCGGCTGTATAGAAAGAAGTTTCATGAAATTGGAGACGAAAGACCATCGTTGTCTCAAGGGGATCCTATCGCTCTACATATTGTACGGCAAGGCAATAGAGGCCTTAAAAACAGCTCGAGGTTCCCCTCTCCTGGCGCACATCAGCTGACCCGTGGACTGATAATAGAAACTATGCCATTCAAAGACTACTACGACTAAGAGGACGCTTCGTTCGAGATCAGGATCTGTGGGAAAGATATACAGAATTAATGAAGCGAAACGAAGCCCTCGGCGACGTTGAAAAGGTGTCTACTACCACTGACGGCCAAAAGAGCATCTGGTATCTGCGTCACCACCCGGTCATCAACCCCAAGAAACCCGGAAAACTGCGGGTGGCTTTCGACTGTGCAGCCAAGTTCCAGGGCAAGTCGTTAAACGATCGCTTACTACAAGGGATCGACTGGACCACACCACTGATCATAGTTTTGTGCCGTTTCAGAATGGGTAAAGTGGCCTTGTCTGCCGACATTAGGGAAATGTTTCATCAGGTGAAAATACCGGTAGGAGAACGAGACGCGTTGCTTTTCCTGTGTTGGGAAGAGAGCGACCGGGACAACGCAGCGATGAATTATACAATGACCGTCAACCCTTTCGGAGCCATATCGTCACCATTTTGTGCGAACTACGCCCTCCGAGAATCAGCGAACAAACATGGCGATCTAGTCCATCGGACGGTTGTAGATAGCGTCAGCGTGAACTTCTACGTCGACGACTACCTTGGGTCATTCGATGATGTGGAATCAGTTCTAGAGCAGTTCAGGTGTCTAACGAAATTGCTGAAAGAGGGCGGCTTCCATCTAACTAAATGGATGCCGAACGCTTCAAAAGTGCTGAAAGTTATCTCGTATCACGAAAGGGCCGAAAGGGTAGGAGATTTTGAAGGCTCTCCACTTCCTATCGAAAGCACTTTACGAATACAATGGGACGCGGAAACGGACGACTTTGTTTTCGAGCTAAACGTTCCCAAGCTGCCAATAACCCGTCGTGGAATACTATCTGCTGTCTCTAATAATAATAATAATAATAATATTAATAATAATAATAAAGGTATATTTCTTGATCGTGGTCAAGACACGTGCACAAGGCATGATCAGAGAACACAGCAATTCACAGTAATGTGGGGTAATCACAATTTTGAAGTTCATGGTTCACACAACTGCAGTATTAGAACGATCAGCTTGGACGGTGTTTAGGTGAACTAAAGAGAGGAGGGTTCGGCGCGGCTACTATGAATCGGTTTTGAATTCGGAACAGGGACGATGCAGTTAGCGGGGTGAACGTAAGAATGCGGATGAAGCGATACTGAAGAAAGGTAAAAGTGCAGTGTTTGCAAGAACCCATAAAGCAACTGGTGTCAGACAGCACTACATGAACAGGGAGTTCAGGCAAGAATAATACACAACTTGCCTCATGGATGCCGATAACTGTCCACGACGGATCTGGTAGTCCAGAATGGCTCACGGCGATCTGCGGAATTTGGTGTGCAGTTGATGAAGACAGAGAGAGAGGTGGAGTGAAAGAGATCCAAAGAGGAGTCCGGAATTGTAGAAGGAGTCGCGGTGTGGCACTAACTGGATAGTTCAGGAATCAATATTGAGGATTTGGTTGAGAGTGTTACCAAAAGAAGAATAAAAATAAAGTTAACATGGTGTTATCAAAATGCAGTCGGAGATGCCTACAGGAAATGGAGAAGATTGACCATCCATTGGATAACGCATTGTGGGGGGTGCCTGTTGTACAAACGCAAGTGAGTCGAATGGGATAATCAGATTGGCCTTTCTGCATGGGTAATTCCGATATTATATAGAAAATCACATGGAGGCAGAAACTCTCACCAGGAATGCAGTGTGGTTTTAAGGAGCGTGAATGATGAATGGACACAACTGGGAATTTCAACAAGCCATCGTGGAAACACTGTTGGAGACAAACTCTGCTGATGCAACCAAACGGATATGCACGGGTGGTGGAGGGGAAGGAAGACGGCGGTGACTGAAAGAGGCCAGACCCGAAGGGACAGAGGAAGTTGAGTGTAAAAGTGTAATTTTCTGCATACGTGATAAAAGAATGAATAACCAAGTGGTTGGTATTTTGTTTCATGAAGACATTAGTAGCTGTTGATGGCAGGTAGTTCACGATGAGGGCAGCAGTCAAAAAGAGCTAGGCTGACGAACTAGGGAGAGTAGGTACGGAAAGCAACGGCGAGGGCCAGGCTCCGGTCCTGCACGCGGAATTAATTGAACTGTTCTTGTGGAGTACGGTGAATGGATGCTGATGGGTGATGTCATGAATCCGTCCGGCGGTCCAGTGAGACTATCATGAATAATTGTAATCCTGGTTATTGGATTGTGATCACTGGTCAGCCACGTAAGGAGCTCCATATAAAGCGTCATCAGGTGTGAGTATAGGTTTAACCACGGTCAATCCGATTGATCATATCGTTTAGTCCGTTAGGTAATCCAGGGTTAACGTCGATTTGGTTGACGGGCTACCCAGGTAACCAGGGTGTTCTGGAATAGAGGAAAAATGCACCAGTCTGGAGCGTGTCCCATCTGGGGATTAAAATTAACGGTTTAACAAAAATTAGGGTGATAATGCTACTGGATGGCAAGTGGGCCGATCTACGAGTGAAAGGGGAGGACAGCAGTCTAGTTTGTTCGATTTGCTCGGTTTTGTCTCACCCTGGCTGCTGCCCGGAAAGTTCTTGCTGCAGCGGCTGTGCCGTAAGAAAGTTGATTGGGACCAGTCACTGGACCGAGAAGACCGGCCGGACTGCGAAGGATTTCTGAACACCTTAAAGAAACTAGGGGACATAGGGATTCCGCGATGTTCGTCTCCTTGTCATGCGACACGGACTGGAGAACTACACGCCTTTTCTGAAGCATCCGAAGTCGGTTAAGGAACAGTGGTGTACGGACAATGGTGCACAGGAGATGGACAATATACTACGAGGATCCTGCTCGCCGAAGACCGCGTAGACCCACTGAAGTGGGTTTCGGTACCGCTCTTCGAACTCAGCACGGTCACGTTGGCAGTCCGGGTAGTACAAGCGCTAAGGAGATGTTCCGACTTCTGCTTTTGGCCGGCTCGTTTTTGGGAGGACTCGAAGAAAGTACTGCACTACATTAACAACGTTCGGAGCCGGTTTAGTACTTTCGTTGCTAACCGACTCACGATTATCCACGATGAATCAGCCACGGAAAAGTCAAAGCATGTCAGGTCTGGCGATAACCCAGCCGATCTGTGCTCCCGAGGTTTGACCATCTTTCGGCAAATGGACACGTGGACGAGAGGACCAAAATTCCTGCAAGCGCCCAAACAGGACTGGCCCGTGTACGAACTAAAACCCCCATGAAATTAGAACTGGAGATCCTAGGCGTAGTGATGACGGCCAATGTCGTCGAAACGACATTCATTTTGTCACGTTTCGTCAGATTTTCTTCCTGGATGATGACACTTCGTGCGGTAAGTTGGTTGGCCAGGTTCAAGAGACATTTGCTAGTCATGTACGGGGTCCGACCTTCAGTCCGCATACGAGTGTGTCCGATAAGTCCCGATGAACTACGAGCCACAGAATACGATGTATTCAAAATGATACTACGGGAGGCTTTCGCCCAAGAGCTCGAGAAGGCGGAAGAAGGGGGACCGATCAACAAAGAAATATCATCTCCGAGAGGCGAATTAAAGCGTTTAAACCCCAAACTCATTGATGGACTGCTGCGGGTGGATGGTAGGCTGGCCAACGCCCACCTGAGCTTTGACACAAAGTATCCTATACCGCTGCCTGCGAGACAACCTGTGGTAGAGCTAATGATCCAACACGTCCACGCCGTGGAGGGACATGCCGGGGAAAGTCACGTGACGAGCGTCATCCGAAAGCGCCTTTGGTTGCTGAGAGGACGAGAGACTGTAAAACGCGTAATCCGACGTTTTGTGCAATGTAGGAGACGCAATGCCACGGCGGCCAAACAACACATGGCCCCGTTATCAGAATGCAGGGTGACTGTGGGTTGGTGGCCGTTCGGCGACACCGGGTTGGGCTATTTCGGGCCCTTGTGGATGAAGCACGGGAAGAGATTAGAAAAACGATATGGGTGTATCATGACGTGCATGAAGTCACGCGCGGTACACCTAGAAGTCGCACATTCAATGGCAACCTATTATCTCTTACGGACCCTGCGGCACTTTATCAAACGGAGAGGCGTACCAGCCGGTATATACTCAGATAATGGGTCGAATTTTGTGGGCTTTCACAGGGAACTGAAGATTTGGCATAAAAACATGAACAGGGACGAACTGCAGGATCGAACCGTGGCCTACGGCATACGATGGCACTTCAGTCCCCCGCAGGCCAGTTATCGCGGCGGCCTATGGGAACGCATGATTCGGTCCGCCAGACGGATATTTCTGTCGATCATGGAGCAACAGCCGACCGACAACGAGACGCTGAACACCATCGTGACTGAGATAGAGGGAATTCTGACCAACCGTCCCCTGGTTCCAATAATGAACGGCGACCCCACCCATCTGGCGCTCACCCCGAACGACTTATCGACGTCAAGGTCGAATGGGGGTTTCTAAGGGCTGGTAAGCCTCCGTGGGAGCCACCTCAATGGATGGGAGCAGGCAAACTATCTTGGAGGCGCTGGCTGCGGGAGTGCCTACCGGCTCCGCAGACTCGACAGAAGTGACTGGTCAAAGCAAGACCATTCAATGCTGGGGATATGATGATCGCAGGCAAACACGCGCATTTCAGAACCTGGCCTTTGGGCTGTGGTTATGGAAACCATCGAAAGCTCGAACGAAATGATTAGAACCGTGAAGGTGAAGACAGCCAAAGGAAAGTAAATTTGCGATGTACGCGGCATCAGCCTCCTCTAGAGTGAAGACGGAGAAGCCGGTAGCACGGAGGCCCAGTAGACTATTCTGCTTTCGTTTTCGACGTGGTTGAAGGGAACCCCGTGTATGAGAGCATTTACAACATTCTGACTTATCGAACCATCATACTCCCCGACACACACGCCTATTTTATGCACGTTTATACTGCATGACCTCAGCCAAACACATTGCGGTGCTCACCGCTTTCCGTTGACGTTACAGAGAGTTTTTTCCTGTATGTGGTGGTAAATGTGATCCCATCGTACGCCCAGACACATACGCAATTACACGATACACGTTGTACTTCACAATCCCCATTAAATATGTGGAAGTGTTCGCCGTTTTTCGTCGAAGTTACTGAAGGCCTTTCGCATGTGTGGGAGTGGAGGTTATTCCATCTTACACACGCGCTCAGGCAAGCACGTACCGCCAGTGCATGACGGCGCTCCCAAGGACATCATCTGTGTTTCCCCTTCACGCCCGCTATCAGTCAGCCGCTGTCATGGAAGATGTAGAATAATCTCGCACCGGTGTAGACACCGGGTCAGGTGCGATCACGAGTAGAATTTTGACGACAACGTATTAGGTACGCGCACTTACAGTAGAGCCTACGTGGTTAGGAAGAATCGGTAACTTCGTACCAAACCCTTGACTCTGCTAATGATTCGGGAGGATTTTGGTGGGCGCGGTAGTGACCGGTCATGGAAAATCCCCCAAAAACCACGGCAGTTCCGTGTTTTTATTAAAATCACTCACTTGCCTACACATTTGACGTGTTTTCACGCAGTTTATGTTTTATGGACCAAATTTTGTTTCCTCGCGCCCAGCGCGCTACTTTGGCATATCCTTGTTCTGGACCTGCGTGACGCACGTGCAACTCCGTCGCACGCAGCAATTTGGTTCTCGTTTTTGAGTCCTTGTGACCTCATATTTGAAGTTTGTATCTGTTTCGTGTCATTTTTCATTCAATAATCTAGTATCATAGAATCCCACGGATAATCGAAATTTGATTTCGGGATCCGTTGCAAACTTGGCTACGTATTGCTCAAAAGTGCGTTACAGTGGGTGCCTACCATCGAAGGAATTTTTGACCGTCGATCGGCCGTGGCCCTTATCCGCCCTGCGCAGTCTGACTGAATTAACTCTGGTTGGGGGACTCTAAGATACACCCAATGTTGCATATCCTCTGTCCCCAACAGCAAATTCAAAGGAAGCAGCAAAGGCCTCACAAAAGGAGAATAAGACTACAAATAAACGACGAGTGGCAAACGCCCCTGAGGGCAGAGCAGGCTCAGCTTTGAAGGGACTAAAGCGCCGAGAGAGGGAATTGATAGTGAACTTCGGGAGGAAAGGGCTGAAAGGGGCCCCAGCAAGGTGAGATGCCACAACGTTCTCATACTGAACCACGAGAAGCCGATTATTAGATAATCCTAAACAAGGCGAGATTTGTGCTGCTGGAGGGCGCGGAACCTGCTGAAGCTTTGAGGAGTTAGTCAAACGGTAGGACCAAATAAATTTCATAGGGTCGGCGAAAGGAAGAAACCACGACCGGATTACAAACAGGACGAGCAAGACCAATCGTGGTTGAGTTCGTAAACATGAATATCAGGGACCAGCCGCTGGCAAGATCGAGGAACTTTTTTCACCGCACTATGTGCAGGTGAGGTGTCGTGCCTGAAACTCCAGAGATGGGCATAAGGTCACGCGGGAAGTCCAACCTAGGGGAAGGGCAAGTGAAAACATCGCCTCAATACAGGGGTTCGTCGGGAACAAGCTCGGAAGTACAAACAGGGACGTATGTATGCAGCGCAGCATGCCAAAAAGTGCTGTCAAATCGTGTTTGGAATTGAAGACGTACTACAAGATGAATCGTGGTAGATCTCAGTGAAGATTAAGGTAGTTCTGGGCCGCCTATCATGAAAACTTCTAGGTCCACAAAAATGGAAGTTGATACTGTAAAGCCATTAATGAAAGTAAAGGATTCCGACCTGGTGGAGCAAATCGTCATAGAAGCAAACCAGCAAACTGCTACTTCCAGTACGTGACAAGCGAAAAGAGTAGCAGCCACTTGGGTGCTCCGCCCTCGAGGAATCACATAAAATAAAGGAGAAAAATGTATGCCGACTGAAAGGGCCACCGCGGTACTGTACACCAATGCCTGAAGCTCTAGAAGTAAATGGGAGGGACTGGCCACCAGAGTCACTCGTTGCAATGCTGAGATAGTAGTAGCCTCAGAGGCTGGACTGTCCCAAAACGACCATATCTCACAGGGAGTGCAGGACCTCTAAATCATAGATCGGCAAGACAGGAGGAACGACAAAATCGATGATAGAGTAGCCTCTCGCACCAGAGAAGAACTATTGCAAATGGAATCAGAAGTGAGCTTGAGCAGAGCAAGCACTTAAAAGTGCACTGTCACTGTGAGGCTGCAAACCAGAAAGAAAACTGTTGCAGGCGTGTACAAAAGACCACATTCAACATCGGACGAGGATAAGATATTGACTGAAGCACCACAGAATCTCCAGGCATCAGCTAGCTGACGCCTAATAGTAGGAGACTTTAACCTGCCTGACGTGGATTGAAAAACAAGCAACTGTATCTCAGGTAGAGCAGAGGAAGACTTCACCAAATGAAGCACAGCAGGGCTCCAGTTCAGCACACTAGAGAAAACACAAGGTACGGATCTGGATAGCAGCCTTCGCTCCTTAACTTGGTGACCACAAAGCCTGAAAACGACATAGAAGTGTTAGATTTTCAGAGTCCCCTAGGCAAAAGTGATCATGTCACCATCAGCTTTTCCCTCTGTCTCAGGCGTGAGAAAGCCATGAGAAAATTGCGTAGAAATTTTGGAAGAATAAACTTAGGGGAACTCCGAACTAGGGCCGAGCAACTAGACCAAGAATAGAGGGTGAGGAAGCCGGAGCAGAAGAAATGCGGCAGAGGATCAAAGGAGACCTTAGAGGGCTGCAGGCGAGTTTCATCTCACACCATGATTACAGAAACAAAGGCCAGCCAGCTTGGTTGTCTCCGGCGGTTCTACAAGCAGACAAAGAGAAGAACAAAATCTGGCAGCTCTTCAAGGCTACTGGTAGCGAAAGGGCCTGGTTACGGTACAAAGAAGATAGAAACACTGCTGTAAAAATCCAACTAGGGGCAAAGAGTACTTTTGAAATGTCACTGGCCAGAAAAGTTACATAAAACCCAAAAGCTTATTACAGGAGCTTTCAGTCAAAGGCCTAGCTTAGAAAAGAAGTGGGACCTCTGGATTTGAGGGATGGTGGTGAAATGTGTGATGATGAGCAGAGCAGATCAGATGCCTCAGACCTGTACTTCGGGGCTGTGCGTAGAGAGGGGGGACAACAAACATCGACCCAGTGGCAAGTGGTTGCCCCTATCCTTCCCAAACCGCAAGTTGGAGAATGAGGGACAGGAATTATTCAAAGGATTTAACATACACAAGTCGGCGGGGCCTGACGGTACACACCCAGCTACGATACAGCCATTGGCTGCCATAATCAGTGAACATATCTACCGTCTTTACTGTGTCACACTTAGCCAAGAGGTAATACCATGGACTGGAAGTTAGCTACCGTTGTGTCTACCCACAAGGAAGGGTCACGGCCAGAAGAGGAGGAATACTTTCCTTGCATTCTGCGCTAGCGTTTAGACAGAAGGGGGATGGAAAGCATATGTAAACACCTACTAACCCAAAAGTAGCCTCGTAAAGCACAGTTTGGGTTTCTGAGGAGTAATCCTGTCTTTCAAGCCTTACAGTGTTCCTAGGCGTAGTCACAAACCGGCTTGATGAGGGAAAGATGGTCGACGTTTGCAACTTGGGATTCGGCTAGGCTTTCGACTCGGTCAACCATCACCCATTGAGGGAGGAACCGAAGACGATTAGGATAGAAATGCAAATATACAAGTGGGTATCAGCTCTCCTGACAAGTGGAAAGTTCTATGTGACAGCGAAAACCTACAGGTCAAATGTAGCAGAGGTAACCAGCGGTGTACCTCAAGGGTCAGTTTAAGGTCCACCACGTTTCCTCCGCATAAACAACTTAGCGGGGGGAATGTGACTACCGAGCATCGGTCATGGGAGAAATGGGCCAGTCACAGTCGAGGCGACATTGTCCAAAGCGGACTTGCATGCTCAAACGACTGCCAACTTCGGGTGTGCCGAACAGAACAAGGTGACTGCTCACGAAACAAGGGATGAGATCTTTCGACTGCGCTAAGCATTTTCTTGCAGATCGGTGGAAGTGTTCATATCTATGTACAAAGCAGTGGTGAAGCCACATTTAGACCGTTGTGCGCAGGTTTAGGCACCTTTTTTGAAAAAGATTCCAACCCCCTAGAAAATGTACAGCTATTAGCCACTCAGATGGTTGGTGGAAAACGGAAAAAATCATATGAACAATGACTGCATGATACGGGACCCTTCCCACTTGAGGAAGGACGACTCAGAAGAGATAAAATTGAGGCTTTTAAAATCCTGAATGGTTTGTGGCACACAAGTGAAAGGGACTAGCTTGAACAGGCCACTGATCAATGAACGAGAGGAAATAGTATAAAATTGTATAAGCCACGGTCTTAGCTAAAAGTGCGAGCAAACTTCTTCAGTAATAGAGCAGAGAGAAAGTGGGATAGGCTAACGGAAGAAATAGTTAGCGAACGATATGTAAGGCGTTTTAAAAAGATGCCAGATGCCAGGTTAGACGAGTCATTCACGGAAGTGGAATACTGAAGAGTGGGGCCAAATTGTGGTTTACTCCAGGTCTTTCAGTATCTTGTGTTCATGCCTAAGATATGAGGAAATAAGTGTGACCGAAAGCTAACGTCATGGTTGTCTCTCACATGGATGGTGACAAGAAAGCTTCTTCGACTTCTTTCTTCAGCCAAATGAAGGAATAAACCCACTTGTGTAACTAAACTGTAAGGAAGAAACAAGGTCGCAGTAGAGTGTGCCGACTTCTGTGCATACCACCGAAAGAATAATGGACTCTTGATCGGCCCCGGATACAATCAGAACTGTGCAACTGCAGAAAGGTAATTTAACCTTGGACACGCACCTCCGTAACACCCTTCCGGGAGATATTGTTCTCTCGCAGAACAAAACTGTCTTCAAAAAAAGTTAGACCTCTACCTGGGTCTCTCCCAGTAAGTCCTTGTCCAAGAAAAGTGGAATAGATGTCTTTAATTGCATTTCCATTCCGCTACATGTTTATGAATGTCGCACCCCTATTCCTCTTAAGACACTGTCCATAGTGAGACATTGCATGATGTTATGTATGTTTTGTTTTTGTTGCCGCCCCCGCCCAGCCCCCGCTTCTCTTTACTCTCGTTTCGGCTCGATGAATCCGACAGACGATCAAAGATTTCCTCGAGAACCGGGACAACTGGGCTTGAGGTCTCGAACCCGTGCAATACTTCAGGACTTCAAGACAATCTGACCTGGTGGTGACGTAACGATAGTTATTTTATAAAAGCTACTTTCTGCAGAATCTACTAAGTAAGGTTTTTTATTCAGGGAATTTTCTACACCAGTGGGTTCATTTTTGGTAAAATGCTGTCCTTTTGGCAAAAAGTTTAATTGTTTGTGAGCCGGCTAATTGCGTTCATTCACACCATCATCACAACGGCCTAGTTTTTTACGTACGATGTTAAGGTCTTTTCCTGATTTACGCGTTTTCGGTCCCTCGGACAGCATGACAGTCGCTTACGATGAAAATTCATGTGGGGCTAGAAGTCGCAAAGAATATATTGGGCAGGTATACAGTGTTATATGTGCATGAGTGGTACCGCCAGAGCTGCTCTGCCCTGTAAAAGAAAAACTATTAGCTGCTCAGGGAACATAAATCTTTGAAATGGATGTGGTTGCTGTGATGCTTCGGCAGAGGAATGCTCACGTGTACTACGGGGATCGCTACATAGGATAAAAGGGGCCACAGCAAGAGGCTTAAGAAAAAGGGCACAACAGGGCGCGGTAGCAGCAACGCTCACAGTTACTGAGAAAAACAAACAGCGGGCTGAGAGGGGCGAGCCGGACAGTAACAAGCGAAGGAACAAACCCAGGGAAGCGGCAGAGTTGGAGGAGCTTAAACAGAGGATAGATAGACTTGGGGGAGAGGTCAAAATATGGAGGTCAGCACCGAAGGAGTTGTTGGGAAGGGCAAGGTCTACTCCTGCACAGTATGCAAAGCATGTGAATGAAGAGGCGCCTAAGGAAGCAACCATTAGCTGTAGCTAAGCTAGACAGCCAACAGTGGGCTTGCCAGATAAAAAGGGCGAACGGGGCAGTAGGTAAAAGTGTACACACAGGGGGCATAGAGCAAGTGAAAGCTCCGCTACTGCGTACCATCAGGAGAGGGAGTGTGACCGGAGTGGAAAAGGAAGTGGCGGTAACACCAATCCAGATTAAACGGACATTCACCATCATGTATGAAAACTGGGTTACAGTGGTCGCACGAACACCCACACCTCTGAGCAGGAGTAGGCCCCTGAGGCCCTGAAGAAGCGAAAGTGCCAAATAGTGAGACAAGGAGAGCATCAGGAGCTTCCTTGGACGGCACTACAACTATTAAGCACGGCGTGGCCATGGAGGTTTAGGAAAATATGAGCTTAGTGACCCTTCAGGCAAAAACGGGGTGTCCTCACGTGGATCGCGCCCGGCGGTACAACGGCCCAGAAAGGACTAATCAAAGCAGATGGCTTGGAAGAAGTTGCGCCATATGGAAAATGATTGCCTGTAGCTTATCAGCTAAGTGGGGAACCACTAACAGTAACAAATGAACCAGTGATGGTAGCATTCAAGGAGGTATGGCTGAAAAATACCAGAGTGCCGAGCAACTTCGTGGCTACAACGCCAACAGACAAGACAGAATAGACGGCAGGCTGGGTGGAGAGGCACTCCTTTTCGTGAGGGTTGATTATAACCGGTGGGAGGTCCACTTCACCCCTGTAGCACCATAAATACAGGTCACTGCATGTTGGGTTGGCCCAGGCCGACAGCCGGTATGGATATTCTGCGCCAATACAGCTCCGCAAGCAGGTGGAGAAGAGGACTCCGAGCTATTCCCGCTTCTACAGATAGTGCTGAGTATACCACAGCACTTTATCTTGTGAGGAGACGTGAGCCTCTCAGGAATAAATTGGGACGATGAATGTGCCCCCATGGGGAACTGCCGGAAATGCACTGGTGAGGTGGCTTCACAACCACGCTCTCACACAATATGTCAGAGAAGCAACTAGCTTCGGCTATGGACAGCGTTCATCTACGCTGGATCTGCTGGCAACCAGGTATCGATCTGACGTCACCTCTTTGGTAATAGAGGAGCCATTGGGGCAGAGTGATCATGGAGTCCGGTGTGCCATGTTCACTGTAAGGCACAACAAACCATGATCTGGGTTGGTCCAGAACTACGCTAGAGCGGATGGGAATCTACTGAGGGCAAGGGCGGGGAGCGAATATTGGTACCCGGCAGTCCCGGAGCCATCTGTAGAGGATAGATTGGCGGGCAATAAAAGCCGGGCTAATAGGCTCGACAGACGAGATTGCTCCGTGACCACGGCGAGGAAATAGGAGCCGGCCGCCTTGGTGGAAGCCCAGGATTGCGACAGCATTAACTGTTCGTGGAAGGCTATGAGCTCACTACAAGCTTCATAGCAAGCACTACGCGTGCGCTGCTTACAAAGCAGCAGGAATCAAGGCCCAAGCCTTGCAAAGAGAAGCGAAGTAGGAGAATGATAAGAATCTAGCTAACAATGTGAAGACAGATCCGAAGAAGTTCTTAGCTCATGTTTAGTCAAAGAAAGCGACAAGGGAGGGCGTAGGTACCTTGGAAGCGTCAGACGGACACATTGCCCTCGATGATAAAACCAAGGCATAAGCCCTAACTGCTTTCTTTGAGAGCTTATATAGTCAGGACCAGATGCTTAGAGCGGCAGGGCCAGATATAAGGGGTACTTCAGTACCTCAGAAGCTTACCGTAAGTGAGGACGAGGTGCTCCACGAACTTAAATCTTTTGCAAGCACCAAACAGCCGGACCGGATACGATCCATCCGACAACTGTTCAGCCTCTTTCCGATATCTTATCGTGGGCTATAACCCAGCTGTGAAAAGCGTCTCTGAGGGAAGTTGAGGTGCTACAGGATTGGAGTAAGGCAATTGCCTTAGCAATACACAGGACAGGATACAGGGAGAAGGCGGGGAACTATAGACCGGTCAGCAGTACATCAGTATTGTGCAAGTCCTTAGAAAGTATAACCATTCAGTAATTTTGCCTGTGTCCTGCTAATAAAAACCTACGGACACCTGCATAACATGGGTTTCTTAAAAAAGCCTGTGTCTGACTATCCATCTGTTGTTCATAGAAGAGACCATAAGACGAATTGACGGGGGTACGAGAGCGGAGGCCCGTTATTTGGATTTCAGTAAGGCCTCCGGCTCTGTGAGTCATCGTCCGCTAAACTATAAATTGCAAAATTTTGGGCTAGGCGGGAAAGAAAGAAATCGGGTAACACATTTACTAGGGGATAGTAGCTTCGGCCTCAAGGTGGGCTATTATCTGCCGAGACCGGAAACGTTTACCAGTGATGTGACACAGGGTTCAGTACTGGGGCTTTTGCCCTTCACCCTGTGCTCGGGTGACCTAGAGGAAGAATTGAGCAACCCGTGCTTCATCTTTGCAGATAATGGGAAAGTACCTGGGAGCGATTCAGCACAGGATATAAAGTCTGTGCTCAGTTTAGAAGAACGATGGGACTTACTGTGGAATCTCGCCAAACGTCAAGTCCTGGCCACTGACATAGACAAAGCGAGCAGTATTCCGTTTAAAAGTGTCGGATTTAAAAGACCTAGGTGTATCAATCACACAGGACTTCAAGCCTTCAAGTCAGCGCCGGAAAGCTGCCAATACAGCCAGATGGGTACTAA
This sequence comes from Fasciola hepatica, assembly GCA_948099385.1. Taxonomy (NCBI): domain Eukaryota; kingdom Metazoa; phylum Platyhelminthes; class Trematoda; order Plagiorchiida; family Fasciolidae; genus Fasciola; species Fasciola hepatica. The sequence goes on along the minus strand of CANUEZ040000033.1, from coordinate 3,156,766 downwards.
CTGGGATAAGCAACACAATCACATGCAAAAACACCAGAAGTCTTTAGCCTTTTTAGGAGGTCTTGGTGCGACCTCTTCCGAAGTATCGTGTACAGGCTTGGGCCCCTATCATCGCAAGGATAAGGCATGCTTGGACGGGCTGCAGCGACTTGCAACAAGGATGATCACCGGTCAGAGGGGGAAACCTCATGCCCAGCTTCTAGAGGATACTACCTTCTCTCTTTAGAGCGGCGCAGAGGCCGAGGGGACTTGATAGAAAAGTCCAGGATCATAAAGGGTCTGTCGGACATAGACATGGGTGATTCGTTCGATTATGCCCTTGAGAGAGGCACCAGGGGCACAGTCTTAGGATACAGACGGCATACTCAAGGCGGGACATACGGGATAAATTTGTTACAAATGGGGTTGTAACTGTGTGGAGGAGACTGCAAGAGGATGCTGTTTGATACAGCAAAGTGCCAACAATCAAGAAGGCAACAGAGTCAGGCTGGATCAATATTTGTACAGAGCCACCCGGGTAATGACCCCCAGGTATTCTTGTCAACCAAGTTATCCCTACGAAGATAATACAGTTTGTCTCAGTTCTGTTCAGTTTGCACCAGAGAGGTAATGGCCATGGCCAATGGGGCGACCAGACTTCCTCCCACGGTATGCACACCAGCTAAGCACCAAATAAAGCCGGGTGCATTTTGTCCACTCTCAGCCAAAAATGAGAGGGAAAAAGAAGTCTTCATCCCATACAAAATGCGAGAGACGTTATACATCGTGAGCTTTCACTGAAACGGTATGTAATGAACGAAAAAGTCTAATAATACATGCTCCAGAAGGACCACAGTGTTACCCGTCCTCCAACTATTTAACATACTCAAGTCTCACTACGAGGAATTATCACGTATCACATGCGATCTAGGGCACCATTGAAGGTATTGGACGGTCTGCAGATCTATCATTCCACCAGGCAGGCCGTTCCAACTGTTCATTAGCCTGTTGATGAAGAAGTGCGATCTAGCCATCAACCTAGCTCGGGCTTTTATCAGCTTCCTTTCGTGTCCCTTTGTTCTGGAATCTGAAGCCACTTGGAACAGACTATCAGGTCTAAGGCCAGAAATGCCCTTCATTACATGGAACGTTTCTATGAGATCCCCTCGACTTCCCCTCCTTTCCAGTAAGAAAAGACTCAGATCACAGAGTCTCTGCTCGTACGTCTTAACCGTCTGTCCCTCGACAATTCGCGTGGCGAGACGTTGGACTTTTTCTAGGCAGGCAGCGCGCTTTTTGTAGAAGAGTGACCAAGCCTGCACGCTACCTTCTAAGTGAGGTCGTACTATAGCCATGTTAGTGGGTGTAATACACGTATGAGCAATGCGTAGCCAAATTCACAACGGATCCCTGAATCAAAAGGCGATTATCCGTGATAGTCTACGATACTAGATTATTGAATGAACAATGACACCAAAAAGATACACATCTCAATAATGAGATCACAAGGACTCAACAAACGAGAAGCCGAACTGCAGCGTGCGAGCAAGGAGCAAACGCGTCACGTAGGTTCAGAACAAGGATATGACAAAGTAGCTCTCTGGGCGCGAACAAACAACAATAGGTCCATAAAAACAAACAGTAAGTAAAGACACGTCAATAGTGTAAGCAAGTGAGTGATGTTAAGAAAAACACTGAATCGCAGAGGATGTAGGGGGATTTTCCACGAACGGTCGTTACAATGGGCACGAATACCTCCGGCTGCAGGAAAGACAAAGCTGATCGCAGTCTAAAGAGCTCACCACGAGCCTTTTGTGCAGCAGCTTTACACTGCTCCGATCATTTGAATTCACTGTTTATGATGACCCAAATGTCTTTAATCCTACTGACTGCTTCTATAGTGAACAGCTCTGGATCATGAGTGACAGTTTGGCTCTCTGTTGCTCTTGACAAGAAGTGGCTTTTCTCACCGTTCAGAGGTAGGCTCCATTTGTATTCCCAGTCCAGGACGGTACTATATCCCTGCCCAAGTCCAGCCTACCCTCAGATCCAAAAATCTTCAAATCATCCGCAAAAATGAAGCTGGGCGATTGAAGAGTGGATGCCAGGTCAATAATAAATAACAAGAATAGGACCGAGCCTGGGACGGATCCCTGTGGTACACCACTGGTGACGTTCACCAAACTGGAGCACCTGTCCCCCACTTTGATATAAAACGTTCTGTGGGAGAGGAAGTGCGCCAGCCACCTGCATCACTGTGCACCTCCGGGCAAGAGTGACCAGGTGTGTGTCAAAATCTCCCTTTGCGTGCGGCAACCCAAGGTACTCTCAAGGCTGGCCAAGCATTTTGGTAGTATGGACATAGATAGGATTCGTAATAAGGCGATGGGTTTGACCTGGAACACGGCAGAGGAGACTACTGTCGAGTAGCTCTGGCAGGCCATAATGGGATCCCTGATTGCCGTATGGGAAGAGTTCGCTCATTTAAAACGAAGGGGTTTGGAGGGCAAACCCATGTGGTGGGAGGCTGCAATAGCCAAGGCCATCAGACGTAGAAACCACAGCTGGAAGCATACAGAGCTTCCGGCAGTCAGCTAGCCTGGAACCGCTATACAAAGCTGAGAAACGAGACTGTGAGCCTTCTGAGAACTTCCAAGCGGGAATTTGAACTCAAATTGGACCAGTTCGTAAGACAACAGCCGAAAAATTTCTACAGCTATGTGCTGGCGAAAGGTTCTACAAGGAATGCCGTAGGTCCACTATCCACCAGAGACCATGGTATTGTCACAGATGACCAGGGCAAAGCAGGCGCCCCGGGGGAATACTTTGGCAGTGTACATCGAATCGATAGTGGGGTATGAGTAGATCTGGCTCTGGTGCATTCTTCTCCTCATTTAAACGACCTGAACCTCTCAGAGGAAAGCGTGTGCAAGTACCTACTGGAGTTGAACAGCCACAAGTCATCGGGCCCAGATGTCATCCATCCAGCTATCATCAAGCCCTTGGTGGGTGTCATAGCCCCATCGGTATGCAAGATGTACGGGTCCAATTTGGACCAGGGGAGCTTCCTCAGGACTGGAAAGTCGCGGCAGTCGTGGCAATACATAAGAGTGGGCCCAAGTCGGCTGTGCAGAACTACAGGCCGGTAAGCCTAACTAGCATCCTATGTAAAGTCCATGAGAAGATCATCCGTGCCCACATCTTCCAGTGCCTAATGGAGCACTCCATGGTAAGTCCGGCGCAGCATGGATTCCTGAAAACTACATTTTGTCTGACCAATCTCTTGTGCTTCGTAGATAAAGTGACTCGACGACTGGATGAAGGTAAGCAAGTTGAGGTATGCTAACTCGACTTCAGAAAGGCGTTCGATTCCGTTAGTCATCGTCTCTTGCTATGCAAGATAGAGACGTTCGGTATAGGTGGGCCAGTGTATAGGTGGCTGGAGGACTTCCTCTCCCACAGAACGTTTTATATCAAAGTGGGGGACAGGTGCTCCAGTTTGGTGAACGTCACCAGTGGTGTACCACAGGGATCCGTCCCAGGCTCGGTCCTATTCTTGTTATTTATTATTGACCTGGCATCCACTCTTCAATCGCCCAGCTTCATTTTTGCGGATGATTTGAAGATTTTTGGATCTGAGGGTAGGCTGGACTTGGGCAGGGATATAGTACCGTCCTGGACTGGGAATACAAATGGAGCCTACCTCTGAACGGTGAGAAAAGCCACTTCTTGTCAAGAGCAACAGAGAGCCAAACTGTCACTCATGATCCAGAGCTGTTCACTATAGAAGCAGTCAGTAGGATTAAAGACATTTGGGTCATCATAAACAGTGAATTCAAATGATCGGAGCAGTGTAAAGCTGCTGCACAAAAGGCTCGTGGTGAGCTCTTTAGACTGCGATCAGCTTTGTCTTTCCTGCAGCCGGAGGTATTCGTGCCCATTGTAACGACCGTTCGTGGAAAATCCCCCTACATCCTCTGCGATTCAGTGTTTTTCTTAACATCACTCACTTGCTTACACTATTGACGTGTCTTTACTTACTGTTTGTTTTTATGGACCTATTGTTGTTTGTTCGCGCCCAGAGAGCTACTTTGTCATATCCTTGTTCTGAACCTACGTGACGCGTTTGCTCCTTGCTCGCACGCTGCAGTTCGGCTTCTCGTTTGTTGAGTCCTTGTGATCTCATTATTGAGATGTGTATCTTTTTGGTGTCATTGTTCATTCAATAATCTAGTATCGTAGACTATCACGGATAATCGCCTTTTGATTCAGGGATCCGTTGTGAATTTGGCTACGCATTGCTCATACGTGTATTACACCCACTAACATGGCTATAGTACGACCTCACTTAGAAGGTAGCGTGCAGGCTTGGTCACTCTTCTACAAAAAGCGCGCTGCCTGCCTAGAAAAAGTCCAACGTCTCGCCACGCGAATTGTCGAGGGACAGACGGTTAAGACGTACGAGCAGAGACTCTGTGATCTGCGTCTTTTCTTACTGGAAAGGAGGGGAAGTCGAGGGGATCTCATAGAAACGTTCCATGTAATGAAGGGCATTTCTGGCCTTAGACCTGATAGTCTGTTCCAAGTGGCTTCAGATTCCAGAACAAAGGGACACGAAAGGAAGCTGATAAAAGCCCGAGCTAGGTTGATGGCTAGATCGCACTTCTTCATCAACAGGCTAATGAACAGTTGGAACGGCCTGCCTGGTGGAATGATAGATCTGCAGACCGTTCAATACCTTCAATGGTGCCCTAGATCGCATGTGATACGTGATAATTCCTCGTAGTGAGACTTGAGTATGTTAAATAGTTGGAGGACGGGTAACACTGTGGTCCTTCTGGAGTATGTATTATTAGACTTTTTCGTTCATTGCATACCGTTTCAGTGAAAGCTCACGATGTATAACGTCTCTTGCATTTTGTATGGGATGAAGAATTCTACTTTCCTCTCATTTTCTGATGGGATTCAATGAAATACACTCAGTCACTCGGTCTCCATTTAAGTGGCAGTGGGAAGTCAGCCCGTATGAGCCTCATGAAATCGTACTCTACTGACTCAGCTAGGTGTCGGTGCTTCGGCAATAAACCTTCGGGGTCCGATCCAATTTCCCCTTAAAGGTTGGCTCATTTTTCTCTTCCACCACTTCGTTCGGTCGAGCGTTTGAGAGATTGGCCACTCTCCTTGACAATCGGTAGATGCCCGACAGCCCGTTGGAATGCACCTTACGAAGCTTCAGGATATGTTCTCTGGTACGATCGTTATTGCTTAGCCGGCATTCCGATCGTTGCTTCCGACCCAACTGACCAAGGATTATTCGCCTGGCATAGATGAGGTCGCTTCGAAGAAGTTGATAGACATTAGGAAACAACCCGGTAACTTCTAGGCGTTCCCACGCAGTCCGGCCACGAGGCGTGTGGCAGCACGTTGCTTTCGTTCCACTTTGGCTACTGCCGTCCAGGGGTATACAGCCGGGCCCCCATATTCCGAGAGAGAATTTACGTGTGAGACATGCAGCAGTGGGAGTGTTCAGGGGTGGAGGCTCAAATGAATAGTGAATGGAACCAAATATCCTCTATGCTGAGGAGCACGCTCGTTCAGTAAGTGCTCCTGTCGTCAGACTGTTGGTGACAACAACTCCGAGGTTCCTTTCCTCATGCGTGTTACGGAGTACGATACTTCCAAGGCGGTGGCCGGAAGTATCATTGGAGCCACCAATCCTCACGCTCGCGCATTTGTCCACGTTTATCGGTAGTGTAGTTTTACCGTTACAACACTCAATTACAAAGGCTAACAAACTTGTTTAATTGAACAATTACCGTTTTTAGTGCCGCCACTTGCTCCGCCTGTGTACGTCGTCTGCACGCTTTTGCGCTCCCCCAATACACACGTTGTCCCGCTCCAGCGTATTGAGTTCTGCTTTGCGCGCTGCCGAGTATATTCGTTATCGTGTCACAAACCATGGACCAGGGGCTATAGACTCTATATGAGAGCAGGTCCCGACTTAAGAGAATCCCAAACCGGTGAGCCCAAACTACAAATTCAATCCTCCAAGAACACTCGTAGGTCCCTCAATCACATTTATTCGTTTACGTATACTCTTTTTCAGATATATAAACAGTAAATTCCCCGTTTTTATTACCATATCCATTTTTTCTTGTCGATATCGTAAGTGTTTCACGGTTGCTGAATTGACCTTTATACATCGTTTCACATTTGATAAACCACTGCGCTTATGGCTAGCAATGACCGCAAACCTGATCCGGAACCGTCCGTTTCGACAATCTCCCGATACGTCCCTGAGTTTTTATTGATGACCCTCAAATCTGGTTTCATATGTTAGATGCTGAATTTGGATCACGTCGAATCACAAGCGAGCGAACCCGTTACTTGTGGACCATCGGTCGCCTTCCCCGCGACGTTGCTACTCAGATAAACGACGTAATATTCAGTAACAGTTCCTACACAGCCGTGAAGGGCTCGGTAACCTCTTGTCTCATGCTGTCAGAATCATCCAGACTGGAACGGTTGATCCAAGGGACAGGGTTAGGTAGCAAGAAGCCCTCTGCATTACTGAAAGAAATGCAGCAGCTGGCGGGGCAACTTTTAGAAGAAACCGTCCCTGAAGTGTTGTGGGTACAGCGATTCTAACCCAATATTCAAGCACTGCTCGAGGTTTGTGGCCACCTTAAGCTCACAGAAGCGGCAAAAATAGCGGACGGTGTTATGGAACGATACCATCCACAAATTACTGCCGTAACAAACTCGAGCAGCCCCCAGATCACAGCTCCCACTGTAGGAAAGCACTCCGAGGACACTCTGATAGCTGCTTTCGAGCGGGCTTTCAGACGTATTTCCTCTCCCGGCTGTTCTCATTGTAGAAACCATAAATCTTATCACAAATCTGACCGGCGTGAACGTCTCAGAAGCTCTTCCCGTGGCCGCCTGGTTAACCCATCTCGACCAACTTACTGCCGATACCACAAACGGTTTGGGGAAAGGGCCCGGCGCTGCCAAGCCGGTCGCACCTCTCCAGGTGCCAAACAGGGAAATTAAACCCCGTCAAGTTCCGATGACTAGCGCGGTCGGCAGCCGTAACAGCAGTCATCTGTTGCACGTTCGAGATTTAGTTTCCAATAAGCTGTTCCTAATTGACACCAGTGCATCAGTTAGTGTCATTCCAAAGGAGGCAGGTGATGCAACGATCCCATCAGTCCGACAACTCCGTGCTACCAACGGCACTCCTATTGCTACTTACGGCAGTAAGTCACTCACTACGTCGCACCTTCCGCTGGGTGTTCATAGTAGCAGACGTTCCTTATCTCATACTAGTTATCGATTTCCATGACCATTTCGACCTCCTGATCGGTGCACGAGGCCGGAGAGTTGTCGGCCGACAGACTTCTCTTTCCGTTACCGGTTCGTATACCTCCGTGAATCACATCACGCCCCTATACATCGAACCGCAGGCCGAACACCCGTAGGCAGACCTACTTTCAGCTTACCCGGCAATGCCAAGACAATCTGGCCCCCTTCTCGCGGTGATCACTAACGTTACCCACCATATTGTCACTAAAGGATCCCCAGCATTTAGCCGACCACGTCGCTTGACACTAGACAAGCGCCGCGTAGCAAATGGTGAGTTCGAACACATGCTAGAAATAGGCATAATACGCCCGTCTAGTAGCCCTTGGGCCTCGTCCCTTCACATGGTTCCTAAACCTAATGGCGCCTGGCGCCCCTGCTGCGACTATAGGGCCCCAAACCGGGCTACTACCCCAAACAGGAACCACATTCCGCACATTCAAGATCTTACTTCTACCCTGTCTGGTTGATCTGTTTTCAGCCGAATCGACCTCGTTAGAGCTTACCACCAAATATCGGTGCCAGAGGCTGATATCCCTAAAACCGCTGTCACAACCCCATCCGGACTATTTGAGTTTTTGCGCATGCCTTTTGGGCTCAGCAATGCAGCCCAAACCTTTCAAAGGTTTACGCATGAAACAACACGCGGTTTGAAGAATGTCTACGTGTACTTAGACGATATTTTGGTGGCAAGTTTTTCAGAACAAACCTTGCGGCACGCCACTGCCAACTGGATACCATACGAAATGAGACTGTGCAACTCTCACGGGAAAAAATCCTCAGTCCAGTGAAGCATGGGCCCAGAGATGCCGTTGGCCAGGAGCTTCAGCAACAGCCGAGTGTGGGGAACCTTATCAGCGCCCTACTAAAGTCCACGAAGATGACTTCCGTGACATATCCCTCGGCCTTGCAGTTCCACCAACTTTCACAAGCAGTGAACAGGTTTGACAGACATGATCTGTTTCTCCGAAAACCGTGCTGCTCTGCGCATAGCTTATGACAGCGTTCCAGATGTTCAGGTAAGCGAGCCGCCACCAGCCTTTCCATGACTTTTCCAGGTACGGAAGTGAGGCCAACTGGGCGGTAGCTGGCCGAGGTGGACTTTGTCACACCCTTGTACAGCGGAACAACCACCGCTTCTTTCCACTTCCGAGGTAGACTGCCAGTGGCCAACGATATATTGAACAACCGAGTCGGTGGTGTAGTTAGTTGGTCCGCCAACTCCTTCAACATCAACGGATGCACGTCGTCCGGTCCCGGCGAATTATGGGTTTGGATGGACTTGGGCATATTTTCCACTTCCGGCTCCCCAAAGTCATGCATAATGAACAGCGGCGAGCCATCCGCCATCGGGATTGGCGCACCTCCCCCCACAGAATAAACTGACAGATAATGATTGGCTAACGTCTCAGCCTTTCAGTCATCTGGTGCAACCATTTTGTCGTTGTTCACCAGTGCCAGGATACCCACTTTCGCTCTGGTGCGGAGCTTTAATTATGCAAACAGGCGCTTGAGTGTTTTCACTGCATCAACCGCAAGAGCCTCCTCGAACGCCACCCGCTTCATCCGTTTTTGTTCGGCACATTAGTTACGAATCCTTCAATAAGGATCACAACCCTCGCCTGCAGATCGGAACCGCTGCCAGGCCCGATTTCGTCGTTTGAGCAGACGTCTAAACTCCAGAACAAACCGCGGCGGGCCCTTCAGCCGGGGGCCACCTCGGCTGAGGAGGCAGTAGATACTTATAATGTGCAAGATACCGTCACGAATAAACGCCCAAGCTTCGTTCACATCGTGGTGGACATCTGAATCTATGGTAAACCAGTTGACGTCTAACGCCGCTCTCCGGACATCTTCCGATGGAGTGCGCCAAATATCACGTCCAGTGTGTGGCCTAGGGGATGGACAAGAACAAAAGTGCCAGTGAATTTCTGGCACCATGTGGCCACTGCTTCCGAGTGGAGGAGATGTCCGACCTTATCTACGTCCGAGCTCCCGGGAGAAATCATCAGATCTAGAATGGAGCCGTGACTGGATAGCCTCCGGGTTGATTCCTGAACATGTTGGCGTGGTGCCCCTTCTTCGACCGTTGCCATTAATCCTTGAGAGAAAGGATCTGCCCCGGCCGCCGTCCTGCCTGATGTCCAATCAATATGCGGAGCACTGAAGTCGCCCAGGACGAGGCAGTGGCCGTCGCACGCCCACCTCTTCAATGAATTCATCATGTCTGGGAGACTGTCCGCAGGTGCCCGATAGATGGTTCCAACTGTCCTAAAGCCTCCGGTGGTAGGTTGATGCGGCACCAAATAGCTTCAAATCCTTGCGTATCTGCGAACGCCTCTAACTGCGCTGTTGGGATGTCTGATCAGACGGACAATGCGACGCCTCCACCCGCCCTGATAGAGCTCCTGTAGACTCGGAATAGGGTGTAGCCAGAGGGGACACCTCAGAGCCTAGAACATTGTTGATCAGCCACTTCTCCGTCAGTGCTGTCATAGTGAGCGAGCTGGACTGCAGCAAGTGCTCCGGGCCATCACTCTTGTTCAGCAGACCACGAATGTTGGACAACAGGATGAAGGCGCTGTCTCGGCCTGCTACCACTTCCGTTTGTTCAGGGCGTCCTGGCTTGAGGAAATGATAGGGACACTAGCGCCAGCGGCCCCCACCGGAATTGAGGGCGCCGTTTATGCACCCGAAAACCCCGAATAATCAAGTCCGTTTCTCCTTGTTCCATTCGTTCTCGTCGTTCAATCAATGCATTTCTATATTCCTCACGATCCACAGGGTCTAAATCTCGATGCAACCACACTTGCCCGCTCTTTAGCCGGTAGGATCTTCTTAACACAGAAGTTGCGGCTTCCTCGGAGTCCAGCACTACTTTCAGTGAACGGGGGCTTTGCCAACTCGGAAGGCTGATTTCACCCGCAACTTCTCCACGGTCATCTCCTCCCCGGGGACAAAGAGTTTTGTTAGTATACTACGGAGACTCGCGATATCGCGGTCCAGATGTGCCTGTGCCGTGGTCTCCTTTGTTTCAGGCAAGTTCACTAGTAGGAAACACTGTTTCTTCGACCGTGGCGCTCTTCGCGGACGGTCCGCTGTTGTTATCCAGGCCGGTCTACTTTCATCCACGGCGGTGCTCTGCTGGCTGGGTATTGTACTTATGATACCGTCCAGTGCTTGAGTGGCCACATCAGTGCCAACTAGGTCCGCATTGTGGCGGGCAGGCTTAGGTAGCTTCTGGCGCCGGCGGTGGTTTTTTCCGGTTGGCTCAGTGACAGGCGTTGATGCCACTTCGACGTACGTGGCTCGGTCGTGAATAGATAACTCGGCGGAATTTCCCCTTCTTGCCGCGAGGATGACGGTGAGATTGATGATACTGGAGAAAAAAAGACGATGATGATGCCGCTGATTCTGCTGCTTTTGATGGTGATGAACTGATTGATGGTGCTCCTGATGAAGATGATGACGAAAATGATGACACTGTCGTACATGTAGCAGGAAGAGCCATTTCCACCGATTGCCTTGCCGGCCACACAGGTGTTGAAAGCTCGGTGCATTTGGTGCACAGCACCTTGAGCAACTTCGCACGGCATTTGTCCATGGCTTCATAGAGATCACCGTTTATTTCGGAACACTCAAGATGGACCCAACAATCACAACCATCATACTGAAGAGATCTGTAGCGTGAGAGAACAACTTTTGAAAAAACTAAGCACTTTGATGCAACAATTATGACTCTTTTTGGGGGTATTGTTGGCAAATTATAGTCCGCAGAATGACGCAACCGCAGAAAATACAATTCCAAGTATCACCCTGAAAGCCTTCCTGGTGTGGCGCAGGTTGAAACTCCTTCACTCGGCAGTGGTGGGTGCGTAACTGGCGTGGGTACCATCGAAGGAATTCTGGAAGCTCGATTGACCGTGGCTATTATCTGTCCCATGAAGGCTGAACCGAGCTGAACCGCACACTGCTACTCTAAGAAGGGTGCACAGAGTGGGGACATGGAAGTCACCACCTGGGAAAAAGGCGAACATCGTGCGAGACCAATCCTAGTGGAGTTCGCTGATGAGGCCACCCGGGATAAACTGCTGGCGAGGGCAGCAATAGTGGCTTACTTCGCCAAGGGTAGATCCCAAATTGTGCCGGGCTCGGCCCTATTCTTGTTATTTATTATTGATCTGGCATCCACTCTTCAATCGCTCAGCTTCATTTTTGCGGATGATTTGAAGATTGTTGGATCTGAGGGTAGGCTGGACTTGGGCAGGGATAGAGTACTGTCCTGGACTGGGCATACAAATGGAGCCTACCTCTGAACGGTGAGAAAAGCCACTTCTTGTCAAGAGCAACAGAGAGCCAAACTGTCACTCATGATCCAGAGCTGTTCACTATAGAAGCAGTCAGTAGGATTAAGGACATTTGGGTCAGTGAATTCAAATGATCGGAGCAGTGTAAAGCTGCTGCACAAAAGGCTCGTGGTGAGCTCTTTAGACTGCGACCAGCTTTGTCTTTCCTGCAGCCGGAGGTATTCGTGCCCATTTACATGGCTATAGTACGACCTCACTTAGAAGGTAGCGTGCAGGCTTGGTCACTCTTCTACAAAAAGCACGCTGCCTGCCTAGAGAAAGTCCAACGTCTCGCCACGCGAAGTGTCAAGGGACAGAGGGTTAAGACGTACGAGCAGAGACTCTGTGATCTGAGTCTTTTCTTACTGGAAAGGAGGGGAAGTCGAGGGGATCTCATAGAAACGTTCCATGTAATGAAGGGCATTTCTGGCCTTAGACCTGATAGTCTGTTCCAAGTGGCTTCAGATTCCAGAACAAAGGGACACGAAAGGAAGCTGATAAAAGCCCGAGCTAGGTTGATGGCTAGATCGCACTTCTTCATCAACAGGCTAATGAACAGTTGGAACGGCCTGCCTGGTGGAATGATAGATCTGCAGACCGTCCAATACCTTCAATGGTGCCCTAGATCGCATGTGATACGTGATAGTTCCTCGTAGTGAGACTTCAGTATGTTAAATAGTTGGAGGACGGGTAGCACTGGTGTGCATACCATCGAAGGAATTCTGGACTCTCGATTGACCGTGGCCACTATCTGTCCTGTGAAACCTGAACTGAACTGAACTGAAAATTGGGGCGAAGTACTTCTCAAATGGAGTGGTACCCTATTGGAAGAAGCTCCCGGAAGAGGTCATAAATACCACAACAGTGAACGCTTTTAAGAAAGCAGTAGACCTATGTTGGGTGGCAGTATACCCCGAGTTATGTTAAGCAGCTTTTAGGGTCAGATGCAATTTACTTATTGTTTCCACCTTACTCTGCCAGGGCTGATACTGTACAAAATTTCTGCCTTTCAGAAAAAGAAAATCACGCAGTGTTGGGAGCTGCGGAAACGCGCCGACAACACAACTATTTGGACACACGATTGGCTCTAGCCACACCAAGTCTGTGCATTTTTTCGCTCCCAGCTAAATTTAACTAACCCAGGTAACTCTGCGGATGAAATGGCAGAGAATCTCAGTGAGTTATTCTCCTTAGCTGATAGGCATTTTCTCCCCAGAATTCGTCGCCCACAGACCGCTAAGCGACCCCTCCCTCGCCCCTTTAGGCGCATTCTAGACGAACGTGCACGCCTCTTTGCTAGATATAAAGCCACAGGCCTTACCCGTGATGCAGAAGACCTCAGGATCATAAGGAACAAATGCAAAGACAAGATTAGGTCCTAGCAGAATGCAGTCCAACGATCTGTACTTGATCGAGCACGGACCAATAAGGCATTTCTCTTTCAGCACATGCGCCGTCTAAGGGGCACAGCTCCGACGCCATTGGCTCTCAAAGATAGTGCTGGATCTCCAATCACTTCCCCTAGCCAAGTAGCTGAGGCATTCAGCTCCTACTTCCGCACAATTTTTAGCTCCATTCCCATATCATCCCACCCTACCATGCACCCGTTATTTCTGACCACTACCCTCAACCGCGTCACTATTCCCATTGGTGCAGTCGCTCAAGGTTTCCGACGGCTCAACCAATATTGCTCCATGAGCCCTGAATTAATCCACCCCCGCATCCCCCAGGAAACGGCGGACACATTAGCTGCTCCTTATGCCTCGCATTTTCAGCAACGTGTTGACCATGGAGTTTTCCCCCGTAACTGGAAAAAAGCAGTGATCGCACCCATCTATAAGAAGGGTAGTAGACACCTTGCTTCTAGTTACAGACTCATAAGTCTAACTAGTATCCCTAGCAAAATTTTTGAGGGAATTCTTAAGAGTGAGATTCTTTCCCATCTGCATAGAAATAAGATCCTCTCCCCGTCCCAACATGGGTTTCTTCCTGGCAGGTCATGCATCACCAATATACTTACTGTCATGGATAGTCTAACGAAAGCCTATGATGATGGCCAGCTCTCACACGCTGTATTCATCGATTTTTCTAAGGCCTTCGACAAGGTCCCATATGCCCCTCTTCTTTATAAGCTGCAGACATACGGGATCACAGGCTCCATGTTGGCCATCCTACGTAGCTTCCTCACCGACCGCACCTTTGTGGTTAAAGTCGGGAATGTTTTGTCTCAACCCTTCCCAGTAACAACTCGGGTCCCACAAGGGTCGGTCTTAGGTCCTCTTCTTTTCCTGATCTATATAAACGATCTACCGACAGCCGTTCCTGCGAACATTGCCATGTACGCAGATGATGTAACCCTCTGGAGTTCAAGCGTTGAAAACCTGCAAATTGCAGTTCATGAAACAAAATGCTGGTCCGAGGATTGGAACCTCCCAGTTAATGATGACAAATGCGTGGGCATGTCTTCCGGCAGAGAGACTGGCCACACGTTCTCCATTAATGGAGCAACCACACTGCCAAGGGTTGACCGACACAAGGTGCTCGGTTTCTGGTTAGATTGTAACTTATCCTTCTCTCATCATCACGAACTTGCGAGCAAGTCTGCCTTTCGAGTCCTAAACATGATTCGAAGGTCCTTCCCGCGCATATTTAAGATTGATTTCCCCATAATTTTCGGCACGCATATCCGTTCTCTGCTGGAGTACGGTAGTCAGATAGTGCACTCTGGTCTTGTCCGAGATCGTGAGATCCTAGAAAGGGTTCAGCGGGCCTCCACCAAGGCAGTAAGTGGTCTATCCCATCTACCTTATCCCGTCCGCCTCTCACTCCTCAACCTCTATCCCCTTGACGTAAGACGCGTAAGAGGTGATCTGTTTTTGATGTTCCACCTTTTTGAATCAGGTCAAAGCGATTGCTTCTTCTCCGTCTGTCCAGCCTCCTCTCTCCGTGGTCACAGCAGAAAAGTTTTCAAACCGAGGCCACGCACTTCACTAAGGATTAACTTTTTTAGCTATAGGGTTATTACTATGTGGAAGATATTTTTCTCTCGCAGAACAAAACTATCTTCAAGAAAAAGCTAGACCTCTACCTGGGTCTCCCCCAATAATTCCATTTGTCAAAAAAAACGAACATATATGTTCATGAATGTCGCACCCCCACTCAGCTTAAGGCACTGTCCACAGTGTGACACTGCATGAGGTTATGTGTATCTTGTTCTCGCTGCCACCCCCGCCCCCCCCCCCACCGCTTCTTTTTACTCTCGTTTCAGCTCGGTGAATCCGACAGAAGATCAAAGATTTCCTAAAGAACCGGGACAATTGAGCTCAAAGCCTCGAACCCGTGTAGTACTTCAAGACTTCAAGACTTCTGTGCAAACTGAACTGAACTGAACTGAACCGAACTGAACTGAACTGAAGGGTAGTAGACACCTTGCTTCTAGTTACAGACCCATAAGCCTCACTAGCATCCCTAGCAAAATTTTTGAGGGAATTCTTAAGAGTGAGATTCTTTCCCATCTTCATAGAAATAAGATCCTCTCCCCGTCCCAACATGGGTTTCTTCCTGGCAGGTCATGCATCACCAATATGCTTACTGTCATGGATAGTCTAACGAAAGCCTATGATGATGGCCAGCTCTCACACGCTGTATTCATCGATTTTGCTAAGGCCTTCGATAAGGTCCCACATGCCCCTCTTCTTTATAAGCTGCAGACGTACGGGATCACAGGCTCCATGTTGGGCATCCTACGTAGCTTCCTTACCGACCGCACCTATGTGGTTAAAGTCGGGAATGTTTTGTCTCAACCCTTCCCAGTAACAACTCGGGTCCCACAAGGGTCGGTCTTAGGTCCTCTTCTTTTCCTGATCTATATAAACGATCTACCGACAGCCCTTCCTGCGAACATTGCCATGTACGCAGATGATGTAACCCTCTGGAGTTCAAGCGTTGAAGACCTGCAAATTGCAGTTTATCAAACAAAACGCTGGTCCGAGGATTGGAACCTCCCAGTTAATGATGACAAATGCGTGAGCATGTCTTTCGGCAGAGAGACTGGTCACACGTTCTCCAATAATGGAGCAGCCACTCTGCCAAGGGTTGACCGACACAAGGTGCTCGGTTTCTGGTTAGATTGTAACTTATCCTTCTCTCATCATCACGAACTTGCGAGCAAGTCTGCCTTTCGAGTCCTAAACATGATTCGAAGGTCCTTCCCGCGCATATTTAAGGATGATTTCCCCATAATTTTCGGCACTTATATCCGACCTCTGCTGGAGTACGGTAGTCAGATAGTGCACTCTGGTCTTGTCCGAGATCGTGAGATCCTAGAAAGGGTTCAGAGAGCTTCCACCAAAACAGTATGGTGTCTGTCGCACCTACCTTGTCCCGTCTGCCTCTCACTCCTCAACCTCTATCCCCTTGACGTAAGACGCGTGAGAGATGATCTGTTTTCGATGTTTCACCTTTTTGAATCAGGTCAGAGCGATTGCTTCTTCTCCGTCTGTCCAGCCTCTTCTCTCCGTGGTCACAGCAGGAAAGTCTTCAAACCGAGGCCACGCACTTCACTAAGGATTAACTTTTTTAGCCATAGGGTTATTACCATGTGGAATGCACTTCCGGAAGATATTGTTCTGTCGCAGGACAAAATTATCTTCAAGAAAAAGCTAGACCTCTACCTGGGTCTCTCCCAATAATTCCCTTTGTCAAAAAATAACAAACAAAATAGTTGTCTTTTATCGCATATATGTTCATGAATGCCGCACCCCCACTCAGCTTAAGGCACTGTCCACAGTGTGACACTGAATGAGGTTATATGTATCTTGTTTTCGCTGCCACCCCCGCCCCCCCCTCGCTTCTTTTTACTCTCGTTTCAGCTCGGTGAATCCGACAGAAGATCAAAGATTTCCTAAAGAACCGGGACAATTGGGCTTAAAGCCTCGAACCCGTGTAGTACTTCAAGACTTCAAGACAACTGACCATAGTTAGGCCGCATATGGAGTACTGCGTGCAGGCCTGGGCACCGTACTACCAGAAAGATATCGACTGTCTGGAGAAAGTGCAAGGGCTAGCCACTAGAATGGTGGCTGGGCAAAGGGGGTTTAACTACACAGAGCGTCTCCGTGCCCTAGACCTATTCTCGATGGAAAGACGGCGCATTCGCGGGGATTTGATAGAAACCTTCAAGGTAATAAAAGGACTGTCAGGAATAAGTCGAGAAGACCTTTTTTCGCTGATCCTCGAGAGAGGCACAAGGGGGCATAGCCTTAGATTACAAAGGAAACATTCGAGGCTCCAAATTAGGGCGAAGTACTTCTCAAATAGAGTGGTACCCTATTGGAATAAGCTCCCGGAAGAGGTCATAAATACCACAACAGTGAAAGCCTTTAAGAAAGCACTAGACCTATGTTGGGTGGCGGTATACCCCGAGTTATGCTAAGCAACTTTTAGGGTCAGATGCAATTTACTTATTGTTTCCACCTTACTCTGCCAGGGCTGATACTGCACAAAATTTATGCCTTTCAGAAAAAGAAAATCACGCAGTGTTGGGAGCTACGGAAACGCGCCGACAACACAACTATCTGGACACACGATTGGCTCTAGCCACACCAAGTCCTGTGCAAACTGAACTGAACTGAACTGAACTGAACTGAACTGAACTGAACTGAACTGAACTGACCTTGTGTCGTTACACCAGCGGTGCAGGTGACTGTTGGGGTAAGGTTTCCCCGGACTACGACTAGCCACACGAGCATTCGTCCAAGTTAAACTTCCGTCTTCCACTCTCTTCATTTTTAAGATACAATATGTGTTTCCCCGTCACGCAACAAAAAACAGCAAACTGCGGCTTTTTTATGTGTTCAGTTGTCCTCACAGCGATTCTCGAGGGTAAGCATGGCAGCAAGTTGAAACAGTGAACCTGTGTATCCAACGCAACTGCAAGCTTTTCTTCCTGCAGTCCGCCACTCAACAATCACAACATTCGGACCACTCGGCAGTCGAGTCACCGTGGGAACATTACAGTCCTCGAGTGCAAGAACCCGGATGTACACTGGCCAGAGCCACAAGTCCTGTGACCTGACTTGATCTGATCTGTCTCCCTTGGTAAGATTAGTCGTTTTTGAATTTTTTACTACGCAGCTGGAGCTGTGTGGGGACGGTCGTCCCCCATTTATGCCAATCTTTATCTGTACTGGTTTGATCCTGAATAATGTCAACCTCCCCCACCATTGATGTAATTGTTTCCTCAGACGAGGCTACTTTCTCCATGAGGCAACCCCTGTAGCACCCAGCCCGTTCGTAACATCGGTTTCCGGTCGGTTTGCTTAGTAGCCTTTTCTTAGTGATCAGCATTAAATTTATACGAAGGAAATTGACGACCGAAGTTATGTGCGATGCTTGTTTGGCATTTTATTCAGTTGCATTGGTTTAATTAATCAAAATACCCTGAAACCTTGGCATAGATCGCTCCATCTCACTCCTTCGAAATGAGTAAAATAAGGACAGTTGTCGGATAAGCATAAATTAGGAGAGAGAAATGAGCATCATAATACGTAATCTGGGTTACTGAAAGAAATTGACGAAACATGTCAGGTACTTCAAACGATTGGCACAAACCGCCCGGAAACCATCCAGGAAACCGGTCAGAAACCGCTCGAAAACAGGTCAGTGTACTAGTAAAAACCTCTCAAAAACCGACCGAAAAGCGATCGGTTTCGAAGCGGCTTTTGGCCGGCTTCTAAGCGGTTTGTGCCAATCGCTTGGAGTACCTGATATGCTCCGTTAATTTCTTTCAATAACCCAGAATACGTATTATGATGCTCACTTCACTCCTAATTTATGCTTATCCGATAACTGTCCTTATTTTACCCATTTCGAAGGAGTGAAATAGAGTGATCTATGATGAGGTGTTTCAGGGTATTTCGATTAATTAGACCAATACATTCAACTTAAACGCCAACCAAGTATCGCAATTTCCTTCGTATAAATTTGATGTTGATCAGTGTAAAGTGGCTGATAAACAAACCGACCGAAAACCAATCGGCGTAATAGTAAAAACCGCTTGAAAACCGGCCAAAAATCGATCGGTTTCGGAGCGGTTTTGCTACAAGGTAAGGTAAGTCCCCCTTTGTGGCCAATGTCTCATTCCTGAATCCGGAGGAAACGGTTCTTCATAATGCGCTGTCAACGGATGCACTAAAATGTGCAGTCTGAAGTCAGACTGCAGAGATAGTTGAGCTAAAGGCCACTGTCCCTACCCTTACTTTACTTACTTTTACTTTTACACGACTATCTCCTGCGAGAGGATAAGTCGGCTCCATGGATATCGCGAAGGTTTCGTGAATAATCATAGAGAGTCGCGGGAGTAGGGTACGAAGCGGTGTCCCCAGCACCGTTCGGCCTTTTTGTTCGAGGTTGCACCTCTAGCCCTTGCACACCCAAGTGCAGACTGCAAGGCAGCAGGGTGTTCCCAGAGGAGCCGGTGACCTGCTGTACGGTTCGTTCGCCTCCTCTGGAATGCCGGATCAGGCAGTTGAATAGGTCTCCTTTGTGGCCGTTGGATCAGTAGATCTCGTCCGCCCATTCAGAAGGATCTGTCTTCACATGCCGAACACCGTCTCGCCGAAGTTTTTTAGACCTCGGTAACCCTCAACCTGGTTTAGCCCGCCTGTCGAGCGGTTTGCCGGGGTGTGGCCGCTGATGCATGCTTCAGCTTCGCGGAGCCACAGGTGAGAGTTGGATGAATGATGGAGACCAAAGAGATGGAGGATGCCCCAAGGGACACGACAGTCAACCAACTCAGAAGTGCTACTCCTCTCAGACACCCCATACCCTTAAGGATGAGTTAACCAGCCTGAGGAGCTTGGTTATCAAATCTCTCTCAGTATCCCAGGCAGCCGATCAGGTGTGCAGAGTATCTGAGTAGCAAACTATTGATATCGTCAAGATTTTGCAAGACACCGAGAAATGCTCCAAGCGAGTCATCCTTTGGGGTCGCTTTCCCAACTCGGATCGCCCTCATGACACCTATGCCTAGGTGTTTAACCGCCTAAAGCTCCCTCTCCCATTTAAAATTCGGTCCACTTGGCTGGTAACCAGACGAACTAACCGAGTACACGGAATTTAAATTGAAGTGGGCTCAACAGAGGTAGCCAAAAATATTGTTTCCTCAGCGTCAAAGCTCAAGGAGGAAATAAAAGGGCTCAGGGGAGTATCCACTGACAAGCCACTTCACCTAAGGCTCCGCAGTGAGAATGCTAAGCCAGCAAACCCACAAGAAGCCGATCCCAAGCTCAGAGCGCTGCCTGTCGTCCAGGTAACTCGTCTTGGGGATCGAGCTCCATGTCCACCATCCGTTGTTTCCCTACTCACTCCATCTCCCGTCGCAGAAAGTACCCCCTGTAGTAGACCTAGTGGTACTAAACACCTGACGTTTACAAAAAGTATCCCAGGCCCCAACATTATTAATAATACTGTACAACGGACGAGACTCCCCCATCCTCGAGGCCAGACACAAACCTGCAACCTGTTTCTGCTGAGGGCTGCAGTGAAAAGGTTAACGCACCAGGAAAGATCTTTGGTGAGGTCATGCGAAACAGGATCACGAACAAGAAGACTCACAGTAGTGAATCACGGAATGCGCACACAGGTAAGCCACAAGAAGCAGCCCATCCTTTTTGGAGACCGAAGGATGTAGACCGTCCACCTGGTATGATACCACCCAGGTTACTAGACGTCAAAACTTACCAGTCCCCCCAACAGTTTGTTTACCCTCTAGCCCCCCAATATCCTCAGCTGCCGACTCCTCGAGGACCTCCTTTTCACCCCCAACTCTCCCTCTTTCTCCATCCTCAAACCCAAAATTAGTTGTCTTTGGCGATTCTGCAACAACTTCTAAGCAGGTGCTCAAGGGATTTTACAGAAATTGCCTGAGTGTGCTGAATAAGATCCCGGAGCTTCGGCAGCTTGCAGTGGATAAGGGTTATCATATACTACAGTAACTCTATCCCTTCTCGCACTGCATTAGCAACCTTTACCTTTTCATGTATTGATTGTTTGTGGGTTGTGTTTACACTCTCTAGGACAGACGCCCTACTGTTTGGTGTAGTCTATCGCCCTCCCGCATGCAATTCAATCGATAGCCTAGGTCTCATAGACTTATAAGGCTCCTTGAAAGCCCACAGAGACTTCATCCATCTGTTAGTCACTGGTGACTTCAACTCACCCGGTATCGACTGGCAAAGAGCTAATGCCCCTGATTTCACCGGTAGACCCCTTCTAGATCTCGTACTCAAGAACCCATGGGCAAAGAACGTAAAAGATCCGATCAGATATCGCACAGGACATGCTCCGCCCCTATTAGATCTGGCCATCACTATGGAATGGTTGCAAATAGATGTGACACACTAATTGCCTCGGCGAAAGTGATCACATTCTCATTGCGTTCGATTATATTGTGAAATGGCCTCCTCTTCCCTTAGAAATCAAAATTTTGAGACCCTTCAAAAGGACTAATTTAGACCAAGTCAGTGCATTTATTCGCCCCCAACTAAACTCAGCTAGCCGACGCAACTCTGCTGATGAGACGGCATAGGATCTCAGAGAGTTGACCTCCTTATCTGATAGGCTATTTGTCCCCAGAATTCGTCTTCCACAGACTGGCAAGCGGCCCCCTTGCCCCATTTGGCGCATTCTAGACGAACGGGCACGCCTCTTTGCTCGACATAAGCCACAGATCTTGCCCGCGATGCAAAATACTTCAGGATTACCCTTAACAAATGTAAAGTCAAGATTATGTCCTATCAAAATGCAGCCCAATGATTTGTACTTGCTCGGGCACGGACCAATAAGGCATTTTTCTTTCAGTGCATGCGCCATCTAAGGGGCACAGCTCCGACGCCACTCGCTCTCGCCAATCACTTCCCCCAGCCAAGCAGCCGAGGTCTTCAGCTCCCACCTTCGTAAAGTTTTCATCTCCATACCGATATAATCCCACCCCGCCATGCACCCGATATCTGTGGTCACCACCCTTAGCCGTATCACTATTCCCATTGGTGCAGTTGCAAAAGGTTTCCGACGGCTCAACCAATATTGCTCCATGAGCCCTGAATTAATCCACCCCCGCATCCCCCAGGAAACGGCGGACACATTAGCTGCTCCTTATGCATCTCCTTCAGCAATGTTTTAGCGATGGAGTTTTCCCCAGCGACTGAGAAAGACAGTCATCCCACCCATTTGTAAAAAGGGTATTAGACATCTTGCTTCTAGTTACAGACTCATAAGTCTAACTAGCATCACTACCAAAATTTTCGAGCGAATTCTTAAGAGTGCGGTTCTTTCCCATCTGAAAAGAAATGGGATCCTCTCCCCGTCCCAACATGGGTTTCTTCCTGGCAGATCATGCATCACCAATATGCTCTCATGGATAGTCTGACAAAAGCCTACGATGATGGCCAGCTCTCACACGCTGTGTTCATCGATTTTTCTAAGGCCTTCGACAAGGTCCCCCATACCCCTCTTCTTTATAGGCCGCAAACATACGGGATTACAGGCTCCATGCTGGCCATCCTACGTAGCTTCCTTACCGACTGCACATTTGTGGTTAAGGTGAGGAATATTTTGTCTCAACCCTCCCCAGTAACAACTCGGGTCCCACAAGGGTCGGTCTTAGGTCCTCTTCTTTTCCTGATCTATATAAACGATCTTCCAACAGCCCTTCCTCTAAACATTGTAATGTATGCAGACGATGTAACCCTCTGGAGTTCAGGCGTTGAAAACCTGCAAATTGTGGTTGATGAAACAACGTTGGCCCGAGGATTGGAACCTTCCAGTTAATGGTGACAAATGCGTGGGCATGTCTTTCGGCAGAGACTGGTCACACGTTATCCATTAACGGGGCAACCATACTGCCTAGGGTTGACCGACACAAGGTGCTCGGTTTCTGGTTAGATTGTAACCTGTTCTTCTCCCATCATCACCAACTTGCAAGCAAGTCTGCCTTTTAAGTCCTAAATATGATTCGAATGTCCTTCCCGCTCATCTATAGGGATGATTTCCCAATAATTTTCGGCACGCATATCCGTTCTCTGCTGGAGTACGGTAGTCAGATGGTGCATTCTGGTCTTGTCCGAGATCGTGAGATCCTAGAAAGGGTTCAGAGAGCTTCCACCAAAACAGTATGGTGTCTGTCGCACCTACCTTGTCCCGTCTGCCTCTCACTCCTCAACCTCTATCCCCTTGACGTAAGACGCGTGAGAGATGATCTGTTTTCGATGTTTCACCTTTTTGAATCAGGTCAGAGCGATTGCTTCTTCTCCGTCTGTCCAGCCTCTTCTCTCCGTGGTCACAGCAGAAGGGTTCTTAACCAAGACCACACACTTCTCTAAGAATTAACTATTTTAGCTACAGGGTTATTACTCTGTGGAGCGCATTTCCGGAAGATATTGTTCTCTCGCAGAACAAAACTGTCTTCAAAAAAAGTTAGACCTCTACCTGGGTCTCTCCCAGTAAGTCCTTGTCCAAGAAAAGTGGAATAGATGTCTTTAATTGCATTTCCATTCCGCTACATGTTTATGAATGTCGCACCCCTATTCCTCTTAAGACACTGTCCATAGTGAGACATTGCATGATGTTATGTATGTTTTGTTTTTGTTGCCGCCCCCGCCCAGCCCCCGCTTCTCTTTACTCTCGTTTCGGCTCGATGAATCCGACAGACGATCAAAGATTTCCTCGAGAACCGGGACAACTGGGCTTGAGGTCTCGAACCCGTGTAATACTTCAAGACTTCAAATCATCTGATTTGAACTTGCCAGTGTGCCACTAGGCACGTCGTGCTGTGTTCTGTTTCGTCTGGGATAGACATAAGTGAACTGGTTAAAGTGTGTTACTTGAAATTTCGGAAAACCTTGGACCCCGTAAATTACTGCATTTTTTTAATCAGATGAGAAATGCGAGCATATACGTGTATTCACATATACGTATTTTGTATGTTCCACCATACGAAACAACAGATTTTCCCTATTCTTCCATCAGGATGCTTGCCAATAATTTTTTAGATGCAGTAATGTATCCCATAGTCTGCAGATGTTACACCAGCTCAAAGTGCGTTACTTTAGTTTCCACGTTGTCGACCGACGTATTTCGACCAAGTGGAACAAACAGCCCTTATAACAAAGCCACTGCAAAACCGCTCCGAAACCGATCGGTTTTTGGCCGGTTTTCGAGCGGTTTTTACTGTTACGCTGATTGGTTGTCGGTCGGTTTGTTTAGTAGCTATTTTACACGGATCGACATTTGTTGATCAATTCAATAATCTATTGATTCGAAGGAAATCGACGACCGGAGTAACGTGCGATGCTCAGTTGGCGTTTTATTTAAATGTATTGGTTTAATTAATAGAAATACTCTAAAACACTTCGGTCTAGATCGCTCTATTTCATTCCCTCGAAATGGGTAAAATGAGGAAAATTATTGGGAATTCGTAACTTGGAGATAGAAATGAGCATCATAATACGTTATTTGGGCTGATAAAAGAAATTAACGAAGCATATCAGGTATTTCAAACGATTGGCATAAACGGCTCGGAAACTGTCCAGAAACCGCTCGAAAACCGATCGGTGTAATAGTAAAAACCGCTCAAAAACTGGCCAAAATCCGATCGGTTTCGGTGCGGTTTCCGAGCCGTTTGTACCGATCGCTTAAAATACGTGAAATGCTTCGTTAAGTCCTGTCAGTTTTCCCAAATTACGTATTACGATGCTCATTTCTATCTCCAAGTTGTGAATTCCCATTAATTTTCCCAATTTCGAGGGAATGAAATAGAGCGATCTAGACCGAAGTGTTTCAGGGTATTTCGATGAATTAAACCAATACATTTAAATAAAACGCCAACTGAGCATCGCACGTTACTCCGGTCGTCGATTTCCTTCGAATCAATAGATTATTGAATTGATCAACAAATGTCGATCCGTGTAAAATGGCTATTAAACAAACCGACCGAAAACCGATGTTGCGAACGGGCTGGGTGCCACAAGGGAAATAAAACCCGGGGCTATCAGAAGACCCGGGCGCAGTTCTTCTCCCACCGCCTAAAAAACCCTTGGAACAAACTACCACCCGATGTAATAGCAGCGAATAACGTCGTCATGTTTAAACGACGGCTCGATCACTGCTGTGATGAGGTTTTCACGGACCACGACTAGCCAAGTAAGCATTCCCTCAAATTACACCTCCTTTTCACTCCTTTATTCCTTTCTATGACATAGCGCATCTGTTTCCCTCTCACACAGCCAAATATAGCAGAGTACGTCCTTTTTTATTTGTTCAATTGTTCCTACGAGGGATTTCCGAAGGTAAGCGTGGCAGCGACTGCCGATTCTTCGGGAGCGAACCTGCTTTTCATTCTCTTCCTTGAAGTCCATCACTCATCAACCACAACATTCGGCCCATCTGGCAATCGAAGCACCGTAGGAACATTGCAGCCTTCAAGTGTAAGAATCTGGACGTACGCTGGCCAAAGCCGCGAGTCCTGTGACCTGATCTGATCTGATCAGATGTGATCCTGAAGTTTGACGCAGTAACATGAATTCGTCCCATTTCATCACACACAACGGAGGATTAAGCGTATTATTAGTAACAACTTAGGGCGTTTTATGAAAGCTGATTGACTCATAAGACGAGATCATAAATGCTAATCTCGGTTGCCTATTATGGCTATGTTTGTTTGTAAAATCTGACATTACTCTAGCGAAATTCAAAACAGCGAAGTCTCCCGCTTTCAAAGTTCACTAATTAATTCCATTTCATGACATTGGCTGGAGATTTTTCCGTACGTTCATCACTCGTTCTTCATTCTTAGGCATATCTTTGTGTCCTTCAGTTAACAGATGAAAATTATTACCAAGTTTGATTTTCGTTCGATTTGAACTTGGTGATAAGCAAACGAGATACTTGGTTGCATCGAACGACAATACTCTTCGTCTTGGGGCACACTAGTACACAGTGAACCAACCTCCGCGAACGTTTGTAAGATCAGACTGCTTACCAGTCTGTTAGCTTCCGATTAACCGGGTAGGGGTGGCGGATATTGATGTCCTCTGAGTGGTATTGAACGAAACTCATTCACGTCTCTGGAAGCAGTCCATGGCTGTCTGTGGCCTGTGAATGAATGAGAATGACCCAGGGTAACGGTCATTCTTGGGAATCATGTTAAATCCGGTTGCCAGGAAAGAAATGCGTATTCAGTCCCGATAAACTTTAATGACGAGAGTTGCTGGCAAAACCGTAAACCTACCTCGATCAGGTTTTTCTTGTTTGTTTGTGAAACTGGATTTGGTTAACACCCAAGGCAGGAAAGTGTAGTCCTTAAAAGCATTAATCTGTGGGCTGTAAAAACGGCAGACTTCGCACTTCATCGGTGAAATAATAGTTCACCGTGGATTAATTCCCTCATAACGCTTGGCCGTTTAGGACGAAATATTAATCCTCCGAGAGCTATCAGTTCTCATTTTGTGTAGTCGTCATAGTTAATAATGCATCCCAGAATTCTTGGATTTACGAGGCATGCCATTTGAGGTGGAACCAGTTAGCAAATCGCGACAGCTAAACGTTCGCTCGACCCAGGGGAGTACGTGTTGTGTTGCTGTGGTCACCATCATCATCATCGTATAGCGTTATACAACAGGGCAAGCCCCACTGACCACTGCCTAACTCACTATGTTGTACGTTGAATCAGAAAGTATGAATATGCAAGATGGACAGGGAGTGGACCTACACAGGTGGGGAAAGGAAAGAACGCTCTAGTAGTCAACACACGGGATACACAGTCTCACTGTACAAACGCACATCGATCAATCATTCTGATTCGACAGAAAGTGACAACACCATCGCCACTGTTCGCGGTTCGCAGCCATATCCTTCAATGTCTCCAACCAACTGGTTGATGGATTTTTCGAACCCCAACCACGAAGGCGCGGGGCACCTACTTTTCCTAAGTTCGACGTACATTTTCTCATTCCTCGCTGCCAAGTCATCTATTGACTTCCATGTGACTTCTTCGACTCCGGAGGAGGAACGGAGAATAGGACACGGTACGGTAGACGCGTGTCTGCCATACGTAACACATGCCCTAACCAACGAAGTCTACTAAGCCGGATACGTTGTGATAGAACATTCTCTGAACTAGTACCCAACACCCCATTTCTGACCTCGGTAGTGCTTACTCGGCTATTCCACCCAATCTTAGCAATGCCATGCAGACATCGCTGGTCGAAAACCCCAAGACGACGAATATCTTCTGCATGCAGACCCCAAATCTCGCAACTATACAGCAAAACGGAACGCACCGTGGCACAGTATACACGACTTTTCAACTTCAGTGAAATATCAGGTCGGCGTCACAAGTACTTCAGTCCAGGGTACGATGCTCCAGCTTTGGATAGACGCGTGTTAACCTCTACTACTGTGCTTCCATCCGTCGTTATGCTGCTTTCGAGGTAACTGTAGCGGTCAACAATTGTTACTTCCTCTCCACCTAACATCAAGCTCGGAATCGTTGACGTCCAGTCTTGTAACATCACTTTACACTTGGAGGGTGCTGAATGGAGCTACAGCTTTCTGCGAGTCTGTCTAGTGCACGTTGCGCATGTTCCGTGCATTCGAGTAAACAGACAGGATTGTCGGTGAAATCTAGGTCACCCAGCTTCTCACTATTTCCTAGTTCGATGCCCACATGCTGGAGATCTCCTCAAGCATTCTCCATTATCCCGTCAATGACGAAGTTAAACAGGAATGGAGAGATTGGACATCCCTGTCGAACATCACTCGTCGTTTCGAACGGACTGGATAGTTTGCCTTAGACCCTTACGCAGCCAGAAGTGAGAGTACAAAGACCTCAGTAGATTCACAAACTTCTGGGGCATATCTTTCCGGTTAAGAGCCCTGAAAAGCGCTGTTCCGTCAACTGAATCGAAGGCTTTTTTCAAGCCGGGGAAAACCATTATTGTCGGTCGACGGTATGTACGTGACGCACCTCTAGTAATTGACGAAAAGTAAAAATCTGATCGATACATCCTCGACCTGAGCGGAATCCAGCCTGATGTTCTCGGGTGTTCCTCTCGTGCGCCGGTGTGAGACGACGGAGCAAAACCTTGGTGACTATTGGAATTAGGCTGATGCTACGATGATTACCACAGTCATTGCTTATTCCCGTTTTGAAGATGGGTATAATTAATGACTCTCCCCATGATAGCGGGATACGTTCCTCCTTCCAAACGTCACGGAGTAGGGTGGTAAGTGATTTTATCAACGCACCACCACCACTTTTGGAAAGACCTGAAAAGAGTTCGTCGGGACCGTAATCATATGCACGACTCTACTTCTACTTCCGGTGGAGGTTCAAGCGATACTTCTCAAGGAATCGCAGTTGTTGACGCCGGAGTAACTACACTAGTGAGTGGCCAGCTAAACTGCTCCTTGAAGTATTCGGCCCAACGGTCCAGCATTTGCTCTTTGCTGTGAATGGGCTCTGTTTCTATCGCATATCGTTTCACTGACTGGGGTTCGCCGTCCACCGGTGTCACGAATAAGTTTGAACAGTCTTAGCCTGTTATCTGAGGCAACTGCTATTTCCACTTCTCGTACCTTGACCCACCAATTTTGGCGATCATTCTTAAAGCTTTTCGTTACTTGCATTGGTAGTTTTTTACGTATCTTATTCATCTCCTTACTGTTCGAGAGCTGACGTTTTTGCTCCAATATCCCGATCGGCTTTTGCGAAATCCAGTGTCTTCGATGTACATCGGATCTGGGACCACAGGCGAAACCTGCTGCCACGTGCATTGGCTGCTGGATATGGGTCCAATGCTCATCTACATTACTGTTCGTAGATCCTAGCTCATGTGCTAACTTCCGTTCATAACGGGTGCAAATATCTGGATCACACGTTGCACAGCTAACCGCGTTTGCGGTTTGCGTCGATTACCACGGAGCTGGAGAGATAATCGCATCAAAACTGATGCATGATTCGACTCTGCTATGTGGACCAGTAAGATCTACATTTGTGAACAGAACTGCACCACCGGTAGCTTACTGCGATAGGATCAATCTGACTAAGTGTACCTGTTGAGTTAGAGCACCATGTCGCTGTGCGACGCGAGCTGTGTCGGAAGTGCGTACTAGATAGGAATAACCGATTGTCTGCACAAAACTAAAGAAGCCTATCCCCGTTATCTGTGTGCTGAGCGAGTAAGGCACAACAACCACCTAAACAAGCTTCTGATTCACTAAGTTTTCCAACTTGTGCATTGAAGCCACCAGCTATCACTACATTATCAGAACCTTTACCGCTGTGAACGAGTGTGGTGAGCTCATCATAGAACTCATTTCTCTGCATGTCAGAACTGTAGTCCGATGGAGCGTATGCCGAGATTACAAACAGATTACGCTTAGCACAACTATCCTTTCGAACGCCAACTGACTCCTGAAGTCTAGCTGCACATAAACGACTGTTAATCTGGACTCAGTCTAAAAGAGCAACATCGGCCTTGTCATTCAAGACTATTTCTACACCACGTTGACCCACAGCTCGAGCTACCTCGTTTCCTGAAGTGTGCAGAAAATACTTGGATGATACCAGAAGCAGTTAGTTGAATCATTGCTCAGATCGTGGATACGCGTCTCACTTACGCAGCAATCGTCAAGCTATAGAGAATCTGTTGTGAGGGCTAGGCACGCCTGCTAGTCAGCCTGCATGAGAGTACGCACGTTAAAAAAAGCCGATATTCAGAGACTGACGAGGCTTGAGAAAATGGGAATCATGCGATTGTGGGTTATTTACGACACTATCTGACAATGAACCGTTGCGAGTATCGGCCGTGTTATCAGTGGGAGCATTATGCGTGGATCGACGGGGCAATGAGAGATAGCTAGGGACAGAAGACAAAAGTTAAATAAAAGAGAGAAAACCCTCAACAGTAGTCCACTTATCACTATCCACCCCGCTCGATGCAATAAGCAGCGAGGTCCTGATTATCTTGCGCGACGACCGGTGCGGTATGGAATTCTTTGTAGTCTTGCAGTTCATGGGAGATGTTGGACGGGTACTGCTAGGGTGCCCAGCCGGAAGGCAGAAAAACGATTAATGTTCTCAGCCAAAGCCTTTAGTTCTAACGAGAACCTATCCACAAGGCAGCGGGGTGGCGAAGTGGTGGTCCATGTGCTTGGATCAATTATTCTTCCACTGATTTTGCCGACTGATTTGCTAGCTCAAATCGACCCCCAACCTGGAGGAGCAGGAGACCGGACTTCGTCTGGCCTCTACCCATTGACTTGCCAGGTATGATTGTATCTCCGGCCCAAGGAAGCCATCGTGTATAGCTCTTTGGGTCATAGAGGCGCGCAAGCCATCACACCACGTCAAGATGTAGTCTCAGTTGTACTGAGTCCTTGAGCAACATCAACCCATTGCGATCGAGCTGATAGGTAGGTCGTTCAGACGAAGTGCGTTCTTTAATGACTAGTCAGATCAGAAAACTGGATTTTTATTCACGACTACGTCGTTTTGTGTTGTCTTTTTTGTCTACTAAAATATGAATTTTGTACAGCCTAGCCTTGAGAAGCGCTGATGACGTAGGACAGCCTGGTTTAATCGGAAATGAGATCAGCCAATGGCTGTCAAAAGGAGGACGCTTTGTACTCATGGATTTTTTGACGTTCAAGAACGCCAGTATCCGCTGTAAATCCACCATTATTCTTTTCGAGTAATTTTTTTGTCATTTTAGCAACGTTGAATCAAGTTTCGGATGTACTCAAACTCCGTTTGTCAATTGTATCAGTAAATGCTACTGAATGCGAATATTTGCACACTTATGCCTATTTGTTACCCGTATCTGGATTTTGATGTGGTGTAGAATGTAGAATATTCTTGTGAGATTCGAAGTGTGTCCTCAAGTGTTCTTATCGCAATTGAATACCAGTTACAGGCCATTGGAACTCCTGCGATGGGATGAGGACAGAATACGTAAAACTGTAAAGCTGGCTGCCTCACCACGTTGTTTCCTCAATGAATACATTTATCCGTGCTTTCTACTTTATGTTGACCATATGTACACTTATCTAGTGCTTGGCGCTATGTTAACACCGTAACTGGAAGGGCATTGAGACACGACCGGCAAGAAAGTGATCGGGAGTGTGAACAGTTAGTGTGTATTTGTGAAACCATGCGATAGAAGTGTGTGAGACCAGCAGCGGCCGAGTGACAGCAGGGCTTAGTAGTCAATATTCAGTTGAAGAAATGAATGAGGTAAAGTCATGTTATAAAAAGTGAACTAACGTAATCTCAAGGCAACGGCAACGGGGTTGGGCATTTGTTGTTTGACATTTTGCGCTCCCGGGGTGATCGGGTTTCCGGTAAACTAATACATAATACTTCTAGGATTATTTTGTTACTCACTATTAGCAGCGGTGTTCCCGAAACCCCTGCGTGCTGGTGATCTATGAATGGCACTGAATAAGTTGAAGTGTATTATATTACCAAAGAATGTTTGTGCGATTGTTAGCGCGTTCCTTGACCTGTCTCCTGAAATAAGTGCTTCTCAGCAGTATGTATGATCAAATTACTGTTGGCGCTTGAAGGTAAAATGCAGATAAACAGTTTTGTCATTCAACGCATCAGACAGTGCTCTGCGCACAAAACATAGGCAAATTTTTTCCACTAATCTGTGACCTACTTCTCCCCCACCTAACGCATTGTAAAAGCTTTCAATCCAACCTGCTCCAGTTATATTTTACCTACTATATTATATATATATATATATATATATATATATATATATATACCGATGGAAGTTAATGAAACACTTGCGTCTCTTGGCGTGTTTCTTCTTTCTGCTGTGATGAGTCAAATGAAGAGGGCCAAGCGCTTTAGGCAACAAAGTAGTGGATAAAGAAGTGGGCTAGACTGTTTATGTGGAACAGCAGATTTGAAAGGAACTGACGGAATTCTACTACTTTCCAAGATCTGTACGCGTTCGAACCGCAGCGCTTACTGTTAAACGCACAAGACAGTGAATCGTGCAGCAGTCCGGCTTTAATTCACAAGATCTGTGCTTTCTGTCTAGTAAAGTACCTCTCAATACAGCGGAGTCCGTCCCAAACGGCGAACTACACAGGGACATATCTAATGCAAGCAATCTCGCGAGAAATCCTTAATAATAAGTACGTTTACTAATTCAAGCGAAGAAGAAATAGAATTTTTTTTTTGGGAACCTGTAGTCAATCAGTGGGGGATTATTGTTTGGAAATGTTTGGGACGAGTGCCGATCTTAAAAAGCGACGGAGTCCTACCGTTTGGGTCTCCAGTGGGGTCCATAATCATCTCTGGAAAACCCTGTGTGACACTGCAAAATACTAACCACAAGAATGAGACGTACTTCGTTTTTTTGCCCTGAGATTGATGTTGTTTGCGACTCACGTGAAATAGGTGTGGTCTCGCAGCCACCTGTTTAAGTGGACGGTTCTATTTCAATATTTTCCGACGTGAGATGGTTTTCTTCTGTTTTCAGCCCAATCGGTTTTTTCTGATGGCTCTCTAACTTACCTACGGTCAAGTTAGATATTTGAAATTCCGTGTAGTATTATGCTGACATGAGGTGCTTCTGTTCGTCGCCGATTCCCGATTGCCCATCAGATCGCCAAATAGAATGTGATAAAGGAGTATCTCACTGCATTCTGTCTTTGAGATATGACAATACCACTAACCGATTTGTCGAGTCGCTTCTCGAATGCTGGAGATGGGCGGACGTAAGTTTTCGGATTTTTTTATCCGAGTTGGTTTAGGCCTCCAGGTGTCCAACTCAGCCGGGAGTTTGCAACATCTTAAAGCAGTCAAGAGGAAATTTCCAAAGCTGTTGCTGTATGGGAAACTTGTGCAACAACAGCTCTGCACTTAAAATGGTCGAGCTCAACGGTAAGTGTCTGTTGTTCAGAAAATATAAGTCGCTCCATTTTTTGCCCATTTAATGTAATATTTTGTTGTAACTTCCGTTTCACATTTTCCTTGCTGCGAACTCTTCTCAACATGAATCGTGTCGAATCCATTGATACTGATGTACTAGCTTCGCAGTTATCATTTCATCACCTACGGTCTATCGCTTGTTTATTTATTTTTATACGCTCCCGCACAAGTTCAGCGGAAGGGGTACACCCAACGGCCCACTGGACGGCAGTCATATCCTATGAGAACCACATAGGGTCCCAATAGGTCAGGTGTGGTAACGAACCGGACGACAGTGGAATACTGTCTACTAACAAAGTAACCGGTGATGACCGGGCTTCAGACCTCTGATCTCCGAGATGGTAAGCAAATGCCATAAACCACTCGACGACCACCGATCAACGTTGCGCGTACACGGCAATTGCAAGCATTGCTTTGTATGGAGACTGTTTAATGAACGTGTTTTGCACTAGCATGGCCATTTTAAGAATTCACTGATGTTTATTTACCGTGTATGCTGAGGGAGTTTGCCACTAATCATTTGTTTGTTTTCCGTTAATTAACCTATACTGACTCCTCCAAGTCAGTAACATATATACATTGCAATAATAAGAACTCAGAGGGTAACCATATGTAAATCTTCACTAGGATCTAATTTGAATCGTCTGAAGTGTGAGCAGATGCTCTCATTGAAAACCCCACAAATAAATCACAACTGTGATTTCTGTTAGTTATTCGTGTCTGGGTCATTGTTAACCCGACGGACAGGCGCTCATATTGATAGTAAGTTATATGCAAACTTGAGGAAATTTGTCCACCCTTTTACATGCTACTTACTATGAGTATATATATATGTAATATATTATTTTCATACTTTTTTCCGCGTAGCGGGCTGGCCACTCTTTCAACTATCATTTCCTTCATCGAACACTGTGCAGAAGTGTCCTGTCCGGGGACACGCAAAACAGATGCCCTAACCACATTTTGTTAAGCTTTCATGTTACAATAATGGTTTGTTTCGTGGGCCTAGTACTTTGCACCTAACCTCAGTATTGCTGATAGCAATGCTACGAAGATATCAGTGTTCGAATGTTGACAACCTTCGTATATCATCCACTCGTGGTGGTTATGCTTCTGAATCCCAAGGAAGAAGTGGCCTGACTGCTGCAACGTACACCTGACCCTTGATAGATAAACGGATGTCCCGTCGATGCCACAGATGATTGAAGTTGGTAAAAGCCAAACACACCTGTATACACGAAACCACTTCATCCGATATCCGACTTTGTCTACTTTGATGTATTATATCCCCGGATATGGAAGAGTGTTTGGTGAACTCACTCCTGCAACAGCATCTTGCACTTTGACGGTACAGAACGCATACTGAGCGCTGCTACGCAGTTGCCCATGTTCTGCTTATATTTCCCAGTGGGTTAAAAAACGCTCCTTCCCTATGAACAAGATGTGACCACTTCTTCGGCTTCTTGTTTTTGGTTTTACTCCTCTGATTCGGTGTATGTTCTGCTGTCTCCACGGGAGGCTGTTGTAGAGCTAATTCTACTAAGCATTTTGGTAAAATTTTCCATCATCAGTTTTCCTGATCTCGCGCAGGTAGAATCACAGTGAAAAAATCATTCCTGAATCCCACTTTTATTCATCAGATTCACAATGGGTCAACACAAGTGTGCTCACAGCACTCGAAGAACGTCCACCCACCGCAAGCCAAGATTCGTTGCTCCTCTTGTTGCTGATTCCTATTGTGATTTCTGTCCTGTTCCTCATTCTGGGTATTGTTCTTTGCCAGTTGAATCAAAAGCGATTGAAAGCTGTCCTATTCAAGCAGGTAAATTCTCCCGTCCTCTTTCTTTTCTGCTTTTGTTCATATCGTGTGTTGTATCACGCGAACAAACAACTGGTCATTACTGTTTGGATGTGGTTGCTTGTGTGGTATATATGAATTACGTTTAAAGAGTCATGTCCCATAGTTCAAGCACCTATTGTGCTTTGAGGGAGTAGGTTAGAAGGCAACCATGTAAAAGTAGTTTATTGATTCTGTACTTGAAATTTTGAAGGTCAAAAAAAAAGAAAATACAACGAAGTGTGATATTCCTCAACTTTTAGGCACAAGCAAAGAGCCCAAACTAATTGGGCGACGAGTTGGATCAGACACGAGGGTATGATTGAACACGAAGAAAATCGGGGCCATAGGAGCAAGTCCCCGCACACAGAAGACCGTGGTAGCCGACGAATGGGGGAGAAATAGTGAAGCAACTAGTCGACAAATTGGAGGCCAACATGGAGTTACCAACGAAACAGATAGCTTTGTTGGGGATAAGGCTTCGCCTCAAATGGGATTGTAGTATTCAAGGGTGTTGCGAATCGGAGTCTTGTATATAATAATATAAGAAGTAGGCTCATTTCAAAGAAACGTCAAGGGAGAAAAATATAAGTGATATTTTCTGACGTTCGTGTGACAAGAGCGGTTTCATATGAGGACTGAATAAGTCGGTAGAATACGACTGATCAGGAATAAATGAGGAAACTTCGGACGTAAACCAAGTAGATTCGAAGCGGTGAAGATTGAGCAGTATAGGTCTCGTTTTGAGAAAACCGAAGGAGCAGATAACCGTTGGAAATCAGCAACACACAAAGACTGAATCGA
Source organism: Fasciola hepatica (assembly GCA_948099385.1). Lineage (NCBI taxonomy): Eukaryota > Metazoa > Platyhelminthes > Trematoda > Plagiorchiida > Fasciolidae > Fasciola > Fasciola hepatica. Next base: position 3,121,431 of record CANUEZ040000033.1, on the reverse strand, counting down.
TCGTGAGAGAAGTTGGTTGATGAGCCACGAGAAAACCGGAAACAGATGAAGAGTCAGAAGTGGTAGAATGTTCATTCTTAGAATGCAGTACCATGGGGTGGAGCACGGAACCCTATGATCACCAGCAGTCATCTGGTGTACGCTTAAGGTGCTCCAGGTCAGTCATTTGCATGGCTTCCGTCTCCTGCTTTTGATGTGCATTCTGCTGCTCTGTGCTACTGTTTTGTGTTCCGATGATAGCTGCGCGTTTTGTTCTGCTGATCTTGCTGCTTCATGTACATGAAAAACTTCAAATTTCACACATTGATTATGTGCTCACATTTTTACGCTCAATCACCGCCCCTCTACACACACATACACGTACGCACACATAAATACATACATACATACATACATACACGCATACACACACACACACACACACTTCAGACCTTGCCATCGTCCACGTCTAGTCGACTGTGCACGTGTGGTGCATTACAACTGAAATCAGATGGTGCTCTTGGCGGCTCAATTGCTCAATGCACTTGCGGCTATCTGGACACGTTGAAACAGAATGATGGAATGGACAATGCGTTTGGTTATCATCCTCCGAGTCTGGTCCGACGTACGCCCAAAGTTGGCACCGGTTGGCTAACGCCGGGCGAAATTGAGGGGGTAAGAAGCTCGAAAACATTCTTGTTGTTTCTTCCCATTCTTTCCGGACCACGTTTTGCATTATTTTGGCTAACCATGGGATTGTATTTTGTGCACGAAATAGTATTAAAATCACCCTGTTTTTCTGCGATCACCTTTGAATCAAACTACCTAGCTTGATCCAATTAGGCCTGTTGATGTGTCAGCCTCGCACGGATTTAAAACGATCCAGGTAAATCGATTTGTCCCGTGTAATGTGCTCCAGAGGATGCGAAATAACAATAAACACAATCCGGAATATGCACATTATGACATCAGAACACGTTTTCAGAGACAAATGATTGTTTTCAATGATTCATTCTCAAGTCGATCTAACCCCACCCCCCCCCCCACAAACTATGTCCAATCCGAATGACCCTTGACCATTTCAGCACAACCATCTCCTATATGATTTGTAAAGACCTGAGGATGAATCATTGAAAACAATTGTTTGCCTCTAAAAACGTGTTCCAACAAACACAACCTTGAACCAATGGGAAAATCCGCGGACTGGTTTGCAAACGCATACAAGTTTGTCGTTAACTGTTCATTTTCAACATTCATGTGCTACTGAGCAGTGTTCACGCCACACGTGATTCGTGAACAAAGTTCACTCAGATTATACATTCCGACTGGAAGTAGTGACCTCTCATTTATCAAAACACGAGAATGACTCGAGTCCCAAGGCTTTCTTAGCTGGAATTAAACCCGGAAATAAGCATTCACAGAATTTCCAAGAAAATTCCCAAATCGACTATAGATGCTCGTAATTTTTTTGTGGACCCGGATCATTTTGTCACGAAGAAAAAACGTGGAATTGGAAAGAAATTTCGCAGACCATAAGAAAACACGTGTGCTTCTTGCAGATCAACTAACAAGTGTGTAAAAGCTCCAGTGGTCCTTGAAACGGAATATACGCGTTCGGTGTGTGCAACAACTTCTGAAATCCGCACTACATGTGCACTACAATTCCGTGGATGACTTCATCATGTTCATGATCGCCAGAAATGGGATCGTTTGGATTGATATGAAATTTAGCTGTACGGAGAAGTTTAATTTTGACGGTCCTGATGGAGTCACTTACCAATGACAAGACTTCGGGAAGAGTGAGTTGGACTGCCGTCGTTGAGCGTGCGCTAATAACTCCGTGGTGATCCAGGTTGCTATTTGTGATGACGGAGAATCACAGCTAACAGTTCTTGAAGGGAATCAGACGGCTGACTTCTACATTAGAACAGTGAATAAGTTTCTTTGCCGGATGATCCCGGAAAATTGACCAAGGCCTATCATCTTTCAGCATAACAACATCGCCATGCATACAGCCAGCCTCACCAGAATCTGGCTACTGTACCAGAACATAAAAAACATACAATGACCACACGGTCGAGACTGGTAGACGGTTCTGCTGTCGCCTGGCTCACCATCCGCTTGATTTGTTGAGATCTTATGTGGTTCACCACTTTATGTCTCGGGATGAAGATTGCTGGTTTTCTGCTCGCAATGTGAATCATGGAAATACACAGTCAGATACACTCTTGTTCTCTCGCTCACTCTGAGAACAAGTGCGAACTCATCACCCTCACTAACGTTCGCGGACTGGACCATAACATTGATTCTGTACACCAGTTTCTCTAATCTTCTTCTCCTGTTGGTCTATTTTATGATCGGAACTCAAATCTCTCCCTTATTAGTCACCGTCCACCTCGAATCCCCCAATTGTACCTTTAACTTATCTTTGCCCAAAGCTGTTGATCCTGCCTTTATCCGTCAGTCAGCCGTCACGTCCAAATTATAGAACAGTGAATTAGAGTTGATGTAGCTGGAGCCCCGAATTCATTCTTTTGTTTGCCACTTTTGTGTTGTTTACCGTTCATCCAACAGTGGCGAACTTTAAGCACTTGTTTGTGACGGATCCCAACTACCACGTCACCATCTTAGGAGATTTTAATGTTCACAGTGGCGATTGGTTGATTCACTCATCTGACACTTCGGCTCTGGAGCGCAAAGCCGAACATCTTACCATGGCCAATAGCCTGTGCCAACTAGTTGACCTTCCCATACGAATCCCCGACCGGGCTGGCGATCGTGCTCACACCCTTGATCTTGTTCTCACTTCTGTTCCTCTTTTCTCAGGCATTTCCACTCTCCCTCCATTTGGTTTATCGGACTACTGTATTGGCTCTTGCTCCATCCATTTAGCTTGCTCTAATCCTCCACCCACCTGGTGACCCTTTTTTGGCGCTACAGTTCAACGAACTGGGACGGCTTCTGCGACTTCCTAACTTCCATCCTTGTGACGATTACTGTTTTACTTCGCACGCTTCCGTTTCTTACTTCACTGGTATCGCTCTTCAAGGTATGAATCTCTTTATTCCACACTTCTCCAAACCCGACAAACCCGAATTCCCCGAGTTGTTCAACCACGCATGTGATCGTGCTGTACGCGTGAAGCGCTCCACATTTCGCCACTGGCACCGCTTCCAACTCCCGCGTTCCACCACCGCTCCGTGCAAGCTAGGAACAGATGCTCGTCAACCATACAGAGGGCCAAAGAATGCTTCGTCCGCTAGAAAGCCGAAAGCTTACGTTCATCTGTCTTCGGTAGCCGAACATTTTGGTCACTTGCCAAAGCAGTCTTCTGCAAATTCTGCCCTTCAAATTTCCCTTCCACCTGTAATTCCTCCGGTGATTTCGTTTGTGAACCACACGAGGAGGTTGTGATTTTTGCTTCCCAGTTTGCCTCAAATTCCACCTTACCCTCTTATCCTACTCCTCTGGTTCATTCTCTTCCCTCTATCTCTCATTTTAGCAATAAGAAGATCCACCAAGCGCTGCGTAGTTTGAACGTATGCAAACCGCCCGGTTCGGACGGTATACCACCCATCATCCCTAAAAGAAGCACATCTGAGTTGGTTACTCTTTTGCGTCGTCTTTTTGTCTCTCTTTCCAACTTAACTTTTCCAACCCCATGGAAACATGCCGTGATTTTTCCTATTCCCAAAGTGGTAATCTTTCTGACCCGAATAACTATCATCCGATTTCCCTCATGCCTATTCGGAAGTATTCGAGTCTGTCCTCTTCAAGCTGCCTACATTTCTCAAAGGCGGAGGACTAGCGAGCGATCACCAACACGGATTTCGACCTCGCCGTTCCATCGTTGGTCTGTTGGCTCTCGTTTCACATTCCTGGTTGACTGCACTCAACAGCCACGGAGAAACACACATGGTTCTCGCCCGACATCTTCAAGGCTATTGGTCGAGTCTGGCACAAAGGTCTTCTGGCGAAACTGCCCACATTTGAGTTCTCCGCTCTAGTATCGTGGACATCAAGTTTCCTCAACAAGCAAACCATCTCCGTCCAAGTTGATCCAGTCCTGTCCCGGCCATTTTCTGTGAACGTTGGCGTTCCCATAGGTTCAATACTCGCGCCCACCCTCTTTCTTTTATTTGTTAAGGATCTTCTGTCCATTACTTCTAACCCAGTCCATTTCTTTGCCAACGGCGCCACCCTTCATTCTCCCTTACTTACCGCAATCCTCGCCATCACAACATCAACATCGCTCTAGACCGCAGTGCAATCAGTATATCTTTAGACTCTGACCTCGAACACATCTTCTTCTGGGGCTCCCACGACCACGTTTTATCACTCATTCTCCTCACATCCATCCTTTAATTCATCTACAATGAATTCCATAGATTCTGTCTCTGTTTTCGGCTTATCTATAAATTATTCTTTATGCTGGTCCGCTTTCATATCTCAGTTTGCTTCTCGTGCTGCGCACAAAGTTGGTTTTCTTTTTCGTATCAGACACTTCTTCACACTAGCTCATCCTCTTCTGCTGCACAAAGCTCAAATCTACCCCACACTTGAACACAACAGTTGTGCATGGGGTGGTGCTTCGTCTACTTCTCTTGCTCTCCCCGCATGTGGCATAACCTTAAGCAATAGGTTTGTTCAAGTAGAGCTTACTAGGCTGGGTCAGGTGTCAACGGAACCCGCCCACCGGATGGTTTGAGGCATTAGATGAAATGTCTTGGTGCGGCGGTCAGTGGAGTATTTGTTTTCGAACTCTTTCTTCGAAATAATTTTACACTACACTTTGCCTTTCTATTTCTTTGTCTATGATTCCGTTTATTTCAGTTCCGATTTCGTGATGTGGCGAGGTAGGCACCGGAGACCAGAGTACAGATTTCCGAAGTTAGTAGTTGCAATAGCTGAATTAAACTTGAGCTAGAACTACAAATTGATTGGCCAGTTTGGTAAATACATGCTGCGAATTCTAGCTTGTTCACTTTGAATTTGCGTCATTGAAAGACTCGCTTAGATTCAACCGTTTCGTTCCCTTCATAGTGTACTTTTAACATTTCTATTCCTTTTCTTAGTTGGCTTCGAGGGTGACGAAGTTGGAGCTAAAATCACAAGGCTGTTTCGGTCAAGTTTGGCACGGTCAGTTCGCGTTGCTTGATGCAGACTGCGTAACATCCGACCCGTCGACAACCGATGGCGCAACATCCGCAGTAATGCCATCCTCTAGAGGTGATAATTCGAACCAAGCAGACTCAACTGGAACACGGGTCGTGGATGTGGCGGTGAAAATTTTTCGCTCCGCCCAGAGGGACAGTTGGCAATCGGAGTTGAGTCTGTTCCGCCTCCCTGGTTTGGCTCATCCGAACATATTGAGGTTTTACGGTGCAGATCAGGTAGGTACTCCATGCGATTTGCTCAGTAGTAACGGCGGTCGAACCTTCTGCCTGAGACTTCATAGGCTGTGTCTCATACTACTCAACCACCATGAAACTTAGAGAATCGAATTACTGCATCCGGACCCATTAGATGAAGTCTTTTGATCCTCCAGTCACACACACACACATTCACACAAAACTCACACTGAATGTCCCAATTCGCTGAGACTGCAAAACACATTGCACTTGGCTTTAGCATGCCAGACAAAAGGCGAGACGTATAACTCGCTGGGTAGTGGCTCGTGATCAACACACACGGTGCAGTAACGCTAGGAGGACCCGAAGTGTCCCTCGGCTAGGCAAAAAGCTTGGGCGCAGAGTGTGATTTTTAGCAAGGGTGGTAGCCCACTAGCTAGCGAGAGGAAGACGTCAGGCACGAAGTACAACCTCGCGTGTATTGTCTTTTTTTATTACATGCTTGCACATGAGTGCAGTGCAAGGTGCACTTACCCCATAGCCACGAAGGCCCACTGCACTATTGGGGATAACCGGTAACCGAACCCTGAGACTTGGAGTGGCGAAGAACCACGTAATGCCCCAATGGGTCAGGTGTGATAACAATCCGGACGACAGTGGATTACTGTCTACCACCAAAGTAACCGGTGGTGGTGGGGATTCGAACGTCGGACCTTTGAGGTAGAAAGCAAACGCTCTAAACCACTCGACCACCACCAGTATAAGAAAAATGAACCATCAGCTCCGTGGCTTATATAGTGGGCTTGGACGACTTTACGGAAATATGGGAAATCAAGGGTCAAAAGTATAACAGCGCAATGCCAAAACTGATGGAAGAAAGCACGAAAATCTACCACGACGCATAAAAAAACTAGATTTAGTAGAGAAAAGAAATATTGAATCAGCAGGTCCATATTAGGGATACAGATACGTACCCTGAAACAGGGTGACGACCGACCGAACTGCTAGCACTGGCCACGGGTCGTTGATGATGCTCGAACTCACGTCTTGGAATTCACTGGTCTCCGAATTCTGGTTCCATGCATCACAATGTAGTCCACCATTCTGAGATAAAAATCATGCAAATAATCCAGCTATAGTTCTTTTTCAGAGCACGATGATAAGCCGGCAGCACTAGCCGCAAAAGTATCCCCGTTCCACGACCACCCTTCCACACTAGCACCTTCATTGTTTAGATAGTCTGTATTACACGGAATTGGATTATTTCCCGGTTGTAGTCCAACAATACTGTTTTATGCTCTCACTTATTTTTGTATCTTTTGGCCTGCTCGCCCATAGTTTGGATATCACGCCATCCAGTTCTGACCACTCTGGACTGATGATGGCACGTGTGCTTCCTGGTAGTCTTAACTACGATACGCATTTGAACTCATCCGACGGTCACTTTTCAACGTGGTGTCAAAGGGAGACATTGCATCTGATCATCACTTCTGGCCGGGGCCCATGGAATGCGCCAAATATATATATATATATATATATATATATATATATATATATATATATATATATGGTCGATATTGGCAAAAGCGCCTTGTGTATACGTGCCGAAATTTGGTCCAATATTCGACCATCTGGTTAGATGTAACTGCCCTGGTAAAAAATCCTCTCTACTTTAGCTGAGACTTCCGCTGCGAGGACAAGGTTACGTGCAGAACTAACCCAGTTCTTAAGCAGTATTTTCCTGTTCGAATGTGTGGAGCATCCGTGGACTTCCACCTAGTTTGGAAGTTTCTCAAACTTTGGTTCGTGTATGTGGCGGCGAAAAAAGTAATGGCTGGAGAAAAATACAAATTCAGATGTGCCACTCACCGTGACATTTGGTGATACAGCCTAGTGTCACCGGTTGCTCGATTTCCAGGTAGTCCACAACATACGTACTAATATTGTCGTTTCCTTATTTTCTGTCATCCTAATTTGGTGATTGCGTTATCTGGTTTGTGTTGTCCTATAGAGACCGTGTTTTTTAACAACGACAGAATAGGTTCTCCGTTGCTGAAATATATGAGAAGGCAAAAAGAACACGCCTATAAACTACGTGATGAGGCTTCTGTGAAACGCCACTCTATCCTGAATAAACAAGAAATATAACGACGGAATCAGACATTTGCCCACTTGTTCTGTACCACTAATAGCAAATTTCTCTGGCATGGAATCCAGAGGTACAGTGTCGTCATAGATCAGACTGTTTTTCGATCGAAAAGGATTTGTGCTTTTCTCATCTTACACGATATTTATTCTAATCATTCTGACTGAAAAATCAACACAGAAGCGTAAAAACGGCAACTCAGGCAAATAAAACTTCTGGCTGCGAACGTCATCAGCACGAACTTGACCGCAATTTATCGAGTCAGTTTTTGACTGATGTTCAAGCCTGGGAATTCTGACATTCTTTTCTACAGGCGACCCCTACAAATTCATTGTTAAGTTAGTTGTGACATGGCATCTGTTTCACTCTCAATTAAGCTGCTTCAAAAGAATACCGACCGCTTATCTCCCTCTGCGTGACTAACATGAGCACTTGCCAGTATGTGGATTCCGTCATCAACCACGTGGGTGAGACAACTTTTCAATTATATTATGCGAGACACTTCGTCTACGCGCACAGGTAAACGGATGACTGTCTCACTATTTGACTGCTTTTCTTTTTGGTTCTCATCGCAAGCTTTGTTGTTACAAGACCTTTTCCGTTTCCCTCCCTCATCCACTCAATTTTCCAGGTGAATGACTATGATAACGGGCTCCTTCCAGATGTGCAATACTGGCTGGTAACAGAATATCATCCACTGGGTAGTCTATACGATTACCTGCACGCAAACACGATCAGTTGGCCAGAACTGCTCCGGGTCGCAATCGCTGTGGCACGTGGTCTTACTCATTTGCACGCGGAAACCACACTGGCTAACGGGACTGAGTCCACGATGGGCTATCCAAAACTCAGTGTAGCTCATCGGGATTTGAACTCCCGTAATGTGCTACTGAAATCGGACATGTCCGCTTGTATAGCCGATTTCGGCTTGGCTATCCGTTTCGATCCGGGCCAGTTTCCGTCGGTCGCTCATCCACAAGTACGTTTGAGGCGGGAAGAGGGGAAAGACAATTGCATTTCTACCCTCGCTGATGCGTGGTTCAAAATTATACTCGTTTAGTTTTGACATTTTTCATTCTTTGGGGCAAAGCTGTGTAGAATATCATGCCTGCGCATGAGTGCAAGGCCACTGCACTCTTAGGGATGACCGGTGACCTAACCCTACGCTTAGACTTGAAGTGACAGAGGACCGCATCCGGTCCCAATAAGCCAGGATCCAACTGAGCGACAGTTGTGTAAGCGGGTGGTTGACCATATTCCGAACCGGTTGATTGTTTCGTGACACAATCAGGATCAGATCAAACGCATTATGAATACGTTTGAAACCATAGGACATTTCGGGAGGAAGTATGTGGGTAATTTGAGACCGCTGAAGAGACGATTCGACTCACGGCGGTGGGAAGATTGGAACCCACGAATTTCCGATCAATGCCGGCCGCATTTAAAATGGGCGCCATACCGCTGAGTTGAACACGTCGTCTGTTATCATTCGGCTTTTTACACGGTCTACACTGCCGGTAGTTTGCAGCATGACGTAAAAAGTAATTACTCAAGTCTTTAATATGTCGTACCCTTCCGGCAAGTAAGAAAGTACTGCTTCTCAGAAATTGCTACATTTCAGTGTTCGGGTATTCCACCACTAACATTTTATGACTGGAAGTGTAGTGTCGTAGTCTGTATGTGGGCGAGTTGGATCAACGGCAAAGAGTTTCATTTTTTCCTGGTCTCTGATACGTGTTGTCCTAATTTTAACGCTGTCGCACGAAGTAAACACAGAAATTCGATCTACCTTTTACAGATATTTCTGTGTCATGTGGCTGATGCAGACATGCCTAGAATGGTTTGGACCTAAAATGAATTTTTGTTTGCTTTTTCACCGTGCACTTTTCTATGTTTTTGACGGTCATCTTGTTTGTCTGAGTGACAATTTTATGTTCATGGGACACCAGAGTTCAGAGAGTACATCATTCGTGCCACTGACTTCTGTTCTGAGCCTTGCCCCTCAATTTCTCTAACCAACGACAATCCTCATCCCCTGGGTCCTAACCAGAAGGGCAGGAAGCCTCCAACAAAACCAGCGCACACGCTAGCTTCCTCATATCTCTGCCAAATCATGGTCTCATCGCCGTGTCGCTTTTCACAATCTGCAGAGCGGTCTCTACGGTCAGTGATTGACTATCTGTATGTAAACGTGTGGACAAAATCTCCCCGGAAGCACACGACCGGTTTCGCGGCTGCTGCCGCTCATCAGGTATGCGTACCCTATACCCCTCTGCCCACTCGTCCTCATACTTGTACACTCCGATGTTGTATGTTCACTAGAATCTAATTTGAATCGTCTGGAGTGTGAATGGATACTCTTCATTGAAGAGCCCACAAATGAATCACAACTGTGATTTCTCATAGTTATTCGTGTCTGGGTCACTGCTAACCCAACGAAAAACGAGGCTGCATGTGCAAGCGCTCATATTGGTAGTAAGTAGTATGTTCTGCGCTAGTCAACAGCAACAAACTGAAGCGTCGATGCTTGTTTGTCGTTTCTGTGTATGCATCCACGAATTGCAGTTCCTCTGAGACCAGGGACGAAGAACACCATAATTTACCTTAGGTTCTTCGAAGCGTGTGTTCAACACACCTGGTGGTCATTGCTGGGGATTTCGGCTCCCAAGTTGGCCGTTTGGGAGATTCCAAAAGGCACATTGGTGTCCCATTTGCTATCCCGGCCGATCGCATAGAGTACGGGTGTGTCGGAAAGGTTTGGTTTCTGTACCCTAGAAAGTGGTGCCTAAATGACCGTCAGTGGCTACTAAACGATCGCCGCTAGCTGCCAGCAGAAGGGCGGCGATTGTCGAACGATTGCCTGAGGTTAGTAAACTTCAGGGAAATCTGTAGTAGCGCCGCTTGAGTCCTCTCATTGAGTGCCGTGCCAACTCCAGCAAGACCGGAAGTCGCAGCTTCAGGGTGGGCCGAAAGGCTTAAGTGAACCTTCGAAGAAAGATTTGACGGGGCCATCAACCGGATTCTGGAACTAGAGTCTTGGACACAATACACTTCGATGGCGAGGGACTCAAGTCTACGGGCTAAACCCACCGGTTATCCTTTACCTGTCAGTGTTTGCACGTCGAACATGGCTAGTGAGGTTCTGAAGCTGACGCATTATTGTCCGATGACGTTCTCCCATCTGTCAGCTTATCTACCGCGTAAGAAATATGGAGTTCTGAATGAAAAAGACAACGGCTTGAATTGAAGATGTTACTGGTGGTACCGTGGGACGAGAACCGTAGAATGATATTTCACGAATGCAGGCGACCAACCCTAACCAGCGTGAACCAAGCTAACCTCGGGTTTTTCTTGTGGTTGAAACAAAAAGGATGAGTTTCAGCAGTGCATCTTATTAACTTCGGTTGCCTTGGTATACCGCACTTTCTTGTTCCCAACGGATCTCGTCTCTTCGGGTATTTTTTTATCAGTCTATTTACGATTTAGAACGCGATTGATATTCACGTGAAGTGTGATTTAGTTAGAAAATGGGTTTCTTGAGAAAAACTATTGTTCACCACTTCACAACTGAACCCTCAGTTTCCCTTCTGTCCACGGGCATACCTGCTATCAATACGAGCATCAATAATTTGCGACAAACCATGATTATATGAGTCCGCTCAAAAAAATCAATAACTCAGTTTGTCTAGAACCTTGTCACCAAAAAATGAGGTCATCCACCTAAGTGACTTTTCAGCACCACATGACCTACAGCCGAGCAAGCACCGCTTTGACTGTGTGGTTGATGAACACAAATCACGGTCACTGCACTTTTGTGAGAAGAACTTTTCTTTACTTATTATATAATAATGGTGCTGTGTTTCAAGAGAGGGAAGGGGGGGGGGGAAGGAGCACGATTAATTCGAGACTGCTAACTGAAGAAAGTGAACTGCCTGCACAGAGATGAACTTGGAGTTTTTTTATTACAAGCTGGCGCACGAGTGCAGTGCAAGGTGCACTTACCCCATAGCCACGAAGGCCCACTGCACTATTGGGGATAACCGGCAACCGAACCCTGAGACTTGGAGTGGCGAAGAACCACGTAATGCCCCAATGGGTCGGGTGTGATAAAAATCCGGACGACAGTGGATTACTGTCTACCACCAAAGTAACCGGTGATGGTGGGGATTCGAACGTCGGACCTTTGAGGTAGAAAGCAAACGCTCTAAACCACTCGACCACCAGCGGCAGAGTCCTACTAACGACCACATTCCGTACAGTTTTCCGCCCAACGTCAAGACGTTTCCAAGGGAGGTTTTCATCGCCTTTGGTTCAGAGGGCCTCATTTATCGATAGCTTTATGTTCAGGATTCCTCATTCGGAATTCGCACTGACTGCGACGCGTGGCTTGTTTTTCAATACATTGAGTCGTAGCCAATAGACCATGGGAACAAATTGCGTCCTTTCCGTTGCGAAACCAATGGAACACATGGGTTTGGAATTGGGATTCAACAATTTCAAGAATATTTCACAAACTAGTACTTTCCGAGGGTGCAACAGACTTGAGCATCCATTGAAGGAATGCGAAGAGCTCGTTTCTCCTGACTGAAGTCCAGCGCGTTACAGCAGTAAGTGGCACAACCCGGTCGATGTGGACGTCTTCGTTTACTTGTTTTATTTCTGTGCAAGTCTCTCCGTCTTGTTTATTGGCCTTACATGAATTTATTTTTCTTTTGAAAGCCCTGAATACAGCGATCCCTACCTCAACTGCGGACCTGATAGATCGAGCAAATGGTATTAAATATGATCTTATTACTGTAAAACCAATATCTGTTGCTGTGGATTTTCCGATGTCAGTAAAAGCGTTCTTTAACTCAAATTTGCAAATGGTACATCATATACCTCGGGGTAGGATGACCTTCCCTTAAAACAGTTGTACCTCTTAGTTTCAAGTAACCACCAGTTGCAGGCCTCGAGATACTGTTGTAGCATTTGTACCCTTGTTTTTTCTCAAGTGAGGTATAGTGTATGGGGTGTCTCACAGGAGCAGCACCTCCGAGATGGTAGACTGTTGTGTCCCTTTGAGGCATCCTCTATCTCCTTGGTCCCCATCATTTACCCAGCTCTCACCTGAGGCTCCACGAAGCTGAAGCATGCATGAGCGGCCACATCCCGGTAAACGGCTGGACAGGTGGGCTAAACCAGGTTGAGGATAACCAAGGTCTAGGAACCTCGGTTAGATGGTTTTCGGCATATGAAGGCAGATACTCCTGAATGGATGGACGAGATCTATTGATCCACCGGCTACAAAGGGAAACTGTGCAGTCTATCGGATCCGGTATTCCGGAAGAGGCGAATAAGCTGCACAACAGGCTATCGGCTCATTTGGAGCAACTTCGGTATGAAAAGGCTAGAGGCGCATCGTCGAATAAAAAAGCCGGATGAGGTATCGTCAACTTACTTCCAACTCCGAACCGGGCGACCGAGTAATACATCATCACCCCGAACCGTGCTGGGAACACCGCCTGGTACTGTTTTCTCGAGAATCTCCATGAATGACTTCATTCATGTAGCTGACTTATTGTCGAGCTGGAGATAATCGTGCGAAAGAAAAGAAGATATACATTCTGGTTATCAGTGACGAAACCGATTATTTTCTACCCGGAGTCTGTTAGATGATCGAATTCACAATAGGCGAATGTGATCGTTCTAAATAGACTCATTTTTGTGCTTGGGTTAGCGATCATTGATCTAGCAATTCTGGGTCCATCGAAATCGGTCTAGACACCAGAATTACGGTGCCTCGGGAGACTATAGACCAAGTAGGTAAATCCTGTTATCCAGTCAGTTGCATTTCACCCGGGATTGGGATATCGTATGAAGGGTGTTCTCATTCACAAAAGGCACTTTCGGCTTTTTACGACCATTCAGAAACAGTCAGAAACATGGCCACTACGGATGGATGATATACGAAGATTGCCAGTATTCGGACACATATGTCTATGCAGCGTTGCTCGATTTTGGTGAGAAGATCGCATCAGCAATACTGAGCTTAGGCGCAGATTGTTAGGCACACAAACCAAACCATTAGGTGAAACACGAAAGTTCAACAGGATAAGGTGTTTGGGGCATTGTGTTCTGTATGTCCCCAGATGAGATACCTGTGGGCGCCATTTTCACTAAGGGGGGTTATTAGTTGGAATATGGGTAGGGTGTACATGGTAAAAAAAATGTTAAAAGCCCAAGGAGTGATGTTGACCATGTCGGACGTGTTGGGCTTTTTGGGTGGATCCAACAGACCCACCTGCTCAGTAGGTAAAAATGCCTTTGAGAATATGGCTAGGTGTCGTGTCCAGTGGCGCTCTAATGTTCACATACTTTATCAATGTGATGTTAGACTCTTGGTTCTCTTGTTACTCTGTTCATACTTTTAGTTTCTTGTTATACAAAGAATCAATTGAGGTTCCCGCTGAGAGGTAGCTTACAAAGCAACCGCACCCAGTACATGCCAAATGGTTGCTCGAACTGAACTGAGTTCATGACGCTGTCGACAAGTACGCACACATCAAACGGAGTCGCGTTTGATGCGCTGCACTGAATCAGCAGTTTTATCGCTCCGCGACCTCTTCCGTAAAGCACACCGGGTCGATATCGCAATTTTGGCAGGAGATCTGAATGCTACAGTTGCTCGGTTGTCATTGAGCGAGGTGGGGACGGTTTTTAGCCATGTGCTCAGACCATCGGCTGTTCCGCGCTGGTATAAACTTCCGACCCTCCAATCGCCGGTACACCTGTTCGAGTCAGCAGTGGGCTCAGACCGACCACATTCCTATAAGCCACAAATGGCGGCGTTGCATGCAAGACTTTTGCTCGTACTGGAGCACTTTTCTTGCTTCCAACCACGCACTAGTTTGCACGAAGCTGTTCATGTTTCAGTGGGCGCCCTGAATGCATGCTGCAACAACGGTTAGATTTCGACATGCATCCCGGTTCATCTGGGGTATCCGTCTTACGAAACATGCAAGCTGAAAAGCTAGATGTAGCCTCCGCCAGATAATATAAACTAAAACTGGTCGTTTATCAGAAGTACTTTGCTTTTCACTGGTCCAATAAGTTGTGGTCTGTCTTGTCGTGCCGTAAGACCCTGGTTTTCTGCTGAATCTCTGCGCCCTCTCGACGCTCGCCAGTTGATTCCGGCTGGAAGCGAGTATAACGGAACACGATTCGTAATGAGACGTGGATTTGACGTGAGTCTTCCATCTGACAGCGGAATCTGATGACCGCAATGTGCATCAGATTTGAAACCTGCTGTTGTCATGGGAAATTCCGGCAAGCTGTTCTGTCACATTCAAGTCACCGGTTGGAGGCCTCTAGGTGTGAGTGAAACAATCTGTGAAACTGACGGTTCACCAAATCACAATCAGAAGCGATCTCTCGAACGCTGGGCGGAGCACTTTCAGACACAGTTGGGCTTCTCCTATAGCTCATTTGGCACAGTCTAGTGGTGCGTTTCGACAGATCCACTTATGAGGGCAGATTCCAGGGCAATCCAAGTTGAAGGATATCACAAGTCGATGGGCTCCGATGGCTTTCTCGTGCCCTTTTTAAAGATGGTGAGGGTGTAGTTCGTTGGAAAACTTCATGTCATTTTCCTAAAAGTTTGGAGTTCTAAGCAGATTCCGTCCTTGTGGAGGCGGGAGGGGTATTCGATGTTGTCCTCATCTTTATAAAGGGTCGCACAGTGACTGTGCTGACCATAGGGGTGTAAGCCTAACCCTAATAGCGTCGAAGCTGCATGTGTCTGTCATACTTCGCTGATCGTACATAACGCGTAAAGAGCAAACTCGCGAAGAGCAAGCTGGGTTCCGTGGCTATGGTAGATGTATCGATCAAATCCTCACCCTTCGACAACTGCTAGAGCACTGTCACACTTTCCAAAGACCAACGATCATGGTATTCCTAGGCATTCGCGCGGCCTTCGACTCCATCGATAAGACTGCACTATGGAACTGTTTTTGTTGAGAAACGGAGTACCTGAAAAGTATGTGTCAGTCCCCAAAGAGTTGTATCGTCATACCCCAAGTCAGGTGAGGGCATACGACCGGCTTTCGTCCCCTTCTGTCTTCTCCAGTGGAGTATGACAGGGTTACCGTAAATCCCCCTTTCTCTCTTCAAATTTGCCATAGAGGATGTTCTATGGAATGCCTTATCAGGTTTTCCAACCGGTGGGGTTGAACTCCTCCTCCCAGGGAATAGAGTTTTTCGACTTGTAATATGCCGATGATATCACTTTGCTGATTGATGATGCACAGGCGATGCAAAATGCATTGAAACGCTTGGCGATTGAGGTATCCAGATGTGGGGTGCACTTTGCGTCTTCTAATTGCAAAGTGGTTTTTCAAAACTGGCAGGAGCCTGTGCCGGTAGTAGTCCTTAGTGTTGATGAGCTTGAGTTGGTCGTTTACTGTAAGTACCTTGGGAGCTTGATAACAGCAGTAGGTAATGTTGGGGAGGAGATCAGCTCACGACTAACGAGTGCTTTGGCGAACTTGTGATACGTGTGGCGTCGTCGTGCCATAAGGCTCTCTCCTAAGGGGCGGATGTACTTCGGCGCGTTTTTTAATGTTTTATTCCACGGTTGCGCGATCTGGCCACTTAGTGTTGAGGACGCTTGGGGTCTTTCCGTGTTCGACAACCGATGTCTCCGAAGTATTGCTCTTGTCTGGTGGGAACATCGAGTGAGTGATGACGAGGCGCGCCGCCTTGTCAACGAAGTGATCGTTGTGCACCGCCTCCGATGTTTCCGGTCATGTTTTACGAATGCCTGCCTGTTATGTATCTTTCCATATCTATTCGCAATTACTTTGCAATGCTGGAAGAAGTGTCACGGCAGTGTGGCCATAACTTGGTGTTGAGACAAGAAGAAGCTGGGATCAGCATTGGCTTCGGTTGTCGCTTCCCGACCGGGGCCCAAAGGATCCAGATTTTCATTGGTTAGAGACGTTGTGGTACTTGGCTCAGAATATGAGTCAGAGGCGCGAGTGCTGTGTTTTCAGTCTGTTGAACTGCGGTACCCCCATAATCACAGTGTTCTAACTGGGACAAAATGAAGGACGAAAAAAAACATCAGAAAATGTGCGTTGAAAAAACAGAGTCGAATATATATATATATATATATATATATATATATATATATATATATATATATATATATATATATATATATATATATATATATATATATATATATATATATATATATATATATATATATATATATATATATATGGTGTTGCCACTACGTCACAGAAAGATCGTTATTGATTGATATCGAGTAGAGCTCACCACTGTTGAGCTTGACACAAAATGATATGATCACAAACAATTGTCAATGGCAGTTCGATTGTCTGTTATTTTTTGCAGTTGTTTGCATTCGTTATGATCTGCCGCGATACGTAACTTGGAGCTCAAACTGTACGCGCGTGTCACAACTGTCACGTAGTCAGGATACAATCGAAAGTTCGGTCGAGGTTTACCGATACACACACAAGAGAGTAAATTTCAGTTTGCTGAACTTATCTGCCCATTTTTTGTTGTAACTGTAATCTCATGCGGAAGTTTCGTATTCGCACGGTTTCGAATTGTTTCCGATCCTGGCTTAGTCCGGCAATTCTCCACAGTTGTCTTGCAGACGAACCCCGAAGACCAGTTGTAGCCTTATCGGATGACGAATAGCCACTAGGAACGTGCAAGCGGGACGTTTTCAGCACTTGTATTCATATGATTCCTGTGGAAAATGTTGGGATTTGAAAATGCGTTGTATTTTGGTGACCATAAGGACATTCATGTGTTTCCCCTATCTCTTTCTCTTGTATAAGTTTACACCGTGTAATCTAGACATCGAACCTGCTTTCGTATGTGTATACAGCGAAATAACCGGTCGTATAGTGTTTTACCACAATTCACTGCACACCAGAATTACCCAGATGCGACCGTTGAAGCTTGTCCGGACATTGTCCCGAATTGACTTGCCTGGCTTGCTGTGTTCGCTAAATCGGGTAATGGTTAGGGGCTGAGTGGGGCTGGCTTGTCCACGACGTGGAATAAAGGTGTACAAAGCCCGTAATTGATAGATTCAACCCTTGTAGAACACGTCAGGCCTCATAGGTATATTCACAAATCGTTAGAAATGCAGTTAGACGTGACCTTATTAAGCGGTCATTTGTGTTCCTCTTCTCACTGTTTGCAGCCATTTGTCTTTTGATTTTCGAACGAGGTTCTCACTCGGACATGCATTGGTAAGGACTGCTCAAACTGAACTGCAACTGATATTTTCCATTTTTGTTTTTGTTTCAGTCACTGTATACTTTCCTAATCACACCCCATATTTTTAACTGTTCGGCTGTTTGATCATCTGTGGCTTTGGAAACTCGATCGTAATTCTTTGTGCATGTTTTCGTACGTGATTTTATCTCGTCTGAAATTGTATAATTTATGTTATCGAAATTGTTTTCGGTAGCTTGGAACTCGTCGGTACATGGCACCCGAAGTTCTGGATGGTGCCATTCAATTTTCCCGCGACGCTTATCTGCGTATTGATGTGTATGCCATGGGTTTGGTTTTCTGGGAATTGATGTCCCGATGTACGGGCACAGCAAAACATCAAATCACAGTCAGTGAACCGTATCGTGCTCCGTTCGAAATCGAATTGGGACCAACGCCGACGATGGAGGAGTTGCGATTGTTTGTCGCTCATGAAAAGCAACGACCTGGCTTCAACCCACTTTGGACCGGCGATACAGTACGTGTCATATTCCAAGTTTCTCACCTAGTAATTATTGCCCTTTTTGATTCGGACAGCTTAATGTTTTACGAAGCTTGGATGGTAAATCGCGAACAAGTCTCTCTGTTTTGCGACTACTTCAAGGTCGTGCTTGATCACGAGAATGAATTTAACAGTGTGGCCTTAGCTGTACTCAGAACTGTGAAGAATATTTTCGCATTGATATATTGAATACACTTAATTGTATAGTCCAGTTGGTACTTGATTCGTCTTAATTATTTTTCACGTTCTCCAGACCTCATAAGTTTATCAGATAAACTTATCTGTTCATTAACACTCAACTGGGACTTACCGTTGCATTTATTCTTGCTGCGCTGTTTAAATCAGTCAGCTGTTGCTATTGGAAAGTGTCAGTCCACTGAGAGTATTTACCTTTGCCTTATTCTCCTTGTAGCACATGTGCACACTTTGGGAAACGATTGAAGAGTGTTGGGATCAAGACGCGGAAGCCCGATTGTCTGCTGGTTGTGTTGCAAAACGACTTGCCACCCTGGCACAGCAAGCCGAAATTAGTTTGGATCCATCCGGAACGCCACTCATGACATCGCAGCCCCGAATGGCATCGTCACAGGATGTGAAATTCCCGAATATGTGCCCTGATAATGATGATGCTATCGAAATCCCGCAACGTGATCATATTGGCCTAGCTCCATTGCGTCTCACTGCGATGTTCAGTCCTCGAAGCCTCGGTCGATCGCAAACGACTCCGAATCCAATCTGTCTGCCAGTCCCTTCTAAATGTGCTTCGGATGCTATATCTCGTTCGGGTCATCTAACTGTTACTTTGCAAAATGCGGATTGTGATACACAGGAACGAGAAACTTTGCTTTCGCGAAATCAGCTACCATTGTGACGAGATCCTGAGGTGTTGCACACACAAACCTCTTGAGTTTTTTTATTTGTATTCCTCACCTACCTACCTCCCTACCCCCGGCTTTAGAATATCCTATTCAATTCCAGTCATTCCGACCACCGAATGTGATCGTTCTCATCCTGGAAGTGGATCAAAGGTTGATTTGGTCGATGGTGTACGTAACCGTCATCTTCACACTTTTTAAGATCACAAACGTATGATGTACCTGTCTTATTTTCGTCTTGCAATATTCATACATTTTCGTCATCATCGTCATTATGATGGTTATCATCACCAGTGCCATAAGCATACTTTACTGAATCGTTGCTCGATCCCGACTGATCTTCTCTCCGCCCACATCGTCCCGTCCTCCAACCAACCCCCCCCCCCCCGGGCCTTCTAATCCCGTGCGTCCACTATCCGATCACTCAGTGGACTAAAATAAAAAATGTCATACGGTGGCTGCCAACGGATTTCCAAACATCTTGTCTTATTCCATCACGATCATTGCAGTTGTGTAGTCTTTTCTCAACCAGACAGACTCATACAAATCACCTTCGTTCGCTCATTCTCTGTACATAGAAAATCTCACGCATCGGTATCATACGTGTTTGTTTGTTTGCTTGTATGAAAAGTGAAATGATTAATCATGTCTGTTCCCCAGAGTCGGTCTTGTTCGCAGTGCAGTCGACCAATTTCTTGTTTGTTTGTTCACTTGCATATTTCCGTACTGCCATAGTCAAGCGCCACTCTTCAGTTTGGCAACAAATCTGCTTTCTCTGCATTTTTTGATTGAAATACAAATACTGGATGCCCTCCGAGGGTTTTGTCTATCCAGTCTTTTTAGTTCTCAGTTTCTTCTTTCATACCTCTTTGCGTGCACCCACATTTGTATGTCTAGAAAATTGACTCTATGACTTTTTGCAATTCATAGTCATTCGTCTGCTATCGTCCGTGTACACGAATGAGTCCACTACTCCGTTCGATCTAATGGTGCTATTGTTTTGTGCCTCCCATGGGTTTCGAGGTTATTGAATTTTCTCCATACAGATCAAAGCACAGCAAGGGTTAGAGATTACTATTTATTGCATTCAAGCACGGCAGGCGGCTTATTGTATCCCCTTCATAGTTGCCAAATGATGTCATGTGAATCTCTCCGGTCAGTTTCACAGCACATGGGTCGGAGGCTAGTGACTGAAAACGAAGTGAAGTTTCCACACACACGTACATCGATACATTTTTGCGTGTGCACACTTTTGCCTCTGGCTGGATTGGTTATTTCGATTTGGCCAAAGTAGTTAGGTCCGTTATCATCGTGCTCACTGACATCCGTAACCCTGTTATTTCGTAATAACCGTGTCTCATAATCGAGGCTACAGGTTCTGGATAATACAGCAACTCTTGTTCTTTTCTTTGTTCTCTGCTTATACGTAGGTTGTTTCTAGACAGCTGCTATCTGCCCACAGTATACATGATTAACTTGCGGCAGCGAATTTCTCATTGCAATTGACTACATTTGAAAACGGCGTTAACGATCAGGGTTAGTTGTAGGCGGCTTCACAGTCACCCTACCATGTCGGACTTATTTTTAATCTATCCGGTCAGAAGGATTCAAAATTTCAGGATTCACATAAGTTCCTGATCGCTGAGCTTGGTGTTCGGGTTGGAAGCGTGTTTCGTTATCATCCGTGTTCAGGCAGTGATGTCATCTGAGAGATCAGAAGTTATCAAGAACCTTCAGCATGAACGACATACACCGCTGATATTGAAAGCCATTGAGTTTCAAGGTTCATTCGACCATTGCACATGGATAGTAGATCATTCGTTTGCATTGATGTATCGGTGCGAAACTGAGTAAAACTTGGTTCTGATGTTTTCCTAAGGACCGATAGTTGTATTGTGCGCATTCTGGGTTTACAGCTGGTCCCATTTAAAAACAACTGTTTGCTTTCAGATGACCACCATGGATCTGGAATCAGATGATGTCGAGGATGACGTGTTGCCCATCGAGACGGAAGTTAAGACGAGGGAAGAGAACCGCACGGTTGGACACCTACGTGACGAAGCTTTGCGCCGTAAACGCCGTCTCGCCCAACTGAAGCAACAAAACTCACAACGAACCAATGGAGTTCAGGATGATGAGGAAGATGTTGGCGAAGATGCACCGTTACCAAAGCCAATTTTTCGTAACTATAAGCCCCAATCGGAGGATCTGAAAGAGGGTGAACTTCCCAGTGCACCCATGGTTGATTGTGAGTGGTCTATGATTATCCCGTTTTTATTACATTGTTACAGACCACATGGATGATAATTTCTGGTTAGGTTCACAAAAATTAAGGTGTTCGTCCGAGCATGTTCGCATAGAATAAATATTATCGCATATGGATCCTGACGATGACAATCTATGAGATCTGCCTAGGGGCTGCATCCTCTTATGCTTACGTAAACAGTGACCGTTGTTTCGTCTGATCCAACTAATCACATGTGTCAATTAAAATAGGTTCTCTTCAAATAATTTGATTTTATTCAGTTTTTTCATACGAATACCGAATAAAATAGGGAAGGAAGGTGTTACCACTGTTTCGTCGGATTGCTCACGATGTTTGCCCTGTGAAGGGCCTTACCAACTGTACCTTCCATAACTCAAAATCGATAGAAAACACCACGGGTTATTGAAGCTCTGAAGAAAACAGTGGTTCAGGAGTTGGGTATAAATCGACCGCACTGCTTAAGCCTAAATATTCATTACACTTGGCAGCCTTCACCGTCCGCACACTGTCAGATAGGGCAACATTCTGCCCTCGCTGAGACTCTTGACTTTTTTAAAATAGATATATTCTGTGTCTCCAAAACACGCATACAAGACCCCATTTCTGTGATAGCTCTTCGCATCCCAGATACAACCTCAGTCTCACTTTACTCTTCGTGTGTCGGGTGATTCGGTGTCTGGAACTCATGATTCTGGTTCTGGGATTGCTTTGAGCATGAGAGCCGAGCGTCCATCGGTAGATTGGATTCCAATCAGCAGTCGTTTGTGTGCAGTTTGGTTGGACGGTTCTGTGCATGTCAACAACAACAAACTGAAGCGTCAATGCTTGTTCGTCGTTTCCGTTTATGCGCCCACTGACTGCAGTCCTTCTGAGACCAAGGACGAATTCTATCAGGACTTGTCTCAGCTGCTACGAAGCGTGCGTCCAACAAACGTGGTGGTCGTTCCTAGGGGTTTCATCGCCTAAGTTGGCCTTTTTGGGAGATTCCGAAAGGCACATTGGAGGCCCGTTCGCTATCCCAGCCGATCGTACCGATAACGGCAATCGTCTCAATCAGCTGTGTTCTGACTACAGATTGTTTCTGGCAGGTATGAACTTCTGTTATAAGAAGCGACGTAGATTCATACAGTGTCCTTCGTCTTCACAACGTTGGACTCAGATTGACCATATTATGATTGATGACCGCTGGCGTGGACCAGTTGAAGATTGTCGTTTTTTTTGGTCTGCGTCTGTGGACTCAGATCACACCTTGGTATGTTCTCGCCTGTGGTCGCACCAATGTAAATGCCACCCGTCTCATGCAGTCGCTTCTAGACGATAACCGGCGATCTGCTTTTCAGACGAAACCGTCGACACGGTTATCGGTGCAGCCAGATGTGCACGACCCAGATAAACGCTAACAGCGGATCAAGGAAGCCTTGTATGCCACCTGCCAGAAAAACGATGCAGGTGGATATCACTTCTCTATTAGAGATGAAGGGTATGCGGGAGATAAGTTACTTGAAAAGATATAAAGCTGCTGGACCGGATGGGTTGTCTCCAATTTTTTCAAGGATAGAGGTGAAGCTTTCGTTCCAATGTTAAGGAAATTCCTCCGAGTTATTTGGTATAGTGAACAGATTCCCAGGGAATGGTTTGAATCGGTGAACGTGCCGATTTGTCAGAACAGTGACAGATCGTCCTGGGTAAACCACAGAGGACAATATTGTTCTTCCGAGTGAAGATTCAGGTAATTTGGATAGTCCAAACAACAGTGTAACAATGTTTGGGTTGCGTTTCGCTCCTTCCGAGTGTAAAATGCTGTTGCAGGACTTGATTGGCGCTACACGGGGGAAGCTCTAGCTTAAGTAGATAGGTTTTGTTACGTTTGCAGTTACACCTCAACAGGTGAACAGATATCAGATGAAGTGTCATCTTGTATACAGGAGACACATTTGGCTTTTGCCAACCCCCGTCATCTGTGGCACCGGCGTCACATCCGATTGTCTGTTAAGGATCGAGTGTACACCGACGGTTAGGTTCGTTCTTTTATACGGTTCAGAAACATGGCCGTTAAGGGTAAAAGGTAAGCGAAGACTGTCGGTGTTCGTGCATCGATGTCTGCGTAGAATTGCCCGAATATGATGGGAACACCGTGCCAGCAATGCTGAGGTTAGACGTAATACGTTGGGAGCCAGAGGTTAGTCTGTGTATCAATTACTGGATCTAAACAGATTAAGATGGCTGGGACGTGTTACGTATACCTACCGGCGTACACCGTTCTCCGAGGCAGGTAGTGGTTGGAAGGTGGGTTGAGGTGGTCAGCCCTTGACATGGCAACAAGGCATGAAAACCTTGACCGGTAAATTTGGCTAAGTAGGGTGTGTTAGACTTCCAGGTTGGGATCCACATGACCCGTCTACCAAACGGTTGGAGACAATGAGTGAAAAGGCTAGGTATCGCGGCCAGTAGCGTATTTGCATTCAGGCTCTTTCTTTGTTTTCGTGGTTCCCGCTTATTGCTTGATTTATGGATCCTTTTCATCTGGTGATTCTGTTCCTTCTACCGTTTACTGGGCGATACTGGAATGTTGCAACCGAAGCCAGAGTACATAAGTGTATAAACTGAAACTGAGTTTGGAGTTTGTCGATGGCGCATAGGGTGTTAAGATCCTGGAGTCGGTTACTTGAATAGGCGCCGAATCTAAACCAGTTTAGATGACATCTGTGTTACGCACGCTGACACAGACGTTGTTTTACGAGACAGTTAAAGATTGGAGGGTAAACCGAAGTTGTCAGTCCATGATATGACAAAAAGGTACGAAAACCTTGACCGGTGAACTTGGCAGAATTGGATTTGTTAAGTTTCTGGATTGAGGTCTACAAGACCCATCCGCCGGATGGCTAGGTTCCGTAGCCAGTGGTATGCTTGCACCTAGGCTCATTCTTCATCGTCATGATTTCCACTTACAACCTTCTTTCTGCTCTTTGTGGTTCTTTTCATTTTTCCCTCAACTCAACGATGCTGCGAGGTAGCAAAGTGCAAAAGTACAAGATGGCTGGTTGATTAGAAGGTAACTGAAACACGCTGACATTTCGTGAGGTAGTAGATTAACCGTTTTTTGCCTCGAAACCGGTCGTGTGCTTTCGGGGCAATTATGTCTACCCAGCTACATGCTACTTAATACGATATATATATATATATATATATATATATATATATATATATATATATATATGCTTTATATTTGGTGGCATATAGACGGGTGTGCAGAATTCCCCCGTAATATTCCATGATGCCTGATTTTTGGCACCCCTGCTGAATTTTGTTAAGAGTTTGTTGATTTCGTCTGGTTCTCATTAACAGGTGAATTTTCAGACTACACTTTACCTTGGAGTCAAAATTGCAATTGATTAATTGAAAATGTAAGCATTTAGATAGCGTCATGGAGAATCTGATAGAGAATTGAACGAAGTCTAACAATCCGCAACACCGATGAATTGAAGAAAAGCTCTACACACCCCTGAGTGTTTTTTACGTTTCCTTTACTTTCCTCTCTTAGTAACCTCCTTGGTCAATGATCAGCTTGAGGCTGCCGCAGCACCCGTTGTTGTAGAGGAAGTAGTAAGTCACTCTGTGCCCAACAGTTAAACGGCTTGTCCTGTTGCACATTTGATTTATGCAGTTACGTGGAAATCTGAAAAGCACGACCCCGGTCACAATTTTATCCTGTTTTAAGAGGTAACTCAGACTTAATTCTAGAAACGCTTTATTACATTCAAACTAATGCCCACGAAACATTGGTAAATTTATGTGTATGTATTCGACTACTCATGCAGGTTCAACGCTCAACTCACCATTGAAAACCATGGAAGCACTGTACAGCCGTTTCATCCTCATTAGGGGAATCATCAGCAGTGCACATCCACCGAGCCCCTACGGGGACTCGAACCCGGGATGAACGAGTTTGAGTCAAACACCCGACCACCGGGCTATCCGTGCTGGCTCCCAACGGTTTGTTCAGCGTATACACTATGAGATATGGCACTCTACCGTCGCTGGCTTTGAACGGTAACAAGCCGTGTCCCGCACAGAAATCGACTTCTGTGAGGGATGACTTCTTCGTAAGTGCCTTAGTACAACGAAATCACTTCATTATAAACAACCTGCAGAGCTTAGTTACTATGGGTTTATGAGTAGCATGGGGCTTCCGTGGTTTTCAGTGTTGAATTGAGCGCTGAACCTACATGAGGAATCCTGTCATACAGATCTAATCTCTTACCACTCATGTACGTATATGTTAATTAGCTGTAGCGGTTAGCAGGACATCAATCCAACAGTTCTAGTTCCATCACCTGCAAAGAGCTGGAATGAAATGGGTATTTTTTGGTTGGCATAGGTGGGCTGCTTCTGAACACTTTAACAGTGGTAACCTCATTTTGTTGTAGAGTACCCTAAGTGACTTATCCCGATTGGTCTCGTGGTTCGCTGCTTATGATTGTCTTGCTATCGAAAATGCAGGTTTTTTATGACTATCGTGGTTTGCACAGCCCCTTGCGTTGACCGCATTTATGATCAAACTTGGAATACGGTATCTTATGGAATATGATAAATTATGTTATTCCTTACATTTAAAATGCTTCCTATCATAATTTGACTGGAGCGTGTTTTATGAGATGATCCGACCTCGTGCATCCCACAGATCGACAAAATTCTGCCGAAGTTGACGTTTGTACTTACCTGTCATGGTAACAGGGATGGTTTATTTTTATGAATCATTTGAATAAGCCCGATTATGCCATTAGCACACGCGGTACCAAACAGGCTTTTTGATGGCGCTTCACAACTGTCTGATAGATGTTCATGTTCATAGTTATTTAAAGTAGCTAAAGTAACGATAGAATTGAACTTAAAACCAATATCCATGACGACAGTTGACAATTACCAGTTCACGTAATCGCAATTTTGTCGGCGTCATAAAAAGTGTTGACTTTTTGGTTGCGTGTTTGCAATCACTTCACTGTGCCTTGAGTCGATGGCTAAGCTATCCTACATGTTTCTGGGCCCACCGATGGAAGAACCTTAGGCTGATCACGGTGACCCAAGATTCTGTCTGATTATTTTCTTGTTAGTCTTCCCCTGGCGGCGCGAATTGAGCAAAAGTCTTCATTCTTCATGCCGAGTGGTTATTATATATATATATATATATATATATATATATATATATATATATATATATATATATATTCACTAGGATCTAATTAGAATCGTCTGGAGTGTCAATGGATACTCCTTATTGAAGAGCCCACGAATGAATCACAACTGTGATTTCTCATAGTTATTCGTGTCTGGGTCACTGCTAACCCAACGAAAAACGAGGCTGCATGTGCAAGCGCTCATATTGATAGTAAGTACCGGGTACCTCAATAGTTTTAAATATTTGTGTTGGTTGTAGCTCAGGTTGTTGGTTGTAATGATGTTCTGATCGCTGAGCTTGGCGCTTAGATCGCAAACGTTTCATCACCAGTCGAGGTGACATCGTCAGTGCATGTGCGCTGTTGGTAGTGATCTCTTATATTTATAGGTTTGTCATTAGTCCTGACCTTGAGCTCCGTAGACGTGCCCAAGGCTCTACGTTTGTTTTACGGCTTCGCCAACAGCCAACAGCGCACATGCACTGACGATGTCACCTCGACTGGTGATGGAACGTTTGCGATCTAAACGCCAAGCTCAGCGATCAGAACATCATGACAAGTACCGGGTACGCATACCCGATGAGCGGCGACAACCGCGAAACCGGTCGTGTGCTTCCGGGGAAATTTTGTCCCTACGTTTACATACTACTTACTATCAATATATATATATATATATATATATATATATATATATATATATATATATATATATATATATATATATATATATATATATAATCGGTTTGACCACTACTACCGGTATGTGGTTGACACATTTTGTGCGATTGATAACAAGTTAGACCTGGAGGTTATTTTACTTGAATTTAGCATGACGCACCCGACAATGACGTTCACGGTGGAGACAGAAGAAAAAACTGTCTACCATTCTTCGGTGTTTGTTTAACCAGACGCTCTGTTGGTTCAGTTTAGAGAATAGTGTGCCGGAAAGCAACTTGGAACGCCCAGTACACGAACTTCCATAGTTTTGTACCACTTGACTGCAGACAGATTTTTATATGGTGTCTCCTTTACAGAGCGAAACAGTTCTGCACCGCAGGTACTCTAGAGGAGGAATTTTCACGTATAAGAAAGACATTAATAAACAGCGGATATCCGGAGAAGTTCATTGATTGAAACGGACAGAACCAGTAAGAATACCGGAAGTCGAAAAAGTTCTGTTCATTAGATTCCTATTCAAGGGGAACCCTGCGACTGAAAGAGTCAGTAGAAGCCCGTGTTCCACAGTAAAGTCCGCGTTCAACGCCATCAGAATCAGATGCGTGTTCACGACATCACTTGCAACTCGATGCCAGAACAAAGATAGACTACCTTTGTGGACTTGATCTGTGTCTACTCACCAGTGAAAGTGCACTTGTGGTGCTACTTATGCGGAGCGACTGAAGAGGCAGCTATCTAAGCGCACCGAAGAACACCATCCACGATGGCCTAGACACGGCGGGAACGGGTCCACACCAAGTTCCATTATTGCTCACTTAGTTGAACGCGGTCACTCGGTGGATATTCACTCGGCCTTTACAGTAGTGTACCGCATCCCACAACATGCATCAGGAGCAATCAACCTTTGAACACTAACAAATGCTGGGGCAACTAGCATTCGTCTTTTTAGGCCAGAACTATGCGGGCAACTAAAGTTGGCTCATGCACTCCAACTGACCTGGCCAACAGTCGATTACATCATACATGAGCGTGGTTGTGGCGTTAACTATCACCTCTTGCGAAGCTTGTTAGGGAACTTTGTGTTTTGTTTTCAAAAGTTTGGAATTTCTAGCACATGTCGTCCTTGTGAGCGGGAATCGATCGTTGTCCCCGCATTTAAAGAGGGCTCGCGTGGTGATTGTGCTAACCACAGGGGTTTAGGCGTCATCTCAATAACGTCTAAGCTGCTTGCGTCTGTCATACTTCGCTGAACGTACGTAACGCGTAAAGAGCAGACTCGTGCCCTTTTTAAAGATGGTGAGGGTGTAGTTCGTTGGAAAGCTTCATGTTATTTTCCTAAAAGTTTAGAGTTCTAAGCAGATTCCGTCCTTGTGGAGGCGGGAGGGGTATTCGATTGTTATCCTCATCTTTATAAAGGGTCGCACAGTGACTGTGCTGACCATAGGGGTGTAAGCCTGACCCCAATAGCGTCGAAGCTGCATGTGTCTGTCATACTTCGCTGATCGTACATAACGCGTAAAGAGCAGACTCGTGAGGAGCAAGCTGGGTTCCGTGGCTATGGTAGATGTATCGATCAAATCCTCACCCTTCGACAACTGCTAGAGCACTGTCACACTTTCCAAAGACCAACGATCATGATATTCCTAGGCATTCGCACGGCCTTCGACTCCATCGATAAGACTGCACTATGGAACTGTTTTTGTTGAGAAACGGAGTACCTGAAAAGTATGTGTCAGTCCTCAAAGAGTTGTATCGTCATACCCCAAGTCAGGTGAGGGCATACGACCGGCTTTCGTCTCCTTCTGTCTTCTCCAGTGGAGTATGACAGGGTTGCCGTAAATCCCCCTTTCTCTCTTCAAATTTGCCATAGAGGATGTTCTATGGAATGCCTTATCAGGTTTTCCAACCGGTGGGGTTGAACTCCTCCTCCCAGGGAACAGAGTTTTTCGACTTGTAATATCCCGATGATATCACTTTGCTGATTGATGATGCACAGGCGATGCAACATGCTTTGAACCGCTTGGCGATTGAGGTATCCAGATATGGAGTGCACTTTGCGTCTTCTAATTGCAAAGTGGTTTTTCCATTTTGGTTGCCTTGGTATTCCGCACTTTCTTGTTCCCAACGGATCTCGTCTCCTCGGATATTTTTTATCAGTCTATTTACGATTTAGAACGCGATTGATATTCGCGTGAAGTGTGATTTAGTTTGAAAATGGGTTTCTTGAGCAATACTGTTGTTCACCACTTCACAACTGAACCCTCAGTTTCCCTTCTGTCCACGGGCATACCTGCTATCAATGCGAGCATCAATAATTTGCGACAAACCATGATCATACGAGTCCGCTCAAAAAAATCAATAACTCAGTTTGTCTAGAACCTTGTCACCAAAAAATGAGGTCATCCACCTAAGTGACTTTTCAGCACCACATGACCTACAGCCGAGCAAGCACCTCTTTGACTGTGTGGTTGATGAACACAAATCACGGTCACTGCACTTTTGTGAGCAGAATTTTTCTTTACTTATTATATAATAATGGTGCTGTGTTTCAAGAGAGGGAAGGGGGGGGGGAAATAGCGCGACCAATTCGAGACTGCTAACTGAAGAAAGTGAACTGCCTGCACAGAGATGAACTTGGAGTTTTTTTATTACAAGCTGGCGCACGAGTGCAGTGCAAGGTGCACTTACCCCATAGCCACGAGGGCCCACTGCACTATTGGGGATAACCGGTAACCGGACCCTGAGACTTGGAGTGGCGAAGAACCACGTAATGACCCAATGGGTCAGGTGTGATAACAATCCGGACGACAGTGGATTACTGTCTACCACCAAAGTAACCGGTGATGGTGGGGATTCGAACGTCGGACCTTTGAGGTAGAAAGCAAACGCTCTAAACCACTCGACCACCAGCGGCAGAGTCCTACTAACGACCACATTCCGTACAGTTTTCCGCCCAACGTCAAGACGTTTCCAAGGGGAGGTTTTCATCGCCTTTGGTTCAGAGGGCCTCATTTATCGATAGCTTTATGTTCAGGATTCCTCATTCGGAATTCGCACTGACTGCGACGCGTGGCTTGTTTTTCAATACATTGAGTCGTAGCCAATAGACCATGGGAACAAATTGCGTCCTTTCCGTTGCGAAACCAATGGAACACATGGGTTTGGAATTGGGATTCAACAATTTCAAGAATATTTCACAAACTAGTACTTTCCGAGGGTGCAACAGACTTGAGCATCCATTGAAGGAATGCGAAGAGCTCGTTTCTCCTGACTGAAGTCCAGCGCGTTACAGCAATAAGTGGCACAACCCGGTCGATGTGGACGTCTTCGTTTACTTGTTTTATTTCTGTGCAAGTCTCTCCGTCTTGTTTATTGGCCTTACATGAATTTATTTTTCTTTTGAAAGCCCTGAATACAGCGATCCCTACCTCAACTGCGGACCTGATAGATCGAGCAAATGGTATTAAATATGATCTTATTACTGTAAAACCAATATCTGTTGCTGTGGATTTTCCGATGTCAGTAAAAGCGTCCTTTAACTCAAATTCGCAAATGGTACATCATATACCTCGGGGTAGGATGACCTTCCCTTAAAACAGTTGTACCTCTTAGTTTCAAGTAACCACCAGTTGCAGGCCTCGAGATACTGTTGTAGCATTTGTACCCTTGTTTTTTTCTCAAGTGAGGTATAGTGTATGGGGTATCTCACAGGAGCAGCACCTCCGAGATGGTAGACTGTTGTGTCCCTTTGAGGCATCCTCTATCTCCTTGGTCTCCATCACTTACCCAGCTCTCACCTGAGGCTCCACGAAGCTGAAGCATGCATGAGCGGCCACATTCCGGTAAACGGCTGGACAGGTGGGCTAAACCAGGTTGAGGATAACCAAGGTCTAGGAACCTCGGTTAGATGGTTTTCGGCATATGAAGGCAGATACTCCTGAATGGATGGACGAGATCTATTGATCCACCGGTTACAAAGAGAAACTGTCCAGTCTATCGGATCCGGTATTCCGGAAGAGGCGAATAAGCTGCACAACAGGCTATCGGCTCATTTGGAGCAACTTCGGTATGAAAAGGCTAGAGGCGCATCGTCGAATAAAAAAGCCGAACCGGGCGACCGAGTAATACATCATCACCCCGAACCGTGCTGGGAACACCGCCTGGTACTGTTTTCTCGAGAATCTCCATGAATGACTTCATTCATGTAGCTGACTTATTGTCGAGCTGGAGATAATCGTGCGAAAGAAAAGAAGATATACATTCTGGTTATCATTGACGAAACCGATTATTTTCTACCCGGAGTCTGTTAGATGATCGAATTCACAATAGGCGAATGAGGTCGTTCTAAATAGACTCATTTTTGTGCTTGGGTTAGCGATCATTGATCTAACAATTCTGGGTCCATCGAAATCAGTCTAGACACTAGAATTACGGTGCCTCGGGGGACTATAGACCAAGTAGGTAAATCCTGTTATCCAGTCAGTTGCATTTCACCCGGGATTGGGATATCGTATGAAGGGTGTTCGCGTTCACAAAAGGCACTTTCGGCTTTTTACGACCATTCAGAAACAGTCAGAAACATGGCCACTACGGA
The DNA here is from genome assembly GCA_948099385.1 of Fasciola hepatica. Taxonomy (NCBI): domain Eukaryota; kingdom Metazoa; phylum Platyhelminthes; class Trematoda; order Plagiorchiida; family Fasciolidae; genus Fasciola; species Fasciola hepatica. The sequence continues at coordinate 3,089,564 of CANUEZ040000033.1, read as the reverse complement.
TGGATGATATACGAAGATTGCCAGTATTCGGACACATATGTCTATGCAGCGTTGCTCGATTTTGGTAAGAAGATCGCATCAGCAATACTGAGCTTAGGCGCAGATTGTTAGGCACACAAACCAAACCATTAGGTGAAACACGAAAGTTCAACAGGATAAGGTGTTTGGGGCATTGTGTTCTGTATGTCCCCAGATGAGATACCTGTGGGCGCCATTTTCACTAAGGGGGGTTATTAGTTGGAATATGGGTAGGGTAGACATGGTAGAAAAATGTGAAAAGCCCAAGGAGTGATGTTGACCATGTAGGACGTGTTGGGCTTTTTGGGTGGATCCAACAGACCCACCTGCTCAGTAGGTAAATGCCTTTGAGGATATGGCTAGGTGTCGTGTCCAGTGGCGCTCTAATGTTCACATTACTTTATCAATGTGATGTTAGACTTTTGGTTCTCTTCTTACTCTGTTCATACTTTTAGTTTCTTGTTATACAAAGAATCAATTGAGGTTCCCGCTGAGAGGTAGCTTACAAAGCAACCGCACCCAGTACATGCCAAATGGTTGCTCGAATTGAACTGAGTTCATGACGCTGTCGACAAGTACGCACACATCAAACGGAGTCGCGTTTGATGCGCTGCACTGAATCAGCAGTTTTATCGCTCCGCGACCTCTTCCGTAAAGCACACCGGGCCGATATCGCAATTTTGGCAGGAGATCTGAATGCTACAGTTGCTCGGTTGTCATTGAGCGAGGTGGGGACGGTTTTTAGCCATGTGCTCAGACCATCGGCTGTTCCGCGCTGGTATAAACTTCCGACCCTCCAATCGCCGGTACACCTGTTCGAGTCAGCAGTGGGCTCAGACCGATCACATTCCTATAAGCCACAAATGGCGGCGTTGCATACAAGACTTTTGCTCTTACTGGAGCACTCCTCTTGCTTCCAACCACGCACTAGTTTGCACGAAGCTGTTCATGTTTCAGTGGGCGCCCCGAACGCATGCTGCAACAACGGTTAGATTTCGACATGCATCCCGGTTCATCTGGGGTATCCGTCTTACGAAACATACAAGCTGAAAAGCTAGATGTAGCCCCCGCCAGATAATATAAACTAAAACTGGTCGTTTATCAGGAATACTTTGCTTTTCACTGGTCCAATAAGTTGTGGTCTGTCTTGTCGTGCCGTAAGACCCTGGTTTTCTGCTGAATCTCTGCACCCTCTCGACGCTCGCCAGTTGATCCCGACTGGAAGCGAGTATAACGGAACACGATTCGTAATGAGACGTGGATTTGACGTGAGTCTTCCATGGGACAGCGAAATCTGATGACCGCAATGTGCATCAGATTTGAAACCTGCTGTTGCCATGGGAAATTCCGGCAAGCTGTTCTGTCACATTCAAGTCACCGGTTGGAGGCCTCTAGGTGTGAGTGAAACAATCTGTGAAACTGACGGTTCACCAAATCACAATCAGAAGCGATCTCTCGAACGCTGGGCGGAGCACTTTCAGACACAGTTGGGCTTCTACTATAGCTCATTTGGCACAGTCTAGTGGTGCGTTTCGACAGATCCACTGACGGAGGCAGATTCCAGGGCAATCCAAGTTGTAGGATATCACAAGTCGATGGGCTCCGATGGCTTTCTCGTTCCCTTTTTAAAGATGGGGAGGGTGTAGTTCGTTGGAAAACTTCATGTTATTTTCCTAAAAGTTTGGAGTTCTAAGCAGATTCCGTCCTTGTGGAGGCGGGAGGGGTATTCGATTGTTATCCTCATCTTTATAAAGGGTCGCACAGTGACTGTGCTGACCATAGGGGTGTAAGCCTAACCCCAATAGCGTCGAAGCTGCATGTGTCTGTCATACTTCGCTGATCGTACATAACGCGTAAAGAGCAGACTCGCGAAGAGCAAGCTGGGTTCCGTGGCTAGGGTAGATGTATCGATCAAATCCTCACCCTTCGACAACTGCTAGAGCATCGCCACACGTTCCAAAGACCAACGATCATGGTATTCCTAGGCATTCGCGCGGCCTTCGACTCCATCGATAAGACTGCACTATGGAACTGAGAAACGGAGTACCTGAAAAGTATGTGTCAGTCCTCAAAGAGTTGTATCGTCATACCCCAAGTCAGGTGAGGGCATACGACCGGCTTTCGTCTCCTTCTGTCTTCTCCAGTGGAGTATGACAGGGTTGCCGTAAATCCCCCTTTCTCTCTTCAAATTTGCCATAGAGGATGTTCTGTGGAATGCCTTATCAGGTTTTCCAACCGATGGGGTTGAACTCCTCCTCCCAGGGAATAGAGTTTTTCGACTTGTAATATGCCGATGATATCACTTTGCTGATTGATGATGCACAGGCGATGCAACATGCTTTGAACCGCTTGGCGATTGAGGTATCCAGATATGGAGTGCACTTTGCGTCTTCTAATTGCAAAGTGGTTTTTCAAGACTGGCAGGAGCCTGTGCAGGTAGTAGTCCTTAGTGTTGATGAGCTTGAGTTGGTCGTTTACTGTAAGTACCTTGGGAGCTTGATAACAGCAGTAGGTAATGTTGGGGAGGAGATCAGCTCACAATTAACGAGTGCTGGAGTAGCTTTGGCGAACTTGTGATACGTGTGGCGTCGTCGTGCCATAAGGCTCTCTCCTAAGGGGCGGATGTACTTCGGCGCGTTTTTTAATGTTTTATCCCACGGTTGCGCGATCTGGCCACTTAGTGTTGAGGACGCTTGGGGTCTTTCCGTGTTCGACAACCGATGTCTCCGAAGTATTGCTCTTGTCTGGTGGGAACATCGAGTGAGTGATGACGAGGCGCGCCGCCTTGTCAACGAAGTGATCGTTGTGCACCGCCTCCGATGTTTCCGGTCATGTTTTACGAATGCCTGCCTGTTATGTATCTTTCCATATCTATTCGCAATTACTTTGCAATGCTGGAAGAAGTGTCACGGCAGTGTGGCCATAACTTGGTGTTGAGACAAGAAGAAGCTGGGATCAGCATTGGCTTCGGTTGTCGCTTCCCGACCGGGGCCCAAAGGATCCAGATTTTCATTGGTTAGAGACGTTGTGGTACTTGGCTCAGAATATGAGTCAGAGGCGCGAGTGCTGTGTTTTCAGTCTGTTGAACTGCGGTACCCCCATAATCACAGTGTTCTAACTGGGACAAAATGAAGGACGAAAAAAAACATCAGAAAATGTGCGTTGAAAAAACAGAGTCGAATATATATATATATATATATATATATATATATATATATATATATATATATATATATATATATATATATATATATATATATATATATATATATATATATATATATATATATATATATATGGTGTTGCCACTACGTCACAGAAAGATCGTTATTGATTGATATCGAGTAGAGCTCACCACTGTTGAGCTTGACACAAAATGATATGATCACAAACAATTGTCAATGGCAGTTCGATTGTCTGTTATTTTTTGCAGTTGTTTGCATTCGTTATGATCTGCCGCGATACGTAACTTGGAGCTCAAACTGTACGCGCGTGTCACAACTGTCACGTAGTCAGGATACAATCGAAAGTTCGGTCGAGGTTTACCGATACACACACAAGAGAGTAAATTTCAGTTTGCTGAACTTATCTGCCCATTTTTTGTTGTAACTGTAATCTCATGCGGAAGTTTCGTATTCGCACGGTTTCGAATTGTTTCCGATCCTGGCTTAGTCCGGCAATTCTCCACAGTTGTCTTGCAGACGAACCCCGAAGACCAGTTGTAGCCTTATCGGATGACGAATAGCCACTAGGAACGTGCAAGCGGGACGTTTTCAGCACTTGTATTCATATGATTCCTGTGGAAAATGTTGGGATTTGAAAATGCGTTGTATTTTGGTGACCATAAGGACATTCATGTGTTTCCCCTATCTCTTTCTCTTGTATAAGTTTACACCGTGTAATCTAGACATCGAACCTGCTTTCGTATGTGTATACAGCGAAATAACCGGTCGTATAGTGTTTTACCACAATTCACTGCACACCAGAATTACCCAGATGCGACCGTTGAAGCTTGTCCGGACATTGTCCCGAATTGACTTGCCTGGCTTGCTGTGTTCGCTAAATCGGGTAATGGTTAGGGGCTGAGTGGGGCTGGCTTGTCCACGACGTGGAATAAAGGTGTACAAAGCCCGTAATTGATAGATTCAACCCTTGTAGAACACGTCAGGCCTCATAGGTATATTCACAAATCGTTAGAAATGCAGTTAGACGTGACCTTATTAAGCGGTCATTTGTGTTCCTCTTCTCACTGTTTGCAGCCATTTGTCTTTTGATTTTCGAACGAGGTTCTCACTCGGACATGCATTGGTAAGGACTGCTCAAACTGAACTGCAACTGATATTTTCCATTTTTGTTTTTGTTTCAGTCACTGTATACTTTCCTAATCACACCCCATATTTTTAACTGTTCGGCTGTTTGATCATCTGTGGCTTTGGAAACTCGATCGTAATTCTTTGTGCATGTTTTCGTACGTGATTTTATCTCGTCTGAAATTGTATAATTTATGTTATCGAAATTGTTTTCGGTAGCTTGGAACTCGTCGGTACATGGCACCCGAAGTTCTGGATGGTGCCATTCAATTTTCCCGCGACGCTTATCTGCGTATTGATGTGTATGCCATGGGTTTGGTTTTCTGGGAATTGATGTCCCGATGTACGGGCACAGCAAAACATCAAATCACAGTCAGTGAACCGTATCGTGCTCCGTTCGAAATCGAATTGGGACCAACGCCGACGATGGAGGAGTTGCGATTGTTTGTCGCTCATGAAAAGCAACGACCTGGCTTCAACCCACTTTGGACCGGCGATACAGTACGTGTCATATTCCAATGTTCTCACCTAGTAATTATTGCCCTTTTTGATTCGGACAATTTAATGTTTTACGAAGCTTGGATGGTAAATCGCGAACAAGTCTCTCTGTTTTGCGACTACTTCAAGGTCGTGCTTGATCACGAAAATGAATTTAACAGTGTGGCCTTAGCTGTACTTAGAACGGTGAAGAATATTTTCGCATTGATATATTGAATACACTTAATTGTATAGTCCAGTTGGTACTTGATTCGTCTTAATTATTTTTCACGTTCTCCAGACCTCATAAGTTTATCAGATAAGCATATCTGTTCATTAACACTCAACTGGGACTTACCGTTGCATTTATTCTTGCTGCGCTGTTTAAATCAGTCAGCTGTTGCTATTGCAAAGTGTCAGTCCACTGAGAGTATTTACCTTTGCCTTATTCTCCTTGTAGCACATGTGCACACTCTGGGAAACGATTGAAGAGTGTTGGGATCAAGACGCGGAAGCCCGATTGTCTGCTGGTTGTGTTGCAAAACGACTTGCCACCCTGGCACAGCAAGCCGAATATAGTTTGGATCCATCCGGAACGCCACTCATGACATCGCAGCCCCGAATGGCATCGTCACAGGATGTGAAATTCCCGAATATGTGCCCTGATAATGATGATGCTATCGAAATCCCGCAACGTGATCATATTGGCCTAGCTCCATTGCGTCTCACTGCGATGTTCAGTCCTCGAAGCCTCGGTCGATCGCAAACGACTCCGAATCCAATCTGTCTGCCAGTCCCTTCTAAATGTGCTTCGGATGCTATATCTCGTTCGGGTCATCTAACTGTTACTTTGCAAAATGCGGATTGTGATACACAGGAACGAGAAACTTTGCTTTCGCGAAATCAGCTACCATTGTGACGAGATCCTGAGGTGTTGCACACACAAACCTCTTGAGTTTTTTATTTGTATTCCTCACCTACCTACCTCCCTACCCCCGGCTTTAGAATATCCTATTCAATTTCAGTCATTCCGACCACCGAATGTGATCGTTCTCATCCTGGAAGTGGATCAAAGGTTGATTTGGTCGATGGTGTACGTAACCGTCATCTCCACACTCTTTAAGATCATAAACGTACGATGTACCTGTCTTATTTTCGTCTTGCAATATTCATACATTTTCGTCATCATCGTCATTATGATGGTTATCATCACCAGTGCGATAAGCATACTTTACTGAATCGTTGCTCGATCCCGACTGATCTCTCCGCCCACATCGTCCCGTCCTCCAACCCCCCTCCCCCCCCCGGGCCTTCTAATCCTGTGCGTCCACTATCCGATCACTCAGTGGACTAAAATAAAAAATGTCATACGGTGGCTGCCAACGGATTTCCAAACATCTTGTCTTATTCCATCACGATCATTGCAGTTGTGTAGTCTTTTCTCAACCATACAGACTCATATGAATCACCTTCGTTCGCTCATTCTCTGTACATAGAAAATCTCACGCATCGGTATCATACGTGTTTGTTTGTTTGCTTGTATGAAAAGTAAAATGATTAATCATGTCTGTTCCCCAGAGTCGGTCTTGTTCGCAGTGCAGTCGACCAATTTCTTGTTTGTTTGTTCACTTGCATATTTCCGTACTGCCATAGTCAAGCGCCACTCTTCAGTTTGGCAACAAATCTGCTTTCTCTGCATTTTTTGATTGAAATACAAATACTGGATGCCCTCCGAGGGTTTTGTCTATCCAGTCTTTTTAGTTCTCAGTTTCTTCTTTCATACCTCTTTGCGTGCACCCACATTTGTATGTCTAGAAAATTGACTCTATGACTTTTTGCAATTCATAGTCATTCGTCTGCTATCGTCCGTGTACACGAATGAGTCCACTACTCCGTTCAATCTAATGGTGCTATTGTTTTGTGCCTCCCATGGGTTTCGAGGTTATTGAATTTTCTCCATACAGATCAAAGCACAGCAAGGGTTAGAGATTACTATTTATTGCATTCAAGCACGGCAGGCGGCTTATTGTATCCCCTTCATAGTTGCCAAATGATGTCATGTGAATCTCTCCGGTCAGTTTCACAGCACATGGGTCGGAGGCTAGTGACTGAAAACGAAGTGAAGTTTCCACACACACGTACATCGATACATTTTTGCGTGTGCACACTTTTGCCTCTGGCTGGATTGGTTATTTCGATTTGGCCAAAGTAGTTAGGTCCGTTATCATCGTGCTCACTGACATCCGTAACCCTGTTATTTCGTAATAACCGTGTCTCATAATCGAGGCTACAGGTTCTGGATAATACAGCAACTCTTGTTCTTTTCTTTGTTCTCTGCTTATACGTAGGTTGTTTCTAGACAGCTGCTATCTGCCCACAGTATACATGATTAACTTGCGGCAGCGAATTTCTCATTGCAATTGACTACATTTGATAACGGCGTTAACGATGAGGGTTAGTTGTAGGCGGCTTCACAGTCACCCTACCATGTCGGACTTATTTTTAATCTATCCGGTCAGAAGGATTCAAAATTTCAGGATTCACATAAGTTCCTGATCGCTGAGCTTGGTGTTCGGGTTGGAAGCGTGTTTCGTTATCATCCGTGTGCAGGCAGTGATGTCATCTGAGAGATCAGAAGTTATCAAGAACCTTCAGCATGAACGACATACACCGCTGATATTGAAAGCCATTGAGTTTCAAGGTTCATTCGACCATTGCACATGGATAGTAGATCTTTCGTTTGCATTGATGTATCGGTGCGAAACTGAGTAAAACTTGGTTCTGATGTTTTCCTAAGGACCGATAGTTGTATTGTGCGCATTCTGGGTTTACAGCTGGTCCCATTTAAAAACAACTGTTTGCTTTCAGATGACCACCATGAATCTGGAATCAGATGATGTCGAGGATGACGTGTTGCCCATCGAGACGGAAGTTAAGACGGGGGAAGAGAACCGCACGGTTGGACACCTACGTGACGAAGCTTTGCGCCGTAAACGCCGTCTCGCCCAACTGAAGCAACAAAACTCACAACGAACCAATGGAGTTCAGGATGATGAGGAAGATGTTGGCGAAGATGCACCGTTACCAAAGCCAATTTTTCGTAACTATAAGCCCCAATCGGAGGATCTGAAAGAGGGTGAACTTCCCAGTGCACCCATGGTTGATTGTGAGTGGTCTATGATTATCCCGTTTTTATTACATTGTTACAGACCACATGGATGATAATTTCTGGTTAGGTTCACAAAAATTAAGGTGTTCGTCCGAGCATGTTCGCATAGAATAAATATTATCGCATATGGATCCTGACGATGACAATCTATGAGATCTGCCTAGGGGCTGCATCCTCTTATGCTTACGTAAACAGTGACCGTTGTTTCGTCTGATCCAACTAATCACATGTGTCAATTAAAATAGGTTCTCTTCAAATAATTTGATTTTATTCAGTTTTTTCATACGAATACCGAATAAAATAGGGAAGGAAGGTGTTACCACTGTTTCGTCGGATTGCTCACGATGTTTGCCCTGTGAAGGGCCTTACCAACTGTACCTTCCATAACTCAAAATCGATAGAAAACACCACGGGTTATTGAAGCTCTGAAGAAAACAGTGGTTCAGGAGTTGGGTATAAATCGACCGCACTGCTTAAGCCTAAATATTCATTACACTTGGCAGCCTTCACCGTCCGCACACTGTCAGATAGGGCAACATTCTGCCCTCGCTGAGACTCTTGACTTTTTTAAAATAGATATATTCTGTGTCTCCAAAACACGCATACAAGACCCCATTTCTGTGATAGCTCTTCGCATTCCAGATACAACCTCAGTCTCACTTTACTCTTCGTGTGTCGGGTGATTCGGTGTCTGGAACTCATGATTCTGGTTCTGGGATTGCTTTGAGCATGAGAGCTGAGCGTCCATTGGTAGATTGGATTCCAATCAGCAGTCGTTTGTGTGCAGTTTGGTTGAACGGTTCTGTGCATGTCAACAACAACAAACTGAAGCGTCGATGCTTGTTCGTCGTTTCCGTTTATGCACCCACTGACTGCAGTCCTTCTGAGACCAAGGACGAATTCTATCAGGACTTGTCTCAGCTGCTACGAAGCGTGCGTCCAACAAACGTGGTGGTCGTTCCTAGGGGTTTCATCGCCCAAGTTGGCCAGTTGGGAGATTCCGAAAGGCACATTGGAGGCCCGTTTGCTATCCCAGCCGATCGTACCGATAACGGCAATCGTCTCAATCAGCTGTGTTCTGACTACAGATTGTTTCTGGCAGGTACGAACTTCTGTTATAAGAAGCGACGTAGATTCATACAGTGTCCTTCGTCTTCACAACGTTGGACTCAGATTGATCATATTATGATTGATGACCGCTGGCGTGGACCAGTTGAAGATTGTCGTTTTTTTTGGTCTGCGTCTGTGGACTCAGATCACACCTTGGTATGTTCTCGCCTGTGGTCGCACCAATGTAAATGCCACCCGTCTCATGCAGTCGCTTCTAGACGATAACCGGCGATCTGCTTTTCAGACGAAACCGTCGACACGGTTATCGGTGCAGCCGGATGTGCACGACCCAGATAAACGCTAACAGCGGATCAAGGAAGCCTTGTATGCCACCTGCCAGAAAAACGATGCAGGTGGATATCACTTCTCTATTAGAGATGAAGGGTATGCGGGAGATAAGTTACTTGAAAAGATATAAAGCTGCTGGACCAAATGGGTTGTGTCCAATTTTTTCAAGGATAGAGGTGAAGCTTTCGTTCCAATGTTAAGGAAATTCCTCCGAGTTATTTGGTATAGTGAACAGATTCCCAGGGAATGGTTTGAATCGGTGAACGTGCCAGAAAGGTGACAGATCGTCCTGGGTAAACCACAGAGGACAATATTGTTCTTCCGAGTTAAGATCCAGGTAATTTGGAAGACTTCATAGATAGTCCAAACAACAGTGTAACAATGTTTGGGTTGCGTTTCGCTCCTTCCGAGTGTAAAATGCTGTTGCAGGACCTGATTGGCGCTACACGGGGGAAGCTCTAGCTTAGGTAGATAGGTTTTGTTACGTTTGCAGTGACACCTCAACAGGTGAACAGATATCAGATGAAGTGTCATCTTGTATACAGGAGACACATTTGGATTTTGCCAACCCCCGTCATCTGTGGCACCGGCGTCACATCCGATTGGCTGTTAAGGATCGAGTGTACACCGACGGTTAGGTTCGTTCTTTTATACGGTTCAGAAACATGGCCGTTAAGGGTAAAAGGTAAGCGAAGACTGTCGGTGTTCGTGCATCGATGTCTGCGTAGAATTGCCCGAATATGATGGGAACACCGTGCCAGCAATGCTGAGGTTAGACGTAATACGTTGGGAGCCAGAGGTTAGTCTGTGTATCAATTACTGGATCTAAACAGATTAAGATGGCTGGGACGTGTTACGTATACCTACCGGCGTACACCGTTCTCCGAGGCAGGTAGTGGTTGGAAGGTGGGTTGAGGTGGTCAGCCCTTGACATGGCAACAAGGCATGAAAACCTTGACCGGTAAATTTGGCTAAGTAGGGTGTGTTAGACTTCCAGGTTGGGATCCACATGACCCGTCTACCAAACGGTTGGAGACAATGAGTGAAAAGGCTAGGTATCGCGGCCAGTAGCGTATTTGCATTCAGGCTCTTTCTTTGTTTTCGTGGTTCCCGCTTATTGCTTGATTTATGGATCCTTTTCATCTGGTGATTCTGTTCCTTCTACCGTTTACTGGGCGATACTGGAATGTTGCAACCGAAGCCAGAGCACATAAGTGTATAAACTGAAACTGAGTTTGGAGTTTGTCGATGGCGCATAGGGTGTTAAGATCCTGGAGTCGGTTACTTGAATAGGCGCCGAATCTAAACCAGTTTAGATGACATCTGTGTTACGCACGCTGACACAGACGTTGTTTTACGAGACAGTTAAAGATTGGAGGGTAAACCGAAGTTGTCAGTCCATGATATGACAAAAAGGTACGAAAACCTTGACCGGTGAACTTGGCAGAATTGGATTTGTTAAGTTTCTGGATTGAGGTCTACAAGACCCATCCGCCGGATGGCTAGGTTCCGTAGCCAGTGGTATGCTTGCACCTAGGCTCATTCTTCATCGTCATGATTTCCACTTACAACCTTCTTTCTGCTCTTTGTGGTTCTTTTCATTTTTCCCTCAACTCAACGATGCTGCGAGGTAGCAAAGTGCAAAAGTACAAGATGGCTGGTTGATTAGAAGGTAACTGAAACACGCTGACATTTCGTGAGGTAGTAGATTAACCGTTTTTTGCCTCGAAACCGGTCGTGTGCTTTCGGGGCAATTATGTCTACCCAGCTACATGCTACTTAATACGATATATATATATATATATATATATATATATATATATATATATATATATATATATATATATATGCTTTATATTTGGTGGCATATAGACGGGTGTGCAGAATTCCCCCGTAATATTCCATGATGCCTGATTTTTGGCACCCCTGCTGAATTTTGTTAAGAGTTTGTTGATTTCGTCTGGTTCTCATTAACAGGTGAATTTTCAGACTACACTTTACCTTGGAGTCAAAATTGCAATTGATTAATTGAAAATGTAAGCATTTAGATAGCGTCATGGAGAATCTGATAGAGAATTGAACGAAGTCTAACAATCCGCAACACCGATGAATTGAAGAAAAGCTCTACACACCCCTGAGTGTTTTTTACGTTTCCTTTACTTTCCTCTCTTAGTAACCTCCTTGGTCAATGATCAGCTTGAGGCTGCCGCAGCACCCGTTGTTGTAGAGGAAGTAGTAAGTCACTCTGTGCCCAACAGTTAAACGGCTTGTCCTGTTGCACATTTGATTTATGCAGTTACGTGGAAATCTGAAAAGCACGACCCCGGTCACAATTTTATCCTGTTTTAAGAGGTAACTCAGACTTAATTCTAGAAACGCTTTATTACATTCAAACTAATGCCCACGAAACATTGGTAAATTTATGTGTATGTATTCGACTACTCATGCAGGTTCAACGCTCAACTCACCATTGAAAACCATGGAAGCACTGTACAGCCGTTTCATCCTCATTAGGGGAATCATCAGCAGTGCACATCCACCGAGCCCCTACGGGGACTCGAACCCGGGATGAACGAGTTTGAGTCAAACACCCGACCACCGGGCTATCCGTGCTGGCTCCCAACGGTTTGTTCAGCGTATACACTATGAGATATGGCACTCTACCGTCGCTGGCTTTGAACGGTAACAAGCCGTGTCCCGCACAGAAATCGACTTCTGTGAGGGATGACTTCTTCGTAAGTGCCTTAGTACAACGAAATCACTTCATTATAAACAACCTGCAGAGCTTAGTTACTATGGGTTTATGAGTAGCATGGGGCTTCCGTGGTTTTCAGTGTTGAATTGAGCGCTGAACCTACATGAGGAATCCTGTCATACAGATCTAATCTCTTACCACTCATGTACGTATATGTTAATTAGCTGTAGCGGTTAGCAGGACATCAATCCAACAGTTCTAGTTCCATCACCTGCAAAGAGCTGGAATGAAATGGGTATTTTTTGGTTGGCATAGGTGGGCTGCTTCTGAACACTTTAACAGTGGTAACCTCATTTTGTTGTAGAGTACCCTAAGTGACTTATCCCGATTGGTCTCGTGGTTCGCTGCTTATGATTGTCTTGCTATCGAAAATGCAGGTTTTTTATGACTATCGTGGTTTGCACAGCCCCTTGCGTTGACCGCATTTATGATCAAACTTGGAATACGGTATCTTATGGAATATGATAAATTATGTTATTCCTTACATTTAAAATGCTTCCTATCATAATTTGACTGGAGCGTGTTTTATGAGATGATCCGACCTCGTGCATCCCACAGATCGACAAAATTCTGCCGAAGTTGACGTTTGTACTTACCTGTCATGGTAACAGGGATGGTTTATTTTTATGAATCATTTGAATAAGCCCGATTATGCCATTAGCACACGCGGTACCAAACAGGCTTTTTGATGGCGCTTCACAACTGTCTGATAGATGTTCATGTTCATAGTTATTTAAAGTAGCTAAAGTAACGATAGAATTGAACTTAAAACCAATATCCATGACGACAGTTGACAATTACCAGTTCACGTAATCGCAATTTTGTCGGCGTCATAAAAAGTGTTGACTTTTTGGTTGCGTGTTTGCAATCACTTCACTGTGCCTTGAGTCGATGGCTAAGCTATCCTACATGTTTCTGGGCCCACCGATGGAAGAACCTTAGGCTGATCACGGTGACCCAAGATTCTGTCTGATTATTTTCTTGTTAGTCTTCCCCTGGCGGCGCGAATTGAGCAAAAGTCTTCATTCTTCATGCCGAGTGGTTATTATATATATATATATATATATATATATATATATATATATATATATATATATATATATATATATATATATATATATATATATTCACTAGGATCTAATTAGAATCGTCTGGAGTGTCAATGGATACTCCTTATTGAAGAGCCCACGAATGAATCACAACTGTGATTTCTCATAGTTATTCGTGTCTGGGTCACTGCTAACCCAACGAAAAACGAGGCTGCATGTGCAAGCGCTCATATTGATAGTAAGTACCGGGTACCTCAATAGTTTTAAATATTTGTGTTGGTTGTAGCTCAGGTTGTTGGTTGTAATGATGTTCTGATCGCTGAGCTTGGCGCTTAGATCGCAAACGTTTCATCACCAGTCGAGGTGACATCGTCAGTGCATGTGCGCTGTTGGTAGTGATCTCTTATATTTATAGGTTTGTCATTAGTCCTGACCTTGAGCTCCGTAGACGTGCCCAAGGCTCTACGTTTGTTTTACGGCTTCGCCAACAGCCAACAGCGCACATGCACTGACGATGTCACCTCGACTGGTGATGGAACGTTTGCGATCTAAACGCCAAGCTCAGCGATCAGAACATCATGACAAGTACCGGGTACGCATACCCGATGAGCGGCGACAACCGCGAAACCGGTCGTGTGCTTCCGGGGAAATTTTGTCCCTACGTTTACATACTACTTACTATCAATATATATATATATATATATATATATATATATATATATATATATATATATATATATATATAATCGGTTTGACCACTACTACCGGTATGTGGTTGACACATTTTGTGCGATTGATAACAAGTTAGACCTGGAGGTTATTTTACTTGAATTTAGCATGACGCACCCGACAATGACGTTCACGGTGGAGACAGAAGAAAAAACTGTCTACCATTCTTCGGTGTTTGTTTAACCAGACGCTCTGTTGGTTCAGTTTAGAGAATAGTGTGCCGGAAAGCAACTTGGAACGCCCAGTACACGAACTTCCATAGTTTTGTACCACTTGACTGCAGACAGATTTTTATATGGTGTCTCCTTTACAGAGCGAAACAGTTCTGCACCGCAGGTACTCTAGAGGAGGAATTTTCACGTATAAGAAAGACATTAATAAACAGCGGATATCCGGAGAAGTTCATTGATTGAAACGGACAGAACCAGTAAGAATACCGGAAGTCGAAAAAGTTCTGTTCATTAGATTCCTATTCAAGGGGAACCCTGCGACTGAAAGAGTCAGTAGAAGCCCGTGTTCCACAGTAAAGTCCGCGTTCAACGCCATCAGAATCAGATGCGTGTTCACGACATCACTTGCAACTCGATGCCAGAACAAAGATAGACTACCTTTGTGGACTTGATCTGTGTCTACTCACCAGTGAAAGTGCACTTGTGGTGCTACTTATGCGGAGCGACTGAAGAGGCAGCTATCTAAGCGCACCGAAGAACACCATCCACGATGGCCTAGACACGGCGGGAACGGGTCCACACCAAGTTCCATTATTGCTCACTTAGTTGAACGCGGTCACTCGGTGGATATTCACTCGGCCTTTACAGTAGTGTACCGCATCCCACAACATGCATCAGGAGCAATCAACCTTTGAACACTAACAAATGCTGGGGCAACTAGCATTCGTCTTTTTAGGCCAGAACTATGCGGGCAACTAAAGTTGGCTCATGCACTCCAACTGACCTGGCCAACAATCGATTACATCATACAGGAGCGTGGTTGTGGCGTTAACTATCACCTCTTGCGAAGCTTGTTAGGGAACTTTGTGTTTTGTTTTCAAAAGTTTGGAATTTCTAGCACATGTCGTCCTTGTGAGCGGGAATCGATCGTTGTTCCGGCATTTAAAGAGGGCTCGCGTGGTGACTGTGCTAACCACAGGGGTTTAGGCGTCATCTCAATAACGTCTAAGCTGCTTGCGTCTGCCATACTTCGCTGAACGTACGTAACGCGTAAAGAGCAGACTCGTGCCCTTTTTAAAGATGGTGAGGGTGTAGTTCGTTGGAAAACTTCATGTTATTTTCCTAAAAGTTTGGAGTTCTAAGCAGATTCCGTCCTTGTGGAGGCGGGAGGGGTATTCGATTGTTATCCTCATCTTTATAAAGGGTCGCACAGTGACTGTGCTGACCATAGGGGTGTAAGCCTAACCCCAATAGCGTCGAAGCTGCATGTGTCTGTCATACTTCGCTGATCGTACATAACGCGTGAAGAGCAGACTCGTGAGGAGCAAGCTGGGTTCCGTGGCTATGGTAGATGTATCGATCAAATCCTCACCCTTCGACAACTGCTAGAGCACTGTCACACTTTCCAAAGACCAACGATCATGGTATTCCTAGGCATTCGCGCGGCCTTCGACTCCATCGATAAGACTGCACTATGGAACTGTTTTTGTTGAGAAACGGAGTACCTGAAAAGTATGTGTCAGTCCTCAAAGAGTTGTACCGTCATACCCCAAGTCAGGTGAGGGCATACGACCGGCTTTCGTCTCCTTCTGTCTTCTCCAGTGGAGTATGACAGGGTTGCCGTAAATCCCCCTTTCTCTCTTCAAATTTGCCATAGAGGATGTTCTGTGGAATGCCTTATCAGGTTTTCCAACCGATGGGGTTGAACTCCTCCTCCCAGGGAATAGAGTTTTTCGACTTGTAATATGCCGATGATATCACTTTGCTGATTGATGATGCACAGGCGATGCAACATGCTTTGAACCGCTTGGCGATTGAGGTATCCAGATATGGAGTGCACTTTGCGTCTTCTAATTGCAAAGTGGTTTTTCCATTTTGGTTGCCTTGGTATTCCGCACTTTCTTGTTCCCAACGGATCTCGTCTGCTCGGATATTTTTTATCAGTCTATTTACGATTTAGAACGCGATTGATATTCACGTGAAGTGTGATTTAGTTAGAAAATGGGTTTCTTGAGCAATACTGTTGTTCACCACTTCATAACTGAACCCTCAGTTTCCCTTCTGCCCACGGGCATACCTGCTATCAATACGAGCATCCATAATTTGCGACAAACCATGATTATATGAGTCCGCTCAAAAAAATCAATAACTCAGTTTGTCTAGAACCTTGTCACCAAAAAATGAGGTCATCCACCTAATTGACCTTTCAGCACCACATGACCTACAGCCGAGCAAGCACCGCTTTGACTGTGTGGTTGATGAACACAAATCACGGTCACTGCACTTTTGTGAGCAGAATTTTTCTTTACTTATTATATAATCATGGTGCAGTGATTCAAGAAGGGGAAGGGGGGGGGGAAGGAGCACGATTAATTCGAGACTGCTAACTGAAGAAAATGAACTGCCTGCACAGAGATGAACTTGGAGTTTTTTTATTACAAGCTGGCGCATGAGTTCAGTGCAAGGTGCACTTACCCCATAGCCACGAAGGCCCACTGCACTATTGGGGATAACCGGTAACCGAACCCTGAGACTTGGAGTGGCGAAGAACCACGTATTGCCCCAATGGGTCAGGTGTGATAACAATCCGGACGACAGTGGATTACTGTCTACCATCAAAGTAACCGGTGATGGTGGGGATTCGAACGTCGGACCTTTGAGGTAGAAAGCAAACGCTCTAAACCACTCGGTCACCAGCGGCAGAGTCCTACTAACGACCACATTCCGTACAGTTTTCCGCCCAACGTCAAGACGTTTCCAAGGGGAGGTTTTCATCGCCTTTGGTTCAGAGGGCCACATACAGAATCTTCCCCTCATTTATCGATAGCTTTATGTTCAGGATTCCTCATTCGGAATTCGCACTGACTGCGACGCGTAATTTGTTTTTCAATACATTGAGTCGTAGCCAATAGACCATGGGAACAAATTGCGTCCTTTCCGTTGCGAAACCAATGGAACACATGGGTTTGGAATTGGGATTCAACAATTTCAAGAATATTTCACAAACTAGTACTTTCCGAGGGTGCAACAGACTTGAGCATCCATTGAAGGAATGCGAAGAGCTCGTTTCTCCTGACTGAAGTCCAGCGCGTTACAGCAGTAAGTGGCACAACCCGGTCGATGTGGACGTCTTCGTTTACTTGTTTTATTTCTGTGCAAGTCTCTCCGTCTTGTTTATTGGCCTTACATGAATTTATTTTTCTTTTGAAAGCCCTGAATACAGCGATCCCTACCTCAACTGCGGACCTGATAGATCGAGCAAATGGTATTAAATATGATCTTATTACTGTAAAACCAATATCTGTTGCTGTGGATTTTCCGATGTCAGTAAAAGCGTCCTTTAACTCAAATTCGCAAATGGTACATCATATACCTCGGGGTAGGATGACCTTCCCTTAAAACAGTTGTACCTCTTAGTTTCAAGTAACCACCAGTTGCAGGCCTCGAGATACTGTTATAGCATTTGTACCCTTGTTTTTTTCTCAAGTGAGGTATAGTGTATGGGGTGTCTCACAGGAGCAGCACCTCCGAGATGGTAGACTGTTGTGTCCCTTTGAGGCATCCTTTATCTCCTTGGTCTCCATCACTTACCCAGCTCTCACCTGAGGCTCCACGAAGCTGAAGCATGCATGAGCGGCCACATTCCGGTAAACGGCTGGACAGGTGGGCTAAACCAGGTTGAGGATAACCAAGGTCTAGGAACCTCGGTTAGATGGTTTTCGGCATATGAAGGCAGATACTCCTGAATGGATGGACGAGATCTATTGATCCACCGGCTACAAAGGGAAACTGTCCAGTCTATCGGATCCGGTATTCCGGAAGAGGCGAATAAGCTGCACAACAGGCTATCGGCTCATTTGGAGCAACTTCGGTATGAAAAGGCTAGAGGCGCATCGTCGAATAAAAAAGCCGAACCGGGCGACCGAGTAATACATCGTCACCCCGAACCGTGCTGGGAGCACCGCCTGGTACTGTTTTCTCGAGAATCTCCATGAATGACTTCATTCATGTAGCTGACTTATTGTCGAGCTGGAGATAATCGTGCGAAAGAAAAGAAGATATACATTCTGGTTATCATTGACGAAACCGATTATTTTCTACCCGGAGTCTGTTAGATGATCGAATTCACAATAGGCGAATGAGGTCGTTCTAAATAGACTCATTTTTGTGCTTGGGTTAGCGATCATTGATCTAGCAATTCTGGGTCCATTGAAATCAGTCTAGACACTAGAATTACGGTGCCTTGGGGGACTATAGACCAAGTAGGTAAATCCTGTTATCCAGTCAGTTGCATTTCACCCGGGATTGGGATATCGTATGAAGGGTGTTCGCGTTCACAAAAGGCACTTTCGGCTTTTTACGACCATTCAGAAACAGTCAGAAACATGGCCACTACGGATGGATGATATACGAAGATTGCCAGTATTCGGACACATATGTCTATGCAGCGTTGCTCGATTTTGGTAAGAAGATCGCATCAGCAATACTGAGCTTAGGCGCAGATTGTTAGGCACACAAACCAAACCATTAGGTGAAACACGAAAGTTCAACAGGATAAGGTGTTTGGGGCATTGTGTTCTGTATGTCCCCAGATGAGATACCTGTGGGCGCCATTTTCACTAAGGGGGGTTATTAGTTGGAATATGGGTAGGGTAGACATGGTAGAAAAATGTGAAAAGCCCAAGGAGTGATGTTGACCATGTAGGACGTGTTGGGCTTTTTGGGTGGATCCAACAGACCCACCTGCTCAGTAGGTAAATGCCTTTGAGGATATGGCTAGGTGTCGTGTCCAGTGGCGCTCTAATGTTCACATTACTTTATCAATGTGATGTTAGACTTTTGGTTCTCTTCTTACTCTGTTCATACTTTTAGTTTCTTGTTATACAAAGAATCAATTGAGGTTCCCGCTGAGAGGTAGCTTACAAAGCAACCGCACCCAGTACATGCCAAATGGTTGCTCGAATTGAACTGAGTTCATGACGCTGTCGACAAGTACGCACACATCAAACGGAGTCGCGTTTGATGCGCTGCACTGAATCAGCAGTTTTATCGCTCCGCGACCTCTTCCGTAAAGCACACCGGGCCGATATCGCAATTTTGGCAGGAGATCTGAATGCTACAGTTGCTCGGTTGTCATTGAGCGAGGTGGGGACGGTTTTTAGCCATGTGCTCAGACCATCGGCTGTTCCGCGCTGGTATAAACTTCCGACCCTCCAATCGCCGGTACACCTGTTCGAGTCAGCAGCGGGCTCAGACCGACCACATTCCTATAAGCTACAAATGGCGGCGTTGCATGCAAGACTTTTGCTCGTACTGGAGCACTTTTCTTGCTTCCAACCACGCACTAGTTTGCACGAAGCTGTTCATATGTTTCAGTGGGCGCCCCGAACGCATGCTGCAACAACGGTTAGATTTCGACATGCATCCCGGTTCATCTGGGGTATCCGTCTTACGAAACATACAAGCTGAAAAGCTAGATGTAGCCCCCGCCAGATAATATAAACTAAAACTGGTCGTTTATCAGGAATACTTTGCTTTTCACTGGTCCCATAAGTTGTGGTCTGTCTTGTCGTGCCGTAAGACCCTGGGTTTCTGCTGAATCTCTGCATCCTCTCGACGCTCGCCAGTTGATTCCGGCTGGAAGCGAGTATAACAGAACACTATTCGTAATGAGACGTGGATTTGACGTGAGTCTTCCATGGGACAACGAAATCTGATGACCGCAATGTGCATCAGATTTGAAGTCTGCTGTTGCCATGGGAAATTCCGGCAAGCTGTTCTGCCACATTCGAGTCACCGGTTGGAGGCCTCTAGGTGTGAGTGAAACAATCTGTGAAACTGACGGTTCACCAAATCACAATCAGAAGCGATCTCTCGAACGCTGGGCGGAGCACTTTCAGACAAAGTTGAGCTGACCGTTAGTGTGGGCTTCTTCTATAGCTCATTTGGCACAGTCTAGTGGTGCGTTTCGACAGATCCACTGACGGAGGCAGATTCCAGGGCAATCCAAGTTGTAGGATATCACAAGGGGCGGGTGTACTTCGGCGCGTTTTTTAATGTTTTATTCCACGGTTGCGCGATCTGGCCACTTAGTGTTGAGGACGCTTGGGGTCTTTCCGTGTTTGACAACCGATGTCTCCGAAGTATTGCTCTTGTCTGGTGGGAACGTCGAGTGAGTGATGACGAGGCGCGCCGCCTTGTCAACGAAGTGATCGTTGTGCACCGCCTCCGATGTTTCCGGTCATGTTTTACGAATGCCTGCCTGTTGTGTATCTTTCCATATCTACTCGCAATTACTTTGCAATGCTGGAAGAAGCATCGCGGCAGTCTGGCCATAACTTGGCGTTGAGACAAGAAGAAGCTGGGGTCAGCATTGGCTTCGGTTGGCGCTTCCCGCCTTCCTGTTTTGGGCCCGCGGGAGGAGGACTGTCTTTGGTTAGAGACATTGACGGTCGTGACTCAAAATATGAGTCATAGATGCGGATGCTGTACGGTGTGTTTGTCAAGCATTCGTTCCTCGTAATTCCAATGAATGTCTTTCCGACAAAGGAAATGACAGGGAAATCATGAGAAATCGTATAGTGAATAGCGGAAAAAATCAGCATTTATTTTTCTCTCTCTCTCTCTCTGTCACTAATTGTCTGTTTTACTGTATTTTACTCCCCGTCCCCTGACACAGTGTTCTATCAGATTCGAGCTATGCTTCGAAAACGTCGGTGTTTGACTAGCTGCATACTTCGTATATTCTCTCTCTCGTTGTGTTTGTTTTTCTGAATCCCAGGGAAGAGCTAGCCTGACTGCTACGGCGTACACTCGACCCTTGGTAGATAAACGGATGTCATGTGGACACCACAGATGACTTAGGGTGGCAATTGCCAAATAAGCCTTCGGTATACCTAAAGACACCTCATCCAATATCCGACCACTGGGTGAAATGTAGCTTCCTAGACAATAGAATTTGTCTACTTGGTCTATAGGCTCCCCAGATACTGAACGGTTGTGTTAGGTTAACTCACTGCTGCAACAGCATCTTTCAATTTGAAGCTGCAAAACGCATACCGAATATTGCCATACAGTTGTTCAAGTTGTACATAAAAGCTCGCATTTTCCCTGAATCTTCACTTAGAAGAACGATGTCCTCCGCATATTCAAGGTCTGAGACATTTGCACCCGGGAAAGGTTCATTGCTATCGTCCTCGTCTGACAAAAATGCGGTCTCTAGGACTACATCGGTGACTAAGCTAGGGAGAAAGGGAGACGCCCTGACGTGCACCACTTTTCGTGGTGAATTCGGGTGTAAGAGCTCCGTGAGCCCGAACTTGGCTTTGGCTCTTCATATAAACGGGCTTTATGACGGAAATAAATTAATTTGGTACACCCTTCAGAGAACTATGTGGTGGACTGACTCAAAGGCCGCTTTTAGGTCAAGAAAAAACAGACAGTGGGCCTGCAGGAGGTGTGCTTATGTTCTAAAATTTGTCGAAGAGTGAAGATGCGATCAGTATAACCTCGACCAAGTCTAAACCCAGCTTGAATCTTGTGCGACCACCGTTCGCGAGCAGTTTGGATGTGATGCTAACGAAACGTATTCCCTGTGTTTTACACAGGAGAATGTGTCGCCTTGTAAATCGGCACGACCACTGATTCACATCAACTATTTGGAATTTGTTCCCTCTCCCATATCAAGCGGAGGAGTTTTGTCAACCTTGATAAAAGTGCTGAGCCGGAGGACTGGTATCTACAGCTGCAGTTGTAACCATCGTGCTAGTTAGCCAACCTGTTGTGGATGAAGGTCAGTCAAATTGTTTCTCGAAATGCTGCGTCCAGCTAACTAGACAATGCTACTGAGTCTGAATACGTGTACCGTTCTCCTCTCTGACCAGTTCGCTGACGTCTGGCTTTCTTGGACCAGTATTCCTTATTGGACAGAAAAAGTTGCGACTGTTGCCAGTCGGGATAGTTGTTTCTATCTCTTGGCTCTTCGCAGTCCACCGCTGTTCACGTTCGTTTCTTAGGTTTCGAATCAGTTGGTGTTTAAGGCATCTCCGTGCGTCGTCGTATCTGGAATCCGGAGGAAAGAATGTGCGCACATCTAGCAGCGCAACCAAGGATGCAGATATCCATCGTCTTTATGTGTGTGTGTGTGTGTGTGTGTGTGTGTGTGTGTTTGTTTGTTTGGTTGGGCATACTTTGAATTGCTGCTCTCGAACAATTTTGTTCATCATATTCACTGTTACCGAATGCATTTGGCAAGTGTCAGTCTAATACGATCGTCACTTTGGCAAAAAGATAAAACAAGTGTTTTCTGCACAAGCAGATTGCACGTTGCATTAGCGTTGCCATCTCATCCAGTTTACCGTTGCTGAGTGAACTCATCGGCTTTGTCTGACGCAAACAGAAGAGTCTTCAACGCCATTCAAGAACTGAGGTCTAGTATCCTTACTGAATGGCAGAACATAGAAATTGAGACAAGCTAAAATTTTTATCGTGAGTTGGTAAGGTCGATGCCTTTCTGTTTTGAGCGGTAAAGATCTTTGATCACTGGATGGTTGTTGTCATCATTAGGTTGGGGGCGCAATTAGAGGATTTCGCACCCTTTAGGCACATTATTCGGGGTTGAATCGATTTTCCTAAATCGACATTCAAATCTCTATGCGATCCCAATATGATGAGACAAAGCAAATGCACACCAAATTTCGCTATCGCGCGTAAGTGCGTTCGCGAGAAACCGCAAGAAAATAAAGGTTCGCTAAAAGCAGTTTGTGCACCATATGCCCGACTCCGTAAATTGGAGATTCGATCGTTTTCATCATGGTCCAGTTTACCCAAACATGAACATTCCTTCACGTTGAAAAGGTTCTTGCGGACACCATTTGTACAGTCGAGTGACACGAGCTGTTCACAAACGCTTCTCCAGTACGCCTGCTTGTGAGTTCAAATAACACTAAGGTTGCACGTTGCAACCGAATTTTTGCACGCGGTCATCCCACTACCGCAAAACTGTGGAAAAGCTTCTCAGCTCATTTGACCGATACCATCGATTTGCAATATTTTATGAACTAAAACTCGTTATCATCCCGCTGTACAAGAACGGTTCAAATGACTGTCCGGTCAACAAATTATCCCTGTTTTTCCGTCCAGTTAACCATAAACTATACAAACAAACAAAACTGCTCATCGTAACCAACCCACTTTCCCTACTGATGGATCGTCGAACGCTTCATATTCTGTTAGATTGGCCTCGCCCTATGCGCTCTCGTCCCGGTGACTCTCTTTGCCCTCGGTTGAGTTAAGGTTTCATTGTTTGAACGCTACACCGTTCTCATCGTCTGTAGCCGTTGTAATTCGTCCGTTTCATTTTGCTTATTATCCTTCATCGCTACCGTGAACTAATGTTGTTGGGTCCGATCGCGGAAGCTTGTTTAGTTGTTGCAGTATCGTACTGTCCTAATTTTCTCAGGTTTCTCCCACTCCTTGACTTTCTACTTCCTTTTCACAATTCCCACCAGTAATCGCCCTTGTCTGAAGAGCATTACCAGAAATAGTTTTTTCTCTTTTTTCTGCCAGAATTCTCCTCACATCTACTCCATTTCTGACGTGTTCCACTATGGAATTCTGAAGTCAAATTTGGAACAAAACCTCGTTCTGTTCGTTATTTCTTTTCAGCCGAGTTCAACGCAAAGTCATTTGTCTCATCAGTGACCCCACTTTGCATTCACTACCCCATCGGTTAGTATTCGCTTCACGTTATCTTTTCTGACGCTGTTAACACGGATTCTGTTTTCGGAAATTTGCATCTTCATTCTCTCTCTCTCCTACTCGTTTGCAGGCAGAAAGCTAACTCTTAGCCATGTTCGGTTTAGCTATTGTAATCAAAACACAGGATATAGGCGAACAAGTTTTCGATGATTTTATTCTCAAGCCACTACAATCACATTCATATGGTAACAAACATGTAAGGAGCTAATCAGAAGAGTTACCACTGCCTCATTCAGTGTTTGGAAGAGAAAGGGGTTAGGAGAAGGTGGACGAGTCAACTAAACTGCACGAAATGCTGTTAAACGCACCCTGTTCTTCTGCGATAAATTTTGAATCAGAGCACATGGTGAAAAATCCGCTTACATTTTTCACATCCGGAAGTCAAACGCCACGAGCCGGTTAGCAAATGGAGCATGTTGATTTGTCAACCCATTATTACACATAATATGAAGATGGATTTTAGGGATGAAACGAGTAGTCCAACTTATCCCGGAAAATGTGCCTGAGAGGGTGCAAAATGCGATCAAACCCACTCGTGGGCGAATTTCAAGAACAAGTGTGACGGAGTGGACATGCTACTTATTGAATTAACAAGTAGTCGATTACCCAGAATGCAATTGTGGACAGTTGTTGCTTGATAGGACGAACGCGGCTATGTCAAGGAGACCAAAGGCACCAAGGTAAACGACGCCGTGTGAACCACACTACTGCTACTCCGTCAGGCACGCCTTGTGGATTATAACACAAGTAGCTGGTTGCAAAACGCAGTGACCTTTATTGCCAATGACTGTAATACAACGTCCAGACATGTTCGCAGTTACATTCCGGATGGGCTTAAGTTTTATGCTGTCGCATTTGTTGAAGATGGCGGACGGCAATCGTGTGAAGTTCCGAAGACCCTTCCATTCGCCTAGACTCGCCCCGATAGCCGAGCCCGGACATTTCTATTTGGGTTGAAGTCTGAACTGTAAGCGGCCCATGGTCTGTGATATTCTGATATAATGGCCACATTTTGGCGAATTCGACTGTAGTTATGGCCTCATTGCAATGTGGAAAGATCGTGGTCCTTAGTCGATTTTTCGGAATCCTCGGAAGCAATGTTCCATTTAATGTATTGTTGCACGAGCCAGCCATCTGCTTCCTCTCTAAAACTGCTGGCGGAGATTTTACTTCAAAAACCGCATTCCATACCATCACAAAGCCACTACCGGAGGCTGGGCGACTGAAGTTCAGCTAAGTTTCTTCCAAGTCGTGCCTTCTAATACATAATTCGATCAGAGCGGTCAAAAGTAAACTTTCTCATCGCTATGTACCATGCCGTTCCACTTAGTGTTCCAAGTGATGTAATTTCTTACCCATTGCTCTCGATTTTGAATAAGGTGATCGATCATACAACGCGGTGATCTCATCTTCTTTTACCATAGATTTTTCATAGACTACATTTGTTCTGTACGCCAAACGCCTAAATTCAGTCCCGAGGACATCTACACTTTTGATGCACTCGTAGGTTCGTCCGAAGCAAAGTACGTGAATCCTCTCGTGTGCTGCTCGGAAATTTTCCAAATTGCTCGCTTCATCTTCGCAACATGGTGATTGGGAACCTTCAAAAGGTTGCGACTGGCTGTTTTCTATCTGAAAATTTCCTTGGAAGTGGGACGTATACTCATCTCCGAGTCTTTATTTACGAGTATTTTTCGTTGCTCTAGCTCAATGAGCCTTTGGCCTTACGACACCCCTCTGTTTCGATCAATGAGAAGTCTGCTTCTAACAGCTTGAGTGAACTTCGTTTACGAACGACAAGTGACGTAAACATTTCTCGATAACACATTCCTGAATATCGAGGATGAGTCATTGACGACCGAGGTCGTTACGTTTGAAAACCAGTTCGGTGTTTTTGTCATTAGTCCAGACGATGGGTTTGATAGCACCCTCTCAGGCACATTTTCCTGGATAAGTCGCTTTACTTGTTTCGTGCTCGAAATTCGTGTGCATATTTCGTATGTAGATTGGTTGAAAAGTAAGCATGCCAAAAATTTGGTCGCCCTAAGTAGTTTGGTTCGAAACTGATCGCAGAAGAACGGGGTGGGTTTAATCGCATTTCGTGCACTATACTATTTCCAAATGTTACGGAGCCGTGGGATAACCTATTCCTCTCTCTATTTTCTATTTCCCAATATTTTCACACTTTCGAGCACAAAGTCGACATAATGAATCTCCCACACGAATTTGCTCCCATTTATCCCCTCGCAGTTTCAACAGTCGTTTTTCTTTAGTTCCACAATTTTCTGCCCCTGCTACGATTCATGTTTGCCGTGTAGTAATTTGATGAATATCCGGTATTCACTGGACTCTATCCGTAAACGTCCCAAATTAAATTACTCCTTGTGCAGAATCTGATGAATTTGGCGCCCCGCAAACCGGACTGGGATTTGAAACGTGGAGTGGAAAAGAAACTGCAAAAACTCGAACGGCGCACGCAACGAGCAATTGCTGAATTGATTCGTACGTTGACCACGTGTGTGTGTGTCTGTGCATGGGGTTTTCTGTCTGATTACGCATCATTTGTAAAGTTGACGTGCCCATCGCATAATTTGCTAGTGTGTTCATTTTTCTGTCCTAGTTCGCTCTCAACATCAGTTGTAAATCCCCCGTGTATTTACCACTGCTGACGAACTTCTTTTAGTTCTTTTCGAAATGGGTGGTGGTGCATTGGTGAAATCACTTACCACCTTGCTCCTTGACATTCGGAAGGAGGAACGTGTCCCGTTATCACTTGGTGAGTCATTGATTATACCCATCTTCAAAACGGGAATACGCAATGACTGTGGTAGTCATCGTGGGATCAGCTTAATTCCGAAACTCACCAAGGTATTAGCCTCGATTTTGCTGCGTCGTTTAGCACCGGCACACGAGAGGAACGCCCACGAGCAGCATGCCGGATTCCGCCCAGGTCATGGAAGCATCGACCAGATTTTTACTTTTCGTCAAATACTTAAAGGGGTGCCACACAACGTCGACCGACAATAATGGCTTTGCTAGACTTGAAAGGTGCCTTCGATCCAGTTGATCGAACGGCGCTTTTCAGTGCTCGTCAACAGAAAGGTATGCCACAGAAGTTCGTGAACCTACTGAGTTCATTGTACTCTTATACTTCTGGCTGTGTAAGGGTGTAAGGCGAACTATCCGGTCGGTTCAAAACAACCAGTAATGTTCGACAGGGATGTCCAATTTCTCCATTCTTGTTTAACTTCGTCATTGACGGGATAATAGAGAATGCATTGTGAAATCTTCAGGATGTGGGCGTTGAAATGGCAAGCAAGGAAATGCTTTGTCAGCTAGATAACCCCGACGATCTTGTCTGTTTACTCGAATGCACGGAACATGCGCGACGTGCACTAGATAGACGTGTGAGTCTTGTAGCTCCATTCGGCATGCGCTTTGCACCTTCCAAGTGTAAAGTGACGTTGCAAGACTGGACGTCAACGGTTCCGAGCTTGGTGTTTGATGGTGAGGTGCTAGCAACTGGCCACCGTTTCAATTACCTCGGCAGCAGCGTAACGAAGGATGGTAGAAGTGAACACGCGTATGTCCGAGGCTCGAGGGACGTACGCTAGACTGAAGCACTTTTGACGTCGATCTGTTATTTCACTGAGATTGACAGGTCGTGTATACTGTGCCGCAGTGGGTTGAGTTTTGTTGTATATTTGCGAGACTTGGGATCTGCGTGCAGAAGATATTCGTCGTCTTGAGAGTATAGACCACCGATGTTTGCATAGTATCGCTAAGGTTTGGGTGGAATGATTGAGTGAGCGATACTGAGGTCATAAACGAAGTATTGGGTACTAGTTCAGAGAATGTTCTATCACAGCGTATCCAGCTTAGTTAGGGCATGTGTTAGGTATGGCAGACACACGTCTACCGTATCGTTCCCCATTATCCGTTCCTCCTCGAGAGTGGAAGAAACCACGTGGAGGCCAAAAGATGACTTGGCAGCGAGGAACGGGAATGTGTACAGGGAACTTAGGCAAATTGGATGCCCCATGCCTTCGTGGTTGGGGTCGAAAAGATCCCTCAGCCAATTGGCTTGAGACACCGAAGAGTATGGGAGCGAATGGTGAACAGTGGCGATGGTGTTTTCACTTTCTGTCGAATCAGAATGATTGATCGATGTGTGTTTGTACAGTTAGATTGTATTCCGCATGTTGTGTGTTGGGGCGTTCTTTCCTTTTCCCACCTGTGTAGGTTCCCTTCCTGTCCATCTTGCATATTCATGCTTCCTGTTTCCACGTGCCACATAGTGAGAAAGGCAGTGATCAGTGGGGCTTACCCTACTGTTTAATGCTGTGCGATGATGATGCCACTGCTTTCTTGTTCATGCTGTACATAAACGATCGCCCCAGTACATTCGTAGCTCACTTCACATAGGATACGCGACTCAACGTCTGCTGCCTCAAATAATCATTGAAAGCCGCTGAAGTCAACTGATCCATGAGTTTATTTCTACCTAAACTGATGCATACTACCTCCTGAATGGTATTTTATAACCCCCCCCCCCACACCTGTTTCGGTTCACTGAAGTTAGTTTGACTTTTGACCATGGCCATTGCAGTGTTCATTATCACCCGTTCGATCAGCTTAGACTGTTCGTCGTCTGGGTCAAATGATCTATGAATGACTTTCGGAGCCGACCTTGAAAACACATCTTGGTGGTCCAGACATGGTGCCAATATGACTCACTTATGCATGACCTCTAGCACTTCCTCCACCTCGTATGATCCTCACACAGCGACTTCCAGTCCAGCCACCGGTAAACGCTTTGCACTTTTTAGTTACTCATCGGACTACTCCAACACGACGAGGCTGCACCTTGACGTGATGTGAAGGCTTGCGTACCTTTGTGACCCTAAGAGCTATACAGAATGATTCCCTTGAGCCGGAGATGCAATCATACCCGAGAAGTTCATGGGTAAAGGTCGAATAAAGTCCAATCGCCTGGTCCTCCACATGGGGGGTCGATCTGAGCTGGTAACTTAGTCAGTAAAATCAGTGGAAGAATATTTGATCCAAGCAAGTGGACCCCCGCTTAGCCACCCCGGTGGCTTGTTAGAACTAAAGGCTTTGGATGAGAACCCTAATTGTTGTCCTGCTTTGTGGCTGAAAACCTTTGCAGTACCTATCCGACATCTCCCATGAACTGCACGAACTGAAACAGTTCCATACTGCATCGGTCGTCGCTCAGGATAATCAGGACCGCGCTGCCCATGACATCGAGCGGGGTGGGTAGTGATAAATGGGCTACTGTTCAGAGTTCCCTCTCTTTTACTCAGCCTTTGTCTTCTGACCCCCGTCACCTCTCTTTGCCTCCTCTACCAACCCATGATGCTTCCACTAGTAACACGGCCGATAATCGCAACGGTTCATTGTCAAGTGGTGTCAATAATCCACTGTCTTGTAACTCACATTTTCCCAAGC
Organism: Fasciola hepatica; assembly: GCA_948099385.1. NCBI lineage: Eukaryota > Metazoa > Platyhelminthes > Trematoda > Plagiorchiida > Fasciolidae > Fasciola > Fasciola hepatica. Next base: position 3,060,258 of record CANUEZ040000033.1, on the reverse strand, counting down.
CTTGTCAGCCTCTGAATCTCGGCTTCTTTAAAGTGCGTACACTCATGCAGGCCGGTCAGCAGGCGTGCCTAGCGCTCACAGTAGACTGTCTGGCGATTGATGTTTGCTGCCTAAGTGAAACGCGTATCCAGGATTCGAGCAGTGTGATTCAATTAACTGCTCTTGGTATCACATCGAGGTATATTCTGCACACTCCAGGAGACGAAGTAGCTCGAGCTGTGGATCAACGTCGTTGAGAATAATCTTGACTGTCAAGGGTGTAGCTGCCCTCTTAGACTGGATCCCGATTAACAGTCGTTTATGTGCTGTAAGACTCCAGGGCTCAGTTGGCGCTCGAAAGCATAGCTGTGTCAAGAGTAGTCTTTTTGTGATCTCGGCATACGCCTTAACAGACTGCAGTTCTGACACGATGAACTCACCACCCTCGTTCGCAGGAGCAAATGCTCCGACACTGTAGTGACAGCAGGTGGTTTTAATGCACAAGTTGGCAGACTTAGTGTGTCAGAAGCTTGTTTAGGTGGTTGTTGTGCCTTACCCGCTGGGCGCACAGATGCTGGGGTTAGGCTTCTCCAGTTTTGTGCAGACAGTCGGTTATTCCTGTCTAGTATAAATTTCCCACACAGCTCGCGTCGCACAGCGACATGGTGCTCTAACTCAACAGGTACCCTTAGTCAGATTGATTCTATCGCAGTAAGCTACCGGTGGTGCAGTTCTGTTCAGAACTGTAGATCTTACTGGTCCACGTACGTGTGGTCTGACGATGCATCAGTTTTGATGCGATTATCTCTCCAGCTCCGTGGTAATCGACGCAAACCGCAAACGCGGTTAGCTGTGCAACGTTTATCTGATCCAGATTTTCGCACCAATTAGGAACAGAAAAATAACACATGAGGTAGGATCTATGACGAACTGTAATGTAGATGAGCATTGGACCTATATCAAACAGGCGATGCTTGTGGCAGCGGGTTTCGCCTGTGGTCCCAGATCCGAAGTCCATCAAAAACACTGGATTTCGCAAGAGTCGATCAGGCTATCAGAACGAAAATGTCGGCTCTCGAACAGTAAAGAGATGAATGAGATACGTAGAAGACTACAAATGCAAGTCACGAAAAGCCTTAAGAAAGATCGTTGCCTCAGGTAACAACCAACTACCGTCCAGACGTATTCGTGACACCGGTGGACGGCGAATCTTGGTCAGCGAAACGGTAAGCGACAGAAATGAAAAGCCTATTCATGGCGAAGAACAAAGGCTGGACCGTAGGGCCGAATACTTCAAGGAGTAGTTTTCGTGACCGCGCTACTGTAGTTACTCCTATATCAACAACTGCGATTCATTGGGGAGTGACACTTGAGCCTTTATCGGAAAAGGAAGCAAAGTCATGCATTTGATTACTAAAACGAGGGAGAGCGGCCGGTCCCGACGAATTCTCTCCAACTTCTTTTAAGATGGATGGTGTTGCGTTGACAGAATCACTTACCACCTTACTCAGTGACATTTAGAAAGAGGAACGTACTCTGTTACTATGGAGTGAGTCATTTATTGTACCCATCTTCAAGAACAGAATACGCAGTGACTGTGGTAACTATCGCGGGATCAGCCTGATTCCGATAATCACCAAAATATAAGCCTGAATTTCGCTGCGCCATCTTATGCCCGCCCATCAGAGGAACGCCCGCGAATAACAGGCCGGACTCTGCCCAAGTTGAAGATGCTTCGACCAGATTTTTGCTCTTTACGAATTACTTCACACACACACCGTCGACCGACAAAAATGGTTTTCTTGAACTTGAAAGGCGCCTTAGATTCAGCTGGTCGAACAGTGCTATTCAGTGCTCATCATCGAAAAGGTATGCCACAGAAATTCGTGAGTTTACTAGGATCATTTTTCTCGCATGCTTGTGGCCGCGTTAGGGTTTACCGCTAACTATGCTGTCCATGTGAAACAACCATTGGTGTTTGACAAGAGTGTCCCATTTCACCATTACTTTTCAAATTCGTCATTGACGAGATAATGGAAAATGTTTTGTGGAATCTTCAGGATGTGGGCGTCGAACAGTGAGGAGGTGTGTGACCTAGATTACGCACGGAACATGCACCAGATAGACCTGTGAGTCCTGTAGCTCCATTTGGCATGCACGTTGCACCTTCCAAGTGTAAAGTGATGTTGCAAGACTGGACATCAACGGTTCCGAGCTTGATGTTTGATGGTGAAGTGCTGGCAACTGGCCACCGTTTCAGTTACCTCGGCAGCAGCGTACCGAAGGATGGGAACACGGTGGTAGAAGTGAACACGCGTATGTCCAAGGCTCGAGGGACGTACGCTAGACTGAAGCACTTGTGGCGGCGAACTGATATTTCACTGAAGTTGAAAGGTCGTGTATACTGTGCCACGGTGCGTTCATTTTTGTTGTATAGTTGCGAGACTTGGAATCTGCGTGCAGAAGATATTCGTCGTCTTCAGGTTTGCATAGTATCGCTAAGGTTGGGTGGAATGACTGAGTGAGCAATACTGAGGTCATAAATGGAGTATTGGGTACTAGATCAGAGAATGTTCTATCACAGCGTATCCAGCTTAGTAGACTTCGTTGGTCGCCTCTATGATGGCGATGAAAATGCTAGCAGATGGCCTCCTGATTACGTGAATGTTCCACTCTCTCAGCGATGGAAGCGCTCTATAGCTTCGTTCTGATGATTTTTTGCTGTTGTAGTATATTCAGTGGCGTAGGACTGACATTGGGATTTTTATAGATCTTGATATTGGTAACGTTAGTCCTGCAGTGATTCGTTTGCAGTCAGGATGGTGTGACCCTTTGACTATGAAAATAAATTTGCCCCATCTTTCGAAGTCTAAAATTCAGAGAAAGTAATCACACGGCTGATTTATCTAATGTGGTTTTCGTTACTGTTGTATAAACGCTGATCTCGCCAGATACATTTCATGTTTTGTTAAAGCGTCTACAAGAAATAAATTTGAAACAGCGAAAGCATGGCGCGAAGATGAGTGAAGTGGTTAGTGAGCGAAAATGAACAAAAATCTATAGTCCCTAACCCCCCAAAACAGACGTGCACGAACACTGACATTGCCTGGTTGTCACACATACAGAATTGGCAATGAAACCCACGGCTGTGTCCGAGTTACGTCATCATGCGCAAAGTGACAAAGGTCCAATTGGATGTCCCATGGGGTTCTCAGTTTTCACTTTGTCCGGCAAACGAGCCAGGCTGAACTGTGTTCATCACGATCATTCATGGTCTCGTGGGTGTTTATGTAGTATCGCTAAGATCGGGTGGATTAGCCGAGTAGGCAATGCTGAGGTCTGAAATTGAGTATCGGGTACTAATTTGGAGAACGTTTTGCCACAGCGTATCCAACTTAGTAGACTTCGTTGGTTGGGGCATGTGTTACGTATGTCAAACACACGTCTCTCATACCGTGTCCTATTCTCCGTTTCTCCTAGGGAGTGGAAGAGACTACGTGGAGGTCAACAGATGACGTGGCGGCGAGAAATGAGAAAATGTATAGCAGACTTAGGAAAAGTAGGTGCTTCACGTCTTCGTGGTTGGTGTCGAAAAGATCCGTCTACCAGTTGACTGGAGATACTGAAGGATATGGCTGCGAACCGCGAACAGTGACGATTGTGTTGTCGCTTTCTATCGAATCAGAATGACTGATCGATGTGCGTTTGTACAGTTAGACTGTGTATTCCGTGTGTTGGCTACTAGGGCATTCTTTCCTTTTCCCACCTGTGTAGGTTCCCTTCCTGTCCATCTTGCATATTCATGCTTCCTGTTTCCACGTGCCACATAGTGAGAAAGGCAGTGATCAGTGGGGCTTACCCTACTGTTTAATGCTGTGCGATGATGATGCCACTGCTTTCTTGTTCATGCTGTACATAAACGATCGCCCCAGTACATTCGTAGCTCACTTCACATAGGATACGCGACTCAACGTCTGCTGCCTCAAATAATCATTGAAAGCCGCTGAAGTCAACTGATCCATGAGTTTATTTCTACCTAAACTGATGCATACTACCTCCTGAATGGTATTTTATAACCCCCCCCCCCCCACACCTGTTTCGGTTCACTGAAGTTAGTTTGACTTTTGACCATGGCCATTGCAGTGTTCATTATCACCCGTTCGATCAGCTTAGACTGTTCGTCGTCTGGGTCAAATGATCTATGAATGACTTTCGGAGCCGACCTTGAAAACACATCTTGGTGGTCCAGACATGGTGCCAATATGACTCACTTATGCATGACCTCTAGCACTTCCTCCACCTCGTATGATCCTCACGCAGCGACTTCCAGTCCAGCCACCGGTAAACGCTTTGCACTTTTTAGTTACTCATCGGACTACTCCAACACGACGAGGCTGCACCTTGACGTGATGTGAAGGCTTGCGTACCTTTGTGACCCTAAGAGCTATACAGAATGATTCCCTTGAGCCGGAGATGCAATCATACCCGAGAAGTTCATGGGTAAAGGTCGAATAAAGTCCAATCGCCTGGTCCTCCACATGGGGGGTCGATCTGAGCTGGTAACTTAGTCAGTAAAATCAGTGGAAGAATATTTGATCCAAGCAAGTGGACCCCCGCTTAGCCACCCCGGTGGCTTGTTAGAACTAAAGGCTTTGGATGAGAACCCTAATTGTTGTCCTGCTTTGTGGCTGAAAACCTTTGCAGTACCTATCCGACATCTCCCATGAACTGCACGAACTGAAACAGTTCCATACTGCATCGGTCGTCGCTCAGGATAATCAGGACCGCGCTGCCCATGACATCGAGCGGGGTGGGTAGTGATAAATGGGCTACTGTTCAGAGTTCCCTCTCTTTTACTCAGCCTTTGTCTTCTGACCCCCGTCACCTCTCTTTGCCTCCTCTACCAACCCATGATGCTTCCACTAGTAACACGGCCGATAATCGCAACGGTTCATTGTCAAGTGGTGTCAATAATCCACTGTCTTGTAACTCACATTTTCCCAAGCCTTGTCAGCCTCTGAATCTCGGCTTCTTTAAAGTGCGTACACTCATGCAGGCCGGTCAGCAGGCGTGCCTAGCGCTCACAGTAGACTGTCTGGCGATTGATGTTTGCTGCCTAAGTGAAACGCGTATCCAGGATTCGAGCAGTGTGATTCAATTAACTGCTCTTGGTATCACATCGAGGTATATTCTGCACACTCCAGGAGACGAAGTAGCTCGAGCTGTGGATCAACGTCGTTGAGAATAATCTTGACTGTCAAGGGTGTAGCTGCCCTCTTAGACTGGATCCCGATTAACAGTCGTTTATGTGCTGTAAGACTCCAGGGCTCAGTTGGCGCTCGAAAGCATAGCTGTGTCAAGAGTAGTCTTTTTGTGATCTCGGCATACGCCTTAACAGACTGCAGTTCTGACACGATGAACTCACCACCCTCGTTCGCAGGAGCAAATGCTCCGACACTGTAGTGACAGCAGGTGGTTTTAATGCACAAGTTGGCAGACTTAGTGTGTCAGAAGCTTGTTTAGGTGGTTGTTGTGCCTTACCCGCTGGGCGCACAGATGCTGGGGTTAGGCTTCTCCAGTTTTGTGCAGACAGTCGGTTATTCCTGTCTAGTATAAATTTCCCACACAGCTCACGTCGCACAGCGACATGGTGCTCTAACTCAACAGGTACCCTTAGTCAGATTGATTCTATCGCAGTAAGCTACCGGTGGTGCAGTTCTGTTCAGAACTGTAGATCTTACTGGTCCACGTACGTGTGGTCTGACGATGCATCAGTTTTGATGCGATTATCTCTCCAGCTCCGTGGTAATCGACGCAAACCGCAAACGCGGTTAGCTGTGCAACGTTTATCTGATCCAGATTTTCGCACCAATTAGGAACAGAAAAATAACACATGAGGTAGGATCTATGACGAACTGTAATGTAGATGAGCATTGGACCTATATCAAACAGGCGATGCTTGTGGCAGCGGGTTTCGCCTGTGGTCCCAGATCCGAAGTCCATCAAAAACACTGGATTTCGCAAGAGTCGATCAGGCTATCAGAACGAAAATGTCGGCTCTCGAACAGTAAAGAGATGAATGAGATACGTAGAAGACTACAAATGCAAGTCACGAAAAGCCTTAAGAAAGATCGTTGCCTCAGGTAACAACCAACTACCGTCCAGACGTATTCGTGACACCGGTGGACGGCGAATCTTGGTCAGCGAAACGGTAAGCGACAGAAATGAAAAGCCTATTCATGGCGAAGAACAAAGGCTGGACCGTAGGGCCGAATACTTCAAGGAGTAGTTTTCGTGACCGCGCTACTGTAGTTACTCCTATATCAACAACTGCGATTCATTGGGGAGTGACACTTGAGCCTTTATCGGAAAAGGAAGCAAAGTCATGCATTTGATTACTAAAACGAGGGAGAGCGGCCGGTCCCGACGAATTCTCTCCAACTTCTTTTAAGATGGATGGTGTTGCGTTGACAGAATCACTTACCACCTTACTCAGTGACATTTAGAAAGAGGAACGTACTCTGTTACTATGGAGTGAGTCATTTATTGTACCCATCTTCAAGAACAGAATACGCAGTGACTGTGGTAACTATCGCGGGATCAGCCTGATTCCGATAATCACCAAAATATAAGCCTGAATTTCGCTGCGCCATCTTATGCCCGCCCATCAGAGGAACGCCCGCGAATAACAGGCCGGACTCTGCCCAAGTTGAAGATGCTTCGACCAGATTTTTGCTCTTTACGAATTACTTCACACACACACCGTCGACCGACAAAAATGGTTTTCTTGAACTTGAAAGGCGCCTTAGATTCAGCTGGTCGAACAGTGCTATTCAGTGCTCATCATCGAAAAGGTATGCCACAGAAATTCGTGAGTTTACTAGGATCATTTTTCTCGCATGCTTGTGGCCGCGTTAGGGTTTACCGCTAACTATGCTGTCCATGTGAAACAACCATTGGTGTTTGACAAGAATGTCCCATTTCACCATTACTTTTCAAATTCGTCATTGACGAGATAATGGAAAATGTTTTGTGGAATCTTCAGGATGTGGGCGTCGAACAGTGAGGAGGTGTGTGACCTAGATTACGCACGGAACATGCACCAGATAGACCTGTGAGTCCTGTAGCTCCATTTGGCATGCACGTTGCACCTTCCAAGTGTAAAGTGATGTTGCAAGACTGGACATCAACGGTTCCGAGCTTGATGTTTGATGGTGAAGTGCTGGCAACTGGCCACCGTTTCAGTTACCTCGGCAGCAGCGTACCGAAGGATGGGAACACGGTGGTAGAAGTGAACACGCGTATGTCCAAGGCTCGAGGGACGTACGCTAGACTGAAGCACTTGTGGCGGCGAACTGATATTTCACTGAAGTTGAAAGGTCGTGTATACTGTGCCACGGTGCGTTCATTTTTGTTGTATAGTTGCGAGACTTGGAATCTGCGTGCAGAAGATATTCGTCGTCTTCAGGTTTGCATAGTATCGCTAAGGTTGGGTGGAATGACTGAGTGAGCAATACTGAGGTCATAAATGGAGTATTGGGTACTAGATCAGAGAATGTTCTATCACAGCGTATCCAGCTTAGTAGACTTCGTTGGTCGCCTCTATGATGGCGATGAAAATGCTAGCAGATGGCCTCCTGATTACGTGAATGTTCCACTCTCTCAGCGATGGAAGCGCTCTATAGCTTCGTTCTGATGATTTTTTGCTGTTGTAGTATATTCAGTGGCGTAGGACTGACATTGGGATTTTTATAGATCTTGATATTGGTAACGTTAGTCCTGCAGTGATTCGTTTGCAGTCAGGATGGTGTGACCCTTTGACTATGAAAATAAATTTGCCCCATCTTTCGAAGTCTAAAATTCAGAGAAAGTAATCACACGGCTGATTTATCTAATGTGGTTTTCGTTACTGTTGTATAAACGCTGATCTCGCCAGATACATTTCATGTTTTGTTAAAGCGTCTACAAGAAATAAATTTGAAACAGCGAAAGCATGGCGCGAAGATGAGTGAAGTGGTTAGTGAGCGAAAATGAACAAAAATCTATAGTCCCTAACCCCCCAAAACAGACGTGCACGAACACTGACATTGCCTGGTTGTCACACATACAGAATTGGCAATGAAACCCACGGCTGTGTCCGAGTTACGTCATCATGCGCAAAGTGACAAAGGTCCAATTGGATGTCCCATGGGGTTCTCAGTTTTCACTTTGTCCGGCAAACGAGCCAGGCTGAACTGTGTTCATCACGATCATTCATGGTCTCGTGGGTGTTTATGTAGTATCGCTAAGATCGGGTGGATTAGCCGAGTAGGCAATGCTGAGGTCTGAAATTGAGTATCGGGTACTAATTTGGAGAACGTTTTGCCACAGCGTATCCAACTTAGTAGACTTCGTTGGTTGGGGCATGTGTTACGTATGTCAAACACACGTCTCTCATACCGTGTCCTATTCTCCGTTTCTCCTAGGGAGTGGAAGAGACTACGTGGAGGTCAACAGATGATGTGGCGGCGAGAAATGAGAAAATGTATAGCAGACTTAGGAAAAGTAGGTGCTTCACGTCTTCGTGGTTGGTGTCGAAAAGATCCGTCTACCAGTTGACTGGAGATACTGAAGGATATGGCTGCGAACCGCGAACAGTGACGATTGTGTTGTCGCTTTCTATCGAATCAGAATGACTGATCGATGTGCGTTTGTACAGTTAGACTGTGTATTCCGTGTGTTGGCTACTAGGGCATTCTTTCCTTTTCCCACCCATGTAGGTCCATTCCCTGTCCATCTTGTATATTCATACTTGCTAATTCAGCGTGCAACATGGTGAGAAAGGCAGTGGTCAGTGGGGCTTACCCTACTGTTTAACGTTGTACGATGATGATGATGATGATGATGGGTGGAGTGGTCTCGGTACACAAAAGGGTACCGACGAACGACGTAAGATGGCTTCTCTGAAATTACATCTGAACTTTGCCGTTAGAAGAATCGACATAATATATGCTATACTTCATTAGTGAGAAAAAACGTTTATACGAATTCAAAACAAATGCTCGAATAGCTTCTCATAAACGTCCCGGCACTTGTGAACCCTTTTTCATAAGGTTTGTGTGAGTATTCTGGACATCTTATATTGGTATGTGTCCTGAAGCTATTTTAATTTTTTTTTAGAACTTATCCAGTGTTCGCGACTGTGATAGGTAGGCCATATTTTTCAGTTGACTGCAAGAGAAATCTAAAAGAAAAAGACTTTTAAGTCTTACTGACCATGTGATAAACCCACTCTTTTCGAAGTGTAGACGTTGCTGATAAATTTCCACCGGACGCGTGTGACCAGACTAATTCAGCTCTGACATTCAACGTTAGGTCTATAGTGAAGATTCCCTGGAAATGAAATGACTCATTTGAGTTCCAAAAGTAGTATTGCGCAGATGAACATCGATTGCGTTCCGTTCTCTTTGCGTTTTCACTGTCACCTAGCCTTTAGAAACGCTCAATCCATCTTACGTTGCTCATTAGCACCCCTTTTATACCGAGACCACTCCTTTCAAGAAACCATAAACGATCGTGATTAACACAATTCAGCGTGGCTCGCTTGCCGGATCACGGGAAAATTGAGTTCCGCACTTGCGAGATCCAACCGGACCTTCATCATTTTGCACATGATGAAGTAACCTTGACTGAGCTGTGAATATCATTACGGAATCTGTGTTTACCACAACTAGGCAATGTCAGTGTCTGTGCTTGTTGAGGACAAGGGTTTAAAGATTTTCGTTCTTTATCGCTCGCTAATCGTTCCCCTTCACCTCGGCGACCCCCGGTGGTATCTTTCGGCTCGAGAAGAAAGTCGCGGCGTATGTAGTGATCGTCGAAAAACGACTGTCCATCTATTTTGGCTAAATGTACCTTACATCCAGATCATATACGCGTGATCCACCAGATGTTTCTGTGATGATGAAGTCAAATTACGTTGGAACGAAAAATTGTCACTCCGCTAGCGAATTGGGCCAGTATTTTTCTGAGATATATTCGCCGTTGCATAAACGGATTTGTCGTGGGTCGATAAGACAAAGGACTTGTACGCTGAATAATCTATTTACACAAAAATGCAGTGCACAAAAGGGCTTTCAGCACCTTGGCAATGCCAAAACAGAAGGGATGTTTCATCGACCACTTACCCGTTGGAAGCTGTGAAAAAATATGAAGCCTTGGGGGACCAAGTGGTACGTACGAGATGCCAACAGATGAAGCAAAACAAACGGATTCAGTATTCCTTTGATATAAAGCCGGCATTAGTCGTTACATAAACGATGCGACGTATTGAATTCGCTAAGGAATACAAAGCGCGGCCTGTATCTGGGTTGTCGATCCAGGTACTTCGCTTACGAGTGCATGACATAAGATTAACTTTCAGAGGCTAACCAGGGATTCCATTCCACAAATAACGAGATTTCCTCATTCATCACAGCTGATAATGTGGCTTGTGTTAAAGCAAAACCACTCATCCCCTCTCAGGAGCTAGCCACACACAAGTTAGTATATCTCGATATCTCCACCGGTGGAAATTCAACTGGTGGAGGTATCAGAGACGAGATCTCGCTGCGCATCCTTAAGGCCCGTTCGGTGTTTGCCAATCGAAGGCTCCGGGGGCGTCGTCACGACGTCAGGCTTTCCCCAAAGGGTAGAGTCTATAACGCCGCAGTGCGCTCGGTGCTGCTTTATGGATGCGAAAGCTGGCCAGTTCGAAAAAAAGATCTGCGACGGCTGACCGTATTCGACCACCGGTAGTGGCAGCATCATGTCAGTAATGATGGAGTACGGAGGAGAGTATTCGGGATGGACTGTTCATCACTCAGGGTAATTGTTTCTCTTCGTCAGCTACGGCGGTTGGGTCATTTCTTGTAGATGCCCGCCCAGCGTTTACCTCGTCGCCTATTATTTACGCTCACTGAACGCAATAGGAAATGGCGGTGTGGTGGACAACCGATGACCTGGAGGGGAAGTTTAAAAAAGCTGACTTTCCGTTTAGCCGCAGTGGGGCCCTGTCGCCTGCCAGGTTGGAGCAAGAATAACACCGAAAACAGTTGGCTTGACGCGCTGACGGATATTGCCCGAAATAGTAGTCAGTGGCGTCAAGTCTGTATGGAATGCTGTGCTGGCTCCCTATCCTTCCCCTTCCATGTACGAAAACCACAAATGATACGAAAAAACAAAAATCAAAATACCGTGTATGGAAAAAATTGCAAAAAAAACCTTCCCATTTTTCCTGTCGTCTTTCTTTTTGTACATTGTTTTTCTACTGCCTTATGATCTCTTTGGCACGCTGTCTTTACCAGATCGGTGTTAAATATATATCTTCTCATACCTTTTGAGTACTACCAATTGTGTCTCAATCGCAATGATGGAGCAGAGATTTCAAGCATATGGATGGCACTCACGACGCGGATGGACAAACACCTTGTTGACCTCAAATGACCCCACTATCACGGACACATAATATGGACGGAGACTCACCCCCCCCCCCCCCCCCCCTTACATTAAAACAACACCACAAACACACAGACGAACACACGAACACACTGTGACTAATACCTAATTGCTCTTAGCTATCATTCCAGTTTCATTCGGTTGTAAAACCAGTCTTGAAAAAGGTTACCCATGGTGACCGAAACGTCGACAACCTACCAACGATTTCGACTACGCTGTGTTATTAAACAATAAAATTCTACTATCAAAGGTACCCTGAACAGTGCTAAATGTATTCTTATGTTCGTACGGTTTGTCAAATCAGAAGTATTTTTCTCGGGAGATTGTCGTTTATCCAGAATTGTGCTCCTTATCATGTCACGAGAGTTTGTCTGCATTATTTCCGTAGGCAATTCTGTTCTCTTGTAATCTCACAGACGTATGAACTCATGGGCTCTTCAAAGGTCCAGTATTCACCACTACCTAAAAGTCCTTATTTGGATGTGATCAAATATTTATTTTCAGCATTAAAGTAGGTACTAACTTTTTACGCATCGGATTATTTAGATAAGAGAGGAAAACGCAATTAGGAACACGATAACTAAGGAATAGTGTCATTACTACGTTGTTGAACTTTGTGCTGGTAAAGGTAATGGGGAAATAAAAGGCAAACGCCAACACACTCGTAAGCGAAGGATGTCGTATAATTCCGAACAAAAAAATACTTTACCTTCTGTATTTATCAAACAGCTAGGTACAACATTTCCGGGACGAAGCCGAGGCCAATCAGAGACCGCCAAATAAGGGAGTGACCAGCGGTGGCGGGAATCGAACCCGGGACGTCACTGTACCAATTGTTGGATGATGGCCGTTCGACCACCGCCTGTCTGTCAACGGTTTAATGTCAGCGCTAAATGAATGGCTTCTATTTTTCTAGCCATGAGTCACATTTTCTGACGTTTTTGGTTGGATGACGCATGCCAGCTTAGGAGTTGATCGAATGCACCCTGTCCTGTGCTCGCCACGGAGACGAAAGTTGATGCAGAATCTGTTGGTATTCACTAGTTATGCATGGAAAAGTGCAGGGAAAATAAGATGTCTGCACCAGGGTCGAGCGGTGCAAAAACGCTCACACATTATATATATATATATATATATATATATATATATATATATATATATATATATATATATATATATATATATATAATCTCCTAATAATGCTTGTACTACAATGAACTCGGTTCATCGCCAGTCCATGCGCACCAATTTGCGATTGATGGTAAATTAACAGTTTGACATCTCATAGCTTTTGTTTTTAACCTTATTCATTTCGCTGATTCAAATGTTAACCGAACGATTATATTATGCCATACAAGGCGTTTGAACTTCGAATAGGGTAGTTCCCAGTGATTTTAAATATTGGTATTGTTTGTGGGTCAGGTTGATGGTTTGTATCGGTCGATGATCACTACCTGAGCGCCAAGCTCTGCGGTGACCAGCCGGTACAAATAGGGCAATTTTTTGATCTGGTGCGCCAAGTTCATGGATTCCACTGGATGGGATGCGCAATAACAATTGATGTGAGATCTTGACTGCCCCGATACACTCAATTTCCTTTATGTATTTCGCCTTCACAACCATACCACATTACCTTTAGCGTCATTTATCATTGCTAGTCATTTCTTTGTCACGTGGATCACTTTGAATACTGTCGTCCTGATTTATAACTGTTCTTATCATTATTATCTATTTCTGCCTCATTATCATAGGCGAACGGCTACGCGAAACCCAACCGGATTTGGCAACTGCCGTCAGTCAGCAGCCGGCTCCATTCACCTAATTCTGGGTGACAAATCGCATTGGTTGGTATAATTTGGTGGAAGTTCTTTGCCTTAAGAGCGCTCTTCTGAGTTTTTCAGTGTACAGTATGTATATAATAACCAGTTTGACGGGGGAGTGAATAAACATCTCTCGAACTACTTCGTTATTTTGCACTCCTGTTGTCAGCAGTTAGAGTTTATCTGAAATTGTCCGCTCACTCATGTTTGTTGTAGTTGGGACCTGATTTGGAAATTTTAGCCGGTTAGGTACACTAATGGCATCACAGCGTTTTCGGTTAGCACTCCCTACACCTTGAAATACACAATCATTCGGCTAGTAGAATCCACCCGTAGAAGATGCTGCTCATCCGCTGGGATACACCCCTCCTGTTTTGTAATTCTAATGTGACTATGTTTAGATTTGAACGACGAAGTGTCCGCACAGGCACCTTCCTTCATAAATCCGGAAAGAAATGTTCCAAACGAATCAATCTGACCGCATTCGAACGATCATAATAAAATGTTGGCGAAGATACCAAAGTCATCATGGGAAATGGTGCACAAACGTGAGACGCTCCTTTGAATCGATCACAGTATTGTTTGAAACGAGGCAGTTTGGCGCTCTTCCTAAATATTTGTTACCTATCGACATTTTGGCAGTGCAGCAACACTATAATTTACACAAATCAGAATAATGAATAAGCTTCGCGAAGTGTCAAAACACCGTGCACATGAGGTGCATGTATGCTGAAACTGAAGAACAGTGAAAACGTTTTCCGTTTACGAGATTGAAGCTTTTATTTAACAAACTATCCATCAAACTAAAAAAGGACGTCTTCAGTTAGTGTTTGACCACATCCCAGACCCCTTTTAAAAGATCTAGGATATAATGGCATAGCGCAAACATATTTTGGTTTTCTGTGTATAATTTGACATCGAATTTATCTGACTGGTTCGGCATGTAGACAATCAGTTTGCTCCTGTTCTTAGCGAATATGGACGACTTAGCAGACAAAACCTATCGCGGGTTATTACCTTAGGAAACAGTTGCGATCCAAACTTTGCATTCCATAATGAAGTAACTGAATGGCTCTTACTATATGTATTACGTGTATGTTGTAATCTAATAAGAGTTTTGAGTTCGTTCATTGATAACGAGTTATGAACTTGACGTATATTTGCAGCACAGTACATAGCAGGGAGTCATCAAGAAACACACTGCAGGCGTGAGTACGGTGTTTACACTTTTCGCATATGCCTTCAGAAATCTTAGAACTCTAAAGATAGTATCCACAACGTTTCTCCTGCAGCTGAGACTGACGCGTTAACTCTTCAGTTGCATCCAGTTTTGATGAATACAAACTGTAGCGTTCTTTTACTGGTGAACTAAAACCACCCTAGAATTCCGGTTCATATCCTGCTTTTTCTAGCCGGATAGGTTCCTGTCGCTTCGCAACCCATGTCGACATCTTGGACGGAGTGGATCCAGCTGAATGCGTTCTTGGATGAGTCATCAAATTAAAACAACCCAAATGGTATGATCCAAATAGTATGTACTTCTTACACGATAGTTTATCGGTGAATTGACATAAGGAACAAGTAGCTTAAGAATTAATTCATTAACTTATCGGTGTTTCGGGTATCATGTACACTTCTCTCCTACACGAGACAAATCTACCCAGCCAGGAGGCACAACTATCGAGCATAGTGATGTCGACTGAGTCTACCACTGAAACTAATGTTTATATTAACTGATAATAGTCCATTGTATTTCAAGGACAACAAGCAAACCATTCGCGTTTTCCATTTGTGAATCGAATTAAAAATTCATTGTCATACACCAGTGAACGAGTAAAACGCTTTCCTCGTACGGCGTTCTGAGGGCTAAATCTCATAGATACGATGAACACGGGACAAACTATAATGACATACCGTAGTGTAATATATTTGCAATTATTCAGCGATTTATACTGAACTATGTGACCTGTGAGCTGTGGTCAACCTTGTATTGAACACATTTGATGGACAAGATAATTTCCAAACCCACTGCTATACCACCGTAGTAGGATATCTTGAAGATTCTGTTACACAAAGGTTCCCACATTAAGGTGGAATGAACCACAAAATCGATTATTGCCGTGAGCGAAGCATACTGCCGTACCTGCAACAAAACTTTCTGCGTTAAAATTCGCTGTACCCGAAGGGAGGTCGCATAACCACGGCAGACATCACGCAAATGCTCATTTTCTAAGCACTACCGGTCACTTTTAGGAGTGTTCAGTCCATTACAAGAATTGAATTTTGAAAACTTTGACCCGCGGAATCGGCCACAAAGGTCTTGCTAAAATTTGTCGGTGGGTCCAAGAGATTAGCCCACTCAATGTCTAGATGCACTGGGGCATATGGATAGGTGTTGCTATCGATGGAGGGTCTATGCACTTGATACAATTTATGGCGCTACTACAGCGTGATTACCATCATTGATGTTCTACTAAGTCAGAATCAGATTTAAAATATGTATTTATTGCGGAAGTTCAATCCGTCGTGACTAACCACAATCAAGTAATAAAGCCTTCTTTAACCCTGGAACGATAGGAGGAAAACCTTGACAGAACGGCGAGATGTCCATAGGGACAACTTCCATCATAACTCCGGTAAGGTGTTTGAAAAAGACTTATCTGACCGCATTCGAATTCTGTTAATGTGACCTTTTCAATGATGCCAAAGTTATTGTGGGAGGATAGAGTGCACTATTGCTTGGAAGAAGAAGATACTTCGTAAACCTTCGGAAATATTTGTTTCTCACCGACATTCAGGCAATGAAATAACCCAAAAGGTGTCTTTTACATAATTCGGAATAAGTATTTAGCTTCTTGAAATGTCAAAATACCGTGTACAATAGGTTACGCATACTTTTGGTGCATGTACGTGGGAACTGAGGAATAGTGAAAACGTTTCCTGTTGTGAGATTGTAGCTTTTTCCACAAATTATCCATCAGGCTTAAAAAAGACGTCTTCAGCCAGCCGTCAACCACATTTCAGACCCCTTTTAAATGTTCCCAGGTTCAGATGCAGTGTAAACCTACTATGGTTTTGTGTCTATAATTTGGCACTGAATTTATCTGACTGGTTCGGCATGTAGGTAGTTAGTTCGCTCCTGTTCCTAGTGAAAATGACATTTGGATAGAAAAAACCTATCCCGGGTTGTTATTCTCGGAAAAAGTTGCGATCCAAACTTTGCATTCCATAATGAAGTAACTGAATGGCTCTTACTATATGTATTACGTGTATGTTGTAATCTAATAAGAGTTTTGAGTTCGTTCATTGATAACGAGTTATGAACTTGACGTATATTTGCAGCACAGTACATAGCAGGGAGTCATCAAGAAACACACTGCAGGCGTGAGTACGGTGTTTACACTTTTCGCATATGCCTTCAGAAATCTTAGAACTCTAAAGATAGTATCTTCTAATTTTGATGAATGCAAATAGTAGCGTTCTTTTACTACTGAACTAGAATCATCCCAGAATTCCGGTTCATAAGCTGCTTTTTCTAGCCTCAGAAGCATTAGCGGCATAGGTTTCCGTCGAGTTACAACCCACGTCGACACATTGAATGGAGTAAATCCAACTGAATGCGTTCTTGGATGAGTCGTCAGATAAAAATAATTCAGTTGGCGTGACCCAAATGTTATGTGCCACTCACATACGAATGTTAGTTTATCGGTAAATTGCAATGGTTGTGCTGGTGACAAGTTTATTTGTCATACCAGAAACGTCATTGGGTCACAATTCATGGGACCTAAATGGCTAGAGATTCGATTGTCAGATCGTGATTCGAGCTGCCATCTATGTTCAGGCGAGCACCTCGTGTTGCTATCCTCAAAGGCGATTTTGGGTGTTCCCTTAAGCTTCGGCGAATTGCTGTGACAAACAGAAAACTTATTCAGCTGGTACAATTAGTCTGTTCCCCCTTGAACTACCTCGTCGTTCTGATTTCAAAGTCGAACGCAAAGCGTGATATGCTACTTGGATACATAGCAGTGTTGCACTTACCACCACAGTAACTAAGACCAAGTGGCGAATGTCTTTTCTGGAGAGAATCATATGATGTGCCATCAATTAGTTCTTTGATTCGTCAGCCTTACTACTTGAGAGCCGATAATGGAACCTATTCTGAATATGTTAGTATTACTGCAAATTTCTATGCTTCGAAATCAGTCTTCATCCGTGCAAATTGAAACAGCAGTAGAATATTATCGGGCTTTTAGCGGGAGAATACGATGTTCATCGCAGGCATATGATGTTTCAAATCCGCTAAAATCTTGTGCTTGCTGGGAAAAAGATGGTCAAGAATGTCCCTGTTGATGTCATTAGAAGAAAAGGATTCTGTGCTTGAGCGTCGTCAACGTGCGCAGCCTTTCTGATCGGAATAACTCCAAGATAATGGAGAAGATTTAAATCGGCGGAGAATGTCCATTGCCACATAAGGGAAATAATTTCGGGTGCGCAGTTGCTTTGGGAAATTCATGATCATATCGTTACATTTTATATGACAGCAACACAGGGGAAATAGAAATGGCTGGTAATATTTCCACTTAGTGAATTTGTAATGTGAGGTGAAGTGTAGACGGTCTTGGTGCCGTCCCACTGTGAAAAGTGGTGGAGTAATTAAGACCCCGAGGTCCGTTGACTCTCACGGAAATGTCGAATGTGGTGTGTATGAATGTGGGTCATGGGATCTGGAGGGTAGGTATTGATCTTTTTTGCGCGCAGAGGTCACAAATAGATTCCTTGCTTTCGAAACCGAAAGCTTTGTCAAGCTTCTGTTACGTCGAATCAGTACAGAACTAGCTGAATAGCTAGAATTTGCTCCGTCTGATAACATCAGCCAACATAGGTTACTTACCAAGGATACTTTGCGTTTCACTGGTGTAGAGTTGTGATCTGTCTCGTCGCTCGATTACACCCCGGATTTCTACTGCAAGATTTGTAGTGACCTTTGATAATCAGACACTCGACCACGGAAATCAGTATTTATTTTCACCATTTTGATCGTAGTGCAGTGACCTTTAACCAGTTCGCCTTCATGCACCGCTATCCAAACGGGGATCCAATGTTCAAAAACCCACTAGATACATTTCTGAGTAATTTCCTGAAATTTCACGCGGATCCGAATCGGCCAGAAAATGCTGCTGTAGACATCCTGAGGAGGTCAAAATTTGTGCTTTACTACTCAAAAGCTTGTTAGTAGAAAAACTTGGACGATAAAGCAAATTAGCGAACACGACCGATGTCTAGCTACACCATTTCCCGTCGAGCGTTAACCTAAATGCGCGGTTCTTTAGCCGCGACCCACTTTTCTCTAACCACAACCCATCATTGTTTAACCTTGACGCACGACCTTTAGCCATGCCTCTGCAGGTCAATCCGATCAAAACTATCCGAATATTTTGACATCGAGAGATGTTGGAACAATTCGTTTTTCTGTGTAGTTTATTTCAAAGAATGGATATTACCATTTACACAACTGTAAAAGCTTTAACACCAACGTAGAACGTAGGCTATGATTGATTTGTTCCTTCGAAGTGTATGTTGAGCTGATGAATAGAATAAATTTGAAACATTGGGTCCCCTTTATCCAATTCATGAGAACGGAGAGAAGACATAAGTCGCGAGATGCAAGCATTTCGTTTACTCTTGTCAACCGCGGACGTAAAACGTGTCAGTATATATACATGGTACGGTAGGGGGGGAGGGTAATTGCAACAGTAAAGTAGGCACGATCGAAAGTTCTTATAGTGCGTACGTTGGGGAGAGTGAAGTCTGTCGTGTTAACGCCAGGGTAAACAAACATTTTGGGTCAATCGTTTTTGTGCACAGAGTGTTGGCTGATGTATCATGATTAGAATAGCTTCACTGAACGCCAGTAGTTTCGGTACTGGATTGCGCAACAATGCTTTGAAACACTGGGTCAGGTCAACTTTGTGACCTGATGCAATCAAGTGTCTTCCAATCGAAGAAGCTGGCGGTTTCACGTCGTTGTGTATTGCCCCAGCAGGTTGCGTCATCAAGTTTGACAGCCATTTGGGTATGTGTTCTGACACTCGTTGAGTCAAGCAACGATCCGTCCTGCCAATGTATACGTCACCGCAACTGCAAGTGAACTGATAGACAATATGTGAGACATTGGGATCAGCAAGACTATTTGAGTGATTTTGAAAACATAACCTTTTGGTCGTCTGCAGCAAACGCAACTGCGCCGCTGTGTATGTGTGCCTTAGAGCTGACTTGAGATTACAATTTATTTGATTGAATAAATGATCTCCTTTGAAAGGTAAAGTGATAAAAACTTGCTTCTTTTCCACGTTCATTGTTTTCTCGCGCACAAGTCTCGGCCTCTGATGTTGTCTGATAAAGTTCTCCGGATAACCGTTAGCCAGCAGCGTTCTTTTTATGAACTCTTCTTCGTTTTGTATTTGATCCTCTGTACATATTTTCTGGGCTCTGTTGAAGAGAGTTCTGACCAATCCACGTTTGTAAGCCACCGGGGCGAAGCTGGAGAATTGTAAATAACGACCGCCCCACGTTGCTTTTCGGTGGATTCTGCGCTGTAGAGTCCCATCCTGACGCCTGGTTAATAGAATATCTAGAAAGGACAAACTGTTATCACGTTCTTCTTCGTGAGATACACTGAGGTTTGGGTGAATAGAGTTAAGAACTTTAACAAAAGGGGATAAAACGTTCTTCAGTCGTAAAAATTCAAATATCATCCACGTATCGTCTGTAAAATAGAAATTGGGAAATATTATCACAGAGCTGTTTTTCGATCATACCCAAAAATACATCTGCCAAGGTTGGGCCCAGAGGGCTTCCCATGGCCACACCATCCGTTTGTTTGTAAGCTTTACCTTCAAAGTTGAACCGAATGTTTTCTGTGCATAAAAGAATGAGTTCTTTAAGATATTCTACCGGAATAGGCAGGTGAAAGTTGTGCGAAGAAATAAAATCACATAGATAATCTACTGTCTCACGAAGAGGAACCTTTGTAAAAAGGGATTCAACATCGATGGAATACATTTTGTCTGAACTCACTGCAATACTGTTTAACAAATTCGCGAGTTCAAATGAGTCTTGTAGACAAAATGGTGTTATGTGTTTCCGAACGGGGACAAGAATCTCTACGAGCCACCGGGCAAGTTTGTGATAAGCCGAGTTTTGCATGCATAATATTGGCCTCAAAGGGACTCCAGGCTTGTGTACTTTCGGTGATCCTCTCAAGTAGGGCGTCTGTGTTCCAAGTGGTTTGAGCTTCTTGTATGTAGTTTCAGAAATGAAACCATGTAGGAGTAAAATTTGGAGTTGTCTTGATATTTGTTTCTCTATCAGCATATTGTTCTCTGGAGTAGTGTCCAGTTTGAAGCGCTGCGCATCGGAAAGTATCTGTTCCATCTTTTCCATGTATTCTTTCCTTTCCATAATTACGACTCCTGATCCTTTGTCCGGTCGTAGAAACAACAAATCATTCATTTGTTTTAGTTGTTTAACCGCCACCCGGTGTTCTTGTGATAAACAACACCATTGACGTATGGGAGCAGAGAGGTATTGTTCAGAAATATCAAACAGCTTCGCCTTGAACCAGCCGGCTTTGTCGGATGACGTGGGCACTAGATCTTTGACTTGATCATAAAGGTTCTCGAATTGAACGCGTGTTTGTAGCTGGCTCACTTGCTTGGGCGGCACTTTGAAATTTAATCCCAACGACTAGACCTCACGTTGCGCTGTAGTCAACTGACAACCTGAAAGATTGTGAATGAATGCGTTTGTCTGTCGGGAATAATGACCACTGTTGCGTTTTGCACATGCTGCCCTCAAGGCTTTTGATTGTCTTCACCCTGGTTCTTCGTACCATTTCTCTTGAAAAATTCTCAAATTTGATTCGACAAAATAAAGATAACGTGCCGAGAACAGTCACGAAACGCTGTTGTGTTTCGATGAATTTGAACATCTCTTCACGTGCGGCTTCAATGTGGGCATTTGTGATTCTTACGAGATTGGTGTTGTTCCTTGGCAAATTCTCTTTTGACAGAAGTTTCACAAATCGGT
Organism: Fasciola hepatica; assembly: GCA_948099385.1. Taxonomy (NCBI): domain Eukaryota; kingdom Metazoa; phylum Platyhelminthes; class Trematoda; order Plagiorchiida; family Fasciolidae; genus Fasciola; species Fasciola hepatica. Next base: position 3,038,896 of record CANUEZ040000033.1, on the reverse strand, counting down.
TTGGAAAACGACAAGATAGTACGCATTCAGTAAGAAATTCGATACGCGCCTTTTCTACTGCCGTTTTGCAGCGTAATGTTATTAAACGATCGAGAGATCGCGTGACACCAGAGGGGAGTCTTCGCTTGAGAAATTTGAAACATTGGGTCCCCTTTATCCAATTCATGAGAACGGAGAGAAGACATAAGTCGCGAGATGCAAGCATTTCGTTTACTCTTGTCAACCGCGGACGTAAAACGTGTCAGTATATATACATGGTACGGTAGGGGGGGAGGGTAATTGCAACAGTAAAGTAGGCACGATCGAAAGTTCTTATAGTGCGTACGTTGGGGAGAGTGAAGTCTGTCGTGTTAACGCCAGGGTAAACAAACATTTTGGGTCAATCGTTTTTGTGCACAGAGTGTTGGCTGATGTATCATGATTAGAATAGCTTCACTGAACGCCAGTAGTTTCGGTACTGGTACTCTATTCACCCAAACCTCAGTGTATCTCACGAAGAAGAACGTGATAACAGTTTGTCCTTTCTAGATATTCTATTAACCAGGCGTCAGGATGGGACTCTACAGCGCAGAATCCACCGAAAAGCAACGTGGGGCGGTCGTTATTTACAATTCTCCAGCTTCGCCCCGGTGGCTTACAAACGTGGATTGGTCAGAACTCTCTTCAACAGAGCCCAGAAAATATGTACAGAGGATCAAATACAAAACGAAGAAGAGTTCATAAAAAGAACGCTGCTGGCTAACGGTTATCCGGAGAACTTTATCAGACAACATCAGAGGCCGAGACTTGTGCGCGAGAAAACAATGAACGTGGAAAAGAAGCAAGTTTTTATCACTTTACCTTTCAAAGGAGATCATTTATTCAATCAAATAAATTGTAATCTCAAGTCAGCTCTAAGGCACACATACACAGCGGCGCAGTTGCGTTTGCTGCAGACGACCAAAAGGTTATGTTTTCAAAATCACTCAAATAGTCTTGCTGATCCCAATGTCTCACATATTGTCTATCAGTTCACTTGCAGTTGCGGTGACGTATACATTGGCAGGACGGATCGTTGCTTGACTCAACGAGTGTCAGAACACATACCCAAATGGCTGTCAAACTTGATGACGCAACCTGCTGGGGCAATACACAACGACGTGAAACCGCCAGCTTCTTCGATTGGAAGACACTTGATTGCATCAGGTCACAAAGTTGACCTGACCCAGTGTTTCAAAGCATTGTTGCGCAATCCAGTACCGAAACTACTGGCGTTCAGTGAAGCTATTCTAATCATGATACATCAGCCAACACTCTGTGCACAAAAACGATTGACCCAAAATGTTTGTTTACCCTGGCGTTAACACGACAGACTTCACTCTCCCCAACGTACGCACTATAAGAACTTTCGATCGTGCCTACTTTACTGTTGCAATTACCCTCCCCCCCTACCGTACCATGTATATATACTGACACGTTTTACGTCCGCGGTTGACAAGAGTAAACGAAATGCTTGCATCTCGCGACTTATGTCTTCTCTCCGTTCTCATGAATAGAATAAAGCCAGCAGTCCAGAGGTACTCTCGCCGAGGGTCCTAACTGAATTTGCCCTCTTTTCATCCGCAGCGTTAACGCGGTTATTCAATTAAACTTCGTTCCGTGAAAATATACCGGATTATGCAAGAGTAGCATCCATGATCCCAGTACCAAGAAGGGACTATCTGGATTATGATATTCTCATTTTTTTACTTAAACACGACCATCTCCCGCGAGAGGATAGGCCGGCTCCATGGATATCGCGGATCATCGCCGACCATGCACGGCGGTCGGCTGCGATCTCAACGTAAAGCGTCACCCACTTTCCCAACCTTCATCACCGACCGTAGATCCTATGTTGTCTGATGCGCTCCAAGTCTTTCTCGATGGCGCTTCCAGTTGACCACAAAGGCAACAGTGCCATTTCGCACATGGCGCAGGGCAGGGTGTTTGTCTGGACAGTTGCGTCGGGTCGCCGGAGTATGTGACTGAACCACTGCAAGCGTCGGTTTCGAAGAAGGACGCAGAGTCGGTCAATGTCGCAGCATCGCCTCCTTATTTCGTCCTTTGATAACATTTCCTGTTTGTCTGTACAACGAATTCTGCACAGACACCAGTGGTCGAATACCTCCAGCCTGTCGGTATCTTCACCCTGTGGTGGACAGATTTCGCACCCGTATCTGAGCTCGAGTCGGATAGCGGCACAGAAGGCGCGCATCTTCGTTCGAAGGCTAATTTCGCTCCGACACTAGCACACGCAGAAGCTGAAGAAACACACTCCGTGCATTGTCAGTTCTTGACAGTACTTCATCCTTCGCCTGACCAGTCAGAAGCAGAGTTGACCCCAGACATTTGAAGGCACTCGATGGCCTGACCATTGACGAACAACTGCTCAGCTGACGGTTCGCGGCAAGTCGATAAAGCCATTATTTCCGCTGAACTGACTCCGAGATCAGTGGTCTTCGATAAGTAATTGATTCGGTCCTGAACTGGCTGAGGTGTAACGAGAGAACCTCCTAGCACAACAACGTCATCTGCAAATTCCAGGACCAACATGTGCACTTTTGGATTCATCTGGACACCGGGGTAATCAGGCAAGGTTTTGTTCATTGTCCAGTCGACTGCATAGTTGAACAACACTGGTGGCAGAGGACATCCCTGCCTAACTCCGGAACTGATTGCGAACGCCGAAGATTCTTCGCCATACACTCGGGTACGTGCACTAGTGGAGGCATAGTGAGCCCTCAAGAGTTTTGAGAGTCTGACAGAAATATCGTCAGATTTTTGTATTCCCCAAAGATATTCACGATTGAACGAGTCAAAAGCAACCGGGAAATCGATGAAGTAGGCTACTGCTGGATGTTGGAACTTGTAGCAGTGTTCCAGTACTCGACGCAATGTGAAGATTTGGTCCACACAACCTCTACCACGGCGAAAACCCCCTTGGTTCGGTCGAGTGCGGGAGGCTCTCCCAAATGAGAAACGATTGAGTAGCAGTACGCAGAAAATCTTCACAGTGACGTCAATCAAAGTGATCCCTCGGTATTTCTCGCACAAGATATTGTCTCCTTTCTTGGGAATGGGTAATAGAATAGAGGCACCTCAGTCCGTTTGAAATGTTTCTCCTTCCCCTCATAGATCGGAACAGCACGTGGGGCCCGTTTATTAGTGATAAGCAAGTTTTATACACTTCTGGTGGTATACTATCCTCTGCGCCAGCTTTCCCGTTTTTCAACTAGTTCACGGCCCTGGCGATTTCCGTCATACTTGGTGGCTCGCAGTTGACGTCGTACATCTCTACGCTCGGTGAGGGTAGAAGGTGCACGGTGTGATCGTTCGACTTCTGTTCTGTATTCGGGGATAACCTGGCTTTTTGCATCACGCAAGATGGATTCAGACTTGGATCGCCCATTCGAAGCACTTCGAATGAGTCGGGATACTTGGCCGAAGTCATCAGTACTGGAAGCGGTCTCCATCTTCTCTGCCACTTCGATCCAGTACATCTTACTATCAGCTCTAGCCGAGCACGAGGCCCTTTCGCTGTAGTCTTCGGTGTTCACTGCTTCTCACTACTCGGGCTTCCTCGGCCTTCACTGATAGTTGCAAGATGGTCTCTAAGATCCAGTCTTTTAGACGTTTCCCAGCCCCTCCTAGCTCCTTCCCAGCAAACTTTTGGACCACCGACTTGGTCACCTCCCAGTGGCTTTCCGCAGAGGACCCATCCGTGCGCACGGTAGTTACAGTAGCAAGCCGGGCTGCGACAGCGTTTGAGAGAACGTTGCAAATTTCTGGCATTTCCAGGGCTGCAACATTGATTCGGCTCGGTGGTGGCGCGCAGTTAGGTGGATTTTGAAGGGCGCATGTACAGGAACATGATACGTACCATTTTTGTTTCCCGCCACTGCACTGCGGTACGCTCGGTAGTTCTCTGTTGATGAGGCCTAACGGGATCACACCAAAATATGATCTATTTGATGAGCTGCGCGACCATCGTTTGAGTACCAGGTTAACAAATGTCTTCTGGGTTGTTGGAACCGAGTGTTGCAAATGACTAACCTGTCAACATCAGCCAGATTCACTAGGCGATTTCCATTCCCACAGCGTTGGCCAAGTCCGAACTTTCACAGGACATGACGAGTGGACTCATCCGAGGGGCCTGTTCCGGTCATCGGGGATAAAGATGATATCACTGATTGTAAGACGGTTGATTAGATCTTGTAACCTATGGAAGAAGTCATATTTTTTGTGCTTTCAACCGCATTTTTCGGTGCGTAGATAACAACCACCGACAGATTCTGGGGAGAGCTCTTGAAGCGTACCAGAGCCAACCTCGAAGGAATCGGTTCCCAAGAAATCAGGGCGCTGTCGATGATTTTTCCTTAAAGTGAACACGACACCATGGTGTCCGGAGCTCTCCACAGGCCCACTTTGATAGAGCCAATAATTTGTCCATCCCCGGAACCTTGACACACCGAGTGCCGGACCAGGGTAGTCGACCCTCCGAAAAACAAGCCATGTCTACATGGTAATCATATAGTGCTTGCATTGTAATATTCCGACTACCTACATCTAGTAGCGTCCTCGCACTCCGACAGGCTGTGTGCCTGTATTCTACAGTAGAGGGTCCCAGCTGGCTGTCTTGTCACCTCGACTGCTGGGACACGAAGCGCCTCGCTTACCAGGGACTCCGTAGCACGATGAGATCGCGGTAATTCACAATAATCCATGGTGAGTTTTGGGAATGGTGAAACGAAGCAGTGTCCCCAGCGCCGTTCGGGACTTTTTTGAGATTCGATAGCCCAGTCCTGCCTTTTTTGCTCGAGGGTGCGCCTCTAGCCCTTGCACATCCAAGTGCAACCTTCAAGGCAGCAGGGGCAACGGCCTTATTTCGTGGCGGGTCGCATGCATCACGTAACAGTGCAGTTAACAAACTTATGTGGTATTTTGGAAAGAAAAACGCTGGTCAAGAGAAGACCCACCAGGGCCTCAGACACTATGGCTGCTAGTCCGCGATCGCTTATTCAGTGAGCCTGAACCTGATTTATTCACGACTAACCACCGGTTTGGTGGCCGTGCTTCTATCCTCGACCTGAGGACGCGCCCGGTGGTATGCTGCTTTGCTCGAGGTCAATGCGACCCCGATACGAGGATTGGTGCACGGTAATTCCCCGGAAGATATTTGAAAGACTCTTAAACCGTCCACCTTCGCTACAGTACGCACCAATAAAGATCAAAGAGAATTGTGATGACCCAAATGCATTCAGAAGACACCAAGTGGCATTGAAATGTATTGGTCGCTTAGCTTATAGAATATGGCATTTACGTAGGCATGCAAAACGAAAAGAAACGCAGATGTACATAGGTATTGATCCGTGAACAATATGGTTGGTGGGCGAAAACGTGCCAGACATTGTCACGTGATACGTAAGCAGGTCATGCGCGCGAGATATACGTACTGCGATGATCAATATCCATGGCTGGACTAAGATGAGTCATACGCTCACGGTGTATTGTTTGTGTGCGGAAATGCATGGATGCTGACTGGAGTGTACAGTGAAAGGATGAACACTCTTTGGTTCAAACGGGTTTTCTCCAATTGCATATGAATAGGGCAGAATCGTCACAGAAATGATCCGGAATATCTCGTGCAACCTAATGCTCTCGACTTAAATGTTCAGAGGCTATTATTGCATTGAACGTCCTCCGAGACAAAAACTCACAGCCCGGTCAGTTTCACTGTCGTCAGTAAATGCCATTGTATGTCATATGTTACGAAGAGCCTCAATAAGGATCGCGAAAACTGGTAGACCAAGGTACCCGAAGAAATGAAGTTAGCAGCAGCTTTAGGCAACAGTCAGACTGTTCAAACCTATTCGCGACACCGTAGACGGCGAACCCCGGTCAGTGAAACGATATGCGAAAGAAATGGAGAGCCTATTCATGGCAAAGAACTAAGGCTGGACCGTTTGGCCGAATACTTCAAGGAGCAGTTTAGGTGGCCGCGCACTAATGTAGTAACTCCTGTGTAAACAGCTGCGATTCCTTGGGGAGTGTCACTTGAAACCCCTTCGGAAGTGGAAGCGGAGTCATGCATTTGATTACTAAAATGCGGAAAATCGGCGGGTCCCGACGCACTCCCTCCAACTTTTTCCAAAATTGTGGTGCGTTGATGAAACTACTTGCCACCTTGCGGTTTTATGGTGCTCGAAGGTATATATATATATATATATATATATATATATATATATATATATTGTGTGTGTGTGTGTGTGTGTGATTGCATGTGGTTGGCTAAAGCCATGATAGGTTGGGGGTGAAGGTCACACGATCTTGGACACAGGGCCGATTTAGTGTGGGCGATCGATAGTGCCTCAAGGATCCTTAGTCGGTGTTTGTCGCCATTACGTAGCAAGGCCGAGAACGTGTTCGCCGGATCTACCGTGTGACCACTTTCCATCAAATGGCGAGCGATGGCCGAGGTTGGCCTACGTGATGGAGTCGAATGTTGCAGGCTAGGCTAAGTCGCCGCGTCACGTATGTACTTTGGAATGTGTTCGACCATTCTAGCTCGCAGTGAACGGTCAGTCCTGCCGATGTATGCTTTCTCGCAGCTGCTATATATATATATATATATATATATATATATATATATATATATATATATATATATATATATATATATATATATATATATATATATATATATATAATTCCTTCGAGCACAATAAAGCCGCTTTACTTATTCATTTCGTAGTTATATTTCTCGCTGGGTTTTATACGTACGCGACCGATGAGACAGTACGAAAAGAATTCCTCTCGCATTGATTGTCTCGTGAACTTTTTATTCAAATTCATCACAGGACCCAAACGTTTCAGTTTCATGAACACTGGACTTTTGATTTTGGGATTCTGTAACAGCTAATCGGGTGATTAAGTACCAGCTGACTGAAGGATTGCTGACTGCTTCTCCAATAGCTGATTAGTAGTTTCTTGATCGGGCTGCCGCTACGAACGACGCCTGTGCCTCTGGTTCTCATTGTTGAAGCTGGTTTGTTTGGGAAGACGGGCTGCTACTTGACACGATATCAAAACAACCTGACACTAATTGCTACTAGACAAAAGTAAGTAGAGTCTTAGCTATAATCTTTACAGAATATTGATCGCAATCACTCAGTGGTAATGGAAAAAAAGATTCTTATCGCCGGTGAAAAAACTGAAGTCTATCGCTTATCGAAAATAGATACGCAAGCATAACCTTTTGCCTCAAAAGTGAACCTGATTCACAGTCATTCGGAAGCTTTCGATGGATCATTTGAGCGTTGGCGTACCACGATAAATCACTCGGACAGTTCATATCAGACGTTATTTTTTCGAATAATCTTTCGCATCTTGATTTTTGTCTTTCAGTTGTTTTTCTATCGAAAAAAGTGCACCTTTACTTTCCATCTTCTATTCCTTTTGGCAAAGAGAACCATACATCCACTTCATCATTCTTTTCGAGGGCTTTACACGTCAATCACTTTACCAGGTCATGCATTTTCATCACGATTTGATCCACTGATTGACAGCGTTATCCGTTAGATAGTTTTTTGTTTGAATAATGACACGCTCACTACGCGGACAACCGACCAATATTCCTCTCATGAATGGACATACGTCTGCTTTGCCTCGATCCTTAATCATGCTTCAGCGCCAGAAGTACTGACTTGTTGATATTTCTGTGTTCTGATCAATCATACTCTGTTGCACGTGAGAGCAAATGTAGTTTAAGTCTTTGAGCCAACTCATTTGTTCTTTTGCGGTTTACTCACGGGCTACGGCCAAGTTTTGTGTTTTCGCTCGTACAAATAAACGCAGTGCCAACATTGCGTGTCCTACTACAGAATGCGGACACAATAGATGGGGTGGTAGTTTTATAAACATGTACATATAAAGAGCCTGGGCATCTGGTCAACACCCATGTGGTAGTCATCCTAAACCGTGAACCCGATTTGTTTAGGCCCATCAGTCCTACTGCAAGCGTGATTACAGAGACAAGATCACTCCCTCAGGTCAGCTGCTTGTCCAGTTGGTGGTCTCTAGGGCGAACACAGGCTTGAAATTAGGCAAGGCGCCAACACAACAACAACAACTACAAAAATAGGGGGGGAAGGGGGGGGCAGAACACAGTAAAGGAGACAGTTAGTAAAATGAAAATGCTGTTTTTCCCACCGTAAGCTTTTCAACGTTTTCTGTCAGTCTGTTTGTCGGAATGACATTATTGTGGTTACTGGACACGAGAGTTCGACAGACAGACAGCACAGCATTCGCGTCACTGACCTTAATTCTGATCCCTTTATCCTAACGTGTCCAAGCAACAACCGGAGCCAGTGCTGACGCTAGTTTCGTCATACCTCTACGCCAAGTTATGGTCTGGCCGTCGCTTCTCCCAGCACGGTAAGGTAGACGGTGAGCAGATATTTGCGAAACGTAGCTGAGCCACCGGAGGCGGTATAGAACAAGATATTTGTGATCTGGAAAATCCCGTCAGTTGATATTCCTTTGCTTACTTTCTTTTAATCATATAAGAACGGTACCGTATTTCAGGAATGAGTCGCGGGCAATTAGAGGCTGCCAGTTGGGGAACCCGACCGACCTGAATTCCACCGTGAAGACCGCTTGACCACCGACTCCAACCGATTGGAGGAGGATGCACGTATCTTTTTCGTCTACTATGCTAATAAAACTTTATTATTATCAGCTGATAACACATCATTCATCATCATAATGCGTTTGCTACGTAATGGAAATTCCCGTAACATCCAACAAGTAAAGGGGATTACGCCTTGGAAAGTGAGTGCCGTGGGGAAAAACATGCAGTCTGGAGAGGCCGCAGCAATCAATGTTTTCGAATTCTTAGTCACATGTTCGGGGATATTTGACTTATAACCTCCCATCATATTTTATTCCCGTCGGTCCATATTGTTTGGTAGCAAGCTCTCTGGTGTCCAGCTGGATATTTCCGGTTGTTTGTTTCATTCAGAAGGCAGCAAATTATAGTGTAGGTAAGTATGTTAGAATTGGTTAGCAACGCAAAATGTCCGTCTGAGTGGATGTGAGAGAGGGGCGGGATCGAGGCTTACAGTTTAGCCCGACTGAACCCAAACGGCTGGAATGGGAGAACACATTAGTTGGAAAACAGTCGACTAAAGCTTTTGATGAAATGGTCAGTAGTTGAACCATTTCATGGTCTTACCACGCAGTCATAGTCAGAAATGTTGGAATACTGCCAGAAATTTCTAAGTCGTTATCCTCAGCTATTCACAGAAGGAGACATTCGGAAGACTACAAGACTTTTACTAAGGGACAAAGCGAATGAAACGTTCAAGATAGCCGTTGATTACATGTTGTCCATAATAAGATCCTGGAGTGTATTCCGTTCTCTGGCTGTTCATTTTGCCAACACGGGGGGCAGCATGGGCTTTCCGGTGCCCACGTTTTTGTACAGTTGGTGACCACGCTCATCGATGCGCTGAATTACAAAAGAGTTCAAACAGGTAGTTTTAGTTAAATAGTTTCTCACTCTGTTTATAAATGCATGATCATCGAGACAAAATTGCAATGCCATCTAGCCCAGCCTATCTGGTGCCTAAGTTGTTTACGTCTGAACGTTATTTACATAAATAACGATTGCACAGTTGTGAGGAAAACCTCTTCTAAGGCGGTCGGAGTTTGTCGGTACTTATGTGTAGTCCTTTAGTGACATGATATTGTAAACTGAAACCATAAATGGCAAAACGTTTATGACCGTCTAAACGAAGTTACTTTCCATTAGATCATTTAGACTTCTATTATTACCGATGAACATTTGCCGATTATATCTCAGTAATCAAAGAAGACGTTAAGATCCGAAATAAAATATGTACAGATAACAGTACAAACCGGTTAGTCACTGATTTTGAAATATCTGGCCGGCGGTGGTCAAACGGCTATCACCGCAGATTTTGGACAACAACGACCCGGGTGTGATTCCCGATACGGCCGGCCACTTTCCCACTCCTTAGCCTTTCACAGACTGCGGCCCCCTTCCTGTATTGTTGTGCATTGTTGTATAATAAATAATAAAAAAGGAAATGAGTATTTTTCAGTGTGCGCCTTTAGGTGTATTATTTGGAAAACTAATATCTGGACCAGTATTCATAATTCATACCGTTAAACTACCTTTCTCGGATAGCATCAAGGTCTAAGCCTACGAACTAACGCACAAATCTGGGTGTAACCAGCGGCTAATTGCTTGCGCCGTGCTATGTAAGAAGTTAACCTGCACATATTACAAGAATCGGATTTCATCTGTATCTGATAGGGGTTTGACCGTTAATGTTGCGGTGTTAAAGCCGACGTTCATCGTAAATCAATCCACTGATTGACTTCAGATGTTGAACGATGCAGTCAGTAGTGGCCTACATACGGTAAATTCTCGTTTTTCAGCCTAGTCGTTTGTGCACATGCCATATTTTAAAGCACATTTCTTTGGCCAATAACAGAGAGTATGAGAAAAAACAGGATAAATTTCACAGTACTTTAAGAACGGGGATAGTGCAGAGAATGCCATTTTATCGATTTCGACATTGAGTTCGTGATTGAAATTGGAACTTTCCAAGCTGTAACTGATGTAAACTGTTTGGGCTTACTTCGAACACAAAACCGTCCGGACTAACATCATTTGTAGGCAAAAATCCGGCCGGACAGCATGGGCAAATATCCTTGGGGACAAAATCTGTGCGATAATTTGTACGGTCATCAAACGGGCCACATGGGACTAAATTCTGAACCGGTTTAATGGGTTCCTGCATACTATAGCATTCATGAGGTACGTAGTTCGTCTGTTTCGAACAGAAAGTGAAAAAGAAGATGTAATTCGTTAGTTTTTAGTTGTAATTATGTATGCTCTCCTTTCTGAAATTCCAGAAATTATTGAAATTAAACAACTTAGTGCTCTGCGGTATTCGGGTCTACTACCCGACGCAACCCACTCCACAGTACTGTTCGTGATACTGCAGCTGCACTTTTGAGGCGGGTGGGGAATTTTGAGTGTTTTATTATTCAATATTGTTTGTTGCTGGTCACATAAAGCGTAAAATGGCCATGGAAATAAAGATTTTTTTCAAACATAAACTGATTTCACGAAAGGTCACGTTTAGACGTATCAGTGCGAATGCGATCCAGACGACCAGATGCTGAAAGCTGGAGTAGGTAACTTTAAGTTCGAACCGGCATATCTGAGTTGGCCCAGAAACATGCCGGTAACGGTAGACGACAGGCAAAGACTGTCGGGGTTTCAGCTTCGATATCTCTGTAGTATTGCTTTTATATCGTGGGAAATCCGGATAAATTAAATGCATACATTAGGTATAGGGTGTTGGGAACCAATGGTCAGTCAATGGAGCAAGTACTGAATCAAAACAAGTTAAGATGACCAGGCATGTTACACATGTTCACTTAGAAACTCTCTCGATGAATGCCGTTCTCCGAAGCAAATAGTGGCTGGAAAGTAAGTCAAGGTGGTTAGTTCATGACATGGTAAAAGTTGATAAAACCAACGCGTTTGGTCAAGTAGGATGTGTCAGACTTCGGGGTTGGAGGTCACGCGACCCATCTGCCAGATGGATGGAGAGGTTATTTTATGTGGCTAGGTGTCGCATCCGGTGGCTTGCATTCGAGCTCTTTCGTTGTGTTCGGCTCTCTTTCACTTTATCTTCCTATTCATTTTGCTCTCAACTGGACGAGTCTGTGAGGTAGCAACCAAAACCACGGCACAGAAGTGCGAGATTGATGGTTGAACGAAGTGAACTGAACTGGTTCAACGTTTATCTTCACATTCGTCCAGAGTTTCCCTTGGTACCTAACAATTTCAGTTAAATTGCCTAGAAAATATGTCCCGAAACTTTTGAAGTCCCTTGAATCAAACTATTAGCGTCAGTTTTATATCAATTAGACGTCATTGTGCTGTAGCACAGATACACATATGAACACTTGTTGGTGCTTCAATCACTTAGTAGACTGATGGACAAAATATGCAGTATCAAACACTACAAAAATGGAAGTGGTTATTTTGAAATAAATGCTGTCATTTTCGCTTCATTGTTACTCCGAGAATGTGTGAGTCGGCTACTGTTGAAAGGGTTCCGTAAATGATTTGACTGTCTTCCTAGTTGTACTGCTGCAGTTCAAATGGCATTGGTCACCTTAGTGCTGTATGCTAATTAGTTGATGTGAAGCGTAAGAAGTGTAAGGGAGTAAGGCTTGCCCATCTTAGCTTTCGAATGAGAAACACCAGGTCTCAGTTCCTTCTGCATACAACTTTGAAAAAACAACTGATAAGCACTAGGACTATTGATTACCTAATCGGGGGCAATCAGCACACAATTTTATGTCTGTTATATAAGTCAAACAGTTAGCTACTGAGACGTATCTCACTTGAATGAGAAAACAACGAAACACTCAAGATAAAACCATATTTGTTAAAAAGTGTTATCAAAGCGTTTTTATGACTTCAGAAAATTCTTCATTTTCTGTAAAAAAAAAATACCGTTTGAACAACCGTACTGTTCATCTTCGCGTTTTTGGGCTCGGAGACTCATGGATACCTGTCCATCGTTTAAATCCATATGGGTTGCCTGTGTGTTCTGTACTTGACCACAAGAAGTTGTACGAAGATCACTCCATGATCTGATGCACAGAATCTAGCTTCGGTCCTCATCTCAAACAAGGCTCCTCGGTTGGAGCAGGAAGGAGTTAAGATATCGTGGGGTGAGGCTAATAATTGATATCAGTGGTGTGAATAGTGCACGCAGCATTGAATGAACTCGCATAGCCATCTGATTGTTCAATGGCACTGGTGTCAGGCCGTCGCTTAAACTTTCCAGAGACAAATAAACTAGCCACTCTAACTGTGTCACACGGGGCTGCTTTATTACCAAATATCGTCTCAGGTTCACTTCAGGATCGGTCAGGTGTAAGCATCCCACGAAATGAGGTATAAACTAACGAAACATGGGTACCCGGTACCTAAATGACCCAAACAGTCAGAAGAGGAAGCAACCCGACTAGCCGCTCGTTTAAGTGTTGTTGGATTGTTCTGTGTAATTTGAATATCTTGTCGTCCAGTCATATAGCAAAATGATACTTCTGTAAGCTGTACCAACACGTTTTCGTTTACACCCGAACGATCGGTGCGATAGGAGTTGCAAGCGGAAACCGCGCACAGGCAGTCCGTGGAAAGTAATCAATTGAACAAGGAGGTTACAGCAATCTGACAATGGGCCAACAACTACTGGAACAAAAATCATCAAGCTGATAAGTTTGTTCACGAATTATCGACACCATACATGCGAGAACGTATTTCAAGACACTGAGGAACACCATATGATCTTTGGATGATAATAGCTAGTGAACCCCGTGGAACTCTACGATGAGAACAGTACATGAGACAGTCAGAACTCATTCAAAATATTTTCACAATAACCAAATGTCTGCTCGTAACCCACTCGATTTGTTGTCGTTCCATCAAACGGCACCTCTGGTGGACTCCACCCAGCCTGCTTCATTGCTCTTTCAGGTTGACAGTCCCAAGGCTGGTAATCGTTACGATAGTTTGTAGTTCCGTCGAATTTCGCGTCACATCGCTTAGCTTGTGGCATTTTCGCAGGAAGAGTTGGGCAGATAGTTTTCTGAAATGAAATAACCATATATATTTTCATTAAAAGTGTATAAAAGAGATAATAATTAATTGCACACTATTGAATCTGAAAATATCAGAATAAAAGTGTTGGGTAGGTGGACTCACCTACAGGTGATAGATGACAGAAAGCAAACTTTCGTGTGTATTACTTCACTTGTTCCGGTGGAACAACGTCTATTGGCCGCACAGAGGCCTGCCTGAAAGTACCTGCGAGCTTCACCCAGCGTGACTGACAGCTGGAGCAATTAAGTCAATTACCAGCGCAGTCCTTTCACACCTATCTGAGACCAACCACACAGTGAACGTGTATCAAGCTTTCGTCCTTTGTATAGGGTCCCAAATCGGCTGCCTAGACCAGTGAGAGGTCACATCTTGGCCACAGTGGAAGTGGTCAGGATTCGCCTCTACAACCCCTTGATGCCCTCACAAACAATTTTTATATGCATTCAATTTACCGTGGCCCATTTACCAACCAACGGCAGGTCCTAGACCGCTCGAAATCTCACAAGCTGAGCTTGTGATAATCCGTTCACACCGATCTCCGGATAAACCTTTGTCACTGTGGGTGTGACCACTGCTTCCTAACACTTCCTTCGTTGACTGTATCCTTTATGCATCTTGTCATGTATATTGTGTTGCATTGGCATGGTTAGAACTCAATGAAAACTTGCTTTTTTGTCAACCAGTGTTTTCCAAGTACGCTCCGCGAAATTTTTCCGACAGTGTTTTAGTTAATTTTTTGATTCTCTAGAACTTTGAACCGTATCAAATCAGACTGATGAAAATATATCCAGTTATTTGCTATCGTAATAACGCATTACAACTTATTCAATTAGTCTCTCGTTGAATAGTAGAACGAATAGGTGGCAGATTAAGATGAAGTAACATGGTCCAAAGAAATAGTCGGGTGTCATGAGTCGTGTTGTCCAGATCTACTTATGAACTGCAAGTAATCCTTAGTTCTATTTACCTCATATATTTAAGTCGACGAACGAGGTTACGCGCCCGATAAAGAGTGAGTTTCCAGCACGTTGGTGTTACGATTTGGAGGAGGTTGAATTTTCACACGAAGTGTTTTAGAACCATTGGACCACAAATATGGGGATAAATGCCTTGGTCACATTCACTGAGTGGTTAGACTGACCGCGGTGGAAACAGTCTTCGCAATGGTCTTCATCACTCCATTGTCCAACCAAATGGGATGTTGTTCATGGCTGTTTCGGATAAACCCATGACCAAAGTGAGCCGTCCCATAAGAACCCGTAACTGAGTACACACAGGAAGAGGTGGCAGGTTTTGACACTTCACCCCTAGATTGAAAGTTTGCACTTAGTTTGGATTGGCAAAAGGTTGTCAGTTTCCTCGCATAAAATGACATGCTCAATACTCCAGATGAAGTGCAATGTGACTCATCTTTTGGTACGTCTCATTCCGATGGCTTACCATTCTAAGCAGTTATTTCGGCGTTTATTGCTGTTATTCCCTCCAGACGCCATTTTTTCAGCCTATCAACGAGCTCTTCAGGGTAGCCGTTAGTCACGTATACGTCACGCATAAGCCAAAGTTTGACTTTTATTTTATCGTCCTCATTGACTAATTATTATGTTAAGTTTCTCTTTATTTTGAGTGGAACAATACTCTGATGGTGAATGTGTTGACTATTTCAGGTTAATTTTCTATGAACTAATAAGTAAGCTGGTTCATAAAGACGATGGCCTATGCAGACGTTGAGCTGACCAGCACATTCCTACTCTTTTTTCCAGAGCAAACTATACTATTTGCTGAGCTGCGTTGAATATCAACACTTACCAGCACTGGTACCTACCACACGCAATTTCCATGCAGCAACGAATTGTTAACTAGATGACTGCGTGACGAACTCACAGCATCTTACGGAATACTGAACCGCATTAACATGTCGGGTGAAAACCTACAGCCTGGCTGCAGTTGGGCTGATCCTAAGGTATCCAGCCAGATCTAGCTACGTGTTCGAGAGATTAGACGATAAGTTTGAAGTACTAAACGATAAAATTAGGAGATTTGACTGTAGAAGCATAGAGTCAATGAGGTAAAAGGGGTGAAACTACGAAAAGTCTAGTGGAAAATTCCGAGTGGAAAACTAATTCAGTTTTTGCGTATAGAATATGAGTTGTCTGATATTCCGGAAAAAGTTGGCGACATGTCCAAGCCGCGAGACGGAATCAAACCTGTGACGTTCCGCTAACCGGGCAGTTGATCCAACAGCTGTGGTTGCGGCACGACCATTAGGAAAAAAATTAGGCAAGTAAATATTTAGTTTTGCACAAAACCGGTTCCGGTTTTAAGTAATGTACCAGCCCCATTATTCTTTTCTCAACTGAACGATCAGCAGACGGTTGAACGGGACCCAAGGGTCATTTCGTTCAGTCGAAAGAATTCTTCGGTTGAACAAAGGGTCGAAAACGTGAGTGGATTTTCCATTACGTACATCATTCCAGCTCCTCTTGCCACCGATGAATTCTGCAGATATTTCAATATCTCTTGGTCATTTGCCAATACCATTCGCTTTTGTGTTATTATCTACTACTTATCATGCGGTTATCTGTCTTTCAATTATTTCTTCTCTCGCATTTTCGAAATGAACGGACGATAAATTGCAGCACAGTAAGATAATGCAGTATATCGAGAGTGATATGGTTAGATATCGCGATCAGTAGCGAAGCTGCATTCCGCTTACTACTTGGTTTTGAATTCTCCCACTTTTTTCATTCATTCGGCCTTTAACTGGAAGATACTGAGAGGTAGGTGAGTGAAAGAACTAAGCTAATACAAGATCAAACTGAGCTGCCCAAACCAGTAGGCAGTGAAGCATAAGCGGAAAGCCTGATTTCTACTTATTCCCTGATATCACTGTTCTGATCCATCCCAGAAGCTCTAATAGGAAGACTTTTCAGCCCTTTAATAGTCTCGGTTTATTAGAACATAAACGACAGTTTATATACGATGCTTGGTGGCTATTGCAAATTCTTGCCCCCAAAATGATTGGTCCACCTGTCATTCACAGTTGGCTCTTCTGAGTGACTAGTCTGACAACTAAACTCAAACTATCAATTTCGTGTGCTCTAAGATCATCTCTGGTTCACGACTAGCAAAGACGTGCTGGCTGCTCGCCAACCCACCGTGATGTCTGCTAAACGAACCGGGCCGTCTATTGGCAATATTCCAGCCCGTTCCCTTCAGCTAATGGTTGGCGTTCTCTGGCAGTTCAGAGTTCAAACATATCCCTTATATTGTATCGCCATTTTGTCGTGTATAATGTAAGGTAAGGGAATTGCCAAAATTCAACTGCATTCGGTTTTCGGGTAAATCACCACTGATTGAGGATACTCTTTCCTCGTAATGAGTAGTAATAGGTGCAATAAGAATTCAAAAGCATGACCCAAAGGACGAAAGGAATATACTTTGAAATTGTACAAACGGAAATAGGAATCTAAAATTCAATTTTTGTTGACTGTTTCCTCAGAATTCGATTAATTGCTATAACTAAGCACTTATTTGCATACCCCTCACAACTACCTACGAGTAGCGTTTGACATTGTTGATACGTTGCTTGGCTGACTGCTCTTCGGAAGACATCTGAACAAATCTCACTCGATGATTCGTACCAGACCGGAAGAGCGTGGGATGGAGCAGTGGTTGCACATACGCCTTCCAGGTGAAAAAACCCGGGTTCATATCCTGGACGCGGCGGTGGATATGAAACAAAGATGAGCTCAAACAACGGCGAAACTCGAGTCTGGTGCCTCTGAGTGAAGGGTTGGTTGAATGAATTGGGGTTTGTGCGTGAGAGGTAGAGTTCGAAGGATAGTCGACCAAGCGAAATATTTAATTGGAATGCAGAGTTACAGACGGAGAGTTTATCTCATCCAACGAACTAATAATTCGATCCATAAGTCATCGGTCTTGTACTAATTAGGGGGTGGGGGTGGACTCACTTCTGAAAAGTCATTTCGATACGTGCTGCCGAAATATCGATCTCCTTGCGGTTCTTTGTATGCTGGTCCTGTAAACCGTTCTGGATAAGATGGGCCCCAGTCTTTATAGTCAGTTCGATTTGTGGTGTATCTACTCATTGGTCCAGTACCCAACAGACGGCTTTTTTCTGGTATAATCGGAGGATTTGAACCTTTTTTCCACCACATTAAAGTAAAATTAAGATAAAGTGGTTACTGGGTCAATTCATATGACTGTTGAAGATCTGGCGATCAGCGAAAGAATCCACACAGCTGAATGCAGCATGAAAAACGGAAAGCATGGCACAGAATTCTGTCCGTACTCACAAATCTGTCTCAGCATTAGGTTTAAATTGTGTGTGAAATGATTGATCACACTGTATGAATGCTGTACTAACTAGTGAAAGCCTTGGAAGCAGTTCGCACTTGTCTCTTTCTTTCTAGGAATCTCCAGTGTGGAGGTACACTGAGTTCCCACCGGGACTTGAACCCGCGGTGCATGACTGTAAGTCAAACACGTTGTTGAATGTACGCTGCTGTTGATTTTTAACAAGCTGCACAGCTAGTGCTACCATGATATGCAATGATGGGTTGAGCAGTGTTACTCATATAATATTACCTGGTTGCATTTATGGTTTTGGTTTATCCATTGAGTTGGCGGTGTTTTGCAACCAAATTACACAGCTCAATTAAAAAAAACTAATAGCAACCGATGAATATCAGCTAAGTTGGCGGGCATTATTTACCATCCTTCTAAGATACCTCTGTGGCTGAAGCATTTTTGTGGTTAAAAGTAACCTTCATATTCAGCATGACTTAAAACCAGTGCACACTAACCATACACTGATACACCGATAATCAAAATATTACTTTCCAGTTAGCGTGGAACTTTCTGTCGGAAATCGAGATCACATAGATGCTAACCAAAGTGATGCAAATTGGATACGTAGCAATTATTTTCACTCATTCCCAAGTATTGATTTGCATCTTCATATTTTTTATAGCGCACTCTAAAATACGTATACATGTCACTCAACGATATTGTGTTTACTAGCGAGAAAAGTGGTTCTCTTACGAAGACCACGAAACAGCCGTTTTAGCACAATGCCCCCGCCTACATAACACCCACGAACAGTTGGTCAGCTTTTTACCCAAAAGGGAATGTACTGGCTCAGGTTTTCCTCATAGTCAATTGTTTCTTTTTCATTCTACTCCAGTACACTGCGAAGGTAATTTCTGATTCACAAGGGTTCTTCAAAAACTATAACCATATCCTTAGAAGCAGTTTGTTAAAGCACTATAATTCCTCTGGTGGATGTGATTCGCTGTCCACATTGTGAGTCATATTTATGATCACTTGCTTTAGTCTCACCCATAAACTTTGCTAAGAAAACTCTTCTCCCTTCGAAATTGCTCAGTTTATTGGATCAGAATATTGTTTATATGGGATGGAAGAATCATTATCACCAATCATTGCTGGTCCGAACTGGTACCCGGTAAATTCTCTTCCGATTGATTGACTGATTGATTAGTGATAGCACCAACCATCGCTTACCGGAATTCCTTCCTAGCCTTATCAATACATTGTCATGTTGACTCGGGCCTGGATTCTGGACAGGCGTGCAGTCTGCTAGCGTGACTAGGTCTTCTATCGGCGGCGCGTCAACCTAATAACCTCACAACACAGATGAATATTCGTATGTTGTTTGTAATGGTCTGATGAGAAGCACCTACAAAGCACATCTATGGTTGCAACTTTGCGTCGTCCTAATGCACGCTGTTGGTTCAGTTTTTCAGAAATTGGAGGAACTTAGCGAAGGTAAATCCAAAATCTAATCACCGTAAGCCGTCGATTCCATTATATTTACTTCCCCTGATAAACTTGCTATACCATCGTCCGGCTGGTTACCACCCCTGGCATTCTGGGGACTTGTGTCGCTTTCCGGTCCAAGACTCAGGGCTTGGTGCCCGTTGATCCGTGATAGTTACGTGAGCCTCTGTAGCTATAGGACATACCCCTTTGCACTGCACTCGTGTGAATGCATGTAATTAAAAAAATCTCTATTATTTCCGGACCAGTTATTCGGAAAGATATAAGAATAAGGAATAAAACCTGGATTTGAACGCAGAAAGCAATCAGTAACAATTTAACTGAGCTGCTCTCTACACTTTTATGCTAAAAGTTAACTCATGGCATCATTGAGTTGCCCAATACATTAACAAGTAGACTATATTGGTTAATAAAAGAAGATAGAATCATATCTAAAGCCACTCACAAAACTCTTTGGCCGTGTAGTCTTTACGATTTGTAGTCAGCTGTTCAAACGGAACTTTGGGTCTGGACAACAGAGTCGGCTTTGTCGCGGCTCGAGGCTCAATTTCGTGGGGCACAAATTCAGTTCGATAGTTGGTTTCTCCATTGAAGGGCGCATTTGACAACTTTATTTCACTGGCGGGTTTTATGGTCTCGGGTGGTTTCATGTTCTTCGGAACGTACTCACGTCGGTAGATCGGTTCTCCATCAAACTTTGCAAGAGGTGGACGTGCTCCCGATGGTTTATAACTTTCAGTTGGCGAAAGATCCCATTGTCTGTAGTCATCTTGTAAAAAAGCGTCGTACAGTGTCCATCATCGATAGTCAGTCGTATTCAAAGATGCACAACAGTGCATAAAAAAAGTTAAATAATATGATGAAATGTTATTTTTTGCTTTTCCACCTTACATTGTTTTCAATTTTATTTTGTGCTTGTGTTTATATGCATGACATTTTCGTGTGTTTAGAGGACACGATAGTCCAGCAAACAAGCAACACAACATTTCCGTCACTGGCATCAGTTCAGACACATCTCTTTATGTCTCGAAGTAGCTGCAATCTTTATTTCTTGGTCTTTGGAGTCAAGAAGTACCGGCTGAGTCAGTGCCCCTACACCAAGTCATGAACGGGCTGCCATAGTGCTTCTACCAGCCAAACACGAAAAGCGCAGATAATGAACGAAATGATAGACGACGGATAGGCGTGCATGAAATCGGTCCAAATCACCGGAAGAGATGGAGAGTGATCACCTTTTTCAGAGGGCAAAAATCTGCATCCAACACATGACGTCGAACCCCGTCATTATTCGCCCGATCTTCCCACCAAACGCAGGAAATGACTCAGATACAACGATAGTCAAACGCGAAAAGCCTCTGAGCATCACAACCGCGGATAGGCAAGGTTTCGAAGCCATAAAATAAAACGCTATGAATGGCCGCTTCTTTAACCCGTCCCTTAAGGGAGATCCGGATGTCACGATGGCTTCGTAGGTATCGTGAGTTGGCGAGAGATGGTGTGACTTTCACTATTCGTGAACTGCTGTCCTCCCCCTCCCAAGGTACTTAAACTTATCGACTAACTCCAGCTGATCATCACAGACGGTGGGTGCAAGGACAGGGTTCTCCCACCCTTGCAAAGGCAATTTCCAACTGGAGGGCGTAAAGTGCACACCATATCCGGACACCTCAATCGCTAAGCCATTCAGAGCGTGTTGCACTGTCGTTGCGTTATCACCCAACAAGACGATATCGTCGGCCTATTGTAAGTCAAAAACGCCGTCCTCTGGGAGGAGTACAACTCTACTGATTAGAGAACCAGACGAAGCAGTCCGTAGAGCATCCTATACGTCAAATTCGAGAACACATGGGGATATAAGGCAGCGTTGGTGTTCTCCGCTGGAGATGACAGTTTGGCTAAAGCTGGCCGTTGGCCATGATGTATATCTGTACAACTCATTGAGCACAGACACTTTTCAAGAACTCTATGTATAAACAAACAGTTCTACAACGCATTCCTATCAGCAGAGTCGAAGGCTGCGCAAATAATACACAAAAGATTCTCACATAGTTGTAAGCAATACCCTTATTATTTCGACCTGAGCACAATGCAACGTGTTCTGTCGCGTTCAGAGCACGTTCGCGGATTCTGTAGTACAAAGGTATTTATACGAATTAAACACTAAGACGGATAGACGCGTGCAAATTTTTCATGTATGTATGCATACGGGAGCAGTGCAAAATATCGTAGATGATTACTTAACGTACTCACCACGATATGTCGGCTGGCCGTCAAATTTAGCTGAGCACATTTTTTGCTCAATCGGTTTAATTGATTTGACCGGAGGACAATCTTTTTGGGTGAACTCATTTTGGTAGAGAGTGGTGTTCTCTATTCGTCCTTCAGGAGCTTTGTAAGGTGCTGGTTCATATCTGTACGGGTGAATATATGGGTGTTCTACGAAATCCGATCTACAATAAAGATGGGTATGATTGCTCGGCATCGAAAGTTTCACTCTACACCCACCTTTGTGTGGTTCGGTTTGACATGGGATCTCCACTGGCAAAAATATTCGAAGGCGGTACAAGCGGTTGTGTACGTTCGGGACAGTGTGGATGATACTGAGCTGTGTATTCGGACATCACACAGGGTCCCCACGGGACAATTGCTTTCACCTGATGAGGACATCTGTGATGGCTGTGAAAGGGAATAGAAGTGGTCAGGTTTGGATAAGAAACAGTCTAGGTGGGTTGGTTATTCTTGGCTCAAAATTACAACTACAGTAAGAATGATAGTTTAGAGCATTCGAAGCATCAAATGCACGTCGACCGAGATAGACTGTCCATCATTCACGTTTCGTATAATGGGTTCAACAAACGTGCGCAGAAGAGTCAGTTAAAAGTCTTCATCAAGGTCAATAAGTCAAATTTAAGCTGAAAACACGTGTACTTCAGTGATTGCTGGGATTATAAGGAAAATGTCTCCGGATTTTGAATAAATTGCTGCCTTCTGGAAGTCATTTTCGTCGAGAAAGTTTTATGCAGTCGTCGGTGGAAGATTTCCTGACGATTACAAGCACCAAATGATTCAGCTGTTACGGCGCTAGTAGTGAGTGTGTGGAGCAGTTCATCTCTATCTAACGACTTTGTCCTCAACAGTTGTGACCAGAGATACTTGAAAATTTACTCCCTGAGAATTTACAACTTATTTACTGATATTCACCATGAGAATCTAGATTGCACTGAAAAACGGTTTCGGAAAGCTGAAATTGTCACCAATTTCACTGTACTTATGCATTTAATATTCCTCACTGTAACTCATAATCAATATGCCTACTTTCTTAGCAGTAGATAATGATGACCGTCGATGATCAGTAAATCACGACTCTCAAAAAGAAATAAAAGATTTCCAAACAATGCAATGAAAACATTCTACGGCCAGTCCAATGTAAAGAGACGTCGTACGCGTTATGGCGTGCTTACTGTTCGCAGTAATCTAGCGACTAAAGCAAACTATCTTGGGTCATTTCGGAAAACAGTTTCCAAAAATTCATGACTATTATTAGATGAATTACCTTTTTTTGTGTATATTGTCTAAAGACACTTGCGAGCAAATATTCTAATTATTCAGTTCAGTTTAGCTATTAAACCATCGACCTTGCACTTCTATGCACCGGTTTGGCTACTATCCCACCCCATCGTCCAGTTGAGGGCAAAATGAATAAAAGAAAAAGTGAACAAGAGCCGAAGACAAAGAAAAAAATGCGGAAATCATGACGAAAAAAAGAAAGAGCTCGAATGCAACCACCTCACCGGCCGCGACACCTAGCTATATCAACCGATGCGTCCAGTGACTCTAGAGGTGGGTCTCGTGGACCTCATCCTCGAGGTCTGACAAGACCTAATTGACCAAGCTCAGTGGTCGGTGTTTTTAACACCTTTTGTTTTGTCACGAACTGACCACCTCGACTTAACTTCCAACCACCGCCTGCCTTGGAGAATGCCATACACCAAGGAAGTCTATTGGTGGGCACGCACAACTCGAGTGTCAGGCAACTTAACCTTTATTGTGAAGGTTATAATGTTAATAAGACAGCATTGTTGGTAGAAGTAATACACCAACTTTTCGGTTACCGTGGGTGACCTTTCGCAAGGCAATTTTACAATTGCAAACTAACTTTCACAATGAAAACAACTAAACCTTTCTCTAAATTCAGTACCTTTTACCGGGTCTGGATATCTTCAGTTGGAACTAACAAATAAAAGTAAACGAAGAAGAGAAATCACACTTTCGCATGAGCATGAGAAATTGTTAATGCTTAGTACGCTTCAGGAGTTCATCAAAATAGCTGAAGTGGCCTTCAGCCCCGTGAATGGCCATCATTGTGTTATCCATGTTAGCGGCACCGAATGCTAAACAGTAATACAACGAAAGAGACTGGGGGGAATTGCTGTAAGCCAGAAAACTGCAATTTCAATAACATGGCTTCGAAGTTAGACAAATTATTATCAGCTAACATTTCAATGACTGCTAGTAGCCTTTCTTAAGGTAAATTAATTAGGTCATCGGATTATCAGTAGTGTGTGTGTATGTATGATAAGATTTCGCTCATGCGTGCTCTCATTTTCTTGAGCAACATAACTTGTGGTAATCGAAAAGACAGTTAATTAAATTTTTATCGTGTAAAACGTTGCATTATTGACCTTATAACACAACTGTTTGTAACACCACAGCGCGTCAATTTTTTGACGCACTCCGAATCTCGTTTGGTCCTGACACAGTGGAGACCATTTTTATTTAATCTTTAATCAGTTACTATATTAGAGTGTCCTACTTTCATTTGCGAGCACGAATTTTTCCGATTTATCATCAAATTCAATAGTTACATAGAAATCTGATTTAAGCCTTATGTACAGGTGGGTAGAAAGTGCTTCTAGGAAGCACAGGACCGGCTTCCTGGTTATCGCCGCTCATCACGTATGCGTATTTGGTACTCCTCTGTCCATCCCCTTGTTCTGATACTTGTACACTCCGTGAATCTTTGTCCAAAACAATCTAGTTTGTGCGTCAGGTGTGTGAGTCTATGATCCTCTTAGAAGAGTCCGCTGAAGAACCACAAGAATGATTCGCTGGTAGTTGTATGTGGGTTAGTCACTGCTAACCTCAAGAACGGTGAAATTGTGGCAGCTGTTTGTAATTTTTGATTTCTAAAAGATATTTTTAGGGAAGTGTGTGTCCATTTACATTTCTGAAAAGAAATGTACAGAAAACGGCACTTGCCAACGGTGATTCTTCCTTGCGTTACTTAACCCTGTGAAAAATCTGCTCAAGTGTAAATTGTTCATATAAAATATCGGGTCTGAAGATGCTGTCCATTTGTAGACGATAAAACTCTTTACTGACCTGGTTAATCGCAGCGCATAAAGCTGACCCTATGGACAGGAATAAAGCTTTAGAAGAAGGCTTGAACAACATTTTTGCCTTGCTGATATGGATAATCTATCTAGAAAATGTGTAACAATAAAGCTGTGGTTGATCAATAAGTTGAGATGTCCCTGTTGTCTCTGCCTTTCGGATGATAAAACTTCTTTAGCTTATTTAATACAAGCACTGCGAGTGTTTTCGTAGGTTTTTATCAAAAAGTCGGCTATTCAGTCCACAGGATATCAGTGGGACTACCCTAGCGGTCATGACTGACGTGAGGCGGTGCGACAAATTGTTTGTCATGAAAGTTAGATGCATGGTTCAATGATACACTCGAATACCCAAATTATTACTGACTAAACAACCTGTAGGTTGGGGTGCTGGCCACCCTAGCACCTCCCATGAATAGCAAACGATTATGGTGAAGCATGTGGCTGATTCAAACCGCAATTCCATTGGGATATTTTTAACAATAATTGGCAAGAATGTCTGCCCACGGAGGAAAATAGTACTTGTAAGTAGAACAACATTCTAAGCGTTACCAACGTAGTTTGGGAGTACGCCGGTTCATTGGAGCACTAACTAAACTAACTATGCCAGTGTTTTGTGCTTCGGAAGATGGGGAAAGCCTAGAAGAATAAAAAAAAAGTGCTCGCTGCTTACTAATTCTTTGTGGAGGTTATTTTGAGAGGATTGACTAAAATCGTGTCAGAATTTTATGTGAGAACCGCAACACTTTAAAGTTTAGGATAATCACTGTGTGTTCGTGCTGCATAATCAACAGATTTTGCATGCTTTCCTTCTTTAGTTTACGACTGGACGAAACCAGTTATGATCCGGGAAACTGATGAAAACAGTGATTGGGTTGGGCACGAAACGACTTCCTTAGACACTAACAAGAGGCTTTCAAAACCTACTGCTCTATAGTCATTTCAGTGCTACCCAAATAAAGCACATTCCTTATAACTGGCTGTTTTTCTTTCCATCACCCCGGAAAATGTGCTTTCTCGTAGCTCTTTGAAAGTGATCTGTATATTGCTTAGGTAAAACTTGATAGTCTAAGCGAATTACCACACGTTTCCTGAAATCACTTATACACTGGTTTGCGAAGAGAGGGGAAATCAGCTGCGACTTTATTATTCTGTACAGTAAGTTTACTTAGTCAAATCATTTTTCGATACATCCCTTTTGTGACAGAGAATGAAACATCGAGTAAGCAGGTTGAGGATAAGATCACTTTGATCTTGGTAACTCATAATATTTTGAAGATTATCACGTAGGTTATTAAAGTCCCCTTCGGTTGGTACTGTATGACAAACAGTTACGACGTCAGCGTACCTAACTACGGTTCCGGAGGAATCACGCGGGAAGTTGATAACTTTAATGTGAGAAAAAGGGCGAAAGCACAGCAACTTGAAGAATTCAAAATTTAATTGAGAATCATGACAACTTGTAGGCCATTCTAATGATTGGGTTAGATCCCTAAAATATTCCGCACATCATGCTTGTAAGCTAGCTGAGCGACCAATGGAATGATGGTTCTGTAGTAACAGTGATCTTAGAGTGAAATCAAAGATTAAAGAACGGTTATGAAATATGCACCTAACGAATTTAACAGAATTTGTCCGTGATTTATGGTTAAAATGGACCAGATAGGATACTTAACGTCCTGCTGTTTTGCTGACTTTTCAGTGGCGTGCGTCCATGTTATTTTATTATTCATGCTCTGTCACTTCCACGCTTTAATTTCTCGGTCGGCCATTGTAAAGGTTTTCCCGGGAAAACTGGTTTAACATCAAAATCTGCGGAAATAATAATTACTTTTGTTGGAAGAAAGGGTCTAAACAGAACTGAAAAATAATTATTTCCATCAAGTTCTACAAATGTGGCTCACTTTTTATCACAGTGCAACCTGGTATGGTGTATTTTATTGCTCTCATTCCACAGCATTCACCCTGGCAATGCTACCTAAGTGATTGAAATCCACATCTCTCGTAGAGCAGAATTATGGCTTCGAACAGGAAATACCGAATGAAATAAGAGGTAAGAAGATGATGATGAAGTAAAGTTTCTGGTTCGGTAATCCCCGAAAGTGGAACTCAGCTAATTGTGGATGGGTATAAAGTTATTGCTCGACGCGTCATTTGGCTCCCATGTTCAATGTAGTTCGAAACCAAATGAATTGAAGTAGGAAACAAATTCTCGAAAACCATAAGCTCCATGATGAAATCGAAACCTGGGCACATTTGTTTGTCCGCCTGGAGGATGTTCGTAGCATACAGTGGTACCAATAACTATCCGATCGCGAGTATACTTCATTGGATCTGTCCTCTAGTCCACGGCAGTTATGTGATTTTTGGCTACTGACAATTGCCCCGTAGTAAAACTGGAATTCGACTGATTTGCTCTGCCACCGGAATTATTTAGCAGACTGTACGTTTCGTGCACGCAGTACACACAAGCGAATGTTCCGACGCAAGTTCACGTCGCACGCCGCGGTCTGCTCTCTATAGGTAACTCTTTTCATATACAAGCGGTTGGCACCCATCGGCCTTATTCTCGTCCCCACAGTCGACGAAACCTGGTCGCGCACTCAGAGAAGTTGACTCGTGCCCGTGATATTGGAAGTCCAAGCTGAGGTAGCCAGATTTTAATACAGTGAAAGTTATATCTCACCGAATGGTTACATAAAGTGTCGTCGGGTATACAGAAGTTGCTGTTGACTTTTGGTAACCGAACCAGCTTGATATCCGATTGTCTATCACAGGCTGAACGTATACCGCTGAAGTTAGACCTCTCCTTCTTTAAGGTTCAGAAAAATGGCCTTTGATGATAGAAGGAAAGCAAAGACTGTCAGTGATTGAGCACCGATGTTTTCCTCGTGCTGCTGGAACAAGGTAGGGACACTGTAACAGCAATGTTGCAGTTAGGTGTAGGTTGTCGGGGATCATGGGTCAGGTGCTGGAGTAAGTGTTGAATGATAAAGTCTAAAACGGCAGACATTCGTCACGCATGCTTACAGATAAGTTCCCTCGGTGTACGTTGTCCTCCAATTAAGTAATAGTTTTAAAGGGTGAGGCGAGGCGGTCAGTTCACGACAAAGGAAAAATGTATGAATGCCTTAACCAGCAGATTTGGCCTACAAAGACGAATTAGGATTTCAAACTGAGGTCCACGAGACCCACCAACCATATGGTTGGAAACACTAGATGATATGGCTAGGTACAGCGTTCTGTGGCGTAGTATCTTTCTAGTTTTTTCCTCCTCCACATGGTTTTATTGAAGGACTTCCGCATGCTTTCAGCTGGATGATACTGCAAGTTAGTGAGGAAAATCAGAACACAGAAATGCGAGATTAGTGGTGGAAGGAACTGGGCCTCTTGCGATATTGCAGAAAGTTATGGAATGTTTTTGCCGGAATGAGAGAGTACCGAAAGTTTTTTCTACGAATTCATAAGGGGGACAAGTATTTCCACTAAATCACGTTCCAGGTTCACCTGGGTTTAAAACCACTCGGCAGATGTGTAAATCCGATGATGCGTTGTATATTTCATGTTTATGTAAAAATATTTGTTCGTTTTTATTCACTTTTCTAGGCGATCGGAATCAAATACTTTGATGCCATTTAAAGTTATTTAGTTTTTAAAAGATTGATTCCACCAAAAGCCCGATTTTCGACCTGGGTTTACAATGTTATTTTAGTTTTATGAACAATAAATCTGAGGTAAATAACTTAGATTGTATAATTGCCGATTCGATTAAAAATAACAAAAGTCTAAATCGACGAAGCAGTTGTTTTCAGTAATGCATTCTCAAGCCGTTTACAGATTATATATTAGACATTAGACAAAAGATCATGATCATAGACATGGAATAAACACCAATCATGGGCACCAGCCATAAGCATCATCCTCGCTGGTTGAATCAAGGACAAACTGGGTCAATAAATAGCGTAATCTTAGCGCATTCGGTTTACACTGGACATCAGGTGAATCCAGACGCTGCTTTCAAAGTTGTTTATTGTGTCCCCCCAAATAAATGCAACGGTGATCAGTGAGGCACTCTAGCGATCCCTGACCTGTGCGCCCAAAAGCATTTGGTCTGGGCACTCCAACTCCCATGACCTAAGATTGGCCAACGCCGCATGAATCTACCGTCCAGTCACTTAGAGGGCATCAGCTAGATAAACCAATCACGTGATGATGATAATTTGATCAATAAACCCCTGCCCATGATTGGTATTTATTCCATGTCTATGTCCATGATCTTTTGTCTAATGTCTACTATGTAATCTGTAGATGGCTTGAGAACGAATTACTGAAAAACAATTGTTTCGCCGATTTAGACTTATGTATGATGCAATGGGTATTTTTCAGATATTAAAAATAAGGGAAACCATAAATGAGCGGAAGATTAGTCAGGTGACAAATTAACCGTTCAGTTGGTTATTAGGCCTCCTATGAAGGCGATTTTTTTCTCGCACCGTAGTTTCCTTATTCTCTTATTTTATCAACTGATTTTTGTAACTTTATACTACCGTTTTACCTGCTTTAGACTCCTCTTGAACACGAGATTCTGATACTACTGAATGAACTCATTTTCCACCTTGCACCTTTTATTAACTTATAAGTAATTTTGCGGCAACCGTTACAAATACCTTGCCCAATTCGACTCCAAATCGCACTCCATAAACTCAAAACTCCAGTAAGCAACCGAAGTCAGGTAGTTAAATCCGAAGCGGTTTTGTCAAGGAGCAGTAAGATAAGAATAATCTTTTATGAAGAATCTGAAGTACATATAGAATTCCTGGAAGAAGATAGATGGGCCGTCAGCATTTAGTGTCACATTTGTGATGTAGGCAACCCCGCTCTGCTTTTTATTGTTTTTCAAAGACATGATGAGTAAAGCGTTTACTCTTATCCGCGATAACCGCAATGTTGGTGGTGGTATTTGGCTTGCGCTACCAACTGTGGTCACAGTGAGTTCACATAAGTCAATGTAGAGTAAGTCAAAGTAACTGAACGTGGTCTAAGTCACGTTTTCAGTATTGTAATAACCGTCGTCCAGTGGTTGAGTGACTCGCAGAATACAGACCCTAAACCCAAAGTCAGATGAGGCTAGTGGGTAAGCTACGTGTACCTGAACCCAAATTCACCAGTGAAAATATCAACATACCCAAATTATGGGCGATCTCTTCATAGGATACACAAATCAATGTTTGTCGTGTGCTAGTAAGGAAACGCACGCAGGGTGAAACTGGACCAAGTCCCAGGTTTACAATGGGAATCTATATTTATTGGAAGCGGAGGACCAATCGGCGACCAGGAGGGAGACATACACATAAGACTGAGATTGAAGCACGGTGACAGTCAAGTGAAGGACTAGGGCTGGGGTAAAGGACCAAGGTCAAAAATCAGTGTTTAGACAAACAAAGCAATGGGAGAAAGAGCAATAGAATAGTGCAAACAGTCACGACGGAATACCGAGATGGGCCAAGGTCGAAAGAGCGTGCGAGAAAAGTACACTGAAGTTATGGTCTAGATTATGCGAGCAATAATAACGGATAGAAACGGGGTAACGAAAGCTAAGGTGACTAACAGAATTAAAGGCGAATGTCATTAGGATACACAGAATAAATGGTGTGATCGCGTTAGCGCAGTCAACGAAAAGCTGCTAAAACAATGAAGCCATAATGAAATCATGAAGCAGAAAAGCCAGATCAGGCATAAACAGCAGGTTCTGAGTGGGAACTTGAATCATCAAAAGGACTTTTACAAGTAGAGAATTTTTAAACTGTCTCAATGCCGTACAACGCTTTGCAGCTGTCGAAAAAATAATGAAAACTTACAGACTAAAACGGCCTAACAATTCGTAAAAAAACATTCTCTGTATTGATTAAGATAGGTTCAAGGAGCAGAAATGAATGATTTCTACACGGAAATAATCTTGAAGACAAATGGAAACCTGCAACGGGGGAATGAGTAGAACTGACTACGAAAGAGGTCTTTGTGCAGTATTTGTGAAGAGTCAGCGGGCATCTTTTCTATATATTCGATGATGCAGCTACATGATTACTAGTTACGTTTGACAGGAGGTCTCCTGAGGCTATATCACACAAAAGGCTGATAATTTGTAAACCACTAAGAAGAGTACGGTAGTTATTTTTAGACCGGGAAGAATAATGACAGAATATCATACAGCTGAGGGGAACATATACTGTTGTTTGAAGGAAGGAATAACATAATGCGGATTACTGAATGTTGTAGATTCGCGTTATCTTGATTGACCACTGGCTAGCTACTTGTGCTGAGTCCAGTAATTGAGAATTATTGTAAGTAGTTTCCTTGTAGCTGCGGGCCAAATTGCTTGAATTTATTTTGAATGTAAAGGATCGTCGCTTACGTCCACCTTGTTCTCTGTACGCACCACCATCGACCTTAGAAACTACCCGAATGTTCCTTGTGAAGCAAAGAATTCGTGTTTACAAGAGAGATTTTCGAACCTTATTAAATGTCAGAAATCTTGTTTCACGGTCAAGACAGTTAGTAGCTAAAACAGAACCTCGTTCCAGGTATGATGTTGATTTGTTTTGAGGATTCTAAAGACTCCAGTGTTTGTAACTGACTACGGAAGCCTTTTTTCAGTCCGTTTATAATGCTAAAACGTCAAACTTCTGGGAATTCCCAGTGCTCTTTTGCTTCCTTGAATTTTATCACAGTTTGCTTGTACCGTAAAAATAGATTTTCACATTCCATCTATATTTTGCTATTAGGCACAAACGGTTTCATCCGACTGTTACAATCCATCCTTTTATTGTTCCAAAGCGATTGTTCAGCGAACAGTCTGAAGTATTTTGTCCGTTGCGAGACTACTTCAACAATCAGCTTTCCGAAAAAGATGCGTTTTATGGCTTCACTCTTTTAAAAATATTTGTTTAATTAGAACAGCTTGAAGCTACAAGCAAAATACCACAGAACCATGGTCGGCCATATCTTAGATCACTTTCATAGTGAATTATTTATTATTTTCAGTGGGCACCCATCCCAGCTTACTGGCTTATTCGCGTTATTCAACTGCATGTGTAAGCCTCTGTGGTAACTGAAAAGGACATTAATTTGTGTTCGCTTCATAAAATTTTTGTATATTACGATGGCGTAGAGCACTGTTCTAAATTGCGTTCCAGTTCGAAGGACATTTTCACTCTTTACAGCCTTGGTTGAGGATAATACAAGTTCTCGAGTGAAATTAAAGTTATCACATCTGGTATCGCCGGCAGTTCGCATCACGGATACCTGTAATCTGGGGCTCCCAATGTTCACAGCAGTGCACGTAAAGTTGAGGATTACATCGAGCGTATCACAGTTTGATGTTGAAATCGTAAGTCCTTGGATTCTACCAAGAAGGCTGCATACTTTATAAAAATCCCTGAAAAAGATGCGTATTCCCTGGTAAAGAATTTGGCTTTCCCTATTTTCCACATATTTTTGCTGTATGAATCCTCGAAGCGGTTACTTCTGAGGTATTTTTAACCGGTGAATTTCGAGGCTGCTGAACAGGAAAATTTTCATTCATCAATGCGAAGTGCCAGCCACTACGGAATTCTGAGTTGCAATGGCAGATGCAGGCCACGAAAGGCAATTTTAGTGATCAGCTCGAGATACGGAAACACGACAGACTAATTGACGGAACCAACTAACCCCAGTTGCAGTATGGACTTCTGCTTCATGAATGCACCTTCCCATCT
This sequence comes from Fasciola hepatica, assembly GCA_948099385.1. Taxonomy (NCBI): domain Eukaryota; kingdom Metazoa; phylum Platyhelminthes; class Trematoda; order Plagiorchiida; family Fasciolidae; genus Fasciola; species Fasciola hepatica. Next base: position 3,006,191 of record CANUEZ040000033.1, on the reverse strand, counting down.
ACAAAACTACTTTGTGAACAATATCAGGACATGCTTGGCGCTGTCAATAATGAGACGACAGTTTTGTTCGACGCGAAAAGCCCAAAGTCCATGATCTTCGATCAAGGCCGGTAACGTACGTACCTCGAAGCAATCAAGGCGGAAATAATCATCACTCTCGGCTAGTTCAGTCACTAAAGCTATGAAGTGAATGCAACTCGTGGTCAGAAGCGTTCCTGTCTGACCTGCCGATTTCTCAGTGCCAATCATCACAAGTGTGATAGGGTAGGTCTTATCCAGACTGTATGTAGAACCAAAAAGATACGTTTGGTCTAGCGTCAGTCCTAAGATTACAATTTACTCTCAGATTTTCAATCCCTTGCTCTGGTCAGTGCCAGTTCCAATCCCTTTCGCCATATTACTATCGTTTATTATTGATCATTTTTCCGGCGTTCTGTCACTGACAGCGTTGATTCATTTATTCCTCGGAAGGATTTTCAACATAAATCTTTCTGTGAAGCTCCCTACCACTACCATTTCAGTTAAAGGCTTTACTGGCCAGCAGTTACATGCACTTGACTCGTGTTAACTATTTATTACCGATGAGTAATCCAATACGTATAAGTGTTTATTACTCGTCATAGATCTGGACGTTTCCATTATTGGTTTGAACTGCATGAATCGTATATGTTTCACTGGATTTTTTGTCTGATTCTCAACAATTCTGTATTCGTAGTTTAACTCTTAAGTGTTTCTGGAGGTAGTATAAGGGATCCTGTGGATCTTAAATCGACCGGTATTATTCCCCGCTGACTTCGTGAGCCCGTGAAAATAGGTGTTAGAAGACTTGATGCGAAAAGGATGATTAATGCCGGTGAGTTCTTCAGCATGAGCCACGCCAATTGTGAATCTGGTATTATGCTATGGGAAAACTCCCAGAATCTGCCGTGACTACCATATTTCATTGAACGAACTACTTAAACAGTCTAGTCGTTTTATTCTAGAGCTTGAATATGTCCTCTAATAATAATACGGTGCAAATTATTTTTTGAAACTTGACCTGGAAGACGTATTGTTACAGATTCCACTCGACGAACAGTCCCACAAACTATCCACTATATATATACCGTTCGGGGTTTTTCAGTACAATTTTCTGCCAGTCGGTCTCAGCCTTTCCTCTGCTGTTTTTCAAAGCACTAATTACCCCCTCATTTCTTACGGAAAAGACGTGTCTTTCCCAGGATGACATTAATGTCCATGTTTCCACCAAAAAATTGCATGGAGACCGTTGGATTTTGTTGCTATCATCCCTGATAATTAGGTTTTTCCACTTCTGAGTCAGCTTGTTTGGGTTATTTGGTTGATGCCCACAGTTTTCGCCTTGGACCCAACATTATTGCTCCGTTATCTAATACATCTTCTTCCAAATAATTTGTTGAATTACTTTCTCCACTGGGTTCCCCTTAATATTACTCCAGATTTATTCCTATTTTCCACTAGAACTGCACCTTTTTTCGATCTTCTGTCTCAAAAAACGTTCCAATGATCTTCAGTGCATGAACAATGTTTACGCAGTTTGCAGACTTTTTGTCTACGAATGCTATACTTCGCACCTGTTCACACATGTATCTTTAATTGTTGTCAGGGATACGTCTCCTTCCAGTAACAGAGCCATGCTAGACCAAGAGGTCCATTCAGTTTTGTGCATTTCTCGCCGACTCAGTGCCGCTGAATGCGGATATCCCCAAACGCAGCTCGAGGCATAAGCTGCTTATTAGTTTGTCGCTCTTTTGCACACGTATTTATACGGCACTCTCGTCACCGTTGTCAATGATTGTGAAGCAATGAAGTTCATCTTTAATCCACAGCGGTCTTTGGGTAGATCGTCGGTAGTAAGGGTTCAACGACGGAGTGTCGCTTTATCAGCATATTCATATGACATTCAGCATTATAAAGCTTGATCATTTCCCCATGCAGACTGCTTGTCTCGCGACGCCATGTTCGAAGAAACCCCCGATACTGGCTGCTTGCTCACACAGTTACTACCTGTTGGTTGGCCAGATCTTGGGTGATGATTTCAAATGACCTGTGAACTTGTTTGGGTAATCGCATTACAGATTCCTTGTGCTTTCATATTTCCGCTGAGTACTGTTAGAACTCCTTTTCTGTAATGGCAGAACCGGATCTAGGGCCGTAGTTTATTCATAAACGCACTACTACCCTATTGTTGTACTTATTGTCTCTTTTATTGTTTTTTCGAATGTTGTCACCTTCCATGCTTATGAGTGTTAATATCCTAGAACCCTTTCTTTCCCTTTGATTTATAACTGCCTGTACCCGGGTCTCCCTGCGCCCAGGATGACTGTGAATTTTGCCTGATACACGCTTCTGCTCGGTCTCCGTCTTCTCGATGTGCCTGTGCGTGGAGTGAACGGCTTATTGGACGTCGGCCTAGTGTTTTTTCATGAAGTACGAAGACCGAGTCTATCTCGGATTCATTTTACACCGGTTGTCGTTTCGCCTAATCACCCAGATTCGCCTTTTCCACTATACTCCGTTATGTCGTGCTCTTCTTGAAAGGATTCTAGTTCCGGGTTGGAGCATATTGTGTGCTTTCAGTGCATTCCGTAGTCCTAGTGTCTTCCCGATATGCAACTTCGTGTACTTGAAACCAAGAAGTAATACTATGCAATCACATCTTGTGTTTGACATCGATGACGAGCAGATGTTCGGCTTTGATTTATTAGGTTCAATCAACGACGCGGATAAATTTCAGTGGCTTGTGGTGGTGTATTATGCTCCAGCGAGAGAATCACTGTACCTCCTACATTGCAAGCTGCTATTTTACAAGATTTAAATAAAGGACACCTCGGTTTTGCAAAATTGAGATTTCTTGTCTGGCTTACTTCTTGGTGGCCAGAGTTAGATGACGAATGATACCGTTTTAAAAAACTTTTCGTGACAGTCTACTAAAACTTCATATGCTGCCATGTAACCCGTATCTTCAGAGGCTTGGCAACTTGTTCATATTGATTATTGTGGTCTATTTCTAGGCAGATACTATGTCTTGATTATTATTGGTTCCTAGCCCCGTTGGCTAAAGGTATATTTCAAAAATTCCGCCCGTGCTGATTTCATAATTGCAGCCCTATGTAAAACATTCGGTTGAGATGATTCATGTGAGATTGTTACTGACCATGGGAGCCGTTTCGCGGCAAAGAATGTGACTGACTGGCTGAAATAGTGGGTTTTTTCCATTTGTTAACTCCACCTCGGCACCCAAAATCCAATAGGCATCTGAAAATTTTGTTCGTACTTTGGAGAGCATAGTTGCTTCTGCGTGTGTCAACACGTTCGATGAGCTCAATTGAGGTGGTCTTTATTTCTTAATGCAGTACCGTACCTCTGTGCATTTGGTGAATTGTTTGAGAACAGAGTACAGCGAACGAACTCGCCCAGTTTAGAATCTCCTTGGTTTGTTTATCACAGAGGAAATTAAATGCGACATTCCCGTGGTATTGTTTTTGATCGAATGGGTAAAAGTTTTTGTAGGACCCGTGATTTGGATGATGGTTCTTTGCAGCGTAGGCACTAAGACCAGATAACTTCTACCACGCCTGTTTCTGATTCCGTTTCTGAATACCCTGATTCTGATGTTTCGCAGTCTATTCGAGGACACAACGACTTCAGTTCGTCAGTTACCAAACCATCAGTGCAAATTCAAAGATTTGAAAGATTGCTCCATAAAGAACAGCGGAATTACAGAGGAATGGAAATTCTCTGAAGCTGTTACGTATGTGGTGACTGTTAATGTTGTGTTATTGATGTTTCTATTATTACTTCTTTAAGTGGTTGCACATATCAGTAGCGTAGAGTACAATTCCTAATTGCGTTCCAATTCAACCGATATTTTCACTACTTCAGCTTGCTTAGTTCGAGCCTGATAGCTTCAGTTCTAGAGTGAATTTCCGATTATCAAATCCTCCTAAGGGATTTCTCCGGCGGTGACAATGATGTAGGGGATCAATGAGCTTTCGGATACTTAAGCTGTACCGAAATCCAATACAAACAGCTTACGTGCGTATTTTTCAAGTAACCGTTTCATCAAAAATCACTCATTGATACGGTCAACTCAGTTCAGTTCAGTTAGTACAAACATTATCCACACATGGAGCGCTACGACTGCGGGAATTTCATTCGAAAGCAATAGTAAATCTTATCATCAAGAGTACGGAAAATAAATAGAAATCTATAGATGTAAATTCAGTGCCATTATGGCGTAAATCCTGCCTTCATTTTTTGTTCCTACTTCAGCGCATCCTCCAAAATGCTGTCACAAGTTTTAAACGGGAGTAGTGCACAGTGAAAGAGTGGCGCTCAGGTTCATTCCGGACGGCCGAGACGGCTCAGTGTCATGCAGCCACAGAAGCACAGGCAAGCCAAGTGGAGTAATGGGTACGATTAACGCGACTCTAGATCGATGGGCATGTGATCGATTGGCACACACGCATGTGCCCGCAGCTGAATGTATAGGCATGGCTATGTGCGTGGATGGGACCAATCAGTGGGGGATGCTGATAGCACGCCGAAACGCTCCCTCTACCGTTAGCTGAAACCAGCTTGGTAACGTTGATTTGGGTGTGGGATCCTACTGGAATATCGAGGTGGCGGAATAGAACAAACTGCGTCACAGGGATCTGAGTGAGTCGGGGCCAGCTGAGTGAATGATTGTCGACGGAGCATCTGGTCATACTGAATCTGATTCCGCAGAACTGAACCTTCTACACCTGTTGCCACGGATAGCTGCCACGTTGATTCGGTGGGTAATTTTACGTCGACACCGGGTTAAAAACAGAACGACGAGTTGTAAAAACCAAATAAATCTTCTGTTTTTCATAACTACTCGTCGATCCTTTTTGGTTTTTCCTAATGATAAGTTTCACACAGATCCTCGAAGTTTCACTGAAACCTAATAATCGGTTCACACTAGAAAAACCCATAATCACTTCTGAGGACTGAACGACGAGGTGCTCGCCATGACAAGGATGGCGGCTTGTTAACTGATCCGTCTTCTCACAGACTGGTAAGTAAATCTAAAGCCTTTTTAGATCACCTGAATGTACCTATTTAACCTGTGAGCCAGTCACTTTTTTATCATGGCAACTGGGCTTGCCACTGGTACAGCGTTACCCGTTCTTGTTCCTTATGTCAATTCACCGATAAACTATCGTGTAAGAAGTACATACTATTTGGATCATACCATTTGGGTTGTTTTAATTTGATGACTCATCCAAGAACGCATTCAGCTGGATCCACTCCGTCCAAGATGTCGACATGGGTTGCGAAGCGACAGGAACCTATCCGGCTAGAAAAAGCAGGATATGAACCGGAATTCTAGGGTGGTTTTAGTTCACCAGTAAAAGAACGCTACAGTTTGTATTCATCAAAACTGGATGCAACTGAAGAGTTAACGTGTCAGTCTCAGCTGCAGGAGAAACGTTGTGGATACTATCTTTAGAGTTCTAAGATTTCTGAAGGCATATGCGAAAAGTGTAAACACCGTACTCACGCCTGCAGTGTGTTTCTTGATGACTCCCTGCTATGTACTGTGCTGCAAATATACGTCAAGTTCATAACTCGTTATCAATGAACGAACTCAAAACTCTTATTAGATTACAACATACACGTAATACATATAGTAAGAGCCATTCAGTTACTTCATTATGGAATGCAAAGTTTGGATCGCAACTTTTTCCGAGAATAACAACCCGGGATAGGTTTTTTCTATCCAAGTGTCATTTTCACTAGGTACAGGAGCGAACTAACTACCTACATGCCGAACCAGTCAGATAAATTCAGTGCCAAACTATAGACACAAAACCATAGTAGGGTTACACTGCATCTGAACCTGGGAACATTTAAAAGGGGTCTGAAATGTGGTTGACGACTGGCTGAAGACGTCTTTTTTAAGCCTGATGGATAATTTGTGGAAAAAGCTACAATCTCACAACAGGAAACGTTTTCACTATTCTTCAGTTCCCACGTACATGCACCAAAAGTATGCGTAACCTATTGTACACGGTATTTTGACATTTCAAGAAGCTAAATACTTATTCCGAATTATGTAAAAGACACCTTTTGGGTTATTTCATTGCCTGAATGTCGGTGAGAAACAAATATTTCCGAAGGTTTACGAAGTATCTTCTTCTTCCAAGCAATAGTGCACTCTATCCTCCCACAATAACTTTGGCATCATTGAAAAGGTCGCATTAACAGAATTCGAATGCGGTCAGATAAGTCTTTTTCAAACACCTTACCGGAGTTATGATGGAAGTTGTCCCTATGGACATCTCGCCGTTCTGTCAAGGTTTTCCTCCTATCGTTCCAGGGTTAAAGAAGGCTTTATTACTTGATTGTGGTTAGTCACGACGGATTGAACTTCCGCAATAAATACATATTTTAAATCTGATTCTGACTTAGTAGAACATCAATGATGGTAATCACGCTGTAGTAGCGCCATAAATTGTATCAAGTGCATAGACCCTCCATCGATAGCAACACCTATCCATATGCCCCAGTGCATCTAGACATTGAGTGGGCTAATCTCTTGGACCCACTGACAAATTTTAGCAAGACCTTTGTGGCCGATTCCGCGGGTCAAAGTTTTCAAAATTCAATTCTTGTAATGGACTGAACACTCCTAAAAGTGACCGGTAGTGCTTAGAAAATGAGCATTTGCGTGATGTCTGCCGTGATTATGCGACCTCTCTTCGGTTACAGCGAATTTTAACGCAGAAAGTTTTGTTGCAGGTACGGCAGTATGCTTCGCTCACGGCAATAATCGATTTTGTGGTTCATTCCACCTTAATGTGGGAACCTTTGTGTAACAGAATCTTCAAGATATCCTACTACGGTGGTATAGCAGTGGGTTTGGAAATTATCTTGTCCATCAAATGTGTTCAATACAAGGTTGACCACAGCTCACAGGTCACATAGTTCAGTATAAATCGCTGAATAATTGCAAATATATTACACTACGGTATGTCATTGTAGTTTGTCCCGTTTTCATCGTATCTATGAGATTTAGCCCTCAGAACAGCGTACGAGGAAAGCGTTTTACGCGTTCACTGGTGTATGACAATGAATTTTTAATTCGATTCACAAATGGAAAACGCGAATGGTTTGCTTGTTGTCCTTGAAATACAATGGACTATTATCAGTTAATATAAACATTAGTTTCAGTGGTAGACTCAGTCGACATCACTATGCTCGATAGTTGTGCCTCCTGGCTGGGTAGATTTGTCTCGTGTAGGAGAGAAGTGTACATGATACCCGAAACACCGATAAGTTAATGAATTAATTCTTAAGCTACTTTAAATAAGCAAACTATATTGAGCATTCGTTATAGAACTCGGTGACTCACGGGGTGCGCACTTCCTCAGTTGTCTGTTCTACGAAAATGTAACAACACTTTTAAGACGCTGAAGACGAAGTCATCTGCAGGACTGTAACGTGCTTTGGAAGGTTAATTTTCTATAAATTTCTCAATGATTTTGCATCTGTTTAGGACTTGATTTGCTGCTTGAAGACACCAATGAACCCAATATAATCTAAACTGAAATCATTGATAGCACAGTGTGGACCAGAGAACCGGTTAAAATGGACTAAAATACCCCAAATCCACAGAAAGTAACCCCTTGGTGATTTGACTGGTTGCCGAAGGGGTCAGAGATAACACATTTAGTCACAGCACCTCAATAGACAACAGCCATAACCAATCACATTATGTTGTACAGTTGATACATTTTCGAACGCACTCCATAAATAGCAGCTATGGTAAAGCACTCATAGATCACCCGTTGACAACCAAACATGCCTTGATGGCTGCAGTCACTTGTACGGCCATTGAAACACCGATTGTGATGCCTACATTATCACAAGTGATCGTGCTCGAGGTTTTGACCTCCACTTTTTCCCCTATGAGAAACTAAACATATTTATTGTCCCATGTAACTTAGATAATCGCCTATTATTCACATAAACATGTCGAATTCGATGAACCTTACTAGTGAAGTTCTCGGAGTGCCATTTATAGCTTACAACAAACTGGGAGTTTTGATATAAACGGAAATGAAATTTTGAGGTTTGTGGGGCACTGCATATTTCCTACTTCCCCCATGTTTTGAAAGTCCCTTGGTACAGCATCCTCTTCGTACCGATGTTTGAATATACAAGACCTATGCATCTTTTGGACACACGCAGAAGCATGACAATACACAGCACAAAAATATCAACCATTTACGAATAAATCATTCGTTCTGGCACAAATTCGCTTTCTGATTTGTAGTGTCCTGGAATTCATTCCATCCAAGATCTAACGATGGTCAGTAAATCTTTCAGAAGCTTTCACGGGAATGACCAGCGCTCACACCTATATAATCTTGAACAAGGTGCTAGTCGACGTCTGGTATCTCGATATCCAGGAATCTGCAAGGAGAACTGTAAACACTTGTGAGTTCATTTCGTGTCGTTTGTTTCATTGTCATTGTACATCGTCAAGTCCTTCGACCTCACAATTCTCCGGTTGTTTTCTTTTGGTACTGTTATCTTCGATTAACTCGACAATGATATAGATAACTAGGGTATATATATATATATATATATATATATATATATATATATATATATATATATATATATATATATATATATATACTGGTATGTACATTACCACTCAATGAGTCCAAAGTTTTTTCTCTCCTTACCATAGTCTGAATATCCTTTTGATCAACACTCCACACAACTACGGATATTCGACGACGATTCTACCGACATCCACTCGGTTCATTTTAAACTACCCGCTTTTGCTCCAACCAGAGCTCGAGTATGATTCAGACAGACCGAGGCTATAGCAACACCCAACTTTGTTCATTCTTTTACCACACATTCTTATTTAACCGAAAGTTGACTGCTAAGTGTGGCCACCAAAGGCTGCCGCTCTTGGACGCTCCTCACACAAGCTCTCACAAATATGCTGATCGCTTTCTTCTCTGATCGCCTTCTTTTTCTCGGGGGTTGTGGGAAACATTATTCTGCTTATCGTGCTCGGATGGTGCCCAGCATGAGTAATCGACAGGTGGGCCACACGTAGTCAAACGAACTGACGAACACCTTTCATAAGGAAACGAGGAAGAAAAGCAACCTCTCAAGGCCATATTCACTAGTCCTCCCATAGCCAACGAGCGCGAACGATATTCCAACATGATTTAGGCACCCCCGTTCGACATTGCTATTGCCATGAGAGATTTCGATCCCACTCTACCCAACGAACCCCCCACCCCACCCCCCTTCTTATTCCCAAGCCAAATTGCTTCGTGAAATCTGTCAGAAAATGCTCCGAGAGCTGTTCAGTTCGCTGAACTCGGAGACCAATTTTGTATCGGTCATATCTTATCTCAATAGTGTCCTGGATTTTGGAAACTCCGATCACTGCTTTTTCATAGTTCTTCCTGAAATTCGTTGCAAATTTAGTCACCAAAGCCTAATAAAGCACTCAGTCTGAAAAGTGCATGCCCCGCCTAATATTCATTTGCTGGAAGGCGCGGTGACCTCTTCCAACTTAGATCCACTTTACGAGCTATTTGAAGTTCTGCTATGGAACATGATGTCCACGAAAAAAGACTGATGCGTACTGACCGTTTTGATTCGGAGAGGCTAAAAAAATTGCGAGGAATGTAAGAGAGAACGTATTGTTCATTTGTCTCATCGACTGATCAGAAGAGCAAACTCGTTCACGTATTTTTCCCAGTTTCCTCAACAGAGAACGTTTGTTATCTCTTTCAATCACCAGGTGATATCCCCAATGTCCTCTAATTGGTACAAGACCATTTCACGAAACTGTCTCAATTAACATACTTTAACGGTCACAGACCCTCTACAGTCCCTACCAACACCAGAGTATTGTAAGGTACGCTCTTATCATCATTTTTCTCGCTCTCTGCATGTATGACTCCGTCTATAACATCATCATTTTCTTTCAAGTATGCCGACAATGTTGTGGTCGGTTCTAAGTTCCAGAACAGTGCTGATGTCAATCCACCACAACAGTCTTTACCTGCGATGACGGAATGGCCCAACCCCGTCAGTTTAGCTCCTAATCGCAACAGGTTTTTAGAAGCACTGTTTTCAGTTAGTCGCAAATCCGCCGAAGTCACTTGGCATTAAAATTACCCGGGAGCAAAGACACAACTGAATCTTGAAAAAATGCGGCTCTACTTGAACAGAAGTAGGTCTTCTTTGTAAGAGAGCAGGGACAAAGTGCATCGTGATGTGAATGTACAACGCGATGGAAATAAAGCGATTCGTAACTGTCAGTCTTATTTCCTACCCCATATACCGATTTCCCGGCTATATATTTAGTAACATATTGCAAAAACGAATAAACTTCCGTTGAATATCCGCTTATATTTTTTCTTTTCATGCTTTAGAAGGTCGCGATTCACGTCGTATACTTCAGTGCTGTTTGTTCTCGTTTTCACTGTAAGCATCCTTACAATCCTTTCCGTTCCTTTTCAGGTTGCACTTAAATAACGAGTCTGATAAAACCTCAGTTCAAAGTCTTTGTCTGCTGGCTTTCACTGACTGGTGCGCTTGATATTACGACAATTTATTGGACTTGTTATTGACAATGGACCGTTTTCTGAAGCCGGACTGATTCTAGGCGGGAGTTCATGCACCCGATGCATAAAGACAGTGGACCCAATGGTACCGAACATTCACGAACTTCTTGCTTTCGGTCGATTCTCATCAACCAGATAAACTTATTACACTCACCAAATGTGTTCCCTCTGGTATATTTATTGCTGACTGCCATACTTTTGAATTCGCCATCTCTGTTTTACAAGGAATTTACGTTCAGCCGAAAAACGAAATATCCTCCCGTTTTTTACTTTCTACGTACAAACACGAAGAAGGTCAAGCTCTTGATCGGTTTATGCAGGAACTTCTTTTGCTAGCCAAAGAGAACTACTTCCAGGCCGTTAATGCGGATCAATACCACGACCCAGCAGCGTGGAACTCCTTCATCTCAGGTTTGCTTTCGAGTTACGTACGTCAGCTTTTACCTGAACAGAAAATACTTGATCTGGGAACTGCCGTAGAACAAGCTAAGTTGCTGGAAACAGCTCTAAACCAGTCCAAAGTGTATCAGAATAATGAAACCCTTATCCCCTGCAGCCTTACCAGCAACACCTCCGAATCAACTTCAAACTCACCTAAAACTGAAGTCGTCACTTCGGCTGCGAATACTTCCACCTGTTTCTTCTGCGGCTATGCTCGCCATCCTAGTGTCCTTCTGGGGAAGCAATATGCAGCAAATGTGGAAAAACAGGCCATTTCCAGAAAGTGTATCGCTCCAGTCAACGACTCGGGAGAGCAAACTCCTTTGCTACTACTTCACTCCAGTTGACTTTGAAAGCTGGGGCCCCTGACTGTCTGACGCGAGGTACAACCAATGTCATGGTGAACGGTGAACGGTGAACGCCTGCTCACCCAGGAAAATGCTGGGAGTTCAGAAATTTTTGTGTCTTCCGAAGTCGCTCGTAAATACCACTGGAATGTCCAGCCATGTTTCAATGAAATCTCTACGGCTCAAACTCAGTTCTCGAGCATCAGCCGTGGATTTTGTTACGCAACACTGCAATACAAACAACGTTTGCACGATCGTGTAAAAACCTCCTCGATAACCTCTGTTCTGACTTACTCCTAGGTCATGACTCTCTGGACCTTCGTGAGCGTGTCGAAATATCTTTCAATAGGCGCAACCCAACATTAACGCCAGGTGCACTTTCTGCGATGCGTATCAACCCCCAGCACTGCAAGCCTCTCGCAACGCAATCTCGTCGATACTCACCGGAGAACCAAATTTTTATCAACACCGAAATTCGTAAATTATTAGCGGAGGGTATAACAGAACCTTCAGAGTCACCGTGGAGGGCACAGGTGCTCGTCACTATCAACGAAAACAAGAAAAAGAGAATGGTTGTGGACCATAGTCAAACTATTAATCGATTCACACACCTGGACGCATACCCGCTCTCTCGAATTTACGATAGGATTCAGGAGGTAGCTCATCACAAGTTTTCAGTACTCTGGATCTGAAGAGTGCTTGTCATCAAATACAAATAAGGAATGAGGACAAAATGTTCACCGCTATTGAAGCGGGGGCAGACTTTACCAATTTACACGTATTCCGTTCGGGCTTACTAACGGTGTCGCTTGTTTTCAACGCATCATGGATAATCTCATTACCAACGAACATCTCAAAGATACATTTGCCTTTGTAGGCAATGTCATCGTATGTGGTAACGATGCTGTGGAACACGATGCTAACCTGGAGAATTTCCTAAAAGCCGCTGATCACAGAATTATCCTGAAGGACGATAAGACCGTCAACGCGACGCGTACGATCCGCTTGCCCGGTTACGAGGTTTCGAACGAAACAATAAGACCCGATCCGGATCATTTTTTGTGCCTGCGTGAAATCAAACCACCCAGTGACACCAAGTCTCAACAACATGTTCGCGTACTAATCACGCTAGATCCCTCGGTTCTCGAATAAGATATTTCCTCGTACTTACAACAAAGTCTTTCCTTTGCCTGTTGCCGCTACATATGCTTTCCGTGCGCTGAAAAATGAACTCGAAAGTGCAACCGTCACCGTCGTTGCACGTGACATACCACTTGTACTGGAGACAGATGCTTCCGAAGTAGCTATCGCGGCCACACTCAGTCGAGATGGCAATCCAGTCGCCTTTTTCTCAAAGACTCTATTTTCACCCGAAAGGCATCAGTCCGCGATTGAAAAGGAGGCATTTGCTATAGCTGGATTTGTAAAAAGGTGGAGTCATTACCTACTCAGAAATCATTTCAAACTGATTACCGATCAAAGATCAGTTGCTTCAGGTACAATACCGAACATCTTAGCAAGGTGAAGAACAAAAAGATTCTCCGTTCGAGGATGTGACTTTCATGCTTCAACTATGACGTTGTTTACCGTTCGGGCAAAGATAATCCTGCGGCCGATATCCTGCCACGAATTCACTGCTCCTCACTGACTTGTCGTCCGAGTCTCGAGGAACTCCACAATTCTCCGTGTCACCCGGGTATTACACGCCTTATGCACTTTATGAGGGCACGCAACTTACGGTATTCCTTACAAGATGTGAAGTCCGTGGTGACTCAATGCCCAGCTTGTTCAGAAATCAACCCTCGCTTCTTCCACCCGTCACATGATTCCCTCATCAAAACGACACGACCTTTTGAAAGAGTAAGTACCGATTTTAAAGGACCACTGCCGTCAGTTTCCAGCAATCGTTTTCTACTCACTTGCATTGATGAGTACTCGCGGTTTCCCTTCACCTTCGCATACTTCGACGTCTTTCTTGTCCACTGTCATTAAATGCCTTTGCCAATTGTTTGAGATCTTTGGCATGCCGTCCTTTTTCCATTCTGACAGAGGCTCCTCGTCTGTGTATTCAGAATTTGGAATTTTCCTCCATGACGAAAGGAACTGCGACCGGTACAATCACTAGCTACAGTCCGCAGACAAATGATCAAGTCGAACGGGTAAATGCGACACGAAGACGTACTTTTTAGTTGGGGCTAAAGACAGGAGAATTACCTGTCACTCATTGGGAAAGTTTTCTCCTTGATGCGTTACATTCCGTTCGGTTTTTACTCTGCACATCCACAAACGCTACCATACGAGAGCATCTATTTTCGTACGGTCGCAAGTCCGCCATTGGTACCATCTTCCCAACCTGATTATCAACTCCGGGTCGAAATCTCGTTAAAAGAAATTCCCGCTCATCAAAGCATGATCCATTAGTAGACGCAGTGGAGCTCGTCCAATGTAACCCACAGTATGCTCCAATACCTCCTCCCAGTGGCCGAGAGGAGACTGTTTTTTCAATTCCACAGTTGACTCCAGCGGGGACAGAACAATCCGACAACTTTATTTAGCACCCACAGACAGACCTTCGACAGGACATTGTTTGCAAAATTCAATTTAATTTTGGCCCCGATGTGCCAGTCAATACACCACAGTCCAACACATTGCATGACACTCAACAAAATACATCAGACGTAGTTGATAATACCACACAGCTCATTACCTAACAACAACGAACCCGACCATATTTTTTTCAAAGCCGAGAAGCTTGAATCCCTGATTACATTCCTGTTTACTCTACATTTCATAGTTTTAAAACTAACTCCAACTTTCCACAGTGTCCACCACTTTCTTCGGTGAGGGATAATGTCATATACTTCAGTGTTGTTCGTTCTCGATTTCAGTGTAAACATCCTAACAATCCTTTTCATTCTTTTCAGGTTGAGCTTAAATAACAAGTCTGATAAAGCTTCAATTCAAAGTCTTTGTCTTCTGGTTTTCACTGACTGGTCCGATTGAGATTAAGACAATTTAGCAGACCCATCGTCAATGGAACATCCTCTCAATAAAGAAAATTATCTTTTTATAAAGACATTCTTTTTCTGATTTGCAACGTTCTCAAGAGTACCTTTCAATAAAATTGAGATCAGTCCAGTCAGTGAAAGGTATGGTAATGAGTCCCCTAATTGGCTAAGTCTGGCGTGCTTTATACAGCTGGACAAACATGTGATTTCGATCGAGATACTGAACACTCGTAGCAAGCGCCGTTAGTTTTTAGTAAGGCTTACATGGTATCCGTATAATGATTGTGCATGAACTATGTTTGTGTTACAAAGCTAAACACATTCGACATCATCGATCTTGAATCACAACAATAAGCGACTGAAATTCTTATTCCTTATTCAATGGTTACTACTGCTTTTCTATTTGTGATTGCTTCTGTGAGGCCATGTTTTAACATTAGCGGCAGTTGGTCAAAATTATGCGGTCGTGCTGTATGGAACTTCTAGATTTGAATAATCTCGTGTGCGAGATTGAGGTTTATTCCGTAAGATTAAAATTTTGATGCACTACCTGTGAAAATATCTGATGAACATAAAATCGCTGTTTTCCTGAGTACCGGAAAATCGGCAGATTTGTAGCGAAAGCCATCTTCGTTCATACTTTTGCCTCTTTTATTGTTTAACTAAACGCCGACTGCCAAGCGCTGTTTCCATTTGGCCGTTGCTCTTGCGCACGCTCTTAAATACACTCTAACCACTATCTCTCCCAATCATCTTCGCGTTCCCACGGGTCGTGGAGAAGACCGTTCTGGTTAACGTAATTGTACAGTGCCAGACATTAGAGCAACGTGCAGATGGTCCACGTAGTAAGAAGGATCGAACAACCCCTTTTAATAAGGGAACCGCGAAGTAAGGTTTAGCGACTTTACATATTCCTTTATCAAGAATGTATCATTCATGTAGAAGCCTATTTTTTGAAATACGGAGGAATCAAGAAACGTGTGTTCTGGCATCTCCAACTATTTAATTTCAAAATTGCTAAACAACCAAATTTCGCCAAATCCAACGGGAACATTCGCAGGATTTTCGTGAATTCATTCTTCAACTTCAGATGCAACCTGAATGTTGTAATTTTGCACACCAACGAGAGAAAATTTCGTGACCGCCTGGCTACTGGTATCAGTTGTCAACAGTTGCAGCAAAAACTGCTTCTGCTACCGAATCACACTCTTTAAAATGTTCACAAAGTCTGCAAGTAATACCAAGATGAGAACAGTCTAGCTGAATCAAAATCTCACATCACGTGCGATCGCAGTTCTGGGTAGGCCAATGGTCATCCAATAAATTCCCACCAATTCAAACAGAGGAATACCGTAATACCCTCTGGCGTAGATCATCTGTCCCATCTTTATGGAGGCACGCCTTCATACTTACTTGTGCTCTTAGTGAGCCCCGGTTAATCGAGTTTTATTTCTGTGTCTTTGCAGATCGTGCATGTGCAATACCTACGGAAGAACACAGCGTCCTGCACATCCTAATGCCTGTCAAGTCCAATCGCAGAGGAATCGGAATGGTGTATTTAAAGTGAAAAGTATCGCTAGTCAGTGTGACTCTTATGGAAAATTATACTCTCGATCCAACTTTCGTTTCCGTGGTGCTAATCGTTTCAGATGTGGCAAACTCGAGCATATCCAGTCCGTCTATCGGAATTCCCGGACGTACTATTCCAGCTGCCAATAATTTGTCCCCCGATGATTCTCCCTTTTCCTCTCTCGCTGTGGGTGCACTAACACAGAAACGCACTTTATCTTTTCTGACCCGTAGCAATATTCAGCATGATTTTATTTTTTACACTGGTAATACTGAATCCTTCATTCTTGAGTCTGTGGTACGAGAAACTACTCCAGATTTGAAATTCTATTCCATTAACATCGCTGTAAAGTGTAATGCCAGAAATGCTTTACCAATCTTCAGATTCTGATGGCAATTCCTTCAATGTTGGTTGTCTTGTCATTCAGGAGCTTCTATACTAGGATTAACGATTAAAAAGACTCCGGAATTTCTATTCTTGTTCTGACTTACGATTGCGTGTCCTTAACTGATTTGTTTTCGCGATGATCCTAAGCCATGACTGATATGAAAAATGCTCCTTTGAAGCCCACAGTAAATGTTGACCCTGTTTTTTGTAAATCGTGGTGATTTTCTTGCAGTTTGCAAGAACCTGTGAAGAGGCCGTCATATCCTGTCGTTTCTATTTGTGCTAAAACCTGTCAGTTCATCCAAGTGGGCTACGCCCAAAGCTGCACATTTGAAATCAAAGGGCAGAACTCCAAGGATTTGCGATGATTACTTTATATGCTTAACTGCAATCTTCGTCAGAAAACATATACCACATAAAAGCATAAAAATACATTATCCCAATTCAGCGGTTCAAGGTAACTCTCGGGCCTGGATCCAGAAGAAGCATATTTACAAATACCGTTTCAACCTGATTTATGTGAATGAGCCACAGTTAACACCCCCCTTAGGTTGTGTCCATGTAAATTCTGCCACTTGGGTTGAGGGTTTTCCCAGTTGTTTCCCGGTCTGTAATAAACTTGCTTGTTAAAGAATAGGTCGGTAGTGAGTTATCTAAATGAAAAAGTTATTTATGGTCCCCCAAAATCAGTTCATGATGAAATGTTGCATTCAGTGCGACAGTGGCTTTGTGAATTCGTCACCATTACAGAATTGCTTCGGGAACTAAATGGTGAATTATGGCGCTACCAATTATTGATTTATCGCCTATGATGGCGGTCTTGTTTACACAGGGTTAGTGGCCACGAAATATCAGATAGAGCTCTAAATGAATCAGTTACTCCAAAGTTGATAACTATGATTGGATCATCATGAGTAAACAAGCATCTTCGTTAAACTTTCAGAAGTTAAAAAGCTGTCATGCCAAATGACTTTTTGCCATCTTTTTCATTTCAGATAGTCTGGGGTGAAGCAAAAAAAGTACGCCAATGAAGACTTTCTCGAAATGAAACTGAAGTGAGTGTACTGTAAAAATTTACAACACCCTTGTATCTACATGTTATTGAACTGCGCTTTTTACACCGTTTTACCTGTAAGACTTCAGTGAGTGAAGATTTACTCTACGAAACTGGAGGTATACAGATTAATTTTGCCTTTAAATGAGTTCAAAGAAGGCATTCAGAAATATGATTTGTGCGAAGTTCCTTTGTGAATTTCACTATACCAATCATAACACATGCTAAATAAGTCACTGTAGAGTAGCAACGGAGATTTGTGTAAAAGAGTAGGAGTCTGAATTCGGAACATGTCCAGCAACGCGAACGTCACACACGTTGGTCCTCAGTTTTATGCGACACAGCTTAAATAATCCTGAAAGAATTGCAGGAGTAATACTGGTGGAAAATACCGATAACCGGAAGAAAAAAATAAGAGCTTTTTACCCCAAACTGCCTTAGAGTACAAATAGAAATAAAAGTTCCAGATAGTGCGGCGTTTCTCAGAAAAAAGTCAAATCTGTTTGACTGTACATGATTTAACAGAGCAACACGCAGCTGGCCTACTTGAAACGTGGTGAATGTGATTCAGTGGATAAGTCGTTCATAAACTGATTGACAAACGCACCTTATAATAGGCGCTACAAAACCAGCCGTGCCAAGTAAAAAATTGATTTTCGAGTTAATTAACTATTCTCTTGAATCAACGGTTTCCTACATTAGGAAGAATTTTTCTAACAAACAGGCTAATATTAGTTAAAAGGTTATGATGATGCACTTATTAAGCTCTTTGTCATACGGCGAAATATGGCATCACGAGAACAGTAAAACAGACGTAACAATCTCGCAGTTTATGTTGTGTAACAAGGTAATGATACCGGTGCCAAAGATTTTAGGCGCTTTGGCTGTGTGTGCAACAGATTCAGCTAGATGGTTGTGAATTTTGCCCCAACTAACTGCATTGCCGAGGGTAATTTATAAGAATCTTAACTTTCTCATATCGCAGCCCATAGTGATGATAAAACAACTGGGCACACATTGAATATAAGATGACGAAAAATTTACGATTCCATGCTTTTCACCTTCGGTGAGGAGAAGTTATTCACTAAAAAATTCCTATTTCGTAGTTCAGCCGCAGTACCTGAGCCTCACCTCCCAACCCGATTTCAAGAGATACATGAAATATTATAAAATAAAAGGGAGTTCATTCACTCAGTTTAGCACACAACTAAGTTACTACCTCCGAGTGGTTCGCCAATATGCGAATCAGTTGTGGAGCGGGAGAATTCGCAAAAACGTTAACGCATGAGGGGTACACTAAAATAAATTTTGTGGGCAGCTCCATGCACAACTGCATGCTACTCCCAATGAATTCAAAAACCAGGTATTCAGTTGATATTATTGGTGTGCGATTGATTGTCTTGCTACAAAACAGAAATTTGAATTCTCGTTCCAAGAGCGCATTAAATACTACTGCAGAACAAATAAGTTACGTAGCAAGCGCGCACTGCTGGGCATTACCAGCTCGGTTGGATTATGGGATGTTTAATGAGTTGGTGGATGGCTAGTTAATTCATTCAATTAGTCCGATTTCCGATATTTAGACGGTTGAATAATTAGCATTCCTGTCACTATCCCCGCCCTCAAAATCTCTCATCAAAAGTTTAGCCAGAGCATTGTCCATTATTCAATATATTCAATACTCGTTGGCTCACATCTATTTCAGATGGCAGAGAAAAGCGTGACACACGAGATGATTCGTACTACAAGCGGGATAGTTTTCATGGATGTTTGTAGAATCTACTTTTATGATCTTGTTACACTACACATCGAAAAAGGATTTTCTACGGAAATATAAAGAAAAAACTGTCAAACATTTACAGAGTATACAGAACACTTTCTTACCATCTTGACTTGTTCATTGCTGACAGTTTTCGGTTCGCAGCAACCTACTTTCCAGCTAGTAGTTAGCGTGGCAACTGTTACTTGAAGAGTATAATATTACCATGAGGCGGTATCTAAAATGCCTAAACCGCTACGAGGATTCTAAAGAAGCGATACGAAACTTTATCTTATTGACTAAAACTTAATCTTGTGGATTGGTACAGTCAAATAAGAAGCACAGCAGCTCATTCATAACGGGCGGGTTTCGTTTACTGAATCGGCCGGCCACATATTTACAAACCATTTGCATCACGTGTATGTTTAGATTTGCAATTTTCTTTCTGGTTCCACCTAAAATGTCAGGCATCACGAATCCAAGAGTTCCGAAGCGCTTCGGTTCTCTAGACGGGAATGAAATTTTGTTCATGATTCACTATTGTAACAGCCTGGACAGCCACCACTGTTCACATTGCGTCTTTAATTTCACTATCGCGTATTTACCCAGTCCAAACATAGGTGCACGTTTTAGTCCTTTTATTTCAACTAACAAAGTCCAATGACCGTGCTTCTACCAGTGATCGAGAGTCAAAGTCAACCAACCCAACCACGGTTACCTAGAAAGGCATCACACTGCCAGGTGGGAAGAAAAGGTTTTCAATAATGATATTTTCCCTCTACAGAGGGGTTCAGACTTTACGCACAAGTGTTTTGTACCCTAAAGTAAAGTTCAAGGTAGCACGGTAATTTGACCAACAGCTAATCACATATCCATCATTCAAGTTTCCATCAAAACACGTGATATTTATAGCGAATACCTTCACTCGTACATGTCCCGAATTCATCGATGAAATTTTCCGTACACATTGCCTTACAGTAAAAATGTGCACACGTAGAGGATAGTCATGATTACCTTGCACATTTTTTCTTTATTTATGCCAAATGACACACCAAATCTAATAGGTAATGCTAGAAAAAGATGTCTGACTTACTAACTGGAAAAAATTTATGAATTTTTATTCATTTTTATAATATTAATATCCGCATATTACAAAACTATTTTGGCACGCAGTTCCTTTGTAACGTCGGTCTTCAGCCGGTTTTAGCCGGTTTGCTCATTAGTTTTACCAAGCAAGCAGCTAAAAATATATGACGAAAACTGCGAAACCATCACAAAAATATAAAAACTTATGAAATATGGTCATAAGTTGCTTTATATTCTCTTGAAAAGTTTGTTTAAATGGATCGACGTCGACCACATCGTAGTCGTCGCTGGAAGCTCGTCGCAACAGTCGATCGGCTATACGTCACGCAATTTGGTGATTGTACCTTATAGTTACTAAGGTTTTTCAGATTCCACCAAACTCAGTAAATACACTTTATCGTGCAATAACATGTTTCTTAATCGTACAGCAGCTGAAAAAGGATTTAAAGTCGATGGACGATTTCAGACAACTCATAATGTATTTTCTTATTCCTAATGGCGTTCCAGGTCAACAATCTATCTAGACTGACTGCCGAAAACGCTGTTGAACCAATCAGAAGAATGCTGATCACAGATGTTTCTGATGATTTCGCTCTAAAGTGCTGCTGGACCAGCAGCGCATCCAAAGCTCCTGTAGCACAACTGCGTATTATCAGCACCATCAAAGGTAAACTGGCATCTGCAAATACTGCGTACTTCAGTATACAAAAGAATTGTCTGACAGTGACGCTGAAAGACACGTTCGTCAGTTGTTTAACAATGCTAGGGATCTAAGGGTCTCGGGAAGAAAAAGGCGAGGTTTAATTTACTTTTCGTTACCACCGTCTCAGCGATGGATTTTGTTAGCATTCTCGCAGAAGACCTGGTATGAAACATGAGGATATTTTCCATGCTTATTTGGTTCACGTGAAACACAACCGTTTCTTCACGTTTTCATTTCCGATAGAGTTGTACCAAAGATGCACGTTCTCATAAACATTCCGTTCCCGGAAAAATAAGCTTAACATTAAACACCGTTTATATTGGCTAATTGTATATATGCATTTACCGA
Source organism: Fasciola hepatica (assembly GCA_948099385.1). Classification (NCBI taxonomy): domain Eukaryota; kingdom Metazoa; phylum Platyhelminthes; class Trematoda; order Plagiorchiida; family Fasciolidae; genus Fasciola; species Fasciola hepatica. Next base: position 2,984,830 of record CANUEZ040000033.1, on the reverse strand, counting down.
ATATATATATTTATCGATCAATTTGCTTATTGCAGATACCTTGTTTGTTTTTGAAAGTGCATGAAGATTATTCCATATCTTCACTTCAGCCTCTTCACTTACAGACCGAGAATGAATTGACGGAATACGGCGATCTTGTGCACGTTCGACACAGTCGTTCACGCTTATAGATTTCCTTTTTTTATTGTAATATATATTACAGTATTGATCGTGGAAAGCTATGGAGTTAAGATAATTTTTATTATACTTAGGTGTAGTTGTGCTGAGGGGTTTTCTAACTTTCCAAACTTACGTACACTTTTTACATCTATCTTGTGCAATTAATATCTTAGTTTACAGCAACGACCACGAGTCCGGACGTTTTGCAAAAGAACCTCTTACTTTCTTTTGTTAATATGCTTCATATTTATGGGTTACTAGAAATGTCCGTGAATGTACACTCTCTCATCCATACTCACAAATATTGGTACGACTAAGGAAAATTAGATGCATTCAGCGCTTTGCCTTCCAAGTCATTTCTGCATCAGATTAAACGTACACTTCATGGAACGACAAGACTGTGCTCTTAGCCATACCGACGTTTCTCTGAGGCCCACATCTCGGCTACGTCTGTTGAACAAAACACAGTTCTGGCATCGCAACAAGAATCAGGCTTAACCATCTTGGGAGTCGGCGGTTATACTTCAACCATCCGCAGTTCCGATAACGTGGATTTAATTAGCGGATCACCGTGCACAGTAGAATGGATGAAAATAGCGACGTAGTTTATGCGGAAATAGGCTACCTTGGAAGACTTCTATGATGCCTTATCCCATCTAGATTACTCCCTTTTTTTGCTAGCTGTTCGGTAAAGACTACTTACACATGAACCATCGAAAAAAAGCAAATTTAAATACTTGTTACTTTCAGCCGCAAGCGGTTACTGTGTCATTCCCTTATGTCATACAATATAATGTTGATCAACAATTCCATTATTTTTACTTCTTTTCATGAGCAATACTAACCAGTCTTGGTTTTTAGGTGACTTCCGACGCCAAGTTTTACTCGTCACGCTGGGGGATGACAACGATGAGGTCTGTGTCACAAGCCGACCATGGCTTTCTAGTGACCAAATGTAGGTCATGAGTCTCAGTATGACAGAGGATCGGCTCCATTGTACGATTCAGGCACACCAAAAGCCCGACGAAAATACCACATGGCGTCCAGTTAGAACTATTCTACGCACCTGGAACGAATCGTCTTCAGAGCATTCCTGACGCGCTTGGGAAATGCAAAGGAAGAGAACTGGATGACGAGTTACCGTCCATTGAGGGACAGTGGCAAGGAGATTGCTGAAGCGAAAGTCGTTGGTCTCCCTCACACTGTTATAAGTTTTAGGAAACCGCCGGCCACCTGGGCATTCTCCGACGAGGAGAACAATCAAGCTAAGGTTTTTCAGCATCCAGGGAGTAAAATTATATTTCAGTAATAATCGCTTAATACTCAACCATACCTACTAGTAAACAAGCCACCAAACAGCTTACCAGTTCAAAAGGCTATATGCAAGGCGAATTTTCATGGTCGTTATCAGCCTCATTACAAGTAAATCCACCCGCGTTAACACCGCCAAGGTTGTTCCACTCACTCTCAAGGCCCTTGAGTAAGTTGTTGAATACGAATAAACATTTTAATATTTCAGCTTCCGCTTCTTACGTCACCCACAAACGTCCCCGAATTTTACAAACCCAAGAAAAGATCATCAAGCCTCTGATCGCTTTGTACGAAAACAACCTGCTAATTCAGTAAATTTTGTCCAACGTGGTCAAGGTTCACAATCCATCCACACCTACTTTTCCCTTCAGAACTGTTCCGAGGTTTCGCGAAGTAGATCGGGATATGTCTAACGTGGAGTTCTGCAGGGAGCTGGTAACTACATCTTTCTATTTTACCTTATGCCTATAGGATCACATTATCAGCTTTACTCACAAAGGTGCCGTGGGTAAGTTTGTGTGGCAGTCGGTGGCTCGCATCATGAGAGTACGCTCATCAAAGGGAATTACCTATTCCAAGGCCAACGGAAAATTGGCTTTAAAAAACTACCGTGCATGGAATAATAGTCGGTAGGTTGAATGCTGTTTTATTTATGCCTCAGATGATACTCGCAAGAGGAGCATGGCTTGCAGTGATAAGGAGGATATAAACTTTGCCGTGCGACAAAGGCTGCATGATACGACAAAGGACACCAAGCAGCGCGATCCAATATCGGAGTTACGAATATTTCAGTGGAGAGTAGCTACTTTTTTTTGTTTCACAGCGAACGGTGGGTGCGAAAGAAAATGCTGCTCCATCGGAGAATGTGGACATGGATGCTCAACTGTGTTCTACATCTGTTACGCTAATGAATGTTGCCGTGAAAAATGGTCCGTATTATACTCGGATATTGTTTCGTAAAAAATGTAACCTCGGTTTTATTCACAGTAGCGTTGGCGAGAATGCAACTATAGCTGCAATATTAAGTTATTTATACCGACACGTCCTAAGTAAATGACGCTTAAGATTGGTTTCATTTACGGCGATTTGTCTAATAAGTACTTTATGAATAACTATATACCACAAATGGATGGATTCCGTGATAAGTTTTAGATAAGTCTATTTAAAGTGCTGGGGCAAACCATTGCTAACTTGTGATTAAATCCCTTGAATCGACCCCTGCTTATCACAATGCAAACAGGAGCCAATAAGGTCTGTGAGAATAATATTCCCAAGTTTCGGCAAACATGCGCACGCCCCACTTTCTCGTCGTGGTGTCATTTCATTGGTTAATAGCATGGAAACAGACGCGTTGGGCGAGGAGGAGCGAATACACTTTCATACCCCAGTAGAAACTACGTTGCATGAAAGCATAGGGACGGAAAACCACATTCACATCTAATGGTCCATTAGGACGGGGCCAAAAGCTGGGATTGCTATTCTCACAGACCCCATTTTCGGTCTCTGTTTGCATCGAGAAAAAAAGGGACCATTTCACGGGATTTTGTAGTGGCATTTAACCTCGGTTATTTGATTAAAACACCTCAGTGTTTACCTGAACTCGCGCCACCAAGCGCGGTGGCCACTTGACCGTTGTCCGTGCACGCTACACGCACGCATTTTCAATATACACTAACTACTCTCTCCCTACCTGTACTGTTCTCCTTCTCATGGGTTGCAGGGAAAAATTGCTCTGGTGACTGTGGTGACATATCGCGGAGTACCACTTTAACGGACAGGTGGTTCAAGCGTGTTGTGAAGAACTAGCAAACGCACGTACTAAAGAAACAGCTTGGTAAGGTCTAACTAACCTTACAGTCTGACCGCTTTTGTGCTGGCTAGGATACTTCCTACTATTCCATTGCACAAGTGGTTGTTTTAATGTGCCGTAAAATATGGGTACAAAAGAAATCCCTGAAGTGATTTCATCGTGATAGCGAAATAATGGAGTATATGGAAACGTATTTTTTGGGAAAAGGAACAAAATAAAACATTATGTCCAGTGTTTTATAGGATCAGTTGTAAACCTTCCTGCAACCGCTCGAAAACAGGCAACGAACCGGTCGAACTTTGAGCGGTTTTTCACACTAAAGAAACGAATCAAAATTTAAAAAAGAAGTTGATTTCTCACGTGTTTATTTTCTCAATAACACAGGGAGGAACATGTTAATGAGCATATAAATCCAGAGGCTAAAACCGGCATTTCAAAAAAAGTACATCTAAATATACCTGAGGGGAAACAACTTTTACATAGGTTGTTTCCTTTTCGTTGGTATACCTTTTTTGCGGTCTAATCAGTTTACATTGATCCAAGACTATTTTCATTTTGCAATAATTTATTTCTCGGGCATAAAAACATAAGCGTAGTCTACTTACCCGCAGCAGCATATTTCGCAAATACATTGTACACCCCCTCGAACCATTGCCCCCGCGGCGCGCGAAAACCAGGAATACCTTTAAAATAGTGCCATTTGTTTTACTGTATAGTTCAGTTCAGTTCCTTTTGCACATGACTCGGAGTGGCTAGAGCCAATCGTGTATCCAGATAGTTGTGTTGTCGGCGCGTTTCCGTAGCTCCCAACACTGCGTGATTTTCTTTTTCTGAAAGGCAGAAATTTTGTGCAGTATCAGCCCTGGCAGAGTAAGGTGGAAACAATAAGTAAATTGCATCTGACCCTTAAGTCTGCTTAACATATCTCGGGGTATACTGCCACCCAACATATGTCTACTGCTTTCTTAAAAGCCTTCACGGTTGTGGTATTTATGACCTCTTCCGGGAGCTTATTCCAATAGGGTACCACTCTATTTGAGAAGTACTTCGCCCTAATTTGGAGCCTCGAATGTTTCCTTTGTAATCTAAGGCTATGCCCCCTTGTGCCTCTCTCGGGGATCAGAGAGAAAAGGTCTTCTCGACTAATTCCTGACAGTCCTTTCATTACCTTGAAGATTTCTATCAAATCCCCGCGAATGCGCCGTCTTTCCATCGGGAATAGGTCTAGGGCACGGAGACGCTCTGTGTAGTTGAACCCCCTTTGCCCAGCTATCATTCTAGTGGTTAGCCCTTGCACTTTCTCTAGACAGTCTTTTTCCTTCTGGTAGTACGGTGCCCAGACCTGCACGCAGTACTCCATATGCGGCCTAACTATGGCCTGATATATCGGAACGAAAATCTCCGGATCTCTACACGACATAATGGATCTAACTCGAAAGAGTTCTCTCCTGGCCTTATTGGCTGCTGAGGTGCACTGCTTTGACGGCTTGAAGCTGTTGTCCATTATAACGCCCAAGTCTTTGACTTGCGAGAGCACTTGCGATGACAGATAATGGCCACAGCCAACACAGCGTCCATAATTCTTTCAAAAGTATGAACACCGGTTATGCACCCACCACTGCCCAGGGTATTTTACCGAATCCCCGCCAAAAAAGTGAGGGAAACGGATAACCTCATCTTCGTAGTGAGTATTGAGTATGTCAACCAGATAGATGACGGGTAGCACTGTGGCCCTTCTGCAGTATGTTTTATTCGACTCTTCGCTCATTGCATACAGTCTCAATGAACACTCGCTGTAATGTACATGTGTGGAAATCCTCCCTAGCCATCGTCATATACTTGTATTGTCGAGACTATCCTCTCTATTTTATTGACCCTGGAACAAATACAACGTGCATCAATCACTACACTTCAACATTTGTTTATATTTTGCTCACGTGAAGTGGCATAATTTTGACTCGAACTTGGGCTGCCGTGACGGTGGTACCTGACATTGGAATTTGTTGAACTCTGGTCCTCGTTGTTAGACGTTGTGGCCGTACAGTTGAGGTTTGTATATATTTATATGTGTATAACTTGATAATCCAGTGCCGTAGAAACTACGAATCAATCTTGTTCTGGTTTTTGGATTCGTTTTGAATTGGCTACGCGTTGCTCACAGTCGGAATAACCGTTACAGTACTCAACTTGGAATCACCAGGAGGAAATCAATCAGCCAGGGGGCTGGTGAGAAACCAAAAGTTCGGCGGAATGCCGTACTCGGCTTCCTGGCCCCGACCCCGATAATAGTAAAAAAGCCGCGTGCCGGGTCGCAAATAGTTGTGTATGAAGACGCGCCGAAAGACGAGAATTGGCAGTACTGTCCGAAGATAGATGACAGCTCGACCCCTGCCAGGCTGGATGTTGTGGCAACTCCTATAGAGATGAATTGGGAGTCGTCGGAAATTCTGGATCGTCGGCCGGCCTCATGCACACCAGTGCGGACATCCGAAACAAAAAATGTGTCATCATCTCAGGCTTCGCCCCTGAGAAACAGAAAGGAGCGAATAACAAGAGATACCTAGGCGACAGAGCAAACGCGGTGGTGTTATATACTAACGCGTGTAGTATTAGAAACAGATGGACGGAACTCGCCAAAACTGCTGACGAGCAGAAAGCATCAATAGTTGCCGTCACAGAAATGTGGCTTTCTGAAGAAGACCATGTGCCAAACATAATAAGTGACCGTTTTGCCGCCTATAGGCAGGATCGAGAACAGGATCGCCTTGGTGGTGGAGTAGCCACCCTCGTTAGGTCAGGTACAAACCACCTTGAGTCTCAGACCAAGATGTGCACTAGCAATATCCAGTTATGCGCCGTTACGATCGTCCTTCCAGGCAGAGGGGTTAACGTTGTCTGTGTCTACAGGGCACCAAGCACTAACCACGAAGAGGACGTTTGTTTACTGCGGACTTTGTCTGAACTAGTCAAGGACGTACAAAAGACCCTCATAGTGGTTGACTTCAATCTTCCGCACATCGACTGGGTGGCTGAGGTCTGCGTGCCGGGATCGGAGAAGCAAACCTACTAAGAATGGCTGCATGCCAATGCGTTGCACCAGCATACTAGGGGAAATACCAGATATAAGACTGGATGCATTCCTTCCTTGCTGGATCTAGCTATAACGCGCTTCCCCGACGATGTGTCTGGACTGCATTATTGTGAACCGCTGGGCAAGAGTGATCACATGTGTGTCAAAATAGTCCTATTTATGTGGCAGCCCAAGGTGCCCCCAAGGCTGGTCAGACATTTCGGTAGTATAGACATAGATAGGCTTCGTAATAGAGCGATGGGTTTGACCTGGGACACGACAGAGGGGGCTACTGTCGAGGAGCGCTGGCAGGCCATAAAGGGATTTCTGAATGCCCTACAGTTCCTTAAAACAAAGGAGTGGAGAGGGTAAACCCATGTGGTGGGAGGCTGCAATAGCCAAGGCCATCAGACGTAGAAACCACAGCTGGAAGCATACAGAGCTTCCGGCAGTCAGCCAGCCTGGAACCGCTATACAAAGCTGAGAAACGAGACTGTGAGCTACCTGAGAACTTCCAAGCGGGAATTTGAACTCAAATTGGCCCAGTCCGTAAGACAACAGCCGAAAACCTTCTACAGCTCTGTGCTGGCGAAAGATTCGACAAAGAATGCCGTAGGTCCACTGTCCACTAGAGACCATGGTATTGTCAATGATGACCAGGGCAAAGTAGGCGCCCTGGGGCAATACTTTGCAGTGTACATAGAATCGATAGTGGGATATGAAGAGATCTGGCTCTGGTGCATCCTTCTGCTCACTTAAACAACCTGAACCTCTCAGAGGGAAGCGTGTGTAAGTACCTACTGGAGTTCAACAGACACAAGTCATCGGGGCCCAGATGTCATCCATCCAGCTATCATCAAGCCCTTGGTGGGTATCATAGCTCCATCGGAATGCAGGCTGTACGGGTCCAATTTGGACCAGGGGAGCTTCTTCAGGACTGGAAAGTCGCGGCAGTCGTGGCAATACATAGGAATGGGCCCAAGTCGGCTGTGCAGGACTACAGGCCGGTGAGCCTAACTGGCATCCTATGTAAAGTCCCGGAGAAGATCATCCGTGCCCATATCTGCCAGCACTTACTGGAGCACCCCATGTTAAGTCCGGCCCAGCATGGAGTCCTGAAAAAGAGATCTTGTCTGACTAATCTCCTGTGCTTTTTAGATGAGGTAACTCGACGACTAGATAAAGGTAGGTAAGTTGAGGTGTGCTACCTCGACTTTAGCAAGGCGTTCGACTCCGTTAATCATCGTCCTTTGCTATGCAAGATGGAGACGTTCGATATAGGTGGGCCAGTATATGGGAGGTTGGAGGACTTCCTCTCCCACAGGACGTTTTACGTCAAAGTGGGGGACAGGTTCACCAGTTTGGTGAACGTCACCAGTGGTGTACCTCTGGGATCAGTCTTAGGCCCGGTCCTATTCTTGTTATTTAATGATGACCTGGCATCCGCTCTTCAAGCGCCCAGCTTTGGTTTTGCGGATGATGTTAAGATAGCTGGATCTAAGGGCAGGGTGGAATTGGGCAAGGATATAGGTACCTCCCTGGACTCAATACAAATGGGACTTACCCCTGAACCTTGGAAAAAGCCATTTGTTGTCAAGGCCAATAGAAAGCCTAACTGTCGCTCACGATCAAGGGCTGTTCACCGTAGAGACAGTCAGTATGGTTAAAGACCTTGGGGTCATCATGAACAGTGACTTCAAATGGTCGGAGCAGTGCAATGTTGCTGCGCATAAGGCTCGTGGGGAGCTCTTTAGGCTGCGATCAGCTTTGTCTTGCCGGAAGCCGGAGATATTCGTACCTATTTACACGGCTATAGTACGACCTCACTTAGGAGGTAGCATGCAGGATTGGTCACCCTTCTACAAAAAGGACGCCGCCGGCCTAGAGAAAGTCCAACTTCTCGCCACACGAATAGTTGAAGGGCATAGGGGTAAGACTTACGAGCAGAGACTCTGTGACCTGAACCTTTTCCCCTTCGAAGGGAGGAGACGTCGAGGGGATCTCATAGAATGGTTCAAGGCGATGGAGGGCTTTTCTGGCCTTCGACGAGGTAGTCTATTCCAAGTGGCCGTAGACTCCAGAACAAAGGGACATGAAAAGAAGTTGATAAAAGCCCGATCTAGGTTGATGGCTAGATCGCGCTTCTTCAGCAACAGGGTTGTGAACAGTTGGAACGATCTGCCTGGTGGAATGGTAGATCTTCAGACCGTCCAATCCTTCAAAGGTGCCCTAGATCGCAAGTGGTCCGGGATATTTTCTCTTAGTGAGCTTTGAGTATATCAACCAGATGGATGACGGATGGCACTGTGGTCCTTCTGGAGTATGTTTTAATAGACTTTTTCGCTCATTGCATACAGTCTTACTGAACGTTTACGATGCATAATATCTCTCGCAGTTGATGTGCGAAGAGGCCTTCCGTTTCTCTCTTATTTTTAGCGCCGATTATGTGAAGTACACTCGGAAATGGCGGGTGCTTAACTGGTGTGCATACCATCGAGGGAATTCTGAACTCTCGATTGTCCGTGACCATTACCTGTTCTGTGCAATCTGAACTGAACCGAAACGCCAAAGAGAGGACACAGAAAAACCGAAGCTAGATAGGAGGCAACCTGGAAAGCCCCTGGGGTATTTTTGGGTGATACTGATTCCTTAGAAATTGCTAGGCCTGCTATTCCTGTCAGTGCAATTTCGTGTACCTCAGCTCGTGGTATAGAATATAAAGATGATGATATCTACCGACCAATAATAGCTGAATTAAAAACCCAGCTTAGGCAGGCTAGGAAAGAAGCGGAATCTGCCAGGAAAAATCAACTCCAGAGACGAGAGCGAGGGGCGACTTTTGAGTCCACAGAGCACACAGCCAGTCAGCCTAGCAGTTCCGTGGAACGATTAAAGTCGAAAGGTACCAATGCAACCCAAGCTATTGACTTACCAAGAGTGGAATTTTCCTCATATGACGGGAGAGCAGAACAGTACTGTAGGTTCGGTAAACAGTACGATAATTTTGTGGAAAGGAGAGCATCCGATCCACGACAGGGATTCGTGTATTTACTACATCACTGTCGTGGAAGAGCCAGGGAAGCAATCGACGGGTGCTCGACGCTGGATCCCGAAGAAAGTTACACTTGGGCACGTGAAATTCTGAAAAACCTGTTTGGGCAACCATTTGAAGTAGCCCGGAATTTGATCGATGGTGTACTATCAGGGGCAAAATGCTCCAAAGGCGAGTCGGGCTCTCTAGCCAGCCTGGTGATAAAAATGTAGAAATGAAGCATCGCTCTGAATCACCTAGATTACCTATCAGACCTGAAAGCAGTCCACTTATGGGAGACTATAGTGCGCAGTTTACCCACAGAACTACAGGGTAGATGGGCCGAGGAAGCCGTAGGCACCAGTAGGTTAGGGCAAGAAACCACTTTCGAAGAACTGGCGCAATTTATAGACCGTCATGCCCGAAAAGCAAATAGCCGTTTCGGTCAAATTGTGCCCGAGACCAGCAAATTACCTAGGATTACTACGACGCAAAGCTGGACCAGGGAACCAAGTAGAGACCAACCATGTGCAAGCACACATTATCTCATGAAGGTGAAAACTTGCCGGTGTGTGATGTTTATGGGGCGCTTCATCGCCTAGTGGAATGCCCTCGCTTCCGCAGAGTAGACGTCGACAAACGATGGGAAATGGCTAAGAGGCTGAGCGCGTGCTTCGTCTGTCTCAACGATTCCCATCGAGCAGCGATGTGCCGAACGAAACCCAGTTGTAGTCAGGATGGATGTCATGGGAAGCACCATTACCTACTTCACAAAGGCCAGAATCTGAATGCCAAAGAAACCCAGAAGCCAAGTGTGTTCTGCTTAGTGTCTCGCTCCACTAAAAAGCCTATTCGCCTGGGAGTAATGGCAGTTGGCGTAGAAGCCCCCGTTGGGGTTATAAGAACGTTGGCCTTCGTATATAGTGGCTTGGATGCCACTTTGATGAGGAGGGAGTTTGTAGAGAGATGCGGGATCATTAGCGGTAAGCACAGTGAGTGGCACCCAGGTAATCCAGTCGACCAAACTGCGCCTACGACTCGTTTCCTTGGTCAACCACGATAGAGCGGAAACTCTAGAAGCATTCACCATAATGGACCTGTCGATGAGAGCACCTTAGTCAGTGCAATCGATTCTGACTCAGTGGCCGCATCTCGACGGGGTTACGATCGAGGTGTGGCAGAACAACGAGATTGAGCTGCTGGTCGGTTGTGATGTACCGGGAGCGCATTGTGTTCTGGATCAAAGAATAGGAAGCCGCGAAGCATCCTATGCGGTATGCACTATGTTCGGCTGAACTTTATGTGCCAGTACAGATGGAAGATGCGGCAAACAAATGCCAATCAACTGCACTTCGGTGGAAACGGTGAACATTGAACAGGCATTTCAACAGCTGCTTAATGCCGAATTTGCCGACCTGGCCATTGATAGAGATGCCCCATCACGAGAAGATAGGTCGGCTTTGAAGATGGTAGCCGAGAACGCCGAGTATGTAATAGATCGTTTCGAGGATCCTGTCCCGCGGAGGCCCAACATAAAACCTACGCCAAACAGCCGAGAAATGGCTCTGAAAAGGTTATGCTTCCTCCAAACCAGGCTAATCTGAGAACCACAATTAAGGAGAGAATACACGCGAGCCATGCAACATAAAATAGACTTTGGTTATGTAGAAAGAGTGGATACAGCGGTTATCAGCGCAAATTTGAGGTGGCACCTACCCCATCACCCGGTCGTGAACACAAAGAATCCGGGGAAGGTCAGGGTGGTTTTCGACTGTGCCGCGAAGTGTCAGGGTGTGTCACTCAAGGACCATATACTACAGGGCCCGGACTGGACAACACCACTAGTCGAGGTTTTATGTCATTTCTGGCCGGGAAAGGTGGCCGTCTCTGCAGACACGCGCGAAATGTTTCTACAAGTGAAGATGCCCGTTAAAGATAAGGACGCCTTTCGTCTTCTCTGGTGGCCTGAGAACGAGGTAAAATTCCGCACCTGACGAGTACAGGCTGACCGTTCATCCCTCTGGGACGGTATCATCCCCCTTCTGTGCTACTTTGCCCTCCGAGAAACCCTCAAGCATTTCGGCGGCACCCGCAATTTGCTAGGAAGAGCAATGGACCACTTCTACGTGGACAATTTTCTGTGTCCCTTCGACGACCCAAATACTGCTATTTTTTATATGACGGAGCTGATTGCCACTCTAAATGCCGGAGGATTCAACCTCACTAAATGGACTTCGAACAGCCAAGAGGTGCTCAACGTTATACCGAAGTCCGAGAAAATGGAATGTAAGAGAGAGCTTATTGGACCCTCTTCACAAGCGGAGCGCACGCTTGGTCTTCAGTGGAAGCCCAGAGGTGACGAATTCATTTTCACTCTGGACCTACCCAAACGACCAGTCACACGGAGACGAATCCTATCAGCAGTCTTAATCCTCTATGACCCCCTAGGTTTTGTTTCGCCATGGTTGCTACCGGGAAAGTGCTTGCTGCAATCGCTGTGCCAGAAGAAGACGGGTTGGGACGAACATCTCCAGGATGACGACGATAAGCGATGGCGCGAATGGCTGCACAGCCTGGAGCAACTTGGGGAGATAAAAATACAAAGACTCTTAACAGGTATCAAGTGCACAAACGAGGCTCAACTCCACTTATTCTCCGATGCATCAGAAGTAGGCTACGGGATATTTGCTTACGGCTGCTGGGTTGACGCAAATGGTGGGCGGCGCAGCCAGATACCATTCGCAAAGGCGAGAGCGGCTCCACTGAAAACGGTGTCGATTCCAAGGCTGGAACTGACGGCAGCAGTACTGGCCTTGAAAGCCGCGGGGCTGATTAGGAGATGCTTCGACCGGATAGACTGGGAAACAAACTTTTGGACGGATTCAGCCACGATACTTCGCTACATAAACAACACAACCACTCGTTTTAACACCTTCGTGGCCAACAGACCCACTATAATCCACGAGTCGACCAAAACCGATCAATGGCACTATGTAAAATCCGTCAGTAACTCGGCCGTCTTCTGCTCAAGAGGCCTGAAAACACTAGAGAGGTTGCCGACGTGGACAATGGGACCGGACTTCCTAACGGCAACTAAAGAGATGTGGCCAACGCTGTTATTACCCAAGGCTGATGATGGTGATATCGAGGCTAAAAGACTGATACTGGCTATAAACTTCACGGGAAGGGTAGGCCTGATATAGAAACTGTGCCAATTCCCCAAGTGGACAAAAATGTAAAGAGCCGCTGTCTGGTGGACACGGCACAAAGTACTCTTATTGATTATGAAAGGCGCAAGACCACAAAACAAACTGAACGTGGGGACGATACTACCGGACGAGCTGAATCAAGCCGAACTCGACGTTCTACACCTTCTGCAACTAGACGCTTTCCCGTCCGAGGCCCGCGAGCTAGCCAGGACAGATGATAACACCAAAGGAAGCGGGCTGTTACACAGTAGTATCCAAGCCCTAGACCCCATGCTAATCAACGGATTACTGAGGGTTTGAGGGCGGCTGACGAATTCAAGCCTAGAGTACGAAACAAAACACCCCATAATAATCCCCGGTGACCGCTATACAACGAGATGCCTGATAGATCATGTACATCGGGAAGAGGGACACGCAGGACTGAATCACTTAGTGAACAATGTACGACGACGATTTTGGGTGACAAAGGGACTAGCGACGGCCAAGCGAGTCATAGGCAGCTGCATTACTTGTCGTCGCCGGAAAGCGGTAGCAGGCCAACAAATGATGGCCCCCTTCCAGCCGTAAGAGTCCAACCGGGATGGTGCCCGTTCGTGGAAATCGGCGTCGACTGCTTTGGCCCGTTACTCGTACGACATCAGAGGAGCACCCAAAAGAGGTACGGCTGCCTGATAACATGCCTACAATCCAGAGCAGTCCGCCTCGAAGCAGTGCATAACAGGACAACCGATTCATTCCTAATGGCCCTTCAAATGTTCATCGCGAGGCGGGGCGTCCCCAAGAATATATACCCCGACAATGGCTCGAACTTCTTTGGGGCTCGTAAGGAGTTAGAAAAATGGTGAAGCCGCTTGGACACCGCCAAAATACAAAACCGGACCGTAGCAAAGGGAATAGAATGGCACTTCAGTCCACCTTATGCCAGTCATCGTGGTGGCGTTTGGGAAAGGCTGATACGATCGACTAGGATGATACACACAGCCCTGACCTCACAACAAACTCTCGATGACAAGACGCTGACTACTTTACTAACAGAAGTAGAACGCATATTGAAAAACAGACCCCTGGTGCCGATCGTCCCAGACCCGGAAGGCGAACCGGCACTCACCCCCAACGACCGAATATTACTCCGGTCAAACACAGGAGTAACCACCCCGAAAACCCTGCGTAGAGCGTACGTTGTTGGATGGAAACAAATGAACCGCCTAGCACAGGATTTCTGGAAACGATGGACGAGGGAGCATCTACCGACACTGCAGATTCGGCAAAAATGGATATCCAAAGGGAGATCGTTCAGACGTGGTAGTGTCGTCATCCTCGTGGAGAGCCACTTGCACAAAGTCGAATGGCCGAGTGGAGCGAACAAGGACTGCCGTAATGAAACCGATGCCCTCGTGCGCACGGTGGTGGTGAGAACGAACAAAGAGACGCATTGCGCGATATCCGTAAGATATGTCGGCTCGTAGGTGATAGTGGGGTGGGCGAGTTCAACGCTACAGTCCAAGCTGAATCCATGTCTGCTGGTACCAGATAAAGCTGAATTAATGTATTTATTGCAAGTGCATTCTCCCACAGGACCCAACCCGTCACACCGTGTTTGAAGTATATTTGTGTTTAATTTTGTACGGTGTTCACGATTTACTATGGAGTTAGTTGTCCAAACCTTAGTCTATCACACGACACGACATTGTTTGTGAAGTAGCCGGAACTCTTGAACAAGCTCTCAATGACCGTTTGTAAAACTATCTCTTCTCCCGTGACCTATTTGTAATATTATTCAACCTGTATGCAAGTGTATATAAGTTGTGAGTCGAACATACTTCTTATTTGGTAACAACCCACGATGACCCCCCGATGTTCCGATAACCTGTAGCCATCTCTATTTTTCATCAGGAATCCCCAGCCTTCATCTTGCCATATACTTTACTCTTGTTCAGGCAGCCTTTTCACCCACATTCCGTAATCTGTCTACGCATCCCAATCACATCGAAGCCCCTTTTTGTGTACGGATAATGTCGTGTAATTCTCAGCAGAAACTCGGAGACTTCGAGAGATGGTGCATAACCTCAAGAAGCCTGCAAGCCTGTCTGCCACTGGCTGACGATAGACGAAATCCATAGCGACCTGAGTATGCACTGACTTAGGGCTTAGGTAGGTTAGGGTGAATCAGTACCCCTATTTACTCCTTGGATGTTGACCTTTTCACGGGAGGATTTGGGGGGTGGTGTAACGTACATGTTTGGAAATCCTCCCTAGCCATCGTCATATACTTGTATTGTCGAGACTATCCTCTCTATTTTATTGACCCTGGAACAAATACAACGTGCATCAATCACTACACTTCAACATTTGTTTATATTTTGCTCACGTGAAGTGGCATAATTTTGACTCGAACTTGGGCTGCCGTGACGGTGGTACCTGACATTGGAATTTGTTGAACTCTGGTCCTCGTTGTTAGACGTTGTGGCCGTACAGTTGAGGTTTGTATATATTTATATGTGCCGTAGAAACTACGAATCAATCTTGTTCTGGTTTTTGGATTCGTTTTGAATTGGCTACGCGTTGCTCACAGTCGGAATAATCTTTACACTCACGATGCATTATGTCCCTCGCAGTTGATGTGCGAAGTGGCCTTCCGTTCCTCCCTCATTTTTAGTGGGGATGCGACGAAGTACACTCAGAAGTGGTGGGTGCATAACTGGTGTGCATACCATCGAAGGAATTCTGGACGCCTTATTGGCCATGGCCATTACCTGTCTCGTGCCAACTGAACTGAACTGAACTGAATATATCAACTGCAAAAAACACTGTGCATCGTAAGCGTTCACTAAGGCAGTACGTACTAAGCAAAAAAGTGGATTAGAACACACTACAGACGGACCACAGTGATACCTGTCGTCCTTCCGGTTGTCTTGAAGTCTTGAAGTAATACACGGATACGAGGCTAGAGCCCAGACGCTCCCGGATCTTGTGATCACCATATTGTCTGAAAGTCACCAGTGAGCTGAACGACAGTTCACCGGACAGTGAAGCAATGAGAAAAGGAGAAGGGGTTCAAACTATAAATCTTGACTGTGTCTTGCATCTGGTATTGCGGGCTAACTGGCAGATAGACCACTGGACAATGCGAAAGGGTTCAGGACACTAGCCTAGACCGTATCTTGCGTCTTGAATAGCCGGTGATCTGGAAGATAAAGAGCTAGGCAATGGGGGAAGTCCAGCTTTGCGCGGTCGGTTCAGCTTGTGTGGCACGGAAGAATCCGTCATGGAGAATCTTTCAAACAACAAACAGAGAGATATTTTGACCCCTCGCCGGGCTGGGCCTTGCCTCGGAGGTTCTGATCACCACAGGGAAATATCTCATACCACTTACCATCGAGGGCACCCTTGAAAGGCTGGGCGGCCTGCACGTTTATGAGTCTACCATGCAGACCGTTCAACTGTTCAATTCCTTATGAAGGAAGAAGTGCGGCCAATTCGTCAACCCAGCCCGAACTTTTGTCAGCTTCTTCCCAAGTACCTTGTTCTGGAAACTAAGGCCACCGATAATAGGCTATCCGGTTCAGGGCCAAGGAGGAGGCCTTTTATCACCTTAAACTTTCCTATAAGGTCCCCTCGACGTCTCCTCCCTTCGAAGGGGAAAAGGTTCAGGTCACAGAGTCTCTGCTCGTAAGTCTTACCCCTATGCCCTTCAACTATTCGTGTGGCGAGAAGTTGGACTTTCTCTAGGCCGGCGGCGTCCTTTTTGTAGAAGGGTGACCAATCCTGCATGCTACCTCCTAAGTGAGGTCGTACTATAGCCGTGTAAATAGGTACGAATATCTCCGGCTTCCGGCAAGACAAAGCTGATCGCAGCCTAAAGAGCTCCCCACGAGCCTTATGCGCAGCAACATTGCACTGCTCCGACCATTTGAAGTCACTGTTCATGATGACCCCAAGGTCTTTAACCATACTGACTGTCTCTACGGTGAACAGCCCTTGATCGTGAGCGACAGTTAGGCTTTCTATTGGCCTTGACAACAAATGGCTTTTTCCAAGGTTCAGGGGTAAGTCCCATTTGTATTGAGTCCAGGGAGGTACCTATATCCTTGCCCAATTCCACCCTGCCCTTAGATCCAGCTATCTTAACATCATCCGCAAAACCAAAGCTGGGCGCTTGAAGAGCGGATGCCAGGTCATCATTAAATAACAAGAATAGGACCGGGCCTAAGACTGATCCCAGAGGTACACCACTGGTGACGTTCACCAAACTGGTGAACCTGTCCCCCACTTTGACGTAAAACGTCCTGTGGGAGAGGAAGTCCTCCAACCTCCCATATACTGGCCCACCTATATCGAACGTCTCCATCTTGCATAGCAAAGGACGATGATTAACGGAGTCGAACGCCTTGCTAAAGTCGAGGTAGCACACCTCAACTTACCTACCTTTATCTAGTCGTCGAGTTACCTCATCTAAAAAGCACAGGAGATTAGTCAGACAAGATCTCTTTTTCAGGACTCCATGCTGGGCCGGACTTAACATGGGGTGCTCCAGTAAGTGCTGGCAGATATGGGCACGGATGATCTTCTCCGGGACTTTACATAGGATGCCAGTTAGGCTCACCGGCCTGTAGTCCTGCACAGCCGACTTGGGCCCATTCCTATGTATTGCCACGACTGCCGCGACTTTCCAGTCCTGAAGAAGCTCCCCTGGTCCAAATTGGACCCGTACAGCCTGCATTCCGATGGAGCTATGATACCCACCAAGGGCTTGATGATAGCTGGATGGATGACATCTGGGCCCCGATGACTTGTGTCTGTTGAACTCCAGTAGGTACTTACGCACGCCTTACCCTGGGAGATTTAGCTCATTTACCTGCGGAGGAGGGCGCATCAGCTTCAGATCGACTTGTGCCCCACCTTCTATCCCCTGTACGAGAATTAAGTATTCCCCCTGCTTTGCCCTCATCGTCTGTTCAATACAGTGGTCCCTATTGGATAGTGGACCTATGTTACCCTTTTCTGAGCCTTTTGACTGCACATGGCTATTGGCTTTCTTTCCTGCTGCTGTCCAGAGCACGGGGTCAATCTGAGCTCAAATTCTTGCAAAGGAAGTTCGCAGAAGGCTCAGAGCCTCGTTTCTAAGCTGCCGAAAGCTTTGTACTGCTTCCAGCTGCGGCTTCTATTTTTGATGGATTTGGCTGTTGCGGCTTTCCAGCATTTAGGTGCCAGAGCCCTTCGACAGTAGCCCAGTTTACCGTATCCCGGATTAGCCCCATCGCCCTATCGCAAGGCCCACCGAAATGTTTAACTAGCCTTGATGGTACCTTGGGCTGCCGCGTGCGTAGGGTGATTTTGACACACTTGCTAAATCATGCCCAGCGGCGCACAGTTGTACAGTTCAGACAAGTCGTTTGGGGTTTTGTTTTTGGTGAACCCAGCAAGGATGGAATGCTTCCAGACCAATATCTGGTATTTACCCTAATATACTGGCGCAAATGCTTTGGCACGCATCCATTCTAAGTAGGTTCTCTCCTCCGATGTCCGCACACAGGCTTCTACAGTCCAATGAATGTGCGGAAGATTGAAGTTACCCAATGTGAGGGTCCATTAGGCGTTCCTGACTGGTTCATCCATGGTCCGCAGTAAGCTACTTGGTGCCCTGTAGACACAGACATCGTTACCGCATTTTCACGGGAGGATGACTGTAACTGCGCCCAACTGGACACTTCGAGTGCACATATTGGTTTGGGACTCAAGTTGATTTGAACCTGACCTATTGAGGATGGCTGCCCCCCTCGCTAAGGCGATCGTGTTCTCTGCGGTGCTTGTAGATTGCAAAACCGTTACCTATTAGTCCTGGTACTTGGTATTCTTTAGATAGCCAAGTTTCCGTAACGGCAACTAATGACGCGTTGTTGCCCCCAGCGGCTTTGGCGAGTGCCATCCATTTTTTTCTAATACTACACGCTTAGTATGTAACACCGCGTTTGCCTCGTCACTTAGGTGTTTCTTATTATTTACTCCTGTCTGGTTCCCAGGCGTGACGCCTGAGATGATGATAAGTATTTTGCATCGGTCGTTCTCACTGGTGTGCATGAAGCCAGCTGATGATCCAGGACTTCCGATGACTTCCGAACCATCCCTGTAGGGGTTGCCATGTCATCCAGACCGGCAGGGGTGGCTCTGTCCTCTGCCTTCGGACAGTACTGACAGTTTTCATCTTCCGGGTAGTCTTCGATTACAACTACTTCCCACCCCGCACGCGGCTGCTTTGCTGCTGCCAGGGCCGAGGCCTGAGAGCTGAGTACGGCGTTCTGCACAGGACCGGTAAAGGCCGAGACTAGTAGAGAGGAGCAGTTCAGAGTTTTTACTGCGGTGTGCGCTTAGGCCAGCGCAATAGTAATGACTGAACAAACTTCGGCACCGGCAACGGATGTAATTCACTCAGTCCACGGCGGAGTAAACACAGCCTGATCAGATCACAGGATATTTAGTCAAGGCCCTATATTGGCGTCCAGTTTCTTGCACCCAAAGCTCCAGAGACCCTCATGTGCTGCAACGGAAAAATAAAACGGCCTTTGTTCCAGTGGTCACAACAATGTGGGAGGTTTCTACCTGTTTGACCAACTATTTCCCCTCCCCAAAAGCAAGGAAACCCCAGTAAAAGTACGCGGCAGCGCGACAAGCAGTACCCGTCTAAGACGAGACTATGAAGATTTCACTTCTTGGCTTCCTCCCAAGAATGCCGTGGTGGTGCTTGCGTGGATGATACTGAAGCCTTTTTACCTTTCTACAGCGTTTACAGACACGGCTCTGGTGTGGCGGTGAATTTGGAATACCAGAAAAAATGAAAACGAAAAAAAGGAAAACAGAAAATTATCATCGGTAATGGAGAATAAAATAATAGCACGTAAAAAAGGTAATAGAAGAGAGAGAAGTTCAACGGTTTGGCAGCTGACTGGAAGTAGTAGCGGTGCTGGCTTCAGTGAGAGGGAAAATGTGCCAACTCAAGAGGTCAAATATGGGACGCTTCCGAGCACTGGACTCTACCCGCAGCATGACACAAGTTAATATCTGTTACACATTTGGTTTGATCCCAAAACGAGTTGAGGTCCAGTTGTGCCTCGGGTGATGGTTTATGTGTCGCGTGGTGTTTTTTTATTACAGGGATGCAGATCCATGCACTCTTGTTTAGGAGCTCACCTCACATATTTTCTCTTTCTTCTGACCTTGCTTCCTCGTTGTCCTCCGGAACTATTTAAACCATAAAATTTCGGCGGTTCAGTATCGTGCCCCACTTATTTTTTCGGCTACCACTGCCAGGACTCAGTAGATTTCTTTATCACATCACATTTTGACCGCGGTTTGCTACCATAGCGCGGAGTACTGGCTTATTCTCCAACGGGTTTCTTGCCGTACTTGTTGGATGAGCACTTCTACCCATAGGACTTCCAGAACTGCATCACCGGAAGACACCTGTGGTACATCCTCCAGTTCCTCATCTATTTCTGGGGCTTTGAAGTCTACCATGATGAGCACTGCTCGGTCCTAACTGACTTTGTCAATTGTAGCCAGAAGTTCAGTATCCTCCACACTGATAGAAAATGGGCTTCGGTAAACGCAAAGGAGACATAGGGCCTCTCAGAGTTCCATTTGTCAATAATGCTACATGGTCATCCACCGCTCAATTTCTAAGTTGCGTCCGCAGTTCCAGGACTCCCGCGTCCTGGCTCATCAATCCCGGACCCCAGGCCTTTATCGTGGCAACTCTGCCAAATTGTGTAATTATCAGCAACC
This sequence comes from Fasciola hepatica, assembly GCA_948099385.1. Taxonomy (NCBI): domain Eukaryota; kingdom Metazoa; phylum Platyhelminthes; class Trematoda; order Plagiorchiida; family Fasciolidae; genus Fasciola; species Fasciola hepatica. The sequence goes on along the minus strand of CANUEZ040000033.1, from coordinate 2,964,461 downwards.
ACTCATTCAATCCCAGGGGTGCAGGGAGAGGTCAGATCCACCGCTTTGGCCGGCGCTAGTCAGGCTTACAGGCCGTCTGCAACCATATGCGAGCACAAATAGGTTGGCAGGTTGCACATAGTGTCACCAAAACCGGTTACCAGGTTGTGCCCAGCTCACAACCAGCCCCACTAACCAGCAGCTTTTCTGGAGTACAAGTCATTAATTTTGTGCCCGTGTTACGGCCGCCAACACATCATTTGCTCCGTATTCTCCAACAACTGCTTTTCTTCCGTCAAGCTCGCTCTCAGTAGAGTGATTATGTCTCATATTTTCATGCCCGGCAAAGTTTATCACTCCATTCATGTACCAAACAGCGAGCAGCTTCCATCGTCACATACCAATCTCTTTTGTCCCTGAAACACTATATTTGCTCGTATAAATAATCACCGTCCTTGGCATGTACCTCAATGCCCACCCTCCCTGCGTTCATGTGTGATTACTCTTATATCCCTTCCACGATTCTGTCCATTCCCCGTGTCAGAACTCGCTGATACTACTCATTCACTGGCACATTTATTGCCGCTGTTCGCTTCCTCATCACAATCAACAGACGACGTCCTACACTAAAACATTCTGCGGTGTTCCATCAGTGAGCATTGTGACTAAGGACTAGTTGCTTTCTCCATCAGTCCAGCTGTTTGCTTAGGCATCGTCCTTTCATCGCCTGATCCTTATCTTGCCGAGCACCAAGTCTCCTTCACGGTTGTACTCCTCAGATAGTATAGTATAGTATAGTTTAGTACATTTCTTGACCGTGGTCAATACACATGCACAAGGCAAGATCAGAGTGTACAGCAGTACACGTCAATGTGAGGTATTCACAAATTCTAAATTTATAAATCACACAGCAACCGAAATACACCAGTAAAGTCATGTAGTGTTTGAGTGAAAAAAGTGGTAATGGTTGAGGCGGGAATTCCGAATCGGTTTCGAAATCGCTGGGGGCGGTGTGGATAGCTGGGCAGTTGTGGGATTGCTGATATAAGCGACAATTGGACGGTCACTAACGAGTAACCGGGCGGAGGAGATGCCAAAGAACATTGTTAGAAGTAAAGCAAGCGTGGGGCTTTCAACGTACAGTCAGAGATACCAGCGGAATATTGGAAACTGATCCAGCATTGGGTAACTAATTGTAAAGGAAACATGTGAAATAAAGGCAAGTGAGTCAAAGGTGATAATAAAACGGACCTTTTGTGCAGGTGATTACAGTGTCATATGGAAATTCAAATGAAGGCGAAAAGCTTCGCAGGGACTTCAGTGAACTTCTGAAGAGCATGAATGGTGTATGGACGTATAACGGACTTTTAAAGAAAAGCCGTCAATGGTTTGGCTAGGCAGAAGTAGGAAGCGTGTAAATTTTTTTGTATGTGATAGAAAATTGTTAACCAAATTATGGTTGGCTGCAGATGGCTGGTATTCTGTTCCGTAAAGACCTTGGTTGCAGGTGGTGGCAGGTAGAATGTTGAGGGAAGCAGGTAAAAAAGGTCTGGTTTGACGAAGTTGACAGCTGCGAGGGCTGGGTTCCGGCCATTGGTTTCGTACTGCAACGTGGGAAGAATTGAACTGTTGGGTTGGATTATTTGGGAATAGACTTAAAGCGGATGTGTTGATGGTTGAGGTCAGGAGTCATCTCTGCGATCCGGTGAGACTTTCATGAGGTTTTGTTAATCCGTGTACGGTGCCCCGCGTAACGTCAGCAGGCGAGAGTATAGGTCTGAACCATTGATCAAATCGTCCAGTCCTTACGGTAATCCGGAATAAACGTCGATTCGGCCGATGGCTACCCAAGTAACCAATGCAATCTGGAAGAGATCAGGAGTGCGGCAGTCTGGAGAGTGTTCCAGCTGTGGGTTATGATTATCGATTTTATGGAAGCAAGAAAATGAACATTTTGTTATCCGAACAATTAGTTATCGTTTGACTAGTAGACCGGTCTATTAGGGATCCCTAGACGGAGACTGGTAGCTTCCCAGGGTAGTTGGGTGATAGTAGAGATTTAGGGCGATATCAGGCAGGTGGTGGATGAGGAGAGGATGTCCGTTTGGGAACCAGGGATAAAACAATAGTAGAGGGTATGGTCTGGAAGAAGAACGGGAAAATAGGAAAATAACAGTCTGGTCTGTTTACCAGCTGTGGTCGAGGATGGCAGACAGTGAAAAGGGAGAAAAACACTGGGTGTAAAGGTGAAGATTTTTCATGTGGGAGCAAACGTGCTGGTATTCCGCAGGGTCACGAGAAATCAGAGGTATACGGATTCCGGTTGGAATGGGGTCTTAACTCACCATGAGCATATGCGCAGAGAAGTGAATCCTAGTTACTAAGGAATGGTAATCCGTGTGGCAAGGCTGCAGTGTACGAGAAAGGCGCAAGAAAAACGGGATGGGACAGCTGTGTTCTAACCTGAGACAGGAATTAAGTGACAGCGAGCACCCATCGCTAAAGGACGGAACGGTTGTATTTATATATATGCAAATTATGTTGTAAAATGGCACAGTCTAGTTAGGAAGGGGGACAAAAGTGAGTAGAGCATACCAAAGGTATATATACATATATATATATATACGTATATATATATATATATATATATGTATATGTATATAAATATATATTGCTGTATACGTGGGTGCGATCATCAGATGGGTCATGCGATAGCGGTCGGACGCAAAAGACTGTGGCAAAGAAAGTGAGATAGAGAGACGCAGCTGAGGATAGACGGATGACGGAAAGGAGAGCAAAAGTTAAGCACGGGCTCATCGGCGCAGCGGATCTCTGAGACAAAATGAGGCCATGAAACGTGAGACTAAAAGGGAAACGCCTAAGTGTGGCTAAAACTTTCAATGGGAAAGTTAGTATTTTGCCTAGAGTGGTCATTGAGCAGGAGTGAAGACTAAGTTCTGCATGAAATTACAGAAGAACCTTAGCTGAGGGATAGAGTGGGAGCAGAAATGGTAACGTCATAACTGGGTGTTGAGTTCAGTTAGTGAGTCACGCTAAGTGATATGAATCAGACTGGATTTTCCAGTTTGAAATCGCAGAGGTGGCGAGGGAAGTATATTTGGTGAGACCTGGTGCGGAAAAGAGGCATTGTAAGCTAAGAGATGTCGAGGAGCGTTGAGTTACTCACCATGCTTGTGTTAATAATTATAGGACAGTAGTGAATGTATATACATGTACATATATATATATATATTTGTATATACAAATATTATATATATATATATATATATATATATATCCGACCAGGGGTTGGATACTGAAGCAGTTTTTATAGCGTTGTTGAGGTTGGTTTCAGGGCCGCAGACGCGTTATAACTAAATGAAGTTAATTAATCCTGCAGCGGGTGAGACATATTGACAACCTGTGGGGAGTAATACGGTGGTCTTTATAAATGCGAGCGCATATGGAAGGATTTATTTCAAAGTTGAATTGGCAGGATCCTATAAGCTGGTATGGAAAAACAGTTAGTGGACGCAGAAATGCTTACATATGTCGATGGCGAAGTCTAGGAGAAGCGGTCAAACAAAGCAATCAGAATTTTAAAAGCAGTGAGGTTATTTCGGAAGGTTAGGTAAAGAGAGAAAGCAGAGCAACGGCTTAAAAGTCGAGGCCCATCTCGTAAGCTTGACTTTCGGTTACGTGAACGTTGAATAAGCGCAAAACAGTTGGGACAGAAAAGAATTTATCAATAGCATGCACGAATGCATACTTTGACCGAGAAGATTAGATGTGCAAGGGAAGTTAATTCCAGATTCTGGAGTACGCGAAGAGAAAGAACTTAGAGCGTAGAACAGTCCTTGCGGAGGGTGTGGTAATAGTATACTGTCTATTACGGAGTGAATATCCAGTATCCGGGGAGAGACACAACTGGTTGGAGGAATAGAACTGCTTAGTCAATAGTTTATACAGAAATATCAAATATAGCTTGATGTGACGAAGCCATAGTGGTTCGATTTTGAGAGATAGGCATCGTTCCCTGGAGTTTAAGTTGGACGACCAACCGATAAGCTGTTTTGTGAATCTTCTTTGAATACATTCGATAATAATCCTGTCGGATTTTCTCATGCTAGTGAAGATTAGGGGACAATATTCGAGAAGGGGCCTGGCATGTACTTTGTACATGTAGAGAATGCTCTGCCTAAGCTGAAAAGATCTGAACAGAAGACCAAGACACTTTTTAGCCTCGCCGTTTGGAGGACAGCATGTTCCGAGGAGTTGAAAGAGCAAGAATAACTTAAGCCAAGGTCTCGTACTAAAGGCTGGCTGTCGATGGGTGAACGGCCAATGCATAAAGAACCAGGAGGAACCTGGCATTTGTAAGTAAGGAAGATATATTTGTCACGCAGTTCCGCCATTGTTACCATATCAAAACACCTGTCAAAGTATTCGTCATAAGTTATTCACTCAGATTCCACTGTATTCAGCATCATCTTCGCATGCTATTCGCCCATAGAATCGGTTTTTAAATCATCCAAGATAGAGTCGCCATCCAGCCATCGCTTTCGTGTTGATATATCACTATCAGTCTATCATACCATAAAAACCCCAACTGGAAGCTCGCCCGTAATCCGTCGGCCTTTCTTTCAGCCTCTCTTCCCCTCAAGTTGTGCCACTCGTTTGACTCTAATATATAAATAACGCAGTAGGTGACGAGCACCCACATTCCACCGCTATCTCCGAATTTTGAATTATTTCATGATGTAGTTGTTGTTACTGTCCTGCTTATTCCGTCGTCTGTCAAGCAGCTTTATTCGCCTGTCGCTAAGACGTGGTACACTTGATGCAACTTTCATTACCTGCCGTGCGCTTATCTGTCATCCACTTTGTCATCTTTTCTGTGAGCTTTCCATCCCTGTAATTGCTGCAGCCATGTGCACCCAATGTTTGTTCATCTTCCACTTTCACTTGATGCTACTCAACAAACCAAAAACGGGCGAGCAATTTACCTCACACTCTGTTTTCCTCAGGCCTTCCCTCCATCATCACTTCGATGGTCTCCTCATACCTCTACAGGCGTCACTGGTTCGCTATACAAATGGCACCACAAGTATGAAACCACCCGTTTCTACGGCCATTTTTGTCGGCTGTCTTTGATATTCCGAATCCCGACGTCCCTTCACCAATTATCTTAGGCTCACTGGTCTTATGGCTGCCTCTATCTTCAGGGCCTGATTTGTCCACCTAAATGGTCACCAGGTCACTTATCTACCCCTTACTACATCATCGCTTCTGCACGCTATTGGCCTCTGTAATTACCATATTATGCAACGCTAACTGATCTACTCACATAATCATACATCTCTTCTGATAGTCCATGACATATCTACGTTGATTTAAATAATTCACTAATCAGTCACCGGCTTTCCTCTGGCTGTTTCTTCCACCTCCGATCTATAAATCTCTCTCCACCCGCCGGACTTGTTGTCACCCTTTCTTGGGATTGCCCCTGTTGGCATCTCACCATCAAATTCTTACTACAATACCTGCTGTAGACCCATTGCTTCTTCATCTCTGGGTACCCATCCGTTCACACCGTCGAGTTTTGTATCCGTGTACTTTTCGCACTCTGCAGCGAGCAAATGACCCTTTGAATTCCCATTGATCAACTCATTTCCTTTCGAAAGGGCCTGACAAATATCCCGTTTTCGCCAAAAATTCCAACGCATTGATCATTTCGGGTACTACTTGTGTACACGCATCCCTTCTAAACTGACTCCAGCCACCACTAGCAGAATCGGAAGTTTGACCTTTACCCTTAAGTTTGCCGGGCATCTTTATCAGAGGGTACTCCTTCCTACCTAATGACCTATCCGTGACCCTGTGCAACACATCGCGTGACTTACTCTCTCTCCAAACCCGCTGCTTCTCGTGGTCTGTGAAGTTCTCTGAGGAGAAAAGCTTCCTCCTACCTTACAAATGCCCTGTACCACCCGGCCAAATTTGTCTGGACGGATTGCCCATTCCAATACACTCCACGGTCCCCGACCTTGGCGTGCTCTACTCTTGTTCCTTTAACTTCACAGGACAGCCTTCTTTCCAAACCGCTGAAGCTAAGCGGACCCTAGGCCCGATCCATCGGTGTTTCCTAACACCGGCCAGTCACCTCTCCATTTATCTCCCACACATGAGAACACTCCTAGAATATTGTCCCATTACCTCCAGTCTCTGGCCACGTTCCTCTACTGCACCTCTTGAGAACTTACGGCGTACCTTCACCAGAAAGCTGTCGGGCGTATCCATGGCCCTAACATACAGCCAGCACTGTGAGCTCCTGAAATTGAGCTTCTGTGGACTCGTCGCATGAGGCTCAACCTGATTTTCCTCTTCGAGCTAATTCATAACCAGGCCCACACCTTCTACCCTATCTCATTCGTTGCCCTCTGCTCCTACCCCGTCCGACATCGTGGCTTCCCTCTCCCTGGCCCTCAAGCTAATCTTATTCTGAAATCCCGATTCTTTCTGTCAGGCTATTCCGAAGTCTGGAATAAGCTCCCCCTTAGCTTACGCAGTGCCTCCTCACTTTTCGCTTTTAGGCGCACTTTTGTCATACTTAACAGTTCCCAATGCTATATTGCTCACCAATGAGTTCGTTTTCATTTATCTGGCCTGTGAAAGGGGCCTCGCACCGTAACTCCACTACTTCTGCCCCACAAGCCAAAAGGTATGCCTAATGCCCGACACTACTCTTCTCTCTAATGCCGCGAAGTACGGCCATGGCCGTCCCCGATCCACAGCGAACTTATCTCCCGCCTTCATAAGATAACTGTTATCCAGTATACTTTACTTTTTATCTCCTCAGTATCCGTTGCTCCCCAAATGGGGCACACCCAGACCGTGCTTCTCTATTCCATTTTGCTTTTCAATGATCCTCGCCGATCGCAAATCACTTCGAGAACTGTACTGTCCATCTCTCTGGCGGGTGCACCCGGATAATATTGGCACACCGCCGTCTACCACTTGACGTTCCCGTTGGACCAGCTGTCCATGAACTCGCACCTCAGCCAACTGACTCTGGATCGCTCACCCCTAGCGTGGTCGCTTAGCCCCTTGTATGATTATCGATGACCATTCATGCCCTTCCCAATGATGCGAGGCGCTGTCAGATCCACCGCTACGGCTGGCGCACATCGGGCATGCAGGCGGTCTGCAACGATGTGCGAGTGCAACTAGGCTGGTGGATCACACCTCTTGTGTCCACTTCACAAAGTGTTTTTCAGGTTGGGCGCCCAGCGCTTGGCCAGTCCAACCCACTGGCACCGGTTGCGGATCGCACTCTCTAACTCTGTTCGGACCACCGCTTCCAGTAGTGTGGGTTGATACTTTCATGCTCCCCATACTTTTTCCGCCAAGGTACGTTCACCAGTAGTTCTTATAATCCATTACCACTTTCCACTTCTGTCGCCCTACCACGGTATGCACACTTACCCATTCTATCTTTCCTCCTAGCGCCTCCCACTACATCACCTCTCATTGCATGGAGTCTTTGTCATCCTAGCCAATCTCCTCTGCTGAAGTTCGCCGATATCTCTTTTTCCCATCTGCCGTCAGTGACGGCTTCTATTCTCTATTCACTTGTATCACCCTGTGCTCATGATGCCCATCGATGGCATTCTTATACCCCTCTACCTGTCATTTTGGTAAATTCTTCCTTGTTCTCCCTCCCCATGCCCAATTCCATTACGCACCAGTCACACCCGAACCCGTGAAAAATCCGCACATTAGAACTCCCCGCTCCAAACGATGCATCTTTTACAGTCGCATTTATTATCTAATCACCGCCACCACATTTTCTTTTCTTGGCTCCGCGATTCCTCTGCGGTACTTTCCATTAGGCCGTGTCCCGATTAACATCTTCCTGCCTAATCAACCAGTTTAATTAACTGCTGGTACCCAGCTTTCCAGTTCCATCACCCCAACTCCGTCGCGCTTTCTTTTCTCGGGCCTTTTGTTCTATTCCTGGTTTAACTATCCTGGGGCGCCCTGCTTCTTTCTTCTCTGCCTCCTCCGTGTTTCACCCGCAGTAAAATGATCTGATTGGTCATGTCTTTCCTGTGCCTCTTTGGTCATTGACTTCAGCTCTTGTTTAGTATACTTCTCGCTACAGGCATTTTCTTTGTGTCTTTAGGCCTGGTCTGCTTCTCCATGTTCCACAGAATGTAAAGACAATGTTACGTCGTGATGTACTTTTACAATTCCAAATCATTTGATCTGCTACTACTCTATTCATCTGGTCCTACACCACATGTAGCACCTGCATTATTCAAATAATTAGACTCATTCTTTCCTATTCTCTTTATACCTATGCTTCATATTCCCTCGTTTATGGTCTGCTCGTCACAGTCGGCCTCACATCTGTGCTTCTTCTGTTTTCCCTATCTGTTTACCTACCATGTTATCCCGTCATGGAAGAAGTCGTCTGAATTTTCCCAAGTCAATCCTACACATTCCAATCCGACCTTATCAGCCTCTTCCAATCACCCATACTTTTTTCTCCTAGTACTCCGTTGCTCTTTGCTCCCGCTCCTCCCATATCTACTACATACTTATGTATATGTACATCCGCTCTGCATCCTACACTTTTGCCGGCTATTTCTCATGCTACCATCCCGCTAACCCTCATCATACGCTTCCACCCTTTTTACATCTGTGCCTCTCATTTAACGTACCCAATCCTTACAGATCATTTTTGCCATCCGTACCACCCTTTAGTTCTTCCAATGTTCGCTACCTGTTCTACGCTGAGTTTTGTGCCCTGTCCGCTGACCATCTGCTGCAGAGTAGTAAGGCTTTATTACTTTCTAATTCCTTGCAGTGGATCCCTCTTTTTTTCTCCACTGTCTTCCATGCCACCGTTTCTTACATCAATTTCCAGCTCCATTCCAGCATGCCTGTCGGTTTTCAGATATCCCCAATCGGACCACAGACATTCCCTGTGCGCCTTCCAGTTTGTTCTGCTTCTCTATGTTCCACCGATTGTAAAGACAACGTTACGTCATGATGTTCCTTTACAATTCCAAATCGTTTGATCCGATACCACTCGATTCCTCTGGTCCGTCACCACTTGTCGCAACCCCATTAGTCAAATAATTAGACCCATTCTTACCTGTTCTCTCTGATCCTATCCCTCATCTTCTCTCTTTTATGAACTGCCCCTCACAGTCGTCACCTCTTCTGTTCTTCCACATTCCTTGTTTTTTCTCTCTGTTTGGCCACCATGTCCACCTCTCATGAAGATAATTCACCATGATATTCCAAAGTTAATTTTACAACCATTTGATCTAACCTTACCTGCCTGTCCTAATGGCTGATAATTTCTTCCTGGGACCCCATTGTTATTGCTCCCACTCCTTTTACGTGTGTACATATATGCACGTAATATATATATATATATATATATATATATATATATATATACTTATATATATTACTTGCACATGTATCTATATGTGCATTCGCTCTGCTCCTTGCAGCCCCCCACAGGCAACTTCTCTTGCTATCATCCCGCCGACCTTCAGGATATGCATCCTCCCTCCTACATCTGTGCCCATAACTACCGTATCCGATCCCCCTGAATCATGTTGTCATCCGATCCGCTCTCAACCTCTCTTATTGCTCGCTCCCTGTTTAACGATGGGTGTTGTGCTCTGTCTGCCAACCATCCACTGCACAGTACCAATGCTTCATTGATATTTAATCCATTGAAATGCGTCTCACTTTTTTCTCGATCATCCTCGGCTGCTTCAGTTTCTCATACAGGATTCTAGCTTGCCTCATGTATATCAGTCGGCTTCCAGATGTTTCCACCCGGATCAGTCACACTCCCCATCTGACACTGACTTTCAAACTCACAAGGCATCCATTTGAATCCACTTTTGAGTTCATTCAAACTCCCTGCGTTTTCTGTGGTGTGCATACAAAATCCTACTTTCATTCCGCCTTAGTCCCCTTTCTGAGCCTTTTTGTCCCACATTTTCATGCAAATTTCCAAATTTTCATGAGTTCTATGTGTCCATTCCATCACCTGTGTAAACATGATCATGCACCCGGAATACTTCGGGCGTCTCCAAAATAAACCGTTGATGTTACTATTATTATTATTATTATTATTATTATTATTATTTTGGTCCACCTTGACACTGTCCTAAATATTCTATGCTCAAAAACTTGTTGCACATTTTTGAAAATTCTGATTCTGGCTTTGCTGGAATCACCCGCTCACGTACTCTAGCATACTTCGAGGTCATCCAAATTATACCATCATCATCATAACCATTATCAAGGGAACTCATGCGAAGGTAACTCCTTTCCATCGCTGCTTACTTACAGCACCAGTTATCACAGGGCAACGGATAAGGCCTCAGGAGGCCTGACGTTTGGGGGGGCTGCACTTTCAAAGCTTACCGCAGCACATCAGATCATGGAAGGCAAAAAGAGACAAGAATTGCCTTGGGGACAGATTTATCGAAAGCACCAACACAAGAACAGCGGAAACACTGGGTCGTTTAAATTGCCTTCTTTTGCGGAATCAGACGGGACCGAAGGGAGGAGCGAGTTTTCCAAAGCCAATAATAATCAAGAGTGTTTAAGGTTCAGGCACACACAAATTAGCCAGTGGCAGGAAAGGTGGTGCTCTTCACTCCTACACTGGGAAGCATGCTAGAACGACTCCTTGACCCATCCTTTGCGAACAAGGCAGTGTTAATCAAAAGACAGCGAGTCGTTTTTCACGAACTCCGAAACCCGTGGAGCGCCACACTGACGCATAAAACCTTGATGACAGAGTGGCACTGCTAATGTGTGTGAATTTGTTCATGCAAGCTTCCCACCGAAAGCTGCGCGCGATCCATCAGACTATCCCTACCTGTGCTTACGCACAATGCTTCGATTGGCTGTTCGTGTCCACTCACAAGGACTTATTTAGTCGGATCGGTTGACTTGTTCATGTTGCTGACAAAGTCTATGTCTGGCGCAGGTTACACCCGCGCTTGCTTACGTAGGTCGCTTGAGTTCCGTGTTCTTATATTACTATATAACACTGTCCAGTGGAGAGCGACGCTACTTTCTTCAACTAATGTGTCAAGGCGGCGCCCACAGGGATGAATTGGGTGTGGTTGGTAGTCCTAGATGGCCAGCGGACCCTGCGTACCCCAGTACTCGGCACTACTGCAAAAAACTTGCCACTACTTCGGGCTTTGCACCCGAGACCTAGCCGAAGCCGAACAATAAAAAATCTTTATGGGTCAAACCAAATGCGGTGAGGCCATACGCCGGCGCAAGTACTATTAGGATCAAGTGGACAAAGCTCTTGGAAGCCGCAGAGGAGCGAAGAGCGTTCAAGATTGCCTTTGCGGAAACACTGCTCCTCAATGATGGCCACGTGCCGTTGATGATACAAAATGGATTAGCCGACTGTAGGCAGGACAAAGAGAATGACTGCGTATGGGGGGGGGGAGAAGTGGCCCCCCTTAGGGCAGATGCAAATCACCTGGAAGCGTAGGTCATGGTTTGTACTCGAAATATACAACTGTGCGTGGGTAAACCCATACTCCCGAACAGAAGAATGAATGTGGTCTCCATGTATAGGGCCCCGGGTGCAAACCGAGATGAGGACATTCTACTTCTCCATGCAATTACCATACTAGTTAAGGAAGCTAACTAGACCCTCATAGTTTGGCACTTCAACCCACCACACATTAACTGGGTAGTTGAGGCATGTACCCTGGGAACCCATGGGGAAGGATATCTACCATGGCTGCATTCGAATGCTTTAATGCAACACATGAGTGTAGGTACCAGATCTAGGACTGGTCGTACTACGTCCTTGTTAGATCTAGAGATAACAAATGATGATTACGATGTAGTGGAACTTCAGGTTCACTCCCCGTTCGGTAAGACCGGCCGTGTGAGAGTCAAGATCACTCGTGGCACGCGTCAATCCAAAGTTTCTCGAATTCTCCGGGAAACTTCGCAAATATAGATATTCTTAGGCTTTGAAATAGAGCGGCTGATCTAATACGGGACATAGTGGACGAGTTTGGTTCGGAGGAACGTTGGCAGGTGATTGAAGGATCTGTATCTACCCTGCAAAACGAATTTGTCACTCAGAAGCTTAGGAGGTGTGGAGTCAAGCCGGTATGTTGGAGGGCTGCAATGAGAGAATCAGTGAACCTTAGAAATAGCAGTTGGGCTCTCTTCGAGGCTTCAGGGAGTCGCAAGGCTTGGATTTAATATATCAGACGCAGAAATTAGATGGTAGACCTCTTTCAGTCTGCTAAGCGCCCATATGGAAACAAGTGTTGAAAAGCATCCAAAGAAGTACTATAACTGGGCCCTGCTCAAGGGTTCTTTGAGAGATTCAGTGGGACCACTGAAGATCCATGAACACGGAGTGGCAGAAGACAACCACAGCAAAGTGGCTGATAGTAACAAAAACAATAATAATGGTATTTTTCTCTACTGAGATCAAGAAGCATGCACAGGGCATGATCCAGGAGTACATCGGTACATAGCAGTATGAAGTATTCACAAACTTTACCGGTTGAACTTGTGCATCGTTAGGACTAGGAAGTGTTTAAAATATTCAGAGCGAGAACGGTCAACGCTGAAAGTACAAAGCCATTTCGACTTCAGATGTGGGGCTCCGCGGAGACCTTGCCAAGGGCGAAGCTGCCGAATAAAGTGTTTCTAGGGTGTGGAGAGGACGTAGTATATACAAAAATGGTTTCAACAATGGTTCACCAAGAGACCGAAGAAAAATCGGGACCTATAGAAATAAATAACTGGACTCGCCGGCTCAGTGTTTGAAGGATCCACATCGAGAGACCGGAAGCTGACTTCCACCTGCAAACGTCCAGGCTTGCTGGAGAGTGAAACCAATGTCAAGTTATCGGTCAGCAATGTCAGCGGCTTATTGAGCTAATCGTTTACAATGATGCCATTTGGACAAATCCCTGGGCCATAGGACGGTGGTTTGGACAACCTAAAGAAGAAGGGAGCCAGTGGGATCAGATAAGTTTACTTTGTTTGTCCTTATTTAGGCAATGTTATTTGCAAGTGGGGACGGAGGAAAATACTTCACATAAAAAGTAATGTTCTGTCAAAGCCGCGTGAATGACGTTTGGACTCTTAGGTGATGATTCAAAATGAGATCATTGGGAAAGCAGTTGGCCGGAACGAGAAGGTAGAGCAGATGCGCCTAAGCAAACATAAAAGGATGATGTAGAGGGATGAAACGTGGGTATGCAAGTTCTATGGCAATGGTTTGAATGGGACCAGACCCGGGGTGACAAAACATATTATACCGGGTGCAAGGGTAAAATTTTCTGTATATACAATAGAGGAATAGAGACAATTTTCTACCAAAAGCAAGTGATTGGTATTTCATTTCAAAGAGTCCACGTTTGCTACTGACGGCCGGTCACGAACTAAGGCCCGAGCACGGGAGGGCTCACTAGACTCGACTGGCTGTTCACGAGGAAAACGTTTTGGCAGCAGGCAAAAAAGGAATAATATTGCGCTGGTTGACGGGATGGCGAAAGCAGGTTGAAAATGCAACGGCGGTGGTACGATTCCGGTCAAGATTTGAGTACCACAACGCAGCATGAATGACTGATCGGAGAGTTTACTGGAGGTAATCGTTGGGGCTGTGGGTGATGTCGCTTGGTTTTGAGAATCCGCCTTCTGTCCGGTGAAACTATCCTGGTGACTTGTAACCCATATGGCTGTCTTCTAATCGCGGTAGAGTGCGACATAAGGGGCTCCACATAGCATCCGCCAGCTCCAGTATATGTTTGAAACATGGTCGTCCACCTTGGAAAGTAGCCCAGTCCGATTATTCAGAATAATTTAGTCCATGCGGAAACCCCAGAGTAGCGCCTAGTGGACCGATGGTTATCCAAGTAACCGGCAAGATATGAAAGGAGACCTGGAATGTGGCAGCTTGGAGGATGCTTCAGCTGAAGATTATGATAAAGGTATCAACGGAAATCCAACGATCGCAATTTTAAGGGGGTAATCAAGGCCTGGAATAAACGAAGAGATCGGCTATCTGGAGGCGGTTCCAGCAGTGGGCGACGATGGCAAACAGAGGCAAAATATGGCGAGCTTGATTCCCTTTCGTTATTACCGCAAGGGTAAGGCTTCATTTTACCGGTCCGTGGCACACGCTGTACGCCGTGGAAAGGACTTTGAGGTCAAGTGTTGATAGCGGAGGCTAGGAGTGAGTGTGTTCACCGGGATAAGCCATAGTTTTGGTAGTATATAAACGGCTGCAAGCTAGTCAGGTCATGATATGGCGGAGATCTGTATGCTTGACACGACTTGTTTCAACGGGCCGTAAGTGGGCCAGTTTATGACGTGATATTTGGCCGATAGAGAAATAGACGAGTTTCCTCTCCATCATGGTGGCAATCTGGTCATAAATCAACGGTTGTCTACGAGCATTCGCTTGACGGGGAGCATCATGTCATAGGGTGATTTCGATTCGTACCCTTTTTCAGTTTTTTTTTAATTTCAGAGAAATTTTGTCAGAGCCACGGCAGGTCATGTAGCTGCTCACACGGTGGAACAGATATAATGTTACTGAGCACGACTGCCATGTTAAGATATGAAGTCATACAGTCTTCAGAAGACGGTAGCTGATTTTGTGGTCATCGGGGCACCTGATTTCTTTCTCATGGGCCCTAGGTAATTGTTTGGCTTTGCTCCGGTCGTCAGCTGCCAAGGTCAACGGTGTGGTGTTTTATATTCCGGACGTATGCGATAAAGACGTCGTGCACCCTGCACAGTTAATTTTTCGGGGTGAATTTCTAGGCCACCGCGTAGGAAGCTCGTGATCACACTTCATTCACGCTGCGAAAAAACCGTAAATGCATGGAAACCTAGGTAGGTAGCAAGGGCTTTTTGGTTGCGAACAACTTATGAGTAAACGTCCGGGGGTTGGCCTCACAAAGATTAAGCTTTCATTTTATGCTTGAGAGTTTACAGCTGCTGGTGATAATTCGTCCATGTATCAATAGGAAAGATTCCAAACGTAGCAGACTTTACATGGATAAACTCTGAAAATCCTACAGAGACAACGGAGTTTGGCATCAATGAGCTGGTCGGAGATGGAACAAGACACCAGGAAGGGTTTAAATGCGGAAAGATGATGTTGGTTTATAAGTGGATGGCTCATTCGGCTTGTCACATTGCGTGATGTTGGGCAGAAACACTGAGAACTTGGCTCGTACGCTCTGTTCTTCTTTTTCCGTTATTTCTTCGGGAAGTCCAATAAGTAGGGCCGGATGGTAGCTGTAAGGGTAAATTCATCCTTTATCGAAGGGACGTAGAGCACGAATCCGATAACTTAGCAGCCAACAGTACTTTTGATGCTTCGTCTTCTGATTTATTTTCTTTTTTAATTCAGAGGAGCGGGAGTGTACACTAAGCCCATAAGGCTCACTTCCCAATTCTCTTCCATCCGCCATTCTTCGCGCGTGACCCACGGGGTCCGCCAGTGCTACGGCCGGCCGGTTTCCCTCTCATTATAAGACTTCTGCAGACTTCTTAACATTTTTACATCCTCTGTGTAGCGGCTTTTATTCACGGAAGAAAAGAAAGTGGGAAACAGACACGCGGAATGCTTTTAAAACTCGAGTGACGTATACTTGACCACTCGCTTTTCACAAGGCCTGAGCCCAATGGCTTTCAGTTTGCCTGTGAACCGGCTGTTGTAAGCACGAGCTGTGGTGTTATATCTGGACTACCCGGGGGTGGTTTGTAGCTTCGTTGGTGAAGTATCAGATTTTATAATGACCACTCACGGAAGGACTTCAGAGTCTGATGATAGGGGGGAAGTTGAACGACGAATGTCCAATGATTAGGCTTAAGGTGACCACTAGGTGGAGGTGGAGGGGGCTGGCAGGAGCTGCGTCTTTAATTAGAAACAGGGGTGAAAACTGAATCGGAAGTATTTCTGGGGATGCTTAAGAGTTATCTCTGATGCTACTAGTGGTATGACGTACATTCAAATATGATTTTGGAAGCATCGGCCTCAGTCATGAGGGTAACTAAGTTAGGGCATTGTAACCTGGTAGGTCAGAGCTAAGGTGGGGCTAACAACTGTAAATCGTAAGGCACATCCTAGAGATTATTGAGGGCTCAGGTTAGTATCCAATATTTTTCTCGTGGGTTGTATCAATAGTTATATGGGCTTAAAACGGTGAACACTTTTTGGATGACCGACGCTGCATGAAGTCTAGACTTTTATTATGCTTAGGGAACATATGGAACGGATATCAGCCGGGAGTTTATTCCACAAAGTTGCATGGTTCAAGGAGGAGAGGTTCCACCTCACGGATTTCCCAGACAAGGGGATCGTTCTACGGTGTTTCCCAGGGCACAGCTGATGTGTCTGTTTAAAACCGAGGTGTGCTTGACTGGCGGATTGTGGTTGCATATGAAGCAAGTTAACCAAAAACGAAAGGTGTGGTTCTGCTCACTTGAGCCACGGGGGATCAAAAGGCAGGAGAGCACAGCTTTGTCCGTGGATGAGGTTCGTAGAGGATTGGGGCAGGTTTTTGGTAAATCGATGCTGTACATTTTCATTGTCGTTAACGTTACATTTATGCATATTTGCAAACATAAGTGCATAGTAATGTAGGGTGGAGTGAAGGTGAGTTTTGCTTACCTCTCACTTTCTGTTTGTGAGGGGGAAGTTTCTTTTCAACAGGCCGGAGGACTTGTTTTCCGTGCAGCGATGTGGGAACCACGTTCGGAGAAATTCAAAATGTAAGAGTATTTTAGTACGACTTCTCGTAGTGTTGGGGAATACGGCGGTAAGACGTCGCCAATCCCAAGCTTGCTATAAGGGATATTTCATTTAAGATTGAGGTAACGGCTTTCGTTCGCGGCAAATTCCATTTTCCATAGATCACAACAAAATGATAAGGACTCCGTGCGGACCGTGATGTTGTTTAATGCTACAGGTGGGATTCCCCTTTCGAATTCGTAGATTGTCTTCGTGTCGTCAACAAACAGGAAACTTTCTTCACTGATGACGAAAGCGCAAATGTGATTTATATATAGTATAAAGAGAATTGGTCCTGGAACACATCCTTTAATAACCCCGCTGCTTACCGAGGGGGTGTGTGGCATCTGGCCTCCGATGCAGGTTACTTGGTCACGGTCTTATAGGTAGGATTTAAGCCAACTGAGTAGGGTTTTCAATTCTAGCCACCTCTAATCCTGTCCAGCAACTTCAGATGCGGGACTCTGTCGAAGACATTTTCATATCAAAATAGACGATGATGAGTGCTCTGCTTTCGTCGTTGGCTGTGGTTACCAAGCTTGGAAAGTAGAATTGGCAAGTTTAACACAGGCTTGACCTAAAAATCCTTTCTGTCTGAGGCTGATGAGTTTGTGTTCTGAAAGTTAATTGGTCGGGCAGTGTTTTGAAACTTTTCCAGCAGCCCGGAGACAATTGTTCTACGATTTTTATAGCGGGAATCAGTTACATCATGCACTGAGCCTTTTTTATGCCTAGAGATTATAACGGATTTATTCCACTGGCTGGGAAAGGTTCCATTTTGGAGAGACAGGTCTCATAAGTTTAGTAGTGGGAGAGGAACTAACGGGAGATCAGGGGCGAATGTCGCCGATGGTAGGCCGCAATATCCGGGGTGATAGAGCGGTTTGAAAGTACGGATATGTCTTCTTACACTGCAGTGATGATAGCGGTAGAACTGAGTGAACAATTCGCCAAAAACGGGATGGCAAGCTGAGTACAGGCACAAGTGAGAGCCAGGGGGTTGTGAAGAAAGTGTTAAGATTTTCAGCTGTCTTTCGATGTGATTTTATGGGTTTAGCCGAACGAATGATCTGTTTCGTGCAGCGAGTGGATTGTGGGGCACGAACCCTGCGTAGCCGGGCCAGCTCTTTGGCTTCGTTTGGGTGGCCTAGTGCTTTTGTTTCTTGCTTCAGTTTTAAGTCACGGGCCATGAGGTGGCTTTCGAAAAATAGGCGCCGAGCAGTAAGACTGTGGAAAAGTCTGTGTTTCTTTTGTACTGCTGTCGAACCTTATCGTATTTCTGCTTTAGTCCGGTTACACAGTGACTTCCTGGTCCGGATGCATAGTAGGCGCGTGTAGTTTTTCTAAAGCGTGCGTGTAAACTTGAGTGAAGGAGGTCAGTGGAGTACTGAGGATTTGCCGTTGAGAGGAACTCGTCTCAGTTCCCGGAGCGAATAAGCAAGGGGACGTCGCCCCATTTAAAGTGGCGGAAAGAGAGACCGTACCATGGTAGGCTTTTGGTGTGTGGCCCGACTTGAAATCAGCAAATGATAATTTTATGGTCACTGCCTGTTTATTCGCTGAGTATGGAAGCAGAAACTTTTGCTAGACCAAGGGCTAGTATCACGTCAAGAAGATTGCTCCTTTTGGCAGGCTGTCCTACTTGTTGGGCCCACTGGCCCAGGCGAACGCGTGGGGCAAAATGCAAGTATTTGTAGGGTGCACCAAAAGAAGATCAGTTTCCGCCCGGGGCATTGAAGTCACCTGCCGGTAATTAGCCTCCAAAATGCGAGTCGGCGATATAATTGGGTGCGTCAATGATGGGGTTAAAGGTCGAAATTTTATTGCTGGGCGGTCGATACATACTGCCTCAAACCATGGTCACCTGGGTTAGAGAAATTGTAAACCACATAGAACCTTCCACAGAAGTCAGCCCGGAGGTATCCAGTAGAGCGGCAGATATGCTGCACTTGAAGTACCCCAGGCAACCTCCAACCAGGCTGTAGATTCGTTGAGTCGTGAAGGTTTGCTAACCGATTAAAGATATTTGGTCAGAACGTTTGTGCTCAGTGGGCCAAGTTTCAGTGGTCTGGATGGTTTTGAAGTCGTGGGAGAGGGGCTGTCTTCTAAAGGCCTAAAGTTCGTTCAAGATGGAACGATTGTTTAATGGTGCAATGGCAAGTTTTCCTGTGGGGGGTTATGGGTCTCCAGTGAATTTGGTAGCTAAAATATGCGCAGAAGTGCGGTGATCGATGGGCAGGTCACCGTTATAAGAAACCTGGATGTAAGGGGCTGCTTCCATTGAGACGGCCGTAGCTCCATCGCCTTAGTGCTACAGCTAAGCTGATTTGGTACCGCGAAATAACAAATCTGGAAAAAGGCAGGCTCAATCTAGGTGGGACCTTTGGGGTGAGTCATGTAGAAATTGGAAGCGGGTTAATAGTGATCCTGAGGGACCAGTACCGGGGTGAAGGAGGTGGTAGTGACGCAGCAATCGCAGTTTTGATAGCGGCCTTGTGGAGGGGGTGACTAAAGGTAGGGTGAGTGGGATTTTATTGGAACGGATATAACGTTATGTATAGGGTTGGTTGGAGCGGCAAACATCTCACAGGGCTCCATGGAATGAGTGCAAGAGGGTGGAATGGTAGGGAAAGGGCTGCCGACGGAGGAGACTTTGGTATAAGTGGACAGTTGGCATAGTGTGCAGTGGAGTCTGAGTATAATACAGTGGTGTTAGGTGGTGAAGAGGAAGAGGGGGATGGAATAGCGGAGATTTAAACTGGACTAGACCATGGGGTGGAAAGGGGCCAGCCGCGAGACAAATGTTATGTTACCGGTTGGCAGATATGCTGGTGACTCGTTCTAGGTGGTTCGGGTATGGTGGGGCTAGCGATAGGGGCGGTACACTTGGAGGGAAAATTGCAATGTGGTAATGCACCTCTGGACATGATGGAGGCAGCCTCTGAGTTGATGGAAGTGGTATGTGGCAGTAGGACACGCAGATCCTCGGAAGAACGAGTAGGTTAACAGGTGGGCTAGAGCCAGGGTGAGCGACGCTATCCTGTGGGTAGGCCCGCACTGGAAGACGAGGATGGGTGATAGGCCAGTTAGCTGGGGCGCGAGAAATCGTAGGTCAATTGTCTTTTAAAGCTGGTAGCTTGATGATGTCAACGCATAGGAGGCTCTGACAATTAAAAGTAACAGGTGAAGAGGACGATGTTCTAACAGAAGCACTAGGAGAAAATGTAGTAATTGGCTGGATGGTGCGGGGTCGCATATGGGAATCCGGCGATTTGTTCGTTAGTTTAGCAGATAGACTAGGACGTGAATGACTGTTGGCTGGTGGAGACGAGGGCGCAACGTGGAGCTGACTAGGAGGAAGTCGTGGTGCTAGAGGCAAACGGGACAAATTTAAGGCCACATTTTGGGCAGCTGCACCGACCAATGGGGGTGGTGAGGAGTTATAGACTGGGAAAGAATGTTCATGGGGGTTGGGCGGGTATTCTAGTAGTGCGCTCAGGTTAGATAACGGTGAGAAGATAAGTTTTGAGGATAGGACTCCTGCAACGGGCGCAACAGGCTTCAGTCTTACAGAGGGAATCGTAGGCAAACACTTGGAAGGGTTAGATATCAATGAGTCTCTCGGGCCAGGAGATACCCTCCCAGCTTTCATTGAACCTCTGGCTGATATTCTATCCCTACAAGTATTCAAGTTATATAGGGCCGCACCGAACCACAGAAGGTAGCCACAAGGCTGGAGGAACGCGGCCGTGGTAAGTATACACAGAAGGGCACCCCACTCTGAAATGAGAAACTACAGACCTGCCACCCCTTCCGGCATTCCATGCAAAGTGTTAGAGATCATCCGGGTGAACCTCTGCAAGCGCTTGATAGGGAATTCTATGTTTTGCGCAGCCCATCAAAGATCTTCAGAAAACAAGTCGTGCTTAGCCAATCTCCTGACATTCCTAGACGAAGTCACTCAAGCAGCAAATTAAGGGAAACAGGTAGAAGAATGTTACCTCGATTTCAGCAAAACATTTGACTCGGTGAATCATCGGCTTCTACTGAGCAGGTTGAGGCCATCTGGTATAAATGGGCAGGTTCAGGAATGGTTAAGGGACTTCCTTACGGGTGGAACGCTCTACTGTAAGGTGGGGGAAAATAATTGTGAATTAGGAAACCTCACCAGGGTTCCGTACCAGTCCCACTACTATCTCTTATGTTTTTTTAATGATCTAACCCCAGTTCTACTGTCAGAAATTCTTTTTGCAGATGCTGTGAAGTTGGTGGAAGCTCACGTGAGATGGGAGCTGAGCGGAGACATAGTTGCCACTCTTGACTGGGCAAAAAAGTTGGACTTGCCTCTCAGTGGTGAAAAGAGCCACTTGTTATCACAAACAGCAAGAAGACCGTAGGTTGCACACCACCAAGTCCTATTCTATAACAAAGACAATAAACAGGGTGTAAGACCTCGTGATTTTGGTGGCTTCTGGTCTCAAGTTTTTGGATCACCGTGCAGCAACTGCACAAAAGTTATGCATTGAGCTCTTTAGGTTGAAATAAGCTTTTTCGTGCACACAACCAAATGCTTTTATGACAGCGTATATCCTTATAGTTAAACCTCTTCCAGAAACCTGAGACCAGGCAGGGTCATTCTTCTGCAAAAAGGACTCCTCCTGTTTGGAGACCGTTTCCAATACATCGCTTCGCTCGCTTGAGGTTTAGGGGGGTGAGGCATATGCTCAGAACCCAGGACCTCAGACTTTGCCCTATGAAAATGTGGAAACTATAGAGGGACTCCACAGGGACACTTAGGACAATAAAGGCTTTCCTGGGCCTAAACCATACAGTCTATTCCATATGGCAACCGACAGAACAATAAGTCATAGGAAGAGGCTGACGAAGGTTCGGTCTAGGTAAATAGCTAGATCTCACTTCCCTAGCAGTAGATGGTCCAGTATCGGAAAGGGTCGCCAAAATAGATCAAAATCTGAGGACCGTTCAGGCATTTCGAGGGGCCGTAGAATGAGATTTTTTCAGGCTGAGTTTTGGGCTCGCTACCAAACGGATGGATGTGATATATTTATTTAATGAACTTTTCCACTCGTTGCACGATGGCTTAGGGAACGCTCACGATGCGTAATGACTCTTGCGTTTGGTGTTGTGTGAGGTTTCACTTTTACCCTCTTCTGTTAGCGGGGCCCAAAGAAATAAACTGCTTAGTTTAGGGGGTGCATGTATGGTGTGCTTACCATCGAAAGAATCCTGGAAGCTCGACTGGACGTGGCCTCCATCTGTCCTGTGCAAAAGGGACTGAACTGAACTGGACCAAAATGAACTGAATTACCTTGTATTGAAGACAGCGCGGTTTGAAGTCCTAGTGCTCTAGCTTTTAAGTCGATTTTTTGTACGGGTTTTCGAATTAGCCCCAGTTAATGCACAAAGCTGAGCTTATCAGAACAGCACTCAAGGTGCTTTTATTCGGAGATTGGTTTATGCTCCTCATAAAACTGCCGAGTATAATTGCAGTGTTTTGTGAAGCAATCTTTCTTTGCTTGCGGTTTTTGTGCACCTTTGCTGAACTGCAGTACTCGCCTCTCAGCGCGGGAAACGTGTGGTAAACGGTATAGAGTGCGAGGTTTGCAAGAGGCGGGCTCATCTGAAGTCTTCAGGAACAGCGAAGGACACCTATATCCTATATAAGCAGAACCCGTGGGCCGAATGCTTCTGTGTTCTATGCAAGGAGGCTGCAGATCTGGCCTTCAAACTGCGGGCCCAAGGACAGGACAAACGCCCGCCCGGTAGTACCACAGGCATGAGGCTCAAAACACCGCAATCCAGTAGCAGGAAGTGGTAGTAGTAGTAGTAGGCAAGCCTGAGAAGACAGTCATTAGGGCTAGTGGACGAGTTTCAGGGGTTTGCCATGTGGTTGTTGCCTCAACTCTCTTGTAGCGGACAGAGCAGAAGCTCAGAAAAGAAAGGCAGCCAAAAATGAAGAGAGTGGATGTAATGTGGTGAAGAATGGGCCAACTAGATCGGACCATCCTGGGCCCTCGGTTTTAGACGACAAAGTAAAGTATCTGCAAGGGCAGATCTTATCGATGGGAAGGGTTTCGGGCTGCAGGCTCCTGATGCTTAACCAGGGGGAACCTTTGGTAAGGGAATGGAAAGGTAGGCCGGACATTTATGGGAGGAGGGTCCATGATGTACTGCGATTTGCTGGTGTTTCGTACCTTACCGCTCTAAGGAAGTTGCACGGATGGGGGATATGGGAGTCAACTCTTGTGGACAAAAAAGAAAATCAAGCAGTACCAATACCTGTAAAGTTTTCTGATGCGATCACCTGAAATAGACTGCTGGCAAAGGAAGTGATGATAGATCATCCCTCCACGGGTTGATATCAAACTGCGCCAGACGCGTATAGAGTGAGGCCTGATGGTCGAGCATCCGGTGAAAACCGGGCTAGACCAGCCAGGACACCGAAGAGAAACCACCAAGTACAGCAGAACGCCGTACTCGGGTCGCGTGCCCCCGCCTTAACAGCAGTAAAAAATCCCCGTGCGTCGTCCGAAATAACTTTAATTGAAGACTTTTTGGGAGATGAAAATTTTCAGTACCGTCCGAAGGCAGAGGACAGAGCCACCCTTACCGGTCTGGATGATATGGCAACCCCTACAGGGATGGTTCGGAAGTCATCGGAAGTCCTGGATCATCAGCTGGCTTCATGCACACCAGTGAGAACGACCGATGCAAAATACTTATCATCATCTCAGGCGTCACGCCTGGGAACCAGACAGGAGTAAATAATAAGAAACACCTAAGTGACGAGGCAAACGCGGTGTTACATACTAAGCGTGTAGTATTAGAAAAAAATGGATGGCACTCGCCAAAGCCGCTGGGGGCAACAACGCGTCATTAGTTGCCGTTACGGAAACTTGGCTATCTAAAGAATACCAAGTACCAGGACTAATAGGTAACGGTTTTGGAATCTACAAGCACCACAGAGAACACGATCGCCCTAGCGAGGGGGGCAGCCATCCTCAATAGGTCAGGTTCAAATCAACTTGAGTCCCAAACCAATATGTGCACTCGAAGTGTCCAGTTAGGCGCAGTTACAGTCATCCTCCCGGGGAAACGCGGTAACGATGTTTGTGTCTACAAGGCACCAAGTAGCTTACTGTGGACCATGGATGAACCAGTCAGGAACGCCTGATGGACCCTCGCATTGGGTGACTTCAGTCTTCCGCACATTCATTGGACTGTAGAAGCCTGTGTGCGGACATTGAAGGAGAAAACCTACTTAAAATGGCTGCGTGCCAAGGCATTGCACTAACAAATTAGGGAGATTACAGTTATGGTAAAAGTTTATTGTTTACTGAAACGGAGTGGTCAAAATCGTCGGTAGGTTTTCGACGTCTCGATCACCACTGGTAACCTTGTTCAAGATTGGTTTTACAACCTGATGAAACCGAAATGATAGCTTAGGTCAACTGGGTGTTAGTCATAGTGTAATTGTGTGTTGGTCTGCGTGTTTGTGGCGTTTAATGTGAGGGTGGGGGTGAACCTCCGTCCATACTGTGTCCGTGAGTGTGGGGTCATTTCAGGTCTACAAGGTGTTATGACCCGTTTTGGTGTTTATCCATCCGCATCGTAAGCTTTATCCATAGGCTTGAGATCCCTGCTTCATTTCTGCGGTTGAGGCACGACTGGTGGGCGGTAATTGCCAGAGCCTCCGCGAAGAGACTTTCGGTGTAAGTACAAAATTCACAATGGAAGGTTCTGGTGTTTTCGTAGCCGATGGTATAGTTTCGGATATGGCTTGAAATGCCATTGCAGAGTCGCTTCCCAAAGATTTTGACTACGCCGTGTTCTACCATAAAAGTTTACGTGGCGCATCGATTTTTCGATACAGTCTGAACCGATCTCGGTTCAGACATAATAATCCTCGTCAACAGTAAGAATACAATAATGATAATGCAATAATAACAATGATATATTTCTTGACCGTGGTCAACAGGCAATAAGAGGCATGATCAGAGAATACAGTAGCATATAACTGTGTGGAACATTCGTATTTTCGAAGTTCTAGAATCACATGGTAGCAGGAATAAAACAATGAAGCTTGGCGATATTCGAGTGATCTAAAGTGGAGACGGTTAACGCGGGGATTTTGAACCGGTTCCTAATTCATGGAGGGCCCCACATATGGCTGGACGACCGTGGAAATGTTGATATGCGCGGTACTGGAAAGCGTTAAATGTGCAGTGATTGCAAAATCCAGCAAAGCAACAGGCTTCAAACTTCACAACACGGCTAGTAACTTGAGACAGGAATAATACAAAACGTGCCTTATGGTTGCCGAAAACTGGCTGCGAGGACTCATGGCTTCCAGAGAAAAAGACGCGGGAGTGCACCAACTGGATACTTGGACGATCACTAACGAGAAATTGGGTAAGTGACATACCAAAAGGCGCGGTTAAAAATAAAGTCCACGTGGGGCTCTCAAAGTGCAGTCGGAGATGCCAGCGGAGTATAGATTGATCCAACATTTAGTACCCAACGGCGAGAAATCCTGTAATATAAATGCAAGTGGGTCAGATGTGATGGTAAGATGGACCTTTCTGTATGTGTAATTTCAGCGTCAAATGGAAATTCACACGAATGCAAAAACGTCACGAGGAATGCAGTGTACTTTTAAAGATCATAAATGGTATATGGACACAAAACGGACTTTCAAATTGAAGCCGCAGAGGAAACAGATTTTTGGAGAAAAACGCTACTGATGCCACTGAGCACAAATCGGAATAATGTAAAGATAATGTTCTCGGTATACGTGATAGAAGAATTAATAATGAAGTTCTGGTTGGCTACAGATAGCCGGCATTTTGTTTCATAAAGACCTTGGTTCCAGGCGATGGCAGGTAGCGAGTGGTGAGGGTAGCAGGCAAGAAGGGACTAAGTTGACAAACTGGACAGAGTAGGCTAGAAACGCCGCGGCGAGGGCTACATTCCGGTCATAGGTTCCGTATTGCAACGCGTAATGAATTGAACTATTGGAATGGGTTAATGGAAATAGATGCTGAGCGGGTATGGGGTGATGATTGTTGTCAGGATTCAACTCTGTGATCCGGTGAGACTTTCACGAGAGATTGTAAATCTGGTTATAGGATTATGATCACTAGTCAGCCATGTAAGATGCCCCATATAGCTTCTGCTGGCGAGGGTATAGGTTTTAACCATTGTCAGTCCGATTGATCAGATCTTTTAGTCCGTACGGTAATCTGGGAGTAACGTCTAGTTGGCTAATGGCTACCCAGGTAACCAGTATGATCTGAAATGGATCGGAACTGCTGCCTTCTGGAGGGTGTTCCAGCTGTGGGTTATGGCTATCGTTTTGATAGAAACCAGACAATGAACATTGTTCCCTGACGGCCAGTGGGTCGATCTGTGGGAGGAGGCAGCGGACGGAGACTGATAGCTTTGTACGGTAGTTGGGTGATAATAGAGATATAGGGGGATATCAAGCGCAGGCCTGGTCGGAGTGCAAAATAATTTGGTTCGTAGGTGATGAATTAGGAGAGGGGGCTCATTTGAGAACCAGGAAAAAACGACGGAAGGGGTGGGATTAGGAAGAGGAATAGGAGAAAGGGAAGACAGCGGTCTGGTCGTCTAGCCGGCCGTGGGCGAGGATCGCAAACGGTGAAAAGGAAAGAAAATACTCGGATTTTAGGCGAGACTTCTTCATGTGAATGTTAACGTAGCGGTATTCCGTGGGGTCATGAGAAATCAGAAGTATATGGTTTCCGGGTGGAATGGGGTCCTCACTTACCATGGTCATGTGCGCAGATCGGTAATTCTTGGTTACTGAAGAATAGCACTCTGTTTGGTAATACTCGAGTTTGCGAGAAAAGTGCAGGAAAAGTACGATGAGACTACTGATTTCTAGCCTGGGACGGGAGAATTAAGTGAAGGTCGGTATTCATCAGTGAACGACCAAAAGGTCCGTTAAGGGAGCTAGTGTCAGTAGACAATTTGATTTGGTAATAGAGTCAAAAAAGTAGCAGACAAATTATCGCTGACTTTGGACATTAATAATAGGAAACGGGCTCGAAAGGAACACAGAAATAGTGAAGTCGTGGATGGTAAACTATGAAAGAACAGTGCCCACGTTTCTCATTCCGGCAACCAATACAGGCGAGATTTGGCCAAGGGCTGTGAACAGTAGGCGTATCAATACAGGGGTGCCGCCAGAGCAGGGGCCGAGTAATATAACAGTTCCAGCCATGTGCTGACTACCGCTTTAGACATCAGCAAGCTGGTTAAGGGTTTTGCAGGGAACCCAAAAAGTATGAAACTGAGGAAGGCGGGGTCAAACTCATAAGTGGAGAGCCTGGGCGGCGTGCTATCACCCTGCACCGATTCGGACAAAACGGATCGAAGGCTACCTCGGAAGCTTGAGGTTCCCAATATGCAAATTTAGGTCTAGGCTGTTATCAGAAATCCATCTGTTTTGAAGGGGGCAGAGAGCAATAACCTAAGACCTGCCCAGCCAGGCCTGCTTATTTTTCTTTTCTTCTTTTTCTTTACAGAGGAGCAAGACTGGAAATTTACGCCGTGGGGTTATTTTCCATTTCTTCCTGACGCGTCTTTCTTTACATGTGGCCCATTGGGCCCGAGACTGATAGGGCTAGTTATGTCCCCTCGTTGTGAGATTTTTACAGATTAGATGCCAAAATCTTCGGAGGTTTTACTGCCACTAGCTGTGAAAGAACATAGTAGAGGATGGGACAAACATTCAGATAACGGCAGCATTCATAGGGCTATCACTTGGTGGCTTGCTTCTGCCAACAGCAGAGTCGAACCGAGTCCAGTACATACGTGAGCCATCTGGTGACTGCATAGCAGATTATGGTATGCTGGGAAGCTTCATGGGCATGACGATTTTGGTGAAAAAGTATCACTGCTGGCTTCGCAGAGGCTAGCAGCCAGCTGTTGCTGAAAATGAAACCATTCTACAGGAAAGCGTGGAACGAAAGAAGCCGGGAGTTAGAGCGTGGGAATGAATGTGCTGTCGTAACTGGGGCCTAAGTTCAGTTAGTGCAGCACTCCAGGGACAGTTCCTAGACGGCGCCTGCAGGACTTTGCCGATAGATAATTAAAGACGTAAGTGGCAGGATTGGGAGTAGAAGAGAATCAAAGTGAATGGGTAAGTAACGAGAGAGTAGAAACAAGCAAGCTGCGACTAGGGCCCAAAGACAATGAGGTGCTCAAAAAGGAGAGCAGGAAAGTTGTTAGATACCTTATCCAAGTACAAAGGCCCATTTTTCACCTGCTTACGGATCTGTGAGTTGGATTGTAGTTTGTACAGTGAGGTTTTTCCTTAGGCCGGTCTCAAAAGTTTTAGATGGCCTCATAGAACCTGTGTTGTGGGGTAGTTTTTTCCAAAAAGCCGCACCCTTGACCAGAAAGAAGTTGGATCTAAGAGCAACTCTATAAATGGGAACGATAACTGTGTCGTCTCTCTATCTTGAAGAATACTGTGAATCGGTTAAGTTTATGAACCGCGGTGCTGATACGATGAATCGATTTACAACAACACCACGGAGAAATGTGAGGGTCAGTTTTATGCGCCTAAGCCACAGCGGAACTAGTTGCAGATGCTCACAGAGCTGGCTCTAATTTAATTGAGTGGGAAAGCCAATTAACTCTTTTGTCATTCGCCGTTGAACTTTTCCAGTAGCTAACCTATCCCACTAAAGCATGCTGGAGTGGATTATGTGGCAATATTCCAAGAGTGGTCTAGCGTGGGTCTTATAGATATTAAAATTGCTTTCCGGAGGACGGAAAGCCTTATGAAGCAGATCTATCAGCTTTCTTGCCTTAGCAATTTCAGTGATAATGTGTTCTGAGAAAGCTAAAATGGCTAAATACTGGAAACCTAAATCTCGCACTAAGAGCCTGATGGAAAATGGGTGACCATCAATACTAAATATACCTGGAACGACATTGCTATTGAAGATGAGAATATTGCCTTCCTCTACGGAAAATTTCGTTAGTGAACTAGCGCACCAAGAAATGCGAGCTGTTAGATCTTGCGTTATATAGCTGGTAACCGAACAAAAATTCTGAAATCGAAAGAGTACAAGATTTTGATGTCGTCCACGAAGAGGTAGAAACTGTAAGACACATTTGAGCAATGTGTAGCCAAATTTGTAACGGATCCCGAAAACAGAAAGCGAATAAACGTGAAATTCGACGATACTGGATTATCTGATAAACAGTGACACGAAACAGACACAAACCCCAGTTATGAGATCACAGGGACTCAAAGGACAAGAGCCGAATTGCGGCGTGCGAGAAAGGAGCACGTGAGTCACGCAGGTCCAGAGTAGGATATGACGGAGCAGCGCGCTGAACGCGAACAAACAAGCTTTGGTCCATACAAACATACGGTGCATAAAACAAACCAACGGTGTGGCTAGGTGAGTGATGTTAAGGAAACATGTTGCCGCAGTGTATTTTGGGGGATTTTCCACGACCGGTCGTTACACCGCCCACCAAAATCCTCCCGAATCTTGGCAGAGTCAAAGGTTTGGAATAGGGGTGCCGATTGATTTTTATCTAACTAGAAGGTGCTGTCAGTGCGCGTACCTAATACCTTGTAGTCAACGTTCTACCCACGATCGCGCTTGATCCGGCGGTGACACCGACGCGAGGTTACTCTGCATTGTCCATGAAAACGGCTTATCGATGGCGGGCTTAAAGGAGAAACATGGGTGCTGTCCTCGGGGGAGCTGCTCTACCTCGGCCGCGTGGGCTTGTGTGAGTGCGCTTGAGCGAGTGTGCGTGTGGTAGTCACGGGAGAGGTTGTAATCTGGTATATGGGCGAAGAGTCACAGTCATCATTTACTAGAGATATATTCTAGAATATCAGTGATAAACGATGAACAATCAACCCTGCGGCGTGTCTTCTTGGAGGCCATGGAGTGTGAGAGCTCATTATGTACATGTGATTGGTGTGTGTCTGGGGGTATGATAGAATCCCAGCTACTACCACAGATGGGAAAGGCCTTCTGTAACGTAAACGAAGAACGGTGAGCACTGTTACGTGTCCGCTGGAGCTTATGAACTATAAGCTTGCGTCATGTGAGTGTGTATGTGTCAGGAGGTATGACAGTTCAGTATGTCAGTAGGTCGTAAATGCCCCTCCCCACACACGGGAGGCTCCTTCAACTACTTCAGAGACTAATGAGGAATAGTCTACTGGGCTTCCGTGTTACCGGCTTCTCCGTCTCCACCCTCTAGGAGGCTCATATGGAGTATGTCGCGGATTACCATTCCGTTACCGGTCTTCACCTTCACAGTCTTTATCACTTCGTTAGAGCTTTCGGTGGTTTCCTTAACCACGCCTAAAGGCGAGGTGCTGAAATGTGCGCCTTCATCTGCAATCATCACTACATCCCCAAACTTGAACGGTCTTTCTCTGACCAGCCACTTCCGTCGAGCTCGCAGAGTTGGTAAGTACTCCGGCAGCCGTTGCGTCCAAAAAACCTTGGCAAAATAGTTGGTCTGCTTCCATCCGTGAAGGTAGCTTCCACGAAGGCTTGCCGGTTCTTGGAAACCCTCGTTCGATCTTAACATCAACAAGTCTTTCGGGGTGAACTCCAGATGGGTGTGGTCGCCGTTGGTTACTGGAACCAGTGGGCAGTTGTTTAGATTTCTCTCTACCTCAGTCACGACGGCGCTTGGCGTCTCGTCGTCGGGCGGTCGTATACCGTAGGCCACTGTTTGACTCCGTAGCTCTTACCTATTCACGTTTTTGCGCCTACCCTGCGGCTCCCATTGAGGCCTACGAAATTCGACCCATTGTCAAAGTATATTTGTGCTAGTATACCACTTCGGTTGATGAAGTGTTGCAAGGCCCGGAAGAAGGAGTTGGTTTTCATCGACTGCTTAACATCCAAGTGTACAGCGCGTGACTTCATCCACGTCATGATACACCCGCATAGTTTTTTTGGTCTCCTCCCATACTTGGTCCACAGGGGTCCGAAATAGTCCAACCCGGTGTTGCTGAACGGCCACCAACTCCAAGCAACTCCATATTCTGGCAGCGGAGCCACATGCTGTTTGCCCGCTGCTGAGTTGCGTCTCCTGCAATGTACACAACTTCGGATTACGCGTTTTGCATTCACTTTTCCTCTCAGTGACCAAAGGCGATTTCAGATGACGATAATATTAATAATAATAATAATAATAATAATAATAATAATGGTTTGTTTCGGAGACGCCCGAGGCATGCCAGGTGCATTATCAATCGTTTACAAGTGGTGGAGTAAACAGATAAAACCCCCGAAAATGTAAAAATTCACGAGGGGAGTTGGAAAAAAGAGGCTTAGAAGGGGGAGTAACGTGGGATGAAATTATGGCAAATGTACGGTCACTTGACTTCCTCCGGCAAGTTTTTCCACGGCGTGGATGTGGTGGATCATTAGCTCTATCACAGATTGTCGAGCCGGTAGTAATGTGGGGTTTTTCGTGTCAAAACTCAGTTGGGAGTTCGTCAGCCTACCATCTACCAGTGGTAGTCCATTATTGAGTCTTGGGTTTAAATCCCTCAAGTCGCCTCTCGAAGTTGATATTCTTCTATCACTTGGTCTCGCTTCTTCCGCCCACTCGACTTCTCGGGTGGAAGCCTCACGTTGTATCATCTCAAATATATCGTGTTCTGAGGCTTGTAGTTCATCGGAGCTCATTGGACTCACCCGTACAAGGCTGGAGGGGCGGACCCCTTTCATGACTAACACATGTCTCCTGAACCTGGTCAAATGAGCCATTGAACGAAGTGTCTTCATTCAGGAAGAAAGCCTAACCAGTCTTGACAAAATAAATGTCGCTTGGACGACCGCGGCCATCACTATGTCTTTGATCTCCAGTTCCAATTCCGGAGGGTTTTTAGTTCATACACAGGCCATTCCTGTTTAGATATTTGCAGGAACCTCTGTCCTCCAGTCCACACGTCGAGTTGCCGGAAGTAGGTCGCACCCCGGGCGCAAAGATCTTCCGGGTTATCGCCAGGTCTGACATGATTCCACTGGTTCGTGGCCGATTCGTCGTGGATTATCGTGGGCCGGTAAGCAACGAAAGTACTAAGACGGCTCCTGACGTTGTTATGCAGTACAATACCATCGTTGGGTCCGTCCAGAGACCAGCTGGCCAAATATAGAAATCGAAGCATCCCTTCACAGCTTGCACAGCCCTGAGCGCTAACACTGCTGCGCTGAGTTCAAGGCGCGGGATCGAAACCTTCTTCAGTGGGGCAACGCGGGCCTTGGCCAACAAGATCCTCGCAGCATACTGTCCATCTCCCGTGCACCATCGTCCGTATACCACGGCTCCGTAACCGACCTCGGATGGGTCAGAAAAGGCGTGTAGTTCTCCCGTCCGTGTTGCATGACAGGGTGGTAAACATAGTGGAATCCTAATGCCTCCGAGACTCTTTAGGTTGGTCAAAAGTTCCTTGCAGTCTAACAGGTCTTCTCGGTCCAGTGGCTGGTCCCAGTCGACTTTCATGTTGCAGAGCCGCTACAGCACGATCTTTCTGGGTTACGACCAGGAAGAGACAAATCCAGGCGGATCGAACAAATTAGAGACGGCAGAAAGTACGCAACGACGGGTTACTGGCAGCTCGGGAATATCTAGCTCGAAAACAAAGTCGCCTGTTTCCGCTTTCCATTGTATCCCTAGAGTGGGTTCGGTAGGGAGCGGAAAGCCGTCTAAATCTCTAACAATTTCGGCCCTCTCTTGGTACGGGATGATCTGGAGCACTTCTGAAGCTTTCGGCATCCATTTCGTCAGACGGAAGTTGCTCTCTTCCAGCAGTCTTGTTAGGCCCCTGAACTGTGCTAGTGCCGATTTAACATCATCGAATGACTCAAGATAGTCGACTATGTAAACGCTTCTGCCGACACTATCCACCACCGACCGGTGAACCAAATCTCCATGTTTGTTTGCTGTTTCTCAAAGGAAGTAGTTCGCACAAAAAGGCGGTGAAACCTCTCTGAAGGGGTGGACGGTCATCCCATAATGCCTCACTGCTATGTTCAGGTTGTTCTCTTCCCCCACAGAAAACGCACTGCATCTCGTTCTCTTGCCGGTATTTTCAACTGGTTAAATATTTACCTGATATCGGCGGACAAGGTCAACCCACCCACTTTGAAGCGGCCCAAAACTTCAATCAATAGGGCGGTCCGTTCAGGCCCTTGTAGTAGGCGATCTTTTAAAGACTCGCCCCGGAACTTGGCTGCACTGTAAAAAACCACCCGCGATTTCTCGAGTTTCTTGGTATTGAAAACCAGGTGGTTAGGCAGATACCAGACCCCTCCTGGCCGTCGATGGCGGCAGGCACCTTTTCAACGTAGCCTACAGCTTCGTTCCTCTTTATTACTTCTCCATATTTTTCTCATAGATCCTGGTCTCAAACGAGGAGTTCTTTCAGTCGTAGTGGTCTTTGCAGAGCATAGTTTCTAATATAAACCCAAGGGTCAGCCGGCGTGAGCTATGAGAGGGGAACCTTGAACTGCTTTTGGGGCCTCTGGTCCCTTGCCGCTCCATTTGCAGAGAAAAATGGTCCTCTTGTGACAAGGATAGTCTCTCGTCCCCAACGTCATGAAATTCCTTTTCGTTCAGCCGCCGCAAAGGATATTTTATTAATAATAATAATAATAATGGTGTATTTCTCGATCATGGTCGAGAAGCACGCGCTACGGCATGATGATGGTGTAACACTTTACTCAATTAGATGAAATATTCACAAATTCTAAGTATGAAGGTCAAGAGTATCGGCGATAGAAATGCATATCCAGCAACAGTTTGAACGGATCATTCTAATAGTGGTTTGCGCGGCAGTTTCGAATCCGGGCTGGGCAGCGGTGCGCGGTGGGGATATCGAAAAATCGGTAATGCAGTGACAAGGAAGCATATTGGACGAGAATGATGCAAGCCAAAGAAACCGGAGGCCTACTTAGGTTCTGCAGATGCAGAAACTATGAACAATAAGAAAAGAAAATAATGAAATAAAAAATGTAAAGAAATGTACCCGGGAAAATCGATGCACGCGAAAAGGATAGCGGTCCATAAAGACGATGCAAACCCTAAATGACGGATTTACCAGAGTTCAATAAACGGAATGAGTTTTGAAGCAGGGAGACATGAGACCAATTTCGTGAAAGTGAACACTGGTGGATGTGGGAGAAACAGCAGTCCATAAAAAGGTGAGTCTAAATTCGGGATCAGTAACATGTACCATTCAGAAATGGGAAAGCGCAACTGGAGGGTCCTCGAGAAGTGGAGAGTCAGTTTCCAGCCGGCTACGGTTCGGGGGAAAGATAAACTGCGGTAACGGATAATAAAGTGTTAAAGCTCCGCATAGACTTGAGCGTTATTATGTTGTTTTGCTGCAAATATATATGTATATGTTGGCGCATTTGCCTTCAGTGTTGTTCAGCGTCATTTCCGATAACGTACGACATCGTATGCGCTTGTTCCGTCTGGCAGGGCAAAGTATGTGCCAGTCAATCAGCAGAGCGTGGCGGTATATTAGCAGCTTGCGCGTGAACTGGAGTTTGTGTTGGTTGCGTTAGAAAATACTGAAAGATCTGATAAGCAATTAGGAGTACTTCCTGTCGGATGGCTTGATTTCGGTCCCAGTTGCTATGGTGGGTTCCACCTGAGTCTCTGTCCGTACGAGTCAGATTGGCATCCCTGTTTATCCGGTTTGACGACTGAGATAGTGGGAGACAACCAACCTGAAATAAACGAGGATTGCGGTCTGGACATGGTTCCAGCTCAAGGATTATGATAACATGCGAAGACAATAATAATGGACTGGTTGGGTCTATGTGAGCGGGGCATGGATGAAGTTTCATATGAGCAGTCAGTGGCACCTACTCCACATTCCGGGTAAAATAGGCTCGCAGTGGATTTACGCTGTGCTGCTACGGGCTAAGGAAGTTGCGTACACCGGTTTGATAATTGTGCATGCATTCCAAAGGATTTATGATTTGCACTTAGGCACGGCATTGCTCGGATACTAATAAAAGATCTGGGGTTCACGGTTTAGAATAGTTAGAAATGATAACCCTCAATATCGTTTGCTTACGCAGTTTGGCAGCGAGGCTTTAAGGAAGGTTTGAACTGACAGACTGTGAGCGAATGGGACTGGCACACACTTAGCGTAGAGCTATATTGTAATTGTCTCTTCCGATATAGTGTTTATTCTATACTGAGTAGTTTCTGAGGAGCCTTAAAGTAGAAGAATCTATCAAGGTGACAGTGGTGATGCATTAGAAGCAATCGGCCACGTGCCTTGGAACATTAACGTGAGTTCATCTATGTTCTTACTCGATGGTACTATCGTACTGAGATTATACTCGAGTGTCAGCAAGGAAATCTGATGTAGATATGATTGCGTGGTTGTCGTGGTATCTTTTACGTCGTTACCATATTGCAATGCAGGAAAACACCGATTTAAGGACTGGTTTTGGAGAGCCGTGAGAAATGGGAATGGGATGGGTTCGAATTTTCGTCAGGAAAGCGAACTCTAGCGGTCTACAGGTAGGGAGGTAGCACGATACACAACCACTGGCATCCAGCATGTAGGGCCCCAAGAATGATTCACACTTTTTTTAGACGTTTTTATCGTTTTTTATGGTCTTATCACGGTCAGGTATCTGGCTGTCAGGGAAGACGGAGCTGCTTTTGGTGGGCGACCACAGCTCCCACGCCCCGGCCGAAACATGGACCGCACGTAACAAGCCGCGACGGGGATGGGTCAACCACAACAGTCAATCCGCAGCAACATTGCAACTCGGAGACATGGGTCAGATGTGACAAGGCTGGTGTGCCTGGAAGACAAAACAGTGGGGTATATATTCTCTTTTTTTATGCCAATCTCCTACTTTTTGGTGTTCATGTCTTACTGGTGGTCAGCTGTATGCAGGGAGACCATCACGGCCGGGAATAATTGCAGAAGTGTTGCGCCAACACTCGCCCTATCCTTGAAGTCAGAAACCCAGGCCGTCTGCATGGGACAAAAATGCAGGGGAAGGTAGAGTCAACCACAGCCTGCGGTTATTCGATTGGGTTTATGTTCCGGCTTGTACGTAATTTACAGGAACCACATTCACCTACTAGACCACATAACATCCATCCTACTGCCGTTCGCGTGGCACAAGGTGCCTGGCAGTTGCCCACTCCCTGGTCCAGTACCCAGCGTGCCTCTGGCACGTCGAAGCCGATGAGGAGGTCCACTTCGCCGTCTTCTCCTTCTACAACGATTAAATCTTGCAGGTGGGGCCACCTAGTTAAAACTTCTTTCACCGACCTTGATGCTCGCTTGGGGAGATCAGCTAATGTAAATGCATCCGTTGATTCGATGCGCTCGTTGGTATCTAGGGAGATGAGCTATAACCTCAACCGGCCGGCAGCCATTCCTTGTGTTCCGCCCACAGTGCTCACCACTAACGAAGTCGTATTTTCAGCGAGC
Organism: Fasciola hepatica; assembly: GCA_948099385.1. Taxonomy (NCBI): domain Eukaryota; kingdom Metazoa; phylum Platyhelminthes; class Trematoda; order Plagiorchiida; family Fasciolidae; genus Fasciola; species Fasciola hepatica. The sequence continues at coordinate 2,928,108 of CANUEZ040000033.1, read as the reverse complement.
CCGTGTTTGTCGCCAAACCCCTCCTTCACCAGGGTTGTGTCCGATCCGCTGTCAACAAACACCAACACCTTGACCACCCCGTTTGGGGTCATCGCTCTCACTGCCACTACTCCTAAACCTGCTGGTTTACTGGCAGACCGCGAAGCTGAACAAATTACACTGCACTTGCTGTTTGCCCATGGTGTTGCCTCTCCCGCCTGGTGTACCAATCGGTGGTGTCTGCCCGAGCAACCCCCGTGACCACATCTGGTCTTTGTTCACAGACCGCCGGGCGGTGCGTGGTGTTGAGGCATATAAAGGACGCTCCCGTCATCCTCGCTATTCACCAACGTTCTTCCATCGTAGCACTGATGAACTCTGGGCATTCTTGTGGCCCATGGCTAGCGTCGCAGGACCTATTGCCTGGATGCGCTATAGCCTGGCCTGAAAATCGTGCGCATTGGTCGAAGGCTGATATTTCGGATGTTCCCGTGCAGGGGATTGAGCCTGGCTAGCGTTCGATTTGTTTACTCAATCACTGTCCATGATGGGTCGGCCAAATCTACTGTCAGCTATTTTGGTCTGCCTGTCCAAGTATTCGGTCAGTTCTTCGAAGCTAGCCTCACGGTCGCCTCGGTCTATACGTTCCGCCTCTTCCGCCCACCGACCCTGTAGTTCGGGAGAAAAGTGACGGACTATGCACCGCAAAGTGTGCATTGCATCTAGATCAGTCCTGTAACCTAAATGGTCGAGGGCTATTTAACGGCTCTGCATTTTGATCACCAGGTCGGCCATTATATAGACGTCGCCCTTGGTTCGTTTTTCCTCTAACATCAAGCCCTCTATTAGATTACGGGCTACCTTGAACGGCTAGCCGCACAGACCTTTTAAAATCTGCTATGCCCGTGTGTAGTTTTTCTCCGAGTCGAGCGCGGTGAACCCATCGACAGCTTCTCTTGCTCGGCCTCGACGGTAATGAGTCAGGTAGAGAAGCCTTTGTCCGGGGTCGGCTATCTTGTTTTCGACGAACGTTTTGAACTGCCCGACGGACTTGCAGTGATGTTCAGGTTGTCCGTCAAAAACTGTCAGTTCTTCTCTTGGCAGATCAATGGTTGATGGCGTTATTGTTTTGTATTCGGTGACCGGGGTAGAGTTTCCTATTTTGTTCTGTCCCTCTCTGTCGGGTAGGTCGTAGTCGCTGACCTTCTGTTCAAGCTCGTTCTGTCTATAATTCTCTTCTGTTTTCTGGGCTTTCTACCTAGCTGATAGCAGTTGTTGTTGTAGGTTTAGTATCCCTAGCTTAAAAAGGTCGACACTGTTACAGTCCATATTACCCTCACTAATACCTGAGGTAGCACTGACAGGACTAGGTGACCTAGTATTAACTAAATAATCAAAAGTACTTTAAAACCACCTCAGTGACTTGCCGTATTACTTCCTGTCCAGATTCCAATTGCTGTGATCCTTTTCTTTGGATGTTGCATAGTTTCTCGTTCCAAGTTGATAAATTGGGTATTGTGTGAAACATTTGAGCAATGCGTAGCCAAATTTGTAACGGATCCCGAAAACAGAAAGCGAATAAACGTGAAATTCGACGATACTGGATTATCTGATAAACAGTGACACGAAACAGACACAAACCCCAGTTATGAGATCACAGGGACTCAAAGGACAAGAGCCGAATTGCGGCGTGCGAGAAAGGAGCACGTGAGTCACGCAGGTCCAGAGTAGGATATGACGGAGCAACGCGCTGAACGCGAACAAACAAGCTTTGGTCCATACAAACATACGGTGCATAAAACAAACCAACGGTGTGGCTAGGTGAGTGATGTTAAGGAAACATGTAGCTACAGTGTCTTTTGGGTTTTTTTCAAGACCGGTCGTTAGAGAGACTGCCATGGCGACCGACAATAAAATTTCGTTTGTGTATATGAGGAAGAGTAGAGGGCCCAAAACTCTGCCTTGTATGACACCACTGGTGACGGGTTTGGGTTTGCAGGCTGATCCATTTATCCGAACCAACTGCTGAGGGTCGAAGAAATAGGAGACCAAACAATCGGATAACTGGTCCGTGATGCCATAAGATTTGGCCTGTGATCAGAACCGGGCTTGTGAGACTCGGTCGAAGGCCATTTTCATGCTCAGCAGGATAATAATCATGGACTCGCCTCTGTCAGCCGCTCCCGTGACCGAGTTTAAGAAGTTAACTTGACAAGTAGAACACGAACGGTTTTTCAGGAAACCATGTTGACCCACACTGAGCAAGTTAATAGTTGAAAGGTGGGCCATTATCTTATTTTTATTCAGCTTCTCCATCATTCGGGAGATAATCAGCGTGTGGCTTGTAGGGCTTTAGTTTTCCAGTACATGAACGGAGCCTTTTTTATGCAAAAGGCCAATTGCAGGGGTTCTTCGGTGAGTAGGGAACAAGCTGAATTTCATAGATAAGTTTGATAAGTAAGATGAAAGGATAGGGATGTCCGGACTCTCCTTAGAGAAAGCAGCCTGTGGAATGCCATCGGGGCCAAGACGGTAAGATTAGTTCATGGAGACTAAAAGCGGAGAAATATCATCGAGATGAAGTGAAACCGGGGATAGAGTCTCACTGGGTAAGCATCCATAATGTATTCCAGGAGTAGATACACCAGCCGTTAGGGATGAAGTTAAAAATGTGTTGAGAACTTCGGCTATTTCTTCTGGATTATCCAGATGGGAGTTGTTCGCAGTGATGATGGGTATAATCTTGCGGGGTTGGGGGTTTCTTGTTCTCATCAGCTTACTCAGGATTTCTGTCTTCTTAGAGTGGCAGAGTGCTTTCGACTCTTGCTGAGTAAGCATGATTTCGTTTTGTGATTTGATTGTCGTTGACAGTCGTTCCATTTGAATATATACCGATAGCTCCCCGGTTTCGAGTGCAAGTCGTCGAAGCTGGGAGGGTTTTGATTTTCATCCGAGTGAATCTGTTTGGTCTAGAGTTCGTCAGGACTGACAGCTGAGTTTTTATTGTTTACGCACCAATTGAGAATAGATTATAGCTCTCCTGCAACCGCCTCGGGATCGGGCAAAAGAAACGATGCGTCCGACTCATGAAATCTGATTATGTTTGGAAAGCTGCTGCAGTGAGCCAAGTGTTATAGTCTGACAGGCTGTTTGGAGGAGCTGACGACTTTTGATACAGAGAGCACGCACGAGACAACCCTGTGGTCACATCTCGAAAAACTATCCCCTACAGGGGTGATCACCTTACTGGGCCTTCGAGAAAACAGAAGATCTCGGGTATTATTTCCTCTAGTAGGTGAGTGAACTTGTTGAGTTAAACCACCGAGGAGTGTACATGTAACAAAACCTCGATAACGTCGTGGACCGATGTGTAATAGCCAACGCACTTCTGGAGCGCTGATATCACCTGCGATCAATTTGTGATCGATGGGTTGGGCGGAGTCAAAGTAAAGGCGTCAATAATAGGTAAAATATTGTCCGTGGTTGATTCGGACGAACGATAAATGCATCCAAGCGAGAGTTCTTGTGACTATAGTTTAACTGTTACGCAGACTGCGTCATCAACGGCTTCAAGGACTGGCTGTTGCACCAGAAAAACAGGAAAGGATTCCGCACAGTATATTAGGCAACCCCTCCTCGACGATTTATTCTAGAAATGCTGAAAGCCTTGTGTCCAGATATGACGAGGTCTAGGCTGGGAGCGTTTGCATTGAGCCACATTTCCGTGATGAGGATGAAGTCGTAGCTAGACAAAAGGACCCGGGCACGCAGAAGGTGAATTTTTGCTGGTAGTGAGCGAATGTTGACGACGAAAACAGAATTGCATGTTAAGTTCTCTGGTGCTGACGCAAGAGATTGTTGTGCGAACGTTGAGGCTGGGGGGATAGTCCTGGTACCGACGAGGTGGATAAGACATTCCTGGCAGACTGCTATGTATGTAGGTTGAGGATTGGTAGAGGGACTTCGGGTCATTGTCGGAACGGCCAGTAAAAATTGGGGAGCAGCCGGTAGGACAGGTAGTATGATAAAGGGTAGTGATCTCTGGATTCGGCTAGGAACATGCGGAGTGGCCGGTCACCGTGAAATCAACTAAGAAGGCACGGGGAGTTTTGTCAAGGGTGCGTGAGAAAGTTTTAGGCGAAGAACCAGTGTCGAGTGGATGGAAGTTAGAAATATCGTCTGCAACTGCATTGCAGGGACTTGACCTTGTGGATGAAATACAAGTTGGTGGATTGGTGGATATAACATCACTGGGGGAAAGACGGGGGTGATTCAACTGGGATAAAGCTATGCTAGATGGCCATGTTTCGCCCAGTGCAGATGAAAGAAAAAAGGGTATTTTGTGTCGGTACTAAGTAGCCATGGGAAATACCCTCGGTCGGTTGGGTAAGGTGAGAGCCGTGTTCGAAATGGTGGTTCATGGTATATTGCCGTGGTTGAGTCGAGGTAGGCAAAAGCTGGGACACAGAGAAGTGCTGCAGTGGGATGAAAAGAGTAGAGGAAGGTCTGGTAACTGACCTTGACCTGGCGAGACACTAAGCGAGTACAGCAAACGCTGTAAGTGGTATACTAGAAGCTACGAAGGTTCGAACTGTGAATCCAGAGATGGTGATGGTATGTATAGGGGCAAATTCGCGATACGGTGGTGCATCGGTGGACAAGGTGTTAGTGACATCTGAGTGCTTGGTCGCACCGCGTTGGGATTGGTTACATGGGTCTTCAGATGTTTACCTAGGTGCACAAGCGGATTACTAACGGAGGGGAGCGACGTGTTTCGGTGGATATGCCGGTGATAGAAATAGTGGTTTGGTGACAAATTGTTCAGGGCTTACGCGAGGTTACCCAGGTCGGTTGGCTGTCCAGGGACAAGGCAGAGAGGGCAGCAATCGAGGAGGGCTGGCAGGTCATAAAGGGATCCCTGATTGCCCTCCAAGAGGGGCTTGCACCCTTGAAACGAAGATTTTAGGGGAGGGCAAACCTACGCAGTCGAAGACTGCAACAGCCAAGTCAATCAAACGCAAAAACCGCAGCTGGAACCAGTACAAGGCTCCCGGCAGTCGGTTATCCTAGACCCGTTATTCAAAGCTTGGAGACGACTTTGTGAGTATTCTGTGAACGTCTCAGCCAGACTTTGAGCTCAGATTGGCCCACTGAGTTAGAGAGCTGCTGAAAAAGGTCTTTGGCTACGTACTGCTAAAAGGCTCAAGGAAGGATGCCGTGGGTCCATTATCCGTTGAAAATCACGGTGTTGAACTGGCGACCAGGCCAAAGAGGACGCCTCGGGAGAATACTTTGTAAGTATACACAGGACAAAATGTAGAACACGAGTGGATTTGGCTTTGGAGCACCCTCCTCCGCCGGTAAGTGAGCTAAATCTCTCAGAGGAATTCGTTCCTAAGTAACTACAGGAATTTAATTTCAAAAATCAAAATGTCTTACCGCCTTGGATCGAACCCGTTGCCATCGGCCATCTTTAAATTGGGAGGCCCAAACACCCCGATACTTTTATCAGATTTATTCAATTTGAGCATTGGGTTCAGTTGGTACCCTATACAGTGGAAGACTTCGGCTGCTATCCCAATTCGTAAGAAGGAAACACCAGAAGAATCACACAAACACCGGCCTGTGCATCACACTCCAGTAGCATCGAGGAATATGGGAATGTTAACGAAAAACAAACCAACAGATCATCTCGAAATTCACCTCATAAGTGGAGGCTAGCACGGTTTACTAAAACATCAAGCATGTGCCAGCTGTGCGACTGGCTTCCTGAAACTCATTAGGATAGCCCCCAATGATGGTAGGGCAGTGATCGCGATCTTTGTGGGCATGTATAAAGCCTTTGACCAGGTCTCATATTCGCTCGATATCAAAGGTCTAGACAAACTGTATTGTTGACTCATTATACGCCTGGCTGGAATCTTATTTGCCCTTGCGCAGTCTAGCAGTAAACGTTGATGGCACCATTTCCAAGCCTAGCCCTGTAACCAGCTGTGTGATCCAAGGCGGTGCACTGGGCGCGATATTTTTCTTCATGTGCATGAATGGTACATTTACCGCGGTTCACAATGGGACTCCTTTTTTGTTTGGTGACAACGCAAATTTTTCGTACTCCTTCGACCATGATTCATTGGGTAATACCACAGCAAAAATATTGGAGGACATACGGATGCTCAGTTCGTGGTGAACCGATTGGCTAATGAATTTCCCGGGGGGAAAGACTGCTTTCTTAAGTACGAGTTTCATGTCCCTCCAAAAGCTTTTAGTGTACTTGATCATCTGAGCCCGAACAAGTCATCAGTATGCGACTTGGGCATTTACTGCTCCTGTGTGTTAAAATTCTCGGAGCAAACAGGCACTCATGTTGCTAGTTTTCGCAGGTGAATAGAACTGGTTCACAAAACAATCCATTTGTATGAAAGTATACTCAGTGTCTATACTATCCACGTCAGACCATTGGCAGAGTATAGTGCAATGGTTGGCTCTGATGTGGGCCAGAGTGACAGGATTGCCACTGATAATATTCAGCACACCTTCACCAAACAAACAGTGGGGTATTCTTCTAGCCTCAACTGTAAACAGCGCTGTGACCCGCTTCAACTCGAACCTCTTTGGCTTCAACGGATAAAGGATTACCTTTTTTTCTTCCACTCGCTACTGAAATGCGGATCCTGCAAAGCCCCCCTCTTGCTACGAGACCCATTAAGCTTCAGGTACTCGTTACGATGCACCAGTCATTCTGCCACTGTGCTGTAGCCGAGAACCAGCCTACGGTCCAACTTCCTCACTGTCAAATATTCACAAATGTGGAATAGGCCTCCACGAAGTGTCCGTGCTATAGGCCACTTACCGAGATCTAAAGAGGAATCAAACAGATCCCCCGATGTACCAACACTCGTATCGAACTATGATCAGTACACTGACCCGTTGTTCTAAGTCAGGGACCAGGAGACCAACGTGCCACACAATTAACCGTGGATCTTCACTCCGTAAATCACTCAAGTCGTATTATACTTCCGTGTATAACCTTTGGTTTCGTCAAGTCAAATAGTTCACCATGATAACATCCACTCAAAAATGCAACTGCAACCCTAGGTGCGCAACTCCTTTTTTGCCCGTCCTATTTACTGTGTTCTCCATTGGAGGAGGTTAAGTCTCAATTCTTTTACCTGATGTGGGTCATCGACGGAGTTCAACCTCCAGTTATGACGTCATTTCTGCTGTTCCCACATAATATCCTCCAGCCTATTTGGTGCCACTACTTCACACAGAATTTTGTTCTTTATTTCACAGGGTGGTTATTTATAGTTCAGTTTCTACGTTGTCTCTAAATCTAGCAGCTTTTATCTCTCCAAAGTTTCATCGTTCGATTTCCCCCTCTTGCGTTCCACGGCCTCAGCATAATCGTAATTAACTTACTTATCGACAGTCTTTTGGGTTCAGTTATTCCAATAATGTCTCTGATTATCTTCCGCCTAGAATACATTTTCCTAATATGGCACCTAAACCCCTACGCTCAGAGTTTCCTCCCTGCCTGCCCCGTGTACTAAGCCCTCCGTTGGAGGAAGCTTACTCCCATTTCTCATCCCCTATCTACGTCATATTCAATTCTTTTACCTCGGTCTAAACCAGTCTCAATCCTCTCTTCTTAGTCCGCCCTGGCATTTGAACCTAGAGTCTTATTCCGGCGACCATCATTCATAACCAATTCATCTTTATCCTTCTTCAAAGATTTTGCCATTTTTCTCATTCCCGTCCTCTCTCATCCGATCGTAGCCCGCATTCTCTTAAAAGCAGTTACAATTTCCAAATACCAGGGGAGACTTCTTATCACTGACTGTTTGTCCTCAACTAGAAGCGTCCCAGATTGCTTTCTTCTATTTTTATTTTTCCAGACTTCCGCTAACCAATATCTCCCCTTTGATGGCTCCGAATGGTCCGCAGACGATACCGGCAAAATATCTGGCCCACATTTCCGTCTAAAAATCCGGTGCCTGACAGTCATTCTCCCGCTTTCCAATAGGAGCTGCTCTCCAGGATTCCTCGCAACCTGGTCCCAAGCTCCTGAACTGCCCGATTTCTGCATCTATATGGCAACACCAATATCACACAAGCAAATCCCGCAGGTGCGGGGTGAGGTCAGATCCATCGCTTTGGCCGAAGCACATTGGGGTGCAAAACATCTGTAACGATGTGCGCGTGCAACTAGATGGAAGGATCACAAGTTCTGCCATCAAAAAAGGCTTTCAGGTTGGACATCCGGCTCAAGGTTGGCCCCACCTACCGGCACCAGTAGCGGAACAACACTACTGATATACCAGAAATGCCACAAGTATGCAGCTAACTCCTCCAGTTATCACCGATTTTCTATCATACTCGCCTCTATCTTCGCCATCTTTACTTACCGCCTCTTGAGCTGGGCAAAGTATACTTTCCTCATCGCACTATTATCGCATATTTAGAAGCCCGTTACTTCTCTCGCCTCATCGTTCGTGGTTTTTTTTCTCGAGGATTCGTTCCAAACTACTCACCGGTCCCACTCACAAACTTAACTAGTCCCCAAGATGAAACTCGCCTTTTTATATCACTTTTACTGATATATTCAAAAACGGTTTCATTTAATGTTGCCATAGGCTCCTGTTCCACCAATTCCAAACAGAATATTTCACCGAGAAAAACGTGTCTCGCGCGTCCAGAAAGTCCACTATACTGGGGCAGATTGCTCTCTCTATCGCCGCAACTATTCGCTCACACACTTCTGTTGCATTGTGATATCCTCATCTTGCAGAGCCTCATGTCCTTCCCATATGTGTACATCTGACAGACACTTGTATCGCTGTTTCGCTCTGTTGCCATTACGTGACCCTTCTCAAAAAAGAACACCAACAGATAGTATTTTATATGTCAATTATCTCGTCTTCTTTTCTGCAGGCTGAAGGTCTACCGCCGTCGTGGCTATGCATCATACATTATTCTGTCGCCTAGTTCCCTTTTCCATGTTGATGCTTCATCCCCCTCTTTCTATAAGTAAATAACCTACTAAAAGGTCACCCGCTTCCACCCGGCCTTTTCGCCATCACCTTGACAGCATTCCCCTAAAGATAAATCCTTCACCGGGTATTTAACTTACTCAGCCGATATCATGTGGCCAAAAGTGATAAATACAATCTCCGACGAATTATTTTTTGTTCCGTATACGCGATTTTACTCCTTTTCGTCGCATGATTTCTAATCCGTAGCTGTTCCGTACACCACGAGGAGCTACGGCTGGTTTTCGTCTCCCTCGAAAACTTCTTCTCCCTCAAAGTAAACGAAATTTCCGTCAATCCCGTTTGAGTCCCCCGCCGTGCAGTCCTCTTTTTGTAAAGTGTGTGTAAGCCCACTATTTCCAACCAGCTCCACCTTGGCTCAGCCGGCCTGACCATGCGAACCTGAGCACAAATTTGATAGGTGTTGCCATGAAGAGTAACTTATATAATTTCTCCCACTGTACATCGAGTGCACATACTTTTATTATCCTCTCACAACTCAAATTTTGCTTCGCGATGTACCGTTTGATCTTGCGTTGCAGAAAGCTTCAGAACTATCCGAGATAAACTAGTACTATTATTGCAGTCAAAAGGCTCAAAAAATGATCATATAGGTCCAGTATCCGCCGAGAACTACGGTATCGAACTGATGACCAGGGCAGAGCATACGCCCTGATGGAATACTTTGGTGATGTCCATAGGATAGACGGTGGATCATGGGTCGACTTGGCGCCGGTGCATCCTCCTGTGCAGTTAAGCGAGCTGAATCTCTCTGGGGAAAGCTCGCGTGAGTACCTACGGGAATTAAATAGCAACATGCCAGCGGGCCCAGATGGCATCCACCCAGCTGTCTTCAAGCCACCGGCGGATACCATAGCTCCATCGATATATAAGCTGAATGGTTCCACGTTGGACCAGAGTAAGCTGCCTCAGGAATGGAAAATAGCGGCAATCTTGGTGATACATAAAAGTGGACTTAATTCGGCTACGGATAACTACAGGCTGGTAAGCCTAACTGGCATCCTACGTGAAACCCTTGAGAAGATCGTCCACGCCCACGTCTGTCAACACCTGCTGGAGCACTCCATGCTGAGTCCGGCCCACCATGGTTTCCTAAAAGATAGACCTCGCCTGACCAGCCTGTTGTGCCTCTTAGATGAAGTAACTCGACGGTTGGATGAAGGAAGGCAAGTTGAGCTGTGCTATCTCAACTTTAGTAAGGCTTTCAACTCCGTTAACCATCGCCTTTTGCTATGCAATTAGAAGAATTTTTGAATAGGTGGGCCAGTATACAGGCGGCTGGAAGACTTACTCCCGCACGGGGCGTTTTATTTCAAATTATAGGACAGGTACTCTAGTTTTCTGAAGGCCACCAACGGTACACCCCAGGGATCCATCCTAGGCCCGGCTTTATTTTCGTTGTCTAATAACGACTTGGCATCCACCCTCCAATAGCCTGGCTTTATTTTCGTGGCTGACGTCAAGACCATTGGTTCTAAGCGTAGGGTGGACCGAGGCAGGGATACAGGAACCGTCCTGAACTGGAAAAGTGAAGCTTACTCCTGGATGGTAAAAAATGCCATTTTTTGCCAAGGGCAGCAAAAAGCTTAAGAGTCGCTCACGGCAAGCGGCTGTTCACCATAGAAGCAGTCAGTAGGGTGGACGATCTCTGGGTCATCATGAGCAGCGACTTTAAAAGTTCGGATTATTGCAACTCCTCTGCACAAAAGGCTCTTGGTTAGCTCTGCAGACTGCGATCAACATGGTGTTGCTGGCAGCCAGAAATATTTGTGTTTTATGCATGGCCATAGTATGATCTCTTTTAGAAGGTAGAGTGCAGGCTTGGTCACTCTTCTACAAAGAGGGTGCCGACAGCTTAGAGAAAGTTCACCTTCTCACTGGAAAGAATGAGGCTTCGAGGGGATCTTATAGAAGAGCAGCGTATGGATTTTCTGGAGCTAGACCAGGTAGTCTATCTCAAGTGGCTTTAGATTCCACAACTGGGGTAACGGAACAAAGTTGACGGAAGTTCCAGCTAGGTTGGTGATTAGATAGCACTTCTTCGGCAGCAAGGTAGTGAACAGTTAGAACGGTCTGCTTGGTGAAATGATGGACCTGCAGCTCGTCCGGTTCTTCAAAGCGGCTCCCTGTTTGGTGACCCCTATGTATGTTCACTGGATGGATAGCAGGCAGCACAGTGGTCCGTCTAAGGTGTGGCTTAGTCAAAGTTTTCGTTTACTGCCTACTGCCTCAGTGAAGGCTCACGAGGCATAATGACTCTCGCGGTTGCTGTACGATGAGGTTCTCCGTTTTCTTCTGGTTTTTAGCGGGGATTCGAAGAAATACACCTTGCAGTTGTGGGAGCATGTATATTATGCATACCATCGGAAGAATTCTGGAGGCCAGATTGGCTACGAACACTATATCTCCCATGCAAACTCAAATGAAATGAACTGAACTGAACTGAACTGGCCTGAACTGTGAGTTGCCTCACGGCTTGAATTTTTGGAGTTCACTGTTCTGTCCTCATTCGTTTGCCCTGGTGTTGAAGTTTATTTTTTGTTTTTGGTAAACCGCTGTCCCTTTTACAAACTGTTTTATTCGTTGTGCTCCTAATCATTGTGTTTATTCACACAACTGTTACAACCGCCTAGTGTTTGTGATATAAGCTCTCAAAGTTTTTCCTTTTTTAGGCGTTTTTGGTCCCCTTGATAACATTACGATCACTTGCAGAGAAAACTCAAGTGGCCTTGGCAGTGGCAAAGAGTATGTTAGGACAGGTAATCATTGTGATAGCTGCAACGAGTGGTACCGCCATGGCTGCTCTGCCCCGTCAAAGAACAACCATGAGCTGCTCAGGGGACACCAACCTTTAAAAAGGATAAGTGTTTGCTTGTTTCTCATGTTTACTGCGGGGAAAGCCAGATAGGAAATCTGGGCCACAGCTGGAAGCTTAGTGAAAGAATTGCCACGAAACCCGGTAATAGCAACGCGCAGCTACCAGGGAGAACGAGCAGCATGCAAAGAAGGGTGGGCCGGACAGAGGCATGGCACAAAGCAAACCCAGGAAGGCAGTAAGTTTGAAGGTCCCTAAACAGAGTATAGAGAGAATTGGAGAAGAGCTCAAAATATAAAGGTCATCACCAGGGGAGTTGATGGGGAGGGAAAGCTTCTTCTCCTGCATAAGTGTACAGAACCGGTTATTGAAGAGGCGCGGGTCAGAATGGAGGCCAAATGCGGGCAGGTCGTGAATATCCTGAGAATAGCAGGGTTATCCACAGACTTGACGTACGCAAAGTTCCATACCGTGGGTCTTTGGAATGCAGGCAACTCACTAAAGCAGAGACCTTTGATTATTGTCTTTGCCAGCGCACAGCAAAGACCTACATCTAGGCCGGGCATCAGGGATTGAACACGCCACAAAAAGGTACATAAGGATCACGCAGTACACACCTTTCAGTGGAACGGTGGCACCGGCACTAAATCCGCCACATCCATGAAAATCGGAACTCAAGCACCCGGCTCTCACATTAGCTAAAGCTGACATCACACCTATAGGAACATATACGTCTAACTCCGCAATCATTAGCAGTAGCTTAGCTGGACAGCCAACAGTTAGCGAGCCAGCTAAAAAAAAGAGACGGATGAGGCAGTGAATAACTGATACACTTAGAGGGTATAAAGCAAGCGAACGCTCAGCGGCTGCGTACCATAAAGAGAGGGGGTGTAACCGCAGTGGAGGCGGAAGTGGCGGAGACTCCGACCCAATTCAAAAGGAATGTCACCGATATGGAAGAAAGTCGGGCGGCAGTAGTCGCTCAAACACCCACACTGTTGGGCAGAACTAGGTCCCTGATGCTCTCGAGGGGCGACAAAATGCCAAGTCATGGGAAAAAGGAAGCCTCAGGAGTTTTTTTGACAGCTTTACAACTACCATGCAAGATTTGACCTCGAAGGTTCAGGAAAATACGGACCTTGTTATTTTTATCGCAAAAACGAGGCGTGCCCGTGGGAATTGTGCCCAGTGGTACGACGGCCAAAATGGGGATGATGAAAGCAGACGATTTGGGAGAAGTTGCCGCCATACTGTACACGAATGCCTGTAGCTTAGGAGTTAATTGGGGACTAATCGGCCAGAATGAATGGATGTGATAATAGCTATTGCGGAGACACGGCTGAATGGGGACCAGAATGCTATGCAACTTCGTAGCGACACCGCCCACAAACAAGATAGAATAGACGGCGGGTTGAGTGGAAGGGTACTCCTTCTCGTGAAGGCTGATTATGATGGGTCGGAGGTCCAGTTTACACTCGTAACATCCAACGAGCAATCCACTGCATGTTGCATTTGCCTAGGCCGATTTCCGTTCTAGATATTCTGTGCCTTTAGGGCCCCGGCAAGCAGACCGGGGAGGAGGACTCTGAACTATTCCAGCTTCTACAGATGGTGTTGAGTAGGCTACAGCCCTTTATCGTGTTGGAAGACATGAATTTCTCATAAATAAATTTGGACGATGAAAGTGCCCCCAGAGGAAACACCGAAAAAGCTCTGGTGACTTGGCTTCACAACCACGCCCTCACACAGCACGTTAGAGAAGCAACGCTCTTCCGCGATGAATAACTTTATTCTACACTGGATTTGCTGGTAACCAGCTATCGATCTGACATCACCTCTTCGGTGATGGAGGAACCATTGGGGAAGAGTCGCCATGTAGTACCGCGTGCAATGTTCATTGTAAGGCACAAAAAACTAGGGTCTACATGGATCCGGACCTACTCTACAGTGGATGGGGATCAAGTGAGAGTAAAGGTGCAACGCATATTCTGGCATCCAGAAGCCTCGGAGCCATCTGCGTGGGATAGATGGGGGCAACAAGGGCCCGGCTTATAAGCTTGACATGCGAGCGTGCTCCATTAACACAGCGAGGAGACAGGAGCCGGCTACTTTGGTGGAAGCCCAGGATTGCGAGAGCATTAGTTGTTCGTAGAAGACTGCGGGCTCATCACAAACCTCATAGCATGCACTACGCATGAGTTGCTTACAAGACAGCCAGAAACCGGGCAAAAGCTCTGCAACGAAAGTACAGGTACAAGCATGGGAAGGAGCTATTCAACAATGTGAGAGCAACCTCCAACCTTCTTCGCTTATATGCGGTCCAAGAAAACGAAGTGAGAGAGTAGGTACCTTAGAAATGCCAGAAGGGAGCATTGCGCTTGATGGCAAAGACAAGGCAGAAACCTTACTTGCGTTCTTTAGGGGCGTGTATCGTCAGGACCAGAAACTCAGTGCAACGGGATCAAATATACGGGGTACGCCAGTGCCTCAGGAGCTTACAGTAAGTGAGGACCAGTTGCTCCATGAACTCAAATCAATGTATAAGCACAAAGCAGCCGAACCTGAAACAATCCACTACGCAGTTGTTCAGCCTTTTTCCGATATCTTATCAGGGGCTATTACCCAGCAGTACGAAGAGTCTTTAAGGAAGAGTGAGATGCCGGAGGATTGGTGTAAGGCCATTGTCGTAGCAATTCATGAGGCAGGATCCAAACAAGACGGACGAGTATAGACCGTTCAGCCTAACGCCAGTGTTCTTCAAGTGCTTGGAACGTATAAACAGAAAGCAATCTTGCCCGCATCTGGTTAACAACGATTTAATGACACCTGCACAATATGGGCTCGGTAAAGAGAGGTCGTGTTTGACAAACCTACTGATGTTCTCAGACAAACCACAAGATGAATAGGTGAAGATACGACAGTGGGGATTTGTTATTTGGATTTCAGTAAGGCTTTCGACTCTGTGAGTCATCGCCTGCTGAACCATAAATTGCAAATTTTCTGGATAAGAGGAAAGGCAAGAGATTGGGTGGCACACTTTCCAGGGAATCGTGGCATCTGTGTCAAGGTTGGCGATTATCCGTCGAGTCCAGAGAACGCTACCAACGGTGTGCCTCAGGGTTCCGAACTGGAGTTTTTCTCCTCCCCTTGAGTATGAATGGCCTAAAGGAGGAACTTAGTAGCCCGTACTCCATCTTTGCAGATGATGTGGAGATCGCTGAGAGCGATTTATCACTGGATATAAATGCGGTTCTCAAATGGGCAGAACGATGAAGTCTACAGCCGAATCTCGCCAACTGTCACGTCCTGGCCACTAAAGTAGACGAAACGGGCAGTATTCCGTTTAAAAGAGTGTCGGCTTTAGAAAACCTAGGTGTATCAATCACACAGGTCTTCAAGCCTTCATGATAGTGCCGCAGAGCTGCCAATATGGCCAGATGGGCATTAACTAGAGTATGAAATACTATAGCATGCAGAATACCAGAAGTCTCCATACAGTTTTACAGTGTTTTGGCTCGACCTCTTTCGGAGGGTTGTGCGCAGACATGGGCTCCCTATTTTCGCAAGGATAAGTTTTGCTCGAAGAGGGTGCTGCGACTTGCGAATAGAATGATCACCCGTTAGAATGGGAAAACTCATGCGCAGTGTCCAGAGTATCTTAATCTCTCCTCATTAAAGCGGCTTGGAGGCCGAGGTGACCAAATGGAGCTTTTCAGATCACAAGGGGTCTGTCGGGCATAGACATGGGGGATTTGTTCGTTTCTGCCCCTGAGTACGGCACCAGAGGAACAGTCGTAAGCTACAGAGGGCGTATTTAAGACTAAACATAGAGGCTAATCTTATTAAAAATAGGGATGTACGTACGTGGAATAGGCTGTTGGAGGAAGCCTTTGGATGCAACAGTGTACAAACTTTCAAGAAGGCTCTAGATTCACTCAGGAACACAGCGTCCCGGAGCTAGCTGTGTGAACGAGAAGCGAGGTAATAAGACACTGATATTTTTGCCAATGAGATTATCTCCTTGAACATGAGCCTCTTTGGCTCCGACGGATAGAGAACAACTTGTCCTTTTCTGCTCAACATTAAAATATAGATCCTGCAAGCCTCCCCTGTGGTGAGAGACCCATTAAGCTAAAGTATTTGTCACGACAGAACAGTCATTCTGTCATTGTGCCGTCCTTGGGAACCAACCTACGGTCCAACTTCTTTATGGTTAAATATTCACAAATGTGGAATAAACTTCCATCAAATGTCCGTGTAATGGGCCAGTTGCCGGAATTTAAAGAGGGATTAAACAAAACTCTTGATGTCCTGACACCAGTATCAAACAATGATCCATACACTCCGGAAGAGCGAGCGTACGAAGTTGGTTTGGGGTACTGACACGCGGGTTTGAGTCAGCGGCTACGAGTCCTACGTACCACACAAGATGCCTCTATATTTCACTGGAGTTTTATTAAATTTTCGTGCACAACCTTGTGTTTTGCAAAGTCGAACCATCAACCAATTAGCTCTAATTTCTAGATACCAGAGATTTCTCTTAACCTCTGACCGTTGATCCCCAGCTTGGAGTGCCCCGGACTGCGTTTTTCTATTTTTATCTTTCCAGACAAACATTGACGTGTGCCTTCCCTTCGATGGCTCTGCATAATACCTGGCCCACATTTCCCGCTGAAAATTCGATACTCGCCAGTCATTTCGTCACCATCATATCGACCATGCTCTCCGGGACCCATCGCAACCTGGTCGCAAGCTCCTGAACTATTGGATCTCTACAGCTATTTGCCAACGCCAATATCACTCAAGAAAAGCCCACCGGTGCGGGGCGAGATCAGATCCACCGCTCTGGCAGGCGCATATCGGGCATGCAAGAAGTCAGCAAAGGCGTGCGGGGGCGCAGCTACGATGGCCAAATGCACCTCCTGTCACCAAAAACGATTACCAGTTTGGGTGTCCGGCCCACGGCCGACCACACCCACCAGCACCGGTTGCGGCAAAAATACATTTAAACACCCGAAATGCTGTAAATATGGAACTATCTCCCCCAGTTATCGCCTATTTCTTATCGTACTCGTCTCCGCCACCGCCATCCTAACTTACCGCTTCTTACGCCCGGCAAAATCTACTTTCACTAGCACATAATTATCGAGGGGTTAAAGGACCGCTTCCGTACTCGGTTTACCGTTCATGATCCTTTTTCCCGAGGATTCGTGCCAAACCACCCGCTTGTCCCATTCGCAAACTTAACCAATCTCCAAGATAAAAATCGCCCTTTTTATAACAGTTACCGATATATTTGAAAAGAGGCACATTTAACTTTGCCATACACTTACATCCCGCAATGTCCAAACAGTATATTCCACTGAGAAATATTTGTCATCAGAGCATCCCAACAGTCGACGATATTGAAATAGTTCGCTCTCTTTGTCAGTCCTTCCGTTCGCCCACACGGCTGTAGCATTGCAATATCCCCACCTTGCAAACATTCATACCCTCCCATATATTCACATCTGAGAGACATCTGTATCGCAGCGTTTTGATCTTTCGTCATCATATGATACACCTTTTACAAAGAATGCCAACAGACAGTATTTTATCTGTCAACTACTTCACAGCCCAACTTCGCAAACGTATGCATCGGTTGTTTGGTGCTTTTTCATATCCGGTGTTATATTTTGGTAAATCCGCTCAGAAAAGTTTGATTCTTGCACCTCTCCGGTCATCATGTTCATCCCTTAGACAACGACAATCATACGTAAATACTTCCTCGTCATTCAAATACTCATCTTTGCAAGCCGTGTATCTGCTACTGTCATGGCTACGCATCACAAATTGATTTGTTGCCCAGTTCTCATTTCCATTTTAGTGCATCACATTCCACCTTTCTGAAAGTAAACAATGTGCGCAACGATCACATGTTTGCATCCGGCCACTTCCACCATCCCCTAGGCAACCTCCCTCTACAAATGAGTCCTTCGCTGGATTTTTAACTGACTCAGCCGATACTCGGTTGCTGGACGTTACAAGGGTAATCTTCGAAAGATTTTTCTTGTTCTTTTCCGTAAATTCATTCCTTTCATTGTCTGATTTCCAATCCAACGCCATGCCCTACTCCGCGGAGCGCTATAACTGATACACGTGTCCTTTGGAAACTTCTTCTTACTCAAGGTGAACAAAACTTTCGCCAAACCTGTTTGATTCTCTTGTCGCACAGTCTCTCTTTTTGTAATATTTCAGTAAGAGTCTTCTACCTCCGACAAGCTCCACCCTGACTTAGCTGGTTTGGCCACCCGACCTTGAGTTCAAATTTTCCGGTCGCCGCCATAAGTAGTAACTTAAATACTTTCTCCTGTACAATATCGAGTGCACATACCTGAATCATTCTCTTGGAATTCGGACTCTATGTCCGATTGTACCGTTTGATCTTGCGTCTCAGCATGCCTCGGGGTTATCCGAAGTAAGCCATTATAATTTTCATTATCATTACTTATGCGTGTTTGGCGGTGAAGCTTGGCCGTACTTTGTAATATGAACTGCCCTTGCTGTGCCTCCCTGCTGTATGAGATGTCGGTGCATATTCATGAGCTGCTATTTAATATTCCTCATTTCTCTCGCTCCGTTTGGTGTACTGCGTTTTAAATTCAACTCTGACTCGATTGCTTCTAAAAACTCGACTCCGAACCTAAATGAATCCCTTGTTCCCATACTTCCTTAATAACAGTCGAGTGGTTTCAGTGATTGCCAGGGCTTGAGAATTTCTGCTTCCATCCGTAAGTCAATTATCGAAAATTGAGCAAAGTGTAGCCCATTTAAACGAATCTCAAAACCAGAACAGGAATGCTTTTAGTTTCTACGGTAATCAATTAAAATTCTCAAAAGGCGCAAACATATACGAATCTCGATTATGCGGCAAAATGGACTCAACGGCAAAACTCAAAGGTCCAATGCCCCTCAGATCAAGCACGGCAGTCAGAAAACGATTCAAGGCCAAATTCACATGTCTCACACAAATAAACAAAGGTGCAAAAGTGTGGCGTATGGGCGAGCTTTTCAAAGTAGTGTCAAATATATGGGCACATATAGTAAATACATTCAAATTTATGGTCATATTCAAAAATGACGTAGAATATGCGGGGGGCTTTCAGTATTCGTTTCTTTCACAGCCAGCCAAAACCCTTCAGCAAACATAGTTGTCCGAGGTTCAGGATGGGGTCATGATCCTCACCCCACCTACCTCTAACTCATGGTCAGTCCCTGTAGCCACAAACTTCGTACATTGGCTGCGCGTAAAACAGGTTTCCTCGTAGCCATCATTTGCACAATCCACAAAGAATCAATCCCAAATCCCGCTGCACACTTTGAGATTGGCTGATTTACCAGAAAACCGGAGCAAACAGTTGGACGCACGATCGAAATGAAGGCATTTCCCAGTAAAACACTAAAAATCGGTTTCCGGTTATAAGCCAGAACCTCCTCCTTGGCTGCGTCTACGTCCACCCGGGTCTGGAACTTGCAAAAATTGACTCTGCCGTGGATGTCTTTAATGCTGCGCTTGACTACCCTGCCAGTGCAAAAAATATTGCGGGTGACTTTACCTTTCCTTCAATTTGCTGGTCCTCCTTTACTAGCCCCCCCCCCGCCCTCTACAACTTCCTTTCTTGTGTCTGTCCTGGTGGATGGACCCAACATGTCTCCTGCCCTACTAGGGGGAACAACATCTTGGACCTAGTATTCTCCAATGATGTTCCTGATATGATCACCCAGACTACCGATCACTTCCCGGGTAGTGACCACCGTATTGTCAGGTGCAAGTTCAGCTGCTCCAGCTGTTCTCATCCGATGCAATCCTCTCCCCCTGTTCTGGCTTCCTGCCGTTCCTGTAACTGGCCACTAGTGCCAATGAAAATCCGCTCCTTTAACTGGGACACATTTTTTCTTTCATCCGATCCCCTCACTGTTATGAACTCTCTCTACTCCAACCTCCTACACTACCTAAATACCGCCAACCCATGTGCCGATCCACGCTACAAATCCAGCAGCTTGCGTCTGTCACTTTTAGAGAGTAGGCTGTCTAATCTGCAACTTACCTTCGCTAGATCACACGACTTTACAATTCTCCTGCGCATAAACCAGCTACAACTGAGGCTGCGCTGCATGGTTGATTCGCATCTGAGAAGGCAAGAGGCCATCGCCCTAGCACACCCAAACAAAACTGGCTACCCGTCCAACCTTCTTAGTAAAAGGTCCAATCAATCCAATCATACTTCGCCCAAGTTCCCCATCTGCGGCTCATCTACCGCTAATAATCCAGCATCTATTTCTGAGGCCTTCAATGAGCATTTCTCTTCCTCCCTTATAAGCTGTCCTGGTATTCCCCCTCCTACAATCCACCCCTGCACCTCTGCCTCTCTTTCGTCGATTTCCTTCACCCATCTAGAAATTGAAAAATCAGTTTCCTCTATTAAACCTTCCTCGAAACCGGGACCAGATGATCTCCCACCGGCTCTCCTCCGTTTCGGCGGTCCTGACCTCCCTTTATTGTTACTTGATATGTATTCCACCTCCATGCTTCACAGTTTCGTCCCCCCTCAATGAAAGTCCTCTGTTATAGTTCCGCGCTTCAAAAAGGGCGTATTACACGACCCAGATAACTATCGGCCCATTAATCACACCCCAGTAGTCTGCAAAATTACGGAGAGAATTATCAAAATCACATTGTCCAGTACCTCTTATCTAACAATCTGCTGAACCCTGGTCAGCATGGTTTCTTAAACTCCCGTTCCTGCTCTTCCTGCCAGCTTGACTTTCTCAATGTCTTATCGTCTTCTGCCGACGCCGGCAACTCTGTGATTGTCCTGTACCTCGACTTGTCTAAGGCTTTTGACCGTGTTCCTCATATTCATCTGTTGGCCAAAATTCGATCTCTCGGTATTACTGACCCTCTCCTCTCCTGGCTATCCTCCTATCTCTCTCACAGATCACAAGCCGTGCTCGTCGACGGCTACCTATCTTCCGCCAAACCAATTACTAGCGGCGACATCCAAAGAAGTGTACTGGGCCCATTACTATTCCTTATTTATATCAACGACATTTTCTCTTCTATTCGACACGGCACTCCTTTCCTCTTTGCCGACGATATAAAAATAGTGTACTCTTTCTTCCCTAGTGACCCATCCGTGACTCTATGCAACATATCGCATGACTAACTCGTTCTCCAAACTTGGTGCGTCTCGTGGTTTATGAAATTCTCTGCGGATAAAAGCTTCCTCCTACCATGCAAATGCATCGTACCACCCGGCCAAATTTGTCTGGACGGCCTGCCCATCGCCATACACCCCATGGTTAACAATCTTGGCGTACGCTACTCTTGTTCCTTTGACTTCTCAGAACGGGCATCGTTCCAAATCGCCAAGGCTAAGCGAACCCTGGGCTTGATCAATCGGTGTTTCTTAATACCGGCCAGTCGCTTCTCCATGTATCTCTCACACGTGAGACCGCTCATATAATATTGTCCTATTACCTCCAGCCTCCGGCCACGTTCCTCTATCGTATCTCTTGAGAATGTCCAGAGTACTTTCACCAAAAGGCTGTTGGGCGTATCCCTAGCCCTAACATACCGCCAGCGCTGTGAGCTCCTACAAACTGAGCCTCTATGGATTCGCCGCATGAGGCTAAACCTGATTTTCCTCTTTAAGCTAATCCATAACCTGGCCTACACCTCCTAGCCCATCTCATTCGCGGCGCCCTGCTCCTATCCCCTTCGACTTCGTGCTTTCTCTCTTCCTGTCTCTCGTTCTAATCTCAGTCCGAGGTCCCGATTCTTTCTGTCAGCCTATTCCAAAATCTGGAATAAGCTGCCCTTTAGCTTACGGAGTGCCTCCTTAATGTTCGTTTTCAGGCGCGCACTTTTGTCATACTTACCAGTCCCCAATGCTATACTGCTCATCAATGAGGTCGTCTCCGCCGACCTGGCCTTTGAAAGAGGCCTCACACTGTAACTCTACTACCTCTGCGCCACAGGCCACTAGGAACACCCCGCGAACTAAGGCCATTGCCTTCACTGATCCATAGCGAACCTACCTCCCGCCATCATAATATAACCCTATTGCTCATTTACGTTCATCTTTTATCCATCATATTCACTTTTTTTCTCCTCGGTATCCGTTGATTCTCAGCTGGAGCACAGCCAGACTAAGCTTCCCTATCCCTTTTCCCTTTCCAGTGATCCTCAGTGACGGCCAACCACTTCGGGCACTGTACTTACCATCTCCCTGGCAGGTGCACCTGGATAATATTGCTACACGGTCGTCTACCACTCGCTGTTTCCGTTGGCTCTCCTGTCCATGGTCTCACGTCTTGGTCAATTGTTCCTGGTTCACGCACCCCCATCGCAGTCGTTTTGTCCCCTTTACAATTATCCATGAACACTCGTGCCACTCCCAACAGTGCGGGGCGCGGTCAGATCCACCGATATGGCCGGCGCACATCGGGCGTGCAGGCCGTCTGCAACGATGTGCGAGCGCAATTAGACTGGAGGATCACACCCCCTGTGTTCACTTCACGAAGTGTTTTTCAGGTTGGGTGCCCAGCGCACGGCCAGTCCCACCCAATAGCACCGGTTGCGGATGGCACGCTCTAATTTTTCCTGGACTACCGAATCCAATGCTGTCGGTTGAAAATTGCATGCACTCCATCCTTTTTCCGCCACAGCTTGTTCACCTATAGCTCTTATTATCTGTTTCCACTTCCCATTTTTGTCGCCCACCCACGGTATTCACACCTACCCGTTTTGTCCTTCCTCCTATCGCCTCTCTCTACATCAACTTTCACTGCATTGAGTCACTGTCGTCCTAACCACTCTTCTCTGTCGACGCTCACCAATAACTCTTTTCCCACCTGCCGTCATTGCTGGCTTCTATCATCTATGCGCTTGGCGTTACCCTGTGCTCAGAAAGCCCAATGGTAGCTTCCTTAAACCTGTCGTTCTGTTAAATCCCTTCTCATGCCCAATGCCATGATGCACCAATCGCACCCGCACTCGTGACTAATCCGCATATTAGAACTTGCCGCTCCAAACTTCGCATCTTTTACAGTCGTATTTATTATCTAATCACTACCACCATATCTTCCTCACTTGGCTGCACGATTCCTCTGTGATTCTTTCCAGCGTCCTGATTAGTATCCATCTGTTCAATTGTCCGCCGGCACACAGTCCTCCAACTCCATTGCCCCAACTCCGTTGGGCATTCATTTTTTGTGGCCTTTTTGTTCTATTACTGGTTCACTTATCTCGGGGGTTCCCGCTTCCTTGTCCGCCTCCTTCGTGTTTCATCTGCAGTAAAATGGTCTGATTGGTCATTTCTTACCTGTGTCTCCTCGGTCATTGCTTTCATCCCTTGATCCGTTTATTGCTCGCTACAGGCATTTTTATGTACCTTTCAGTGTGGTCCGCTTTTCCATGTTCCACCATTGTAATGACAACATTACGTCACGGTTTTCTTTTACATTTCCAAATTGTTTGACCTGTCACTACCCGATTCCTCTGGTCCGTCACTACATCTCGCACCTGCATTGATCAAATAATTAAACCCGTTCTTACCTGTTTTCTTTGATCCTGTCTTTCATCTTCACTCTTCTATGGACTGCTCCTCACAGTCTTCACCACTTCTGTGCTTCCGCATTCTATTTTTCTCTCTCCGTTGGGCTGCCATGTGCACTTGTCATGAAGTTCATCCACCACGATATTCCAAAGTTAATTCCACAACCAATTGATCTAACATTACCAACTCCTCCTAATGACTGATAATTTCTTTCTAGGGCCCCATTGTTATCGCTCCTGCTTCTCTTATACCTATATATATATATATAATAAATCTACATATATATATATATATGTAAACTTACGCATATATATCTCTGTGCACGCGCTCTGCATCTTGCAGTTCCTCACCGGCCATTTATCTTGCTATCATCCCAACGACCGTCATCATAGGCATCCATCAACTCTGCATCTGTGCCTCACATCTACCGTATTCAATCCTTCTAAATCGTTTTTGTCATCTGATCATCCCTCTTCGTCTTGCATTGCTCGTTGCCTGTTTTACGGTGAGTTTTGTGTCCTGTCCGCCGACAATCCACTGCAAGGTACCAATGCTTCATTGATATCTAATCCACTGCAGTGCACCTTACCTTTTTCCCCATCGTTCCTCGCTACTGCAGTTCCTTATACCGATTTCCAGCCTTTCTCATGTTTACCAGTCGGCCTCCATATGTAATTACCCGGACCAGTCATTCAGTCCATCTGACCTTGATTTTCAAACTCACCGGGCGTCCATTCAAATCCGCTCTTGAGCTCATTTAAACTCCACATATTTCTCTACGGTGCGCACACGTTTATCATATTTTCATCCTACCTTATTCCCCCTTCTGAGCCTTTTTATCCAATATCTTCATGACAGTTTCCATACTTCCATGAATTATATCTGTCCATTCCATCACCTGTATCAACAAGATCATGCACATGGCATGCTTTGGGCGTTTCCGAAATAAACCATTATTATTATTATTAAGTGTGTGACGGAAAGTATAAAAACACATGGACACGAAAATTGACCCGCTACTGACACCTATCAGAGTATTTAAAAAATTTTCTGGGCTTAAAATATGTGACAAAAATGCTCCATAAAATTTGAAAAAACGCTGTTCTTCAGAGGCCGGAGTAGTTTCGAAATGTGGTTTCGGCTAATAAGCCTCACTTGGACTGTCCAAGTGAAATCTTGGTGAATTTGCCCTTCTCTCCCCTGTGCACGTGGTATAAAAAAGAGAACTCAGTACACTTTGCAACAGTCCAGGAAAAAGAGGCCAGTTTAAAAGTCTTGAGGCATGCAGTGGAATGAAGTGCCGAATAACCCGGCGACGGGCGAACTGCAAACTACTTTGTCCCTTGTGTGTAGTACTGAGCTCAAACCATCAGCCTCGTCGTTTCCTTTAACCATCAGGTTATCGTTAATCTTCGCTCAAACCACCTTTGTTTACCGGCATTTCGTTTTGCCCGCCGCAGGGTATTGACCATATTTCCGCTCTTTTCCGTCAATCTTCGCGTGGTACTTTTCTTTCCAACCGCTGCTTAAATTTTCTGTTTCTTCACATGGTGCCAATTTCCGTTAAAAGCGGTCGTTCCATCTGGGGTTCGAACCGCAGGCCTTATCGGCCCTCGTCCATCTACCTCTCCCCAATCCGGCCACTCCGGCTGGTTGGCCAATCGTGTACTGTCACTTGCTCGCACGCGCACACCCCGTTAGTCTTCATCCGTCTTCCTTTCCTATCTCCGTTTTGCGCGAGCGCGCAGTTTAACTTTGAAACACCACAGAACCGTACGCTGTCTGCTGCCCTCTGTAAGCCACGCCCGTCTTCTCAGTTGCATGTATTTCTTGCATTTATTCGTCATAAGACTGCCCCGCTGCCTGGCTCTGTCCAAGACTGCCGTTCCATCACAACTGATCGTATGTTCGGTTTGAAGTTATATCAATATTTGCATTCAGTAACAGTTCCAACCGAAATAACTCTTTATTGGACGCCGCTGCCCTGACCTGTCGTATTTTATATTTACTGCTGTTTCACCATTCACAGACCTACTTGATCTGTCTCCACGGCTCCCCATTGACCGCAATCACATAGGGACAGGGTGAGATCAAGTGGTCGATACTGTAGGACCCACAGACGCACGGGATTCTAAAAAGTAGATCGAATCCTGACCGTCTGCATCTCCTGTCAAAACAAACTTCAATACCACTTCCATTTGAAAGTGCATACTCTTCTTCAGTCCTGCTTGTCGCCCGTCTATGATCCCTGTTGGAGGAACTCTACATCAGTGGGAGCCTCGCGCATAAGGCGCGGAGCTTCCAGGGAGAGCTGAATGGAGTGAAGCAACGACGTAGTACAAAGCACTCGTTCGACGATGAAGATAAAGTGCGTATCCAGATGAGAGAAGACGACAAGTTGGGTTATCACCTAGCGGTTGTGCTTTTTTCTTCCAAACAGCAGATCATGTTCTTCCGGCCTAACGGCTATATATCCGAAATTGTAGAATTATGTTTAGGCTTGCAACTGAAAGAAATCCCAAAATTCCATGAAAACCCGCTGAATTACTGGAGATTCAACCGTGGCTTCGTTAACGGCATCGAAAGATATTTCACCGACCCGCCCAAACGCCCGTCGCACCCTATTCATTATTGCGAGGGAGAGGTTCGTGAGGCTATCGATTACCGTACAATTCTTGAATTCGCCGACGGCCACACCGACTCTTGGAGGACTTTACGCCGACATTTTGGAGAATCCGAATTCGGAGTCCACGAGCACCTAGCCAACGTGTCAGATAGCTCCGCGATAAAACAAAATGATACCTAGGCCCCAACAAAAATGGTCGAAGCTATAAATGCTTGCAAATTGAGGCAATCTCACCAGAATTACGACTCCGAGCTTAACACACGAAGCACTTCGGTTGCTGTGGTCAGTCGAATTCCAGGACCGCTCTAATACAATTTGTCCGTTTGGGAGTCAAACCAACTCCGGTTGGACAGGTAGCTCCCATTTGCCAACTTAACGCGGTTTGCGCAAGATAGGGCCGGTGCAGCAGCCGTCAAGTCGAAGTGCCTGTGCAGGCAATCTCCAGGTAGGCCAGACCATTCTGATGGCCAAAAATAAAGATCAACGCGGAAACCAAATGTGAGCACAATGAAAATCCAGGCAGATGGGCCACAGTCTATGCACCGACCTCATCAAGGGCAAGTAAACAACCTTTCGTTTCGCCCCACTTGCCCGTGCTCCGGCCAAAACCACTGGCTAGATCAGTGTTATACTTACCTCAACATGGAAATGTTCACTCGACGTCGTTAAGCGAGGATCTCTGCCTTGTATGAGCTTTGTCTGTAACCAGGACTCTCCTTTAGCCAATGCAGCTCACGTAAGTTTTGGGGTGTGCATTTTTGCTGAGCTTCTCATCATCCCCTCCTGCGTACGATGAATGAATACTCAACGAAGCCGCATGACTTGTAGAATGTAGCCACTGTCAATGTTAATACCAGTTCAGCCACAGAGAGGGATTTGGTCTCGCTAGTTGTCGTGAAGTTGAGACTCTGTTGTCCCAAAACCGAATGTACAGTACAGGCTTTGCTGGATAACGGTTCAGACTCTAGAATACTCCTACGAGAGGCGGCAGAAGGATGAGGGGTGACAGGCAGCCCAACTACAATGCATGTCTCTACTTTGAACTGTCGTTCTGTTCTAGATGTCAGTGGAGTAGAGTTTCACATCGGCCGCGTGACTTCAAGACCTCATGAGATGTTCGCTAATGCTTGGGCCGTGAATCAGTTGAGGCCCGCCAACTGGTTGACACCAAATGCTTGACAACTTTCTGGTTGGAAACACTTGGCTGGGCTGGCATTAGACGACCAAGACAATCAGCCGACAGTTGTGATCATCGGGATGGATATATCCTCCGAACAACTGGTTCTAGGTAGTCGCACGGGAGGCCACAATGAGCTCTGTGCCAAAATAACCTCATTTAACTGAAAACTTCTTGGCCGTTGTGTTGCTCCGAGTAGCAGGGTGTAAGATTCCAGCGTATAGCCCGCTCCGGTGACGAGGAACTTCAATCGAAACTAGAATGCATGTTTTTCGTTGAGTTTTACGAGGAATCTTCAGGCAAGATCGGCCACTCAGCAGTGGACGAACACGAGCTTCAGAAAGCCAAAGTGTCAATAGTAAAGTTGGATGAAATTACCAACTGGCCCTACCTTGGGAGGAAGACCGTCCCTCACTGCCGTCGAATTACTCTGCCGCAATGAATGGGCTTCAGTCGGTAGAGAGGAGGCTGCGAAGAGATACTCCGCTTCAAACGGCGTGTGCGTCAATTGCCGCCGACCACTTAGATAAGAGTTACTCTGGAAGGGTTGAAGGACCATTCGCGGCTGCCGACAAGGGTTCTACTGGGTGGTTACCCTATCACCCAGCAGTGCGTCCATGCAAGCCCGGTAGAATAGGTGTGGTATTTGATTGCCCTTGTCAAGCTCGCTCAGATCCTACTAACTCACAGATAATGACCAGTCCGGACATAGTGAATAGTCTCATGGGAGCTCTGCTTTGTTTTCGTCAGTACCCGTACATCGTTACGGCTGACATTGAGTCCCTGTTTCATGTCACAGTCCCGGCAAAAGATACAGACTCTCTTTGTTACTTGAGGAGAGGCAATTTGGAGACTTACAAACCGCCAAAAGTGTTTCACACGAAGGTACGCCGAATCGGTGCAAATTAAATAAGCAAAGTTTATTTCGAAGATTCCTAAAGCCTGCGGGAGGCATGATCAATTACTTAAAAGCGACAAAGTGAGCAGACAAAGTTCGTGAAAAAAATTAGGAGTAAGCAAGACAGACGAACTGTGAGTGAAACTAAAGAGGCGAAAAGGGAATAAATGTATGCCCACCAAGGAATAATGGAGGGGTTTAAGTGAACACAGGGACGGATTCAGCCGTGTGATCGTCGAATTCGAAAGTCAAAGTCAGATGGAGGAGCTGACTGAGCCAGGCGGATGAGGTCGGGACCCGTGGGTTTTACAGGAGAAGGACTGAAAATCGACATGAGAAACTACGGTAACGAGGAAGAAAAAGGAAAAAAGGAAGGGAGAAAAAGAAAGAACAAAACAGTGAATTGCATGGCTAGGGGCTAGGCAGCCATGAGGGGGACCGTGTCAATTCGAAAAAAGGGAGCGACCAATGCAAGAAGTAAAAAGTGGGCCACATGGCAACAATAGTGCGGAAGGATCGGTATACGGTAGATGTGAGGCACATAAATAGAAGAAAGGACGCATACCAGAAAGGGCGGCGGCATTATGGTAACAGAAATGGCCGGCAAAGAACCGGAGGATCCACATAAAATATATGGATACATGTGCACTGGTAGATATATAATGATGATAATAATAATAATAATAATAGTGGCAATAATAATAATACCAATAATCACAACAATAAAGATAAGAATAATAATAGTGGTAAATTTCCAGTGCTCCAGAAGCTTTCTGGAGTGCACGATCAGAAGATTTAAGTGACATCGGAATGAAAATTTACTGAAGGGTACATTAAGTGTGCGCAGAGTATTAAACAGATTGATAAAGTGGACTAAAACGGTATTAATGCCCGGCAAATTTGAAGGTCAGGGTGAAATGGTTGATCCGGCCGACGGTGTTCGTGGTCGGGTAAAAAGGGGAAGTAGATGCATGAATAGTATCGGAAACTGTCACATTAGAAGTTCCATCTGAATCAAAGGATATCTGCTACAAGAACGAACAGAAGAGAATAGGAAAAAGAAGAGTTCACCTAGGGGAGTTCAAAGAGTCGTTTGCACTCAGCTGGGTATGAAACTAGATGGATAGAAAACTCGTGCATGTACAAGAAGGAATCTTTAGATATCAAATGCCATAAATCAACGGACGGGATGATGGTTGAGTCTGATGGTGAGATGCTGAAATAGTCGACCTCAAGGAAAGGAGCCAGCAAATCCAATGGATAGAGGGAGGGATTTCAAGATCGGTGACGGAAGAAATGGCAGGCTGTAGGCCGGTAAGTGTCCAATGGTTTATTTTCATTGGTATAGGTATATCACGAAGTAGCACCAGGGATATAGAGTTGTGACAGTAAATCAAATTGAAGTGCGCTATACATCGATTGCAGGGGCGAATAGCGTGCAAAGACGATAAGGGAGTAGAGGGTTTGTAAATTACCTCATGACCGTTTTGATAGGCAGATCACACGTTAGCGGTTGAGCGACAGCTGCGAGACCAGTGAGTTTGGTACGAAAAACGAGAACTGGACATCGGATTCAGGCCAAAATAAAACAGCCGGCAGAGAAGGCAGTAGAAATTAAAATTGAGCATCGGGTGGTCGCATAGCTCAGTGACGAGAAAAGTCAGCTTCATGGGCCAGATCGGTTATCAAATACAGCAGAAAAGAAGCAGAGATGAAAAGGTGGAAAGACATTATTGGTGATATCAGGTGCGCGCTTTAAACCAGTATTTCTAGTTGATTGTGAAAAGGCAGAAATTTTATTTCTTGGTGGCAGGGTGTTCTCCGGGAGGCGGAATTGCGCAGGATAAACAGAAGGTCCGATTTATCACAACATGGGTAAATGGTATCCGGCAAGAGCTTGTGGTGACCACAGGTACAGAGGGGTGTGGTGCAGGTGCCCAGCCATGAACATTTTGTGGGTCAGAGTGGTAAACGTTGAGCCTTGAGCTGAACAGGACTGAAGTAAATGGTTTGTTCAGGTAATCAATATTAGTAGTTTCCGGATGGACCCAAGGCAAGCTGCAACTCATGTACAAGCGGTGCAAATGATGACAGAGCCTGAATTTGCAATGAGATAAAACGAGTGCACACAGAGGACCGTAAATAAAACAAGTCTGAGCAGCGAGTAGCAAAATTCACAGCGGATCCCGAAATCAAAAGGGGATTATCCGTGAAATTCTACGATACTAGATTATCAGATGAACAGTGACACGAACCAGATACAAACTTCGATCATGCAATCGCAGGGACTCGAAAAACGGAGAACCAAATTGCGGGGTGTGAGAAAGGAGCACGTGCGCCACGCAGATCCAGAACAAGGATATGACAAAGCAATGCTCTAGGAGCGAACAAATAGGTGTTGGTACGTAAAAACAAACAGTGCATAAAACAAGTCAATAGTGTACATAAGTGAGTGATGGTGGTCAAACATGGAAACTGCAGTGGGTTTTCGGGGATTTTCCACGACCGGTCCTTACACAATAGGAGAACATCGAAATTGACTAAAATGATAGCCATGCCCTGCAAATAGAACATTCATTGTCAAGTATTCGGTTGGGCCACTTTTGAGTGACGTCGGCTGGAAGCCTGGAGTACAAGCTTAAAAGTTATGCGAAATAATTGCCACTGTTGGAAAGTTGAATGTTTTTGAAGGTAACATTGCTGGTCTTCACAAAAAGGGGAATTTATCGAGCGGAGTAAAAGGAGTTACTTACGGGCTGCAGAATATGAGAGGCAAACGGATAGAAATCTCGTCGAGCGTTCGGTGAATCATTCTCTCTATGACAGGTGTGTCAAGAAGTATTACCATGGAAATATATCAGTCTGCAAAGACGGTGGTATTTGAAGTGACGGCTGGTTACTGGAGGAATTAGACATGTAGCAAACAATTGCGTGTTTTCTGGGAGGAAGAAACCAGGGTGAAGGTGGTGGTGGGAGGAGACGGCCAAGGGAAAACAAGTGAGCGTCAAGCAAGTTGTTAACTTTATGTAGGGCTGGTATGAAACGTCAAAGTGGAAGTGGAAGACAAATCAATATTTACTGCGTGGTTACAGCTAATACACAGGTGTTCAGTTCCGCAAGAGCGATGGTTGAGTAATTCACAGGTAAGTGTACGTCAATAAACGAAGGCTGTGTGATGCGTACCACGCAAAAATGACAGACCAATAAAGCGGCCTAAGTATAACTCGGGAAGCCGCAGTGGATCAACGACTATAAAAATACAATGCATCAGCTGGTGTATATAGTGGTGGGATTTAGAGGCTGGAAACAGGGTCAGTTTCGGTAACATAACACACGCATGCGACATCAGTGGGGACGGCCAGAATGAAGTAGTACTAAAGGTAATGGTACAGTAGGTAGACGGTAAGTGTTACATTTCCAATAACCGATTTGACAAGCGTGGCAAATGAGGGTAACGGAGCTGCGAAGCAGCATGGGAAGTGTATCGGAGACGTTCAAACATGGAGGGAACGTGGTGATCCGCGAAACCCGAATAACTAGATGTCATTGTATTGCGGGGGCGATCGGATGGACTGCTAAAGAGTACAGATAATCACCAGTCTCTTCACTGTCCTATGGAAGACTACCGAAAAATGTCAAAGCCGGACATCTTTTGATGACCGGTGAGGCGATAAAGAGTGGCATAAAAACGTGCCATTGATTGAACAGTATTGGCGATCTCTAACATGGGGAACGGGCATAATTACGAATGAGGCAAAAGAATAACCGAAGTGCGACTTCGGGAAGGTAGGCAAGAAGTAACCGCCAAGATCGATGAGTGTTTGCGTAAGCAAAACTGTGTGCGGAGGGAATGATGGATAGCAGGTAAAGGTGGAGGCTGTTCACTGATGCTTGCATAGATAGTAGCAAATTGTGGCGGGCATGAAAACGGCAGGATATAAAGTCAACGTGGACAGCGTGCTCAAAGGGAGGCCGGTGATAACGGAAGAGGAATGGAGCAAATGTTTACAGCAGCAGTGTGGGCACAAATAAAGAACTTTATACTCCACTGACAGTGCTAGTGGATGGAAATGACCGTGCGCTGGACACCCAACTTGAAAACCATTCCTAAAGACAGGAGGTTTGATCCGCCAATCTAGTTGTGCCCGCACATCGTTACAGACTTCCTCCAAGCCCGATGCGCGCCGGCCAAAGCAGTGGATCTGACCGCGTCCTGCACCGTTGGGATTAGAATGAGTTGTACGAATGCAGTGAGATCGAGTAGTCCATGTTCTAGTAGCCGGGTGGAAAGATTCTCGGGAAAGGCGATCTTGTGACGGACGGAAATGAAATCGTGTGTAAATCTTATTTGATCTGTCCAGCGGGAGAGTTTCCAAGTTATTCATGGGATGAAGCATGCGATAATCGTCCTTAGGGTCTAGGCTTCGGAAGCAAAAAGGAAAAGGTTGCAGCCTGGCAATTCTACCGGCAGTGAGTTAGGGGGAAAAGGTAGGACAATAATACGTGCCAAGAAATTTGCAATAACAGAAATGGAGAGTCGTGATACTGAGGTCTGTTTTTTTGATTAAATAGTATATGGAAGCAAAATAAAACAGTACTATAGACAAAATCTTGTGGGGCTTAGTGAGAGTTACCAATGGGACAAGGAGGCGAGAATAGGCTTTGCCTGGGGCAAGTACTTATGCGTAGTTCGATGGATGGTGGATGGAAGACCATGTGAGTTGTGGCGGTTCTTTCATAGGAACAAGGATTGAAACCCCGTGTGTTGAAATGCAGTATCAACGGGTAAATGGTTGACACGTGAATGAGGCTGGCAACTTGCGAACATAATATTATATATGCCACTATGTATTTTCTAGCATTAGCAATGCTCATATACATGGCGGAGCTGATTAACAAAAGACCTTACGGGCTACGGTAAAATTCGACAGCATGAAACTAAGAATCAACAGGGTAACGGTAGCCGGTAGGGGGTCTTGGTCAAGAGCTTTTAAAATAGGAAGTGGCTAGACAAACACGTGGAGTGTGTTGTTGGCAGTCATGGAGTATGGGCTGGGCTGCTTTTATTCGCCAACTATAACACAGAATGAATCCAAATGCTCCTTAGCATCCGTCGGTAATAACTGTCTACTAAACAGAGCTGTCAAGCTTCTGATTAGTATCCTAGGCCCAGTTCGTAGGCTCGAGTAGCACACATGTAGAGATCATGCATTACGGTGAGCTTCATTGCAGCCAGAAGTTTATTTATTTTTTTGAATAATAAAGGTGCTGAAGATATCGACCGAAGATGACCTGCGAGCTTGTTACAGAGGGAAGAATATTCAGTAATAGAGAAGCCGGACCGCATCGCAGTCCTAAATACTGGAATCAAGTTCATAGAGTACCTACGTCGTAACAAATAGTTAGAGGGTTTTTGACCTGGAGGATGGAATGGCATGATTTACGTTTTACAGTACTGCAAAAGAAAGGCAGATTCATTCGTAGACGGCGCAGCCACAGGGGCTCAAAGAGTGATATTCTACATATTTCCGTAAAATTTGAGGTGAGGAATATCCTAGTAACTCTCTGATAATTCTAATTTGCGCCTTCTCAATTACTAATCTATTAATCTGCAGCATGTTAGAAAAGATGAAAGGGCAGAATTCCAAAAATGGTCTGACGTGATTTCTGAAAATGCTTAGCCTGCTCTCCAATAGACCGGAGGTTCTATTATTCAGACCGATCAGCCGAATGTTCGAGGAAAATAAATGCACGGGAAAACCGCAATCCCAAGTCCCTTACTCCCGGACAGTTAGGGATGAAATGATCACTAATTTCAAACGTGCCTTCTGGAACCTGACACTTATACGTAAGGATACAACTTTTGAGAGCGGAAAACTGCATCAACCATTGGTTGCTCCATGAATCTAGCGATGGCAAATCGCTAGTTATGCCAGAAGTTGTAGAAGCAAAGGTGTCAGATTCAAAGGAGTACATAATTTCAATGTCGTCTGCAAAAAGGAATGCAGTGCAGTATGTTGATGTTGAAAATATCATTTAGGCACATAGAAAAAGTTAGGGACCTAGTACACAACCCTGGATAACCTCACTAGTTACTGGTCGAGGTGATAATAAAGCGCCATCAGCTTCCACCACTTGTTTTCGAAATGTTAGATATGGTGAAAACAACTCAGGATCGGGTCAACCATTCCGTAGGTTTTCCTCTTAGCCAGTAACTTTTCATGAAATACACGATGAAATGCTTTAGTCATGTCAAGGAGGATTACGGTCATTGATTTACCACTGTTAGTGGCCGTAGTTATCAAGTTAAGGAAATAGCTCACAAGTGGCACACCTTTTTTGAAGAAAACCCTGCTGTCCAGAGCTATTAAGGTTATTGTTCTGTGGTCAGCTTAATTTTATCAGTAGTTCCATAATTTGGGAAATTATAGGGGTGTGGCTCACTGGTCGATAGTGTGTTAGGTCTTGTTGCTATCCTTTCTTAGGAATTGGGATGATGACTGATATTTTCTAATGGAAGGGGAAGACTCTAGAGCTCACAGATCGATTAAAACCCTTGGACAAAAAGAATAGGATATCAGTTCCGCCTAGACTAAAAGTAGCTGGTGGTATGGCATCTGGCCCGGGGTAGTATGACTGCCTAATTTTAGTAGGCTATACTGCTAATCATTTGAACGAAATGAAACTGCTGAGAACTGTGCAGACATCGGCAACTCAACGTGGTATAGGCAAGGGGAGTCGTCGGTCGCTAAAGAGGAAGCAAAATGGACACTGAAAGCCTCGATAATCTTGTAGTGACCTCGATCGTTTTGAGAAAATGACTGTATCTGGACACCACTTTTGATCTATTTTCTGTACGATCTTTTCTGACGTTTGACATTGACCTCATAGTGTTGTCCGGTTGCGTACATTTTACTGGACTGGCTTTTCCGAGGTTTCCTTCGACCTCGTTTTAAACCACTTTCAGTTTCGGTCGTTCGCCGATTGTACACGCTCGCGGTTCTCTTTCTGCACAGCCGTTGCGTTTCGTTTCGTTTTCCGTTCGGTGTATCTCTCATACCGGTACTGTTTCGGTGCCACGATATATAGAACACACCTTGCATCTGTAAACCGATTTGCGTCTTCTCTATTCGTCCGATAGAGAGGATATCGCTGGTATTCTGCTACTAGCCCAACAGGAAACACGTTCATCAGCCGCTCTCAAAAGTCTCCTTTAATCTCTTGGATATTCGTTTCATCGCTGTTATATATAATGGACGAGATACAAGAATGGCACTGACTGTTTCTCAACTTTATCGGCTTGAATAAAGCTTTGGCCCTCTTGGGATATTTCAGTCAACTCTATGGGACAAGATAGACTGTTCATTTGTAAGAACAGCGAAAAATCTCCCGACCTAAAGAATTTGCGCTGTGATATGGAAGGCTTACGTTTTTTTCCACAAACATTGTTTGGTTTATCGCGTACAGGTAGTCCCTGGGCTGGGGTGATTACTTCAAGACACGAATTTATGGTGGAGTTAGGCTGATCCACCACGGTACGCAAGTCATCAGATAAAAAGAAAGCATCCCAGTTCTAGGCAAGAACAAGTGAGGGTAAATGATTCCAGCTAGCTTGGTGGAACGGCCTTTTAGCGTTTGGTTTGTGGACGGTTCGTGTTGGCCCTGAAAACCCACATCACACCAGTGAGCGGTCATACCCTTGGATGCTGCTCACGACCGATGTGTGTACACGAGATAATCTTACGATAAAAATGAGGTCAAGAATGGTACTGCCTCTAGTTGGGCACATCAAATGCTGAGTTCACCCTCTTAAACGAATGCTGGTTGAGAAGCCTAGTAGGTGCTGTTGGGCTTTCGAGGTGGACCACCGGATGCCCGGCGCGTCAATGTCTCCGGCCACCAGTTTGGGGCCGGGTATGCCAGCAACCACTTCTAACGCTTCTGTGATAGGCAAGAAGTCTTTCTGATTGGCATTCAGGGGCGGCAGATCCAACTAACAAAAAAGTCGAAATATCCTGTAGTGACCTGTGGCCAAACTGCATCGGGCAAGTTATCCGGTACGGGGTGCTGAAGTGTTTTCGCTCGCATGTTCCGTCTTACATGTATGAGACAGCCTCCCCCGCTGAGTGAGTCTGTTTTTCCTGAAATCTTGATACCCGGTGATAGCGATATCCCCATTTGGAGTGTTGTTTGTCAACCAGATTTCGGTAATTAAAATAAGGCCGTAATCAGACGTGAGCAGTAATATACGCAGCATTCGCATCTTGTTCCCTAGCCAGCGTGCACTCAGCATAAACAATGAGAATCTTTTAGTGGAGTCAAGATTGCCTTTAGGATCTTTATAGGATTCCGGCATTACTTTTGCTGAAGGACGATCGGGTAACGCAATCGGCTTTCCTTGAGGTACATTAGTCGGTAATATGGTTGGGGGAATATGACAAGCCGTGGATGGTGAGATAAGCTAAGAAGACATATCTAGCGAGGGAGTCAGCTTGGTTGTTAGGCCAGGCTGTGTAAGGCTAGTACTGGTTAGATCCGTGAGAGAGGAAGAAGGTCGGCGGTTTTTAAGTCCACTTAATGCGGAACAGCATGGTGAAAGATAGCTATCCAGTGCCTTGCTACTGATAGATATGGTGGCTGGGACATAGAAGTATGAGGAGAGGGGGGTGAGTAGCCATTAGGTGGGAGAGAAAAGGGAAGTGTAATAGCATCAGATACCTTGGCGCCTGCCTTAATACGGACGGCAGCACAGGCATCCTCTTTATATCAATAAGTTGGCGGGCTGTAGCCTCAAGAGGGAGCGTGAAACGCGAGCGTGGTATAGGCTCATTGGTTGCCGTAGATACTAGAAAGCTTGCCGGTACTGTTGTGAGTGGCCTGCGGGAGGAAAGCGATTCAGGGTAGGAGAGAAATATGAATGTGAAAAGGAGGGCGATTCATTTGGAAAAGTAAAACTTGGGTTACGATAGAGTTTGTGTAAAACACGGTGCCGTTATTGGAAAGGCCTGGAGGTCAGTTGTAACAGCATGATGAGGGGGATTACCAGGCATAGAAAATGCATAACTGGGTGGTATTTACGGTGCAGCTACTGGACGGTGGTTTTGAACGGGAGATAGGTCTTCAATAACGTTCTTTGTTCAGTTGTTGCACTGAGTTGCCTTTCATGGGGTACCTGGCAGTTGAAAGTTTGACTTGGTGAGTGGACAAGAACTGATCGTAGCGTCAACAATGTGCATTCCATCTAGTAATGACATTTTTACTGGTTTGGGAGATGGCTTATGCATCGTAGACTGCGGAGTTGCCATTGGAGTCGAGTGACGAAATGAAATAGAAGAATTTGAGTTGTCTCCTTTGATGAATTATGGATTTCTGGGCATGGTTGTTAATCTGGTTTGGCGAATCACACCGTCATCGGTCTTGGTCAATGTTCCGGTGATAGGCAATGGCAGAATCGAGCTAGAAAGCCTCAGGGGGGACAGCTTGCAGGGGCACATCTACGCCTCTCGGTTTCTTGGGCGCTGGCCGGTGAGGCGCGGCTGAAATGGATATATCCGAGTCAACGTCCAACATGTGGGATCGATTTTTTGATAAGCGTGGGGTCGAACTGATACTGTATATAAGTTGAGCACCGTCGAACGGTGGATAATCAGATAGCTGAGGGTGAACAAGTTTTGGCGTAGCTGAGCACGTGCTGGTAGACCTGGCTAATTCCCTTTGCAGTGGGGTTTTGTCGGAAGCTACCTTAATGTTCTTAAACGGGGTTCTCGAAGCGGTTGTGGATTGGTTCCTAATGAATTGTTCGGCAGGTTTCTCGTCAAGGAACTTGAACAGCAGTGGGCACTATTTGCGTTGAATATACTTTCGTGGCCCGATGCACTGGCAGGGGTGGGGTGTCGTATGGGTGGCGCTTGAGAGGCTATGTTTCACTTCTTCAATAGAGGTTCTGCGGGGTTTATTAAATGCAACAGCAATTCTGAGTTGATGATCCTCAGCACGATTTCCAAGACAATGGCGTCCTTGTAAAGTCCGGCCGTGTCTGGGTCTTGGGTTGACGGATTTTTTGGGGGGTCAGAGGTGTACGTGAACGGAGTTTACTTGGACAGGGTTGTGTCAATCAAAGGCATCTAGCTGTTGTGATTGAGGAGATTGTGTTTTATTGTCTCAGCCCTTTTAGTAGCCCCACCAGAAGCATCAGTCAGGCCGACGGAACACGGATTCAGTGGAAGTTATGGGACTTTTGACTTTGCGATTACTTTTGGTCGGGGGTCGGCACGACCAACCAACGACGGTGCAGTTTGTTTGTCCGATAGTTTCTGCATTGCAACGCTCACAAAGATTGCACATGAGAGCTGAATATACAGAATGGCTTTACGTTTTCCAACGTACAGATTTCCTTCGGCGAAAACATGGAACTCAGTGGTTTTGTATCAAGGAAAAGTAACACTATGGAATTGCTGACAATGAGACTTTGAGGCTATAATGACACACTTTTTGGGAAGATCTGGAATTGGATGATAGACTGCCATACCATTGCACATTGTGGTGCAAAATTTTCTACTTAGGACAGAAGTTCCCCTAAGGTCTTATCCTGGGAAGTGGTTCAAAGACTCCCTTGAAAAGGAATTTTCAAATTAGTGGTCTGTGTCATGATTTCGCGTCCTGAGGAAATCCCTAGAATGTTTTTCTTTTTGAGATACAGAATTACATCGAGGCCGTAATTTTCAGTATTAATCCGGATAACTAACTGAAAGCTAAGCCGAATAAAATCGATGAACGACGTTGTGTGATGATTCAATTAACTCCGTGAACTTTCCAAGAATCAATAACACTTTTATAGAAAGAATTGCAAAAAATGGTTTTAGGTAGGCTTGATCCCTAAGTTCCTAGGAAAGTCTCGTGCTGATATTTTAAGATAATCGCTCAAGATCTCATTGTGTAGTGGCGCTAAGGAAGAGGCGATAACCAAAATAGGCGATTTAGCCAACAATGGTTAAGTATTTTACAGACAGGCTCCCAAAGGGTTGTTTGTAATAGGTATAGATCTAGAGTTCCAAGCATATATAAACAAGAGCGGGAGAAAATAGCAGTGAAGGGATGGAACACGGAAGTAAGGGTGCTTGGAAGAAACAAAAGTGGTCGTTTTGAATGGTACAGTATTAGCTTGGACAAATCCTGATGTATTTGTTTACGACAGGTGAACGTGGGGGGTCAATATAGATGGAGAACCAACTTTGGGAGCACGGAAAAGATGGCTGAAAGCAAAAGTTGGTAAACGAGTGAATATAAGGGAGAGGATCGGCGAAAACAGGTAAGATTGAATCTAACAATCTGGTTATTGCAGTTGTGACATGTGGTGATGGCCGAAAATGGGTGAAGAGGTGACAAATGGGCGTACTTTATGCAGGAAGAAGATGGCCTTGAAAATGGCTGGAGAGGGCAGAGCGAATGGAAGTGCAAGGTGGTTGAAGTAGTGTAGAAGGCCAGTGGAGATCGGTAACTTGGAGTCTAGGCGAACTGTGGTGCAAAGAAGCAGCAACTGTAAGAGAAAATAACGAGAAATAAGAAAATGGAGGATCAGAAAGATCAGGTTATGGCAGGTCGCATGGTTTGAAACTGTAGGTGAGGATGATGACCCAATGATGGCTTTACTTTAGGTGGAAAGCGGAAGAGCAGTGCAGCCCAAGAGGCACACCAAAGGTGCCTATGGCGAGCTATATACGGAGCAGATGAGAGTACTGACCAAAGAAAACCAGGTAAGAGACGACCAATCGGATCGTCCTACTGAAGACGACACAGGACGAGGACCGAGGAGGAAAAAAGAAAAGTACCCGGAATGGGAAGCCTGGGGTGGGGCAAAAGTGCACGACAATTAGTTGTGCTTTGGATTTGGGAAAATGGAACTGGAGTGTTGCGTGCTTGAAGGCGATTACGTGAGTGGATTGAGCCCAAAGTTGCTAAGCCTAATGAGTCAACTACCGACGGACATAGTTCAGGTGGACGGGAACCCGTTTTCTTATGTTGGCGTTGACCGCTTAGGCCCATTTTTGGTAAAAAGAGGAGGAGGAACAGAGAAGAGGTACGGAAGCTTATTCACTTGTCCATCATTCGGAGCGATCCACATCCAGGCTGCTCACAACCTCGAAACAGATCCATTTTTACGTGCGTTAGCAAGATTCGCAGCTCGTAGAGGAAGCCCGGTTCGTTTATGAAGCGATAACGGCCTGAACTTTGAAGGAGCAGAATGCAGTATCGGAAGATTTTGTTGACATGCAACCAAGGAAGAATCTCGAGAAGATCATCGAGCATATGGCGCGAATGGGATTTTTCGGCACCTACAGCAAGCTACCAACAGGGCTTGCGGGAGCGGAGGATCCGGAGCGTTCCACATATTCTACTTTCGATCACAAGTGGAGGCCCAGTAGATGACAAGACAATTTCGGCGGGATTTGCCGAAGTTGAGAAGATTATGAACGGCGGGCCTCCAGTGTAAGATGCCTTCGATCGATGCGCAGACGAATTCGATACGGATCCCGGAACCAGAAATGGATTACCCGCGAGAATCTAAGGCACTAAATTACCAAATGGACAGTGACAGGAAGCAGATACGAGCCTCCATTGTACGATCACAGGGACTCAGAAAACGATAACCGAATTGTGGCATGCGAGAAAAGGGCACGTGTTTCAGGCAGGTCCAGAATAGGATACGACAGAATAGCGCGCTGAACGCGAACAAACAAATGTTGGCTCGTGAAAACATACAGTGCATAAAAACAGGCCATTAGTGTAAATGAGTGAATAATGTCAAGGAAACATGGAACTGCTGTGTTTTTGGGGAACTTCCACGACCGGTCGTACACCTGGTGCAGTCGACGTCTGACCCAAATGATTGCACAAGACTTACAACCGACCATATTCTGTTGATATACCAAAATCTAGCAATCATCCATTCTGAAGAGAGCCGCCTAACGTTGACAAAATGACGAAGAATAGCTCACACATGGGCCGAATCATATCGGACTCTTCGAAAATAGTGGTATCTGCCTAGATTGCAGAAAGCACGTCGTAGGCTTAGACCAGGAACGAACTTGTATGCCGGGGAATTGCTCTAATAGGAAATCAGAATGCCCACAGGGGGCAGTGTACGGAAGGCTTTCTCGACAGGAACCAAAAAGCGGGTGACGGAATGAATTGAGAGGAGTACTTTCGGACGAACAGCGGAATTTACCGAAGAGATATTCGTAAACTTTACCTGCCGGAAGCAGCAAATGATCCGTGTTTTAAGAAGCTACGGAAGAACTAAGTTCGCACGCCAAAGGACTCACGATAGTTCGTCCGGGGGGGAAGGGTTGGTTCTTTTTGGTCATCAGGTAACCCTTATTCTTCGCTCAAACCACCTTTGTTTACCGGCATTTCGTTTTGCCCGCCGCAGGGTATTGACCATATTTCCGCTCTTTTCCGTCAATCTTCGCGTGGTACTTTTCTTTCCAACCGCTGCTTAAATTTTCTGTTTCTTCACATGGTGCCAATTTCCGTTAAAAGCGGTCGTTCCATCTGGGGTTCGAACCGCAGACCTTATCGGCCCTCGTCCATCTACCTCTCCCCAATCCGGCCACTCCGGCTGGTTGGCCAATCGTGTACTGTCACTTGCTCGCACGCGCACACCCCGTTAGTCTTCATCCGTCTT
Organism: Fasciola hepatica; assembly: GCA_948099385.1. NCBI lineage: Eukaryota > Metazoa > Platyhelminthes > Trematoda > Plagiorchiida > Fasciolidae > Fasciola > Fasciola hepatica. The sequence continues at coordinate 2,886,279 of CANUEZ040000033.1, read as the reverse complement.
CCTTTCCTATCTCCGTTTTGCGCGAGCGCGCAGTTTAACTTTGAAACACCACAGAACCGTACGCTGTCTGCTGCCCCCTGTAAGCCACGCCCGTCTTCTCAGTTGCATGTATTTCTTGCATTTATTCGTCATAAGACTGCCCCGCTGCCTGGCTCTGTCCAAGACTGCCGTTCCATCACAACTGATCGTATGTTCGGTTTGAAGTTATATCAATATTTGCATTCAGTAACAGTTCCAACCGAAATAATTCTTTATTGAACGCCGCTGCCCTGACCTGTCGTATTTTATATTTACTGCTGTTTCACCATTCACAGACCTACTTGATCTGTCTCCACGGCTCCCCATTGACCGCAATCACATAGGGACAGGGTGAGATCAAGTGGTCGATACTGTAGGATCCGTATACACCCTAGGTTCTACAAAGGAACTAACTCCCTGATGTTTCGATCACCCCCTTCGTTTCCTCAGTTTCCTGGAAGGCAACACAACTGTAGGACCTGTTCAAGATGAAAAGCTCTGTTTGATGGCGGTACAGTTCTCTTTTACCACAGCCACTGCCATCCAACCCAAAAACGACGCGGTCATTTTGAGTTCTTTTATGGATACTAACTTCAGCCCAGTAGTTGTTGCTTTGGCAAAGAGTACCTTGTTTCGCCGCAGGCCATGCAGTTCCAGCCAGGCACCGTACACAGTCACTAGGTCGGCCATTTGCAAACGGCTTTGCTTGGCCTGCAGGTATCCAACTTTCAACTAGGAGTCCTGAAAAATTGCTCCTTGAGATATCACAAAAGCAATCGTGCCATTTTTCTATTTCTTGATGTGTTTTGACGGTAGTAGTTTGGGTAAAGTAACTTCGTGTTGCCCATCAAGACCAGCGGTCATTGAATTCGCCATCGAAAGCATCGACTGGTCTTCTTTCGAGCGAACTTTACTTTTTTGAGGTAGACCTTTGGATCTAATATCAATATAGGCATTTTTCTCAGTAATCGTTAGGCAATTAACTGATGCCGATTGTTGAACTTCGTTCTTCAGGGGTCCGGGAAGTGCCCAGCCAAGTATAGCTAGCGTAGCGAATGTTCTTTTTCGATTGCATATGCTCTGTTCATGCCGCCAATGAGCCTGTGGTGCATTGCATCCAATTAGTATATCAACGTAGGGGCTAGAAACGTCTTCGAACACTTTCATTGGGGTGGGACTATCTCTTGGCGGTCGATCTGATGGAGTCGACTGGTCTCATTGGCAAGCTATTTATTTCAAAGTCTTACGGAATTTCCACGGTCCATCCATCAGTTAAAAATGGTAACTAGAGGATCAGCCTCACAGAATCTTCCACATGACCCCCTGTAATAGTGCTCGTAGAGAGAGAGGTAGGCTGACTGACTAGTTTACAGCTTTTTACAAGCCCGCGCGTAATCAGCGAAGTATCCCGCCCCGTGTCCAAAAATGTCACAACCCTCCTCAATCCTCCAGGTGTCACGAAGCTGACAGGTACGATGCCTAAGTTTGTCGGTTTGAAATCATCATGTCCCGTTAAACAGACAATCCTGGGTTCGTCCGAATGAGTAGGCCAGTTGTTTCGAGGGTTGCGTAGTAACGGGTGATGATTACTCAAGCATCCGTCCCGGTTAAATTTCACTCTCAAGCCGCATTCAGAGGCTCGATGAGAGTTGTTCAAACATACAAGACGTGAGCCAATCCTTCTTACGGCGCACCACCTATTGGTTACACCAATCCTGTGAAAAGTAGGACAGTGTGGTAACCGACGCAGGGAGTTGCGCAGCTCGTATTTATTTATTCTCTTGGACCCTCGGCTTGTAATGTGCACGTTAGCCAAGGACTGGATTCAGTTACAGTCCTTCTCTGCGATGTGAGCAGATGTTGGTTCCGTTTGCGCCAGCCTGCAACCTTCGCGTATGATTTGCCCAAATCGGCTGTTGGCGTTGCGGGATTGACGGCGAATAGTCGAACGTAGACTCTCACCCAAGCATATTTAATTTCTTCTGAGCACATAAGGGGGGGGGGGGGGTTGGGGCGGCGAATCCCGACCGCTTCCGCTGTGGCCAAGATGCGACTTCTCACCGATCGTGAAAGCCGACCTCGGACCCTATACAGGGGGCGGAATGCTTGATCCACGTTCACCATGTGATTGGTTTCAGCTAGGTGTGAAACGACTGCGCTGGTAATTGACCTAATTGTTCCAGTCCTCAACCACGCTGGTTGATGCTCACAGATGCGTTCAGACAAGCATCTGGTCGTGCGGCCGATATAAGTTGTTCCACAGGAACAATTGAAAGAATACACACAAAATGAGGCTGCAGAAACAGGCACATTGTCTTTTATCCGCAAACACACGGCTGGCCTAGAGGTGAACAGAACACTCAGTTTAGCAGCGTAGAATGTTTTGTTGACGACGCTCGCCAATCTTCGGTGAGTCACTTCTGCCGGAGTATCGCCACCTTGCATATTTGTCCTCCAATATCCCTTATAAATGACAACTGAGGACGGTTATCCTTAATCGGAAAACGTTTCTATTTCTTATATACCGATAAAATGTTCATATTTGTCGGGATTCGCCTCCACAACCCCCATTTATGTGCTCAAAAGAAATTTGTGCATGCACTCAATCTACCCTGGCCCACTCACCACCCAACGTCAGGTCCACGAGCGTCCGAAAGCTTACATGTTGAGAACGTGTTAGTCCATTCACACCTGGTTTCCGGATAATCCTTTACCACACTAGGTGTGAACGATGATCCCTGACACGATTTTTGTTGATAGTATCCCTTGTGCATCTAGTCCTACATATTTAATTTCTTAGCTTCCCCTGCCCATCTGCTCCGTAGGCCAATAGGTAAACATCGGACAATGTATTCCTGTATGTGCAACGCATTCAGATCACACTGGTATTCCAAAAGCTCCAGTGCCATACAGCAATTCTGCATTTTTATAACGAAATTTAAGAATGGTTCGGCGATGCCCCCGGTCCTTTTTCACTCCGATAAAGCGCAAGCTTCTAGCCACCTTGGACAGTCAGCCCCACCCATCAGCACCGATTGCGGCAAAAAACATTTAAACACCCAAAATGCTGCAAATATGGAACTATCTCCCCCAGTTATCGCCTATTTCTTATCGTACCCGTCTCCGCCACCGCCATCCTAACTTACCGCTTCTTACGCCCGGCAAAATCTACTTTCACTAGCACATAATTATCGAGGGGTTAAAGGACCGCTTCCGTACTCGGTTTACCGTTCATGATCCTTTTTCCCGAGGATTCGTGCCAAACCACCCGCTTGTCCCATTCGCAAACTTAACCAATCTCCAAGATAAAAATCGCCCTTTTTATAACAGTTACCGATATATTTGAAAAGAGGCACATTTAACTTTGCCATACACTTACATCCCGCAATGTCCAAACAGTATATTCCACTGAGAAATATTTGTCATCAGAGCATCCCAACAGTCGACGATATTGAAATAGTTCGCTCTCTTTGTCAGTCCTTCCGTTCGCCCACATGGCTGTAGCATTGCAATATCCCCACCTTGCAAACATTCATACCCTCCCATATATTCACATCTGAGAGACATCTGTATCGCAGCGTTTTGATCTTTCGTCATCATATGATACACCTTTTACAAAGAATGCCAACAGACAGTATTTTATCTGTCAACTACTTCACAGCCCAACTTCGCAAACGTATGCATCGGTTGTTTGGTGCTTTTTCATATCCGGTGTTATATTTTGGTAAATCCGCTCAGAAAAGTTTGATTCTTGCACCTCTCCGGTCATCATGTTCATCCCTTAGACAACGACAATCATACGTAAATACTTCCTCGTCATTCAAATACTCATCTTTGCAAGCCGTGTATCTGCTACTGTCATGGCTACGCATCACAAATTGATTTGTTGCCCAGTTCTCATTTCCATTTTAGTGCATCACATTCCACCTTTCTGAAAGTAAACAATGTGCGCAACGATCACATGTTTGCATCCGGCCACTTCCACCATCCCCTAGGCAACCTCCCTCTACAAATGAGTCCTTCGCTGGATTTTTAACTGACTCAGCCGATACTCGGTTGCTGGACGTTACAAGGGTAATCTTCGAAAGATTTTTCTTGTTCTTTTCCGTAAATTCATTCCTTTCATTGTCTGATTTCCAATCCAACGCCATGCCCTACTCCGCGGAGCGCTATAACTGATACACGTGTCCTTTGGAAACTTCTTCTTACTCAAGGTGAACAAAACTTTCGCCAAACCTGTTTGATTCTCTTGTCGCACAGTCTCTCTTTTTGTAATATTTCAGTAAGAGTCTTCTACCTCCGACAAGCTCCACCCTGACTTAGCTGGTTTGGCCACCCGACCTTGAGTTCAAATTTTCCGGTCGCCGCCATAAGTAGTAACTTAAATACTTTCTCCTGTACAATATCGAGTGCACATACCTGGATCATTCTCTTGGAATTCGGACTCTATGTCCGATTGTACCGTTTGATCTTGCGTCTCAGCATGCCTCGGGGTTATCCGAAGTAAACCATTATCACTTTCATTATCAAACCTCTCAGCGTTCTGCCTGCCCTGATCTACCCTGTTGGTGGATCAAGCATCGCGCAGCCTTTGATATTATTTTTGGCCCTCCCTCGACGTTAGGCTTTGAGTGTAAACACCTTTTCCCAGGATACGTACCTTCGCTCTCAACAAAATATGCGGTCTGCTTCATGAATACGCAATGTTGCCCGCAGTGCCCATCGGCGGGGGCTAGCTCCAGTCTCAGCAGATCCAATGCCATAACCTCCGTAGTTTCACGTGATCCCGAGGACTTATGTTCGCCCATCAAGTCTCCATTTCGACGTTGATATCGTGAACTATATATATATTTCTAGCTGGCTCGTTGAGACCGGCTCCTATTTCGGGAAGCTCTGTTTCCTTCTTCGTTAGCCGCAAATGATTCACTAAATCCATCACTCCTGTTCCATGACAGGTATGGTTCGTAGACTTTACGGTACAAAGTTGAAATTCGCAAAAGTCACAAATATGAGCAAATATCAAGTATGCAGCCAAATTGACTCAACAGCAAAATCCAAAGGTTCAAATCCCCGTAGCTCAAGCAGGACAGTCGGAAAACGGTTCAAGGCAGAATTTAAATGTCTCACACGAATAAAAATTGTGCAAAAGTGTTGTGTGTGGACGAGCTTTTCAAAGAAATTTCAAATATACTGTAAATATAGCCAAATATGGTGAAATATAGTCGAATTTACCGTCATATTCAAAAGCAAGCAGAACATCCAAAAGGATTTTTAGCATTTGTTCCTTACACCCACCAACCAGCTACCGAGGTGAGCAAAGTGAGTGCTTGGTTGTCCGTTCTGGAATCGGAGACCTCCCACTCGAAAGCTCGTATCTTGGAATAGCTTCCGACAAATGCTGCAGCAACTCAAACATTTAAAATATCCCAGTAGATGATTCTGGATACAGCCTTGATAATCAGCGAGATATCCAACACAGCAAGGAGGGCTATAATATGGGGTCTTTCTTCGAAAACCCCAAGCTCAGTGGATCGGGATAAATTTCCTTAGTGGCCTGACCACCGAAATTTCCAAACCAGCTACGGCATCTTGGTTGCTCTCGAAGAGAAAAAAAGACATTAGGACTAATCTTAGAATTCAACCGTGAGAATGCTATCCTGGATCTGCTCACACAGACAAGCAGGCCAAGAAGGACATTCGGGCAAGCCACAGGGGTCTCACAAGACAAACCTCTTCACTTCCGCTCAGAAAGAAAGTAGGACAAAGATAACTGATCTAGAAACGGGAAGTCCTCAGGGAGGAACTGCGACTCCCTTGTCCTAACCAGACTTGAGGACAAACCGGAGCCCAGGTCCAAAGTTGAATCCGTTGGACTCGGATTCCTTGGGCGCCCCCTCGGAGGTTCACTTCCATCCCTTCCCTAGGGCTCAGGCACCAACCAAGCCCCTGGTATTCAGAGTTCCAAAAGCAGGCCTTGAGAAATCCGGTGGCATGCTGCAAATGGAGGTCATGCACTCAACGGCACGGACTAGAAAAGCCCCAGGATAATAGGCAGGCAGGAAAGGAGGCGTCAACCTTGGCCCTGCCATTCCTAGCCCAGCTACCAGGACAAGTAGGCTTTCGGGATTTGAAGGTAACAAGGAAGGACTGTTGGATAGTCCATCTGCACCTCCCAGCAGTATTAAATCCTCGGCCCCGCTATTTCTTAAGCAGAAATGGCCTCAGTTGGAACCACAGGTGAGGGTCACTTCTCTTTATGCGCAACAAAAGCCCCAACCTTCGTTCCCATCTGGAACCCCTTTTCGCTATTCCTCAAAGCAGTCCCGTCCTCCGGAGTTGACATCGAAAAAGGTAGACTCAAAAAAGGTAGACTCAAAAAAGGCGAAGCCTCCACAAAAGGCCCCGCGGAAGGGGGCGAACAAAGAACAGCACCTGAAGGATCCTCACTATACTCTTCCCCCCCAGCAGCAGTCCCCCATCTTCTGAAATCCCTACTGGGCAGGCTTTGAGAGGTCTCTCTACAAACCACCCAAGCATCTCCAATAAGATGCTAGAACCGAGAAAGCTGGCGGCTGGCAGAAAAGCTCACATTCCGGCAGTCAGAGAAGCTTGGCTTACCTGAGATAACACGGGTGGAAAAATTTCTATCACTGGATGTACCTCAGTCCGTAGGGATTCCTCAAGAGACTAAGCCGGTGGGGTGGTCCTTTATCTCAGCAATAGTCTTTCCTCCCACTTCATTCACCATTTTCCCCAAACTCCCCTTACTGAATCTTTATGGGTGAGGATGAGACCTTCTTCCTAAGAATTTCTCCTTGTGAGTGTGATTTACCGTCCTCCACGCACTAGTCTAGAAGGATCTCTTCATCCCACTGAATAGCTGTGAGGTGTGAAATCCAGCTGTCACTTTACCATCGCCTATTATAGGGATATTTCAAAGCCACGAGTGTCGGTTGGGAGAGAAAGGCTGCTGGTGGTCCTTTTGGTCATACAATAACGGGCCTACTAGCCGAACCCTCCTAGTTGCGGCACGTCGGTGAACCAACTTGATACCTTGCAGGGCATGGCCCCTTACTGCTTGAACTGGTGATCTCCAACGAGGGCCACCATGTAGACGACGTCAGCGTACCTCCTCCTTTAGGCTAGTAACCACGCGGACCTTCAGTATGCCTACACAAGTAGTTGGCCAGCCAGGGCCTTCCAGTGCAAACTCACCCGTGCATTCAGGAGAGCCAACTTTGATGATCTCAAGTCCTTCCAGGCGGGGAACCTCAGCACCTTCGATAGACCATCCCATGCAAAAACCCTCAACAGTCAGGCTGACCTCCTAAGTGTCCCTAACAAGCAAGGCACGGCCAACAGTAAGCCCCCAAATGCCGCTATCCATCAGACATCTGTTAGATGAAAGATCTAGAAGGTTCGCTAGGCTTGAATGAACTGGATTTGAAACGGACGAGGCAGAATTCGAATGCGCTCATAAAGTTTGCAAGGTTAAGATAAGCCAGTTCTGTACTAAACAGCGGTGGGCTCTCCTCGCGCGAGCTAACTCAGAGAGATCCTCCCTTTTCAGGTTTACGAGCATAACCATGCAGACAGGTACCACTTCACTTGCACCCTGTCGTGAAAATGGCACTCCAGCCACAACATTTTCCCGGGTAGCGGAAATTTTTAGGTCGCATTTCTAGGCCGTCTACACCTCACTACCTACCTCTGTTCATCCCCAACTCCCAGGCCCGCCAGTGGAGCAACATTTACGTAAATACTTACCTGCCATTTGAATACTCGCCCAGTACCCATTTCTATTTTGGTGCATCACATTTCACCTTTATGAAAGTAAGCAATGTGCGCAACGATTACATGTTTACATTCTGCCACTTCTTCCACCATCACTCTAGCGACCTCGCCAGATGTGATGTCCGTTTGGTTTATCACGGACTCCACCCAACTTCGCAACTGTATTCAGCGTTTGTTGGTGCTTTTTCATATCCGGTATTCTATCTTGGTAAATCCTCCCAGACAATTTTGTTTCTTGCATCTCTCTGGTCTTTATTTTCGGCCCTTAGATAACGATAATCAAACGTAAATACTTACCTGCCATTTAAATACTCATCTGTGCAAACCGTGTGTCTGCTAATATCATGGCTACGCATCACAAACTGATTTGTCGCCCGGTACCCATTTCTATTTTGGTGCATCACATTCCCCCCTAATGAATGTTAACAATGCGCACAACGATTACATGCTTGAGTCCGGTCACTTCTTTTACCATCACCTAGGCAATCACTCTCTACAAATGAGTCCTTCATTGGGTATTTAACGGACTCAGCCGATATTTGGTCGCTGAACGTTTCAAGGAAAATCTTCGAAAGATTTTGATTGTTCTTTGTCTGCAAATTCATTCTTTTCATCGTCTGATTTCCAATCCAAAGCCGTGCCATACTCCGCGGAGCGCTGTAGCTGGTTCATGTCTCCCTCGGAAACTTCTTTTCCCTCGAAGTGAACAAAACTTTCGTCAATTCTGTTTGATTCTCTTGTTGCATAGCACTTCTTTTTGTACTGTTTCAGGAAGAGTCAGCTACCTCCGACCAGCTCGACCCTGACTTGACCGGGTTGGCCACCCGACATTGAGTTCAAATTTGCCGGGCGCCGCCACAGAGAGTGACTTAAATACTTTCTCCTGTACAATATTGAGTGCACATACCTTAACCAACCTCTTGGAATTCGGACTCTACGTCCAATTGTACCGTTTGATCTTGCGTTACAGCATGCCTCGGGTTATCCGAAATAAACCATTATCATTATCATTATCATTATCATTAAAAGACAGGAAGTACAGAGCCACCCACGTCAAATCACTTCATTTAGTTCCACGGGCCAGGACAAAATCCAGCCTTGAATTCTGGAAGAAAGTCCATAATCTTAGCAGAAATCTACGCAGGTCTCTTCCAACGATGCTCATACTCTGGTAAGCTCCTAACCTTTTGGAAGGGAGCTACAATCAGCCGTGTCTCCAAAAAGGGCAACTGCCATCAACTAGGGAGCTACAAACCTATAAGCCTAACGGGCATTCCCGGCAAAATGTTCGGAAGCATGCTAAAACGTGTCATACTGCTACTCCTGCCCAATAATGGCTTGATCTCCCCTGCTCAACATGGCTTTCTGTGGGGAAGGCCATGCATTACCAATGTGCTTTCCGTAATGGATAAACTTACTCGAGCCCATGACGAGGGCGTGATTTCACAAGCAAACTTTGTCGACTTCTCCAAAGCGTCTGACAAGGTACCGCACATTCCCCTTATACACAGGCTAGAATCTAACGGAATCTCCGGCAACGGGCATTCTCTTCTCGTGAGCTTTCTCAGCAATCGGTCATTCAGGGTCAGAGCAGGTCCTTCCTTCTCGGAATTATCCACAAAGCACTCCGGAGTCCCCTAAAAATTAGTGCTGGGTCCATTAATGCTTCTCCTTTAAATAAATGACCTTCCAAACAACATAGCAGTGAACAATGTAATGTACTCTGAAGATGTTATGATCTGGGGCAACAACGCCACAGAAATGCAGTCGACATTGGACCACGCCAAGCGATGATCTACCGAATGGAGCCTACAAACTAATGACGACAAATGTGTGAGCATGCCATTTGGCAATTCCCCGGCTCAACCCTCCTGGACAAATATTGCCATACCAATTCGGGACGTGGAACAGTACAATGTCTTGGGCTTCTGGCTAAGTAAGTCGCTTTTTTTCTCCTACAGCCACCAACTAGCCAGCAGGTCTACATTTCTCGCCCTCAACGAGGTAAGGCGGAACTTTCCTTCGATTACGAAGGAAAACTTTCGGGTCATTTATGGGACCTACATCCGACTTCGTCTAGAATACAGCAGTCAAATTGTACACTCTGGCCTTAGAAAGGACCTAGACGTCTAATTAAGTACACAAGGGAAAGCCACGAAGCTAGTTCGCGGGTTTTTTCGCGGACCGACCTAAAACGGTCCCCTTCAGAAACTCGCAGAGTTAGACGGGATCTCTTCTCTAATGTACAACCTTTTCATGGCAAGGCCTGCAGATCGTTTTTTCACGCGCTCGATCCTGGACACCATCAGAAGGCACACTAAAAAGGTATTCAAGCCTAGCTCTCATAAAACTTCCATAAAATCTTTTTACTCACAGAATGGCCCCGCTTTAGAATAACTTACCGCTGGAAGTCACCGAAGCTTCGAGAAGGGAAACGTTTAAAAAGTTTTTGGACAAGTTCTTAGGGCTAAAGTTTCCTCCTTGAACCCTTTAAACATTTCAGCCGGTGTCTGCTCGACTTCGAGTCTCCCAAAACTGGCCCATTTTTCTGAGCTATGCCCCTCTCCCCTCAAAAATATTTGTGTGTATAAGGATTAAAATAAATAAATAAACGAAGAAACAACGAAGACTTGCTGGTACATCACCATCTACTGTGATGTGTAGATACTGCGCGCTCGTAGTGCTTTGTGTTGCACACATCCATGCTTGCTTCTGAGCTTAATATCCCTGTGGCCACGCAGGTCACTCCAGAACTCTATCTGTGCTACCACATGCAGCACACGCCTCAGGCAGTTATCCTGTTGTCGAAATGACTACTACAGACAAGAAGATACCTCAAGAACCGGGAATATTTTGGCCCCAGCCTCCTACGACACCAATAGTCGAGTGCCATCGAAAAGTACTATGGCGTGGAACACAACCAGAGCCCGCCAAGACCCCTGGTAGTTGTGTCCCACGGTGTCTACCGGAGAGATATGCTGTTAACCAGGGCAGGAGCGGTTGAGGGCAGCATGCAGGGAATAGTTAGGGTCACACCTGACAGCCCAGCACTTGCCAAACCGGGTAATGCCGTAGTCGCACTGAGAAAGGGCACAACCGATCTGAAGTGGCCGTCTCTACATATAACGAGATTGGGGATGACACCTCTTGGGAAGTCAACACCTAAAGCTCAAGGAGTAATTCAGGTCCCAAAGTTGGCTCCAGGCGCCGGTAAACAAAAAGCCAAAGTTCAGGAGGTTCAAAAGGCAAAAAGAAGGGGATTCATAGGGCATTCAGTCCGGTTGGTGTCAAGAAAGCTCAGCCAGCCAGCCGGACTCCAAGAAGACGCCCAAAAAACCCCTCTGGTGCAAACAACGAAGTTGGAGGTATCACAGGGAAAAGCCGACGAAACCAGTTGGGCTGATGTGGTCGCAAGACCATCCCGGGCCATCGGTACGGCGAATCAAAAGGGGGGAGAGTCCGCTGTGCGTGTTGAGCCGACACCAGGTCGACGGGTGGAAAGGAAAGGGCCAAGAAACTCGGAGCTTCACTTGATATTCAAGATGCTGCACCGCAGACACTTTTAGAGGCAAAAAACGGGGCACCACCTCGAAGACTGCGCCCGAGGTCACCCTAGCCGTAAAATTAGCAATGAAGTCGGCAGAGAGGACCAGGGAACCGTCAATATGGTACACAAAAGCCTGCAGTCGCCCGGGAAAAAGGGGGGAGTTGACGACTAGGATCGCTGAGTCTGATGTCGCTGCATTGACGGAAACTCGGATAAAGCCAGATACTGACATGAGCTTTCAGGGATACGCTGCCTACAGACGGGAAAGAACAGATGGAAGTCAGGGGGCTGGGTAGCACTTCTAATACGGACCGGCATAAACCACTGGGAAGCTCCGTTCAACTTGGTCCCAAATAATGTACAGGCCAAATCCCGCTTTATCAGGATCGAGGCGCGAACAGTATGCATTATTTGTATCTACAGGGCACTGCTAGCCACAGATGAGGAAGACGTTGAGCTCTTGCAAATGCTGGATGTGTTGCTGGCACAGACAAAGGAGTTCATCTTATTAGGGGATCTCAACCTGCCTGAAATTAACTGAGAAAGCGGGATCGCACCAGGGGGATCAACGGTCGACAAGTTTCTGCAGTGCGTCCAGTTATATGCACTTACACAGCATGTGACGCAGGCCACCAGACACAGAGGTGGACAGCACCCGTCCCTCCTTGATTTAATCAAAACGCGGCACCATCAGGACGGTAAAGAAATTAAGTGGAAAGAGCCACTTGACAAAGGTGATCATGTAGTCCTGAGGGTCACACCAAGACTTAGCAAGAAGCCGAAGGAAATCGTGTTACGTCGGCACTACGGGAGAATCAATAAAGGTGAACTAAGGAGGGCGGCGGAGGAAGTTCATCGGACACCGAGACACAAAAACACCTCCGTAGAGGAATGTTGTGAGGCAATCAAGATGGGGCTACTCGAACTTACAGAGGAGTTTTCAACTCTGGGGGTGGTTAGCAGTGGAAATCAACCCTCATGGTGAGAGTCAAAAGTCTGTAAGGCTGAAGTTATTCGTAGGAAACGATGGGCGGCTTACAAACTGTACAAAACTCAGGGGGCATAAACAGCTATAAGATGGATGGGAACAGAGCTCAAGCGCTCCAAAAAGTGCAGAAATATGCCTTCGAGCGTCGTTTAGCTGCGTCGGTCCGCACAAACACAAAGCGATTCTACGCACACGTGCAATCCCACAAACGTATGAGAGAGAGTGTAGCAACCTTGGAAGGAGCCCAGGGACGACTAGCTCTAAACGACGAGGACAAGGCTGACATGCTCTTGGCATTCCTCAGGAGCATATATCGACCAGAAAATAATTTAGCGAAAAGGATGAAGGGCCCACAGGCGCCTCCAATACCCGAACCTACTGTAGGAGAAGAAGAAGTGTACGCGGAGTTGCAAACCTTGAATAGAAATAAAGCAGCAGGTCCAGACGGGATTCACCCAGCAATCGTTCAGCCTCTGGCCGAGGTCCCGAAGGCTCCGGTGACGAAGCTGTATGAAACGTCACTTGGAGAGGGAATTGTGCCGGGGACTGGAGGACAGCGACAGTGGTATGAATTTACAAGAGCGGTGTTACGAACGTTTGAGCAATGCGTAGCCGAATTCGCAACGGATCCCGAAATCAAAAGACGATTATCCGTGATATTCTACGATGCTAGATTATTACAACAAACAATGACATAAACAATATACAAACCTCAATAGTACGATCACAAGGACTCAACAACAAGAAACCGATTAGCAGCGTGTGAGCAGACAGCGCGTGCGTCACGCAGGTCCTGAACAAGGATGTGCCAAAGTAGCGCTCTGGGCGCGAACAAACAACAATTGGTCCAGAAAAACAACCAGTTCGTAAAGACAAGTCAATAGTGTATGGAAATGAGTGATGTTGGGAAAAACACTGAATCGCGAGGGAAAAAGGGGGATTTTCCACGACCGGCTGTTACACCGCCCACCAAAATCCTCCTGGATCCTTAGCAGAGTCAAAGGTTCGGTATAAAGGTACTGATTCTTCCTACCTGCCTAGGCCCTGCTGTCAGTGCGCGCGTCTAATGCTCGTCGTCAACGTTCTACTACTGGTCGCTCCTAATCCATTGGCTACATAGACGTGAGGCTAGTCTACATCTTCCACAAGACCAAATGACCGATGGCGGGCGTGAATGGTCACATGGACGTTGTCCTCGTAAGGGCCGTCCGGTCCTGGATGTACGTGTTTGAGTGTGTGTGTAAGTGCGTGTTTGTGTGTGCCGGGGTTACAATGAAATCACAGGTATAACTACACATCAAAGGACTTTCTGCAATGTCAACAAAAGACCGCGTGGCAAGAAAACGAGTAAAATATAGCATGTATGTGTGACCTGAGCTCCGCTATTTCCACATATGCAAGGAGCATTCGGTAGCGTCAACAAAAGGCAAAACAACGAACACTGTCACATGTTTGATGGGTTTACGGGATGTAGAGTGCGTCGTGCATGCGTGTATGTATCGGGACGTACAATGGAATCGCATTCATCACCACGTATCGGAAAGAACCTTCTGTAATGTCAACGAAAAGACCACGAGCATCTTAACGTGTTTGACGGAGACCGTGTGGTATATATGGTGTTTCTTTATCCACCTCCATTACTGGTGTGAAAAAGGTTTACTAGGCCTCAGGGTTATCAGCTCCTCCGTCTTCGCTCTCGAGTAGGTTAATACTGCGTATGTCACGAGTGAGCACTCCGTTAGCTGTCTCCACCTTCACTGTTCTTATCATTTCGTCAGTGCTTTTGATGGTTTCCGTAACTACTCCCAAAGACCAAGCGCTGAAATGTGCGCGTTCGTCGGCGATCATAACCACGTCCCCAACTTTGAATGGTCTTGTTTTGGCCAGCCACTTCTGTCGAGTCTGCAAAGCTCGTAGGCACTCCCGTAGCCATCGCCTCCAGAAGACCTTGGCCAGATAGTTCGCTTGCTTCCACCCGTGGAGGTAGCTCCCACGAAGGTTTACCGGCCCTTGGAAACCCTCGTTCGACCTTAGCGTCAATAAGTCGTTTGGGGTGAGCGCCAGGTGGGTGTGGGCGCCGTTCAATACTGGAACCAGGGGGCGGTTGTTCAGGATTCGCTCCACCTCAGTCATGACGGTGTTCAGCGTCTCGTCGTCGGGCGGCTGCTGCTCCATGATTGACAGCAATATCCGTCTGGCGGACCGGATCATGCGTTCCCATATGCCGCCTCGGTGACTGGCCTGTGGGGGGTTGAAATGCCATCGTATGCCGTAGGCCACGGTCCGATTCTGCAGTTCGTCCCTGTTTATGTTCTTGTGCCAACGCTGCGATTCCCGTTGAGCGCCCACAAAGTTCGATCCATTATCTGAGTATATATCGGCCGGTACGCCCCGTCGGTTGATAAATCTTTGCAAAGCCCGTAGAAACGAATCGGTCGTCATCGAATGTGCGACTTCTAGGTGTACCGCACGTGATTTCATGCACGTCATGATACATCCGTATCGCTTTTCTAATCTTTTCCCGCACTTGATCCACAAGGGCCCGAAATAGTCCAACCCGGTGTCACTGAACGGCCACCAGCCCGTAGTCACCCTGCATTCTGGTAGCGGGGCCATGAGTTGTTTGCCTGCTATGGCATTGCGTCTCCTGCATTGCACACACCGTCGGATTACGCGTTTTACAGTCTCTCGTCCTCTGAACAACCAAATACGCTTTCGGATGACGCTCGTCACGTGACTTTCCCCGGCATGTCCCTCCATGGCGTGGACGTGTTGAATCATTAGCTCTACTACAGGTTGTCTCGCAGGCAGCAGTATAGGATACTTTGTGTCGAAGTTCAGGTGGGCGTTGGTCAGCTTACCATCCACCCGCAGCAGTCCGTTGATGAGTTTGGGGTTTAAACGCTTCAGCTCGCCTCTTGGAGATGGCATGTCTTTATTGGTCGGTCCAACTTCTTCCGCCCTCTTGAGTTCTCGGGCGAAAGCCTCGCGTTGTATCATTCTGAAAATATCGTACTCTGCCGCTTGTAGCTCATCGGGACCTATCGGGCCGACCGGTATCCGACCTGAGGGCCGTAGCCCTTTCATGACTAGTAGATTTCTCTTGAACCTGGTTAACCAAACTAGCGAACGAAGCGTCTTCATCCAGGAAGAAAACCTGACCAGTCGCAATAGAATGGACGATGCTTCGACGACATTGGTTGCTATCACTACGCCTTTGATCTCCAGTTCCAATTCCGTAGGGGGTTTTAATTCGAACACGGGCCAGTCCTGTTTGGGCAATTGCAGGAAGTTTGGCCCTCTCGTCCACGTGTCTAGTTGCCTGAAGTTGTCCGCACCTCGGGAGCACAGGTCGGCCGGATTATCGCCAGACCTGACGTGACTCCACTGGTGCGTGGCTGATTCATCGTGGATAATCGTGAGCCGGTTAGCAACGAAAGTACTAAACCGGCTCCGGACGTTGTTAATGTAGTAAAGTACTATCGTTGAATCCGTCCAGAAGCTCACCGACCAAATGTAGGGATCGAAACATCTCTCCACAGATTGCACCACCCTGACTGCCAAAACGGCTGCGCTGAGTTCAAGGCGTGGGATTGAGACCGACTTCAGTGGAGCAACGCGGGCTTTGGCGAACAGGATCCTCGTGGTATATTGTCCATCTCCTGCGCACCATCGTCCGTACACCACAGCTCCATAACCGACTTCGGATGCATCGGAAAAAGCATGTAGTTCTCCAGTCCGTGTCGTATGGCCAGGAGTCAAACATCGTGGTATTCTTATGTCCCCTAATATCTTCAAGGTGTTCAAAAATTCTTCCCAGTCCAGCCGGTCCCCTCGGTCCAGTGACTGGTCCCAATCAACTTTCTTACGGCACAGCCGCTGCAGCAAGATCTTTCCGGGTAGCAGCCATGGTGAGACGAAACCGAGCGGGTCGAACAAACTTGAGACGGCAGATAGTATGCCACGACGGGTTATTGGCAGCTCGGAAACGTTCAGTTCGAAAACAAAATCGTCCGTTTCCGCGTCCCATTGTATCGTTAAAGTGCGCTCGATAGGAAGTGGAAAGCCGTCCAAATCTCTTACCCTTTCGGCCTTTTCATGATACGCTATGACCTTCAGCACTTCTGAAGCGTTCGACATCCATTTAGTTAGATGGAAGCCGCCCTCTTCTAGCAATCTCGTCAGACCCCTGAACTGCTCTAGAGCTGATTCCACATCATCGAATGACCCAAGGTAGTCGTCGACGTAGAAGTTCCTGCTGACGCTTTCTACCACCGTCCGATGTACTAGATCGCCATGTTTGTTCGCTGATTCTCGGAGGGCGTAGTTGGCACAAAATGGTGACGATATGGCTCCGAAAGGGTGGACGGTCATTTTATAATTCACCACTGCGTTGTCCCGGTCGCTCCCTTCCCACCACAGGAAACGCAAAGAATCTCGTTCTCCTACCGGAATCTTCACCTGATGGAACATTTCCCTAATGTCGGCAGACAAAGCCACTTTACCCACTCTGAAACGGCACAAAATATCGATCAGTGGTGTGGTCCAGTCAGGCCCCTGTAGTAGGCGATCGTTTAACGACTTGCCCTGGAACTTGGCCAAACAGTCGAAAACCACCCGCAGTTTATTGGGTTTCTTAGGGTTGATAACCGGATGGTGAGGCAGATACCAGATACCCCTTCTGCTGTCGGTGTTAACAGGCACCTTTTCAACGTAACCGAGGGCCTCGTTTCGCTTCATTAAATCCGCGTATCGTTCCCACAGATTCTGGTCTCGAATGAAGCGTTTTTTTAGTCGTAGTAATCGTTGGAGAACATAATTTCTGTTGTCAGTCCACGGGTCGACCGGTGTGCGCCATGGGAGGGGAACCTCGAACTGTTTTTTGAGGCCTCTAGTGCCTTGCCGCACCGTTTGTAGAGCGAAGTGATCCTCTTGAGACAACGTCGGTCTTTCGTCTCCAATGTCATGAAATTCTTTTTCATACAGCCGTTGCAGATGATACTGTATGCGGTCCGTTTCGGCGGATAAGTAATTCTTGGAACCGCGTACCCCTACTGGACCGTATAACATCCATCCCAGAGCCGTGCGTACGGCATAAGGTGCCTGGCGGTCGCCCACTCTCTGGTCAAGCACCCAATGCGCCTCTGGCACGTCGCAGCCGATGAGGAGACCCACTTCATCATCTTCCCAGTCTACAACGGTTACATCCTGCAGGTGGGGCCACCGAGTCAAGATTGCGTTCACCGACCTTGGTGCTCGCATGGGGAGATCCGCTAACGTGAATGCCTCCGTTGGTTCAATTTCCTCGTTAGTGTCTAGAGAGATGAGTTGCAGCCTTAATCTACCGGCAGTCATTACCTGTGTTCCGCCCACCGTGCTCACCGCTAACGACGTCGCACCTTTAGCGAGTTGGTGTTTGTCGGCAAACCGCTCTTTCACTAAAGTGGTGTCGGATCCACTATCAACGAAAGCCAACGCCTTGATTATCCCAGTCGGAGTCACTACTCCCACGGCCACTACGCCTAAACGTACCGGTTTACTGGCAGATTGTGAAGTTGAACAAATAACGCTGGGCTTGGCACTCGCCTCGGATATGGTTACTCTCGCCTGATGCAGCAGCCGATGGTGTCTGCCCGTGCAGCCCTCGTAACCACATCGATTCCTTGTCCTACAGGCTGCTGCCCGGTGCGTGGTGTTGAGACAGATAAAACATGCTCCTGCCGTCCTCGCCATTCCCCACCGTTCGTCTATTGTGGCGTTGCCGAACTTTGGGCATTCTGGTAGGCCATGGCTAGTACCACAGGATCTGCAATTTGGTTTCGTAGTAGCATCTCGTGAAATGACGTGTGTATTGGTCCAAGGCTGGCACTTTGGATGTTCCCGTACAGGGGTTTGGACTTGGCTAGTACCGGGCTTGTTTGCTCGTTTGCTGTCTCGGATGAGTCGGCCGAATCTGCTGTCAGCTATCTTCGTTTGCCTGTCTAAGTATTCAGTCAGGTCTTCGAAGTTGGCCTCTCTGTCGCTTCGGCTTATCCGTTCTGCTTCTTCCGCCCACCGACCCTGTAGTTCGGGAGAGAGGTGACGGACTATGCCTTCCAAAGTGTGCATGGCGTCTAGGTCAGCCCTGTAACCTAAATGGTCGAGGGCTATTGAGCAGTTCTGCATCTTAATCACCAGGTCGGCCATGGTGTAGACGTCGCCCTTGGTTCTCTTTGCCTCTACCATAATGCCCTCTATTAGGTTACGGGCTACTTTGAAAGGTTGGCCAAACAAGTCCCTTAGAATCTTTCTTGCCCTTGTGTAGCCTTGTTCTGGGTCGAGCATGGTGAACCCGTCGATAGCTTCTCTTGCTCGGCCTCGGCAGTAGTGAGTAAGGTAAAGAAGCCTTTGCCCAGGGTCGTTTACCTTATTTTCAACGAACGTCTCGAACTGTTTGACAAACTTGCAGTATTGCTCAGCTCGCCCGTCAAAAACCGTTAACTCCACTCTAGGCAGATCGATCGATGGTGGTTTGTAGTCGGCGACCGGCGTGGGGTTCCCTACCTTATTGCACCCTAACCTATCGGAAATGTCGAAGTCACTGGTCTCATGCTCTCGCTGTTTCTGTGTACACTTCTCTGCTTCCTGCGCCTGTAGTCTAGCCGATACTAACTGTTGCTCTAGTTGTAGTATTCTCAGCTTATATAAATCGACATCCTTACGATAAAATTGTTTTCAATAACACATGAACTAGCACTGACATGACTAGGCGATCTAGCATTAACTAAAGAATCATATGTACCCAAAACCTCCCCAGAGACTTGCCGTATTACTTCCTGTCCGGATTCGACTGCTTTTGATCCTTTTCTTGGCATTTTGCGTGATTTTTCCTCGTTCCAAATTGATCTATTGAGTATTGTTACGAACGTTTGAGAAATGCGTAACCGAATTCGCAACGGATCCCGAAATCAAAAGACGATTATCCGTGATATTCTACGATACTAGATTATTACAATAAACAATGACATAAACAATATACAAACCTCAATAGTACGATCACAAGGACTCAACAACAAGAAACCGATTAGCAGCGTGTGAGCAGACAGCGCGTGCGTCACGCAGGTCCTGAACAAGGATGTGCCAAAGTAGCGCTCTGGGCGCGAACAAACAACAATTGGTCCAGAAAAACAACCAGTTCGTAAAGACAAGTCAATAGTGTATGGAAATGAGTGATGTTGGGAAAAACACTGAATCGCGAGGGAAAAAGGGGGATTTTCCACGACCGGCTCTTACAAGCGGACCCCGGCAAAGGGCCGAAAATTACCGGCTGGTTAGCTTAAATTCAGCACTGTGTAAGTGCCCCGAGCCAATAGCCAGGAAGCAGATCTCTGGGCATTTGGTTCAACACAACCCAATATCAAATGCTCAGCATGGGTTTGGGGCAGGACGATCCTGTTTGACGAATCTCCTGCTGCTCCTAAATGAGGTAACCAAGCGTCTGGACGAAGAGCAATCGATCGCCATCTGCTACTTGGACTTCAGCAAGGCGTTTGATTCTGTGAAACACAGATTTCTGGACGTCAAACTGCAGTCTATGGGAACTGTTGGAAAGGCAAGAAAATGGATAAATAGTTTTGTAGCAGGGCGAACCTTTAGTGTTAAGGTGGGTAGGCATGTCTCAAAACCGGAAGGTGTAACAAGTGGAGTGCCACAGGGCCCGGTGCTCGGCCCTCTGCTCTTCCTCATCTTCATCAACGATCTAGCGCGTAGGCTTACAAACCCCACCTTTATGTTTGCCGATGACGTCAAGATAGCTGGAGTAGATATAGAACTTGACGTGTTAGCAGTACAAAACTGGGCACGCAAATGGGACCTTCCACTAAACCTCACCAAGTGTCAACGCTTGACCACAAATACAGGGGCTAGTGAGAATGGTGTGGGTTCGTTGCAAGTGGTCTCGCAGGTCAAAGACTTGGGCGTTATAATGAACAACAGCTTTAAGCCGTCAAAGCAGTGCACCTCAGCAGCCAATACGGCCAGGAGAGAACTCTTTCGAGTTAGATCCATTATGTCGTGTAGAGATCCGGAGATATTCGTTCCGATATATCAGGCCATAGTTAGGCCGCATATGGAGTACTGCGTGCAGGCCTGGGCACCGTACTACCAGAAAGATATCGACTGTCTGGAGAAAGTGCAAGGGCTAGCCACTAGAATGGTGGCTGGGCAAAGGGGGTTTAACTACACAGAGCGTCTCCGTGGCCTAGACCTGTTCTCGATGGAAAGACGGCGCATTCGCGGGGATTTGATAGAAACCTTCAAGTTAATGAAGGGACTGCCAGGAATAAGCTAAGAAGACCTTTTTTCTCTGATCCCCTTAGATTACAAAGGAAACATTCGAGGCTCCAAATTAGGGCGAAGTACTTCTCGAATGGAGTGGTACCCTATTGGAATAAGCTTCCGGAAGAGGTCATAAATACCACAACCGTGAAGGTCTTTAAGAAAGCACTAGACCTATGTTGGGTGGCGGTATACCCCGAGTTAGGCTAAGCAGCTTTTAGGGTCAGATGCAATTTACTTATTGTTTCCACCTTACTCTGCCAGGGCTGATACTGCACAAAATTTCTGCCTTTCAGAAAAAGAAAATCACGCAGTATTGGGAGCTACGGAAACGCGCCGACAACACAACTATCTGGACACACGATTGGCTCTAGCCACACCAAGTCCTGTGCAGACCGAACTGAACAGTCCGGTTGGTGTTGAGAACGTGCAGCCAGCCAGCCCGATTCTAAAGGATACCCCCAAGAAGTCCTCTCTGGTGCACCCAGCGAAGCTGGAGGTATCAGAGGGAAAAGCCGAGGAAACCAGTTGGGCTAAGGTGGTCGCAAGACCATCCCGGCCCATCGGTACGGCGACTCAAAAGGGGGTAACGTCCTTTGTGCATGTCGAGCCTGACACTGGGGCGACGGGTGGAAAAGAAAAAGCCACGACACTCAGAGTCTCACTCGATATGCAAGATGCTGCACCGCCGACACCTTTAGAGGCAAAAAACGGGGCATCACCTCGGAGATTGCGCCCGAGGATACCCTAGCCCTAGAATTAGCAATGAAGTCAGTAACGAGGACCAGGGAACCGTCAATATGGTACACCAATACCTGCAGTCTCCCGGGAAAAAGAGGGGAGTTGACGGCTGGGATCGCAGAGTCTGAGGTCGTTGCGTTGACGGAAACTTGGATAAAACCATATACTGACATGCGCTTCCAGGGATACGCTGCCTACAGACAGGATAGAACAGATGGAAGGCAGGGGGGCGGAGTGGCACTTCTAATACGGACCGACATAGGCCATTGGGAGGCTCCGTTCAACTTAGTCTCCGGTAATGTACAGGTCAGATCCTGCTTTATTAGGATCGAGGGGCGTACAGTATGCATTATCTGTATCTACAGGGCACCGCTAGCCACAGATGAGGAAGATGTTGAGCTTTTCCAAATGCTGGATGCGGTGCTGGCACAGACAAAGGAGTTCATCTTATTAGGGGATCTCAATCTACCCGAAATTAACTGAGAAAACGGGATCGCACCAAGGGGATCAACGGGCGACAAATTTCTGCAGTGGGTCCAGTTACATGCACTTACGCAGCATGTGACACAGGCCACTAGACACAGAGGTGGACAGCACCCGTCTCTCCTTGACTTAATCATAACGCGGCACCATCAGGACGTTAAGGAAATTAAGTGGGAAGAGCCACTTGGAAAAAGTGATCATGTAGTCCTAAGGGTTACACTAAGACTAAGCAAGGCGCCGAAGGAAATCGCGTTACGTCGGCGCTATGGGAGAATCAACATAGGTGAACTGAAGAAGGCGGCGGAGAAAATTCAGTGGACACCGAGACACACAAATGCCTCCGTAGAGGAACGTTGGGAGACCATCAAGATGGGGCTACTCGAACTTACAGATGAGTTCGCACCCCTGATGGTGGCAAGCAGTAGAAGTCTACCCCCATGGTGGAAGTCGAAGGTCCGCAAGGCCATAGTTATTCGTAGGCAACGATGGGTGGCGTACAAGCTGTACAGAACTCAGGGGGCATGGAATAGCTATAAGATGGCTAGGAACAGGGCTCAAGAGATCCAAAGAGTGGAGAAATATGCTTTCGAGCGTCGGTTAGCGGCGTCGGTCCGCACAAACACAAAGCGATTCTACGCCTACGTGCAATCTCACAAACGTATGAGAGAGAGCGTAGCAACTTTGGAAGGAGCACAGGGACGACTAGCTCTAAACGACGAGGACAAGGCTGACATGCTCTTGGAATTCTTCAAGAGCATATATCGACCAGAAAATAGTTTGGAGGAAAGAATGGAGGGCCCACAGGCGCCTCCAATACCCGAACTTACTGTAGGAGAAGAAGAAGTGTACGCGGAGTTGCAAACTTTGAACAGGAACAAAGCAGCAGGTCCAGACGGGATTCATCCAGCAATCGTTCAGCCTCTGGCCGAGGTCCTGAAGGCTCCGGTGACGAAGCTGTATGAAACGTCACTTAGAGAGGGAACTGTGCCGGGAGACTGGAGGAGAGCAACAGTGGTAGGCATTTACAAGAGTGGGCCCCGGCAAAAGGCGGAAAATTACCGGCCGGTTAGCTTGACTTCGGTACTGTGTAAGTGCCTGGAGCGAATAGTCAGGAAGCAGATCTCTAGGCATTTGGTTCAACACAACCTCATATCAAATGCTCAGCATGGGTTTGGGGCAGGGCGATCCTGTCTGACGAATCTCCTGCTGTTCCTCGATGAGGTAACCAAGCGTCTGGACGAAGGGCAATCGATTACGGTCTGTTACTTGGACTTCAGCAAGGCGTTTGATTCCGTGAACCACCGATTTCTGGACGTCAAACTGCAGTCCATGGGAATTGTTGGAAAGGCCAGACAATGGATAAGTAGTTTCTTAGCAGGGCGAACCTTTAGTGTTAAGGTGGGGAACCATGTTTCAAAACCGGAAGGTGTAACGAGTGGGGTGCCACAGGGCTCGGTGCTCGGCCCTCTGCTCTTCCTCATCTTCATCAACGACCTAGCACGTGGGCTTACAAACCCCACCTTTATGTTTGCCGATGACGTCAAGATAGCTGGAGTAGATATAGAACTTGACGTGTTAGCAGTACAAAACTGGGCACGCAAATGGGACCTTCCACTAAACCTCACCAAGTGTCAATGCTTGACCACAAATACAGGGGCTAGTGAGAATGGTGTGGGTTCGTTGCAAGTGGTCTCGCAGGTCAAAGACTTGGGCGTTATAATGGACAACAGCTTTAAGCCGTCAAAGCAGTGCACCTCAGCAGCCAATACGGCCAGGAGGGAACTCTTTCGAGTTCGATCCATTATGTCGTGTAGAGATCCGGAGATATTCGTTCCGATATATCAGGCCATAGTTAGGCCGCATATGGAGTACTGCGTGCAGGCCTGGGCACCGTACTACCAGAAAGATATCGACTGTCTGGAGAAAGTGCAAGGGCTAGCCACTAGAATGGTGGCTGGGCAAAGGGGGTTTAACTACACAGAGCGTCTCCGTGGCCTAGACCTGTTCTCGATGGAAAGACGGCGCATTCGCGGGGATTTGATAGAAACCTTCAAGGTAATGAAAGGACTGTCAGGAGTAAGTCGAGAAGACCTTTTTTCGCTGATCCCCGAGAGCGGCACAAGGGGGCATAGCCTTAGATTACAAAGGAAACATTCGAGGCTCCAAATTAGGGCGAAGTACTTCTCAAATAGAGTGGTACCCTATTGGAATAAGCTCCCGGAAGAGGTCATAAATACCACAACAGTGAAGGTCTTTAAGAAAGCACTAGACCTATGTTGGGTGGCGGTATACCCCGAGTTAGGCTAAGCAGCTTTTAGGGTCAGATGCAATTTACTTATTGTTTCCACCTTACTCTGCCAGGGCTGATACTGCACAAAATTTCTGCCTTTCAGAAAAAGAAAATCACGCAGTATTGGGAGCTACGGAAACGCGCCGACAACACAACTATCTGGACACACGATTGGCTCTAGCCACACCAAGTCCTGTGCAAACTGAACTGAACTAAACTGATTGCTGATAGGTCGTTGTGCTGTTACGCGCTTGTTAGAAGCTGGGACGTCTGTTTATTGGTTGCGTCGTTACTACGTTACAGCCTTTGGAGATTGCTGTGGAACGGTACAATATATGTGCATATATATAACTGTATATAAATGTATATATATGTATATCTCAGAGTCCACTCTGGTGGAATATTCTCTGCCGTTTTTACGCGTCCTGTCTTCATTCCTTTGTTCTTGATCACGTATGCAGTTATAACTAATCTTTTTCACCCTCTTATGAATATATATGCATACCAACTTAATATATAAATTATAAAAGGAACAAAACTAGTAAAGATGTATTTATTTATCCATATTCATGTATTCGGACTCACGTACTGCATCCGGAACTTTTATTTTTATACTGATGTCGCTTTCGCGAAAATAATTCCCCTTTAGTTGTTGAATCTCACAATTCCAGCTCTGTAGCAGAACATTTGGAATGAAGCTCAGAGTTCGATGCTTGACTGGATCGCTTATTTCTTGAAAGGGAGGACGTTTTCATTCAGAGCTGCCCAGTCGAAGTCAGTTTGCTATGTTGCAGTAAGTGAGGTCCCTCAGATCGGTCCTTTAACGGCTGCTGTTTGGGTTCTCCATCAGCGGATAGCCGTTTGTCTTCCAGTCACTGCGTGGTTTATGCTGATGACAAAACTGTGGCGTATCATGGGGTCGGATGTGAACAGAGAGGTTCTGAAAAGGGATTTTGACGCATTACCATGATGATATGACGTCTAGGCCTTACCAGTCAATGGATCCAATTGCGTGTACACGGCTGTCGGGAGAAGGGTATCAGATGCAGTGTATCGCATCAAGAATGAAATACTCCGAGATCGTCATTCGAACTAAACCCTAGGGTAATGCTCTCGTCGCCCCTCAAGACTCAAGCCTGTGGTACTTCCAGAGCCATACATCCCTCATTTGGTCCGTTAAGTCCCAAGGCTTTCCAATTACTGTATGCCTCCCATTTTCGTCCGAGACTTCAATACGGATGTGGTACAGCCTAACCCCGCACTATCGGCGAGATGGTAAGATTGCAGGCCCAACGCGTCGCGGCGGGACTCGTCACTGGTTTACGTGGGACTAGGTGTGCGGATCGACCGAGGTTTCTCGATATTTTCTCCCAGTACTATCGGTGAATTCGTGGTACGACGTTCAACAGCAAGGCAAACCCCACTGACCACTGCTTTGCTTGCCATGTCGCACCGGTGTCACAAATGTCTGAGCAGTCTTTGGCTGTTGCCTGAAGCTGCTGCTATTTCCATTTCTTCGGCTACCTTGACCCACCAGTTTTCGCGATCCTTCTTAAGGCTTTTCGTAACTTGCCTTTGCAGCTCTCTCCGCATCTTATTCATCTCCTTACAGTTCGAGAGCTGACGCTTTTGCTCCATTATGCTCAACGACTCTTGTGAGATCCAGTGTCTTTGATGGACATCGGACCTAGGATCACAGGCAAAACCTGCTGCAAAGTGCATCACCTGTTTGATATGAGCCCAATGCTCATCTACAATACTGTTCGTCGTAGATCCTGGCTCATGTGCTAACTTCTGCTCGTAATGGGTGCGTACTTCTGGATCACACAAACGTTGCACGGCTAATCGGGTTTGCGGTTTGCGACGATGAACATGGAGCTGGAGCGATAATCGCCTTAAAACTATTGCATGGTCCGACTCTACGTACATGGACAAGTAAGATCTACAGTTCTGAACAGAACTGCGCCACCGGTAGCTTACGGCGATATGATCAATTTGACTCAAAGTACCTGTATAGTTAGAGCGTTATGTCGCTGTGCGACGCGAGCTGTGTCGGAAATCGGTGCTGGACAAGAACAATCGATTGTCTGCACAAAACTGGAGAAGCCTATCCCCGTTATCTGTACGCTCAGCAGGTAAAGCACAATGCCCACCTAAACAAGCTAAGTCTGCCAACTTGTGCATTGAAGTCACCAGCTAGCACTACAATGTCAGAACCTTTACTGCTGCAAACGAGGGTGGCGAGTGCATCATAGAACTCATCTTTCTGCGCGTCTGAGCTGCAGTCCGTTGGGGCGTGCGCCGAGATCACAAACAAATTTCGCTTAACACAATTATCCTTTCGAACGCCGACTGACCCTTGAAGTCTCACAGCACATAAACGACTGTTAACAGGGATCCAGTCTAAAAGGGTAGCCTCAGCCTTCTCAGTCAAGACTATTCTTACACCACGTTGACCCGTAGCTCGAGCTATTCCGTCTCTTGAAGTGCGCAGGAAATACCTCGATGAGATACCAAGAGCAGTTGGTTGAATAACACCGATCGAATCCTGTATACGCGTTGCACTTAAGCAGCAGACATCAATCTTCAGAGAGTTCATTGCGAGGGCTAGGTATGCCTGCCGACCGGCCTGCATGAGTATGCGCACGTTGAAGGAGCTGAGATTCAGAGGCTGATGAGGCTTGAGAAAATGTGAGTTACCAGACAGAGGATAATTCCCGACACTATTTGACAGTGAATCGTTGCGAGTATCGACCGTGTTATCAGTGGGAGCATTATGGGTGGATAGATGGGGCAAAGAGGGGTGGTTAGGGACAGAAGACAAAGGTTGAATAAGAGAGAGGGAACTCAGAGCAGTAGCCCACTTATCACTACCCACCCCGCTCAATGCAATGGGCAGCGCGGTCCTGATTATCCTGCGTGCTGACCGATGCAGTATGGATGTCATGTGATTCTCCTTGTTTGTTTACCTTGTTTTGTTTAAGCATCTTACATCGCACCAATTTCTATTTCATACTATGTACCTTCATTATTAGTCAAGTAGAGCGTAACATACCTACCACCGAATCTTGTTCCCTCTGATAAGGTTATCACCGTCTGTTGCGAACCGTACGTATCAATTTACTGGACTAATAAAATCGTGGACCGTTATCTACGACCGGACGAGTTCGACACCGATATCAATGCTGTGGACGCTTCTAAACAGTGGACTTACTGGCTCCGTACTTCCAATGCCTTTTTGAAACGAGTGCAGTCCTGTGAATCTGATAACCTTGGTGTTCTTATCAACTTTTTTTACCGTCAGTTTACGAGCATATCTCTGAGTGAGAAACATTCGAAAGCGCCATTTCAATCCTCCGGTCCGTGTACGTGCGCCCAAAATGTGTCGTCTTCAACCGGTATCTACTCGCTACATGTAAAGAAGATTTCGGGCAAAACATTGATCAGTACGTCCAGGTTATCAAGTCATTGGCTAAGGACTGCGACTTCCGCTCGGTGTCCGCCGAAGAGTATGGCGATGACGCTATGCGCGACCCACTTACCACTGGATTGCAGTCTAACAAAATTCGAAAATAATTGTTGGGACAACCAGGACTGACGTTTACGGCTGCTTACGACATGGGAGCAGCAGCTGGGAGCAGCTCAAATACAGTCACAGTCCTACAGGACTGGAAACGTCTTTTGTGCATCCGCGACCCCTCTGAGCCGCACTTCCGATGTACAACTTGCACCTGCCCCAATAGCTGGATCCTAACCGATCACGTTGGCTTTACCTAAAGCTACATGCTATTTCCTTGGTTACTCCCGGCATCCCGCACCAAATGCCTCGCTCGGGAAGCGGTTTGCAAGGCTTGTGGAAAGACTGGTCATCTCAGACGTGTGTGCAAATCAAAACCGGCCCCTTCCCCTATTACCTCTGCACTCACTCCCCTGTTGTTCTCTGTTGTGACGGCGGTTGCCCCAGCCTGTTTATCCCGCGCAACAACCAAAATTCATGTGAATAACGTCGAACTCCAAGCTCTTATTGATACGGGTAGCTCCGATAGCTATATATCTCAGAAAGTCATCGACTCATTTGATTGGTCAGCTCACCCTTGTGACTCGAAAATTACTATGGCGGCGACGTCATTGTCCTGCATCATTTCCGGCTGCTGCTGTGTAACAATTGGCTATCAAGATGTAGCGTGCGAAAACGCAAAACTGTCAGTCATGCAGAATGTCTGCGCCGACGTTCTTTTTGGTCAAGATTTTCTCGGGTTACATGCAAAGGTCGAAATACCGTTTGGGGGAACAAGCCGCACTTTCCTGCTATGCGGACTGTCCGCTACTAAAATGCACTCCCCGCCCCTGTTCGCTCATTTGTTTCCTGATTGTAAGCCTAGTGTCACCAAATCCCGCAGACATTTCTTCGAGGATGAGCGCTTCATTCAAGGGGAGATACAACACCTCTTGGACGATGGCATAATTGAGCCGTCGAACTCTCCATGGAGAGCCCAAGTTTTGGTTACTAAGAACGCGAACCATGAGAAAAGAATGGTCATTGATTATAGTCAGACGATCAACCGTTTTGCGCAGCTCGATGCGTATCCACTATCACGTTTAGACAAAATGGTGGAGAACGTCGCCCGGTACGCTGTTTACAGCACCCTAGACCTCAAAAGTGCGTACCTTCAAATCCCAATCGCGGAAGATGAAAAGCCCTATACGGCTTTCGAAGCAGCAGACGATCTTTTTTGGTTCTGCCTTTTGGGGTCACCAATGGCGTGGCTTGTTTCCAGCGCACAATCGAGCAAATCCTGAAAACAGAAAATTTGAGGGATACTTTCGCTTACGTTGACAATGCAACTGTGTGCGGCTTGACAAAGACAGACCACGACCGGAACCTCGAGTGCTTCCTGAAAGCTGTCGCCAAATACGGCATAACTCTGAACGATGCGAAGTCAATCACAGCTGCCACAGAAATCCGACTCCTCGGTTAGAACATGACACAAGGCGTAATCAAGCCAGATCCTGAACGAATGAAGCCTTTGCTTGATATCCCGCCTCCGACCGACATGAAATCATTACGGCGCGTGGTAGGTATTTTTGCCTATTATTCCCAATGAATACCGAACTTCTCTGACAAAATTAGCCCCCTCGTCCGAAACAAAATTACCCCCCTACCGTCGGATGTGAGAAAAACATTTGAGGATCTGAAAGTAGCATTGGAAACCGCAATAATTGTGACGGTGTACATAACGTTCCGCTTGTTGTCAAAACAGACGCATCCGACAGCTATAGCCGCTTTGTTGAGTCAGAACAATCGACCAGTAGCCTTTTTCTCCAGTACATTGACTCCTAGCGAACGACACCATTCCGCCATCGAGAAAGAGGCTTGCGCAACCGTCGAAGCTATTCGGAAGTGGCGGCACTTCCTCCTTGGTACTCATTTCAAACTAATCACCGATCAGCGATCTGTCGCCTTCATGTATAGTAGCAAGCAACACAGCAAGATAAAAAATGATAAGATCCAGAGATGGCGACTGGAGTTGTCCGCACACCACTACGATATGATCTGCAAGGTCGGAAAGAACAATCGGGTTGCTGACGCTTTGTCTCGTTGCTCGTGTGCCTCCACTCTTGATAGGAACACATCGGAAATTCCCCATGATTCATCATGTCATCCCGGAATAACCCGCATGGTTCACTTTGTTCGTTCCAAGAACTTGCAAAACTCAGTAAAAGTCAAAAACGTGATCTCCAGGTGTACTGTCTGTGCTGAAATGAAACCACATTTTTACAAACCGCCTGCATGTAATCTTCTCAAGGCCACGCAACCATTTAAAAGACTCAATATGGACTTCAAAGGGCCACTGTCTTCATTGAGCCGCAATCGATATCTACTCACGATTATCGATGAGTACTCCCGGTTTCCATTTGCATTTGCCTGTCCGGATATGTCGTCTTCTACAGTCATCGGTTGCCTGTGTCAATTGTTTGCAGTATTCGGAATGCCCGCCTATATTCTTTCTGATCGGGGATCCTCGTTTATTTCAGATGAGTTGTCTCAGTTTTTGTGAGACAAAGGAGTAGTGATAAGTCTTACAATAGCCTACAGTCCACAAGCCGACGGTCAGATAGGACGTTTGAATAGCACTAGAATGCTATCTCCCTAACCCTACATACGAGAGGTCTTCCAGTCTCACAATGGGAATCAGTTCTTCTGGATGTACTCCATTCCATCCGTTCATTACTTTGTATAGCAACAAACAACCCCTCATGGACATCTTTTCTTCTTTTCTCGCCGCTCATCTGGTGATCATTCTATGCCTAGTTGGCTGACAACTCCTGGCCCTGTACTGCTTAAACGCACGGACTGATCTTCCAGGTATAACCCTTAGGCGGATGAAGTAGACCTTATCAGCTCTAATTCATACTACACTTTAGTAAAACTGCCTGATGGCAGAGAGAATAATGTTTCTATTCGCCGTCTGGTTCCTCGGGGCGACATACCGGCAATAATACCCGAATCTCACTCACCCGTACCAGTCAGCCGATACAGGCAGCATGTAAATCATTCGTTAGTATCAGAGCCTGACAACACCGTCATACACAATACAGACAGTGCCCCATCACCCATCGCCCCGTTGCCTAGTAACCCTACAGAACTGTTAAAACGACAACAGAGAGCATGTCCATCCTGCTTACGAAATCGAGAGGCTTAGGCAAACAATTTGATAAATGTCTCAAATCTTGCTGCAAAAAACTTTTTGTGAACCCCAATCTTCCGGCCGGGGTGAATGTCGTGTAATTTTGTTTGTTTACCTTGTTTTGTTTAAGTATCTTGCATCGGACCAATTTCTATTTCAGACCATGTACCTTCATTATTAGTCAAGTAGAGCGTAACATACCTATCACCGAATCTTGTTCTCTCTGATAAGGCTATCACCGTCTGTTGCGAACCGTACGTATCAATGGAATTCTTTCTATTCGTGCAGTTTAAGGGAGATATTGGACGGGTACTGCTTGGGTGTCCAGCCACAAAGCGGGAGAACGATTAGGATTCTCATCCAAAGCCTTTAGTTCTAATAAGAGCCTATCCGCAAGGCAGCGGGATGGCTTAGCCGAAGCCCATTCGCTTTGATCAGTCATTTCTCCAGTGATTTTATTAACTGAGTTGCCAGCTCAAATCGACCCCCAACCCGGAGGATCAGGAGACTGGACTTTGTCTGGCCTCTATCCATTGATTTGTTAGGCATGATCTCACCTACGGCTTAAAGAAACCATCCTGTATAGCTCTTTGGGTCATAGAGGCGCGCAAGCCATCACACCACGTCAAGGTGCAGTCTCGTCGTGATTGAATTCGTGGTGACATAATGAGTTCGAGGAAGGTCCTTCGTGGTGACATGGGTCCGGGGTCGCAAGCGGACGTTCCTCTTCGGATCGTTCTTCGATGAACGACCGGATATAAAACCCCTCTTTAGTGCTGCGGAAGCTTCCGTCGACGGGTTTGCCATTGGTTTATTGTTTTTCACGGAGGGCATTGTTCTTTGGAACGCTTTACCGACGTCACAACGAGACTGTACCTTGACGTGGTGTAATGGCTTGCGTGCCTCCATGACTTACAGAGCTATGCAGGATGGCTTCCTTAAGCCGTAGATGCAATCATGCCTGACAGGTCAATGGGTGAATGCTAGACGAAGTCCAGTCTCAGAATCAGTTGATGGGAAACATCTGGTTCTTTTCACTATGCCCTTGGAGAGGACACTGCAACAAATGAACACGGATAGAAACAGTTTACTGGTCAAAAAACCACTAGATAGACGTAGGAGTGGAGTACATGGAGTTTCTCTGGACGGTGGAAGAAGTCACCGCACTTCATTGGGCAGCTATAGCCCGCCTAAGTTGGGCAGCCCCCAGCCCAAAGGATGCTGCCCTTGTCCACGTTCCGTTTGCTCCATTGGGTGCATAAGGCTGAGGATTGAATCCGAAAAGCGGGTCGATAACAGAGCACCAGCGACGACGACAGGACGTATGCAACAATAAGGTCTTATGTGACAGACCAGAAGAAGTTCCTTCACGGGTGCTTCGGTCACGTTCTCGTACTGGGTTAACGGCCCATTGCATTGTGGGTGAGACTTTTGAGTCAAAGGCCCTGGTTGGAGTTCCCAAAGAAAAATCCGTTCTGCGGTGTTTGCAGCCGCAAAGTATGATTCGCCCAGAAACCTTCAGTATCTTTCCTGTAAAGGGTCTTACCAATCCCCCCTCCAGAACTTACCGGCGTCAGTTGTGGAAGAGAAGAACGACGCTTGATTCAGACAGTCTCGACGTACGTCTTGAGGCACTGTGAAGGGACGCTTCCTGAGTGTGAACCCACAGGGTCAATATGAAGAGGCTCACACGGAATGTTTCCCTCTACCTTCTGATAAAGAGATTGAAGATTGAAGAGTTCGACAGATAGACCGCACAGCCTTCGCGCCAGTGGCTTCTGTTCTGAGCCATGTCCCTCAACTTTTCTAACCAAACACAGCCTCTTTGGGCCCCAACCGAATTTTGTGGGGAGGTCGAGGCGTTGAACGCAGTGTTCAGGAAGGGTTCTGGCTCGACAGGGGCTGGTTTAAGGCGGTCTACACTGATGGTCTGCTTCCTACCTTCAACTTCTACTGCGTATTTTTTTTTCTGGGCGTCACAGAACGAGTGGTTGCAATGGTGATCGCATCCCATCTACGTGGATGAACACATGGCCGGCGGTCACTTAAGTGGTAAATATCTTTTACTATGTAATTCCAGTTTGGAATGCCACGTTAATCCGTGTGCTAATGAAATTCATATGGAATCATTTGCATATGGCCATAATGTCGTACACGATAAACGAAAACTTCATCATAAGACTTTTTTGTTATCTTCGGTATTGTGACAGTATTTCACGTGTCCAGGAGGCAAAAGGACTGATTTTCAAGATCAAAATTGAGTATCCTCTTAGAGAACACTCAGAAGACAGTCGAGTGTCCCATTTTGCTGCCTGGGTTAGTTTGCTTTTAGCTGCCATGGATTCAAAAACGTTCACAAACAACGCAGGGAGTACAGGCCGTGGTGAAGACATGATAACGGTGTGTATTAATTTGGTAGAACAGCGAAGTGTGTACAACGGCAAGAGGAAAATATGGTAAGACGAGGAAACTGGACAAGTGCCACAAGCTGATATTTCGTTTACTGGGCTTTGCATGATGAGTGAGAGTAGTTACTGAGGCTTACTTTTACTGCTCTCTCCGATGGCAGTCCCAACCTGTGTCTTGCATTTTCAGCTACCGATAAACAAAAGAGGATTTCAGGAGGTCTAAGCATGGTGAGGTGGGGGGGGACTCATAGGTGCAAGAAACTAGACTAAAACTGGTGCTGGCCGCCAGTTCTGTGCTCTGATCTAATCTGAGTTTCGCTTCGTGCTGCATAAGTTCGAAGTCGGGTTAGCAAAGTTTAGTTGCCCCCGCTTTATCCAGAAATATATATATATATATATATATATATATATATATATATATATGCTTACGAAACGGAATACTTCCAAAAAGCATTCAATGCAATCCGCCTGTATGTTCAGAACGTGCGAGAAAGATAACCAATTCATATTGCAAGCAGATGCACCGCGAGCTAATCAATGATGCTCACCGAAGAAAATGCACCTACGAAACCCAGCAGAACCGATCAGTGATGGAAGCTTCAAAATTACTTGATGACAACTGGATGATAAAAATGAAAAATGTCATCGAATTGACATCGAACGCAAATCGGTCTAAGGTCAGAGAAAGACTAACAAAGAAACTCAGCGCACTCAAACCAGCAGAATCTGAATACGCCAAACCAATCCACAACTTTTCAAAACACCAACTGCTCCCAACCGAAATGTCTGTTTTATTGAAAGGATTAACATTCAACTATGCCAATGCCAGGCCAGCCAACTTTGCTGCCTCAGCCGAAGCTGGAATAAGAAGATGCCCCGTGACAGAAGAAGTACGTCAACAGATACGATCTAAGATCTGCCGTCAACTTACGCAACCTAGACCAGTATACAACCTTCCTAACCATGAAGTGAGAGCTATAAAGACATTACAAAAAGATCGAGAAATAGTCATTCTCCCCGCAGACAAAGGCAATGCAATCGCAATACTCGACAACTCGGATTATAAGAAAAAGGTAGAAACGCTACTCTGTGATGAGGAAACCTATCAACCAGTCACAGGAAATCCGATCAAAAAACTATCAAGCAAAATTTCTACAACGCTAACCACACTCAAAAAAAGCAAAAAGATCACAGACGATTTATATAAACGTATAAAACCCATGGAAGGTCCAACTCCACGACTCTACGGACTTCCTAAGGTTCACAAACCGCAGGTACCACTACGACCAATCGTCGCGTCCACTACGGCCCCGAACTATCAACTAGCCAAATATATTTTCAGCCTCCTGCGCCCGACTCTTCCAGAGGACAACTACGACACAAAAAGCTCCATTGCTTTTTCGAGACAAATAAGAAACTTCAGAATAAAAACAGATGAAATAATGGTTTCCTTTGACGTGACATCGTTGTTTACGAACATCCCAAGGCAGATGGCCTTAGACGGAATCCGAAGCCTGATGGAAAACGACTCCAGTCTACAAGAAAGAACGATGTTATCGATAAGAGACCTGATGGGTCTGGTGGATCTCTGCCTGGAAACCTATTTACAATTCAATGAAAAAATATACAAACAAATACGAGGCACACCGATGGGGTCGCCGCTTTCAGGCCTGCTAGCAGATGCAGTCATGAAGCAATTCGAAGCCAAAGCATTCGAAACAACCAGACCTCGTTTGTGGATCAGATACGTTGATGACACATTTGTAATACTAAAAAAGTCTGAACTAGATAGATTTCATCAACATCTGAACACGCTCATACCTGGAATAAAATTCACAATGGAAGAAGAATGCGACGCAAAACGGCCGTTTCTAGACATTCTGATCATGAAGCAAACAAACGGAAATCTAGAAACAACGGTCTATCGGAAACCAACGACAACCGACCGCATACTGAACTTCCAAAGCGACCACCCAACATGTCACTTGAAGAGCTGTGTGCGCACCCTATTCCACCGGGCCGACACACACTGCAGCACACCCGAACTCCGAAAAAAGGAACTGATCAGGCTTTTCAAGTTGTTCATGGCAAACGGCTACCCAAAAAGCTTCGTAAACTCTTGCATCCGAAATAACAAAAAAGACCAAAAGAAAAGTAGCCCAGAAAGCATGGTCGTACTACCATACATACGAGGAGCATCAGAGGCAGTAGATCGTATGCTAAAACCGTTGGGCATCAAAGTTGCCCACAAACCCGTCAGCACCCTGCGGACCACCTTTTTCAACGGAAAAGACCGTGTGGACCAGCACGATCAATCAGGAGTGGTTTATGCTATCCCATGCCTAGGATGTGATAAGGAATACATAGGCGAGACAGGTAAACAACTACGTACTCGCCTACACGAACACAAACTAGCATTGCGACGCGCCGACCCACACTCACAGATTTTTAACCACTGCGCAGAGACAGGTCACGAGGTTAAAATCGACAGCTCAAGGGTAGTGGCCCGAGCAAAGAAGAAGGGAGTGCGCCTGGTCCTCGAAGCCCTCCATTCGATCAACTCGTTCAACCGACACGTCGAGGTTGATAAGCATTACGTCACCCTGGCAAAACCGATGGCGAAAAACCGAGAAACGGACAGACGAGCAACACACCAAAAACGCGCGGAACCAGCCGTCCCATTCACACACTCATTCACTCACGTTTGACAACGAGTCCTAGTTTGGATCGAAACGTCACAATAAACGTTTTACAACTCAGCGTACTCCTTGACTTCTCTATAATATATATATATATATATATATATATATATATATATATATATATATGTCGAGAGAGAGAGAGAGAGAGAGAGAGAGAGAGAGAATGAAGGCCGAAAGAGGGAGGCACTAACGAGCACCTTGTTTCCGCGGTGAACTGAGATGAAAGACCGCCGTAAGCATGAACTCGGCTTCAGATGCTTACATACAAAGATAGAAAAAGAGAAATCAATTTCTCTGATACCCTTTAATGAAGGACGGTGCTAACCAAGCCAAACTTACTGTTACTTTTATGCCGCTACCTCTTGTGACTGGGTTCATGCATATCGCGAATGGCACTTGCCCATGAGTGACGATCGGATGTGAGACCCGAGCATAGGGAAATCTAGTTCTGTAAACAAACTGGAATCCTAATCGCTCGACGTCCGATTTGACAGTACTGACCCATGCTTTCAGCTATTCTCCTGGGCTACAGCACCATCCTGGACACGGAAGAGAAGAGAGGTATTGTTTTGAGATCTCGTCTGAACGTCGTAGAACATGTTTGAACCGGTGCAGTTGTTGGTATTGGAGGAACTTCATTTTTACTTTTATGCGTCCATCTCCTGCGAGAGGATACGTCGGCTTCTTGGAAATCTCTGATGGTAGCTGTCCACGCATTCCGGTCTGTGGCGAGATCTTTACAGCGTAAAATTCAGTTGTCTCGCCAGTCGCGTACTCCGAAGACAGGTTGAGAACCCAAGCGACCCATATCTGCCGTAATAGGTCTAATCCATGTTTTGAGTTGGTCACCAAGGCGACATTTTCAGTCTGAGCAGGGTGATAGCAGTAGGCTCCTCTTCGTAGGTTCCGTTTCGAGCCGTCGAAGGACATGGCCAAACCACAGTAGGCGACATCGTTGGAGGAAAGAAGAAAATTGCCTTGTATTCGCATAGTGTTGACATACATCGGAGTTTGTGACGCGATCATACCACTTGATTTTGGCCATGTAGTGGGGGCACCAGTGGTCAAGGCTTTCCAGCGTTTTCTTGTCGTCTGCTCTCAGCGACCAGGTTTCGCATGCGTACGTAAGAACTGGGGAGACAACAGTTCAGTCTATGTGGAGCTTCCTTTAGAAGCTTATTTCGCTGCAAGGCCACAATGAGATGCGAAGTGTTAGGAACGTTCTCCTTACTCAGTTTACACGAAGCCTAACCTCATCCCTGACATGACCGTTTGGTTGAATAGTGGAACCTAGATACTTGAAGTGTTGCACCTTCTCCAGATTTTCGCCATTGGTGCTTATAGAGTGCATTGGGCCTTGCGAAGTCGTGGAGAGTTTCGTTTTTGTAGTGTTTATCTTCAGATTAACAGCCTTGGCTTCACATACAATGCGGTCGAAAACCGGCTGCACAGTTCCAGGATCCTTTCCTAGAATGAGATTATCTTCGGTCAATTCGAGGTTTGTGCCCCAAGAGTAGTGCTAATTTGTATTCCTTGAAAGTTGTTGAGAGAGCGATGCATTATCCAGTGTATAGCGTAAGTAAACAAAACTTGTGATAAACGGCATTCTTGACAGACGCCGGGATCGATTGGGAATTCTAGAGACTCTTCGCTGTAGGCGAGGACGCGCACCTGTGTCGCCGGGTAGTACGACTCAATCAACATATACTTTTCGGGCATCCTGTCGTTTCGTAATACGCTCCAGAACCACTGTCTCTCTGTGAAGTCGAGTGCTGCCCGAAAGTCAATGAAGCACGCTGTGATGGGTTGTTGGAATTTGTAGTGGTGTCCTAGGATTCGCCTTAGTGAGTATATATGGTCGACACTATCAGGAAGTCGGAAATCTCCCTGAAAACAAGTCCTCAGCAAGGCTGCTTCCAAATGCCTCAGTATGGTCTTAAGTGCGTGTCTCGGGCTCCGAGATGGATACTCTTCCTGAACGCCTCTCGCAATGCTCCCAAGTGACCGTGCGTCTAACACAGCCTCTGCTAAGGAAGTCCTGCACACTGCCTTCTCGTGGCCGAGATGTTCCCATTAAAGTGAGAGGACGCAAGCGAATGCCCGGGGCTCTCCACCGGGTTGGCTGGTCAATAGTCAGCCTACGGAAGATGGCTAAACCCTGATTCCAAACCAACCACTGGTGGCGTATGAAGCGTACAACAGTATGCACACCGACATCTGTGACGAAGGGGTGTACTGGGCACCCAGGACGTTTGGCCTCATCCGAAGGGCGAATGAACTGAGGAATCAGTCACTGGCCCCCAGTGGGTTACCAACTCCATGCATGGTCCCACTGCCTTGCGGGTTAAGCTTCGGATAGCTAAAGGCTCCGGTTGTGGATCCCTAAGAAAACCACCTACTTTGGCCTGGGCAACCTGGCAGTATTGAGCCCACAAACAAATCATGAACTCGTGCTATCTACCCCTTCCTCCCCAAGTGCACCATGTTTTTTTGGCACAGTCTGAAACCAGACCAGTATGATGTATATATATATATATATATATATATATATATATATATATATATATATATATATATATATGTACTGCAGTCCACTTTCTTCCAACCCACGTCCAGGGTGCTTGATGAACACGAACCAATAACAAGGCCCGCATATCCCACATAACAGTGCAGTCGTGACGCGTGTGTCCATGAATCAATCAGTATATTACACGTCACCGTTCACATCGACCACTGGCAGACAACCTGCTGCCTATCCATCACACTAACCCGCCAACCAATCGGACTTATGGAATACTGTAATCCGACTTAACCAATCACATCTGCGCAATCAATAACAACGTCATATGTCCATGTATTCCTTGCCTCATGCTATATAAAGTTTTGATTTTTGGTTACAATGAATACAATTTCCGCACTTGTTCGTGGTTACTTTCCATTGGGATTGGATGATCGAGAAATCACTGGCCGGGGATAATTCAGAGGTTTGCGCACCGACACAACAACAGCCTCTTGCTCGACGAAAGCAACACTCGTTGGATCGTTTTCGCTCGTCACGAAGAGCAACAAGGCGATTTAGCAGGATAGTCACAGAGAGCTCAAGCGCTGTATCGATGAAGCTAATAGCCCTGTAGTTCACGAAGACAGTCTTGTGTATGCATATCATATTTTCTACACCGGCTTGAGAACAAGCACGGTGCCAGCGCGACAACAACAGGGGAAAATTACAAATCCGAGGAGCGGGGGATGAAGAGTCAACATAAGGATTACAACGAGTAAAAGCAAACTTTCTTCTTAGTATTTTCACCGTACACGTTTTATAATTTTGTTGTCCGTTTTTAAATTGTTTATGGGGAACGGGAAATCGACAGACAGGCCATACAGCATTCACGCCACCGGATTCGGTTCTGAGCCATATCTTTCAGCGTCTCTAACCAACGGCAATCCTCATCTCTTAGACCCCAACCAGAATGACGAGAAGCACCAGTCGAAACCAAAGCCGAAGCTAACTTCTTCATGCCCCCCACATAAAGTCATCACCTGACCGCAACGTGGTTTCTTCCAGTCTTGTACAGCAGGTACAAAATGAGCACGAAAAGGTAGACGATGGGCAGGCATACACAAACCGTGCCCGAGCCATCTGAGGCGGTGTAGAGCGATTATCTCTCTCAGGAGGCGACTTTCAGCACCGAACACACGACGGCAAACCTCGTCATTGCTCACCCAATGTTCTCACCAGACACGAGCAAGGCTTCAGAAACACCGGTGGTCGAATACAGAAAGCTGCTGGGCATCCTCAACGCGGAGGGGCCAAGTGTCGCAACCGTAAAGAACACAGCAAACTGCCTTCACGACGAGACTGCACCTTGACGTGGTGTGATGGCTTGCGCGCCTCTATGACCCAAAGAGCTATACAGGATGGCTTCTTTAAGCCGTAGGTGAGATCATGCCTAACAAATCAATGGATAGAGGCCAGACAAAGTCCAGTCTCCTGGTCTTCCGGGTTGGGGGTCGATTTGAGCTGACAACTCAGTCGGCAAAATCAGTGGAAGAATAATTGGTCCAAGCAAATGGGCTCCCACTAACTCATCCCGCTGCCTTGCAGTTAGGTTCTTGTTAGAACTAAAGGCTTTGGATGAGGACCCGAATGATTCTCCCGCTTTGTGGCTGGACACCCAAGCAGTACCCGTTCAACATCTCCCGTGAACTGCCCGAATACATTCCATACTGCATCGGTCAGCACGCAGGATAATCAGGACCGCGCTGCCCATTGCATTGAGCGGGGTGGGTAGTGATAAGTGGGCTACTGCTCTGAGTTCCCTCTCTCTTATTCAACCTTTGTCTTCTGTCCCTAACCACCCCTCTTTGCCCCATCTATCCACCCATAATGCTCCCACTGATAACACGGTCGATACTCGCAACGATTCACTGTCAAATAGTGTCGGGAATTATCCTCTGTCTGGTAACTCACATTTTCTCAAGCCTCATCAGCCTCTGAATCTCAGCTCCTTCAACGTGCGCATACTCATGCAGGCCGGTCGGCAGGCATACCTAGCCCTCGCAATGAACTCTCTGAAGATTGATGTCTGCTGCTTAAGTGCAACGCGTATACAGGATTCGATCGGTGTTATTCAACCAACTGCTCTTGGTATCTCATCGAGGTATTTCCTGCGCACTTCAAGAGACGGAATAGCTCGAGCTACGGGTCAACGTGGTGTAAGAATAGTCTTGACTGAGAAGGCTGAGGCTACCCTTTTAGACTGGATCCCTGTTAACAGTCGTTTATGTGCTGTGAGACTTCAAGGGTCAGTCGGCGTTCGAAAGGATAATTGTGTTAAGCGAAATTTGTTTGTGATCTCGGCGCACGCCCCAACGGACTGCAGCTCAGACGCGCAGAAAGATGAGTTCTATGATGCACTCGCCACCCTCGTTTGCAGCAGTAAAGGTTCTGACATTGTAGTGCTAGCTGGTGACTTCAATGCACAAGTTGGCAGACTTAGCTTGTTTAGGTGGGCATTGTGCTTTACCTGCTGAGCGTACAGATAACGGGGATAGGCTTCTCCAGTTTTGTGCAGACAATCGATTGTTCTTGTCCAGCACCGATTTCCGACACAGCTCGCGTCGCACAGCGACATAACGCTCTAACTATACAGGTACTTTGAGTCAAATTGATCATATCGCCGTAAGCTACCGGTGGCGCAGTTCTGTTCAGAACTGTAGATCTTACTTGTCCATGTACGTAGAGTCGGACCATGCAATAGTTTTAAGGCGATTATCGCTCCAGCTCCATGTTCATCGTCGCAAACCGCAAACCCGATTAGCCGTGCAACGTTTGTGTGATCCAGAAGTACGCACCCATTACGAGCAGAAGTTAGCACATGAGCCAGGATCTACGACGAACAGTATTGTAGATGAGCATTGGGCTCATATCAAACAGGTGATGCACTTTGCAGCAGGTTTTGCCTGTGATCCTAGGTCCGATATCCATCAAAGACACTGGATCTCACAAGAGTCGTTGAGCATAATGGAGCAAAAGCGTCAGCTCTCGAACTGTAAGGAGATGAATAAGATGCGGAGAGAGCTGCAAAGGCAAGTTACGAAAAGCCTTAAGAAGGATCGCGAAAATTGGTGGGTCAAGGTAGCCGAAGAAATGGAAACAGCAGTTGTTTCAGGTAACAGTCAAAGACTATTCAATCTTATTAATGACACCGGTGGACGGCACATCCAGGTGAGTGAAACGATTTGTGATAGAAATGGAGAACCCATCCATAGCAAACAGCAAAGGCTTGACCGTTAGGCCGAGTACTTCAAGAAACAGTTTATCTGACCGCGCGCTAGTGTAGTTACTCATGTGTCAACAACTGCAACTCTTTGGGTGGTATCACTTGAGCCCTCATCGGAAGTAGAAGTAGAGTCATGTATTCGATTACTAAAGCGTGGGAAAGCGGCAGGTCGCGACGAACTCCCCCCATTTGTTTTGAAACGGGGTGGAAGTGCTTTCATCAAATTACCTACGACCTTGCTGTGTGACATTAGGAACGAGGAGCGTATTCCGTTGATATGAAGCGAGTCATTGATTGTTCCCATCTTCAAGAACGGAATACGCAATGACTGTAGTAATCATCGTGGGATTAGCTTAATTCCGATAGTCACCAAAGTATTAGCTTCGATTCTGCTGCACCGTCTTACACCCGCTCGCGAGAGGAATGCCCGCGAACAGCAGGCTGAATTCCGCCCAGGTCGAGGATGCATCGACCAGATTTTTAGTCTTCGCCGACTACTTGAAACGCTTCACACGCACCGCCGACCGACAATAATGATTTCCT
The DNA here is from genome assembly GCA_948099385.1 of Fasciola hepatica. Lineage (NCBI taxonomy): Eukaryota > Metazoa > Platyhelminthes > Trematoda > Plagiorchiida > Fasciolidae > Fasciola > Fasciola hepatica. Next base: position 2,843,977 of record CANUEZ040000033.1, on the reverse strand, counting down.
TAGACCTGAAAGGCGTTTTCGATTGAGTTGATCGAGCAGCGCTTTTCAGTGCTTTTCATCGAAAAGTTCGTGAACCTAATGAGATCATTGTATTCTCATACTTCTGGCCGCGTTAGGGTTTACGGTGAACTATTCGGTCGGTTTGAAACAACCAGCGATGTTCGACAGGGATGTCCCAGGTCTCCATACCTGTTCAATTTCGTCATGGACGAGTTAATGGAGAGTGTGCTGCAAAATCTTCAGGGTATGGGCGTCGAACTAGGAAGTAGTGGAAGGCTATGTGACCTAGATTACGCGGACGATGGCGTCTGTTTGTTCGAATGCACGGAGCATGCTCAGCGTGCACTAGATAGACTCTCAAGAGCTGTTGCTCCATTCGGCATGCGCTTTGCACCTTCAAAGTGTAAAGTGGTGTTACAAGACTGGACGTTAACGATCCCGAACTTGATGCTCAATGGGGAGGTGCTAGCAATTGTCGACCACTTCACCTACCTCGGCAGCAGCGTGACGACGGATGGGAGCACAGTAGTAGAGGTGAGTACGCATATATCCAAGGCTCGAGCGGCGTACACTGGACTGAAGTACTTGAGGCTTCGATCTGATATTTCACCGAAGTTGAAAGGTCGTGTATACTGTGCCGCAGTGCGTTCAGTTTCGTTGTATGGTTGCGAGACTTGGAGTTTGCGTGCATAAGATATTCGTCGTCTTGAGGTTTTTGGCCACCGATGTTTACGTAGTATCGCTAAGGTCGAATGGAATAACCAAGTGAGCAATGCTGAGGTCAGAAATCGAGTATTGGGTACTAATTCGGAGAACGTTTTGTCACAGCGTATCCAACTTAGTAGACTTCGTTGTTTGGGGCATGTGTTACGTATGTCAAACACACGTCTACCGTACCGTGTCCTATTCTCCGTTCCTCCCAGGGAGTGGAAGAGACCACGTGGAGGTCAACAGATGACGTGACAGTGAGGAGTGAGAAAATGTACAGCAGACTTAGGAAAAGTAGGTGCTTCACGTCTTCGTGGTTGGGGTCCAAAAGATCCGTCTACCAGTTGGCTGGAGACACTGAAAGATATGGCTGCGAACCGTGAACAGTGACGATTGTGTTGTCACTTTCTATCGAATCAGAATGACTGATCGATGTTTGTTTGTACAGTTAGACTGTGTATTCCGTGTGTTGGCTACTAGGGCATCCTTTCCTTTTCCCACCTGTGTAGGTCTAGTCCCTGTCTATCTTGTATATTCATACTTTTTAACTCAATGTGCAACATGGTGAGAACGGCAGTGGTCAGTGGGGCTTGCCCTACTGTTTAACGCTGTACGATGATGATGATGATGTTGACTACAAACTGTGGCGTTGTATCTTCCCTCGAGAGAGAGCCGGATGTCATGGCGACGCCGCAGATGCCGCAGGTTCGCGAAAGCTGCCCTGTCTCTCGCAATTCGTGGTTTGGTCTCCTCCCCAACACCTACACCAGCTGTGATCAAGCCTCTTAGTTACTTAAAGCTATTGACTGCCTTTAGCCGATCAACACAAAGGTGAGTGCGGGCGCAGGCTCCTGCCAGTCTTGAGGCAGTATCTTGCACTTCGAAGGCGTAAAGTGCATACTATATCGGGACACCTCAATCGCCAAGCGATTCAGTGCCTGTTGAATTGTCTGTACACTGTCGCTCAGCAAGGCGATATCATAGGCGTACTCCAAGTCAAAGACTCTGTTCCTTTAGAGGAGTTCAACCCCATCGTTTGGAAGACCAGACAAATAGTTATGTAGGACATCCTGCATAGCAAAGGTGTGAAGAAACGGGGATATTGGACAGCCTTATCGTACTCCACTGGAGACGGCAAAGGGTGGCGAAAGCTGGCCATAAGCCGTGACCCGACCTGAGGTATGTTACGTACCTCTCAGGTACACTATTCCTTAACAAATAGTGCCACAAAGCAGACCGGTTCGAAACCCAGCCTGTTGCCCATCACGCGTGTTGTATAACCTGCGGAGAATGACACGCTAGCAGCTTAGATGCTATCGGGATTAGGCTTTACCCCTGTGGTTGACGCGGGCCTTTCTTGAACATGCGGACAACGAATGATCTCCCCCACAAGGAATGAATTTTCTCAGAGTGCCAGATTTTAGAGAACAAAGTTTGAAGTTCTCCAACAAACTCCATTCCACCATCTTTAAATAGGGTTGGGTAAAGGCCATCGGACCCCAGTGCTTGTGACGTCCTAAAGCTTGGAGTTCTTTGCGGATCTCGGCCTCATATGGTGGATCTGTCGAAACAGACCACGGGACGTGTGCCGGAACAGCTATCGGAGAGGATGACGCTGGAAGCCAGCTAAACTGTGCTTTAAAGTGCTCCACTCAACGTACGAGACATCGTTGCAAACTGTGGATAGGCGAACCGTCAGCTACTACCAGTGACTCGGATAAGGTGAAACAGCTTGCAGGAATTTCCCACAGTGCAGCATGTTCCATCTCCGATGCTTTTTGAGATCACCAGATTTCGCGATCCCTACGAAGACTGGCTTTGAGTTCACGTCTCGTTGTGAGCCATGCTGCATTATGCCCACTACCAGCAGGGATGGACCGGCGTACATCAAGAAGGCGTAAAGACTCAACAGAAATCCAGGGTGTAACGACGCGGCGAGTCAGGCCACAACTCACTTTGCCAGCAGAATACGAAACATTCTTAATAAGCGACCAGTGCTGATTGGTGTTGTCTAGCGACGTTGTTCCTAGCTTTTTAAAAAGAACGTTTCGGAAAGTTGTGAGGCAAGATAGATCAGAGAGAATATCACAGTCTACCCGCTGCTGCATCTTACGTTTGGCACGCCCACCGAAGCCCATGGACAACTTAGTGCAGACTAACGTGTGGTCGGAGTCAAGAGGAGTGCTCCAGAATGACCAGCAGTCTTTTACGCAACCCCGCCATTTGTAGCTAATTACGACGTGGTCTATCTGAGCCCATTACCGACTCGAAGTGGGCGGACGCCACGTGACATACCGGTGATTAGGACGTTTGAAGTTCGTACTGGCAAGAAACAGGCGATGATCTGAACACAGAGCCACCAACCGTTCCCCGTTTTCTGAACGACGGGAATCGAGGCCAGAAGGACCACCCTAATGCGCCTCGTTCGAGGACAGCCGATCAACTCGAGCGTTCATGTCTCCTGCTGAAATCGTGATATCCCGGTTTGCTCTATGTAGGAGGTCGTGTGACTTTTGGTAGAAGACTTCTTTGATCGCATCTTGGCTGCAATCTTTAGGGACATAAGCCGAAACGACGAGCAAATTGCGTCCATCGGAACTGCGTTTGCTTACTTTGTACGAATATCTGAGTCTCACTACGCACAACCGGTAGTCAACTGGGATCCAGTCAAGTAGAGCGGCCTCAGCCCTCTCACTGAAAGCTACACCTAGGCCAGCAAGACCAACAGCCGCAGCCTCAGGGTCCCCAGACAAACGCAAGTGAAACTTAACAGGGCTGGATGGGGGCACCAATCGAATGACTGAGCTGGATGGATGCGAAACTCTTGAATACAACACACGCCGATGGCAAGGGTCTCCAGTGTACGAGCTAAACATACCTGTTGTCCTATACGCATCAGCGTTCGCACATTAAATGTGACCAGTTTAAAGGGACACCTGGGGCGAAGAAGAACATCAGCTGGTGGAAGCAGTGAGACTTGGATATTAGACGAAGGAGGACGCGAGAGAACAGAAACGAGACTTCCCTTAGAGACACTACCGCAAGTACGGCCGACTGCAGTTCCCGAAGAACATGAAAACGTTTGTGTGCAGTGGTGAGGTGTGGTAGCAGAGAAATCAACATGTGTGTACAATGTGAGGGCATCAGAGTGAGCACGTGTTTGCCGAGAGTAACGGGCGTGTAATAAGAGATCCATCGGTTCCATTGCTGTTGACGTTGTGGGCCGTTGTACTACTCGGTCGCCCGGTCCAGAGTAGGCATTTTTATTCGAGAATGCACCCCTAGCCTTTGCGCAACCAAGCGTATCCTGCAAGGTAGCAGTGTTGATCCAGATGAGCCGATGAACACTTGTACGGTTCATTCACCTCTGGGAGCCGGTGACTGTTTACTCAGTTCATACGCCCTTCGGATGAGGCCAAACATCCTGGGTGCCCAGTACACCCTTTCGTCACAGATGTCGGTGTGCATACTGTTGTACGCTTCGTACGCCATCCATGGTTGGTTTGGAATCAGGGTTTAGCCAACTCCCTTAGACTGATTAATAGTCAGTCAACCCAGTGGAGAGCCTCGGGCGTTCGCCTTCACCCTCGTTTTTGTGAAAAAACCTCGGCCACGAGAAGGCAGTGTGCAGGACTTCCTTAGCAGAGGCTGTGTTAGACGCACGGTAACTTGGGAGCATTGCGAGATGTGTTCAGGAAGAGTATCCATCTCGGAGCCTGAGACACGCACTTAAGACCATACTGAGGCGTTTTGGAGGCACCTTGTCGCCTTATTCTATTATAGGGAGTAGGATAGAGGTTGGCGAGTCTTTGGGAAAAACTTCGGTGTCCCAGATACGACGCACGAGCGTACTCAGTGGGTCCAGCAGAATCGACGAACAAGATTTGAAGATCTCAGATTATTTTCCATTCTCCCCTAGTTATTTCTTGTTTTGCATTGTTTGAGGTGCGGTGACGTTTTCCGATTTGTTGGAAGGCTCGAGGTCAGTTGCATATTGTTCTATGTCGCCTGGTGCCGTTACAAAGATGGATTGGATGGGAGGGCGGTTATGCAGCTGACTGATGTGTTCGGTCCAGCTTTGAAGGTTCTGGTCGCAGCCCGATATTAGGTGGCCGCTATCGTTGCATAGCGTGGGAGAAGGTTGCGCCTTCCCCGAAGAGGAGCGTGAGTCGGAAATACTTCCCAAGATCTCCCGCAGCGGCTGCTGTTTACATCCGGCCTCTCATTTCAGACCAGTGTCTTTTACGATCGCCCCTCGATGAGCGTGTAGCATCGCGTCGAAGGTTGTGGTAATCAGGCGAATTACGGGGTCTCGCGTTCCTGGCCTTAGCGCAGTGGTTAAGTGTTTCTGCAGAGATCCAATGTTCCCTGTGCTACTTTGTTTTGCCTAGTTGCTCAGGAGAGGCGCTGACGATCGACGCTCTTAACCGCGTCCTTTGTCCATCTACGCTACTATCCTCGTCGATCGCAGTTAGTCTGAACGAGATCGCATTTGACAGGGCTTGGACGTTGTCCGGGATTGTTAGCTTAGAAGTTTTACTCTGCAGTGAGGATGAGATTTTTGCCGTAATGAAAAATGAGGCTTGAGACAAGAATGTACCAGTGTGTGGTCACTGCCGCTGGCATTTCCGGTCACGCCACCCAGGTATGCCAGACATTTCTCAACCGATGATGTCCAACTAGAGCGCACCAAAATGTAATTGATTTGGTGCCCTGTCCTTTCGTCGTTGGAATACCAGGTCAGCAGGTGTCTTTTGGGATGCTGAAAACGGGTATTAGTGACAACCAGTAGATCCGGGTCTGCAAACGTGCCAGACGGTCAAGATTTTCACATCGCTCGTCGAGGCCGAATTTCCCTTGTATGTGTTTGGTATACTCGTCTGCTGATCCCGTGCGGACATTCCAGTCTATTGCAATTAACAGGATATCGCGCCTGGGAACCCGGTTGATTGAATTATGAAGTACACTGTAAAAGACATCTTTAGTGGTTGGCTCAGCATGTAAAGTTGGAGCATAGACCGCAATCACGGTCACTTTAAACGAAGTACTCCTGAGCCACACCACGGCAATTCTTGACGAAACTATTTCCCAAGAGGCCAGGGCGCTATGAGCTCGACTGTTCACTGCGATTGCTACTCCATGAAACCCAGAATTGTTTACCGGCCCACTGTGATACATCCAGTAGGATGCATCCGTTTGAGGGACTTGAATATGTCGACTGCCGGAGTTGAGTAGGCATTCTTCGGATAGACAAGCTACGTCAATTCCGTAGTTGTGGTGTGCGCGCGGTAATCCGTTGGCTACCTGCATTTCACTTCCCAGCGGGCTACATGGACTCGTGGCCTTGTGTTCCGTTTTAGGTTCCCAACTCGTGTTTGGGTCACCCTGGCCACTGGGGGAGCACAGGGCGCGTCACTTACCGGGGACGCTGTAACATGATCAGAGCCAATTGTGGAGAAGAAACTCCATGAAGAGACTTGGGAATAGTGTACGAAGTGGCGTCTTTAGAGCCATTCGGATGTTGTTCGAGGTGGCAGCTCTAGCCCGTCCATAGCCGGTTGCTGCCTGTCGGGCAACAGGAAGTTCGTGTGTTGTGGTCCGATGATCGATCGAGGGGCTCATACGCCTTTTGGATGGTGGTTTACCAACCCGAGACACCCAACGCGTCCAAGTGTTCTTGGTGCATGGTTGCCGGTGGCTCTCTAGGAGCTCGTTCGCCATTCGCTAGAGGTTGCTGTGACCCAGTGGCTCACGAAACCCTGTTGATTGGACGAATTTCCTTGGTAGCCATTGGATCCAACAGATCTCGTTCGCTTATGCAGGAGTATTCGTCTCCGCATGCTGGGCGCCGTCTCACTGAGGTTTTCAGGTCTTGGTTACCCTCCACCTGGTTTGGCCCGCCTGTCACGGTTTGCCGGAGTGTGGCCGCTGATGCATGCCTCAGCTTCGTGAAGCCATAGGCAAGTGTTGGGTAAATGATGGAGATCAGATAGATGGGAAGTAACCCAGGGGCGTGACAGTCTACCCACTCAGAGGCGCTACTCCTCTCAGATAGATCGTGGAATCGGATTCTATCTACCCCTTCCTCCCCGACTGTACCATGTTTTGTTTGGCACAGCCTGAATTCAGGCGGGTGCAAAGAAAATGATAATGCCCCATACGGCCCCGTTGGAGGAACACTGACAGTTTTTCGATGTCAAAGCACCGTTGTCTTGTTGTGCCGTTTGAAGGCATGTCGTTCCAAGCCACTTCCAGGATGGGTCGCAGACACCACTGGTCAAACACTCCCAGCTTTCTGATGTCCTCAAGGCGCAGTGGTCACGTTTCACAATCATGGGTCAGTATTGGGCGGATAACGGCCCGGAAGACGCGGACCTTGGTCCGGAGACTAATTTCGTTGCGTCTAGAGTGCATTACGAAGCTGGAGAATCGCAATCTTGACATTTCCAATGCGCATCTTAACTTCCTCTCTGGTTTGACCGTTTAAGAGTCATGGAGCTTAGATATTTGAATCCCGGGAAGTGATCGATTTGTTCGCTGCGCTTGTATATCGGGAGAGTGGACTGTGTGGCGTGTCGAAAGGATCTCGGTTCTCGATGTATTGACCCCATGGATTTTGCGAAGAACTCTTCGCGATTAGGAACCGGCTGTGAGGCGGTAGGGCTGTTTCCGCGGATGATGATGTCGTCTGCGAATTCCATATCTGCGAGGAAATCATCGGTGTCCAGCCATATACCAGGGTAAGCAGTGAGCACCTGACGCATTAGCCAATCGATGGTGTAGTTGGACAGAACTGGCGACAAGGGACAGCCTTGTCTAACACCGGAATTGAGAGAAGAGTCATTAGACTCCTTTCCGTAGACGCGTATTCTCGCGCGCGCATTTGCGTAGTACGACTTTGAGACTGACGAGTTTCTGAGACATTACATCCGCTTCTGTGGTGGTCCCTAACGATTCTCTGTGAACTGAGTCAAAGGTAGCCCGAAAATCAACAGAACAAGTTGCAGTCGGTTGCTGAAATTTGTGCCGATGTTATAATACTCAATGGAGGGTGAATACACACCCTCTACCACGGCAGCAGCCTCCATACTGAGTTGAACGACGTCGTCAGACCAAGGAAGACATTTTTAGCCCACGGCAAGTGTGCCTGTGCTCTAAAATTTGACAAAGAATAAAGATGTGGTCGATACAACCCCGATCGGGCCTAAAACTGGTTTGATTCCCACGCCTACACCTTTCACAAGCTGTGGATAGTCTATGAAGAATAATATCTGCGAGCAATGATTTTGAATAATGGTGTTGTTTGTGGCTCAAGCTGATTGTTTGTATCGGTTGATGATCACTTGGTGGCCAGGTCTTAAACGTTTCATCACCAGCCAAGGTGACATTGTCAATGCGTTGGTGCTTCAACTATCGATCCGCTTTTTGGATTCTCTTTTTAGCCCCATATACTGTCTCGAGCGGGACTTGGAAGGGGCAGCATCGCTTGGATTAGAAACTGCCTGACCTAGGTGGGCAATAAGTGTTCAGTGCAGTGTGATGACTTCTGATCTATGTTGTTACCTTACCGCGGTGATGGGGTTGGCGTGCTACGATGGCCGAAGGGCCATGCCGATTGAAGCGTAAAGCGCTTCTTCAAATCCACCCATATCGGACGGGACAAGGGCAAGTAGCCAGACAAATGCAACGCAGCGTTGGTCGAAGGCGTGATGGGTTTTTCGCCTGGCAGCGAACTCTACATGAAGGCCACAGAAGCCCACAGACAGCAGCGCGATGTGCGCGAATGTGGTCACCACTAAATAAATCAATTGCCTCTTGCCTCTCATTCAGCTACCCTCAGTGGGATAAGATTCGCTTGGACGCGTTGAACATCTCCCATCGACTGACCGCCATCCAAAAAGTATATGAACCACTCGTTCGGTCACCAGCTCCCAACACAACTTCCTGTTGCTCGACAGGTTCCATTTGGTTGTGCACGGGCTAAATTTGCTACCTCAAACAGAAAGCCGAGTGACGCTGGGTTCGCTACTTCGTACCTAATTCCCAATATTCTTCATGAACAGTTACTCTACGCTCACTGCTCATGGATAGGTGCCATTCGGGACGTCTATGAAGTTGGCTCATCTCACAGGAAGTTGCCGCGTAAAAGTAAAATTATGTAAGTAAAGAGTGAGGTGAAGTCTCCCGCCATTGAGAGAAACCCCAGGTGCTCCACTCCTGCGCACATCTGATGTAAAGGTTTTGACTGATAAGCAAGTGGAATTCGCCGGGTTAGACGTGTTGAGGTTCGCGATATTGACCTAATAGGTGGTTGAAGTCATCAGGTGACATGACCAGGTACCGCAGTCAGTGGTGTAGTTGCGTTCAAGATCTAGCCATGAGTTTCATTTGCAAATTTCGGTTCTGTTCGTTTGCTCCTTATGCGAGGTTGCAATTAAACCCAGAACACATAGGTGCCAATTTTAGGGTTGAAAGTACTGAACTGGGCTAAAACTTCTCTCCCTGTTTAGTTGCTCGAGTGTCCCCCCGTGTGCATATTGTCTGGTCATAGAGAACCAGATATTGCCTATTAACAGCTTTGTGATATAAATATTTGAAATTAAATGAACGCGTTTCGTCTCGTCTTCCCTTTACGTGTGAGATGAGATAATTCGCTTTCTTATTTTCCTCCTTTTATAGTTTTTGATGGACCTGAAAGTTTCTATCGAGGGTGTATTACGAGAAGTATGTGGTGTTTCAGATACAACGACGTGTGAAGAGATCATTTTCAAACTGGCACAGGCTGCCAGTCTTCCGGGGTTTTATACACTAGTCGTTAGATATCACGGCAAAGAAGAAACGCTATCACCAGAAGAGCGAATTGTTAGTTTTTTGCGAAGGTAAGTTTTGTCTGGTGAATTTTGAACATATACACAGTTTTGAATCTCTCCGTGCTCTCAGTTCATGATCAGCGTGTGAACCTTGATGTGTTTAGGACAACAGGGCCGCTTCATCCCGTACACTTGAATACCTTGCCATCGATGTGTGTTGCATTCAAGAGACTCGCATTCAAGATTCCGGCTCCAGCATTATATTGAAGCCTCCCATCCTATTCTTCCGTGAAATTTCACTTACATCTTTCTGGAGACGCCAAGGCCGCAGCTTCCGTCTTTGCTGGCGTGAGCATTGTTTTCAGTGAAAGAGCTGAAGCGGCGCTGCTAGACAACCCCAGTCGACCGTCGATTGTGCGCAGTGAGACTCAAGGGTTCGTGTAAAGTGAGCAGTCGTCGTTCCAATAGACGCAGTCTGTTCGTCGTTTCGGCTTATGTACCCACCGATTGTAGCCCAGATGCAGTCAAAGATAACTTTTACCTCCTATGTAAAGCTAGCCGGACTTATACCGTGACTTTGCAGGAAATATGAATGCTAGAGTTGGTCTGCTGTCACCGAATGAGGAGCATTTAAGAAGCCCTTTTGGTCTAGATTCCTGTCGCTCGAAAACGAGAAACAGCTTTTGGCCGCGTGATCAAACAATTGCCTGTTTTTCGCCAGTACGAACTTCAGACGTTCTAATCGCTGGTATGCCACGTGGCATCCTCCATCTTTGAGTCAACAGTGGACCCAGATCGACCGCGTCACTGTAAGCCATAAATGGCGGGGTTGCGTCTAAGACTGCTGGTCGCACTGGAGCACAGGCCGTTGATTCTGACCACGCACTAGTCTGCACTAAGTTGTTCATGGGCTTCGGCGGGCGCTCTAAACGCATGCTGTAATGACGGTTAGATTGTGATAAGCTTTCCGGTTCATTTCGTCTATCGGTCCTCGAAAACGCGCTTCCTGAGACGCTAGTTGTAGATCCACCGGATATCGTAAACCAGCAATGGTCGCTTATCAAGCATGCTCTGCATTCCACTGGCTTATTAATTCGTGACCAATCTCGTCGTGCCATAAGACTTTGAATTTCTGTTGAATCCCTGCGCGTTCTCGACGTAAGCCATTCGATCCCGGCTGGAAGCGAGTCTAACGAAGAGCAACTTGTAACGGAATATGCACTTAACGCAAGTCTTCGTAGGGTCCGCGAAATCTGGTGTTCGCAGTGTTCATCAGAGATGGAATATGCTGCCACCAGCCGTTCTATCTCATTGGAGTCACTGGTATGAAGCCAATGGGTATGAGTGAAACAATCCATAAAGCTGACGGTTTGCAAAATCACAATCAGAAGATTTGTCTCGAACGCTGGGCGAAGCGCCTTCAGACAGTTTAGCTAGCCATCCGTGTGGACCTTTCCAGTAGCTCTTCCCGAACACGTCCAGCTGTCCGTTTCGACAGATCCAACTTACCGAGGCGGAGATCCTCAGGGAAGCCCAAGTCTTAGGACATCACAGAGCTCCGTGCTCCGATGGCCTTCCCCAAACTTTTTTAAGGATCATAGAGTGCGGCTCGTTAGGGGACTTCATATTTTATTCTCAAAAATTGGGAGTTCCGATAAGTTTCTCTCCTCGAGGGGGAATTGATTGTTGTCCCCGTCTTTAGAAAGGTCTCGCACAGTGACCGGGAGTGTAAACCTTATTCAACTAGCGTCGGAGTAGCTTGCGTTCCCTCTCCTTTATTCAGCCTTTGTCTTCTGTCCCCAACCACCTCTCTATGCCCCCTCTACCAACCCATAATGCTCCCTCCGATAACATGCCCGATACTCGCAACGGTTCATTGCCGAATAGTGTCGTAAACAATCACCTATCTTGTAATTCACATTTTCTCAGGCCCCGTCAACATCTGAATCTTGGCTCCTTTAACGTACGTACTCTCATGCAGGCCGGTCAGCAGACATGTCTGGCGCTCACGATAGACCCTCTGGTGATTGATGTCTGCTGCGTAAGTGAAACTCGTATAGAAGATTCGAGCGGTGTGATTGATTTAGCTTCTTCTGGTATCTCATCGAGGTATTTCCTGCGTATTTCAGGAGACGAGGTAGCTAGAGGTGCGGGTCAGTGTGGTGTAGGAATACTCTTGACTGACAAGGCTGAGGATACCCTTTTAGACTGGATCCCGATTAACAGTCGTTTATGTGCTGTGAGACTCCAAGGGTCAGTTGGCGTTCGAAAGGATAGTTGTGTTAAGCACAGTTTGTTTATGATCTTGGCATACGCCTCAACAGACTGCAGCTCTGACATGCAGAAACATGAGTTCTGTGATGAGCTTACCACGCTCGTCCGCAGGAGCAGAAGCTCTTACATTATAGTGCTAACTGTTGATTTTAATGCACAAGTTGGCAAACAATGTGTCAGAAGCTTGTTTAGGTGAGTGTTGTACTTTACCTGCTCAGCGTACCGATAACGGGGATAGGCTTCTCCAGTTTTGTGCAGAAAATCGCTTATTCTTGCCTAGTACAAATTTACGACACAGCTCTCGTCGCACAGCGATATGGCAATCTAACGCTTCGGTAACTTTGAGTCAGATTGAGCATGTCGCAGTAAGCTACCGTTGGCGCAGTTCTGTTCAGAACTGTAGATCTTACTGGTCCACGTACGTAGAGTTGGACCGTGCATTAATTCTCATGCGATTATCTCTCCAGGTCCATGGTCATTGACGCAACCGCAAACCCGATTAGCCGTACAACGTTTCTTGATCCGAAATTTCGCACCTGTTATGAACAGAAGTTAGCGCATGAGCGGGGATCTACGGCATACAGTAATGTGGATGAACACTGGGTCCTCATCAAACAGACGATGCACGTGGCAGCAGGTTTTGCCTGTGATCCTAGATCCGATGTCCATCAAATAGACTGGATTTCTCAGGAGTCGTTGGGTTTAACGGAGCATAAACGTCAATTCTCGAACTGTAAGGAGATGACTTAGATACGAAGAGATCTATAAAGGCCGGTCCCAACTAACTTCCCCCATTTGTTTTCAAAATGAGTGGTGATGCGTTGATAAAATCACTTACGACCTTGCTCCGTGACATTTGGAGCGAGGAGCGTATTCTCTTACTATTGGATGAGTCATCGATTGTACTCATTATTGAAGAACGGACTACGCGATGACCATAGTAACCATTGTTTTTGCGGTGCGCAGAGCCTCTGGATTATCCCCGGACAATGACTCCTCGATCATCCAATCCCAACAAAAAGTAAATACAAACAGGTGCGGAAACTGTATTCAATTGTAACCAAAATGAATATAGGATGAGGCAAGGAATGCATGGACACATGACGTTGTTATTGATTACCCAGTGTGGTGCGCGGATGTGGTTGATTAAGTCGAATCACCGTATGTCAGGAGCGTTATTGGTTGGCGGGTCGGTGTGAAAGGTAGGCAGTAGGTTGTCCGTCAGTGATCGGTGTGAACAGTGACGTGTGATGGACTAATTGCTTCATGGGCACATACGTCACGACTGCACTGTTATGTGGGATATGCGGGCCTTGTCACTGGTTAGTGTTCACAAAGCACCCTGTCCGTTGATTGAAAGACTGTGGACTGCAGCCCTGCAGATGATGTGTTTCAGGAAGATTTACGACGCCCTGACAACCATCGTGGGGTCAGTTTCATTTCACTAGTCACCAAGGTATTGGTATCGATTTCGCTGCGTCATCTGACTCTGGCTCGCGAGAGGAATACCCGTGAACAACAGTCCGGATTCAGCCCAGGTCAAGGATGCATCGACCAGGTTTTTACTCTTTGCCAATTACTTGAGATACGTCACACACACACACACACACCGTCGGCCGACAATAACCGTTCTCGTTGACCTGAAAGGCGCCTTCGATTCAGTCGATCGAACGGTGCTATTCAGTGCTCTTCACCGAAAAGGTGTGCCGCAGAAGCTAGTGAATCTACTGTCATTGTAACAGCGTTCGTGTTATTGTGCTTTTCGCTTTTTGCTACCGACTACTATTCCAGTAGTCAGACTCTTTGACTCGAACACACGTCCTCTTTAATCTCATTGGTCCATTCTCCTGATCTTTGCTCTGACTGGTCGGCCATCTGGAATCCGGCCATTTTTACGCTTTGACAACCTAGAGATGGTGTTTTCTGCTTGAGAACGTTGGTGATTCACCTCGAATGTAGGTTTTGCTCCTGTTATCAGTTTGTTCTTGTCTACTGTGCCACATCACTGATGTAATTATTTTATCGTTACAGAACCACACGCACTATCTACCGAAAAATCTGACTGTCTTCCGAGATTATATCGACCTTGGGTGCGTCTGTTCGGGTGATAAGCGAACGTAGATCGCGAACAAGTGATTTGACGTCTACAAAGTTGTTCGAGGATTACCACGAAGTTATTTGAAGTGACTGCGAAATTATTCGACTGTCTATAGTCTTTGTACTCATACTTCTGGTCGCGTAACGGTTCACGGTGAACTATCCGGTCGGTTCGAAACGACCAGTGGTGTTCGACAAGAATGTCCCATTTCTCCATTCCTCTACAACTTCGTCATCAACGAGATAATGCAGAATGCCTTGTGAAATCTTCAGGACGTGAACGTCGAACTAGGAAATAGTGAAAAGCTATGTGACCTAGGTTACATCGACGACCTTGTCTGCTTGTTCGAATCCACGGAACATGCGCAACGTGCACTAGATAGACTCTCAAGAGCTGTAGCTCCATTTGGCATGCGATTTGCACCTTCAGAGTGCAAGGTGATGTTACAAGATTAGACGTCAAAGATTCCAAGCTTGATGCTCGATGAGAAGGTGCTGTTAGTTGTCGACCACTTCACCTACCTCGGCAGCAGCATGACGACGGATGGGAGCACTGTAGTGGAGGTGAGTACGCGGATATCCAAGGCTCGAGTGGCGTACGCTGGACTGAAACACTTGTTGCGCTGATCTGATATTTCACTGAAGTTGGAAGGTTGTGTGTACTGTGCCGCAGTGCGTTCAGTTTTATTGTATGGTTGCGAGACTTTGGGTCTGCGTGCATAAGATGTTCGTTGTCTCGAGGTTTTTGACCACCGATGTTTACGTAGTATCGCTAAGATCGGGTAGAGTAGCCGTGTAGGCAATGCTGAGGTCAGAAATCGAGTATCGGGTACTAATTCGGAGAACGTTCTTTCACAGCGTATCCAGCTTAGTAGACCTCGTTGGTTGGGGCACGTGTTACGTATGGCAGAGACACGTCTACCATACTGTGCCCTGTTTTCCGTCCCTTCTCGGGAGTAGAAGAAACCACGTGGAGGCCAGTAGATGACGTGACAGTGAGGAATGAGAAAATGTGCAGCGAACTTAGGAAAAGTAGCTGCCTCATGTCTTTGTGGTCGGGGTCCAAAAGATCCGTCTGCTAGTTGGCTTGAAACACTGAAGTATATGGCAGCGAACCGGGAAAAGTGGCGATCGTGTTGTCACTTTCTGTCGAATCAGAATGACTGATCGATGTTTGTTTGTACAGTTAGACTGTATATTCCGTGTGTTGTCTACTGAGACGTTTCCTTTTCCCACCTGTGTAGGTCCATTTCCTGCCAGCCTTGTATATTTATTGTTTCTGTTGCTATGTGCAGCGCGGTGGAATCGGTAGGGGTTAATGGGGCTCGTCCTGCTGTTTAACGCTATACAGTGATGATACCTCGCAGGTTGTACTCAGTTTGTGAAAAGCAGACTCGCATCGATTGTGGATTTATGAATCACATCTTCACCCTCTGACAACCGCTAGAGCACCGTCACACCTCTCAAAAGCCAACAATCATCGTGTTCCTAGACATTCGCGCATCCTTTAACTCTGTTGATAGGACTTCAGTATGAAATTGTTTGTTGACAAATTGGGTACCTGAGAAGTTTATATCAGTCCTCAAAGAGTTGTATCGTCATACCTTAGGTAGGACAAGGGCCTACGGCGAGATCGCTTCACGAATAGCGAGAGCCAGAGCTAAAGCAGTTTTCGCAAACCTGTGACACCTGTGGCGTCCCAGTAACATCCGGATCTCTCTTAGGAGATTGGTGTACGTCGCAGCGGTTCATAGTGTCTCATTCTTCGGTTGCGAGAACTGACCACTTCTCGTTAAAGATGCTCGGCACCTTCCTGTGTTCGTCAACCGATGTCTGCGAAGGATTGCTCGCGTCTGGTGGGAACATTGAGTGAGTAATGACGAGGCGCGCTGTCGTGTGTTAGGCACGGATAGCCGTCCTCTTAACGAAATAACCACTCTATACCGCCTCCGGTGGCTCAGACATGTTTTTACGAATGCCTACCCTTCATCTACCTTTCCGTGCTGTATTCGCACGTGCTGAGTGGGGCTAGGAGAAGCGACGGGACAGTCAGGCGGCGACTCGTTCTAGAAGTATGAAGAAGCTGGCATCAACGTTAACTTCGGTTGGTGCCTCCTGTTCTCGTGGTTGATACTCGAGAGGAGACGTTCAGGAACATGGCTCAGAATGGAAATCAGTGGCGCGAAGGTAGTGCGGTCTGTCTGTCGAACTCTTGCGCCACGTAATCACAAAAATGTCATTCCGACAAACAAAATGACAAAAAAATCACAATGTGTACAGTGAAAAAACGAAAATAGTCATAGCGTATCGTCTTTTACCAACTATTCATTCTCTGTTGAACTTCCCGACCGTCATTTTTTGCAATTGTTGTTGTTTCGTTGGCACCTTGTTTGATTCTAGACCGATGTGAAATATATATATATATATATATATATATATATATATATATATATATATATATCAGTCTATCAAATTCACTTATTGTCTCGCGATTCCTTTTCTCATTGGGATTCCTTCGAATTGCCGGTTGCGTTCACATTTACTGCAAGCGTTGGCATTAGGATTTCATGATGATGGTCTTACTCCCCTCTTGCACACAACGACTGGCGAGATTTATTCCTTGTTTAGACAACATTTAAAATGTGTAAACCATATAGTTGCAATTAAAAAATCGAAACAGCAACTGGCGGGCCTCCACCATTCCAAGTTTCGGCGATCGACACCAGCCACAACCTTTTCCGTCTGATTGAGAAAATTGGTTGTTGGGGAAGCAAACAACTGATGAGTGCCACCTCAAACAGTGGACAGAATATCTCGAGACAGTCTTACTTTCCTCTACAATAGACGTGTTGGTTGGTTCAGTGGGGGCGGTTCCAGATATAGATACCAGTCCTCCGCCAAAGTCAGTGGTTCACTGTGACATAAGTCAACTTGAGCAAAATTAAGCTGCTTGCCGGGAAGGTTTGCCTCCATCTATTTTCAAAGACGATTATCTTTGATATTGAAGGTTGCCTCCATTGGACCCTCACATTTGCAATTCTGGGGACTCTAAGGTGATATATAGCTGGTTTGGTTGAGTATTTCGTGTATATGGTTTATAGTTCTAGTCAGTAAGGAAAACGTGTCATTTATATCATAAGCTTGAAATAAATTCGCTCTAATTTTCTGTTTTTGGTGAGTGTCTTCCATCAATAGATGTGTTCTACTATGTACCTAAAAAGCGATTTGCATTCCCTACTCATGATTTCATATTTCTATAGCATCAAAGAAAAACCATCAAATGCGCAGTTCATTTTGCGTCGTTTGGAAGCCCCATCTCCTCGTCCTGGCCCCAGTCAGATTCATCAAACGACAATTTTGCACCGATCAAGTGATCGGCATGCTCCCGGACCCATGCACGCGGTCAACACGGACAGTCCGAAATCGGTCAGTTTGAATGAGCAGCCGCCGCGTGCCGCATCGGCGAGCTGGAATATTTCCCGCGCACAGCCAAGTGTGAACAGTCCACCAAAACATATTTTACATCGAACTTTGGGTGTAGAGTCTCCACTCAGTTCGAGTGACGTTAGTCATGCACGTCCGACGCGATTTGACAGTGGTAAGTCTCCTGTTGCTAAATAGTTAACTTTCTTGCTAAACGATGACAGAATACTGTATTCATTCAGCCTCACTGGTTGTTGTTACTGAATACTATCTGTGACCAGTGTAGTCACGGAAACCTGGTTAAATAAATCTAACGAACTTTTTTTGCCTCTAAAAACAGCATTTTGGCTGAGAATCGAAGCTTGTCATATCCAATGTCCAACAAGCCGCACTCCCAATGTCTATTCCTATTCCTAAATCACTGTCACATCTAAAAATTATCAGTCAAGTCAAGTCAAAAAGATGCTTTATGCACCGCGAGAGGTGAATATTCAGCCTCCACATAACCAATAACTTTTTTTATAACCGCCCACTAGTTTTAGTGAGAAAACTCTTCTGGTTTCGAACCACCTCCATTGATTACTTTCAAAACAATAGTTTATATAGAATGCGTAATGTTCATAGTCAAATCCTAGTCCACCTACTTATTAGTCTGTCTGTTATTCACAGCCAGTTCCTGTGAATGATTAGGCTGGTTACAAAACCAACTGGTTGATTCGGTTCAGACAACAGTTCATTCACTCCCCCGGTGCGCTTCGTTGACTCCAATCCTGTCCTCAGTTCGGGACAGGCGAAGACTTGCTGGCTGCTCGCCAATCCCATCGTGCCATCTGCTAATCGATCTAGGCCATCTTTTGTTAGTGCACCAATCTTGCCTTTTAAGAGGACCACAGCGTCTGGTGAACAAAGTATCTTCGCCTTCGTATCGAATATCCAGTACATTTCATCATCATACAGCATTGAAGAAAAGGGCAAGACCCACTGACCACTGCCTTTCTCACCATGTTCCACGTGGAAACCTAGGCTAACTATTGGGTTTTAAACAGTCGGGTAAAACGTTCGCAACTTCAAAGTCGACCATGTCACTTCAGGACTAGAACAGTTCAACCCTAATCTGAGCTGACCCACTAGCTCTAGGGAGAAGACTTCTCTGCTTCCGAACCATCTCGGTATATTGGTGTATTGTAATGAGTTAACAACGCGTGTTCAGTAACACTTGTAGAGCAGGAACTTCGCCTGGAGATAAGACCTTAAGGAGCTTGTCGGTTGTACATGTAGCTGAAAATAAAATGTTGTAACAGTTCAGATATGTGGAAAGCGAACAACAAAGACAAATAGTGGAAAACCAGTTTATAACATTCTTTCCGGGTTCAGGAGACTGTTTGTGTATGTAACAGGAGGTGAAGAATAAAAACTGGTTCGCACCCGTTTATGTACGCGTACGGACTGAAGGCTTACGCTTCGCGAGTTCGCAGGGAGTAGGAACGAACTTTGTTGTTGCTAGAGAAGAACTTCTAAGTTCTGCTCTTCTAATTAAGATTCGGTGGAGCGTCATCCTTGGAAGTATTTTGGTAAAGTGATGATATCAGTGGAGTTTCTGGATCGGCCTATGATTCAAGGACGATCGTATCGTCGTCGCGAGTAGCGGGAGCTGATTGGGGTAATGAGACTGAATCTTCGCGGTCATTCGGAAGACGTACTCGAGCGTAACTTAGATTGCATCCGAGTACTTCCATCTCCTGTGCCAATGGGTCGTACTTGGAACATTGGCTATGCTTCTTCAGTTAGACCCGGTTAGTATTCAAAAGCCAACTAGGAAAAGATGATTCATTAGAAGCTCGGAGGTTGTTAACAAAAAGCGTTCACGCTGTGTCGCATTGGCTGATGTGCAAAGAAGCGAATGTATAGAAGGTAACGCATCTAAAAGAACAGCTTCGCGCTATCAAGTTTCGACTCCTCGTGAATTCATAGAGAGAATAATGGCCCTCTAAAGCGTGTCGTTTGGACTTTCAACCTGTCCGTAAGACCGGGGATTAAAAGCGGTGATGTGACTGATGGCAATGGCTTTCTTGCAAAGGAAATCGTGAAGCTTGTTAGACATCAACGAAGATCTGCGGTCAGAATGGAGGCAAGCAGGCATGCCAGAAATAGCAAACAAATTGGTGAGGTACCGACTAACAGAGGTTGTAGAATTATGTGAACAAAGATAAGCTAAAATAAAACAGGAGAACTCGTAAACTGTTGTAAAGAAGAATTTATTGTGTGTGGATGATACTAATGGTCCTTTGAGTCTTTGCTGAATCTCCAAAGGATTGAGCAGCTTTAAGGAGAGGTACATACGGTGGATTAAAAACCTCGTCTACACCTCTGCCAAATTCGACAAGAAGATATCACATCCTTCACTCCCTGAACTGAACGGGAGATTTCGGGCGCGCACAAAATGAATCTTACGAATCACCCCCAGGTGACATAAAGATGCATGAAGCCTGTATAGGTCGGCACGATTGAAAGCTGAGGCACAAAGATGCCGAGAGTGTGTCTGCTACAAGGTTATCACGTACCGGAAAATAAACAACGTCGTATTAGAAGGAAGAGAATTCTACACGCAACCGTTGGATCTTCTCGTTAATCTTGCTTCTCGATTGGTTGTCAAACATAAAGGCCACCGATCGTTCACCAGTGCCCAGTCTCAAGTGGTTTCCGGTCAAGAAATGGCGCCATTTTTTACTGCTTCAACGACTGCGTAAGCCTCATTTTCAGCGATGAAGTAGCGCTGCTCAGGTGGATAAAAGTTCGAGGAAAAATGCCATTGATTTACTCTTTTGATTGAGGGTAGCCTCAATGGCGATATCGGATGCGTCGGTTTGGACAACCAACGGTATCCTTGAATGTGTGATGACAACCGCCGCATTCACAAGTTCTTGCTTACGGCTTGTAAAACTGTTTAGGATGTTGGTGAGAAGCGGAAAAGTTTGGTTTGTTACTAAAGGATGAATTTGTCGGATAAATGTGAGGTCCAATGCGAGTAATACGCACACTTGCCAACAGTGGGCTCCTGAGCTTTGAGAGTATTTGGGAGAGGAGGCATTAGCAAGGGCTGTGCTCTTTTTGGGTCTGTTTTAGTGACACGATTGAACGCCTCGTAACCCATGATATTTGTCTTTGGGGTTCGAAAAACGCTCTTGGTTTCGTTGAAGGTTATGCTTTATTTAGTGGCGACTTCCAAGAACCTGTCTGCATTACGAACGTGGTCGTTCTCATTATGACCACAAATAATTAGATTGTTGAGATAAGCGAAGGTACCCACAAACTTTTCATCAGAAATTAGTGTCTGTCGTCCGTTGGAATCAGTAACTCTGTTGGTTACACCGCAGAGAATACGACAGAACTGATAGAATCGATTGCAAGCTTCAACGGCCGTATACTTGCGTTCTTCGGCTTTGATCGGTATTTGATGATAGGCACTTTTCAGATCGAGGGCGCTGAACATGGAGTAATCGGCAGTCTTTGCAATAATATCATCGATGCGGGGAAGCAGACAGTCTGACTATAGTCGACAGCCATTCTTCACCTGTGTCGTTCATTAAAGGTCACCAGAACTTGCACCCTCCATGGAGACGGTTCTGTTATACTGGATTCAAAGTGTCCGTGGTTCTGATTGAATCAGATTGATTGAGGGCTATGGTGGCGCAACTTGGTGGTGGAGAGAGAGAGAGAGAGAGAGAGAGAGAGAGAGAGAGAGAGATTTTAAAAGAGGAACCGAGGCTTAACGCGAGCAATGAGTAAGCAACGTACCTGAAAAAAGGGATTTCGACTCTCCGGTATCGTTTCAAAAGGTCATGAACCAGCAACACACCAGTACAGAGATTGGCTAAAACAGACAGTCTCACTTGGTCGTAAAAATTATTTCTGTACTTCACAGAAACAATACAGAGTAAATGTGTGGTGCTAGGTGAGCGTGTGGATGCCGTTGTGACTCGCTTTGATGAATCCACTATAGGCAGTTTGTGTTTTTCTATGTTTGAGAAATGCAGCTCTCGGAACCTCCAGTGTCAATGAGTGCATACACAGAAACACCGTTCACAAGTATACTAATGATAGCATGGGGCAGACAAGTGGGTGCTGCAGTAGCAGCAGCACTGGACAAAAGTGAGTCTGCTGCAAAAGTGCCGCGGTCATTATTGCGTTCCAACTGGAAGTGTGCACGGCAGACACACTGAAAGTGTCCCCTCTTTCCACGGGTATCACACACAGCTTCTCTTGCAGGGCATGGAACGTGCGGACGACAAGCGTAACTGCGGAAATAGCAGGACAGATTGCTCATGGCTGAGATTACATCGTCTGAAGTCGGTGTTTGAGGTGCAAAAAATTAAGAAGGTTGTGATGTGAGGCACATAGGTGTATCGCGGTTATACTATAAAGACCTTGTGAGATCCGGTTGTTCATCTTCAATTTTCTTTGGCGAATTTCATTGGACAGCAAACTATGAATGAAGGAATCACGAATAGATTCATCACGGCGCTCATCAGTCGTAACTGAAGTTACAGTCAACAGCGGGAATTTTTAAAAGTTGAAGGAACTGATCAAGAGTTTAACTTTTTTCTTGGCGAGCAGTCAAGAGAACGTCTCGGGTGAAAATCTCAATTCCCAGTTGCTTATACAGATTAGTCGACGTTTCAATGACAGAATCGAAGTTTGTGCATTCGGTAATGTGTTTGTGGAAATAGAGCGAAACCAGATTAGTCAGAGTCGCAATTTTATTCCCATTACGATCACTTATGTTGATTAGATAACTGTCTAGAGTTTTCCTCAAACGAACCAAGAGATTGATTGCGTCTGACGAATAAGGTCTGCAGAATACAATACCCAATCCGGCGAAACAATTGTTTCTCAGTAATCCATTCTCAAGCCATTTACAGATTACATAGTAGACATTAGACAAAAGATCATCCTCATAGACATGGAATAAACACAAATCATGGGCAGGGGTTTGTTAACCAAATTATCCTCCTCATGTGATTGGTTTATCTGGCTGATGCCCTCTAGGTAACTGGACGGTAGATTCATGCGGCGTTGGTCAATCTTAGGCCATGGTAGTTGGAGTGCCCGGACCAAATGCTTTTGAGCGCACAGGTCTGGGGTCAACTTCCTTATTCTAATTGCCACGGCTATCGCTAGGGTGCGCAACTGAGCACCTTTGCATTTGTTTGGGGGGACACAATAAACAACTTTGAAAGCAGCGTCCGGATTCACCTGATTTCCAGTGTCAACCGAATGCGCTAAGATTACGCTATTTATCGATCCAGTTTGTCCTTGACTCAACCAGCGCGGATGTTCTTTAATCCAAGTTAATAGCTGTCGTACCATCCGACCTACATAAGATACGTCACAAACACATCTGAAAGAATATAAAACCATTGACGAGGTCAGCATCGACAGTGTATCCTTGTTCTGAATCTGGATCAGAGGAACATCTCGAAACACAACGTAGCGTGGCGGCACCGAACGTATTTTGAATTTCTCTCCCCAGTCGACGGTTTAAGATTTCAATAACAATATCGCCTTCAAGCGGCAAGCTAATATAAAGATCTTCCTTTCTTACGGTTTTCACGGGGGTTTTCGGTACTCTTTCGGTAAACCGATGCGGGTAACTGTTCTCGCGTAGGTTATTTCTTATTAGCATCAATTTGTCTTCCAAAGTCTCCGCACAACAAATTTTCCTCGCTCTGAAGGCCAAACATTTTCCTAAGTTTCGCTTCTGTTGCACACTAAAAAACTGTTGAAATTGGGATACTGGCCGCTCCACGTTTGTTTTCGGTGC
Source organism: Fasciola hepatica (assembly GCA_948099385.1). Taxonomy (NCBI): domain Eukaryota; kingdom Metazoa; phylum Platyhelminthes; class Trematoda; order Plagiorchiida; family Fasciolidae; genus Fasciola; species Fasciola hepatica. The sequence goes on along the minus strand of CANUEZ040000033.1, from coordinate 2,820,844 downwards.
ACATTTCGCTGGATCCGACCATCCTCCATTCTCGTGAAAGCCACATCGAGAAACGTTGGTTGATTGTTTACTTTGCGTTCAGTTATAAAGCATATTGCTTTGTGTGCCCCATTTAATATTGTTTGCACAAAATCTAGGTCACAGTTACCGTCAGTCACACAAAATTTCATCCACATAACGATAGTAATGTTAAAAACTGTCAATTGTAGACTTCAGATAGATTCTTTCTAACTTTGCGAGGAATGCGTGGGCAAGAAGTGGGCCTAGTGATGATCCCATAGCCACATCTCGTCTGTACAAAGTTCCATGAAATTGGAACTGAACATTAATCGTGCATCGAAGCAAGAGCTCGCACAAACCTTCTAGTGTTAAACCGACGTTTTTTTAATTTTTCATGTAGTTCACCACGAAGTGGATAGTTTCATCGTACATTCGTGAATAGAGACTCGACGTCAAGCACAAACATTATTTTGTACTTCATATCGACATCTTTCATTCGCTCTGTGAAATCAAATGTGTCCTTAAGACTGTGTATAGCCATATGCTTTTTGATTGCTTCAAGTAACTCAGATGACCGTCGAGCGACATTATGGTAGGGTGAATTGGTCATTGATAGTATGGGGCTAATCGGTGTTCCGGGTTTGTGTATCTTGGGAAGTCCGTATAACCCGGGGACTGTAGATCCCGTGGGCCTTAGCTGCTCATACAGTTGGTTAGAAACAGAACCGGCATCCTTCATGTGTTTCAAAGTAGTTATTATCTGATGCTCAACCTGTTGAGGTGAATCTTCCTCACTGAGACTAGTGCTGAACTTGGTTTCATCATTCAGAATTGCTGAGTTTTCCAATTTAGTCACATCTGTCCATCACCACTATTCTTCTACTTTTGTCAGGTCTGCTCAGTAAGATATCTTTATTATTCAACAGTTCGTTCATTGCATCTAAATGCTCTTTTTATAGTCTGGGTGTTGTGTATTAAATCAATGGGGCACTTTACGTTCTAAACTGTCGGAATACGAACAGAATATTTCACAACATCCGCATTTCATAGATTGCTTAAAAGGAAACTTGAAAATAATGTTTCTTAGTTACACCGGAACTATCCTGTAATCTTGAACAAGAAATAAGCAAAATGTATTGACGAAAGGGATGGAAGACAGGACTCCTCAGTGCGTTTTCCGTAATCAACCCAATCGGTCCACGCGTAACTGTTCTAAGTTGCATTTGAGTGATCGTATGATCGAGGCCTTATCACTTGATCCCAGGTTCTGTATCCCCACGAGGAAACGTGACAAGTTTGATTACGAGGTGCATTTCGAAACTTTATATTCTCAGACTCAAGGGTTGATTCCAACATCTGACGGAGCGTCACAGGAACTCAAGTCAACCGTAGTGAACACCTGTCATTCATACTGAAAAATTAACCCGAGATTACAAAAGCCAGTCAAAAAAGAGCATTTAGATGCAATGAACGAATTGTTGAATAATAAAGTTATCTTACTGAGCAGACCTGACAAAAGTAGAAGAATAGTGGTGATGGACAGATGTGACTACATTGGGAAACCCAGCAATTCTGAATGATGAAACCAAGTTCAGCACTAGTCTCAGTGAGAAAGATTTACCTCAACAGGTTGAGCGTCGTATAACAACTGCGGTATGGCCAACTACCGCTTGATAGGTTACCTTTCTCAACTTGATCAACGCCATCGATCCGCTGTCCTGTCACTCATGACTCCTGTGGCTCCAGTCCTGTCACTCGTCTCTGGACAGCGGATGCACGTGCATCACATAAGTCGCAGCGATATCGCTGGTGTGCCCGTAAAGACAAGCTGCGTGTCAGCAGTGCATTAACCAATATCCCACAAACTCCACTAACTGTTCTAGTGTGGGAACCTTCAGCCCAAATGGGCATTTTATGTAAATTTGTGTCCAGAAAATTTACGACACGAGGTTTGAACCCCGCTGCCACCGGCCCACATTAGTGATAGACAGCTTTTTGCTTTCTCCCGAGCCTGCTGGGTGTGGTTCTCCACCACTCCAAATGCCTTAGTACGGTCGGGAGTGAGTGTCTCAAGCTCCGAAATAGTTACTCGTCCTAAATTCCCCCAAGTGGCCGGGCGTCTAACACAGCCTCTGCTAAGGAAGCCCTGCTCAACGCCTTCTCATGGCGGAGGTGTTCTCACTAAAGTAAGAGGACAAAATCGAATGTCCGGCGCTCTCCACCGGGCTGACTGACTAAAAGTCAGCCTACGGAAGATGGCTGACCCCTGATTCCAACGGCATATTCCAAGTCGAAAACTCACTTTCCGTGGGAGGAATTCAACTCCACCGGTGGGGAGGCGGAGTAGAACACAAGAAATTAAACAGTCAGTAAAAAGATAACGCTGTGGTATTTTGTTTGTCACGGTACATCTATTGGTGTTTATTTTCGTCATTTTGTTTGTCTGAACGTCATTATTGTATTTTTGGGACGCGAGAGTTTGACAGACAAACCGCAAAGCATTCGCTCCACTGACTTCTATTCTGAGCCAAGCCCCTCGACACCGTGGCGAAGGCTACGCACATTGCTGAGCGGTGGAAATTGGTGGTCGATGTGCAGTGCTGTTACACAGAGAAGTACACAACCTCTTGGCATTCACCTTTGAACCATCTTGCAAGTGATACGTTCCAGAAGTTGAAGCCATCCTCACGCATACTGATGGTGAGAGGGCACCTTCGCCCTTGTATGTGTGTGGTTTCCTAATGCGCGCAAAACTACCTGCTTCAGCTGTCTGGCCTGGTCGTCGGTTTTTAGCTTAGTATGTCTTCCTGCTCTCCAGTTCCTTCATATTGCCATGCGTATTTCGCAAGCGCGCTGCGTCCAAACGAGTGCGAGTGGGCCTTATCATTATTTCAGCTGGCGTTTTACCTGTAGGCGTATGTGGGGTAGCTCTGTAAGTCGATAAGGCCGTCAGAAGCGCTTCTTCCCACTGCTTCCCAACGTCCTCAGTTGCTTGTATGGACTCTTTAACCGTCTTGTTTTGTCTCCATACCATTTTCAGCGGGACTGTAGAGCACGGTCCTAGGATGACGTCTGCCATCTTCATTCAGAAATCGTCAAAACTCATCACTTCTGAATCGGAGGCCTGCAGAAACTATCCCGATTTCTTGGGAAGTTTATCTAACTGAAACTTAGCCTCACTTTACGCACCACATTATACACGGCTACAAACAGCAGAACAAAGTCCAAGTGAATAACCGTATTTATCGTAAATTTGTGGTCCTATATAATGCAATACATATAAACATATAAAGGCAAACGACTTACAGCCACGTGAGCAACCGAGAACAACAGTACAGAAAGCTATTCGATAAATCGGGACGGTGCAGTCGTAAATAGTCTACTCAGCAACGAGTGAAACAAAATTGTAGCGCGGCGCGGTCAAGAAGCTTTCTAATTAACATGAATAAGAAAATAATGTGGTTCGAATTTATAAGATAATCACTAGTAAAGAAAAAAAGTACAATTAGTTTTTTGAACGAACGAAGCCGGCAATAGGTCTATTTCAGCCGCGAATATATGTAATGGTCTAGCGGTTGAGGGCACTGTTGGCGGGGCTATGGCCGGGAGTTCGAGTTTTCGGATGGCAGTTTTTTGTATGGGTAAAACGTTCAGCGAAATTTATCTTACGATAGAAATGTGTAATCATGGGACACCAGGGTCAGTAATATAAACATTTGAGGTTTATGCAGCGTATATCGGTAAACATAAATATAAACTATGTCGGTGCATTAGAAACGGAGAAAATAGGTTACGAATGCCAGAGGTTACAAAACAGCGTAGATGGGAATATCATCAGAACACAAATTACAAGCAATAATTTACAGTGCCATTATCTTCTGGAATTTCATATCGGGAGATCAAATATTCCAACCATTTGAGGACGACTGACGTTGCCAGTTCCCCTCAGAGATGTGCCTCTGGCCACTTACTTCTGAGCCGAATAATTGATATTGTTCTTCCGGTTTGACGGTGCCTTGACCGATGGCCCCATTATATCTATCCCGATTTTAGATCGTGGCCTCGGGATATTTGATAGGTGTCACCGGAGTGTGTAGGGGTTTCGCACTTTTGTCAGATTGCTGGCACGCGTAACATTTGCGGACTTCTGCTTCTACGCTGAAGTTTAAGCAAGGCCACCAGTTTTACTCTCGTATACAGTAATCCACTGTCATCCCGCTCGTTACCATGCTTCACTTATTGGGACCATCTTTTGTGGTTTTCTGCCACTACAAGCCTCCAGGTCTGGTTTCCGGATATCCTTAGTACTATAATGAGCCTGCGAGGTTAGGGGCATGCCATTTCCAGTGCGTACGGTAATACTTGAAAATACTTTTCTGACGTTGACTTCGGATTTCACCAATGCTTGCAAACTGATAACGGTAGCGAAAGTTTCCATTTACCGCTGGCAGGTTGTGCATCACGCGCATCACAGTCTCGAATAGGGATAGAAATGTTTGCTTGATGTCCAAGGAGGTGGAAGTTTCTGCATGCACTAAGATCCACGGTACATCGCCCCGGGTTTAAACATCCGTCAGTGTTAACACTTCTACATACGAGCGATACACAGGACTCCGTTCGAGATTTTATATTATCACTCCGTCATTCACTGGGCAGTTGCGGTGCTGAATTTCATCAGTTGAAATTAGTCACCAATCGCGACACTCGGAATGTCAACGCTTTCAAAGATTCAACTGTCCTGCTATTAAAATTCGGAGCTATCGGGCTATGCTCACATTTCACTCACATCATCTTTGGTGTTGGGGAAACTGACCGTGTTCCCCTTAGTTGAACTGGCGGTTTGGAAGAGTGAGATCTCATAAATTTGCCTTGTTCTGAAGCATTTCGAGAAAAGTTCTCAGTTTTTGAGTGTACTTTTCCACACTAGTCCCATTCATGACCACTACTGGTCCATTTTCCCCCATTTTTACGATTAGTGATGAGGTCAATGATGCTCTGCTCCTTATAAACTATATCAAAAATAAAATGTTCTCTACATGTCCTGTTTTTTCATTAAAAATTCCCTCAATTATGGGTCTACTTGCATATTACGCGTTGTTCTTCCCTGGATCTCACTCCTGTATCACAATGTTCGGATTCGAGAATCATGGGTTGTGTGTTTAATGGTACCAGCATTCAGTATAGCGATTCGTTGCGCCTGTGGGTTCCTTTTGTACGAAGGTTTTTGCTCATTTGTGTTTCGGATAGAAAATCTGTCCTGATGCTTTTGCTTGTTTTATTTAGCCAGCACCGTAATGATGTCGTTTAATAATCCTATGATGGTTTGTTTTTTGTTCTCTACGCCAGAAATTGGAGAATATCGCCAACTGGAGGACCAATTAGCCTATCAGGAACGAGAAGTGGAACTGAATCGAATCCGTCTACTTCAACTGGACAAAGGTAAGTTGACTGTGCCATAGTTGCTGTGCAATCTTCTCGCATGTCGTATTGCCACAGTATACAAAGTAAACCTAGTTTTCTTCGGAATCGCTGCCTCTTGACACACAACAGTCAATCCCAGTTGGAAGGGAGTATAATGAAACACGGTTGAAATGTTTGTTAACTTACCGAAGTCCTAACTACAATAAAATACAGTGCAATCTAACGCAAGTCTTAGGGATCGCGAAATCTGGTTATCACAACGGGTGTCTGAGACGAAACGTGCTGTTACCATGGGGGCAAAGGTTAGAAAGTAAGGGTAAGGCCTGCAACGCCGCGGTTCGTGATGTCTCAGTCTACGCTCGGCATCTTTCTGTGTTCGACTACCGATGTTTCCGAAGGATTACTCGCGTCTAACAGGAACATCAAGTGAGTAATGAAGTGGTGCGCCGTCGTGTGTGGACACATATTCGCCCTCTTACCGAAGTGATCACTATATACCGCCTCGGTCGTGTTTTGCGAATGCCTGTTCATCGTCTGCCTTTCCGTACTCTGTTCGCACGTCCTGGGCAAGGCTGGAAGAAGCGACGCGGTGGTCGGGCCTGACTTGGTGTAGAGGCATGAAGAAGCTAGTATCTAGTATCGGCACTGGCTTCGGTTGGTGCTTTCTGGCGGCCTGGTTGTGGCTCAGAGGACGAGAATTGGCGTTAGTTTGAGATATTGAAGGACGTGTCTTATATGAAAAGCTGTCAAGCAAACAAACAAAATGATAAAAAACGTCAACAAGTGTACGGTGAAAAAGCAAAAGAATACCACATCATAAGATGCCCTGTTCCCGCTTATCCCGCCATGTTTTATCTTATTCACCCGTGTTTTCCCTATCTTCGATGGTGCTTTGGCACCACCCCTTTTCAAGCCGGTGTCTCTCCATGACCTAAAGAGTTGTGCATGATTGCTTCCCTAAGCCAGAAATGCAATTATGCCTGACTGGTCAGCTGGCAGAGGCCAGACGAAGTTCACTGTCTGAACCAGGTCTTGGGCAAAACCTGGTTGTGATCACTATGTCCTTGGAAAGGACACTCCAGCGAATAAACACGAAGAGAGGCAGTTTAACGGTCTAAAAACATTAGCTGGACATAGCAGCAATGTGCTTGGGGTTTTTCTCGACGGTGGGAGAAGTTATCGCAGTTCATTAAGCAGCTATCGCATGCCTAAGCTGAGTGACACCGAGCCTGGAGGATGCTACTCCGCCCACGTTTCACTTGCTCCATTGAGTGCATGGATCTAAGGACCGCATTCGAAAGACGGATCGATAACAAAGCCTTGACGAGGACAAGACAGAATATGCGTAACAATCCGGTCTCGTAACAGACCAGAACTTCCTCCACGGGTGGCCCCGTCACGTTCCCGTGATGAGTTAACGCACCACTGCTTTGTGGGTCAGACCTTTGAGTCAAAAATGTGCCCCGGTTAGGGTTCCCAAATCAAAACCCCTTCTGCGGTGTGGGTAGCCGTGAGGTGTGATCTGCCCAGAGATCTCCACCGATCCCACGGAAAATACTTCTCATCTTTCTGCTCTTCGTCAATCGTATTCCAATTCCAAACGCATATGGGGAGTCAAAAACAGTCATGACGGAGAACTTGTAACTCTGAGTAACGAAAATAACATAGATAGGGAAAAATAAAGAATTGATTCCCAGACCTGAGCATTCTGCTAACTTGTCTCCTTTCAACGTTCGCCTGGCGTCCTCCTGCGCATGCCTAGCGTTGGACTCAGATCGACCATATTGCCATCGGTTACTGCTGGCGCGGATCAACTCAAGATTTTGGTCCACGTCTGTAGACGTTGATCACGCTCTTATTCTCGCGCGTTTCAGCCTACGTTTCGTCGGTGGCCGACAAAACGCCAAAGCCAGTGGCCCCCCGCAGCTGCTACTGAACCATAACCATTGATCTGTTTTCGAAATGGAATTACCTGCGAGGTTATGGATGCAGTCCAGTGCCCAGACTCTAAATGAACGATGGACAGAAATTAAGCAGACCGTATTTCAGGCTGCTTATGCTTCCCAAGGTCCAACAACCAGACACACAGAAACGATAAATATCTGCATCTTCAGTTCCTCCGTTAGATGCTCGCAGATTGGTTGTTCAGGTTTCCATACATGATGAGGCATGGAGATACCTTAAACGCCAAATTATTCGGAGCCTCAGAAAAAAACTGTGAGCAGTGTTGGATTGCAAGGGAAATGGAAAACGCTGTGGCGGTCGGCAAAAATCGCAACCTTTTCTTTTTAATGAGAAATTTCGATCCACGAATGCCAGGCGTTACCGAACTAATCAGAGAGGCGAACGGCTCACTGATTCAAACCCATGAACGTCGTCGGAACATTTCTAGAAGCAGTTTAATTGGCCTTCATCTACGTCAGGCTTGCTAAGTAGCGCCCTTAGTTCCAGCTCTTGTTGTAGATACCAATTTGCCATCACGAGGGCAGATTCTCCGTGAGATAGGCTACCTTAAACAACATAACGATGGTGGACCGGATGCGTTACCTCCATCTGTTTTCAAAGACGGTGACTCAGCATTGTTATTGGAGTTGACAAAACTCCTTGGTTTGGTGTGGGATAAGGAACAAGTTCCAACTAGTTGGTGTGAATTGGTGATCGTGCCGACTTACAAGAATGGTGTCAGGTCCTCCTGCGAAAACCAAGGGGAAATCAGTCTGGTGAGCATCGCATCTAAACTAATTGTTGGTATTATTCTCCATCACTTATCGACCGCTCGCGAACAATGTTCGCACGAGCATCAAGTTGGGTTTAGACCTGGTCGAAGTTGTATTAATCATACCTTCACTGTTCTACAAATAATAAAACATAGGCATACCTTCCATAGGCCATTTTTCCTCGTTTTCTTTGATCTGAAAGTAGCCTCCGACTCAGTCGACTCCACAGTTCTCTGGCACTACCTCTTGTTGAAGGGTGTACAACTACAAAGAATTCCATACTGCATCGGTCAGCACGCAGGATAATCAGCACAGCGCTGCCCATTGAATCGAGCGGGGTGAGTAGTGATAAGTGAGCTCAATGTCCCCTCTTTTATTCAACGTTTGTCTTCTGTCCCTAACCACCCCTCTTTGCCCCATCTACCCACCCATTATGCTCCCACTGACAACATGGCCGATACTCGCAACGGTTCATTGTCAAACAGTATCGGGAATAATCTTCTGTCTGGTAACTCACACTTTCTCAAGCCTCGTCAGCCTCTGAACCTCGGCTCCTTCAACGTGCGTACTCTCATGCAGGCCGGTCAGCAGGCGTGCCTAGCCGTCGCAAGGAACTCTCTAAAGATTGATGTCTGCTGCCTCAGTGGAACACGTATCCAGGATTTGGGCAGTGTGATTCAACTAACTGCTCTCGGTATCTCATCGAGGTATTTCCTGCGTATTTCAGGAGACGAAGTAGCTAGAGGTGCGGGTCAGTGTGGTGTAGGAATACTCTTGACTGACAAGGCTGAGGATACCCTTTTAGACTGGATCCCGATTAACAGTCGTTTATGTGCTGTGAGACTCCAAGGGTCAGTTGGCGTTCGGAAGGATGATTGTGTTAAGCACAGTTTGTTTTTGATCTCGGCATACGCCCCAACAGACTGCAGCTCTGACATGCGGAGGGATGAGTTCTATGATGCACTCGCCACCCTCGTTCGCAGCAGTAAAGGTTCCGACATTGTGGTGCTAGATGGTGATTTTAATGCACAAGTTGGCACACTTAGTGTGTCAGAAGCTTGTTCAGGTGGGTGTTGTGCTTTACCCACTGGGCGTACAGATAACGGAGATAGGCTTCTCCAGTTTTGCGCAGACAATTGGTTGTCCTTGTCTAGCACTAATTTCCGACACAGCTCTCGTCGCACAGCGACATGGCGCTCTAACTCTACAGGTATTCTGAACCAGGTTGGTCATATCGCAGTAAGCTATCAGTGGCGCAGTTCTGTTCAAAACTGTAGATCTTACTGGTCCACGTACGTAGCGTCGGACCATGCATTGGTTCTTGTGCGATTATCTCTCCAGCTTTATGTTATCGACGCAAACCCAGTTAGCTGTGCAACGCTTTCCTGATCCAGAATTTCGCACCTGTTGTGAACAGAAGTTAGCACATGGGCGAGGATGTACGACGAACGGTAATGTAAAAGAACACTGGGTCCATATCAAATAAGCGATGCAAATGGCAACAGGTTTCGCCTGTGGTCCTAGATCCGTTATCCATCAAAGACAATGGATCTCGCAAGAGTCGCTGAGTCTAATGGAGCAAAAGCGTCAGCTCTCGAACCATAAGGAGATGAATAAGATGCGGAAAAAGCTGCAAAGGCAAGTTACGAAAAGCCTTCGGAATGGTCGCGAAAATTGGTGAGTCAAGGTAGCCGAAGAAATGGAAATAGCAGTTGTTTCAGGTAACAGTCAAAGACTATTCAAACTTATTCGTGACACCGGTGGACGGCACATCCAGGTCAGTGAAACGATTTGTGATAGAAATGGAGAACCCATCCGTAGCAAACAGCAAAGGCTTGACCGTTAGGCCGAGTGCTTCAAGAAACAGTTTAGCTGGCCGCGCGCTAGTGTAGTTACTCCTGTGTCAACAACTGCGACTCTTTGGGTGGTATCACTTGAGCCCTCATGGGAAGTAGAAGTAGAGTCATGTATTCGATTACTAAAGCGTGGGAAAGCGACCGGTCCCGAGGAACTCACCCCCCAGTTCTTTTCAAACTGGATGGTGGGGCGTTGATAAAGCCACTTACCGCCTTTCTGTGTGACATTTGGAATGCGGCGCGTATTCCGTTAATATGGTGTGAGTCGTTGATTGTTCCCATCACCAAGAAGGGAATACGCAATTACTGCAGCAGCCATCGTGGGATTAGCTTAATTCCGATAGTCACCAAAGTATTAGCCTCGATTTTACTGCACCGTCTTACACCCGCTCGCGAGAGGAATGCCCGCGAACATCAGGCTGGATTCCGCCCAGGTCGAGGATGCATCGACCAGATTTTCGCTCTTTGCTAATCGCTTGAGATGCATGACACACACACACTTATCTTCGATCGAAAATAGTGGTTTTCTTAGACCTGAATGACGCCTTCGACTCAGTTGATCGAACAGCGCTATTCGGTTCACTTCACCGGAAAGGTATGCCCCAGAAGTTTGTGAATCTACTGAGCTCATTGTATTCTCATACTTCTGCCCACGTAGGAATTTACGGTGAACTATCCGGTCGGTTCGAAACGACCAGTGGTGTTCGACAAGAACGTCCCATTTCTCCATTCCTCTACAACTTCGTCATCGACGAGATAATGCAGAATGCCTTGTGAAATCTTCAGGACGTGAACGTCGAACTAGGAAATAGTGAAAAGCTATGTGACCCAGGTTACATCGACGACCTTGTCTGCTTGTTCGAATCCACGGAACATGCGCAACGTGCACTGGACAGATTCTCAAGAGCTGTTGCTCCATTCAGCATGCGCTTTGCACCTTCAAAATGCAAGGTGATGTTACAAGACTTGACTTCAACGATTCCGAGCTTGATGCTCGATAGGGAGGTGCTCGCAACTGTCGACCGCTTCACTCACCTCGGCAGCAGCTTGTCGACCGATGGTAGCACTGTAGTACAGGTGAGTACGCGGATATCCAAGGCTCGAGTGGCGTACGCTGGACTGAAACACTTGTTGCGCCGATCTGATATTTCACTGAAGTTGAAAGGTTGTGTGTACTGTGCCGCAGTGCATTCAGTTTTGTTATATGGTTGCGAGACTTTGGGTCTGCGTGCAAAAGATATTCGTTGTCTTCAGGTTTTTGACCATCGATGTCGGCGCAGGATCACTAAGATTGGAATGAATGACCGAATATTCAATACTGAGATCAGAAATTGAATACTGGATACCACTTCAGAGAATATTCTTTCACAGCGTATACGGCTTCGCACACTTCTTTGGTTGAGGCATGTGTTACGTATGGTAGAGACACGTCTACCATACTGTGCCCTGTTTTCCGTCCCTTCTCGGGAGTAGAAGAAGCCACGTGGTAGCGGTAGAATAAGGACAACGAAGCAACTTCATGGCAATGGGAAAGCGACTGCAAATCAGATGTTAAAATAGGGTCACCTACCAGACGAATGGCTTTACGTTGAACCCTGTTGAGAAGAGATAAAGAAGAAGACGAAGACAAAGCTCCACCCCACACGTGACAGTAGTATTCAAATGTGGGACGAATTTGAGCTTTGTGCAGTAGGAAGTGGGATGGCTTGAAGAAACGTCTGGCGCGGAACAGAAAACCAATCTTGCGCGTAGCACGAGAAGCAAGGGAACATATGTATGAAGATCAAAGTAGAGAGAGAATTATCGAAAGACCCAGGAAAGGCGTCGAGTTGGGGCAACGAAGGGGAACCGAATCAAAATTCAACTGAGGAGAAAAGGAGTGGTGTTTGAGAGAAATTGTGGTATTTTAGAATCACTGAAGGGAACACCGTTTTGAGAGCCCTAAGAGAAGATCTGTTCAAGGTCAGAACTGAGCGATGTTACAAGGGCAAAACGGTCGTGGTCGATGTTCGCGATGGCATGATGGGAGGTGGGATACGAAAGAAAGTAGTGAAGGGTGGCATCGTCGGCAAAAGCGTGGATGGGGATGGAAGTAGTGGATAAGAGATCATTAGTGAAAAGCAGAAAGAGGGTGGGTAAAAGTACAGAACCTCGGGAAACACCGGCATTCACGGCGAAAGACTGTCTGTGCCCCATCAACTCGAACGGAGATGGTCCAGTTGCTGAGAAAACTCAATGTCCACAAGACAAGGGCTGAAAGAAACTCAAGAGTGCGAAATTTAGACCGCAAACCATTGTGTCAGACACGATCAAAAGCCTTCGATATTTCTAGCGAGACCAGGTGTGTACTTCCATGGTTATCGATTGCCGCTGACCAGAAGTGCAAAACCGTAGCTAGCAGATCACCCCAGGGTCGACGAGGCCGGAACCCGTATCGACGATCGCCTAGCAATCCTTCACGTCCGAGGAACGGGTGCAATTGGTTGGAAATTATGGTTTCCATGACTTTCAAAGTTACAGAAGTTAGGGAATAGGACTGTAGTTGTTCGGATCAGAGGAGTCGTCGTGTTTGGGAACCGGAAAAATTACCGCTTCTTTCCATGAGGCAGGAGACGTACCAGATTGGAGAGAAAAAGAAAAAGATGACGCGAAATCGGGATTGCTCTCGGGCACATTCTTAGGACGATGGGTAGAATACCGTCCGGTCCAAGTGGTTTATTTCGGCCGAGTGATAACGGGTAACGGCTTTGGTGAGCGACCAAAATGACCGGCTACAAGTAGCGGAAGAAGCTGGACGTTTGGTTTTGGGGCGAATGAAACGATCCGTGGCTTTCTAAGTGGAAAACGAACATTTATTTCTGACCTGCACGAAGAGACCACGAAATTGGGGATTATGCGAAGGGAAACACCGTCTGAACGCTAAGATTTTTAAGCGCATAGCGCGATTGCAGGCGTGGATAAACCACTCAGAACGTAGCCTGCCGGGTTTGGAAATGTGTGGAATAAAAAGAAGCACGACTTGGTGAACAGCCTCAGCGAAGTTTCAAACGAAAGAGGAGACATCAGAAATAAGGCAACAGTCACTCTAGGGATAGGAGACCAGAAAATCACGGAAAAATCTCAGTTGGCTGAATCGGTACGCCAAAAGATGCATCTGGGTTTGCACATAGGAACAGTGAGAGGAAAGGTGATGGAGAAGGAGATAAGACAGCGGTCCGATGAGCCAAGTGAAGGAAGGTAATATCAAAGAATGAGGGAAAGTAAGTGAGAATATCGATAGTATGTGCACGACCGCCAGCCCGATCAGGAATGCGTGTGGAAAAGTCAAAGGGTTGACTTAGATTGTTGACCGAAGCAAAAGATTTGGCTTCGGATCCCACAGCCGTAATGTCTGAAGAGTGCAAAAGCCAGTTTTTATTGTGGACAATAAAGTGACCAAGAATGGTAACTTGAAAATTGGAGCCTGATACGAACAAGCTCTCAATGCCAGAAGACAATAAATCAAAAAATTGAGTGATCGCTACTGTTGGGAGAGCAATAAACGGTATAGAAGTTGTGGTTAGAAGAAGGGAACTAGAGCCTCAGCGACATCAGATGAAACTCGCGGTTGGCAAAATCCAAATGTGGGATACGGGAGGGGTAACGACTGACTGGTGGGTGTAGGCCCAGACGTCAGCTTCGGATAAAAATGTGGAATGAAAGAAGTAGTTCGGGAACTGGAGATGGGTAGTATCCCACGTGGGAGAGTTTTGCGTCTCAGTCAAGAATAAGGCAGGGGGACAATAAGATTGAAGAAAACGACGTACCGAATCAGTATTGTGGTTTGAACCGCGAATGTTGGCGAGAGCTGGATTTTCCCCCGGTTAAAAATGCCAGTAGATATGAGTGATAATTTTCAATGAGTTGTGAATTTCCTGAGTTTTTTTTGTGAAACTGATAACCTAACCCTGAAACTCGTAGTGGCGAATCACATAAGGCTCCAATAGGAAAGGCGGTGGTACTACCCTGGGCGACTGCAAGACGGTCTACCACCTGTGGTCCGTGTCGGAACCACAGGTTTTCCTGTCCCTTAGCAGCCACCGTTCGGGCATACCCTTACCGCATAAGGTCAAGTCACGTGTAAGTTATCGGTCCCGGTTACGGGACTTGGTAGCCTTGTGCCCGTCACTAACTGGAATACGCGGGGATTGCAGGGACCTACTAAAAATACCATCACATCGAAGAAAATCAGGTTTACAAATCCAAATAGTTTTATCCAGGTCTAATAAGGGTGAAACTGTGTCTGTCAAGTGGAGCACATGAAACGAGTGAAATCCGATCCATTGCTTGTCTGCACAACTGCACCAAAATGGCTAACCTATGTTCTTTGGTAGTTTGATCTTTCGGAACACTGCAAATCAGAGCCCCGTTTCTCTTAGAAGTGGTCTGACGATTCTTTTAAACACACTGAATACCTCCTCGATAAGATCAAATAATAGACTATAAGGGGGAAGATACCAAACAGCATGTCCGGTTGCCAGCAGTACTTCACGCACCCGTCAGTGAGCTCACCATTGTCGAACAGAAATGCGGTATCAGTGTTTGACAGTTCAGTCGACACCTTCGAAAAACAACCCAGAAAGCTGATGAAAATGTCTGTTCATTCTGGAGTGGTATTCATAATTAGCACACATAGCAGAGCAGCAAGCAACAACATGGTAAAGTCCTGATACATGGCTTTCCTTTCATTGATCGCCCTCGTGTCCTCGAGCACGAAATGTCGCTATTGATCTCATCTCTGCAACAACTTGAGACGGAGCTACCATGCTCCTGTAACCACATCGCGTATTGAGCCTGTCTCTCTTTATCATCAGTCCTGATTCGCTCGATCAGATGAATGCGTAGTTTTTTCTTAGTATAACCATAACCATCGAGAAGACGGTAAATGGGAGATAAACTGATCGACAGATTCGGGTGTATCAGTTTCATCTTTCTCTTCATCCTACTCAGAGTGAACGCAGGATTCTCCTCTATCAATGAACACGGTTCCACTAAGAATTCATCGGAAAATTTACGTTTTGCGAATCCTCTTTTAACGCTAGATTCTTTGTCTCCTTTTGCAATGGCTCTACAGGCCTTTACGTTATTTCCAAATTGGTAGGAACTAAGTCCTAGATCGTCACTTTTCCTTGCATACTGAACGATTCTTCTATGATCTTGGTCAATAATTGTTTCCCACTCTCGACGGGAATCTCAGCCCTTCAGTTTCAGTTTGTTCAACCATTATTCTGGCACTTGTGCTCTGGTTTCGTTTGCTATCTTCCAGCATCCTCCAGTAAAAGGCAAAAAGAATAGAAGCGTAAAGTCAAAAAGATCAGAAAAATCAAAGTAATGAGTGGAAATCACGAACACAATGAACGAGCCCGAACGCAAATGCGCCATTGGTCACGACACCTAGCCACATCACCTAATGTCTGCAACCATTTGGTAAGTGAGTCGCGTGTACCCCAACCTGGAGGTCTATCACATCCTACTTGACCACCTCCACTGGTCAAGATTTTCATGTCTTTTTGCCATGTCATGGACTGACTACTTGGACCTATCTTCCAACCACTACCTGCTTCGGAGAACGGCGTACGCCGAGAAAGTCTGTCGACAGGTACAGCAATATTAAATGCTTGCAACAATCGGATCTCACGTGACAGATCAAAAGGAGTTCCTTCACGGGTGCTCCGGTCACGTGCTGGGTTAACGGCCCATAGCCTTGTGGGTGAGACTTTTGAGTCAAACGCTCCGGTAAGGGTTCCCAAGGAAAAACCTTTTCTGCGATGTACGGTTTCCCCAGAAACCTCCAGCATCTTGTTCGCTGAGGTCGATTGTATCAATTTCCTCCAGTTGGAATTCTGCGGATGTTGAAACATTCATTCAGAGGGTGACTTGAAAAGTGATGGTGGTCAAATCTGCATCGAGCACGCAGCCGTTCACGTCATCATCAACATCGTACAGCGTTACACAGTAGGGCAAGCCCCACTGATCACTGCCTTTCTCACCATGTTGCACATTGAATTCAAAAGTATGAATATACAAGATAGACAGGGACTGGACTTACATGGGTGGGAAAAGGAAAGAATGCCCTAATGCCAACACACGGAATACATAGTCTAACTGTAAAAACAATCATCGATCAGTCATTCTGATTCGATAGAAAGTGGCAACACAATCACCACTGTTCACGGTTCGCTGCCATATCCTTCAATGTCTCCAGCCAACTGGTAGACGGATCTTTTGGACCCCAACCACGAAGACGTGAAGCACCTACTTTTCCTAAGTCTGCTGTACATTTTCTCACTCCTCACTGTCACGTCATCTGTTGACCTCCACGTGGTCTCTTCCACTCTCCAGGAGGAACGGAGAATAGGACACGGTACGGTAGACATGTGTTTGACATACGTAACACATGCCCCAAACAACGAAGTCTACTAATTTGCATACGCTGTGACAAAACGTTCTCCGAATTAGTACCCAATACTCGATTTCTGACCTCAGCATTGCTCACTTGGTTATTCCATCCGACCTTAGCGATACTACGTAAACATCGGTGGTTAAAAACCTCAAGACGATGAATATCTTCAGCACGCAGACCCAAAGTCTCGCAACCATACAACAAAACAGAACGCACTGCGGCACAGTATACACGACCTTCCAACTTCAGTAAAATATCAAGTCGTCGCCACAAGTACTTCACTCCAGCGTATAGTGCTCCAGCCTTGGATATACGCGTGCTCACCTCTACTACAGTGCTGCCATCCGTCGTCACGCTGCTGCCGAGGTAGGTGAAGTGGTCGACAACTAACAGCACCTTCTCATCGAGCATCAAGCTCGGGATCGTTAACGTCCAGTCTTGTAACACCACTTTACACTTTGAAGGTGCAAAGCGCATGCCGAATGGAGCAACAGCCCTTGATAGTCTATCTAGTGCACGCTGAGCATGCTCCGTGCATTCGAACAAACAGACGCCATCGTCCGCGTAATCTGGGTCACATAGCCTTCCACTATTTCCTAGTTCGACCCCTACATCCTGAAGATTTTGCAACGCACTCTCCATTATTTCGTCCATGACGAAATTGAACAGGAATCCAGACATGGGACATCCCTGTCGAACACTGCTGGTCGTTTCGAACCGACCGGATAGTTCACCGTAAACCCTTACGCGGCCAAGAGTATGTGAATACAAAGATCTCATTAGGTTCACGAACTTGTGGGGCATACCTTTTCGATTAGGAACACTGAAAAGCGATGCTCGATGAACTCAGTCGAAGGCACCAATGAGGTCTAAGAAAATCATTATTGTCGGTCGACGGTGCGTGTGACGCGTCTCAAGTAGTCGGCGATGAGTCAAAATCTGGTCGATGCATCCTCGACCTAGGCGGAATCCAGCCTGCTGTTCGCGAGCGGGTGTAAGACGGTGCAGTAAAATCGAGGCTAATACTTTGGTGACTATCGGAATTAAGCTAATCCCACGATGGCTGCTGCAGTAATTGCGTATTCCCTTCTTGGTGATGGGAACAATCAACGACTCACACCATATTAACGGAATACGCGCCGCATTCCAAATGTCACACAGAAAGGCGGTAAGTGGCTTTATCAACGCCCCACCATCCAGTTTGAAAAGAACTGGGGGGTGAGTTCCTCGGGACCGGTCGCTTTCCCACGCTTTAGTAATCGAATACATGACTCTACTTCTACTTCCCATGAGGGCTCAAGTGATACCACCCAAAGAGTCGCAGTTGTTGACACAGGAGTAACTACACTAGCGCGCGGCCAGCTAAACTGTTTCTTGAAGCACTCGGCCTAACGGTCAAGCCTTTGCTGTTTGCTACGGATGGGTTCTCCATTTCTATCACAAATCGTTTCACTGACCTGGATGTGCCGTCCACCGGTGTCACGAATAAGTTTGAATAGTCTTTGACTGTTACCTGAAACAACTGCTATTTCCATTTCTTCGGCTACCTTGACTCACCAATTTTCGCGACCATTCCGAAGACTTTTCGTAACTTGCCTTTGCAGCTTTCTCCGCATCTTATTCATCTCCTTATGGTTCGAGAGCTGACGCTTTTGCTCCATTAGACTCAGCGACTCTTGCGAGATCCATTGTCTTTGATGGATAACGGATCTAGGACCACAGGCAAAACCCGCTGCTAAGTGCATCGCCTGTTTGATATGAGCCCAATGCTCATCTACATCACTGTTCGTCGTAGATCCTAGCTCATCTGCTAACTTCTGCTCGTAACGGGTGGGTACTTCTGGATCACACAAACGTTGCACGGCTAATCGGGTTTGCGGTTTGCGACGATGAACATGGAGCTGGAGCGAAAATCGCAATAAAACTAATGCATTGTCCGACGCTGCATACGTGGACCAGTAAGATCTACAGTTCTGAACAGAACTGCGCCACCGGTAGCTTACTGTGATATGATCAATTTGACTCACAATACCTGTAGAGTTAGAGCGCCATGTCGCTGTGCGACGAGAGCTGTGTCGGAAATCGGTGCTAGACAAGAACAACCAGTTGTCTGTACAAAACTGGAGAAGCCTATCCCCGTTATCTGTGCGCTCAGCGGGTAAAGCACAACGCCCACGTAAACAGGCTTCTGACACACTGAGTTTGCTAACTTGTGCATTGAAGCCACCAGCTAGCACTACAATGTCAGAACCTTTACTGCTGCGAACGAAGGTGGCGAGTGCATCATAGAACTCATCTTTCTGCGCGTCTGAGCTGCAGTCTGTTGGGGCGTACGCCGAGATCACGAACAATTTGCACTTAACACAACTATCCTTTCGAACGCCAACTGACACTTGGAGTCTCACAGCACATAAACGACTGTTAACAGGGATCCAGTCTAAAAGGGCAGTTTAGCCTTCACAGTCAAGAATGTTCTTACACCACGTTGACCCGTAGCTCGAGCTATTCAGTCTCCTGAGGTGCGCAGGAAATACCTCGATGAGATACCAACAGCAGTTAGCTGAATTACACTGCCCGAATCCTGTATACGCGTTTCACTGAGGCAGCAGACATCAATCTTCAGAGAGTTCATTGTGAGGGCTAGGCACGCCTGCTGGCCGGCCTGCATGAGTGTACGCACGTTGAAGGAGCCAAGGTTTAGAGGCCGACGGGGCTTGAGAAAATGTGAGTTACCAGACAGGATTATTCCCAATGCTGTTTGACAGTGAATCGTTGCTAGTATCGACCGTGTTATCAGTGGGAGCAACATGGGTGGATGGATGGGGCAAAGAGGGGTGGTTAGGGACAGAAGATAAAGTTTGAATAAAAGAGAGGGATCTCTGAGAAGTAGCCCACTTATCACTACCCACTCCGCTCGATGCAATGGGCAGCGTGGTCATGATTATTCCGCGCGATAACCGATGCAGTATGGAGCTTTTTCTATTCGTGCAATTCATGGGAGATGTTGGACGGGTACTGCTAAGGTGTCCAGCCACAAAGCACGTTCACGTGACTCAAACAAGGCTACCAAGTCTCGTAACTGGGATCGACAACTCACACGTGACTTAACCCTATGCGGTATGGGCGTGTCGGCAAGATTTGGCAACTTTGCCGCGGGCTGTGGTTGCTAAATAATAGACAGTGCATACTAAACGATCACCCGAGGCTAATAAACGTCAGGAAAATCTGGAGCAAGTTCTGCCGTTCGATGGCAAGAAATATTCATTGTCGTAACTTGAGATTGTGCGTTCATTGAGGCTTGAATCGTTCCTTTTCCTTTTCACCCTTCTTTTCGCGCGTATTTTCCCCCCTGTAACACGTTCGTGTACACTGTGTTCGGTCAGTTACACGCGGCCACTTCTTTCCGATGAGTCATTCGGGGATAATCGAAAACTCTCCAAACACCGGTATGGGACACGCTTCACAGCCCTAGGGGTTTCCCTTACTTTTCTCACCGATATAACAACCACTGTTTTGGCATTTTCATCCAAATCACAACTTGGTTTCTCACAACTTATCTTTGTTCCTCCGTGCACAGAAATTGCTGAACTGGAACAAAATTCGCGACTCGTTTCCGGTCCGGACTCGGGGTTTGTCGTTGGTCCGGCCGCTGAACTGGCTCAGTTGGCTGCCGCTCCATGGCCCCAACTCCTAGAGGCGAATCGCGCACGACAACGAGATCTCCTAAAGGAGCGCGAACGACATCAGTTTGCCGTGGAACGTGTCACTGGACAATTGGAAAAAGCACGGTAATTTTGCAGCTGTTTATTTTCTATCTCATTTCAAGCCAGCTAGAATCACAAGATAAGGTGCAGTTAGTAAGGAAATACATGCTATTCTTGATAAATGAATCGGTGTAGTTGATATGTCTCAAGTTAGTTGAGATGCACGCCTCACCGTAACAACAGAATGGTTGTAAACAAAACCACACATGGTTCACTGAATGCACCAGGATAAACTTAGATTCCAGCACACTGATGAACAGAGTTCGAACTTTCGTGCTTCCCACCGGAGATACAAATATTCTGGTGAAAGATGTGCAAGTTGGAGTAACCGGGTTGCCAGTGCGCATGAGTTGTCTTATCCAATTCAGAAACCGTAAACGTTAAGTCTAGAGAAATGCTCTACGCTCCCCTGGAGAGATGAATAAATATCCACTTGTCAACGTGCGGTTAATGGTACGTTTCATGATGTAGTAGGCTTCCTTGACTGAAGGAACTGAACGGGTAAACAGGCGGTTGATGGGCGCAATTCAGTCGTTAACTAAATCCTCTGGAATGCTAAATGGAAAAGTGCAGCGCAACCAATTAAAAGATGCGTTTCATCCTATCCTGTCCCTTCTGCCTTTTGGATCGGGGGCGGGGGGGGGGGACTGATAACGTAGTTTCCTTTATCTCTGTCGTACATGTATGATGATATATTGCTCGAACTTCATGATGGACGTGCACCGCTTTTCTGACATCTCCGCAGCGAGGAGGCCGTCCAGCTAGAGGCTCGAGTAAGTCAAGAACTGAACAGGCTGTTGACCAGTCTGGAGGCTGCAAACGTGACCAGGCGACAACAACTCCGTTCGTTAAGTCCACCAACGGCCTATCCTCGGGCATCCACTTCGACCTCGGCCGACGGGGTTGCTATTTGAAACACACGAACACCGATATCAACCAACCTCATCTGTAGACTTATTCAGATCTTGGTCTTAGAAGTCTCCTGTATACATCTACTTTCTTCCTCTCGATGTTTCTTTGTTCTTTCATGATCTCCAGCGAAACCGTTCCGCCCTACTTCAGTGATTTGCATTCATGCGTATGCGACGGTTTCGCTGTACCCCATGTACAGTACCCATTGTTGGTTCTTTTTTATAGCTACACATATCATGCTTCTTGCTTGACTTGCTCCCAGCATCTTTCCAAGGCGCAATGTTGTGATATGCATATTCGTGGGTTTCTGTTCGTATTAGGATTAAAACACCGATGTATTTTGCACGAGGCCCAATTCAAATTCGCGTTTTATCTCGTTCTTCCTCACTGGAAATCATGGACAACTGTGCCCAGCAATGTGCAAGGGAAATTCACACCTCCATTAGTTTGCCGCTTGTCGCAGTTGACCAGAGACGTTTATTTCTACTGAATAATTGAGTTATGTAAATACGGTTGTCTGGATTACGTCCTACACTGTGCCATTCGATACATCCTACCCCTCTCGCCTTGTAGAAGAAAAACGCCGTCTAATTAATTATTGTTTTTTAGGGGAACTAACCCGCACGTAAATCCGTGTTCCAGACATATTAAAATTTAGTTTAGTGGTTGATCCTCACTAGATATTTGTGCAGTTGTCCCATTCTTATTGGGGATATTTGATAGTAATGTAATGCTATAGCGACAGAAAGCCAACGCGTGGGAGATAGTTGTAGTGATGACGTGGGATAATTCAAAGTAACACACGCGGCTATTTCAATTATTCGTTTTCTCGCTCGCACAATATCAAAATCGATCTTCATGCAAAGTGCACATTCCGGCTCGTTTTTTGGCCATTTATTTGCTGGTGTCGAGGTTCTACTTCTGTGTATTATTCTTGCTGATTGGTCATGACTGACGTCCTCGTCTGAAGCTCGTGTGAGCCATCCTTCTATTTTGTCTCTCGTGGGGTTCACTTAAAATCGTCACGTCTCGTAGTTAGTTGAGTCAATCAAATTCACAGTCCGCCACCGCTTCCCGTTGCCGCAGCAGCCTCGACCACAATACAGTACAGTGTCCAGCCTCAGGCCTCAGCTGACTATAATTTTTGATAATTACTGTGAATACGGGTTAGTCGTAAAATGAACAATGGAATGATTCGCTGTGGCTCGGTGATGGGTAATCCTAACACAGAACTATTGAGTCAGCTGAGCTTTCTCGCCCATTTTCAAAAATGGAGTTCAGAACTGGCAAAACTCAAGACAGTTATGGCGTGGTTCGAACCGGTGTTTGTGCTGATTTGAAAGAAAAATGGCAGGTCCTTTTGCAAAAACCTCAGAGAAATCAGTTTGATGAGCGTCGAATCGCGAATTTTCGCCGGCATCCCAGTTGTCCATTCCAAACAGTGCACCTGTATGTTACCGGGCACGTACCCAGTCGCCAATAGTGGAACAGTCATTCCCGCAGTTGACCGTGAACCAGGTGGGCTCACGAAATAAGCGGTCGTGGACGTTCAGCGGCAGTGTTCGAGGATGCTGTTGATTTCCGTTTGGTTCGCTCTAAAAAATCACAAATCTGCTGATGGCACTGTGACGTGACCAGTATGGCCCGCTACTAAACGAGGCCATAGCTCTCTCTCTGGTGTTTTACTTATCCGACAAGGTTTCCAGAAGTAAATAATCATCATCATCGTACAGCGTTACGTAGTAGGGCAAGCCCCACTGACCACTGCCTTTCTCACCATGTTGCACATTGAATTAAAAAGTATGAATATACAAGATAGACAGGGACTGGACTTACATGGGTGGGAAAAGGAAAGAATGCCCTAGTAGCCAACACACGGAATACATAGTCTAACTGTACAAACAAACATCGATCAGTCATTCTGATTCAGTTCTGTTCACGGTTCGCAGCCATATCCTTCAGTGTCTCCAGCCAACTGGTCGACGGATCTTTTGGACCCCAACCACGAAGACGTGAAGCACCTACTTTTCCTAAGTCTGCTGTACATTTTCTCACTCCTCACTGTCACGTCATCTGTTGACCTCCACGTGGTCTCTTCCACTCTCCAGGAGGAACGGAGAATAGGACACGGTACGGTAGACGTGTTTGACATACGTAACACATGCCCCAAACAACGAAGTCTACTAATTTGCATACGCTGTGACAAAACGTTCTCTTAATTAGTACCCAATACTCGATTTCTGACCTCAGCATTGCTCACTTGGTTATTCCATCCGACCTTAGCGATACTACGTAAACATCGGTGGTTAAAAACCTCAAGACGATGAATATCTTCAGCACGCAGACCCAAAGTCTCGCAACCATACAACAAAACTGAATGCACTGCGGCACAGTATACACGATCTTTCAACTTCAGTGAAATATCAGATCGGCGCAACAAGTGCTTCACTCCAGCGTACCGTGCTCCAGCCTTGGATATGCGCGTGCTCACCTCTACTACAGTGCTCCCATCGGTCGACAAGCTGCTGCCGAGGTGAGTGAAGCGGTCGACAATTGCTGGCACCTCCCCATCGAGCATCATGCTCGGAATCGTTGACGTCCAGTCTGGCAATATCGTCTTATAAGACAGAAGCAAATAAAACATATAATGGTCTACCTGCTAATGTGGACCAACGCCACTGCCTCACAGGAAGCACTTGGCTGCGCAGATACTAGGATTTTATCCTTGATTAAAAAGGTCTACTCTGAATTGGGTGACCGGGTAGTGAAACAACCCAAAATGCAGATAACTACGGACGACATCAGTGATGAAATGACTGACTGTTGTACCTCCCAGCTCCCATTTTACTTATTGTTCTTGCGTTTGCACCATGCTTGATTCCAAGCCGGTGAAAAAAAACCTCGCTGACATAATCCTAAAACGACTACCCAGTGCGCGTGAAATCCGATCAGTTTTCGAACTCGGTTGGTTTTGTGTCGAACATATCTTTACCGTGCGACAGACCTCTTACCGCATGCATACCCTCGGTAAGCCTACTATCATGATCCTTCTTAATTTAGACGTATCTTTCGACCCGATCGAGCGCATAGTTCGCTGAAAGATGCGCTGGAGAAATTTACCTCTCTTTTCATTATGTAAGTGACCAGCGAAAGCCGAGTTCGTGCTTGACAATCTTCAGCTGCAATTTACCGCGATAACGTGTTCACCGGGCTATCCACAATCACAATTCCTGGTCAATTTTGTAATTCAAATGATTGTAAGATACTCCGTTTCCTGTGAGAACATAGTGATATTGGTCTTTTTGATGGGTCAAAGGATTTAGATTACGCTTCTGAGTTGTTCTAAGTAAGATTTTTAAAATAGTCTGAAGAACAGCGTTACACTTCAGGATGTATTAATGTACCTCCAAAGTGTTTGGGTGCAGTGTCGAGGTGATGCAAAAGAAAGTGCATTTCACTTTTGTAAAACTCTGTCAAAAGGCTAGTACAATGTGTGACTCTTCTCATCTCTCCGTCACGCAAGGTGGTGTTCTCAGCCGCCTGGTCATGCGACTGGTATTGCTCGCCCGACCGGAACAAGGGTCGTCGTTCCATCTGCAGTGTAATGCACTAAATGTTCAGAAAGCTCTTTTTCCAGGATTCAAACCAAGTACGGCAACAGTGACTCGAACTCTCGGAGGGTTACTTCACGGCGCACTGTTTAAAACAGTATTACGCTCCGACCAACCATTCCTAAGTGTACGACTACACACTGTGCCTGTGTGAAAACATTCCGGTTCCGTCTCTGAATTTTTGAATTTGAAATCTGTTTAAACAGTGCCGGATGTATACTCAGGAAGAAAGTGGAGATGAACCTATTTTCTGGTGAACAGCGCGATTTTTAGATGGACACAAAACACAGCAACTAGGAGTGCACAGCTTTGCAAACAATGCACCGCAATTCTCCGCAACACTCAACTCGGGTATTGTAGAATCCCGTAGTTCTACGGAACACGCGTCTCTCGATCATGTGTAATACACGACATACCATTAAACTCACCCTGTTTTTCTGTCATAACTTTTAAACCAAACTATTTAGGGCGACGAAATTTGGCACGCTGATGTATCAACTCATTGGGACATCAGATGTGAAGCATGAAACCGATAAATCGATTCATCCCGGAAAAAGTGCCTGAGGATGCGAAATGCCATTAAACCCATCCCTAAACGAATGTCAAAAGCACCGCATTGGCTTGCAAATGCGATGACCTTCGTCGTTAATCTCTCTCTTTCCAATACTCAGGAATGTGTTCATGTCGGCTGTGATTTGTGAAAGAAGTTCACCGAAATTATGCATTCTGATTAGGAAACAGAGAGCCGTCGTTTATCAAAACAAGAATGGCGTTGAGTTTAAGTTTCTCTGAGCTGGAACAACGAAACATGGTCGCATACAGACTCAAGATAGGCATATCGTAGATTTCCAGATCAACGATAGTTATTCGTAACTTTTTCAATCAATATATCGCCAAGATAAAACGTGGAATCTGAAGGAAAATCTCCGAGCGGGCCACGAGAGGACCCTTACGCGGTGATTCGAACCAACTTACAAGCGTATCAGAGCCGTACAGACCGTTACGGCTGAACGTAAACATTCGGCATGTACACGAAACTGGGACATTTGGTTCTTAACTTGACGGTATTATCGTAACGACTCTCGGTAAGATCACCTCCATCGAGAGAAATAAAGTTTCTTTATGGAGTAGAAACACGTTTCTCAAGCAGAAGCGTCTTCAAAGTCAAAACATTCGTTCAAACAAATAAATCTGGACTGTTCCATTACGAAATACCGCAGATCTATCTTGTGAAGCAACCGTAAATCAACAGACAAAAGCAAAAGACGAAACGGTTTTGTTGGCTTTAATCGACTAATTGGACATATGGCGAAAGTAGAAAACTAACAGCGCGTTAATATTTATAAAAATAAAAGTTCTCAGAACGTCTGGTGGTGGAATATGGATGTTCAAAGTCTACTACGGCCTACTCATGGTATAATAGGGACCTACTTTTGTTCTGTAAATGAAGAGGAGAACCACGGTTCGACGTTCGGCTTCCGGTTCGGTTTTCAGAACAAAAATATTCAACTGCAGTGGGAGGTTCCGAGAATAATTTCCGTTTCTGTTTTGTAGGTTCTTCCCACGTGTGCCTATTTATGAAATAGTGAGTCCATGTTAACCAAAAATGCCGAGAGGAACTGTCGGAGATCCAACGAACCCCCAGGCTCACGTTTAACAGGACCGAGCCAGACGTTAAGGTTTGCAATGCGATATTTCTGGGGAAAAACTGAGTAAGCGCATAAATGTGACAATAGCTGTCCAGTGTGATTCACTTCGGTCACTGAAACGACGCACAAGGCAACCGGTAGGGGAACAGCGTCGGAGGTTGGTAACTGAAACCGACGATTTACCCCCGCCGGAGTAAACACAGCCCGGGTACGCAGATCAGTGGCCTTAAGCGAACACACGAATGGTTCCAATCAGCTCGACATCCTAGAGGTGCAACAAAATCGACCGATGATTCCGCTTCTATCGACAAGAGCTACCAGAAACTCTTGCGATAGTTTGTGGTGTGCCGAAGAATGCTGGAAAGACCGAGTACAATACAACTGTTATTCGAGAGTGAGCAAAACAATATCGGCTCGCAGAGTGCAAACATAGACAGTCTGAGTAAACAGGGCAAATCATTGGTAACCCAACGCATTCAAAGCCACTTCACTGCATTCTTCCAAGTACGAAATGCAGACATCCCGAATTTCATTGGAGTCAGAGAGGCGAAATCGCAGACACCCTCAAGTCAGCAGGGTTTTTTTTAAGTCCGTTTTCGTTTCGACGTCATAAGCAACTGCCATGACCGCAGTACATACATGTTAGCATGTAGCGGAGAGTTCCGGAAAAAAATGTGCAAACCGATTCCGTATCCAAATCTTCACCAGGAAAGAACCGTTATATATAGAGTTTATTCCCATTCCACTCCTGGATGACAGAAACCACGCATATTATCCCAGTCTGTATTGAATAAAGAACAACAACTTTGACTTCAAAAGTTGAACACATCCTGCGCGTGGGTTGACGTCATATTCCATAGCAAATCAAATCAGTACGGGACTCTGTTCCCCACTTTAAAGAAAGTGACGTCAGACCCCCGGTTTATCATCGAACTGAGTTGACATTTGACGAGAAGTAATCAGACGCCAACACGCCTGATTTTGTTTGCTACTTTTCTTCTGCTTACTGTGTTTTGCTACCGACTAATATTCAGTAGACAGACCATACCATAGACTATAAACAGAGTCTGCAACCTCATTGGTCGGTTGTTCTCCTCAGCTTCGTGTGGCCAGTCATTTCCAGTTCGTCTACTTTTCCTCGGTCCACCACGCGACGCCTTTTGTCTAGAACTAAAGCTAATCACTGTGAATGCAGATCCAGCATGCTCCCCATTTTTCTTTTTTATCATTAACGTTTAATGGATGTAATTACTTCACTATTACAGAACCGCACCCCTATTGAGAATTTCGACTGTCTTCTGAAGTTTCGCTGAATTCAGACGCATTTATTCGGGTAATAAACCACATTAGATCGTAAATCGTTGATCTGTTGTTTACAGAAATAATGGAACAATTCTGCATTCAGACAACAAACTGCAAAATAACGATAGCAAAAGTTCACCCCCGCTGCAATTTAAAATATATTCGAGTGACCTGACAATAATCGATTGTATTTTTAAAATTTCTACGTAGCCACATACTGGAAAGTGTTGTCAAAAAAGGCGAATCTAAATACACAATGGAGCTCAAGTGATTGTCCACATCACAGAGTAGCATGATGGGAACAAACATCTCCGCATTGGAATTCTTGCTGGATAGTTTCTCTGAGAGCAACACGATCATTGAAAAATGTCCCAAATACAAATGAATTGTATATAAACAAGTAAACGGCACAACTCGCACCGAGCATACAATTTGACGATAACAGAATGCACCCGAGTGTTTGCCATAAACAAACGACAAATTAGCAACAAGAAGCAGATAATAACTGATCGGCTGTGACAATACGCACTGTCAGCTATTTAGTCATCTGAGGTATCTAATCACGGAGCGGTTGAACCGCGACCCCGAGACAGGGATCCAAAAACTGACCAACCATAACCATTCTCAGCAGTAGGTAATTTCGGTCAGATGGGGCAATGATGCCACCGCATAGTACTGGCGTTTTGTGTTATGAGGAAGGTGGACACTGAAATGTACAACTCAACGAAAACGAGAGCTTCCTCCTATCCAAAACGATGAAGCCCTCACGAGTGTAGGAACGCCACAGGGATAAAATATGCCAGTAAAGGTGAAGAAATTCATCGCATGCAAAAACTCCCCCTCAACATACCAATCATTTCAACGAGCCAAGCAGGGGGGTTATTGGCTTCCCTGCGAGGATGTCCGTCATTAAAAATTCATCTGCAAATACAGTAGACTGCAAGGTATTGACCCAATGAGAAACAGGTTCTTACATTGAAATACACAACATGGGCTACAATATTGTCCTGCACATTTGCTTTTTCATCATCGCCATGGACCATAAAGCTCGACTGAAAAACCACAGTGTATAATGCCCTCCAACAAAGCTTCACTACCCGAGCTGGGCACGGAATACGTGAAACACCCTACTAATAAGTGCTGTAATGTAATTTATCCCTATTTACCAGTAACTCACTAGTATGTTTTCGCATTAGTTTAGTCACTACTACTTTTCACGACGACTACTTACTGAATGAGGTCGATAAAAGCACGGATAAGAGACAGACAAATCAAGGGTCACTGTAGAAGTTCAGAAATCAGGAGACTTCCGAAGATAATGCATCAAGATGCTTTCTCTGCCAAAGAATTTCTGCAGACCGAGAATCCCAAGCTTCTTTTGCGTGGCATAATGCATTTGTGGCCAGAAGCCCAAACACATGATAAAGTCGAACTACCCAAATGCTACATTTATACATCGCTCTCTAACGACAGTCCTTCTTCATACTCCCCCTGTTTCTGCAGAGCCTGAACTCCACTTTACTCCAGACATTTCTAAAACTCTTCACAAATCCAAAACACCGTTGGCTATTGGTCCTGATACTGATGGCCTTCCTCCAGCAATTCGCAAGTATGGTGCTGCTCAACTTGCCATACTGATCATAATTTTAATTAATAAGTCTCTATCCAAATGTTTGGTTCCCGATCTTTGACGACCAGTTACCATCTTTCCAATTCCTGAAGGCACCATCTCCTCTGGCGGAGTTGAACGTTTTCGCCTCATTGCCCCGACATCTACCCTCCTTGAAGTCACTGAAACGGTTGTTTTCACCTCCCATCCAAACGCACTTGAAAGAACCACTTGGCTTACAAACCCAAAAGATCCATCCTTGATGCTGTATCCCGCTTGATCCATTCTATCACCGAATCTTTTAACAACTCTGAGCGATCTGTCCGCTGCGTATTCCTCAATTATTCATCAGTATTTGATTCAATACCCCGATCTCGTCTTCAGAAATACTACAAGAACCAAATGCATAATCAACATGCTTGCGCCGTTGACCAATTGATAACAACGTGAACAGAATTAAACGATTAACTGCTAAAAATATCTCAGCAGACAACAGTAACCTAGAAATGCATAGGGAAGGACGGTCGTGAACTGCGTCATCAAACGTGCTTGATCCGATAAGAAAAACAGTAAGTGCTAGCAGCGACTGAAAATTGCTAACCTAATTGCGTCAAACTAATTTGCAAACGGCTTCAGTTCTCAAAAAGGGCAGCTATCATTCGGATCCCTGTATTATTAGCCGCAGTGGTTACCGTGTTTCACAAATCTCAAGAGCAAAAGATGTCTCCTCATTAGGACACTTTCAAGGTCACGACGAAGCAGACGTACTTCACAATTCCAACCAATAAACTTATTCAGTTGCTTTCCCGTCCTGAATGCATACAGGAAATCGGAATTGTTTCGCGACTGTTGATCCTGTACCCACTAAAAAACACCATCAGCTGAAGTCATGACACAAAGAGGGTGATGCAGTCTAACTACGATCCGATTTTGGTTAACCCAAAGAGTTGGTTTCCTAATATCAGCTCCTTGAGTGGACAAAAGTCACGAGGGAATATGGAATAAGAGCTATTTTATCATACACGCGTCCTAGGTAAAATAACCAACGAACCACAATAGCCGTCTTCCATTACGATTTCGTTTGG
The DNA here is from genome assembly GCA_948099385.1 of Fasciola hepatica. Taxonomy (NCBI): domain Eukaryota; kingdom Metazoa; phylum Platyhelminthes; class Trematoda; order Plagiorchiida; family Fasciolidae; genus Fasciola; species Fasciola hepatica. The sequence continues at coordinate 2,790,476 of CANUEZ040000033.1, read as the reverse complement.
CTTGCTGGTTCCTAAACTCTTTGAAAAGTTCATGGATCATAACAGCCCGGTGTCACCGCGTCACCAAAAATGAAAACATTGAGGCCACTGCATCTCGATTCAAACATCAAACTGTAACAGTTTTGGTCCTAATCAGTTCACGGCGATCGGCAACAATAAATTGTATAAACACTAACGGCAAACATAGTGCCAACATAACAAAAGTTACAAAGATGGCTGGTGGGAGGTACAACAGAGTATAACAGTCCATCTTTGTACCACAGATGTCTTCCGCGGTTGACCGCATTAAGGACTGTTGTACTAGTCGGTTGCCCAGTCCAGATTAGGCCTGTTTAGTCGAAGATGCACTTCTAGCCTTTGCACAGCAAAGCGCTTCCTGCAAGGCAGCAGCGCTAGTCCAGATGAGCCGGGTAAGAAAAGCACTACATGGAGCTATGGCCAAATTTAGTGGTGAGCTACATCCACCACGTCACCGAAAATGCATGCGAATACTGATAGGTTGAATGTCACTGATCATCGAGTAAATCAAACATTCATGTCCAGCCATGACTGGACAAGGAAACCTGGCAATTACTAAGCAACAAAGCTCTTCAGGGAGTTTGTTTTGGTCGTTATGCTCTTCTGTTGGATCGCCAGCAGACAAGCCTGATTTCCTAATAATCACCGTCCCGAACTGGATGTGATTATTCATCCGTGAGCATGTGTGATGAAATTCAGATCAAGCCCATTGACTTGTTCGCTAATTTGTCCTGAATTCCTAAAACCTAACCGCTTGTTAATGAGACGGATTGGGCTGAAACACTATCACTATACCACCAATATTCGGGAACTAACACATCTGATAGGCCTATAATTCGAAAAGAAGGAATTTTTGGGTCACACGATGACCCGGTGAACACAAGACATCATGTGAACATTGTCAGACAAGAGAATTGCCGTCAGGCAATAATCGCAAACAAGCAACACTCAAACAACTAGAAAAAGACAAAGTGGCCATAAGAAATGGTAAAATGTGGATGATTACATCGATTCCTTTAGAGATGTACAATGAACAGAGACATCTTACTCAACTGAATCTCATGTTGCAAAGCGAGACGGGCATGTGAAACGGGGAAAGCATCTACTTGATATTCTTTGTGAACATCAATGAAGAGACGGTATTGCTTGGCAAATTTTATTGGAAAATTGTCAAGTCCACATGCAGGTGTAAATCATGATGAGATAACGCTCTAAGAAAGCCAACGAGTGTTAGCCACGACGCATGCAATACTATACACACCGAAACAATAACTGCATTGGCACTAGGGGGAAACAAACACAACTGGCACCCTCATCGGATGGAATTCCTATCGTTTTTCACCTTCCTTATTTTACCAGGTAACGAGAACAAAACAGTAGGGCAACTCGGATTTTCTTTGGAACGATTCTCCATGTGACTTGGAAAAACCGTACAGCAACTATAAAACGATTAAAAGTCTAGGTACAGTTCAACAGATTAAAACCTTTGTTGTTTTGCGCGGAAGCAATGGTTTTCGGACCAACAAAAAACCAACTTTTTGACGCTTTTGCAGCATCGCTACTCGTGAGTAATATACATTGCAAGCCCAAATCGACATCCAACTGTCCCAACTTAATATGAGAAACAAAGCGAAACGAACTTCGATGACATATGAACGCTAGTAGTTGAGTTCCAACCTACGATCACGAGTCTACCCTGATGACGAACATCAACCACGTCCCACTCAATGAATTCTCATGTAAATTGCCGCTGTTTCTTAGTGTAAATATCATACGCTATAATCAACGTTGCAGTAAACCCCTGAGACCGTTATCGCGGATAGGCATACAGCATCAAACGATATCATTGTGCAAACTAAATATTAATTAGAATCGTAGCCCATATAAATATGGAAGACGAAAAGCAAATATGCTTAATAAGGAAAAAAGAGAAAAGGCAGAGATATGAGCACTGCCTTCATCCTCGCCATTTCGTACACAATGAAATACCATCGACCCGTGTCACATTATGCCTTAAGGACAGCCTCTGATAAACAACCATCAGATTAGCGTTAGCGTGACAGATTCCAAGCAGGTCAGTGCCTAATTTTTGATTAGTTTTTTTTGCCAGTAAAGAACCTCGTTTTGTATCTGAATGATTTCTGCCAGAATCTCACGGTTTCGAAATATTTGAGTGAGTCAGAGTAATACTATCCAGAACAAATCCGACAGTGGTCACAATCTAGTGTACGGAACGGGACGCTAAGAAGCTGAGGAGCAGAGAAGCAGAGTCGTAGACCGGAACCACGTGGACTGGGGTTGTTTGTAGCTGGTATCCTTTCGACCGAGTGGTTACACAATCGCGGATCATAAGTGAGTTATCCTTCTTAAGGTTTTAATCGTAAACAACCACTCGATTACAGATGAAGCTTCAGCACGTCGATCTGCCTTTGGCTTGTCGCTTGTTTAGTGGGCGTAACCAAAGTATGTCGAGTGCTGACAGCTGAAGTCGTGCAGAAGACAGACAACACAAAAGGTGAGCGACCACCTGACGCCCTTCTGAGGATGAAACCAGACAATCAATCTCGATAGATCGGGAGGGATGATCGCCACGTGGGATGACGAACTACTACTCTTAGCGGAATGAACTTATTGTGACCGAAAAAAGATACCGAAGATGGTTGGTAGATTCAAAATGATTCGTACGTAGGTTACAGCAGCGAACGAAAACAGTCTCGAAATTCAAAACCGAAATAAGTTCAATCAACAAAAACCACTACAACAGGTAAGTTAAACACTTCTGGTTAAAACAGTAAACGAAAATACCGCACGTCGCGTTCACCAACTTCATATGAGATTGTCGTGCAACTAACCGGAATCGATTTCCTATCGAGCTGTGTTGGGCAAAATCGTTACCCCATTGGCTACTGTAAACGTTCCCGACATAGACGAACTCAAAGCGGTTGACAGAATATCACATCGAGGAATGCAGATCCACACCATTGCAGATACGCTCAATTGTATACGAAGCACCAACTGGTGCTGAAAACCTAGGTTTGCTACGTCTTGTGAATTTTACCAGTTCCTGTTCCGATTAAGTCACTGAGTCTTGGACCGATGGTGTCTCCTTTTTGTGAAAATCCTGAAAAGTTCACAATTCACCTTCATACCAACTCAGTCGATTACAACTTAAGGCATTATCACGTGGCTTTGATCACTATTCGAATCACAGGCTACGTTTGCTTTTCTTGACCAGCTATCGAACCCTGAGAAAGTACATCAAGACGTAGTGGGTTGACTTAAGGTGCAATTGGTGAATCTGGAGCACCAATACAGGACCACTCGCGCAAAACGAAATACGCTGCTGACTAAGGAACACATAGGCGCACCTAAACAACTGAAACAGAATCCGGACATTTCAATCTTACGTCTAAGTAAAGGATACGGAGTGGTAGTGAGGACAAATCGTCATACAACGAAAAGGCGCTGACTGCTCTCATGGATGAGACGAAGTTTAGGCTGGACTTCTCTCAGTATGATCCTCAAGAATTAGAGAAAAATTTGCACCGAATTGAACACGTTACCAGAAACAAATCTGATGTCGGAATCAGCAGCTGGAAATTTAGGACCAACTAGAACCCGCATACCAAAAATTTACAGTTTTCCAAGACAATATAAGACAGGTGTTCCAGTACGACCAATTGTAGGCATGATCAATTCACTCCAAAACGTCACAGCCAAACGGTTAGCTGAATTGTTGAAACTAGTCGGATATTTAATTGCAAACTGTAACGTGAAAGACACCTTCGTAATGTGCTAAAAACTCAAGAATCAAAACATTACAAACAAAAATTTCTTCACGCTGGATATAAGTTCCCTATTTGCTAATATTCCGCCCAATGAAACTACTCGGTGATTTCTCAAACTGCTGAATTAAACAAACAATTTTGGATTACCTGCTGATGAGCTAGCACGACTGTCTACTTCTGTGCACATCAAATGTGCGCATCTTTTTTCTCAACGAAGGATTCCGAGGTACAGATCGGGTGGCTACAAAAAGTCCCTTTGAACCTATTCTGGGAGATATTTTTTTGGTCGCTTGGAGCGAAAATTGCAGCAGATTTCAAAACTTGATTTCCACTGCCGCTACGTCGACGACATATTTATCACCAGTGGCAACAGCAGCGATGCCGATGTTAGTTGATCACTTTGATAAAGTCGACCCAAACATCAAAATTACCAGGACGGCGTAGTAGTAAAAAATCACATCTTTCGGGACATACATTACTCTCCGAACAGGCGGATCCATTCGGAAATCAGTCTACCGGAAAAACAAGGTCCGAACGATATCTATGTTTTACAAGCTGTAAACCCACCAAATATAAGACCAGCCTCATTCGAACGCCATTTCACAGAGCACGTGGGGTATGCACAGAAGATACATTATCTGATGAGTATGAAAAACTAACCACAACTCTACAATTCATTGGTCAGCCAACCAATGGGTAAGCGCCCGCGTTCAGTCATCAAGCGCACTCACTACGCAGCCGATCCAGTTATCGTCACCATAATCAAATGGATACCAACACCGTCGGTGAAAGAGCCACTGCCTCCCTGTGTCAAATCAAACTGCGTTTATCAATGCATATGCGGATGCTCAGCAGTCTACATTAGGCAAAACAGAGAGACAACTGTGTCACCGAATACGTGAACATATGATGTGGCCCCAAAAGGCAATGAATAATCAGTTTATAATGATTGCTTCATCAACAAAACCAAAAGCAACCAAACCACCAATTGCGCAAATTCTGACTAGGCAAAAACACGGTGTGAATCCACGCAACTCGTTTAAAGTCGCATAATACACCACAAACACGAGACTGCATCGATAATATTAAGACCCTAGACATTCTCAATTTCAAACCCAAATCGTGCAAACAGCTTGAAGGGCTTGTCAGCTTCACCCTGCCCTGGTGACCTAACAAATGACACCTCCCCCCCCCCTCTCACTCATTCGTGTTCGTTCCTATCACTCATCATTCACACCAACCTTGTCTCAGTTGCACTGATCATTTTACTGACTATGAGAATCCCACTGACTGCAGTATGCACGTGTACAGATGCAGTGAAATGGTACATGATAAATTGTGGAAACCTTCATTTATGGACACTCTTCAAATTTCATTCTTGTCTATACTGATTCACCGGGAGCAGACTTTCAGGATAGCCATTTCTGGGAAATTAGCACTTATACACACCAAACACACGATGTGAAGGTAACCCTGGCACAAGATGCGGTAAGATCAAACAAAATAATTATGTTGGGACAAACGTTTTTCGCATGATTTCGTAACTCCTAAGCTCATCGATTTGACATCTTTCAGCTACGCAAAAGTGAAGCATGGTAGGTCCCAAATAAATCGAATGGCAATTGCTGCACGGATACAAAACAACAATACGGATTAGCTGATTGCAAAAAACCCCGTTGGGAAAACTCAGTTGGGGCATCGAGATCGCATCACGAACGTAAATGTTTACGCATGGCCAATGGATAGTAAAAGACGGAAGGCCAACGAAATCATGGAAAATCGTCGACGAAAACACAGGGTTTTAGCACGAACAGCAAAAGAAACGAATATGGTTTGCGAATGTGTCAATAAGAAGCCTCTCATTCGCTTTCCGTTACAGAATAGTAGTAGTAGCAGACCCTCCTTTGGCTCATAGGTAGTCATGACTACCGTATATTGATCAAGGTGGTCAAATGACTTTTGAGCTAATTACCCCACGACAAAGAAACCCTGGGATCGAGTGTTATTCAGTGAAGCATGAGGACATAGTCATATGGCACGTCCTAGGGTGTATCACATTCGGGGTTTGGTTAAGACCATATAAAATCACAGTTCTCCGCTGCTAAGCATTAGAAAAACCCTGAGTTTTTATATCCAATGAGAAAACTAACAAGCTATGTTTCAACTACATATTCCAAATTCTGGTTACTGTTACTTAGCGCACATCTGACCAAACCGACGAATCTCTCATAAAAATAATGGTTATAGAAATGGCCAAACCGTTCGTACCAGCCGTGTTCTTCTAACGACCTAAAGAACAACCTAATTATGCAATTCGTGAGGCAGTAAACTGAGATACCACTAGGGTAAAAAGATAAGCGTGGATAAAAATGTGGACACAAAGTAGTCACTCAGCTGCCGAACCACGTTGGTAGCCCGTCAAAGTGTTTTCGGTTTAAAAATAAACCATAATAACAAGAATGTCCCACGAATTGGATAACCACACGACGCACTCACCTGGCGAACAACGCAGCCGAGACATCTGCAACGCACCGGTACCCTTCAGACGGCCTCATTGTTCTGCCGGTTGCGTGGGAGGGATTTGCTAGTGTGGATCTGACCAATCACTGCTACAGTCGCTATATGGAGGCGGACTGTCATCGAATTGGCTGTCCGCCTGGAACTGTCATATGACAAACACCACAATTCGACCTTCAGTGCATTGTTGTGATTGGCTCTAGCGGCCTGGGCCACGAGACGCCTGAGTCACATGCTCCAAGCTTAAACAAATGGTCTTCTCTGGGCCTGCTTACCACGCGATGCTGCCCGTGCATTCACAATGGAGTTTCGAGTGCGTCACTGCTACGCGGCATGCTAGGGTGTTAAAGTCATCTGTCCCGATTTTTTCTTCGTATGATCGATCGACTACCGCGGAAGCCTGAGACACCTGACGAGAGCAAAATGAGTCAGCGGCTAATGTCCGTTTTCAGGTTATGCCGTATGGTTGTAGGTAATTTGGTGCATCCATCACAATCATCAACGCAAATCCCGTCAGTGTTCAATGAGTATCTGGACACAAAATTCGCATTTCTTGGAATCCTGCTACATTGTGTCTGCTTGTCTACTGTTTGCAATGGTAAACTCCATGCAAAAAATATTTAGTTACTTCACACTTTTGCCGACTAAAGGGGCTAAATTTCTGCGGCACTCGATTTCTTAGTGGGCAGTAAGAGAGCAGGAACGAGAACATTGGTCCATAAGATTGTGGTAGCGGACAGAATTAGCCGATGAACATTTAAAGTCTCAACCCAAGGTAGTTTGCTTCATAAAGCAGGTAGTTGGAGTCAAAGCGGATTTGCCATACAGATTTTGGTTTACGGCCGGTTTGCTTCAAGATACAGAGAAGCCGACTGGGAAAATTTGTGACACTGAGGTAGTGATGCGCCGAATTCCATGTATGAGTCTAGCTCAGTCAGTATGATGAACCCTTCGCCCTTGATAGATATGCAGTGTTTTCTTTAAGCCACGGCCAATAGTAGTCGAAGTGAAAGTCAGCTGGGTGGTGGTGGTCGTCTGAGGCCCAATGTTCTAACTCTGTCACAAGGGTCGCTGTCATACATCATCAATCACTCAGTTTCAGGAGCATAACTGGGGGGGACTCTGTGACATTGAAGTAGGTTCTTGGGACCATAATACATTTTTCCGCATCAAAAACAGGAAAAAAATTTCACCGTAGCCGTTTCTTCTCGGTCTCTTTGAGAGTACTGAATTAAGGTTCTGGACTGACGAATGATCACTACATTCGTCACTAATCTTGTCCAATTCTTAGTTTCATTGGACAGTTCATTTTTTTCTCCGACTGGAAAATAGCCAGCCAATTAACCGGGAAATTGTTAGGCTCAAAGAAGAAAACCGAGTTTCATCATCCTGTTAGTTTATTCCTTGATCAACTGGACTGAACATGAGGTTAACTGAAAACGACGATTAGGTTGTTTCAGTTTCGTCGTGAAAATGAAATTATTGGAAAAAAATGACAATAAAATAATTTGGTGAACCTACGTCGCTTACAGAAAACTACCGGTAGGTCAAATTCCACCCGGTAGAGTCAATACTGTCCATGGTAAACTAAGGCGGATCTTTTCATAATAGCAGAGTACTTCATTATTTCTTGGTTAAACCTGATTGGTAAGAAAGTGTGAACCTTGGAATGTTAGTCAAAAACAGGGGCTAGATTACCAGGATGAGGAAAGCCCCTGTTGAAACCGAAAAAGTGCGAATTAGAACAACAATGACACTGAGCAACGGTATATCGGAAACTACAAAAAACTTCTTGACTTGAGTTGCAGACACAGCCGTCGAAGTGAGTACGATGGGTAGTTTGCAGGCGGACTGCGCAGTCACTTGATTGCAGGGACTGATTTGCAACATAAAATCCTGCTTCAAACTGACCTGACTGCTCAGCACACTCGTGGTATTTGTGTACAGTACCAAGATGCGAAAAGTTTATTTGTTGCATTGGAGTCGTTATAGTTCGCATATGCCAAGTACTTAGGCGATCTACGCAACTAAGATTTGCCACATTCGGACGCGTCAGCTGATTATCTTGGAAGTCATACGCCAATCCAACGATTACATAATCCGAAATCAGTTTTCAACCATCCCAACTTGAGGAAGTGCATTTCATGCGGTCGGTTTGATTAAGGTTTCTCATGTCTACACAGACGAGTTGTATGTGGTGCCTGTGGTAAGATTAGTCACATTAAAAGTGCCTGTAAAGGTAGTCCCGCCTGTCCATTGACGACTCATTCATCTCACGACACTTCTCAGCTTGAGAACAGTTTTCTCACACTTGCATTGGGTGTTCTACCGGAGAGCAACAACTACACTTTTATTGCTGAAACCCAGAGTGCAGAATCAGTCATTTCCCGATAAGCTCCTAATTGTTCAATATCCAACCCTTGGGGGTATACAAAGCATTTACTTCACTTCACTATGCTTGACTTTTTCCCCTGCCAAGAGTAATGCAACGAAACTGACTATTCGAAGTAGTACTGGGCGTAAACTCACGACTGGTGGTTCTTGTGTGATCTCAATTCAGTTGCGTGATTCGGATCCTGTCGACTATGAATATCTAGTCTTCTATTCAGGAAGTTCAGTTCTTGGTTTGAAAATTATTCGTGAGTCGCACGCTGATGTCACTATCCAAAGGTCTTCCCATGATTCATCTGATCTACCGCAGTTCATTGAAAATGTTCTAAAGCTTCTGGTGGGATGCGAATTTCTAGAGTGAAGTTAGAAATATCCGGTGATCCTTTTTTTCTTAGGCACAGAATAATTCTTTTTGGCTTGGGAGAACTAGCTCGCCAAATGCCACAGTCATTATGTGTACTAATCGTAATGAACGGAGAGTCCGTATTGAAACCGTCCCCATCCAGAACTACGCGAACGGAAGTAGCAAGAAGACCAAGGCCGCGAAATAGCACGTTAGTTGTATTGCAGAGTGGGTTTGTATAAATATATTAAATTAGAGAATATAATTGGTAGATTCAAAGATGACCAATCACAGGGAGCTTTTGTCGGGATTGTCCGCGGTGATCTTGGTTGATTGAGGCTCATCCGTGTGCGTGGTTACGAAGCTGTACCTTGCCGTATCACGTGTGACAGCTGCTGAACCACCACATTAAGTTTGAGAGAAGTTATTACACCCTCTGGGTGGTCTAACTGGCCACTCCGATTGTCGCCTCAATAAAGGTTGTTGAAAAGACCACAGATTTTCAGTGACCTTTTATTGGCCTGGAATAAGGGCCTACTGCAGCGTTGATGCACAACTTAGGAACCTGAAGACGTGCTTTATTGACTTACAGGATTTAGTGTATTTTTCAGAAATGGTCGAACGATTTCTACTTGCATATACCCCCTGGATAATGAGTCAGTTGGATTGACAACCATAAACACATCCTCCAGACGCAAATTTCGTTCTTGGTCTCAACTTGTCGCTTGTTTTTTTTTGTCAACAGACCCTAATAACATCGCACAGGTTTTTGAAGAAGTTGAGTCATATCAGGATAATATTATTATTCATTTCTGTACAGGAATTATACCTGATTATCATCTTTGTTGTCTACTGAAGCAGTTCACTAAGTTCAATGTTTCCATTAATCCAGTGCGGTGATTTAGCAAGCATTCTACGAGACACGGTTCGGTGTAGTTTCGTAGCTACGCACGCCGATGAATCTCAACCAATCAGGATCGCCGAGGACAGATACAGCAAAAGCTCCTTTGATTAGTCAACTTCTAATTTACCAATTATTTCCTCTGATTTAACATATTTATGCAGACCAGATTTGCAATACAATTAACGTGCTATTCCGCAGCCTTGGTGTTCTTGGTACTTTGGTTCGTGTAGTTCCGAGTGAGAGCGATTTCAGTACGTCCCATCAGTTCAGGTATTGCGAATATTACGGTTTGCGTCTTGTCATGGAACTGTCCAGTATTGAACAACTGAACCTGCACGGTAGCGCATCTGAAACTGAAGACTGGATTTAATGTTTCGAGTTATGGGGCAGCACATGAAAGGATGTGAAGAAGTTGAACCAAACTGCATTCTTTTTGAAGGCTGGCTACCGTTGCTCATACTCGTTGATGAAAAAGCTTGCATATCCGCGCGCCCCCGCTGCCGTTCCTTTCGACGAGTTGGTTCTTCTGCTAGGCCACGTGGTTCCGGTCAATTTCCAGGCGACCGAACGTGCCAAACTCCATTCGCTGGTTTGTGGTCCCAACATGAAGTTCCGTGAGTTCATCCTGACACTACAGACACATGCTTCAAAGTGTAATTTCGGTGATCAGTTGAAGACCCAAATATGTGACCGCCCCATTGCCAGTATAAATCATCCGGAGCTGCAAAAGAAGCTATTGCTGAAGCCCGACGTTACGTTCTCGGAGGCCCGGTTAAAGTGCGAACAACTCGATGACGTAGCCGATGCGACGGGTGAACATTCCGTAGTGCACTACCAACACGCTTGTCCTCGTAAGCCAGCTCGTTCAAGCCAAACGCCCCAACCGAAACCGACCAACAAACTGAGTCCTGACAACAAATCAGTGCAACTGAATCGATGCTTCTCGTGCGGAGAATTCCACCTACGTTCCGCCTGCCGCTTTCGTAATGCGGTATGCCATTCCTGGGGAAAGCCTGGTCATATTCGCAAGGTGTACCGCCAATCCAAGTGTAATGTGACGAGTGCACACCCTGAGGATCCGAAAACTGATGACAAACCGCTATATGTACCGAAGATTTTGAGTGAATCCCACCAATTCCTGTGAAATAAGTCCAGTTCCAATGCGGCTCGATGTATAAGTTCATTGTGGATACCGAGAGATGTAAGTCCACCACCACGAAATCAGTGTTCGACTTGATTCAGCCCAGTGTGCCAACAAAGCTAACTGCCTAGCGCATTCACAGTGTTACTGGACATCGAATTTCGCCTACTGGTGAGATTACACTAATGGTTCAGTTGAAGAACGACTATACCCTGGTACGATTCCTGGTGTCCGTAGACAGTCCAGCGATGATGGGATTGAGGGCCCTGTGTGCATTGGAGCAGTCGGTAACCCTGAAAACGACGTCCGGAAGTCCGGAGAATCAGCTTGTTCCTCAGCAGTTGATTACGCAATGATCCAATAACAAAGGTGGCATAACAGTTGGACCCGCAAAGTTGGAAATGGATGGTGATACAGTGTTCCTGAAGTGCCGAGTGTTGCCGTACGGCCAGAGAGAAAGGGCGTTCTAAAGGTGCTCACGAAAATGGAGTAAAACGGGTTTATTACGCGTGTGACTTCATTCACATGGACAAGTCCCATTGTGTTATGGCGATGAAGAGTGACAGACAGACACCCCGATTTGTGGTGATAACCGGCTGACCCTGAATCCACGTTTACGGAGGTACGAGGCAACTATTGTGGAGCCAGAGGACTTCATGAAACGCATGCTCGGTAGCAAGTATTTGTCAAAAATTGATCTGGCTGATGCGTACTTACAAGCTCCGCTGCACATGGAGTCTAAATCGCTAACAACAATCAACACACCGTGGGGCATGTTCCAATACAATTTACTGCCGTTCGATCTGCACGTGTCATTCGGCATATTTCAGGCTGCATCAGACGAGGTGATTCGTGGTATCCATGGGATGGTAGCAATATTAGGACGATGTGCTTATTTCTGGATCCACGAAGGAAGAACATGACCGCCGACTGCAACAGTTCCTGGAGAGGTTCGTGGAAAGAAACTGTTGTGTGGGCCTACTATTGACCAGATTACTGACTGCGTCATTACAATGCCGGCAAAATTATTGATCGGACATTCGATACCAGCTACTATCACAGACGCACGCACGCACATCACTGTGACTTCACCCATACCACAGAAGGCTTGCTCTAACCAATCAGACTTTGGCCCTAAGCTATACGTGCTTGTTGATTCGTTGCTGCTGAGCGGCCCTGCTTGACTGCACTCGATCGCATATGCTGCTTGCGCTTGCCTATCGATGATTCACTTGTTTGCTCGTTTGCCCACTTACGTATGTGCTTGATGGTGCGCTAATAAACGGATTTGTTGCGCGCTGTGCTCTCCGTTAGTTTTGAACACAACAGAAACGTGTCGACCAAAGCCCCAAGTGCAAATTCGGTGTCACCGAACTAGATTTATTCGGTTCCACTGTTAATGCAAACGGATACCGACCCGATCCAGATCGTTTCAAACACCTGATTGGCGTCGAGTCATCAAAAAATCAGGCACACTTGCGATCAATTCTGGGATGTCTTCAATGCCACTTCAGATTCATTCCAAACTTTGCGCCACGAGCCCGACCATTGTTCCTGGCCCAGTCATCCGACGTGTGGCAGTGGAATGAACAGTGTGAAAAGACACTACGCGGTGTTATTCAACTTATCATTGACCGACCGATACTAGCCTTCTTTGCGCAATCTAAGCCGACCAAGCTGATCACCAGGGCGTCTGAATTGGGGATAGGAGCAGTTCTGAAACAATATGGATGTCCAGTCATTTGTATCTCGCGTCTTTTCATTGTTGCAAACGTGGTGTGGTGATTTGACTGTCTCTACGCGCGGTCCACTGCTATACAGCTTCATTCCAGTATCCAATCAACCAGATGAAGCCGGACCGTGACTGTTGGATCGTGTAGATTCCGCGAAGTCGCTCTGTGATTGGTCAGCACGTTATCTGCCAATATGAACATGCTTTTCGTTGCATAAAATCGGGTGAGCCCCAACCAAATGTAGCAGAATACATTCTTGCTGTTCTTGTCTGGTCTTTTCGTTCTCCCAGTACTTTTGGTCCAGGTCCAGGTCATTTCATTACGTATCTTTGGCCGGTTAGATACGATCCTTACATATGGCCTCACGGCATGGAGTCACTGACCATTGAACACTTGAATTTGCATTCCAAATCGAAGAATGAGTTGAACGATTTGAGCACTGGTGCAGTATTCGTAAAGGAGCTAAGCAAGACCAGTCTGCTTTATTCTTCACTGAGGACGGCCGCGATTTGTATTCGTTGTTGAAGAACCTGCTATACCCCGATGCGTCCGCAAAACTACCGTTTGAGAAACTGGAAGAACTTCTGCTGAACCACTGTTATGCAAGTCAATTCCTGGGCCACCGAAAGCGCAAAATTCAGTTGACTAGGGTGAGGACAAAATGTGTCTTGTCGCGAATACATTCTACAACTAAATCAACGGGTTGTCCAGTGCAATTATGAAAACTGGTTGGCAGAAATGCTTTGTGACCGACTAATTGCCGGAATCAACAACATCGCGCTACAACGGCGCTTGCTGGAAAAGAAGAGCTTGAACTTCCATGAGGCTCGCAGAATTTGTGATCCATTTGATGTCGTGCAATCCGCCACCGCACCCTAGACCACAATTTTGTTTCAACGAAAGACGTCCAAGCCAAAGCACCCGCCCCGTAACCTCCAAGTACACGTCAACCAGTCACACCATTCCGATGCTGCCAAATCTCACAAACCTGTGAACAGATGCATGTCATGCGGAGATTTCCATTTGCGTTCAACGTGTCAATTCCGTCAAGCCGTATGTCATGCACGTGATAAAACTGGCCACATACGAAGGGCATACCGGGGATCCAAGTGCAACATGATAGACGTGACCGAAACGAACAAAACCGAAGATACCAAACCCATCTATACATTAAAGACTAAGGGTGAGAACGACCCATTCCTGTAAAAACCGGTGTCATTTGAATAAGGATTTCAAGGTAAGATCATTGTGGATACGGGAAGCTGTAAGTCCATTATTCCTGAGAAGGTGTTGAAGATTTCTCCCCGGACAACCACATAACCTACTGACGTGCGCATTCAGGGTGTACGGAAGTCAATAGCATTAGATTGCACGATGTATTCCGGACCGTTTCGCTGCGTTCTCACTAGTGCATACTGCAGTCAAGGTGATCATTTATAAATGGGAAATTGAACGTTCTCATGAAACCAGAGGCAAAAGTACACACACAGAGCTAATGATAGCCAGTAAAAAACACGTGACCGAGGCAAGGCTAACGTAATTATCCATTCTCGTTGTTTGGACAGTTGAGGGTGACGACCGTTAATTGCTAGTGCCTCCGCGTATCTCAATAGTCGGTGATTGTTTGTGACATAAGTGACGGTGAACGCCGGGCTCAGATTAACACAGTGATTAGTCTCTTACACGTGTTGTGTAATAGGTTGTTTGTGTCCTGCGTGCGCTCGAGGACGTCAGTGATTGCAGCTGTCCGCTCATTGTTTTTTGCAACCAAACCGGAATGTGTTCAACGGTTCGATTACGTAGTGGTCTCTCCATTCTGCCAATGTAGGTGGCTGGGCACCCACGCTTAATTTGGGAAATGTAATTGGACTTGGCGTGGAGAGGCAGTGGTTCTCTTATCAATGGTATTTTCATCCGGGAGGTTGTATAAAGAATAATGATCTTTGTGGCGTAATACGTACGGTTATCGACACAGTTGAGGCGTCTGCTGAATAGGAAAATAATGTCATCACCTTTGTAAGGTAACTGAGATAGGCGGAGGAGCGTGTTGATCAAAAGACCAGAAATGGTATGTACATTAGAAATTAAAACGAAACAACTGTCCGCCGTTATTGTGATCGGGATGTGAGCGTTAAAGAGCCAATATCTTCAATTCAGTTCAGTGTGACAACCATTTGTCGAGCCTATCAGGATGGTGTTGAGATAAGTGCAAAGCGAAGCCGTGGAAGCTTCTAAAATGTTTTGTTTCTCACAGTTCTGGTTGGTATACTTCAAAGACACTCCAAATCAGAAGGCGAGATCATGCCAGAATGAAAGATTTATTGACAGCCTTTTTTGCATCGGGCGGTAGTGTGTGTTTGTTTTACATTAAAACGTCGGTACAACAAAGGAGTGTTTCACCAAGGGACGTTGAGAATCATGGAAAAGTCGGAAATGTACAGGTACCTACACGATTCCTCCGCCAGAGCGTTTGTTGTACAAAACGTCATAAATCCGGTAAAGTTAGCCGTATTCAATCCATTTGCCGAAGAGCTAGGGTTTGTGTACCTGACAGTTCCTGTACTCAGTCTCGTTTATCTCCCGATTTTCAGCCTCTATCTTCAGCTGTTGACAGTTCATATTCATCTTGTCATGTTACTCGCATCTATGTTGTTAACCGTTATTTTAAATATTCATTCATATTGGACACCGGCAGTGTAGAGTCCTTCATTTCTAATTCCGTTATTCAGCGTTCCAACCCCCTGTAAATACTAAACACGTTAGCATTTGTGTGAATGGTATTACCGGTCATGATTTACATGTATTAGGGGCGTGTGAACTATCTCTTACTGACTCCAGATCTAATACTCAGTGCTCATTTCTTGTCATTGACTCACAATTCCCAATTATTGGTCTTAATTGCTTGAAGAAACTTCACTTTTCTTTGTCGTTCTTCTCTGACTGTCATCATTCCCATCTTCGAAAATTGATTTTCGAGTGTTTTAGGTCTTCAGGTGGCACCAAAATGACGCCCTTTGTTCTGGAGGTATCGGGGATGCCGGAATTTCTGAAACGTCGGATATTACCTTCGAGATTGAGTAAACCAGTGAAGAAGGCAATCGACCTGTTGGTCGCGAAAAGTGTCCTGACACCTGTGAGCGCGTCATCCTAGGCTACACCGATTGTGACCCCATTGAAGAGAGATGGGAAAACTCAGAGAATTTGTGGAAATTATCGTATCGCCGTGAATAAATTCCTCAAATAAACCGGTCGTTCTGCAATGGAACCGGAAGACATTATGCATCAGTTTCACGGTTCAAAACTCTATTCCAAGTTGAATCTTAAAGATGTATTTCTGCAAATACCACTTGACGAAAAATCCCGTGGGTTCACAACAATCACCACACCTTTTGGACTATTTCAGTATAACTTTTAACCTTTCGGTTTCACTGTCACCCGGAATTTTCCAAAATGCCACCGATTCTCTTATTTCTGGTTTGCAAAGTGTCGTCGCTTACCAAGACGATATCATTGTCCACGCATCAACCAGCGAATTACATGACGAACGTTCTGTGTACACGAGGTTGCCATCAATCACGAACAACGTATTTTTTCAGTCACTCATTTCACATGGTTAGAATATCTGGTAGACAAACACGGTTTTCGATTCGATTCTGACCGTTTTTCTTCTTTATCGCATGCACGTTCATCTATATCTCTTGAACAACTTCGTTCGTTATTGGGTTCACTTCAGTATTATTCCAGATTCATTCTAGACTTTTCTTCTAAAGCAGAACCCTTGTTTGATCTTTGTTCATAAAAATCATTTAAGTGGTCGCCTGTATATGAGTGTGTGCTTCGACAGTTGCACAATTTCCTCTCTACCAATGCCGTCTTACATGCATTTTCGCCCAAGTTACCATCTGCTGTCATCACGGATGCTTCTCCCACTGGCATCGGAGCTGTGCTGGAACAGGATTGTCATTCAGTGCTGTGCATTTCGCGTAGACTTAGTCCTGCAGAACGTGGATATTCATAGACACAACGTGAGGCTCTGGCTGCGTTCTGGGCAGCCACTCGATCACACAAATACTTTTCTGGGTCACATTTTCACGTTAGTGACTAACTATGAAGCACTGAAGTTCATTTGCGGTCCACACACTTCGTTAGCGAAATCATCCGAAGCCATGGTTCAACGGTGGAATGTTGCTCTTAGCGCATATTCTTATGATATTCAACATCGTAAAGCAGAAACTATTCCCCGTTCTCGTTACACCACTTCTGAGAAAACCTCTGATTGTCTGTTAACCCAACCACTTCCTCTTAATCGATCCGATCTGGTTCGTGAAACTCGGATTATTATCTTGCCATTTTGTCTTGCTTTCGAAACGGTTGGAAAGCGGATATCAAACGTCAATTCCCGGAGTTTTACAAATGTCGCGAAGGCATTTCTGTGACTTGTGATGGTGTTTTGTGTTTCAAAGATCTCATTATTATTCCACCTACATTACGGTCAGCCGTTCTAATTGATTTGCGTTCCGGACATCTTGGCGTTGATAAGATGAAATCCTTGGCCCGAATTACCTGTTGGTGGCCTGAGATGAACAGTGATTTATGCCAGTTTGCTAAACGTTGTACAGACTTTGTGCATAAAATTCATTCCCAATCTTCCAAGTGGACTCCGTGGCCCATATGTTGCGAGGCCTGGTAGCGTGTTCACGTCGATTATTGCGGACCATTCCTGAACAAGTACTACGCCCTCGTTATCATCGATTTTCATTTCAAATGGCCAGAGGTTTATTTCGCTACCTCACCGAGCTCTGATTTCCCTATTACTGCACTTCGCAAGACATTTAGCTGAGAGGGAGTACCATATGCATTGGTTACCGATAACGGGAGTTATTTTACTGCTCAGAAGGTGACAGACTGGTTGAAATCCATGGATAGCCAACATGTGGTAACTCCTCCACGTCATCCGCAGTCGAGTTATAAATACATTGAGAAAAATGAAGCAGAGTTGCTTGATTACTCAAGTCAATTCATCTTCCTGGGCAACTACACTTAGACGACGAGCTGCCACTATCATGGAATAGTATGATCTTATAGAATCTATTGTGACAATTGTGTCCATCCGGTCAGTCGTAGGTAACGGAATAGCTCATACTCAGACTAAGCGTATTAGTAAAGGACAATATCAGACAACAATAGCACAAATGAACTCCGTCCAGTTTGGTTGGTACAAACTCGTTTATATACAAACGGAAGTATCCCCTTATTGGCAGGTAACGTGCTGGCCAATCAGAAGATTACCCCGCTGTGACCGCATGATCTGTCTATTAAGGTCCGGCTTAACCTGAATGGTCGGATACTGGAAATGAAGCTCTGGCTACTGGGCTGAGCGTGGAAGCATTCGAACCACTAAATCCATGCTCATTAGCATATATTTCTCTGAAACTTTTCTAGCTGACGCAAATTTGCAGTCCTATGCTGTCCCACTAACTCAAATGAGAAGACTGTACTGTCTTCGAATCCACTGAGGATAAACAACGTGGCGAACAAGCTCGTTTTCAGTTATTCGTACTCATACCAGTACATAACAATATATATGACTCACAAAATAAGGACGGAGAGTGACAATCCAACTCTGTCTCTGCACGTGCGTGTGTACATGTGAAATTGATCACAATGTGGAATGTTCAAGTGGTTGTACATGTGTTCGGGACCATGACGTGGGCCACGGAAGCTTAAGTGCTTGAAAATTTGTTTCTGAGCGCACAGGGGAGGATTGTAGAGACGAATACTCACGGCTTCGGCTGTGGCTAAGATGTGACACTTGACAAGTCTTGATTGCTTTCCTCGGACTTTGCAAATGGTGCGAAAAACGTTTATCACCTCCACTGAGTGGTTTGACTCAATAAGGTGTGAGCACACCGCACTCGTAATTGTCTTAATCGCTCCCGTGTTCAGCCAGGCCGGGTGGTGTTCACGACAGATTTGGATTGTCATTCTCCGTTCTTATTTTGTGAGTCATATATATTGTTATGTATTGGTATGGGTACGAATAACTGAAAATGAGCTTTTTCGCCACGTTGTTTATTCTCAATGTGTTCTGTGGGATTTTTCAGACAATGTCTTCGAATCGCAGTTTATTAGCGCAGAACACATAAACAGGAAGGGACACTCAATGCTACTAATCGTCGCAACACAAACTAACTGGTTCATACTTGCATCAGATAAGTTGTCTTCTGACTGATTGGTCGGTGATACGGCCAGCTAACACTTGACAGAAATCCGTCAGCGTCTTATCAATCCACTACCTTGTTACTTGAGAATCCGCTGGCTTGAGCACTGAACTGGAGTTTGGACAGGCACAGACATACTGACTGCTAACGGGACCTGGCCGACTATCGAACATGAGTCAGCACATACATTCACATTTAGGAATTACAATGCCTACAGAAGAGGCCACTTACGAAAATTACCACCCCATGGGTCATGTTTCGGTACAGCTCTCTATCCATTGATTGGCGCAACACATCGGTCAATTTTCTGGCTGTCATTGAAAACGTGTTTCAGTGCATCAAACGAGAAACATCATCATCACTTCAAAGAGAACCGTATGAACTGTATCTATCTGGAAAATTGTACTGCAATATTCGCAATAACGGAACTGATAGAACGTATTGAAATTGCTCTCGCCCGGAACTACACGAACCAAAGTACCAAGAACACCAAGGCTGCGGAATAGCACGTTAATTGTATTGCAAATCTGGTCTGCATAAATATGTTAAATCAGAGAGAATAATTGGTAAGTTAGAAGTTGACTAATCAAAGGAGCTTTTGCTGCACCTGTCCTCGGCGATCCTGATTGGTTGAGGTTCATCGGCGTGCGTAGCTACGAGACTGTATCTGATCGTATCACGTGTGACGGTGGCTGAATCACGACAACTTTCCTCCCTCAAGAGCTCCTCGTCAATTTGGCTTGCCCATCGCACTGATCTTCGAATTGGAGCTGATGGCAGTGGCTCGGCCGCTGCAGCAGTCGTCCCAGTTGGCGGAATAGATGGATCACCGCCATCAACACGGTCACCGTCTGGAGCCTCGGTCGTTCCAGCCGTGTGTTCGGTTACATCTTCAGTTGCCACTTTGAAATGGATTTGGCTGAGGTGACGCCAATGCACCGACGCACCATCCAGGTCCGTAATCTCGATCATAGACTGGTCAAATTGCTTGGTGATGATTCCGTGATTTGATCGAAGCTCATTAGCACGGAAGTATGTACCGTTGCTGGAATCAAGACACATCAGCGATGACCGTAGTCTTCTGGACTTGAAGAGAACAGCTGGACACTCCTTGATGGTCACATGCACTGCGTTTCTGTACCGTAACAGGAAACTTCCGAGGAACGCTTTCATTCAGGCAACGTTCTCGGGTTGTCCGATGCTAGCGTACTTTTCACGAAACGCACCAAGATTTCCGCTGCGCCGTTAGAACATGGGTGGCGTGGCGCCGTAAGCAGATGCCGATGTCCGATTCTGTCAAGCCAGCTTTGCAACTCCGCCGCACATAATTACGATCGGTTATCGGTGACTAGGACCTGAGGGATTCCTTCTCGGCCGGAGCATTTCCGTTACACATGGATTTTCAACGAGGTGGTTGCTGAACTCGTCAGGAACACTTCCGGCCATCTGGAGTCGGAGTCGACCGGTATAACGGCATCATACAGGTTCGAGAATGGGCCACAGAAGTCAGCATGTAATCTCTGCAATGAAGGGTAGCTTTCGGGCATTAGGTTCCAATTGTTTGGTCTCGACTGAACTTTGTGCAGATACGCATTGAAGTACTTTGCCATAGTGCAAATGTTCGCAACCACTTTCGGGAACCAACACATCTATCGAGCCAGTGACTTCATTTTATCCACACCCAAGTGGCCTTTGTGCAGTTCATTCAAAACCGGCTGACGTAAAAGAGATGGTGTGACAAACCGGGTGCAGCAGTTAAAATGAAATGGCATCGATCCACCGCTGTGAATCGTGAGTATCGTGACGGGAAGTCCGCTCGCGGGATTTTCGGGCCAAGTCGATGAAGGATGTCATATTTATAAGCTGCCAAGGCTATGCTCCATCACTGAAGCATATCAGCCGTGGATTTGGTAACGGATTTATCTGGGTTATATCAGAAGTGAAGGGATTTGTGGTCGGTGACCACCGCAAACTTCAGTCAAAATAGGTACTTGTGTAGTCGGCGTACCGCCCAAAAACCTGCCGAAGCTTCCTTATGTGTCTGGGAATAACCCTTCACTGCAGTATTGAGAAGACGCGAGATACAAATGACTGGACATCCATATTGTTTCAGAACTGCTCCTATCCCCAATTCAGACGCCCTGGTGATCAGCTTGGTCGGCTTAGATGGCGCAAAGAAGGCTAGTATCGGTCGGTCAATGATAAGTTGAATAACACCGCGTAGTGTCTTTTCACACTGTTCATTCCACTGCCACACGTCGGATGACTGGGCCAGGAACAATGGTCGGGCTCGTGGCGCAAAGTTTGGAATGAATCTGAAGTGGCATTGAAGACATCCCAGAATTGATCGCAAGTGTGCCTGATTTTTTGATGACTCGACGCCAATCAGGTGTTTGAAACGATCTGGATCGGGTCGGTATCCGTTTGCATTAACAGTGGAACCGAATAAATCTAGTTCGGTGACACCGAATTTGCACTTGGGGCTTTGGTCGACACGTTTCTGTTGTGTTCAAAACTAACGGAGAACACAGTGCGCAACAAATCCGTTTATTAGCGCACCATCAAGCACATACGTAAGTGGGCAAACGAGCAAACAAGTGAATCATCGATAGGCAAGCGCAAGCAGCATATGCGATCGAGTGCAGTCAAGCAGGGCCGCTCAGCAGCAACGAATCAACAAGCACGTATAGCTTAGGGCCAAAGTCTGATTGGTTAGAGCAAGCCTTCTGTGGTATGGGTGAAGTCACCGTGATGTGCGTGCGTGCGTCTGTGATAGTAGCTGGTATCGAATGTCCGATCAATAATTTTGCCGGCATTGTAATGACGCAGTCAGTAATCTGGTCAATAATAGTCCCACACAACAGTTTCTTTCCACGAGCCTCTCCAGGAACTGTTGCAGTCGGCGGTCATGTTCTTCCTTCGTGGATCCAGAAATAAGCACATCGTCCTAATATTGCTACCATTCCATGGATACCACGAATCACCTCGTCTGATGCAGCCTGAAATATGCCGAATGACACGTGCAGACCGAACGGCAGTAAATTGTATTGGAACATGCCCCACGGTGTGTTGATTGTTGTTAGCGGTTTAGACTCCATGTGCAGCGGAGCTTGTAAGTACGCATCAGCCAGATCAATTTTTGACAAATACTTGCTACCGAGCATGCGTTTCATGAAGTCCTCTGGCTCCACAATAGTTGCCTCGTACCTCCGTAAACGTGGATTCAGGGTCAGCCGGTTATCACCACAAATCGGGGTGTCTGTCTGTCACTCTTCATCGCCACAACACAATGGGACTTGTTCATGTGAATGAAGTCACACGCGTAATAAACCCGTTTTACTCCATTTTCGTAAGCACCTTTAGAACGCCCTTTCTCTCTGGCCGTACGGCAACACTCGGCACTTCAGGAACACTGTATCACCATCCATTTCCAACTTCGCGGGTCCAACTGTTATGCCACCTTTGTTATTGGATCATTGCGTAATCAACTGCTGAGGAACAAGCTGATTCGCCGGATCGTCGGAGATCCTTTGAGCTCTGGTGTAGTACTGAGCTATGCAAGACCGGTCAACCTTATTTCTGACCGCTGTGGCTCCGAGTTCTATTCATAGCTGAAGAACTTGGCATACCCTAACTCATCGGCAAAGCTCCCCTTGGAGAAACTGAATTCATTTTTGCTTAACCTTGTGATACCAGTCAATCACCTGGCAGCCATACGAGCAGAATTCGATTTACTTGTGGGAGGACGGAACTTGTCTTGTTGCGAGTTCATCCTCAGAGTGAGCCAGCAGGCCACCCCCTGCAATTATGGCGATCGTTCTGAAGAAATGCTTTGTGATCAACTAATTGCCCGAATCAACAATGTCACCCTACGGCGACGCTCGACGTACATTCAGTCACGATGTTCTTTACGACAATTGTGTTCCAACAAGAGACTTATAAGCCAACGCGCTCGCACCGTCACCACCAGGTACAAGTCAGTCAGTCAACCCATTCTGATACTGCAGTGTCTAGATCGTGACCCGGTGTTTGTCAAATGAATAGTGCTGCATTACGGACAAAGAATTATTTTGAACTTATTGAGGTGAATGGAGGAGAGTGGCTTGGTTACTCAAGTCAGTTCATCTTCTTGGGTGACAGTGGTAATTCAGCGGGCATCACAAGTGATATGACCAGGTACAGCTTCGTTGCTACGCACGCCGATGAACCTCAACCAATCAGGATCGCCGAGGACAAGTACAGCAAAAGATCCTGTGACTGATCAAAATCTAATCTACCAATTATTTTCTCTGATTTAACATATTTATGCAGACCATATTTGCAATAAAATTAACGTGCTATTCCGCAGCCTTGGTGTTCTTGGTACTTTGGTTCGTGTAGTTCCGGGCGAGAGCAATTTCAATACGTTCTATCAGTTCGGCTATTGTGAGTACTACAAAAACCTGTACGCATTCATTAATTCATGAAGAATGTGATTGGCAGAAACTAACTTACCAAACAGCGTCACTTGATGTGGAGGTGGGTCATGCTAGGAAGACGCGCACCGCGGTAATCCATATTGAAGGTTGCACTGTGATGATTCACACGCGCACGATGTATTTAGTCATGTATCGAAGTGCGTGAAAGATGACTGGAGTGTGCACCGAACAAATGAACGGGGATCGGTGCACATGGGATTTCTCATATTGCTTTCGAGTAGATCAAAACTCACCACAATATCCTGGGGATAACTTTCTGATACAATATCGGGAAGCAAAGCATTCAACGTTTAAAGAAATTCTGGCCGTATTAATAATGATTATGGGTCTCAGATGGCCACTAAGATGCTTAGGCTCCGGCGATTTAACATGCTTTCGTGGTAAAGACTTTCGACCGGCTACAAGACAACTTGGCCAGTCATGATCGAGATCATGGGCCTTAATGTCGCTTCCGTACGCCAACGCCATCCTAGCCAACTTCATTTTAGAGCGGTATTTGAAAGCATCTCAGAGATCGAAACCTGGGATGGTGATCATCCTGCTCCGATCAGGGACTCAACAGTAGGGGAAATGCAACCACAGACCATCGCCCCAGTTAGGAGACCTATTCGTCAAGCAAGCAAAATAACTGAAGAATATTTGAGGGAGAGAGTTTGTGGTGAATCGAATGGCTTTGTACATGGCCCAGTGCGCTACAGCTTCATTTCCAGTATCTCAGCAATTAAGTGAACCAGGCTTTGACAATCAGATCGTGTAGATACAGCGGGGTAGCTTTATGATTGGTCAGTACCTTATCTGCCAACCGTGTTATGCTTTCCCTTATATATTAACGAGTTTGTACTAATCAATTCCGACAGGATATACTGTTACTACTTTTGTCTGGTCTAGTCAGTACTTGATGGGCGTGGTCTGGGTAGGATCTATTCAGTCACATACGGTTGACCAGGTAGACCCAATTCTTTCAACGTATCAGCCAATCAGAACCATTGTGAACTTGTGCTGCAGAAATTGGCAGTTAGCTAACTGATGATCTCCCAGTTGATATCTTTGATTTTACCAATGTATATCAATGAGTTCCACGACGAAACTGATGTGGTTTTTCAGCCACAGCCTTCGTGCATAGTTCTGCTTTGGAACGTACTTGATATGTATTTGACCGAGATTGACCAAATTACCTAATGACTATTCCATTAATTGGTTCAAGATAGTTAGCTGGGAAATATGGCACTTCTCGGGAATCAAGTCATCCCAAGATGATAGAACGCTTTCCGATCTGAACAACAAAAATAGATTATCTTTGTCCGTCAGGTTCACTGCACTGTATTATTTTAGGTGGAAGTTGTTTAAGAATGTTTCCAGATCCGATAACATTTTCGGATTAACTGAGAAGAAAGGATAAGCACGAGACGGGTAATGCATATGATCGGGCACCCTGATTGTTCCCGCTCTGTCCCATCTGGAAAGACAAATGCGTTCATAACTTGCTTGGGTGAAGCTGAAATCGATCGTTCGACATGTTTTTTTCTTCTTCTGGGATCGTGCTGTTTTCTGATAACTTGCTTCTCATTACCAGAAATTATATGACTTGGGGGGAAGTTCAAAGTGAATCTGTAGAATGGTATTATAGGCACCCGATTGATAGCCATTCGCATTCATAGTGAAACAAATAAATTTCCACTCCTTGTCCTTGAAATTATATTCGAATGCATTGATCAATACAAACTTCACAAGTTGTACTACTTGTATCTACGCAACCGATCGCACGTAATGTAGTAGCTCGCACCTGAACCACGTGCACTGGGGGAACGACAAAACCAGCAGGAATGTAATTTTGTCACATTTGCTTGGTACCAACTTGTGTATATAGAAAAGGTGGTACACACTTATTGGCAGATAACATGCTAACCAATCACAAAGCAACTTCGCTGTATCTACACAATCTAACGTTCATAGTCCGATTTCGCCTGATTGGCTGGATACTGGAAATGAAGCTCTAACGAACTGGACCGCTTGTGAGGGTACTCGATTTCCCACACAAATTTCTTGGGAGTTTGTATCCAAAAATGTTCTTCCTCCTTCGCTTGAAAAGAGTTCACATCTTCCCAATGCACTATTATGCTATGTAACCCATTAGTCATCCGACCAATGACGTCTCTAAGACTATCATATGACTGGGAAACAAGAAACAGTACAGAAGCATACCCTCCTAACTGCATTTACTGTCTCATATTGCTCCCATGATTCCATCACACACTTCACTTAACCCTTATACCATTTTCTTTTGGATTCGACCCATCATTATCATCATTTCAAGGCGTAATACAGTAGGAAAAGCCCCACTGACCACTGCCTTTCTCACCATGTTGCACGTAGAAGTAGAAAGAATGAATATATAAGACTGACAGGAAGCAGACCTACAGAAGTGGGAAAACGAAGGAATGCCCTAGTAGCCAACACACGGAATACATAGTCTAACTGTACAAACGCACATTGATCACTCATTCGGATTTGACAGAAAGTGACAACACAATCGCCACTGTTCACGTTTCATTGCCATATAGTTAATTGTGTCTAACCGGCTGGTGGACGGATCTTTGGAACACCAACCACGAAGATGTGAGGCACCTACTTTTCCTAAGTTCGCTGTACATTTTCTCATCCCTCGTTGCCACGTCATCTGTTGACCTCCACGTGGGTTCTTCTACTCCTGGGGAGGAACGGAGAATAGGGCACTGCACGGTAGACGAGTTCGCTATACCTAACACGTGTCCGCTGTAAATAACACGCTTGCTGAAAATTTGCCCTACATTTGGTACACAAAATCGTTTATTGACTTGACTGGACTCAGTGTTTGTGAGCGGTATGGATTCCTTCATAAGTGGGATTATCAAATGCTCGTCAACCAGATCCATGTTTAAAAGCGCAGGTTGTATCAAGCCTTCCGGTTCCATTGTGGTCACTGCTGTAGTGGCCAGGCTGAGGCAGCCATTATGGTTTTCGACCAATGTATGCGTGGGTTATCCCATGATAACTTTACTGAGCCTTAGGTTTATAGGGTTTTCCCTCTTTTTGTTGTTTCAGACTGAACACGAGCAACCACTCCCACCCCCCAACCACCTCGGAGGAACACTGACCCCTGCATATAACACTGCACATTTATCCAAATGCTGTTTCCAGCTCGGTATGTGAATACGACAAATGTGCAGTGTTCTCTTAGCCCCTCGCTTTATTACCAGAACCGAAGTTGCCCAGTATTGTTTGATGCAAATAGTTACGCGTGCAGGCACGCAGTCTCGCGCGCACATGCACACTGCAGATCATTGATCCTATTCCTCACACGCATGGACATGCGCCTGCAATGTTGATGCCAATCCTGCCCCATCACGGATTGTGCTGACCGTGTTCACACGTTGAACGGCCTTGGCTGGTCTGATTCGACAGCATGCTTTGTTCGCGCATAGACTGTCATGTGCCTGTAAACGAACAACCTATCCACTTGTCTGCGTTTGCCGAATGCTGTGCCTAGATGTATGTTCAACCATAGTTACGGGTCTTCGTTCCGTCATTGATTTACAGAATACAACACATAGACGGATGAATTTCCCTCCACCGGGGAATTCTATCTGCTGAAGCAAATTCATTCTGTTAGTACTCAGGCAACTGCGAACAAAATGTAATTTACTGACCCAAGAATGGACCGCGCTGCGTCGTGAATTCATACTGAGTAAGCAAGCCAAATGGTGCAATCGAGGTGACCGTTTGGATGAACGGTCATACTGCAATCCATAACGTCATCCTAAAAAACGTTGCTTCAGAAAGATGGTTTGAGTTCTGGGTAGGTTGCCATGACATGAGAACAACGATGACATGCAATAAACTATCATCGGAATTCTGACAGCTTTATTCCGTCAACTAGTATCCATCTTATGCCCACCAAGCCCCGTTGCACAAACAAAGCCGGGGAGAGAATGTGACCCGAAGCGAAGATAAGTCCTCAGTGCTTTTTCGGGGAGTTTTTAATATTATCCCTTTCTCAAAAATAAGAGCCGGGAGGTAGGGTCATTGGGTAAAGTGTTTGTTTAAGGAAAGTTGTCCTCCCAAAGATGACTGTATGGGGTCAGTGGTTCTAGAGGAAATAAACTAGTAAGAAATACATTCACTTTAGACATCTTTCAGAATAAATAAAAGACAATTCCGATAATAAACATGAGTGCTTCTAATGCATACAAAATTACCGTATAACCGGGCTCTCTCAGTTCTGAGACAGTGTAGTTCCGTTCTCAATTTAATCGCTTGTGAACGATTTTTCGGATTGACTTCGCAACTGTAAAAAGTCAAAAATGGAAAGTTGCTTCAAGTTTTAGTATCTGACTATCATTTTCTGCTGCGACACTTCAGTTGCTTGATAAATTGCGGCCGACTTTGCCGGTGCAAAAAGGGCTGCACAACCTGCTCATATTAAAGAACCTGATCACGACAGCCCATATATACCATTCGGTTGATACTAAACCCGTTATACTTGAAGCGAAGGCGTTGTAACTTCATGTGAACCCTACGTAACTTCAACTGAAGCTCCAGTCGCATCGCACTCCAAACACAGACATGTGATTCGTTTGGCGGTGCTCACTTGTCACCTGCCCACGAAATCTCTCTGACCCCTGATCGCCCACATCGAGATGATAACCGATGAGCTGAATTGTCGTTGATATATGCAACAGTCCGTGCAAAGGCCTACGGGGAGAGAGATGTGACCACTGGGTCGACTGCGTGGTTGGAAGGCAAAGGATCAGGGACAAATTGAGACGGACAACACAGCGACAGTGTTAGTCGACCTACAGTGTGTGTGTGTGTGTGTGTGTATGGCCTAACAGAACTGAGACAATCCGTGTTGCGCTCTGTAGCTCGTGAAATGACCAGTTCATTTTAACGAAGATAAGTTTGACATTTCATACAGCCGACACCAAGTCACATGTCTTGAGCGCGTATGAACCTGGGGACGACTGGTATTTGGTAGCTAAAGCACTTGGCGTCAAGAAAAAGCTGCAGTGACCTGGATTATGAGATACAATGTGTGATTCATGACATCTCGATTGTTAGTAGCAAAAAAGCGTCAAATTAACAGCGTTTAAACAGAAGACTGACATTAATAGTGATAAGATTCCGACCTAGCCCTGGTGAGAGGCACAGAACACAACCACACGGGGGACTCGAGTGTAACTGAATGAATGAAAAGTGCATGTATCATCCGTTAAACCCCAGAACGAAACATGCCGGAGGTCAATGGTCAACAGGGCTGTCCGTTCTCACTCTGACTGGTCGCTTGATAATTAGGTTATATGCATTGTGGGTATGTATCAAAGCTCCTATGAGATCTTAATAATGAGTGAAGTTTGAGGCTCCGAAAGGTGAAATGGAGTTATAAACAAAGAATTGCGATAAAGATTTCGTCTAATTATCCCTTTGAGTTTGATCACCTCTGATAAGCTCAACTGTAGAAAACCACCGCTCAATTTAAGAGTTCGACGTCTATTACAGATCAATCATTTGTTCAACAGTAGCGTAATGAGTGCGGACGCGTTGTGCTGCATTCAGCCAGCGTGTGCGCCTGATGTTATAATTAGCACTCGTGACTATTTCCTCCGAGTATATCATTATCTATTCCTGTTGACTGATGCACTCTTCAGTATTTCCGGCGATTATCTGCGGGTCCTGCTTTCATAGTTCAGCATTGATAAATTGTTTCAGCACATTCTACATCATTTTAGTCGGATTCAGGGCGGGTGAATGTGGTGCACGTCTGAGGATGTTCACTCTCCCGATTGCCGCTAGATCCTCTAATCTGGAATGACAATCACCGTGTGATTCTAAAAATGGACTCCCCGTCGATGCACGCTCCATTCGATTCAAATGAGATTACAGCTGTAAACCAACTGTAGAGTGCTCAAGTACAAGGATGATTGGGCGGAACCGTACCGGGTACAAATTACTGATGAGCGGCAATAACCGCGGAACTGGTCGTGTGCTTCCAGGGGAATTATGCCCTGTCATCCAGATACAATGCCGTACTACTCATATCGAAAATCCATACTTAGGACCATGTGTCCTCGTTCCCAAGGTTAGCCGTGTTAACCGACGAATTAACTATGGAAGAATCACAGAGTGATTCTAAAAGTAGACTTCCCGTCCATGCACGCTCCATTCGATTCAAATGAGATTGCGGCTGCACATTTTTGGCAAGCTTTTCTATTTTGGGATGTTACAAAGTGAGTAAAACACCGTCACGGTATACCACGGGCAGATGATAAAATAGTAAGGGATATAGCAATGTGACAGGAAGTTGTAAATCTCCCTGAAAACACATCATCTGCAAGGCTGCAGTCCGCATTCTTCCAACCCACGGACAGGGTACTTTGTGAACACTAACCAATGACAAGGCCTGCATATCCCACATAGCAGTGCAGTCAGGACGCGTGTGTTCATGAACCAACCAGTCTATCACACGTCGCTGTTCACATCGACCACTGATGGACAACCTATTGCCTACCTTTCACACCAACACTCCAACCAAGCAGGCTTCTGACATAATGCGGTTCGACTTAACCAATCATATATGCGCATCACGCTGGTCGATCAATAACGACTCCATGTGTCCATGTATTCCTTGCCTCATGCTATATAAAGTGTTCATTTTTGGTGACAATTGAATATAATTTCCGCACTTTGTTCGTGGTTACTTTTCCGTTCGGATTGAACGATCGAGGAATCACTGACCGGGGATAACGCAGAGATTTGCGCGCACTGGACTTGAAATCCTTCAATAACAGGCCAGAAAAGATGGCGGGTGAAGAGTAGAGCCGGTTAGGTAGGCCATACGAAAAGACAAAGCGTTTGATAGAATTAGTGGGTAGGGGGTGGAATTTGAGGTGTGTAACACATAAAAACAAGCGTCTAGCTCCCACAAAAATGGAACCAACATGCTTGGACCAAGTAGGGTTGCGATCGAGCAGCACTCCCATGTACTGTACTGAATCAAAATGATTCAGCTGTTCCCCATCTATTGTAATCGACGTGCAGTCGTTTTGAAAACTATATTACTTGCTATCGTTCAAAACGGGAAATACAATGTCACCGAGCTTGATTAGGTTAAGGCCTAAGATGTTAGCACGAGACCAATCTGAACTTTGAGTGACGCCATTTTGGGGGGTAAGTTGTAGAATCGCAAGCATACGGCATACCAAATATGACATCACCCGCGTATTCGGTTAGAAGAGCATTTTCATGTACAGGAAAAATGAGAATGTACACAGAAAGTAAAAGTGCGGACAGTATGGCTCCTTGGAGAAAGTCACGTGTGCAGATTAGTACCCCGGCTGATGCAACTGGTATTCGAGCCCGCGTCTCCCTTTTGGCTTTGCCGAAGTTTTGCGACAAATGCAGACTAAAGTTGGTTTCCTCTATCCGTATGATCTCATGATTTTGTGCCTTATACTACTCCACTTGTTCCCCATATTCATGTCAATGATTATTCGAATTTTACAAACATACCTCTTCCTCTTCTGTTTGTTCTGCATTAAATTCATCGTTAGGGCTATTAGATAAAATTTCTTAAACGTCATCAGCTGTCCAATAAGATTGTTGCTGATCGTGGTGATAGAAACATGTTTTACACACTCAACCTTCAATCGCATTTGCAAAGGTGAAAGCTTCAGTGTGAGTTCTGCTTTAATCCAGGAAATTGGCTCCTCTACTTCATGATCGACAAACGTTTGAAACGTCTCCCCATCATGAGCACACATAAAAGGCGCAGCATTGTTTAGCACAATCCACAGCTTTTTCTTGGCGCCAAGTGCTTTAGCTACCAAATACCAGTCGTCCCCAGGTTCATACGCGCTCAAGACATGTGACTTGGTGTCGGCTGTATGAAATGTCAAACTTATCTTCGTTAAAATGAACTGGTCATTTCACGAGCTACAGAGCGCAACACGGATTGTCTCAGTTCTGTTAGGCCATACACACACACACACACACACACACACACACTGTAGGTCGACTAACACTGTCGCTGTGTTGTCCGTCTCAATTTGTCCCTGATCCTTTGCCTTCCAACCACGCAGTCGACCCAGTGGTCACATCTCTCTCCCCGTAGGCCTTTGCACGGACTGTTGCATATATCAACGACAATTCAGCTCATCGGTTATCATCTCGATGTGGGCGATCAGGGGTCAGAGAGATTTCGTGGGCAGGTGACAAGTGAGCACCGCCAAACGAATCACATGTCTGTGTTTGGAGCGCGATGCGACTGGAGCTTCAGTTGAAGTTACGTAGGGTTCACATGAAGTTACAACGCCTTCGCCTCAAGTGACAACGTCTTCACTTGAAGTGTGAAAGGTATGGAACGATGAGAGAAACAGCCTTGACAGCCCGTGCAGACAGCTTCCCTGTTGATACTCATCGAAGATACTTTATTTAATACGTGCAAATGAAGTACAAATGAAGTACTTTGAATCGGACGCACTGTTGAGTGAAACGAGATACTTCAGCACTTTACGTAAGTATTCGTAGTCCACCAACCTTTGGGGAATGAAATGATTAAAAAAGTATATTTATGTAGCTCAGAATAAATTAGCTTTTCAAAATGTCATAATGCAGCAAAATGGAAATTCGTTGAGATTGTAGCCCTCGTTCCAGAGATCACCTTTCAAACTCAAAATCATATCTTTACTCAGAGGTCGATCACATCTCATCTATTTTTCGAACGCTCCCAGATATGGCTGTATGGTGTAGAAAAATAATTTGTTTCTGTGTCTAGAGACATCCAAAATTTGATAAGAAATTTATTCGACTTATTCGGCATGTACCAAATTGGTTTGTGTGGTGGTAGTGGTTGATTCGTGGCCAACACGCAGCCCGTCCATCCTAGCAGATCGACGCCACCACAGTGAACCATGTGATGTGCAAGCAGAGCTTGTCCAGTATCAGGATCAAAAGGCGAAACAATGATTGATGAATCC
Organism: Fasciola hepatica; assembly: GCA_948099385.1. Taxonomy (NCBI): domain Eukaryota; kingdom Metazoa; phylum Platyhelminthes; class Trematoda; order Plagiorchiida; family Fasciolidae; genus Fasciola; species Fasciola hepatica. The sequence continues at coordinate 2,757,931 of CANUEZ040000033.1, read as the reverse complement.
TGTAAAGCTGTGTTCAGCCTCAACACCAGTGAATGAGAAGAATTGGTAGCCCACACCAGTCGGATCAATACGTTTGGGGCGACGACTGAGTACAAGGACCAAAACCCCGTATAATCATATTCCGTGGTAATAAAGCCAGATCGTTCACGAGCAAAGAAACGTTCTTCCTGGCTTTAGTGGGCCAGTGCAAAACACTGTGCTTCTGTATTGTAGCATGACATTTTAGTAGATAAAAACTGTCACGGGTCATTGCTTTCGGAAACAACTGCGACCAGTTTGTACAACAAGAAAGAAACCGAACAGTTTTTACCACGCACGCGCTGTAATCTAACATAAGCCTTCAGTTCGGTCGTCGATATCGCTACGTAGTGCGTAGAACTGAGTGGTCGACAAATCAAAGGCGTGGAGTACAGAGTCTTAGTTTTGGCATACGCTTTCCGAATTCCTGAAAGAACTCTGGAGACGTTTTCCACGGAGTTACTGCCGTAACTGAGCTTGGCATCTTCGTTAGCCAACTGCATCCAGTTTCGGTGAACAGGACTCATCGCATTCTTTCATTCATGAAACAAAATAACCCGAGGATCCTAGTTCACATCTTTCGTTTTCCGTCCTCGGATGTATTAGCTGCTTTGGCTTCTGTCGAGTCATAACCCATGTACACATAGACAGAATGAATCCAGATGGACCTCTCGCACCGAGGCCGCGCGTGAGATCCGAAGGTCACGCGCGAGGTTCAAATCGCATTGTGAAATTTTCAATACAAAATCGTTTCAGCTACGTAATTTGAATAAAATATTGACGTAGCAAGCGTTCAAAAACTCTACTGGTGTCTAGATCTGGATAGGCGGACATCTCCTGCCGTCTCGAAAACGCAGTGTTAGGAGCTGCGGAAACGCGATGACAAAACAGCCATCCGGACACACAGGTGGCTTCAGCCACACAAACTGAATTGAATTGACTACATTTTCTGATAATTCAGCTGAAAACAACCCCATTTGCGTGACCTAAATACAGTGACAAGCCCAGTTGCCGTGATAGAAACGAGGTTGGGTCGCAAGTTCAATCGGCACAATCGGGTGACCTAAAAATGCTTGAGATGTGGTCGTCAGGTTGTATGAGGGCGAATCAGAGAGTAGTAAACCGCTATCAGTGTCCAGGAGGACACCTCGCCTTTCTATTTTCGAAAGCGATTTTGTGTCCTAGAGAGTGAACTGATTGATAGATTTCACCAAAATTCGGAGCAGCTGTGCGAAAATTATTATCAGAAAAAGTCAACAAGTTTCGACGAATTGCTGGGAAAAAACAATACCGTTTTACGGTTTTTTGCGGTCGTGTCTCTTTGGACAAATTCGTTGTTTTAGTGTTACGGATTATATTCATAAAATACGGCAGATACGTACGATTCGCCAGTTCTGAATCAGTACAGGTTGAAGGAGTTCTATCACTTTGAGGTTAAAGAGGAATATGATGGTTGTAGATAAACTGCTTTCATGTCATACATCGCGCAGCACAGTTCGACATCTGAACTTCAGAGACATGCGGTTTCTTTTTGGTAGTCATATAGCATGCGTGCAGTGATGGTTTGGCTTCCAATGTCCGAGAGCGCTCTCACATCCCAGAACGCGATTTTGATGTGATTTCGGTTGCTAAGGTTAACAGTCAACATATTTGTCACCCAGGCCGCGGGGAGAACATAAGGCTTGGTGACGCCGCAGCGTGAAAGGTGCAAGTAAAGATACTATTCGTGGAGTTTTGGGAATTAGGTACAAAGTGGCATCCCCAGCGTCACTCGGCCATCTGATCCAGGTAGTAACTCTAGCCCGTGCACAACCAGGTGCTACCCGACAGACAACAGGAATTTTGTGTGTTGAGAGCCGGTGACCAAACAGCCAGATCATACGCCTTTTTGATGGCGATCTCCCAGTCAAGGATGCCAAACGCTTCCTAGAGAATCCTACCTCCTTCATGATGAGTTATAACGTGCAGAATGGACGCAGTCTTCAAACAGGTAGACACAAAAGGCAGTCGCAAGCTGAGTCACAAAGTACATTCCAAATTAACCGCAATATTTTCATAGTACGGCTGGGTACACCGTGAGCTTCATTCTTTCCTTTGTCCGTCCCTGAATCGATTGCTAAGGCGAACCGCTTAGGCGGTTCATTGGGTTTCGTGATCCGCCGACGAAGCTTCATGCATGGGTATGATAACCTAACGTTTCGAGTACACTTCTGTTGGTCGTGGTAAACCGCGGCATATACCTACTGACTGCGGTGACCTGTGCGTTACATCGGCTTCCAAGCCGTCGATTTTACGGTGGTCGACAGGGTATCTTAACAGTTTCCCTCAGAACAGGGATATGAGAAGACTCGATGTTGCGCACGAAAGAAAAACAATTTAAGATGATGTGATTCACCAATGCTCAATACACTACTGAAGTTATGGCTGTTTGATGCCTGTTAGGACTCATCGGCAGTGCACGTCCACCGAGTCCCCACGGGGATTCAAACCCGGAGTGAACAACTGAGTCGAACACCGTGGCTGGCTCCTAACAGTTCATTAGATGCCAACACTACATGATATAGCGTCTTTCTGCCACTGACTTCAAACGTAAACAACACAATAATCGGACACTGGTCGTCCTTTGTGATGGACAACTTCTCTGTAGGGGCTTACGTTCAACGATTTCAGTGATTGTTGGTCTGGGCGTGACATCCGTGTATCTGTCTAGGACTGAGAGTACACACTGACTGGTGAGATGGCCCGTAGGAATCTTGGCTGAAGCAAAATGAAAACACAAGAGTTTGCAGTGGCAGATCGTTGAAGTCTTCGGAATACCTCACGATTCTGTTGAAAATATCTGGTCATTGATATTGAGGTCAAGCGCATAGTACTGAATAGACTGAAGTCTCTAATCGCACCGATCGCCATACGCAAGTCCTTGATGAGTTTGGTAACGGTCACTCGTCATCATTCATGATTGCACATCAGTGCAATGGAAGGGTATAAACCATCGCCAAAAAGTCTCACTGAACTATTGAGGATAACCAGCAACCAAACCCTGAGACTTGGAGTGGAGAACCATATAAGGTCCGCACAGACCAGGTGTGGCAACGAGTCAGACAACAGTGGATTAGCGTCTACGACCAGAGTAACCGGTGATGACGGGGTATTCGATCTATCCGAGTTATTATTCTACACCGAGCCTGGAGTCTGGCATGATGCCAACACCACCAATACAAAGGAAGAGTATAATGAAGGGTGGATGTAGGATGGGTTGCATGCGGTGTGAGTGTTTAAAAAAATTCACGTAACAGGTAATTGAAGGCAGAAAGTTGTGCCCATGTAGGTCATTTGTGGTATTGTGGGCTGCTGTACAATCCGGTCGCCTAGCCCAGATAAAGTTGGACTGTTGCTGGTAAGTGAAACAGTTTGTACGATAACCTGCAGGCCGATGAAATGCATCATGACCGAAGAAAGACAGAAACAAAGAGAATGCTGATTCTCATGCGCTCCTTTCTGATCGCTGAGCTCGGGGTTCGGATTACAACCTGTCAAGGTGGCATCACCTGTGAGTACTGGTGTGACTCGCGGAACGATGGACGTTGGTGACAGAGAATCGCGCCACACGCTACGACTGACTTAATTATGAACTGCTAAAAAATCCGAATATGTTACAGTTCGGTTGCCCCTAACTAAAGCTTAATTGTGAAACAAATACTTCATAAGAGAAAAATATAAATGAAATGTGTTTTGGGGTCACTTCATTCAAATATTATTAGTAGATAGATACAGTATGTATACAAAAGTGCAATTTGCATGGATTATGCGAAGAAGTCAATTTCCGGTTCTGATGTACCCTCATCGTGAACAGAGGACATATATCTTTCTTGGGTCAAGCCAATCCAGTCAGTGCACATTTCCACTCCGGAAGCCATATGCATCATAGCTTGTAAGTTGTGCTGTTCCGTCGGGCCAAAAACGTAACCATTGGCACGATCCACATAACGCATCACACGTTCCATATGGGACATGTTTTGTATATCTAGTAGGAGAAATTGAACTAATGATTGATCCTGAATCACACCGATCAGTGCCTGATTCAGACGCTCATACTTGGCAAGGAACGGATCATTCGATTTGTTGATCTTATCCACCAAGTACTGCAAATCGAGTACCTCAGTGAAAAAGTCCAAATTGAAATCCAGCTCGCCAAATTGTTCGACCAAATCCGCTTTGCTCAGAATGTTCACATGGGGTAAGCCCAACTGCAACATGGCCGCCAAGGAGGTGAGCAAACAGGAGATGAATTTTCCCGGATCGGAACAATAGTGCGAATCGACGAGATGGACCGCGGTCAGCTGCAGTCCAACACCATCGAACAAAGGATTCTGACCAGGCTGTGGACGTTTAGTCAAATAAGACACCAGTTGCCGTGTCACAGAGTGATGCGTATACAGTTCGACCTAGACAGAAATCAGAAACAAAATGGGTAGATGAAACAACTTGAATTGTGTTAATAACTATTCACGTGGCACAGGAACAGACCAAGTAACTAGAACATCACCTAAACACAACCTTAGTTTGGGCACGTGAAAAAAATGTACGCAAGACGAGTAAGTTTTCATATTTCGTATTTTTGTCGCCACAGGAACGAAACGCTGAGTTGAGTTTTATTATGCTGTAGGATTCAGGTGGATCAGCGGTCCTGATCATCATAACAGCTTGACTAAGTTAATCATCAGATACGAAACTCAGTGATATGGTCCTGTGATCTCCGTTTCGCGATAGTAATATACCAATCTTATCTTCATCTTTTGTCTTTTTACTTCCTTCCTTTCATTATATAACAGTGGTATACAATTTTTAGGGGGGGGGGGGGGTGGAGGCTAATTTGGGGTTGCAAACTGAGGAGTGACCGGTGGCAGAAGCGAGGACTCGAACCCGGGAAAGAAGGGTTGAAAGCCCCCACGATGATGACCTTTTGACCACCACTGGTCATATGTGATTAAGGCTACGGACAATTTCAACTATTTGCCTATATCCTGGAACATGTAGTACGTCCGATGTCCGACTGAGGGACAGTAAGCGATAAACTTTCAACAGAATGTTCGTGAATTGCACACAAATGGAACTCGGATAACATAAGAAGAGAGTCAAACTAATGCCATTTTCTGGCCGATTACATTTCTGGTGGTTTAAAGACCGAGGGAATAAGCTTGGATCAACTCTGAGGTGCGCAGTCAGAACCCCCTCACATTGATGGTAGCAGACGGCAATGTGCTGTTGCCGGCTCGTCATCAAGTAGATCTCGCTCCAAGTTTTGGGGTCACGGTGGCCGGTCCACTATGGCGAACCACTGGGCTCTTGTAATTATGGGATTTGTACTCATCCGAAGGCATTGGATGTTAGAAAAAAATATTCCGAAGTGCGATGCCAGTGTCGGTAACGATTTATTACGGACCATACATATTTGTTCGAGGCTGTAAGTAGGACCATTTTATTAAAAGTCAACACGGAATATGGATACCACATCAACTCGGAAGTCCAAAATTATGACCTCAGGTCTAGAATTCGGTGTACATTTGCGACTTATTTTATCAAAAATTACCAACATTCTCGTGATATCTGAAGACACCTGGTACGACGGTCAAAGTACCTGCTGCATAACGTTCATCTGTCGTGTTCTTCTATAATAAAAATGACTTAAACGGAACTGATCCAGGATGCCAAGCGCTTTGGGCCCATCAGCGTACTGTACCAGTAAGATACCTGCTCACACCGGGAACCCTTTCCTATACGATCTTATACACCACAGTAGGTTTTAGAAATGTTATGGCGAACGCCCACTGGTAGTCCCTATCGGTTCTTGCGGTGAGACAGTCACATGCAGATATTATGAACAAGTTCACAGCCAAATCGCAAAGGGACAAGTCGGGACAGGAAACAGCTTTAATGTATGGAGGATGAAAATGCATGCGGCATGACTGCGTGGTGCACGTGACGCCACATGCACGACCTTGATTCGAACCGCGAGACAGGCGGACACGGACAATGTGCATGCCGTCGCAACGACGTCAATCGGCCCATTTGGAATTCACGTGACAAATCACACCGAGAAATCAGTACGCTGCTGTAAAAACAAGGCATGGGAGTAGGACTGTCCATGGAGAAGTGTATATGTGCTTGCCAGTAAATGCATCCGAATTTCTCAGGTTATCGATTGACCGCGAGTCCTCGAGTTTGGATGCTTAGCAGAGGCTGAACTATTCAAAATGCCCGAACAGATTGATTCATGGGAGATAACCAGCACAAAAATGTATCACTACGGTCTGGTAAAATCCTTCAACTACAAGTATCGCGTTTTCGTCACAACGGATCAATTTGACCGAACTTTGCACTGTGGAACTAACAAAACGATTTTTGCTCAAACAAAAAATTGAAATCAACTAACCACAATAAGTAGGGAAAAAACGGGCGACTGATGTCCTACGAACTGAACAAGAGCAATAAGGATAAAATTTGACGGGTATCCTCACCCTTTATCGGTTTCATCAGCGAATAATTAAGAGACGATTATATATATATATATATATATATATATATATATATATATATATATATATATATATATAGTAAAAACCTCAGAATGTCAAGTTAACATGATATCAGACGGAATAGATACAGTTCTCGTTGGATGCATGTTTCGGTTCTGAATAACAGATTAAAATGATTCAATTAAAAAAACCTTTTCAGAAAAGCTGCCATATCACACCACATCCCGGAACAAAGTCCGCGTTTTCCGGCACACTACCAGCCAAATACTGACCTGCGGCTACGAAACGTCGACACTATGAGTACAGGAAGTCAGGGATTTGGAACTGCTCAGTTAAAAATTCTCGAAGTAGCTTGGCGAGACGTGCTTTCAAATGATCCGATAGGACAACGCTGTTTACATCCAGCCACCGCGCATGGTCGGTGAAGATGCGCGTAATCCGTGGAGCCGAATTATCTTATAGCAGGAGATGGTCGCGTAAAAGAAAAAAACACTAACGTTCTCATATATCACGCAATTACTTGCGAGTAGTGTGGGACTGCTTAATTTTCTTCTGATTGACTGTCCTTTTGGACTCCACGTTTCACGCGCAAACCTCAGGTCATCCGACCAACCTGCACTTGGAAGCACCAGACTCGAGTTTCGCCCTTGTTAGAGCTCACCAGTGGTGCATATCCTCCGCCACACCCAGGGTTTGAACCCGGGCCCTCCCATCTCGAAGGCGTGTGTGTTACCACTGCGCCACCTCGTTCCCGTTCGAGCTGATTCGGATCAGACGAAAACTAACGTTCTCGTAACATTGGTCGAATTTGGCGGGAACACCGTATCAAAAAGGCTGAGATTGTCGAAGAGCATCAGGCGCATTAGATGGAACACTAAAGCTCACCAGTTCAAAGTGTTTGGGATATGTGTTGCGCCCCCCCCCCCCCCCTCCCCCGACTGAATTCCTCGGCGCGCAATGTTCACTGAGGCAGGTGGTGATTGGAAGGCAAGCAAGCGTGACCAATCTGTGACAAAGAAGAAAGTTAAGAAAACCCTGACTAAAGGACTCAGTCAAGTATAGCGTGTTAGGGTCCTTTGGATCGGCCAAAGAACGCGACCAACTCTGTGGTCACATACACAGGAGGACATAGCTAGGTACAGCCAGCAGTGGCACTCTTGTAGTCATACTTCCTTTATCAAATCGATATTTGTATTCGTAGTTCTTTCCTCGGTCTTTTTATGCTCTGGCTTTTTAAATTTCCGATTGGTTTTCTCGCGCCACTCAGTGCATGGTTGATGGCTATTCGAACTGAACTGAACTGAATTCAATTGGTAGAAGTTTTCGAAAACGAACCTATTCAAAAGCCTAACATGGCATCATGTGTAGATTAACACCATGAATCGTCCAAAAACGAGAAGGAAAAATAATTTATCTGTATGACCACGTGAAAGAAAGACGGAAGATGGCTACATATCTTGATTATTGAGTTGAAAACGCAATTTGGACAGTAAGGTTAAGAGTGACCCGGTAATTCAAGACAGTGGCGCAAGGGAACGTTGCTCTCTCCATTATTTCTTTAACTCAATATTTCATCTTTTCGGATTTCTTTTAAATACCCACTGCAAATTGGCGACGAAAGACCATTACATCCGTACAGCTCTAGAATGAAGTGAATATTCAGATGAACGTAACCAGAATAGACAGTTTAGTTCAGTTTTTCAACTACCAACCTCACAGTTCTATCCTCTGGTTCTCGATGCTAGTTCACAGGATCGCCGAGTTGAAGGCAGAATGAACAGAAGCATGAAGGGAAAAAGACCCGAAAACAAGGTAATAAGCGGAAATCACGAGCCCAAATGCAACTGCGCCAGTAGCCACGAAACTTAGCCATATCACCTAGAATCTCCAGCCACCTGGTAGACGGGACTTGTAGACTCCAACGCGGAAGTCTAACAAGTCCTACTTGACCAAATCCACTGGTCAAGGTTATCATGTCTTTTGCCTTGTCACGGGCCGCCAACCTCGAGCTACCTTCCAATCGCTAAGTGCCTCGAAGAACAGCGTACGAGGATCAGGTTTATCGATGGGTATGTGTATTATATACCCCAGACATCTAAACCTGTTTATGTTCAGTTCCAGTGACTAAGGCTTCCAATATCCTAGGCCTAAGCTCAGTATTATTGATACGGTGTTCCCATATTCAAGCAACACTGCGGAGATATCGAAGCTAAAACACTTACGGTCTTCGCCTATCTTCTACCCTTAAAGGCCAGGAACGGATCCAACTATCACAGTGTACACTCGGCCCTTGACAGACAATCGAATGTTAGACCGGTGTCACATTTGACTGAGGTTGTCGAAAATCAAAGGTGCCCTCTGTATGCGTGACGACACTTCATTCGCTATCCGACCACCCCAAATTCAAGAGGGCTTGCTCTGACAAGGCAATGTTTGGTGTGGAGCCAACCCAGTCCCGTGGTAGCATTTTACACTGTGAAGATGCAAAATGCATCCCAAACGTTGTTGCAGCGCCGTTTGCGAATTGATAACAAAGCACCAGCGAAGGCAAAATGGATACGTACAATAATCAGGTCTCACGCGACAGACCAGAAGAAATTGCTTCGTGGATGCTTTGGTCACGTTCCCGTCCTCGGTTAACGCCCCACTGCTTTGTGGGTCAAACTTTTCAGCCAAAGGCTCCGGTTAGGGCTCGAAAATAAACGCCCATTGTGCGGTGTAGGCAGCGTTTTGATCCACCTAACTAACTCTAGTGAGAACTCGGTTCTGCCTCAGAATCATCTAGTTTTATTGGTAAAAAACTAAGTATATCTAGGTTGCCGTGATATGCGCTCACTCGTTGCACACAACGTATTGGTCCGACTGGTGTGGGCGACAACGCCTTGAGGCTTGAATGCCGTTGGCAGGATTCGTCTCGTCTATCGATTCACGCCATCGATCGGCTGTACCGCCGTTCGTGGTTTTGTGGGCTCGGTAGTGGCCGGTGCTGGCGTACTATCTGCCAGTGAGACTAAACCGTCCACCGAACGATGTGTCGGACCATACCATCACAGGCAGCCGCAAAGTATGTGCCCAGAAAGCCTCAGCGATCTCTCGGGTACCACCTCTCATCTCTCTGCTCTTCTTCTTTCGCATCCCAATTCTAAATGGACACAAGAATTCACAACGAGTTGTGACCGAGATATTTTCATTCTCGGTAAGCGTAATAACTTGGAGACAGGGGAAAACAGAGAATCGATTCCCAGGTAAGTGTTTATTTTTTTGTAACACAGCATATTCGGAAAAGACGGTAGTTAGTCAACGTTTCGGTTACTACGGCTAACCTTTCTCAAGGCCTAAGTATTCCCTTCACGTAGTTGCTTTCAACGTTCGCACACTTCGCCAAACGGGGCAACAGGCTGCCCTAACTAGAACTCTTGAAACCTTCGAAATAGATGTGTTGTGTCCACGAAACACGCATACAAGACCGAACTTCAGTGATAAGTTTTCGTCTACCAGATACAGGCTCGGCTTCTCGTTTCACTCTTTTGTTCTGTTCAGACAACCATTACCCATGCACTGCGTGCAGCGGCTTTGGTTGCTATCTCCTAGCGCCAATCTCAAAAGGAAATAATGAAGGAGAAAAGAGTATGAAAGGAGTAAGAGGAGAACCACATAAATGGAATTAAATCGATAAAGGAAGTTTGTGAATGCAAGAGCGCCACTGGTCGTGGCATCTAGCCATATACCCCAACGTATCTAACCATTGAGTGGGAGGGTCTCTTGGACCCCTTTCAGGAAAACTAACACGCCCTACATGACCAAGTCCACAGGTTACGCTTTTCATACTTTTCCTCCATGTCATGGACTGACCACCCTTACTAATTTTCCAACCGGCACCCGCCTCATCGAACATGGCGTGCCCGGGAATCCTGTCAGGGGACGTGCGCAAATTATATCCTAACCATCTTAGCCAGGTGACTTTGTGTTTCATCTAGTGATTTGGTCCGTGGACCTAAGACTTTTTTTTATTACATGCATGCGCATGAGTGCAGTCGAAGAGGCATTCATGTCATAGCCACGAAGACCCGCTGCACTACTGGGGCTAACCGGCAACCAGGCCCAGAGAATTGGAGTGGAGGAACTACATAAGGTCCCGATAGGTCAGGTGTGGTAACGATCCAGATGACAGTGGATTACTGTCTACCACCAAATTAACCGGTGATGGCGGGGATTCGAACCTCGGACCTTCGAGGTAGTAAGCAAGCGCTCTAAACGACTCGACCACCGCCCTTCCTGTGGTATCTGGAGCACTCTTGTCGGCCCTTGAAAATCCGAGTGAGGCTATGAAACTTTCGTGGCAGGCCGTATTCGTATCCACATCAGGTCTCCAAGGTGAACAGACTCTGGCATTTGAACAATGTAGGTAAGGGAAGTCGGCAAATTGGATCCGTAACTTCGGGAAAAGGATTGGTTCTGAGGGCCGAGTCAAACAGGCTGAAGCAAGGTACGTGTCGGCCAATTTGGAGGCTGGTTTCTCTGTTGCCTTGTCTGCTTCGGTGGGTAGCGTTGACGGAGTTACTGGGTTCAGGCCGGAACGGTCGTGGGCGACTTCAGCTAACAGAGTTGCTTGGCAAGCGGTGTATATGTGTAACTGTGTGCGCAATGCGGTCTTGCTCTCTTCGTCTGGCGTTCAGCGGCTAACTCAGAACTGGCACAGACCAGAGGAAGCCGACTGTCTAATTAAAACAAAGCATTGCGATGTCCACTGATCGGTTTTGAAACGATGTGATTTCTACCCGCCTATCCTAAGCATTGCTTCTACGGTGTTCCCACCAGATTCGAGCAATGCTACGAAGAAATCTCTGCTCAAGTACCGACAATCTTCGTATATCCTTCACCCGTAGTGGCCATCTCTCCGAACCACACAGAAACATTGGCCTGACTGCTGCAGTGTACACACGACCCTTAGTAGGTAAACGGATGTCATGTCGACGCCACAGATGACTCAGGTTGGAAAGTGCCAAATGAGCCTTCTGTATTCACAGAGACACTTCATCCGACATCCGACCTCCGGATGAGATGCAGCTCTTCAGATAACAGAACTTGTCTACCACGTTTAATTTCTCCCCAGACACTGAAAGGTTTCACTTTTCGTTGGCCAGGCGATTCGGTGTCTCGTGCTCGTGGTCAGGCTAGCGTTGGTATAGCTCTGATCATGAAAGCTCAGCGTGCACTGCTTGACTGGATCCCAGTCAACGGTCATCGAGGTGCGGTTTGGTTGAACGGTTCTGTGTATGTCAACAACAATAGACTGATGCGTCAATGCATTTTTATCGTTTCTGTGTATGTCCTAGCTGTTTGTGGCTCTCTTGAGGCCAAAGAAGATTTCCACCATGATATTTCTCAACTGTTCCACAACGTGTACTCTACGGATATGATGATTGTTGTTGGCGGTTTCAATGCTCAAGTTGGAAGCCCTGACGAGACGGGGAAGCATATGTATTATAGGGGTCCAACAGACCCACACACTCATTGGTTAGATATATTAGAGGATTTGGCTAGGTGTCGAGTTCTGTGGCGCTATTGTATCCGCAAATTGTCTTTATCGACTGAATACCAATGGTTGTAGTTCGCCCATTAATCCTATCACATTCTTGTTCTTTTTCATTACTTCCTATCAAGGTTACCGCTATGAGGTGGCGAACAAAACCAATCCCCCCCCAACGAACGGTTAGTGATTGTCCGAATTGAATTGAACGGAAATGAGACTGTCTAGAAATAAACGGGGAAAAACGAACAAAGACAACACGTGCAATCACGAGGAAGCAGTCAAATTATGCGAACCAGTTGGTGTAAATGTTATTTTGAACAAACGTACAGAATGAAAAGTTTCGCCGTGGTAAACAAACACAGCAATGAGTCATCAGTGAGATAACAAAAAATACGTGCGCTGCTGAGGTACGTGTTCGGTGAGAAACAAAATCAATAGTGAATTGTATTGTGAAAAGTTTGTCACAATTAAGCAAGTGTGTGGGTGTGAATGATAGTAAACGGTACCAATAGGTTTCCAAATAAAGCAGCACGTACTGATATACACACGGTCTTATATCCACCCACCCACTCACACACACACACACGCACACACACACAAATGTCGAAAACCGCACATCGCTAAACCGTTCTCGATTTCACTGGTTGCAGTTTAGGCTTCTGTTCGCAGTGCACTGCCAAAAGCAAGTCAGGGAATCATTTTGGACGACGAATTGTTTTGGCTCAGTTCACAGTCGTCTGGACGAGTGAGGACAAGTGAAGAGCGGATAAAAGGTTATCACCATCCACCTGACAGAATCGGATCATCAGATCAATTTTACGAAGGCCTTCCGTCCCATCGACACAGTCAAGAAAAGCACTAAGAGACGTAAAAGGTCAAATCTTATCTATCGCCGAGGCGATCGCAATTCGCCCGAATAACAACCCGCTATGGGCCCAGAAACAATATGTGAGGACTGGCTATCGGCGTAAGATACCGTGACGAAATGACAAGCCTCGTCCAAGCGAAACGAAAATTGTCAGGGCACACTATTTCTCGTGACACCCATAATACCGTAACTATACGGACACGGAATTGTCAGGTGTCGTCACCATGATGATCAGTGTTTTTTGTTGTTCTTCTATTATCCTAATTCCAACAGTGCGTGCGGTATTTAGCCAACCGTGAAGCACTGAAAACAATCGTGTTCGTTACCGAATGTTTTGAAGAAAGTTATGAATACACATTATGCAGAAAATGAATCAGTCCGAAAACAAGGACACAATTGACCACGGCATTTGGCCATCAGACTGTAGACCGACATATTGGTGTTCGGTTAAATATTAGTGTGGTGACCCGTTGAGACACTTGTCTCAGATAGAACACGGGTAACTACCGGGCGGAAGATCACCGGTTCTTGCATACCACATCGTGTTGCTTAATGTCTTCAATCATTCTATGAGTAGGCCTGGTGGGCCCCAAATGGATCCACCATTCACACCGTTACATAGCACAATCAGTTACAGGTATTGTTGAAAATCTTCTTCTCATTGAATTTCTCTTTCTCAATTTCTTCGAATATTATATTATAACAAAAGGTAGGAATATAAAATTATGCATAAATTAGTACCATGTATGTTAGATCTGCAGGCAATTGAAATAGTGTGACCGTGGCTACCATGATAAATTAATCTTAAGCTACAAGTTCAAAATTTGTTACATGATGAACTTGGACGATTGAATCAAGTACATACCGCATCGAAGGATGAATATTCAGCTGTTGCATAACTACCCCAATGTGAATAGAGTTAATAAAAACGTGTCTTTAAGAAAGTAAGTTAGAAAGCTCGACAGTGATAATCTGTGGGATGATGAGGATTCGAGCGAGATAAGGAACTACAGAGGATTCACATAAGATTCCGTATGAACAGACAAATATTCGTAATGTGACCGAGTTGTACAAATTGATATGCCTTCGTTAAGGTCGGAACAAACGCGGGGGTCGATGGTATGTTATTGGTCCAAATCCCACATGAGAATGCTAAACACATTGTGATGCTGGGTTGCGATTAGGAAGATGATGGGGTAATAAACGATTCCGCTTTGTCGAGACGGGTGTTTAGGAAACCTCAAGCTTTAAACATCATCAGCAAGCAATTGCAGGAATAGGACGAGGGAGACACAGAGTCAGTGTGAAAGAAAACAAGCATAAAAATACGAAGGATCTAATTAGGTGGAACGGGAAAGTGAATGACCTCCATCGTACCATATAAAAGGTGATTCGTCGGATTTTCAAGATTGCCGTGACATGATTCGTCCGGATGATGGCTACACTGAAGTTATTATATATATATATATATATATATATATATATATATATATATATATATGTTTAGTGGCATTGTTTTCTCTCTGTTCTAGGAGTAGCAGCCGTATGAACCATTCCTCATTACGCGAAGAGACTGTGTATGAGCTCATCTACAACTTGGCTGAGGCTATGGGCCGGCCAGTTTGATAGTTCACAGCCGGGCTGGGAACGTGCGATTCATCGGCCGACACGAGACCGATACAACAAGGCTCGATGGCCCTAACCTAGCGCACATAAACACTGGTAGGCATGACCCGAAAGGCCGCAAGAGGATCAGCCTATGCCATAGCGAACCATCAAACAAAGCATGCGTAAAATCGCACATTACAGTGAGAGCATATACGCACGTACGCACGCGCATGGTCCTAGCGCCGCACGAGGATGAACTGATTTCCGGACAAAACACCCCGAAAGGGTAAGGTTATCACTTGTATGTGTGCGCAGCGAATAGGACAAAATAGGCATTGCTACCTCGACGATTATTGGCTAAGAAACAAAAATACACATTGACGAACAGACAGGTAAATACACGGACAGGTCTGACGGTTGGCGTGCTGTCAGTTCAGAACTCATGCCAGTGGGTGAAAGCATCCCTCGAGAATATGGTATCGTGACCAAATGAGGAATACAGATACACAACGGAGATGGGCATACGATGAAAAGGGCGTTACGATAGTCAATTATCTCAGGCGTCGTGATGCTTCGGGACGTCACGTGCGAGGCCGAGTGACTGGGCTCGGGAATGAGTGAATCATCCGTCCGGTCGTGGATGTGCCACAGTTACCGGGATGCCTCTAAACCCTGCATGTTGAGGCGTAACACAATGGGGAATTTCGGTGCCTTAGTAGCTCAGTTCCACCTCGCGCTTTGAGATGAGGTCTCGATCGCTGTAAAACCAATCCCTCTGAAGTTTTCATCTGATGACACAACAAATCGTTGGTGTCTAATTCAAGTCGTACACAAGCGTCAGATTTTCAAACCCACAACGCAGGATTCCATCCGGTGGATGATACCAAACAATGTCGTTTCAATAAAGATGTGAGATCCCGTGAACCGTTTTAGTATCCGCAGCCCTGGTGAAAATCGGAGTTACCGCTTACATTTTTACTTCACTAGTGCCAGAAACACGACATTTAATGTCCAAGTGGAAGGATTAGAATCCACAGTAGCAACGATCGAATTACCCCTGACTCAGATCACTAGGATTAATAAGTCCTACACAGCTCCCACGAGTCAGCAGTGCCAAGAAGAGATCGGTGATATTTGTTCCCGAACGCACTGGATGCGTTCCACTCACAAAACCCCACCGTCGCATCAAGGAGAACCGACGATCGTGGCGATCTGCGGTTTAAAGTGTATCACTGCATAGTTCGGGTCGCAGTAAGGAGCCGCATAACAGCGAGATGGACCCCAGCTGGCCGTCGTCGGGGTTCGAGCTTCGTATTTCAGACTTCGAAGTTCAATAATTGTGCCACTTGGCCAACAGCATCGGTTAGATCACTGCGTGGACACCACTCACCCCTTACAACTGCTAAAGTCGACTGGCGGTAACGGTTTCTAACTAGTGCGTAATGGTAAAGTATGCAAAGGGACTCGATCAGAATTGGCCTGAGTGGCATTGTATTGGTCTATTCCATGGGCGCAAGGTATTCTACTTAGAAACACTGGAGGATGTGGCTGTGCCGCGATCTGCAGCGTTACTGTATTTAGACTACTTCCTTATGTGGCAGACACTACACTGTATTCCACAGTTAAAGAGCCTTACAAGGTTGTTAAACCACGGTGTAAGGCTCTTTAACTATGGGAAATACTGTAATTATCCTCTTCCTTTCTTCACACCCTTGGTTGTTTTCATTTCCGAGAAGTTCTTGCGGAGTGACAGCGGCCAGGGTCGCCGCACCCGGTGCACGGTTATTTAAAAGGAGTTGAACTGAATAACGGGAGGCAAAATACCGAGTGGGAACAGAACGCTTTAAAGTAGCGGACCGTACGTTCGTGACTTGGCATCTAAGGTACCCCGATTAGGCTTTGCAAGCAAGTTGATTGGCGGCGCAGAAAATACGCGTGGTAGAATGTAATCAACGGAAGTGAACGCACTCCGTCAGTGTGTACTAAACTGTGCCATAATGAAAGTTACACGCGATTATGTTTGTGTAACTGACAAGTTATTTCCTTGAAAATCGCCAAAACCTAGATAATCTCATGGATTAGAAAACAATGGCGTCCCTACTTGCTATTCCATTGGTGCATCCGCGGTCATTACATCAACAACTGAAGTTTTTCGATTGTAGAACCTTTACGCTTGAGCGCTTGGTGGAGAAAAGTGCAGACCCGTGGTTAGTAGGGGTGAGAAGCCCAAGCACTCCAACAAAAAATATTTGTTTAATTTCTCACTAACCTGGTAGACCTCTCAAGTGCATAGTAAGAGCCTTCAATGCAACGTAGTACACTGTGTCATAGAAGAAACGACATAGTTAACGTTCACGACCGACAGCAGTAAATGAAATGCCCGTATCTTGCGAAATCCGTCTTTTTCTGTTCCCATGACCTCTATAATCATCATCATCGTACAGCGTTAAACAGTAGGGCAAGCCCCACTGACCACTGTCTTTCCCACCATGTTGCACGCTGAATTAGAAAGTATGAATATACAAAATGGAGAGGGAGTGGACCTACACAGGTGGGAAAAGGAAAGAATGCCCTAGTAGCCAACACACGGAATACACAGTCTAACTGTACAAACAAACATCGATCAGTCATTCTGATTCGATAGAAAGTGACAACACAATCGCCACTGTTCACGGTTCGCAGCCATATCTTTCGGTGTCTCCAGCCAACTGGTAGACGGATCTTTTGGACCCCAACCACGAAGACATGAAGAACCTACTTTCCCTAAGTCTGCTGTACGTTTTCTCATTCCTCGCTGTCACGTCATCTGTTGACCTCCACGTGGTCTCTTCCACTCCCTGGGAGGAACGGAGAATAGGACACGGTACGGTAGAAGTGTGTTTGACATACGTAACACATGCCCCAAACAACGAAGTCTACTAAGTTGGATACGCTGTGACAAAACGTTCTCCGAATTAGTATCCAATACTCGATTTCTGACCTCAGCATTGCTCACTTGGTTATTCCATCCGACCCTAGCGATACTACGTAAACATCGGTGGCCAAAAACCTCAAGACGACGAATATCTTATGCACGCAAACTCCAAGTCTCGCAACCATACAACAAAACTGAACGCACTGCGGCACAGTATACACGACCTTTCAACTTCGGTGAAATATCAGATCGACGCCTCACGTGCTTCAGTCCAGCGTACGCCACTCGAGCCTTGGATATCCGCGTACTCACCTCTACTACAGTGCTCCCATCCGTCGTCACACTGCTGCCGAGGTAGGTGAAGTGGTCGACAACTGACAGCACCTCCCCATCGAGCATCAAGCTCGGAATTGTTGACGTCCAGTCTCGTAACATCACCTTACACTTTGAAGGTGCAAATCGCATGCCAAATGAAGCTACAGCTCTTGTGAGTCTACCTAGCGCATGTTGAGCATGTTCCGTGGATTCAAACAAGCAGACAAGGTCGTCGATGTAATCTAGGTCACATAGCTTTCCACTATTTCCCAGTTCGACGCCTACCTGATGAGGATTTTGCAGCGCACTCTCCATTATTTCGTCCATGACGAAGTTGAACAGGGATGGAGACATAGGACATCCCTGTCGAACACTGCTGGTCGTTTCAAACCGACAGGATAGTTCACCATAAACTCTAACGCGGCCAGAAGTATGCGAATACTATGATCTCAGTAGGTTCACAAACTCTTATGCGGCCAGAAGTATGGGAATACAACGATCTCAGTAGCTTCACGAACTTCTGGGTCATACCTTTTCGATGAAGAGTACTGAAAAGCGCCGTACAATCCACTGAATCGAATGCCCCTTTCAGGTCTAAGGAAACCATTATTGTCGGTCGACGGTGTGTGTGACGCGTTTCAAGTAGTCGGCGAAGAATGAAAATCTGGTAGATGCATCCTCGACCTGGGCGGAATCCAGCCTGCTGTTCGCGGGTGTTCCTGCCGCGAATGGGCAGAAGACGATGCAGCAGAATCGAGGCTAATACTTTCGTAACTATCAGTATTAAGCTAATCCAACGATGATCACTACAGTCACTGCGTATTCCTTTCTTGAAGATGGGAACAATCAATGACTCGCCCCATATTAACGGAATACACTCCTCGTTCCAAATGAACTGGATTAAATAACCCGCAGGTTACAAATCGTGTTTGTATTATTATTGATTATAAACGATGGTAGCTTACCTGTCCTGGACAATCGAAAATCAGATAGCATTTGGGGTTCTTCTGTTTGAGATTGAACAACCGGGTTGCCAACCAATCACGATTGGTATACAGATACTCCATGCAGTAAACGAGTCCACCGTTTGGACCCAAACCCAAGTAGTCCATTACCTCATCCAGTCGAATCAGGTCATTCACATCGATCGAACTCCGATATGGAAGTGATTCATTGGCCGGATCTAAATTGATCACTTCAACTTTTCGGCCTGGATTGGGCGGAGAGGGAGTTGAAAATAAGACGTTGATATAGGCATGTGCGTGTGCTTCTATTCGAAAGATAATCAACATTTCTTTATGATCCAGGTAGTATGTTGTTCTTCACAACATAGTTGGTGATTTTCTTCAGATATATCCTCTTCATTACATTAGTGTATAAAATAACACTATATTGATTTATAAACACGATTCAATATAAGGTTGATGGAGTGGATCTCTTTTTGTTGACCTACATTGGGAGGGAACCACATTCTGAATAATTTGTGATAATTTCCATTTGTTAAAATAGTTCATCATGATGCTACAAAGCTCAGCTCACCATTTAAAGTTACGGAAACCCTGTACAGCTTTTTGTTCTTGTTGGAAATCATCCGTAGCGCATATCCACCAAACCCCCAATGATTTCGAAACTGAGGCGAACAGCCAACCAATAAACTTCTTTGGCTGGTCCTCGGCGATTTGTTTAAACTAACCACTACATGATCTACTGCCCCTCCATCACTGGATTTTCAGAGGAAACAACCCGTTGACTGCAAAACGATCGAGTCCAAGCATTTGTCTGCTGATTCAATGTACCTGCATTCTACAGACTTTATGTTCTTTGTTCATTGCGTTGGTCCCCTTTCATATTTCACATTACTTCTCGTCTGCGTGCAAAACTGGCTTTCTGTTACGAGGCAGTCGTTGCTTTCCTTCACATCACCTTCTCTTGTTGTACAAAGTCTAAACAAGTATCACAATTGAATGCTGCGGTCTCGTGTGGGGCGAGTCTTCGTCCTCCGTCTTTTCTCTTCGTCGCGTTCAACGTAAGACCATCCGGCTGGTCGACGATTTTCCTCTCACCTCCAATCTGCAGCCATTGGCCCACCTTCGGACGGTTGCCTCATTACCTCTTTCCTACTGTTACTACTTTAGCTCCTGTTCTTCGACACTTGTCTTCGTGGTCTCCTCTTTTCTAAACTTCACTCGTCATTCTCGTACACAGGTCACCAATCTTCCTCATCAGATTTTTTTCTCCAAATTTTGTACCTCAATCCTCCATTCACCTTTCTCTCCACAGAAAGCCAAAATGTGGAACAATTTACCTCTTTTCGTCTCAACACCAACTTGCAACCTTTCTTTCTTTAAAAGCAGCATCAACAAGAAGGTTCTGACATGAATGTTCCCACAAACCCCCACTTATATTACCTCTTTTGGGTATGGGGTTTGCCGCTTTACTGTGAATAATCTTGCGTGCAATAAAAACAATCAAAAATTTGCTCCGAACAATCTCAATAATAGTGTATCAATGTCTGGGATACGTGATCCACCGCCGAAGTGTAGAATGCTGCTATAGGACTGGATCGGTCCAAACACCAAATCTTGTTCCAACAGGCGAGCCTTAGGTAAAATAGATAAGTTTTTTTTTACCCAGTCAGTTACATACCAACTGGAGGTCGGATATCCGATGAAGTGTTGATGCGTATAGAGGAGGTCTGCTTGGATTTAGCTGGTTTGAATCACCTGAGGCGTACATACGACATCCGTGTGTCCATCAAAGGTTGAATGTAAACTCCGGAAATTAGGATAGTTCTCTTGTGTGGTTCAGAAACATGACAATTAGAGGTGGAAGATACCTGAAGACTCTCGGTGTTCAAGGATCGATGTCTTCATAATATTGCTCGAATATGATGAGAACAACGTACCAGCAACGCTGAGGTTAGGCGTAGACCTTTGGGAACCAGTGATAAGTCTCTGTTGAAGCACTTGATCTAAAGAGGTTCAGGTGATTAGGTCATGCATTATGCATGCCCAGGGATAAGCTTTCCTGATGCACGTTGTTCTCCGAGGCAAGAAGCGGTTGGGAGACCAGTCGAGCCGGTCAATCCATGACAAGGCGAAAAAGTATGAAAACATTACCCGGAGAATCTGACCCGGTACGTTTGTGGTTTAAGGTTTACAAGATATTGCTGCCGGATGATTGGATACACTAGGTGACATGGCTACGTACCGCAGTTGATAGCATAGTTGCATCAGAGCTCCTTCTTTGCCTGCTGACTTTTTTCGTTTCTGTTCGTTCTTTATTTCACTTTTGATTCGATGGTGCTGGGAGGTAGAAACCAAACCAGACCACGGAAGCGCGAGGTTAGTGGTAGGAAAAAACGAACAGAACTGTTTAGGTCTAAACACAGTGGTAGAGACATACGCATTACTACAGGGGTCAGCTTCAGATCATCTTAGAAAATAAGTGTGTGCACAGGGGGCATGCTTGACCCAGTATCCGCATTGATTACCCAATCGAAATGATCTGTTAATTAACAGGCGAAGTTAAATGATGTTTGGAAACAGAAATCGCTCTGGTACACATTTCTACATGGCAAGCGATATCAGCAATAGAGAATTATATAATTTAACTGAGTTGATATTGACGAAACTACTCCATATCCCTGCTGATTCGATACATCTGACGTGAAACTTTGGCCCAAACATCTCTCTAGTCACAAACAATGCACTCGATTTCATAGAAAAACCCTTCTAGAAATGGGTATTTTGTCATCTCCCCTGGTCTGACAGATAAGGATTTCAAATTCATTGTCAGCTCACCCAATGTATAGCACTCCGGAACCAAATCACTTGTCTGAAGTCCTCTTCGGAGATACTGGACAACCAACCACATCTTGTTTATCCAAATCTTAGTGAATCTATTTCAACATCCTAACCTAGGTCTAGCTACAAGCCTTCGGTTGCCGGTACGAAGGCCCACAAATCTCGCGTAGTCTGCTCAAAAAATTCGGGATCACCTCAATTCGGTCGAAATCCTGACATGCGGTCGAATTCTAGTTTATACTACTGATACTACTGTCCCTCTCTCGCTAAACAATAGTGTCTATTGTATATTCTTGGCTACTGACAGTAGTATCAATTGTATGAACTGGAATTCGACCGTGTTAGGATTTCAACCGAACTGAGATGATCCCAAATTTTTTGGACAGACTATACAGTTCTCAGTCCTGTCAGATTCCTCAAAGACACAAAGCTGCTTACCAATGCACTTGAAAAAGGTTATGCTGAGTACTTCCTTAATTCATGCTGATAGTTTGTACTTACCGTGCCTGTATGAGGTATCCACCATGGGTTGCAAAAAACAATTGCTT
Source organism: Fasciola hepatica (assembly GCA_948099385.1). Taxonomy (NCBI): domain Eukaryota; kingdom Metazoa; phylum Platyhelminthes; class Trematoda; order Plagiorchiida; family Fasciolidae; genus Fasciola; species Fasciola hepatica. The sequence goes on along the minus strand of CANUEZ040000033.1, from coordinate 2,735,785 downwards.
GACGTGACCATAGTTCAACCATTTTTAAGCCAGAGGCGAGATTCAGAAGAGGGAAAATCAACTCAATCGTTGCTGTTACGAACAGTCCCCATTACCACATTTACAGACAGTTGAAATACATTTTACTCTTCTAATCAGAGACGTTTTTCGAGGCGAACAATTGTCTTCAATGACTCATGCTCTTTAGCCTATGACAAATCCTGTTGGAAATGGGTACGCTGAAACAGTTATTAGGATTGGACAAAAGGATTTTGTGGGAAGGAGTATTGGGATTAGATCGATGAGTTGGTCTGCACAATTAGGTCACAACGGTCATATGGTCCGGATTTCAATCATTGGGATGGAAGTGGTCGACTTGCGACCAGAGTAATTGGAGGGCTTGGACGAACTTTTTATTCTGTGTGCACAGAGCAGGTGCGAAAAGACGGATGCTGATCGCCCCCGTGGTGGCCAGTGCATTACTAAACGAACGTGTTTGTGGGGATTAGAAGGCACTCGATAAATCATCTGGAATGCTGAATCTGCGTTCATTTGATGACCTGAGTACACCGAATACTGAAGAATGACACTTCTTATGGTTCCACCGTGAACGATGTTTCTTAATTTTTTAAGGGCAGTTACCTTCCTGTTTTAGCTTTTCTCCGTCAGTGTCTTTATTTGTGAGGCAGAGTATGCCATTAACGTATCACCAATATAGGCGCATTTTTTTGGATCTCTTGTTGTGATGCTGTACTCTCCAGTTTTGCCATGAATATATCTGCTAAAACTGGTCTTAATGGTGATCCCATGGCTACACCATCATGGTAACGATACGGTTCCCCGTGAAACAGAAATTGGATGTCGAAGGTATATTTGAGGAGGACTTCTTTCAAGTCCTTCCGCGGCATGGTAATCGGTAATGAGCTAGCTTGTGTGTAGTCACAAATGAAATCAATGGCCTCCAAGATGGGTACGTTGGTGAAAAAGAATGCCACGTCCAGAGAAAACATCTGATCGTTTGCTGTGTCGGTATTTGATATTTTCGACAAATTCAAGGATATTTCGAGGACTGGGTTTGGTGAGATTATTGCACAAGGGTTCCAATTTAGCTGCGTGCTATTTAGCTATCTCATGATAAATCGAGTTTACCATTGAAAGAATTGGTCTAAAGGATAAGCCTGTTTTATAAATCTTTGGTAATTCACATTACCGTGAAATTGTAGATCCGCAAGGCTTGATTTTCTCAAAAGTAGATCTAAATAGCTTCGATCTTTCATGGACTTCAGTGTTTTTACAATCTGTTTCTCAGAGTACCATTCGTGAACACTCTGGTCATCAAATGAAAGCAAATTCAGCATTCCAGATGGTTTATTCGAGTGCCTTCTAATCCCCACAAACACGTTCGTTTAGTAATGCACTGGCCACCACGGGGGCGATCAGCATCCGTCTTTTCGCACCTGCTCTGTGCACACAGAATAAAAAGTTCGTCCAAGCCCTCCAATTACTCTGGTCGCAAGTCGACTACTTCCATCCCAATGATTGAGATCCGGACCATATGACCGTTGTGACCTAATTGTGCAGACCAACTCATCGATCTAATCCCAATACCACTTTTCACATAATCCTTTCGTCCGATTCCTGGACAAAACCAATGAGGACTCAGATATGCGTGGTCTTGTCCCAATGATCTTAGATACTCGTTAGGCCCTCCTGAACAACACGGCAATACGAGATTCACAGTTAATTTCGTCTAACTCGAGTGTTCAGCTGAATTAGAATTGACTGGGAGTCAAAATCGTTAGGAGCCAGCCGGAAGAACTTTATGGTTAAGGTGTTCGATTGACAATCATTTGTCCCGAGTTCGGGTCTCAGTTGGGGCTCGGTGGATGTGCACTCCTCATTATTCCTAACGAGGATGAAGCAGCTACACAGAGTTTCCTTAGTTTCCATTGGTTTGAACGTTCACACTACGTGATGAATCATATCACGTAAAAAGTTGCATCTCCTATTATCCATGCTTGAATGTCAAATTGTTTCACTTATGTGACCGAACGAAATGTCTACGTAGCACAATGAGTGCTCTACTCTTTTGATTAGTCCTTTTTTGGATTCAGACAAGTGTGAAATTCGAAACTGAAATCACAATGTTAGGTGCAGTGTCTCTTAGGAAAAAGGAGAAAAGATAAACTTTATTGAATCTGCAAGTCAATTTTTTACGAAAAAACTATCCATTCTTGATTGTCAAATGGATAAATGTATTAAATCGCGAACAAACAACCCTCCACTTCCAACAAACGAACCTTACTTTTGGAAGGGATTGTATTGTACTGAAGAATTTAGCAAGTAGACAAACTCACACTTCGGCCAAATGGAGGGAGAATGATCATTGGCACTTTAAAATCCGCATAAAAATAAATACTGTACAAATAAAACTGGTTTAGCCACCGAGGTTAGTGTGAAGTTTCTCTGTGACTATCACTTTGTCAACCAAAACACGTGCTAAGCAAGGCATTGTAGAGCTGCGATAGACATTTATGCGGGAGGGGGTAAGTCTATATTTGGAACGTGTGGAGGGATGCGAACGGCATGCAAATAAGTCACGGTACAGGGGATGGGTGGGGTCAGCAAGAATCTTCTTGGCGAATTTTTCACAGGCTATAATGTGCAAACCGCAAACTTTGGAGGTAAGACAGCCCATGGAAATCAAAGAGACACGACTGATAGTGGCTAGGCCGCGGCGTAGAGTGACAGATTCTTCCTCAAATAGACCAGGAAAGACTACGGGAGAGCAGTAGAGTAAGATTGTTAGAACACATTGGTGTAAAAAAGAAAGAATGGCATAATGTATGGCATCAAACTGCCTTAGCCCACGAATTCGAAAAGACAGTCTACGTAGTTTTTTTAACACAATCAAGAATGAGAAGACCACTGTAGATTGGTTCTGATTGCAACGCCTGGGTATTTACCGGACTCAGCTTTTGGAAATGGGGACACTGTTGAGGACTGATTGCTCATTGGGGTAAGGGAAACGAGAAAAGACACTCAAAACATTTGGAAGAATTGAGATGTAGCCCAGAATGGACGAAAATTCTGAATATTATATAAGTTCTCGGAAAAAGAGTTAAAGTCTTGTTGGTTGGAGGTAGATTAAGTGAGTACGACATTATCGACGTAATTAAAAAGTTGTGCAGTTGGTGCAGTGGTCATGTTGCTGGAATATGTGGTGAAGCGAAAGAGGGAAAGGACGGCGCCCTGAAGAACACCCGAGTTGTTAATCAAAGAACTCGATAAACTTGTACCAACTCTAGTACACTGAGTTATGTTGGAAAAGCAATCTTTCAAAGACGAGAGTTAAGAAGTGGGAAAGCCAAAAGCCTCTAGCTTTTGAAGAAGTAGAGAACGGGGAACCGAATCGAATGCGGAGGAATAGTCGAGGAAAATACATCGAACGGATTTCATGAAAATACTTAATTTGTTTGAAAAGAGATGTCAAAGTGAAGCAACTGCATCCACAGTGCATCTGTTAAGTCTGTACGCAAACTGAGGGGGTCATTTGGCACAGTAAAAGAGGAACGCAATCGACTTAGGATAGCGCGCTCGGTCAACTTGACCGCAGAAGTGATGGCGATGGGACGAGAGCGTTTTGACAAAATGTTGGAAGTAGAGTGTTTGGGAGTAGGCACTACTGTCAGGGGTTCCCATAAGGCAGGAATAGTACCAGCATTACCAGATTTATTGATGAGGGAAGTCATAAGTACGGATAGCTGACGTGCTCTAATTCTGAGAACTGTGGAGGATAAACCGTCTGGACCCACAGCAGAACCTGACTTTGATGTTCGAAGAAACTTGAAGACTTCTTCTGAGGTAAATGGCTTTATATCTAAGGAAACAGAAGGAAAATAAGATCGCAGGGTATCCGATGAGGGGTGAATAAACGCGGCGTTCGGGCTGTCGTCATCTGTCTCAAAGTTTTTTATCGGGCCCGTTGTCCACACAGACGCACGATTATGTGCCAGAGAAGTTTGCTATTGGTGGTACAAAAGAACTGGTGGGCAAATGTCTTATTCAGCCGTCGAATCTCTTGTTTGATCAGGATGGAGTGTCGTTTCACCAAAGGCTGTTCGTCTAGTTTATAGGCACGTTCTTTTTGCCTTCTCAGAAATCTCAGCAATAGAGAAGCCATTCTGCTGTTGTGAGAAAACAGCCTCCATAGGACAACACACAAATCAAATACCTCTCTCAGTGTCTTCGTAAATAGGTCTAGCGGGCCAAGAGAGCAGTCGAAAGAAAACCACGAAGTAATAACGAAAAGGGATCTCTGAAGAAGGGTAATGTTGGTGGGTGACAAATTTCTAGAGGCTACTTTTATTTGTTTTGTCCTAACGAGTGAACAATGTGCTGAACGTGAATAAATTTTGGGTCTGATGATAATGAGAGCGTGATCACTCGTTGAAACAGGAGCTTTCCATTGTAAGTGAAAAAGGTCGGAACGGTTGGCAATAATTCTGTCTAAAACAGGATTCCCTCTAATTGGGATAAGACAAAGGTCACTTAAACCAAAAGCAAGTAAGGGATACGCAGTTGCATGAATAAAAATCACCAACAACAAAGCACAAACAGTCAGACAGTAATGGAACCAGGACGGGCATGAAAGCGTCAAAGATTAGGTCCATGTCCCTCTGGCAGCAAAAAGGAGCTATATACAAGTTACTGATCACAGTGCATCGGAAAGGCAAGAATTTAGGGTGACATTTAACAACCATTACAGGAGAAAGTAAAAATAACTTTAGATTTGCCAGACCACTGGGAATTGATGTAAGTAATCACACCACCACCTGTCTTTTCCTTGCACTGTTTTGTGTCTTGACGATATCACTCAAAGTTCCCAAGGAGAACGAGATTGTCATCAGTACTTCCATTTAACCAAGATTCGTGGATACGGGTGTTCGTGTTAATCCGAGAGTTCAGGACATTAATTGGGAAAGATATCTTCCCAAAAAAGGACCGAATTTTAGTACTGACCATTGTGGGAACTGTCACCTTCCTTGGTATTGTGCAACTAAGAGCAGTCTGCCAACCGGCTCGCTTGCGTTTCCTAGTCCAACATGATCCTGGCCAGCTCCCATGAAAACAAGCAATGGATCGTGAAACAGAATATATTATGTCTCTGATCCAAGCGAATGATTCTTTAGAGTAGCGAATTCTGGGTGACATGAGTTAATGTTGAGAATAATTCCAAATGGACACTGATCAGGTTCACAACAAAATGTAGCGCAGCAAATCGTAGGGCGCGCCGACTGAACGACCCATCTTATTGTCTGTAGTGCAAAGATCCTGCCTTGGAATCATCTCACTTCAGTAGTACAGAACACAGTGTTTAAATAGGAAGAAACGGTCACTGTCACCAATCGTTGCAACACAAACTAATTGGTTCAAGGTTGCATTGGATAGCCTCTGTTTTTATTGGTTGATTGATGATACGGTCAGCTAACACTCGACGAGGACCCATTCTCCTCATATCGACCCGCCAACATGTCGCTTCCAAATCCATTGGCCCAAGCACTGACCTGGATTCCGGAGAGACGTTGATATACTGAGTGCTAACGGAACTTGGCTGTCTATTTACCAAGAGTCGAGCATTAACCTTCACGAGGGTAGCGACCAATAAAAGACTATCAAATAGAAAAGAGGTCGGCATCAGTAAGACTCGAACCCGCGGTTGAAAGGTTTAAAGCTTACCACTTCATCATGATCATGTGACCACAAACATCCATTGCATTCACACTGTGAAAACCCGATCCGCATATTTGGGAGACGCTTCAACTTCACATGCACGTATGGTTGTTTTCAGTGGTCCCGAATAGTGGTGTTGTTCGTAGATAATGACGAGGAATTTCATAATTTCCTAATCGTGGGGCTTGGCGTTTCGGGTCACAAACGTTTCATTACCCCAGTCGGGGCGACATCGTCATCAACACAATGATATCCCTTTGAATAATGATGAAATGTTTTCGAGCTAAGCATCAAGCTCATGAAAACCAAATTGCTGTACTGCGCGGGCGATTTTGATGCTTACACGGTACCACTAACGATCGGAGTGGAAGGTTGACAGCTTGAAACAAACCACACCAACGCGGACATCAAAATACTACATCATGAAAATATTTTTAGGCTCACTGCAGGACCGATTTATTTTACCATTTCAAACCTAAATTACCCATGTGGTGTTTACATTTTTGACAGCACAGCTGACAGATTTTCCGATCTCAGACAAAGATATTTCTATTAAGCCCCGTGATTGGCCGAACTGATTGGATTTTCTCACAACCACCACCAGAATATTTCGTGAACCACGTTCTGGCATTGTGTACTATCCTACGAATTCCCCAAATCGGTACTGATTCGTCAGTGCAACCACGAACACACGTACATCCGAAAGGTTGCCAATTATAGTAGTTTTAAATGAATCAGCTGCAGTCCATTGTTTTCAATCTACGATTTTTTGTCTTACTTTTGCTCTGGCGAAGTTTCCACGGGGAAATCGTTGGTAAGGTCAATCATAAAGCTGGAATGGGAAATCTCTACACTTTCAGCGTTGGGGTTGAGCCCCTAGATGGCACAAAAGTAAGATGGTGGCTTTCTCCAAAGGTTAGTTAGCATCGCGAGGTGAATCGGTTCACGACTATTCAGTATCCAATTACGGAAGTTAGATCATGTGATTAAGTTGGTGCAAGTCCATTACCATCCATTACAATCAAGGGAATTATCTAAACATGCATTTGATCATTTCTGTCGTTGTTAGTTGTCCAACTACGACGTTTGCCATTACCGTTCGGTTCGGTTGGGGGTCAATGAAATTTGACACGTAGTTTGTGCTTGATAGTTGAACTGACATTGTTGTCAGACATCAGCTAGCCCGTTCGTTTACGACTTCGTTAGGGAGATTCTGTATCATACCGGTTTGTGAACATTTATGTGGTGACTACTGACGAGTTATGAATACTATGATGCTATGATGCTATTGTCTGAATAATCTCACAGAACAAATAAAAGAGCAACACAACGCGACAAACAAGCCCGTCAACAGTAACTTCTAACCATACCATTTTAGATCACAATTCATATGAACAACGTCAGATGAAAAAAGCTACAGAAGGTGTGTAGGGTCGAAAAAAAGAGGAGAGACCAAGTACTGGGCTATTGGCAGACACGTCGTCTATAGACAGTCTGGTTCAGTTGGCAGACAGCACATCATCGTTCGTCCAGAATCAAGAGCAAGGTCGGAGTCAGCATAGCAGACAGCACGTCATCGACTGTCCATAATCGAAGACAAAAGTGAAGCCAGTCAGGTGGGTCAGTGGACCAATCAGCGCCCAACAGAGCCGAATCAACCAATCAGGGTACAACCAGACGAACCATTCATAAAAGCCACTTAGGAATATCAGTGGACAAATGAGTTCTCACGCAAGGACTTGTTTATGACCACTGCATGTACTATATAAACGATCTGCATTGTATCAATAAACTGAGATAGTTCGAAGGCAGAAAAGTCTTCGCACTGGAGCTAGTGGGTCGGAACAGAACAACAAGATTCTCGCGCGTGATCCAAACTTATCCGTGGTCCGTGAGTGGGTGTAATTGGTGTAATTAGTCTCATCAACGGATCTCTGTTGTGTGAAAGTAAAGAGTGGGGGGTCAAGGAATGTGTTTACCCACTGACACTAAAACTCACCCAGATTTGTCAGAAATTCTGCCATGGCATTGCAATACGTGGTTTTCCCACTGCCCGGCGGTCCAATAACTAGCTGTCCGAAAAGATGCAGACTTTCCGAAAAAGTAGAAATCGACATGTGGAATTCAACGGGCACGACGCAAGAATAATGCCTAAAAAGCAAAGCGAATAGTCTGATATAGAACGGAGCTTTCGACGAAGTTCGATACGATATAACAATGGCAAATCCTCCCTTAGAAGACTTATTCTATGGGTAAACTTGACGAATGGGCACATAAGCACTTCGTTTGTCAGAAGAAAGTAACCCCGAACAACGGTGAGAAAGCCGGTAATAAACGAAACCTGGTGCCATCTAAAACCAACTATATGTATCTCGTCCGCGAGACTTTGACTCCGTTCCAAAACGCTTTCGTGTTACCTTCAGTTGATCAGGGTTGCACTTGGTTCTACGCGTAGATCTTCACGGGCGTGATAGTGTCTCACGAGCAGTCAGTTCCCTCAGCACTCATGAGAAACGAGATAGTGCACGAAAAGCTGTTAAACCCACCGTGTTTATTGCGAATAATTTTGAACCAAACCGTCTACGATGACCAAATCTGGCACGCTAATGTGTCAACCCACTACTACACCAAGTATACAGATAGATTTGAAGCATAAAACAGATAGATCGGCTTGCTCTGGTGAAAGGTGCCTCAGACGGTGCGAGATGCCATCAAAGCCATCCCTGGACTAATAGTAAAAACAAGCAGCGGGTCACAAAACAATGAGTTTCATTGATAATGAATGAATTACAACGTCCAGGCATGCTTTCGGTGATGTTCTGGATGGTCTCGTGTTCCATGATGTCCATTCCTTGAGGATGGTCGGAATCGAATAGCGCAAAGTGCCGAAGACTCTTCAGCGCATACAAACTCCAGATATTTTCAATCGGGTTCAAGCCTGTACTGTGAACAGTCTGGTCCACGGTCTTCGATGTTCTGGTACAATACTAACATTCCGGTTAGTTTGGTCGAGTTGTAATGCTGACATTTTATGGTCCTTGTCGATTTTTCAGAATCTTTAGGGGCGAATATTCATTTAACGTTCTAGTGCATAAGCCAGCCGTCCGCTTCCCACCTAGACTGCTGGTTAAGATTTTTGGTCCTCAGAACTGCACCCCAGACCATCACAGAACCACCACCAAAGGCTCGACAATCGAAGTTGTACAAGTAGCACATAATTACATCAGGGCTGTTAAAATCAAACTGTTTCTCACTGCGAAATACTAAAATGGAATTCCAGGCCCTTTTTTCCTCGATTTTGAAAATGACGATTAGTCATCCAAGGCGGTGATCTCATCTTTTGTACAACAGATTTGGTGCGGAATGTTGTTGCAATACACGCAAAACCCCTTAATTCAGATACAAGAATCTCTGAAGTTTTGATGCACTCGTAGGTCCGTTCGAAGCGTCATGCAAGGGTCTCTCTTGCCCTACTCGGAGATGTCTCTGAAAATTGCACGTCTTCTCTAAGCCACAAAGTGATTGAAATCTTTCAGGAAGTTCTAAATAATCATTATCGATCTGTAAATTTTCTTGGAAATCGGGCGTGTACACATCCCCGATTCTTTACGTGCGCATATTGTTCCGCAGAGAGCCTTGGACCTTGCAGCATCCCTCTGTTTTGATAAATGAGAAACCTCTGCTACAAATCAGAATGTATAACTTCAGTGAAATTCATCAGCATCGAAGGTGAGTCATTAAAGACAAAGCTCGTTGCGTTTGCTAGCCAGTTCGGTGTTCTTGTCATTTCTGCATTTTGCACTGTCTGAGGCACATTTTCCGGGATAAATCGACTTATATGTGTAATGCTTCAAATCTATGTGTACATTTAGTGTAGTAGTGGGTTGACACACCAGCATGCCAAATTCGGTCACCCTAAGTTATCCCGGAAAGACAGGGTGGGCAAAATAGCATTTCGTGCATTAAATCAGATTTCGCAACTGGAAGTTCTGATTGGTGGAGCGAAACATTCATGAATTAATGACGCATAAGTTCGGTGATTATTTGGGAGTGTTAGCGAATATTACTCCCATTATTACAATGAGAGAAAGAATCCTGTCGGCCAAAAATGGCGCCGTCTTCGGATTTCACAGACTGCGGAGTTTTCATAAAGCGTCTTTCACAAGCTACCAGTCTCAGTGCTGGCTGCTTCAAACCACAAATTTGCAGCATACTAACTAGCGTTTGACTACTCATTGGTAGTATCTACAGAAAAAGTATAATTGATCGGAGATATTCGATAGGGCACTGAGATCACAGCCGTGGCGCATACTCTAGTTCCCTCTAACTTCCTTATCTGACTGATACAGATAAACACACATATGGTCCATATCAATACTTGAACGTCTACAACCTAACTGGTAAATCCAATCAATGTATACCTGAGGGCATCTTGAAAGCTGGCTGAGTTTTTATACAGAATTCATTGTGGTGCTGGAGGAAGAGTTGCTTCATAAGGTTGCCACGATCAGATTCGGGTTTTCGTGTCTTAAATGTCATTTTTTATACAAGGCTTTCGAGGGTCACCTTGTTTATGTGGGTTTTGGCATATATTCAACTATGCAGCTAATTGTACTTCTTGTCTTCAAAAAGGGACATTAAACTAAATTATTCTTCCATCCAACAAACACGCAGACACAGAAATGGATGAAATCATCGAATTCCGAATCGAGTTAGGCGCATCCAGAATTGATGAATCGTGTTCTTTGAAGTGAACCTGTGAATTCACTAAGTGAATAAATGAACGACCGTTTCCATGAACACGAAACGCATCACGAGACAAACCCCACGTTAATTTGACATTCCGCGATAGCTGCATTTTCCATGATCTGTTGGTTAGACATACCATGCCGAGTATTATTTGAAGTATTGCCTGGCAATCATTTCTGTCACCGTGTACGAATATTTTGTTTTCTATGATGACTCAAAAAAACTTTTAATATGTTCACTCTAAAGTTCATTTTCACGTAAGTACTGCAAACAGCTTGTTTCCAAACTGAGTGCTGCGAAATATGAACTATTTTCCAAATCATCATTACGCGTCACCGTTATAATAAGTGTTCATGTAATTTCAGTTTAAAGGCTAATATGCTCCACAATCAACGCACTGTGATAACAGTATGACCGGTGCTCGCCGACTGATTCAGAGCGCTTATTTACCAACTTGGAAGTCCGAATATCGCCATCGTCGGTCACTTTGGTGGTACACAGCCATCTGCTTCCGTCGGGTTCGTTATCACGCCTAACTTATTGAGATATTACGTCACCATCGTTGGCGAAGAGTAAAAATCTGGTCGGTGCATCCTCGACCTGGACGGAATCCGGCCAGCTGTTCGTGGGTGTTTCTCTCACGAGCCCATGTCAGACGGCGCAGCAAAATCGAGGCTAATACCGTGGTGACTATCGGAATCAAAATGATCCCAAGATGATTACTATAGTCATTGCGTATTCTCTTCTCGAGGATGGGTACAATCGATGACTTGCCCAATAATAACAGAAAACTTTACTCGTTCGAAATGTCACGGAGCAAGGTGGTAATTGATTCTATCAACGCACCTCCACACAGTTTGAAAGGAACTGGGGGACGCCTGTCGGAACCGGCCGTTTTTCCACGTTTTAACAGTCGGATGCTCGATTCTACTTCCACTTCCGATGGGGGTTCAACTGATATTCCCCAATGATTCACAGGTGTTGACACAGAAATAACTACATTAGCGCGCGTCAGTTAAACTGCTCCTTGACCAACCAATTTTCGCCATCCCTGTTAAGGTTTTTTGTGACTTGCCCTTGTAGATGTCTTCCTATCTCGTTCATCTCCTTACAGTGCAAGAGCTGACGTTTACGCTCCGACAGACCCAACGAATCTTGCGATCTCCGGTGTCTTTGATGGACATCAGATATAGGAGCGCAGACGAAACCTGCTGCAATGTGCATCACCTGTTTGATATGAGCCCAAGCTCATCTACATTACTGTTCGTCGTAGACCCTAGTTCATGTACCAATTTCTGTTCATAACTGGTGCGAAATTCTGCATCACACAAACGTTTTACGGCTAATCAGGTTTGCGGCTTGCGTCGATGACCATGGAGCTGGAGAGATAATCGCATGAGAATAAATGCACGGCCCAACACTACGTACGTGAACCAGCAGGATCTACAGTTCTAGACAGAACTGCGCCACCGATAGCTTACTGCGATATGACCAATCTGGCTCAGAGTACCTGTAGAGTTAGAGCGCCATGTCACTGTGCGACGCGAGCTGTGTCGGAAATTGGTCCTTGACAAGAACAGTCGACTGTCTGCATAAAACTGAAAAGCCTATCCCCGTCATCTGTACGCTTAGCGGGTAGAGCACAACACCCATCTAAACAAGCTTCTGACAATCTAAGTTTGCCAACTTGTGCATGAAAATCACGGTCTAGCACTACAGTGTCAGAGCCTATGCTCCTGTGAACGATAGTGGTGAGTTCATCATAGAACGCATCCTTCTGCATGTCAGAGCTGCAGTCTGTTGGGACGTATGCGAGATCCCTTACAAACTGTGCTTAACACGGCTATTCTTTCAAACGCCAAATGACTCCTCGAGCCTTACAGAACATTAACAAATATTAACCGATAAGCCGTATTAAAGGACAGCCTCAGCCTCATCAGTCAGGACTAATCCTACACCACATTGACCCGCAACTCCTGAAGTGCGCAGAAAATACCTCGATGATATACCAAGAGCAGTTAGTTGCATCACACTACTCGAATCTTGGACAAGAGTTTCACTTACGCAGCAGACATCAATCGCCAGAGTCCATTAAGAACACCAGGTACGCCTGCAGACTGGTCTGCATGAGAGTATGCACGTTAAAGGAGCCGAGATTCAGAGGCTGGCGGGACTTGAGAAAATGTGAATTATGAGACTAAGACCTATTCACAACACTATCTGACAATGAACCGTCGCGAGTATCGGCCGTGGTATCAATGGGAGCATTGTGGGTTGGTAGAGGAAGCAAAGGGAGGCGGCTGAGGACGAAACACAAAGGTTGGATGAAAGGGAGGGAAGTGTGAGCAGTAGCCCACGTATCACTACCCACCCCGCTCGATGCAATGGGCAGTGCGGTCCTGATTATCCTGCGCGACGACCGATGCGGTATGGAATTCTTTGTGTTCGTGCCGTCTCAGTCTTAGGTTCCCGGTTATTCCTAATAGTGCAGCATATCTCTGAGACTGTTGGGCGAAACCCCTTCCACCGCATTGTATCGCAAACGTGTAGTAAATTAAGGAACCAATGCGATCCGGAGTAGAACAGACGAACAAAGCATGTTGAAATCAAACAACTCATTTTGCGCTAAAAACTGCAATTTACACGGATAGTAGTAAAACTTAGACAAGTATAATTTTCGAATCGTCAGATCACGTTAAATTGAGAAAGCTTAACGATCAAGAAAGAAAATAATACGCTTAGACAGCATTGAGTTCAGTCACATCAAATAGCACCGATCTTAGCATAACTAAAGAATCTAGTTTTCCTGAACATCTGTTAGCATAATCACGTCAGAAACGACAAAAATCGAACTATATACAGCGGGGCAAACAGAAAGAAGTAAACCACAAGTATAGGAAGAATCAGACAACGAAAGATTCATAATGGAACTGCGTTACCAACCTACTCTGACGCAGACACCAGTCCGGAAGACTAGGAAATTTTACATGACCCAACCTATTGGTCAGGGTTTTTGACACCTTTCTGCTGAGCCATGGGATGGACAACTTAAATTTTCCTCGAATCGGAATTCGTGTCAGCGAAGTCGATACTGAGGGAGTTCATCTGGATACAACTAACACAAGCATAATCTGACCAGATTTTCCAATCCAGTAGTCTACCTCGGGCCCTCACATCTGCGCCCAATCGAACTACTGATCCGGTGTCCCCGCCAAATTCGAGGAATGATTCAAAAATATGCGTGGTTAAAAACTCGTCAATTTTCATGATTTTACAATAAAACCAGCCTAAATACTGCAGTGCATTCGCTAAATGACGTACATATGGGCATACCATGTGGGTGTCCAACACTAGAAAAAGCCTAACAGCGAAAGATGACAAAGTACGGAGACGATCACTGAGTGATTTTTGTTGCTTCTTTCTTAGAAGGACGGCTGGTAATCGGATAAATAACCAATAGATTGTAATGATTTTATTTACAGTCACATTGTTTTGTAAGCTTCAGGTGTTTTTGATCAGTGGATATATTTTTTAGGTTCCGCACGTGAGAGGTAACATACGCCAACACATATGATGGGACATCAATTGCGGATTATATCTGTTCGTGCAAACGAATACAGACGTACAACGAGAAAAGTCCATCAAGGGCGTTGACTACATTTGGATTGAACGCGTAACGAGTAACTTCTTGTATCGACCGTCCAATTATGCAGCAAAAAGTGAATCAATTTCACACTTCTGTAGTGTTACGAAACCTTTGAGGGTATCTCTACCATTTCACTCACCGCAATTCGCTGATGTATATCGTAGCGAGAAGACTTATTGTAACACAACACAGCCTCACATTCTTCGAAAGGATTTTATTAACTGAACATTCGAATTACATCACGCAATAGATCCTATGGTCTACATGGTCAAAACAGTGGACAGCTAGTTCGATTTAACTACTCGCCAGTCCGTTCGGTGTAACTCACATCCTATGATTCCCTTTTCCCGCGTGTGAGGGATCTGCATGATTAGATGTTGCACTCAACTCCCTCAAGTCTTGATTACTTACAAATGAAACTGTTCTCGCCATCATACAGACAGCTGAGACAGTACGACCATACTGTGTTGGAATACGAGCAATCTAGCTTCGTTCGTCTAGCAGCGCCTTGGGTCACCCTGTCTGTTGCAGTTTCACTAAACCGAGTTTGACCAACGATATGCGATCGTCCCACTTGGAAGTGAAATCAGTGTGTCGGAAAGTTCTGACCTAACTAAGCATATAGGTGCAGAAACAATAAAGTCAAACGAATGTTAGTTAGTATAGTACGTTGATGTGAATGAGAGCTTGCCGACGAAATTATCGACATCTCTCGAGAGAACGGAACGTTGCAGATGGAGGCGAAAGAACAACGGTGAAAAAAACTTCTGGCTCAAAAAAGACGCAGATATGATAGTGCATTGATTTTACATGATACAGTCTGCGTGTCCATGACTGAACTGAAGAATCAAACTAAGCCAGAGATGAACGGACCATACGCGCATAAGCCGCAGAGAACACCAGTCAGAAGGCGATTTCGACACAAATTGTTCTACGGATCGGAGATGCCGTCAGCACTAAATAACTATGCAGACTTATCACCCTGGGAAGTGTTTTTGTTACACACTTGAGAATATGTGTAATGGAAGGAGCATACCCATAATCTGAAAGGCCTACTGCCCTGACTCTGACTCATGGAGAGGAGAATCACACACGAGATCCCAATAGGCCGGGTGTGGTGACGAGCCGAGCGACAGCGAATTTCTGTGCACCACCGACAGGATCGGCGATGGCGGAGTTCGAACCCCCGTACCTCAGAGGGGATAGAAGCTTACACTACTCGAACATCACCGGTCAGGCCAGCAGCTCTCCGTATGTCGAAAATGTTGGTCTCTGTGATATATAGCTATAGAAATTAAACACTATCACACTAGAAACGCAAGCGGAATGCATGATATAAGATATCAATAAAAAAATTATGAAAACCCATTATAACTTTCACAAAATCCAATCTCACCCACATTATTCCTTTATCTAAGTGGTCGACGTTGGACTTAATCTGATTACAGATTATCCAGGCTAGCTGAGCGTAACAAGCAAACGTAATAAAGAAGGTGACTAGAAAATCACAATGAGTTACAATAATAATATACTTTATTTTCAGTACATGATTGTGAAACGGCAGATGAATACAAACGAAGGTGATCAAATAAAGACGGGGAAGGTGATGTACGTGATAATTATTCGGCAAATGGGTTTGCGTGGATTGTCACGTTTTGAATGTGAATATCGGTCAACGGTCGGTATGTTTTCTCTTCCACTGGGGCACGTTCCAACTCATCTAATACGTTCCAGCCATCGATAACTCTGTGGAAAAGGCCAGACAAATTGCCAACAAAAAAACCAAAAAAGAAACGGGGTAAGCACAAGTGAAATCCGGTGCGCATTTCAGAAACGTAGTAACTTTGGATGAATAAACGAATTTTGTGCAGATATAAGATCAAGCTTGAAGACCCGCACATTGATGGTACCCTATAATGTGCAGTACCCCATATTCTAGCCAACTATCCGACAAGAATTGCATAAAAGACGAGATTTCTAATTTCAGTGAATGGGCATTGTGGAATTCCGTCACTTTTACTGTTCGGTACATTTCGAACAACCACTACCCTTGAACATGCACTGGGTGCGCTAGGTTCGGTCGATATGCCCCTCTGCGGGAGCCGCAATCGAAAATAATGAAGATAGAACGAGAGTGTGGAAAGAGAAGGAGAAGAACTACAGACAGTAGTATGAACTCAATAAAGAGTTTGTGAATGTGAGACCATCATTGGTCGTGACACCTAGTCATACCAACCAATGTATCCAACTAATGAGTAGATGAATATCATGGATACACCCGAGCAGTTCAACATACCGTACATGGGCAAGTTCACTGAATGGGCCTTTCATACATTTTTCATTTTACGGACTGGTTACTCATGCATCATACAACCATTTCCGACCTAACAACGATGAGTACCCAGGAGTACTATCCGGGGACATGCGCAACACATGTCCAAGCCACCTCAGCCTGATGACCTTTCGGCATTTCATATAATACTTTGATTCGTGTACCTAATACTCTCCGCCTAACTTCGGCACTGCTAATGCAGTGTTACCACTATATTCGAGCAATGCCACGAAGATAACGGTGTTCGAATACCAACAATATTTGTATATCCCCCCACCCTCAATGGCCATGCTTCTGAACCATACGAAAGAACTGGCCTAATTGTTGCAGCGTACACTGGATCCTTGAAAGTTAAACTGATGTAATGTCCAAGCGACAGATGACTGAATTTGGAAAAAGCCAGGCACATCTTCTGTGTACGCAATGACGCTTCATCCGAGTTTCAACCTCCGGACGAAATGCAGCTGCCTAGATAACAAAACTCATCAACTTGGTTTGTAATATCTCCAGATAACATATAGTTTGATGTTGAACTAACTCAGTCCTGTAAAAGCATCTTGCACTTTAAAGGTGCAAAATACAAACCGAACATTACCACGCAGTTGTGTAGGTTATCCAGACAGAGCTAGTAACTTACCTGGACCCTTCATTAGACAAAAGTGTGGTCTCTCGGACTATATCAGTTACAAAGTTAAAGCTCATCAGTGGTGCATATCCTCCGCCACACCCAGGGCTTGAACCCGGGCCCTCCCATCTCGAAGGCGTGTGTGTTACCACTGCGCCAACCCGCTCCCGTTCGAGCTGATCCGAATCACCAAGTTAAGCTTGTATAGATGTCGTTCTCTATGACAGCCAGAAATGCCCGACAGCTTTCAAATGGAGACACGGTTCCGGACCTAGTTAACTCCAAGCGAATGCCTCCCACCAATCAGGTCTTCTCCACAGGATGAGGGCAACGGACCCACATTTTTAAACCTGCTTCGCGTTTTTGGTACATATGTCACGCAATTACTTGCGAGTAGTGTGGGATTGTTTAATTTTCGTTTGATTGACTGTCCTTTTGGACTCCACGTTTCACGCGCAAACCTCAGGTCATCCGACCAACCAAAAACGCGAAGCAGGTTTAAAAATGTGGGTCCGTTGCCCTCATCCTGTGGAGAAGACCTGATTGGTGGGAGGCATTCGCTTGGAGTTAACTAGGTCCGGAACCGTGTCTCCATTTGAAAGCTGTCGGGCATTTCTGGCTGTCATAGAGAACGACATCTATACAAGCTTAACTTGGTGATTCGGATCAGCTCGAACGGGAGCGGGTTGGCGCAGTGGTAACACACACGCCTTCGAGATGGGAGGGCCCGGGTTCAAGCCCTGGGTGTGGCGGAGGATATGCACCACTGATGAGCTCTAACAAGAGCGAAACTCGAGTCTGGTGCTTCCGAGTGCAGGTTGGTCGGATGACCTGAGGTTTGCGCGTGAAACGTGGAGTCCAAAAGGACAGTCAATCAAACGAAAATTAAACAATCCCACACTACTCGCAAGTAATTGCGTGACATATGTACAAAGTTAAAGAGCAAAGCAGAGAGACAGGGCAACTCTGAAGTACATCACCTACCGTAGCAAACTCGAGTGGAAAAACACCTTAAGCTCGAACTCGACTCTGGCTATTTATGTGTAGGGGTGTATCGTGAAAATGCATTTCTCTGACGCGCCCTTCAGCAAGAGGCAGCAACAGAGAGCCATGCAGTGGACTGAGTCGAACGCCGCATTTGGATCAAGAAAAAAACAGATACTGGGCTTACGGAAGGTGTGCCCATGTTCTGAAAGTTCTCAAAGAATGAAGATGTGATAAACGCAGCCTCGACCAGGTGCAAACCCAGCTTGATTCTCACGCGAGTGTTGTTCGTTGGCTTTAGAAGAGCAGCGGATAACAACACCTGTGAGCAGTTTGGATGCGATGGTAACCGAACCTATTTCCCTGTGGGTTTTCACCGGAGGACCTGTCATCTTACTTATAAATCAGTACGATCACTTATTCACACCAAATCTTTGGATCTCAAACGAAGGAGTTTTTTCAACTCCAATGACAACACTGATCCATCGTCTTCGAAAACAGATGGGGCAACCTATTCCGTGAAACAACCTTGTGTCGTTTAAGACGGTTTATCAGATGGACAATCTTCGCTTCCGACGAAGGATTGGCATCCATGTCCAGAACTCTCATAATTTCCAATTCGAACACAGCAGAGCTGTATGCCACCGGCCGCGTCCCCAGGTCTTTGAGATGGCTGAACCCCGATTGCAAACCAACCACTGGTGGCGTATGAGGCGCACAACAATGTGCTCACCGGCATCTGTGGCGGTGAGGGGTACTAGGTACTCAGAACGTTTACCCCAATCCTAAGGGCGTATGAGCTGAGCAATCTGTCACCGACTCCGAGACCCTTATATCGTCCTACTGCTTTGTAGGTTAGGCGTTCTAGTCAAAGGCTCGGGCTGCGACCCCTCAAGTCAACTTTCACTTCAGTCGGGGCAACCGCGTACTATTCGGCTCACATGCTTACATGAAATCCTCACATATATCGTCACTCATTCTTGCGCTCGACTTAACTCACTCAGTGAAGCTACACAAGATATGACCAAGGCGATGGCCGTCAGACAAATTCAACTACCTATCACCAAACCACTCATTTTCATTCACTAGTTTACACACAACTATTTCGTGTACTTCTCGGGTTCCCTTCAACGAAGACGCTGGGCATACAATGGAGATTTCTCCCTCAGTTGTGTGCAGTTCAATAAAACCACTACTGGGACTACGTATGCCACTGAAGCTTGCAACCTTCAATCTACGCGCTGTAATGCAAACAGCAACCCCGGCGCGCGCCCTTGAGACCCTGGCCATTGACGTCAATTGCTTGCCAGAGACTCGCATCCAGGACACCACCGTTGCAGTTCGTCCGAATTAACTCGACCGCTTCAGTTACCTCGGCAGCAGCGTGTCGACCGATTAGAGCACAGTAGTAGAGGTGAGCACGCGCATATCCAAAGCTCGAGCGGCGTACGCTGGACTAAAGAATTTGTGGCACCGACCTGATGTTTCACTGAAGTTGAAAGGTCGTGTGTACCGTGCCATGGTGCATTGTTTTGTTGTATGGTTGCGAGACTTGGGGTCTGCGTGCGGAAGACATTCATCGTCTTGAAGTTTTCGACCATCGATGTTTGCGTAGTATCGCTAGGATTGGGTAGAATAACCGACTGAGCAATGCTGAGGTCAGAAATGGAGTATTGGGTACTAATTAAGAGAACGTTCTGTCACAGCGTAGACTTCGTTGGTTGCGGCACATGTTACGTATGTCAAACACACGTCTACCATACCGTGTCCTATTCTCCGTTCCTCCTCAGGAGGGGAAAAAACCACGTGGAGGTCAACAGATGACGTGGCAGCGAGGAATGAGAAAATGTACAGCGAACTTAGGAAAAGTAAGTGCTTCATGTCTTCGTGGTTGGGGTCCAAAAGATTCCTCAATCAGCTGGCTGTGAACACTGAAGGATATGGCAGTGAACTGTGAACGCTTGCTTATTTGTGAGTGTATTTCACACCCGTCTGGTTTCAGACTGTGCCAAACAAAACATGGTGCAATCGGGGAGGAAGGGGTGGGTGGTCCGAGTTCATGGATTGTTTGCGGGCGCAGTACAGCCAGGTTGCCTAAGTCAAAGCAAGGATCTACAACCAGCGCGTTTAGCTATCCGAAGCTTAACCCGCAAGGCAGTGGGACCAAACGTGGGGTTGATAACCCACTGGGGGCCGGTGATGGAATGCTCAGTTCATACACCCTTGGGATGAGGCCAATTATCCTGGGTGTGCAGTGTACCTCTGAGCCGCAGATGGCGATGAGCATACATTTGTACGCCTCATACGCCACCAGTGGTTGGTTCGGAATCAGGGTTTAGCCATCTCCTCTAGACTGACTTTCAGTCTGCCAACCCGGTGGAGAGCGTCGGGCATTCGCTTGCATCCTCTCACTTTAGTGGAAACACCTCCGCCACGAGAAGGCAGTGGTTAGGACTTCCTCAGCAGAGGCTGTGGGAGACGCACGGTCACTTGGGAGCATTTCGAGGGGCGTTCAGGACGAGTAGCCTTATCGGAGCCTGAGACCCCCACCCCCGACCATACTGAGGCATTTGGAGGCTGTGAACAGTGGCGATCATGTCGTCACTTTCTGCAGAATCTGAATAATTGATCAATGTGCGATTGTACAGCTAGACCGCGCATTCCGTGTGTTGTCCACTAGGGCATTTCTTCGTTTTCCCACTTCTGTAGGTTCACTTCCTGTCGGCCATGTATGTTCATTCTTTATACTTTTACGTGGAACATGGTGAGAAAGGCAGTGGTTAGTGCGGCTTGTCCTGCTGTTTAACCCTGTACGATGATGATGATGCGTCTGTGGAACAATCCATTTGTGTAGCAAATTCCTGCAATTTGAGGTGGAAGCTATTCCTGCTGTTTAGAAAAGCCTGATGACCAACTACTCTACCAACAAGTGGCTACTGGTTCATAGACTGCGACACAACATGAAAATGGGACTCGCACCGTCTATGCAGTGTAGACAACCATTAACCACGTACTGGGTGAAGTGGCTTTGGCTCCTGGCAACAGCGTCAATTGGAAACAAGGAAAAAAGGCAGGAATATTTAAGGAACAGTAAAAGAACTACAAATATTGCTATCCAGTCAATAAACAAAGTTTGTGAATACAACAGCGCCATTGATCACGACATCTAGTCACGTCCCCCAACGTATCGAACCATTGAGTGGGAGGGTCTCTTGGACCCCTCTCAGGAAATTTAACACGCCCTACATGACGAAGTCCACAGGTTAGGCTTTTCATACATTTCTTCCATGTCGTGAACTGGCCAACCTTACTCATCTTCCGCCTCAGCAAACATAGCACGCCGAGGGATCCTGTCAAGGGACATGCGTAACACATGTCCCAACCATCTTAGCCAGGCGACTTTTAATGTTTCACCTAATGATTTTGTTCATGAACCTAAGACTCTCCGCCTATCCTAAGCATTGCTTCTACGGTGTTCCCACCAGATTCGAGCAATGCTACGAAGAAATCGCTGCTCGAGTACCGACAATCTTCATATATTCTTCACCCGTAGTGGCCATCCCTCCGAACCACACAAAAGCAGTGGCCTGACTGCTGCAGTGTACACACGATCCTTGATAGGTAAACGGATGTAATGTTGGCGCCACAGATGATTCAGGGTGGGAAAGGCCAAACGAGTCTTCTGTATACGCAGACACCTCATTTGATATCCGACCATTGGGTGATATGCAGAAGCCCCGATAACAGAACTCACCTACCAAGTCTATAGTTTGTCCAGATATTGAAAGACGCAATTCTGCAGCAACTTCTTGCCCTTTGAAGGTGCAAAACGCATACCGAACACTGCTACGCAGCCCATCAAGCTTGCAGCTTACCTGGATCTTCACTTAGAAGAGCAATGTAGTTCGCAAACTCAAGGTCGGACACCTTTCCACTTGGATAAAGTTTAATACTACCACCCTCACCTTACAAAAGTGCGGTCTCTAGGACCATATCAATCACAAAATCAAAGAGAAAAGGAGAAAGGAGGCAATCCTGGCGTACACCACTTTTCGTGGTGAACTCGGGTGAAAGAGCACTTTAAGACCGAACTCGGCTTCGGCTGTTCATGTAAAGGGACTTTATGATGGAAATGAACTGTGCGGTCGACAGAGTCGAATGCCGCTTTCAGATCAAGAAAAACGAGGATAATTGGCCTATGGAAGGTATGCCTATGTTTTATTATTTGTAGAAAAGTGAAGATGTGATCAATACAACTTCGACCAGATCTAAACCCAACTTGATTCTCGTGCGAACATTGTTCGCGAGCGGTTGATAAGTGATGGAGAATAATACCAACAATTAGTTTAGATGCGATGCTCACTAAACTGAGTTCCCTTTGGTTTTCGCAGGAGGACCTGACATCATTCTTGTAAGTCGGTACGATTGCCAATTCACACCAACTAGTTGGAACTTGTTCCCTATCCCACACAAACCAAGGAGCTTTGTCCACTCCAATAACAATTTTGAAAACAGATGGAGGCAACGCATCCGCTACACCAGCCTTATGTCGTCTGAGGTAGCCTATCTCGCGGAGAACCTCCGCTTATGACGGAGGACTGGTATCTACAACTAGAACTGGAACCATTGTAATACTTAGCAAGCCTGTCGTAGATAAGGGTCCACTAAACTGCTCCTTGAAATGTTCCGCCCAACGAACTGGACGACGCTCCTAAGTTTGAATCAGTGAGCAGTTCGTCTCTTTGATCAGTTTACTAACACCTGGCTTTCGGGGACCGCTATATCTGACTAAACGAAAAAGGTTGCGGCTGTTGCCAATGACCGCAGCGTTTTCCATCTCCCCATACTTTGCAATCCACCAACGCTCACGGTCGTTTCTCAAGCTCCGAATCAACTAACGCTTAAGGCATCTCCGTACGTCATCGTATCTGGAATCCGGATGAATCGATCTGCGAACATCTAACAGCGCAACTGAGAATGCAGACGGAGAAATCCAAACAGCCAACATATCAGTTAGGGAAACTTTCCCAGTTGTCCGTAGAAAAAAGTACTTCAATCCAATTTGGGGCTATGCTTCTTCAATAAGTTGATGAATTATTCCAATATTTGAATGCTTTTAGTCTCATGCATGCGTATTTCGGTCAAATAACAAAAAAGATTGTCTACTAACCGGTCTACTAATCATATCTGAATCAGTCAGTGTTCACTCGAGTAACTCATTTGAGTATACGAAAGGCATTCAAACTGGTGGTGAAGTCACTTCAGTAATACCAGTCGAAATTACGGAAATGTTCAGTGATCATGTTTGTCATTTAAAATGTGACTAGATCAGTGCAAGGGAGGGATAGTGCTCACTTGGCAAATATTGAGTACTTCATGTCCAACATGGTCTGTTTGCTGTAGGTGATGAAAAACTGGGACCCGTTCGAGTCTGGTCCGTTGTTAGCCATGGAAACCATACCCCGAGTATTGTGCTGATAGAGCAAACAAAAGATGAACATGAGGAGAGTGACGAGAACCAATGAAACACTCACACGTAAGGATTCGTGAAATTCATCCTTGAACTTTCGCTTCCATATGCTCTGTCCGTTTTTTCCTGTACCTATAGGATCGAGAATGGAAGCATACAACAATAGTAAATAAAAGAATGCACGGGTTGGCGAACAAGCTATCGCGCGTCCAAAAGCACGCTGAGAACGTGTTAATCTGTTCACACCTGGTCTCCGGATAATCCTGTACCACATTAGGTGTGAACAATTAGCCCTGACGCTATTTTTGTTGACTGCATCCCTTATGTATCTAATCATATATATTGTGATGTATTGACATCATTGAGTCACTGAAAACGAGCCCGTTCGCCAACCTGTGTTTTCCAAATGTGTTCTAGGGGAATTTTTCCGACAAATAAGAGAATGTCTAGGTTTGATCTTCGTGCGTATCACAAGACCACTAAAGGAACTGGTAGTTTCCTCCTGGACCTAATAGCTGTTTGCCCAACTTGAGGTGGGATGCAACCAAATGAATTGTAAAACATCATCATCTCGATCGTGAGCCGCGGTGATTAGCGAAGTGCAAGATGAAAAAGCTCCGGCGATCGGCAAGAGACACAATCTTCCCTGTCTGATAAGAACTACTGGTTCAAGAAAACCTGGTATCAGTGAACTGATTGAGGAGGCAAATGGCTCATAGATTGTGACAGAAGCAACATCTAAATTGTTGGATGGAACATTTCGAGAAACAGTTTACCTGTTCTTCGTCTACAACGGATGAGCCAACTATCACAGTAGATAAAATTCAGGATGTAGACATCAATCTTTAGTCGGGAGTGAAGATTCTCCGTCTAACAAGCCATCTGGACCGGATAGGTTGCCACATTTATTTTCAGAGATAGTGGATCGGTATTGTCACTGGAGTTTACAAAATCCCTGTTTGATATAGAAGGAGGAACAAGTTCCAAAAAATCGATGAATCCTTAAAGAAAGGTGGCAGGTACCCCTGTAACAACCACGGGGGAATAAGTTCGGCTACCATTGGTTCTCAACTGCTCGCCGGAATAATTTTCCATCCCTTATCCAACTATCGCGAACAATGCTCGGACGAGAACCAAGCTGGGCTCAGACCTGTTCGAGGTTGTGTCGATTACACGTTCATTCTTTGGCAAATTTTGGGACAAAGGCATGCCTTCCGTAGGCCCACTATATTCGTTTTTTTATTTTAAAGCGGTTTCTGACTCAGTCAAACGCACAGTCCACTGTCGCTCCCTGCTGTTGACGGGTGCATCAGAGAAATGCATTTCCACCATAAAGTCGGGTTCGGCATTACGATAATCCTTCACTCGGATTTAACACGTGAAGTGGTGCACGTCCGACTTCATTTCTCTCTTCTTTTCTCATTATGTGTAATTAGAATGGTCCTAACGACCGCCCATTCGTTATGTGGGAACAGCGATATTGGCCAGTGGTGGTCCGATGATTTAGAGCGTTTGCTTACTAGCTCGGAGGTCAGACATTCGAACCCCGCAACCACCGGTCATTTTGGTGGTAGACAGTTATCCCTACTGTCGTCCCGCGAGTCACCACACCTGGCCTGTTAGAACCTTGCGTGGTTACCAGTTACAACTAATAGTGCAGTGGGGTTTTGAGGTGCTCTCGTGCAAACGTGCAATAACAGTTGTGGTGACAATAACAAATTTCCCCAAGTAGAAAAGTGTTAAGCCTTGATGGTGTTGAAAACATCCAGAGAAGTGGAAAGCTTTTCTTAGCAGTTCGAACAACTGCGTTGTGATGTGTGATATGAGTTTTGCACCTACAAAGTGCAAGATGCTGTTGCACGATTGGGTTGGTGCAACACCAAATATTTCCACAGAATGTATTGTTGGCACGAGGAGCCTGAATCTCATGTAATGGAGAATCCACTTGCATTTTTCACGTCGAAAAGTCTGACGCCGCGAGCCCGAATAGGACCGGCGACCCTCCGCATACCGGGAAGATGCTCTACCAGCTGAGCTATCGCGGTCTGGACAGTCGGCTGTGAATAACGCTAGTGATTAATCATTGATGCGCAAACCACTACTCCAATGATACACAGTAACTATCCTGGCTCGCGGCGTCAGACTTTTCCATGTGAAAAATGCAAGTGGATTTCTCATTACCAAATATTTCATTATGTCGCGAGACCATAAACCAGTTAGATAAGCTCTGTGACGTAGGCAGTTGTATTTGGTCCGGTGGTCGAAAATCCAATGAAGAATCTCCGCGTGTACAGAAGGCTCGTTTGGCTATTGCCAACTTCGACCGAGTATAGGCTGCGGCAATTCTTTTGTATGGTTCAAAAACATGGCCATGGAGGGTGGAGGATTAACGAAGACTGTTGGTATTCGAACACGGATGTCTTCGTAGCATTGCTCGAATCTGGTGGGAATGCCGCATTTACAACGCTGAGGTTAGGCGGAGGGTACCAGGTACACGAACTAGAGCATTAGGCGAAACATTAAAGCTTAGCAGACTAAGGTTGCTGGGACATGTGTCACGAACTTGATACTACTATTTGTAGTTGTTGTCTCACTTTTTCATAATCTCGTTTTCAATTATTTCCGATTGAGATTTCTCCTGAGTGATAACAACTTAACGAGTTTAATATCTTACATCAGGTAATTTGTACGGTCTTTGGTGCGGCTTAGATCAAATGATAATGGATACATGGCACAGAAGCGACGATTGTGTTCATTTGAAACCCCGAATCCCAACGAGACGTGGTCACCGATAATGACAACACTGATAAAACAGCGCAGAATTTGACCTCAAATACTTACCAGTTGGATCACCTGTTTGTACAATGAAGCCCTTGATATTGCGATGAAAAATACAGCCCTTGTAGTAGTCGGATGCGCAAAGTGCCAGAAAATTCTGTCGAAGAGGGGAACGACACGGGATGGGAAGGGTTGCGACGGAACGACGACCATGATAGTAAAAAATGGTATGGATACGGGGAGGGCATTTTACAGTGGACGTGGGGGTGGGGAGGGGGAAGAACCGGGGCTAAGGAATGCCAGACTGGTCGATTGAAACGGCTATCATAAAAAACCCGGTCAGACAGACAAAGTGATAGCAACATAAATTGGCCTACTTTCTACTAAAAAGATGAAGTAGGCTTATAGTGGAATAGACAGAAATTCATTCTAACAGCGGTTTTCCAGACACGACGCGGATGAAGTAAAATCACACGATTCGGAGTTACTTATCCAAGCAGAAGTTTGGGGTAACGATTGCACAGTTTGCGAAGTTGGGATAGGCTGCTTTCTTAACGCCAGCAAACCCCATGGCGATGGACCTTGAGGATATGTGCGCAAAGCCTTCAGCCAGTGCTCACATGTGGAAACAAACAGTGTCCAATCCGCCTCGTCGATACCACGCAACATGTTGTGACAGGGATGGACTGGATTGGGACAAATCAGATAGTCATTATCAGTGTATGAGTCATTCAGTATATTCAAGTCTTCGCTATCTGGGAACGGTGTGCTTATTTTCGAACAGGGTTCAAACGGCTTGGCTGTGACTCGCGGAATCAGGTGACCGGCGCTCAAACTCAGTACGAAGTGTGATGGATTGATAGTTGGAATGTAAGTGAAAAACTGTTCCAATAGCACATCTATGGAGGGGACGGGGATAAGATCGTCCATTTGCAAAGAATTTTCGGGAGGAAGGTTTGCCAATTCATTGCACAAGGTAATTAGCCGAGCAAACGACGGCGCATAGTTGTGCGCCTGCAGGAAATGAATAAAAAGAACAGTCAATTTAAAATTCGTGAACTTAGGACTTGGTCCTTGCCGAGTGAGTTCACTTCGGCGGGAAATGAACTTCAACACAGATATACATTGTGGAAACTCAGGCACACATAAGGCAAGCATACGCATCAGTGAAGCCATAGTTCGTCCGTCGTGAAAATGTACTGTCCCATGTACTTCTGAAAGACCTTTGAATACACAAGACACATCTAGACCGACACCCAGTAGACTGAAACGCGGAACGTGTAGAATAGGAATTCTACCTGGGAAGATTCTGGCATGGTGAAAACCTAGCGGATCTAACAATGTGAAAAGACGACGTAACAAGGAAAGAAAACGCGGTCTCAAATTGGCGTTTGGGACAAGCAGAGACGGGACAAGAGGGAATTCAGCATTCGGATAGGGTCTTCTTCGGTACTCAAAAGGGACAATATGAGACAGGGATGGGGATACTTTGGCACTGACGTTGATGACCAGATCTAGATCGGATGAAGAGGCACCCAAACCATCAACAGCCGATCCGAAAATTGAAACCTCGGTATCCGGTCGAATGAATGAGAGAACCTCTTGGAAACTGTCACTGACAATGAAACGGGCCAATATTTCAGGATGGGTCAGCCGTGTCATATTATGCAGCACGGATGCCTGTTCTGTAATCGAGCTGCATTGCATCAGTTGTGAATTTATATGCTTTTTGGATGGCCATCCACACTGTAAGTTCAATTTTGAGCCAGCAAACAACTCTGATTCATTTAGACTCGTTTTCCTGAGTGGAGCAGGCCATCGGGAAGGATCAGAACACAGCCGGAAAGGTGGCAGTTCAATCGGTCCTGAATTACCAACACCTGCACCGACGGAACCAGCGGTCAGGCGTACAAATCCCAGAATATGCGATAAACCGTGGTGCAATGCTTCGGTTGATCCGGCCTCAATTAGCAAAACCCCCTTGCGTTCTTTTTCCGGCCAATAAAATACATTTTTCGGCGAACCGCAATGACGTTCAAACAATGCAAGAAGACGGGAAACACCCAGGGGAACACAATTCAGCAGAACACATCGTTTTGCCAAGCTGGCATAGTTTGATAGTGAGGCACTCAAATTTTCGTACATGTTTATTCTGACTCAAGAAAGTAGAGAACTATCATGTCAGATAACAGAACTCACCTCGGCAGCCAATGGCGCTTGCATACAGAACACCTCCAATTTTAAATCCCCCAAGTCTGTGTGCAATGTAACCGCCTGGAATAGAGGATAATTTGTTTGATAGCAGCGGTTCAGTTTGAAGTGTAAATACGCAAACATAATCCCCTACTGACGTAAAAAACCGTTTCAGATGACCACGTGTGAACTTGTACACGTCAGTAAAGCAAACTGTATTATTTATTCACCGACCTGAGAACAAACTGGATGCTAACACCATGATGATAGTGATAAGCATGGCAATATAAAACGTAGAGAACATTAGTGTTGCGATATTTTCTTGAGATTTGATTGGATGAAGGGCTTACCTATTTCTAATTCTAATTGCACCTTTTACCATAACGCTATCAAATGGAACGCACAGAAGCAGTTGCGCTCCACAAGAGTCACTGAAGTCTGAGATCGTTGGAGGTGGGTAATTACACTTTATGGATGCTAAATCTTCATCTGGTCCGTTGTACTCGTGTGCACTAGGATGGACGTTTCGTCTTGATTCAGGTATAATAACTCTGTTCTATTTGTTTGGCCCATCCGTCAAGCGCTTTGCCGGATTATGCTCAATGACTAAAGGGATTTATTGGAGCAACAAGTGAGGAACAAAGATGCCCCCGAAAACATCACACCTTTTGTCATTCTCTGAGCCTCAGTAAAACAAACATGGCACTCTATTTCTTCTGTTTGTGGAGTATCTTCATTTTGTATAACCTTTTTTTTATTCCATGTCTGAGTACGATTGCGGTCAGAGGAGCACTGCATTATTAGGGAAAACCGGCAGTCATGATCCGAAGATCTGAAGTGGAGAACCACAATTTCTCAGTAGGACCTGGGTGAAAGCAGATTGTTGTCTACCACCAATAAAGTGATCAGTGGTGGTGGTGCAATTCAAACCTCGTAATTAAGTTAGTGTAGAATTTGAGTATTCGACCGCCGACATTCATAGTTGAATCTCTACGAAAAATAGAGGGTCTCGGACAGAAGATAAAACACTTCTGCTAGGAACGGGGCAGAACTGTTTAGTGAATAGCCTACGCGACTCGCGTCATTAAAAATTCCACATTTGTTACAGTTCAGCGTAGTCAATCTCTATTCCTGCATTTAAATTAATTTGAATCGGAGCAGAGCCGAGAAGAATACGAATGAAAAACTAAGTATGCGCTCAACTTGAGAACTGATGATTTCGTTTTGCTATTAAATTCAGTCAACGCTGTAAATTGACCGATAGTCAAACAAAAATGGTCGTTGTGTTCTGTATCCAAAAAGGCGACGCTTCCCAGCCGTAAATAAAAACTGACCAGGATATCCGAGAACATACTAGAATCTCAGTCAAGTAGAAGCCATCGATGATGAAGATGCGTCTTTTGTATACATCATGAGACTCCATTCAATATCTGACCAGTAGATGAAACGTAGGTACCCCGACAACAAAAAATATCGAGCATATCTATACGTGCACCTCTATCCATCTAAAGTACGGTACTGTTCATGGTTTAGAGGCCTTACGCTGCAGATCAGGAGTCACTGATAACCGGTGAATGAATTCTACAACAAAATAGAAACTATACCATCTATTTTAGTGATGAAACAAAACTCTAAACCCGAAAAAAAGTCTTTGGATGATTGCATGGACGTGAAACTGCCTACCGTAGGAAAATTATACAGATTCTGCGATATCCTGAATAAATATATATGAAAAATTCTAGTAATGATAGAAATCTATGCTTCCTCGCAGACTGTCCTTCTGGTACTGTCACGAGTCTAGTTCTGTTCACTACCAACAGAACTTGAGCAAACTTGCTGAAAAATTGAATACCTCCTCCACAGGGTTGAGAAATAAACTGCAAAGAGAGAAAAAAACGGAAGAATGCCTACTGACCAAACTAACTTTAGATACCCATCGGTGCACATGGGTATTGGCAAAAGTATATGCTATCTCAATATTGAGTTGTTTAGCGCTCGTCTTAGGGCAGTGTGCTTCCAAGAACCCATTGATCTAGTGGTTTCGACAACATAAATTCGTAATACCGAGCCTCTCTGCGCTTGCGTCCATTCTGCATAATGGGTACGCTTTGTCTTGATATTATTCTCGTTGCGATCGACGGGCTGGGTTGTTAATATTTTATGGCACAGTCATGGTTATCAAGAAGTTGACAGATCGATGTCAAGCCAATGGTCAACTCGGGACTTTCGGACTGGAATACTGAATAAACCCGAGCAATGTGTTGAGGGCTTCTCGTCCAAAATGCTGCACGGCTTAGCGATTATATCGCCCGGAAATGTTCTTTTCCTAAGGCCTGGTTGTAACTCAGTTTCTCGATCTCTTTCTACAATGCCTGCGTATATTTTATTGTTTATTACAAGACGTTAAGATATCAACTAAAAATTGTCGCCGTTTTTTGTACCTCGTGCAATACCTCCAAAAGCCTCAGTATGATCAGGGATGGATGTCTTAGGTCCCGATAAGGCTACTAGTCCTGAACGGTTCTCGAAATACTCCCAAATGGCCGTGCGTCTACCACACCATCTACTGAGGAAGTTTTGCCCACTGCCTTCTCGAGGCGGTGTTCCCACTAAAGTGAGAGGACGAAAGCGAATACCCGACGCTCTCCACCGGGTTGGCAGACTGAAAGTCAGTCTAGAGGAGATGGCTAAACCCTGATTCCGAAGCAACCACTGGTGGCGTATGAGGCGCACAACAATATTCTCACCGATGTCTGTGGCGATGGGGTGTACTGGGTACCCAGGGCGTTTAGTCCCATCCTAAGGGCGCATGAACTGAGCAGCCACCGGCCCCCACGCTTCGTCCTACTGCCTTGCGGTTTAATATATATATATATATATATATATATATATATATATATATATATATATATATATATATATATATATATATATATATATATATATATATATATATATATATATATATATATATATATAGTACAATGCATCTGCAATCTTCATTGTTGTTTTTCTGCGTGTAGTATTTCCGTCCTGTGGGTTCAAATCGTTTAGTTTTATCTTTTCTGTCGCTTCCTCAGCGGATATTTTCCTTCTATATCATTTGTTTTACAAGTGACACAGTTGTCGAGTCTCGCACTACTGTGTTACGATTGAAACAGACCGGACGATCTAGAGCCGCCAAAAATCATGGATCAGTTACCATGCTTGCTTATACTATTCAGCGATGCAGACATCGCAAATAATTTTTCCATAGGCACACGCAACATCTTTCCCTTTACAGGCTTGTTACGCCTTACCGGGCTATCACGTCAGTGTTGGCTCAAAACTGCTTTTAGAACAACATTCTGGAATTCAGATACACCCTAAGAGGACCTGGCTGGATGTATGATTCGAAATATTCGATACCGTGTTCATAAGGTGCAGGGGATGGTTAGCCCTAGTTATGCTGATGTATGGATCTTTAACTACGTTGCAAGGCTCTTAAACTATTGTACAAGACTTTTAGACTGTAGCGCAAAGCTCGCAAACTACAGCATTTGGTTTTTAAACAACAGAAAATACTGTAAAACAATTGGGACCAGTGTGGTCACTCAGAATGCTGACCGCTGGTGGTCGGGTAGTTTCCAGTGTTTGCTTACCACCTCGGAGATCAGAGGTTCGAACCCCGCTACCTCCGATCACGTTGGCGGCACAGTCGTCCAACTCGTGACAGAACTTGACCCACTGGCATCTTATGTAGTTCTCTCTCTTGAAAGTCTCACGGTTTGGCTGTCAGTTATCCTTAATAGTGCAGTGAGCCTCTGAAGCTATGAGGTATAACACATCACACTTATGCGCATGCATGTAATAAAAGAAATAACGAATCGAATACAGAAACAAACATCAGACGAAATTCAGTATATTTAAAGCCATGAAAAATTCAGATCACATTCATTGTTTTCAGATTGTTTAGATATTTGTACCGAGACGTCAAGTAGTCAGTTGCTATTTAATTTGATATCCTTTAATGAAGGGTATTCCGGACCCAACTGTTTTTTGATATTGTAAGTATTTATCGCCGAAAAATTGGATCAGATGTCTTTCTTCGTGTACGATGCGTCTGTACAGGAACCGATATCCAACAACACCAAAACCGACCAGACAAATAGGGTTTCCAAGTAGAATCTGGGTCCCGAGGGTCCAGTAAAACCAACCGACATAAGCCGGATGTCTACACCAGGAATACAATCCAGTTGTGACAAGTTCATGATCTTTTTGATGAATCGTGTCAACATAGTGATTGAAGTTTCTGGCCGTGGTTATCATGGCACACTTTCGCACAACCTCACCAACGATACACAACAACAAGCCAATCATATTGACCACAGTTGGAACATGGCAGTGATAACTGGGGATCATCAGTGGGACAAAAAGTGTCTCAATCCAATACTCCAGCCCGCATGCAATCAAGGCCATGATGTACTCCGGACTGTGAGTTAGCATGTATACATCGACATTACAACGTGGGGAATTGTAAACTGCGGTGATATAAAATTCTGACCAATGAAAAAAGCTGAGAAAAATTATGTAACAGGAGAATTTCCAAAGTTGTTCTGGATAATCCAAATGTGAAGAAACTGAAAGAAGGAGAAAGCCGAGGGCGAAAACGATCCCTAGAAAAAAAGCGCGTGAGGAGTTTGCGGACCCACCGCATCTTTGAGAGGGATGATTTTGATACACAAACTTTAAATTGATTATTGGTAAAATCAGAAGCGAGTAGGGAAGTAAATACCAAAGGATTGTATAGACTAACACGCCATTACCAGATAACGTGAGTATAAATGGGAAGAAACAAGAACCGGAAACAAAACCTATGAGGGAATTGACAGCGTCGGGTGATTTAAACTCAGCATTGCGTATATTGAGGATTCTCCAAATGCAAGACATTTACGAATGATCTGGAAATACGAGTGAGTCAGAATAAGTGTCGTACATGCCGTAACTTCCTGCATATGATGCACTGTTTTGAAGCTGTGATACTAAATAAGAACATAAACGGTTGAGGAAACGAACGTTTGAATTTGGAGACCATAGGAATATCAGAACCCTTTCAGTAATGGAACATCACATACGTAAATTACTGACAAAAAGGATTCAAATACAGACTGTTCAAACGAGATCTGAACACACACAATTCCCGGTCTGTACGAATCCCACTTAACGACACTGTCTCAACTGGTATCCCCCGCCCACTTTATTGGAGTTTCCGTCTCGGATTCTTCTTACAAAGTTCTGCGTAAAACCGCTGATAAATATTGTTCACATCTGATAGACGATTCTGTCGTCACCCGGGGTAGTATCATCTTGTAAAATGGAAGCTTATTTGGTTTGGCACTCCTAACGCCGGCCATACTGCAAATATTCCTCTCTCGTTCATAAGGGTGGTCACAGTCAAGCACACAAACCCATGTTCGTTCGCTATGACTAGCTGCTTGCATACAATTTACTGCTTCACATTATTGAGGCTGGCTCTTGCGAGAAGATAATCTGACTTAATGGTGACTCAGTTTGAATAAACATTATTAATACATTAGGTACTACAGTTTTAGCTGTTATCTATTGCTAAAAAATGCATGGAAAACCTGTTTTCAGGTTCAGTTTATTCAACCACTAACCTCGCACTTCTGTGCTCTGGTTTTGAATACTACCTTCCGGCATCGTCCAGTGAAGGGTGAAAGGAATAGAAGCACAGCGATAAAGATCCAAAAAGTCAAAGTATCAAGCGGAAACCAAGAGGACAAGGGAAGAGTCCCAGTGCAACTACGCCACTGACCGCGACATCTAGCCATATCACTTAATGTCTTCAACCATTTGGTAGGCGGATCACGTGGACCCCAAACCGGAAGTCTAACAAGTCCTACTCTGCCAAGTCCACTGGTCAAGATTTTCATACCTTTTTGCCATGTCATGGACTGACAACCTCGATCTACCTTCCAATCACCACCTGCCTTAGAGAACAACGTACGCCGAGGAAGTCCATCGGGGCGCATGCGTAACACATTCCCCGACCACCTTAACCCTTTTAGATTCGGCACTTGATCCACAGACTTGCCTCTGGTTCCCAACACCTTACGCCTAACCTCAGCATTCCTGATACGGTGTTCCCACCATACTCGGGCAATGCTACGGAGACACTTCAACTAGAGCTTCCCCTGTCAAGAAGAGATTTGCTGTTGAGCCAACCCAGTCTTGTAGCAGCATTTCACCAAACATTGCTACACTGTTGTTTAGAAAGTTTGTAACTTACCTGGATCTTCACTCAGACGAACAATATCGTCCGCATACTCCAAGTCAGACAATTTACTGTCTGAGCAAAGATCGACGCCGCTATTCTCACACGAAGATAGGGCTATCTCGAGAATCAATTCAACCACAAAATTGAAATGGAAGGGTGGAAGAGAGCAACCCTGACGAACACCACTTTTCGTGGCGAACTCGGGGGTAAGATTGCAGTGAACATGAACTCGGCTTCGACTGTTTGCAAACTAGCATTGTAAAAGAGAAATAAACTATTCTGGCACACCGTTCAGTGAGAGGCAGCGCCAGAGAACTGTGCGGTCGACTGAATCGAACGCCGCGTTCAGATCAAGAAAGACCGATCGTGGGCCTACGGAAGATGTGTCTGTAGTCTAAGGTTTGCCGAAGAGTTAAGATGTGGTCGATACAACCCCGACCGGGCCTGAAACCGCCTTGATTCTCACGCGTACACATTTCGCTGGCACTGGATAATTGGTGGAGAATAAGATCGGTGAGCAGTTTGGACGAGATACTTATTATCAAGCGAATTCCTGTGTTTTTCACAAGAGGGTCTGTCATCCTTGCTATAAATTAGCACAATAGCTGATTTACAACATTCCCTGGGAATCTTCTCACTATCCAAAATAATCCCGAGGAGTTTTGTTAACTCTGAAACCAAAGCTCCGTCTTCGTCCTTGAAAAAAGATGGAGACAACTCATCCGGTCCAGCGGCTTTGTATTTTTTCAAGTACCCTGTCCCCCGCATAATCTCCATCTCTGACGGAGCACCGATATCCACCTGCATCGTTTCGTTGGCAGGTGTACTTCGAAGGTCCACTGTTGAAGTGGGCCAACTGCCCTGGTCCTTAAAGTGCTCTGCCCAGCGCTCCAGACGACGCCCCTGAGAGCGAATCAGTGAGCCGCAGGGTTCCTTAATTAACTCACTTACAGCAGGCTATCGTGGAACGGTGCCTCAAAACAAACGGAATCTGTTGCGAGCATTACCCATGAAAGCAACCTGTACCACTTCCTTACATTTCGCAATCCACCACTGCTCACGGTCGTTGCTCAGAATCCTAGTCAGTTGGCGTCTTAGGGGTTTGCGTACTTCATTGAATGTGGCACCCCGAGGAACGGATTTGCGAGCATCCAACAAAGCAACTGATGCCGGAGATACCCACTGTTTGTGAGACCGACTCGAACCAGATTTCTGGGTGGCATTCGAAGCGGCATACGAGGCTTCCTTGATCTGTTGCCAACGCTCATTTGGGTCCTGAACATCTGGCTGCATCGATAATTGCGTAGACAGCTTCATCTGGCAACTGTGCCGCTGGTAATCGTCTAAAATCAAGTGCGCGGACGCATGGCATTTGTGTTCGTGCGACCATGGACGAGACCTAAACAGAATCAAGCACGTACCGAGACGTGATCTGAGTCAACAGGCGTAGACCAAAATAAACGACAATCTTCAATTGATCCACGTCAGCTGGGACCAATCACAATATGGTCAATCTGAGTCCAACGTTGTGAAGACGAAGGAGGACGCCATGTGAGTCTATGACGCTCCTTATGACAGAAGTTCATACTCGCCATAAACAATCTGTGATCAGCACAGCTGAATGTGATGTTCGCCGTTGTCGGTACGATCGGTTGGGATAGCAAATGGGCCTCCGATGTGTCTTTCGGAATCTCCCAAACGACAACTTGGGCGTTGGAATCCCCGAGAATGACCACAACGTTCGCTGAACGTGCGTTTCGAAGCAGCTGAGACAAATCCTGGCCTCAGATGAATTGCAGTCAGTCGGCGCATGTACACAAACAACGAACAGACATCGGCGTTTCAGTTTGTTATCGTTGACAGGAACAGAACCGTCAGACCGAACTGCACACAAAACGACTGCTGACTGGAATCCAGTCTAGTAGTGCACGCTCAGCTCTCATGCTCAAAGCAATCCCAACGCCAGCCTGACCACGAGCTCTAGACACCGAATCACTCGACACGCGAAGAGTGGAGTGAGACTGAGGTTGTATCCGGGGTGCGGAGAGTTATCACAGAAGTGGGGTCTTGTGTGCGTGTTTCGGAGATACAGCATACATCTATTTTAAAGGTATCAAGTGTTTTAGCTAGGGCAGCCTGTTGCCCTATCTGACATAGTGTGCGGACGTTAAAGGCTGTCAAGTGAAGTGTTGGAGAAGTGCATCTGATTTATACCCATCTCCTGAACTACTGCTGTCATCACAGCTGCAATTACTCGTGGCGTTTTGCGTCGACCTTAAATCGAAAGAGGGAAAATTTGTAAGGCCTTTTACAGGAAAGATACTGCACGTTTCTGGGCGAATCATACTTCGCGGCTGCCTACACCGCAAAACGGCTTTTCTTTGGGAACCCTAACCGGAGCCTTTGACTCAAAAGTCTCACCCACAAGGCAATGGGCCGTTAACCCAGTACGGGAACGTGACTGAAGCACCGTGAAGGAACTTATTCTGGTCTGTTACGTGAGACCTAATTACTGCATACATTTTGTTTTATCTTCGCTGGTGCTTTCTTATCGGTCCACCTTTTGGATTCAGTCCTCAGCCCCATTCACCCAATGGAGCAAGCGGGACGAGGACGGGGCAGCATCCTTTGGACTGGGGGCTGCCCAAATTAGACGGGCGATAGTTGTCCAATAAAGTGCGATCACTTTTCCCATCGTCGAGAGAAACCCCGTGTGCTCCACTCCTACGTCCACCTGGTGGAGGTTTTTCGACCAAAATTTGCCCATCAACTGGTTCTGGGACTGGACTTTGTCTGGCCTCTACTTATTGATGTCAGACATGATTGCATCTACAGCTTAAGGAAGCCATGCTGCTTAGCTCTTTGGGTCATGAAAGCACGCAAGCCATTACACCACGCCAAGGTGCAGTCTCGTCGTGATAGAAGAACAGGGATTAAGAGCCAGTCGTTTGCTGTAAGGTCCGTGAACACTGGGAATAAACTAAGGAGGGAGATAATTGAAGCAACTTGGAAGGATGCTTTTAAACGGCGACTGAATAAGACCTGGGAGGGACGGTTTGTTAACAGTAGCGATAGAGACTTTCTGTCACCTTTCTGTCCCTCTGCTTTTATCTGCCTTTATTCTTTTTTTATGGAAAGAATTATCAAGCAAAGTTGATGACTAACAGCTTGACCCAAGAATTACATCGGAATGGAGCGTTGAGACAGGTCTAATCCGAAATTTGTTGTCTTACCGTTCCAAGACACACCTACAAAGAGGAGACGACTCTTCATAACGTCCAAGCGCCTGGAGGTCGAAGAGCCTACTAGTGCAATAAACTAGGCGATGTGGAAGTTGAAGTGAACTGTACAATCTTTTCACTACAGGGCTTCTAGGTCAATTTTTCAAGCCTACAGGCTAGAACGCACGGACGTCTTCAGAGGGCATACTAAAAAAGCATTTAAGTATTGTCTACGTACAAATGTCCATGAGGACTTTTTTTACTAGCAGAATAGTCTTGCTCTGGAATAACTTACCACAGGAGGTTATCGATGATCCGATCAAGAAAATCCTTAAAAAGCGGTTGGACAAGGTTCTTGCTATCTTTTTAACCCACGTATTTACTCTTCCTCTAGTCTCCTTTACTCGGTCTGTTTTGTTGGGCTCCATGCCTAAGAAACAATACGAAACAAAAAAAGGTGATGTTGCATTTTCGTCTCCTCAAATGCATAGATGTTGCGCTTTCAGTGTGTCGCTTTATCGTACGGGGTCTTGCTTGCTTTTGAGTGTAATATCCATGTCGCGTTACTGATCATTCTAAGACTGTCGTATTTGCTCCTGGCAGTCGAACCCTGGTGTCCATCTCTTCTGATTTCAGCGGAGCGACTACTACAAGAAAGAAGATACCACAAAACGGGAACAATTAGGCACCAGCCTCTAACACGTGCACTACTTCAAGACTTAACCGTTCCCAGGGTTTGCAAGTAACTTCTGTAGGAAAGGACAGGACAGCATTCTAGGACGAGAGTAGGCGCTAGCCTGACATGCGTCCAGACACTTGCACTGGTAGGGTTCAGGGAAACGCTCCCAGAATTGTAACTTCGAGTTATGGTGTGGTTCGATTTCAACTTGCGTAGCTAAAAAACTATTCGTACCTTTAATGGGAAAATAATAAATAAACATATAGTCTACCGGATATATGTACAAATAACATAATATAGTTGTTTGCGGTTGTCTAAGTAGCATGGTGTGCTGTCAGACTTCATGACAGATGGTTTGTTGAGTCACTACTTCATTGCTACTTCTGTTTGTTACCTTTCGAGACTGCCGTGATTGTGTTCGCATGAATGATACTTGAGATTCCTCGATTCTGATGCATCGTCTTACACCTGCTCGCGAGAGGAATGCCCGCGAACATCAGGCTGGATTCCGCCCAGGTCGAGGATGCATCGACCAGATTTTTACTCTTCACCAATTACGTGAAACGCGCCACACGTACCGCCGACCAATATTAATGATTTTCTTAGACCTGAAAGGCACCTTCGATTCAGTTGATCGAACATCGCTTTTCAGTACTCTTCATCGAAAAGGTATGCCCCAGAAGTTCGTGAACCTACTGAGATCATTGTATTCTCATACTTCTGGCCGCGTAAGGGTTTACGGTGAACTAACCAGTCGGTTCGAAACGACCAGCACTGTTCGATAGAGATGTCCCATGTCTCCATTCCTGTTCAACTTCGTCATGGACGAAATAATGGAGAAGGCCTTACTAAATCTTCTGGATGTAGGCGTCGAACTAGGAAATAGTGGAAAGCTATGTGACCCAGATTACGCAGACGACGTTGTCTGCTTGTTCGAATCCACGAAACATGCTCAACGTGCATTAGAGACTCGCAAGAGCTGTAGCTCCATTCGGCATGCGCTCTGTACCTTCAAACCGTAAAATGATGTTACAAAATTGGACGTCAACGATTCCGAGCTTGATGCCCGATGGGGAGGTGCTGGCAACTGCCGACGCTTCACCCACCTCGGCAGCAGCATGAGGACGGGTGGAAGCACGGGGGTACAGATGAGCAAGCGAATATCCGACGTTCGAGTGGCGTACGCTGGACTGAGGCATTTGTGGCACCGACCTGATATTTTACTGAAGTTGAAAGGTCGTGTGTATTGTGCCGCAGTGCGTTCAGGTTTGTTGTATGGTTGGGAGACTTGGGGTCTGCGTGCTGAAGATATTCGTCGTCTTGAGGTTTTTGACCACCGATGTTTGCATAGTATCGCAACGATTGGGTGGAATAGCCGAGTCAGAAATGCTGAGGTCAGAAATCGAGTATTGGGTACTGATTCAGAGACAGGTTTATCACAGCGTATCCAGCTCAGTAGACTTCGCTGGTTGGGGCATGTGTTACGTATGTCAAACACACGCCTACCATACCTTGCCCTATTTTCTATTCCTCCTCAGGAGTGGAAGAGACCACGTGGAGGTCAACAGATGACGTGGCAGTGATGAATGAGAAAATGTACAGCAAACTTAGGAAAATTAGGTGCTCCATTTCTTTGTGGTTGGGGTCCAAAATATCCGTCTACCAGTTGGCTAGAGACACTGGAAGATGTGGCAGCGAACCGTGAACAGTGGCGATAGTGTTGTCACTTTCTGTCAAATCAGAATGATTGATCGATGTGCGGTCGTACAGTTGGATTGTGTATTCCGTGTGTTGGCTGTTAGGGTGTTCTTTCCTTTTCCCACCCGTGTAGGTCTGATCCCTCTCCATCTTGTATATTCATACTTTCTAATTCAACGTGCAACATGGTGAGAAAGGCCGTGGTCAGTGGGGCTTGCCCTGCTGTTCAACGCTGTACGATGATGATGATACTTGAGATTTTCTAGTTCCCTGGTGCATTTACTGAATGGATCGCTGAGGCTGTGAATTTGAGAGAGAAAAGCGAAACACGAGGGTAAAGTGGGAAGGAAGAGGAAAGAAGCACAAAAACGAATCGGCAGTTGAGTAGAAAGTGAAATAGTGGTGACAACTGCAATGCGAATGAACTATTTGGCTGGATGAAAAAGTTAGAAAGACAATTCACCGCGCACTACCCGCAACGCGACACAAAACCAACTGTTGTTACATTATCAGTGTGCATCTAACCAAACTGAGAACTAGTGGCATTTCGAGTGCTTGTGAGTTTCATGTTCTGACGTGATGTATGATGACAAGGAGGCAGTTCCCTGCACCAGTTTGCCCGGGAAACAGAGTCTTTGACTTACAATATGCCGATGATATCGCCTTTCTGAGCGACAGTGCAAGGCAATTCAACGCGCATTGAATCGCTCTACACCGCCTCAGGTGGCTCGGGCAACTTTTATGTATGTCCGCCCTTCATTTACCTTTCCCTGCTTGTTTTGCACGTGCTGGACAGGGCTAGGGGAAACGGCGTGGCGGCCAGATTACGACTTTGCTCAGGAGTATGAAGAAGTGAGCTTCGGCTTTGGCTTCAGTTGGTGCTTCCCACCATTCTGGTTGGGGCCCAAGAGATGAGGATTGCCGTTGGTTATAGACGCTGTGAAATATAGCTCACAACCGAATCCAGTGGCACGAATGCCGAATGGCCTGTCTGTTGAATTCCCGTTCCCCCATAAAAAACTAAAAAACGGACAAAAAAACTTAAAAAACTTGTACGGTGAAAATACTAAAGAAAATTGCTTCTAGTTTTGTAATCTTTATGCTGACTCTTCATCCCCCGCCCCTGGACCTTGTAATTTTTCTGTTTTTGTTGCGTTGGCACCGTGCTTGTTCTCAAGCCGGTGTGATATATATATATATATATATATATATATATAATATATATATATATAATATATATATATATATATATATATATATATATATATATATATATATATATATAGCAGTAGTATTCAAACGTGTTGACAAAATTTCCCGGTAGCACACGACCGGTTTCGCGGTTGTTGCCACTCATCAGGTATGCGTACCCGGTACTCCTCTGCCCACTCGTCTTCATACTTGTATACTCCGACGTTATATGTTCACTAGGATCTAATTTGAATCTTCTGGAGTGTGAATGGATATTCTTCGGGGAAATTTTGTCCACACATTTACTACTACTTACTATCAATATGACTGCTTGCACATGCAACCTCGTTGTTCGTTAAGTTAGCAGTGACCCAGACACGAATAACCATGAGAAATCACAGTTGTGATTCATTTGTGGGCTCTTCAATGAAGAGTATCCATTCAAACTCCAGACGATTCAAGTTAGGTCCTAGTGAATATATATATATATATATATATATATATATATATATATATATATATATATATATATATATATAGGGGACGACCGCAAAGTACAATACATCAGCCTTTTTGTTTGTTTTTTGGAACTACATGCCAAGCTAATGGTCATAACTCCATTTTGGTGATTTGTTGGCAAAAGGGTAGCATTTGTTCGCCTCATTTTGAAATGTGGCACTGGTTACTTCCCGTATGGTCACGCCTGACGTGCTCTACAACGCTTGGTCCTGTGTGGCCATAGGTGTTGTGGTCCGCATGGATGTTGTCCAAAGTACTTAAATGTAGGTTTAAAGCGTGCGGAGATCAATTGTTACCTTGAGGGACTAACAGGGAGGGAATTTTCAAATATCTTTGTCGAGGGAGTGGAACAGAATGTAGAACTCAGTATCATCTACAGTACACCATCACTGCACAGCCTAACTGTCTTACTTTAGGGACAATCTGAAAACAGTTCCGACCACGCTTGGCCCAACCTGCGCTTGAAATCAGGAACGGTATTACAAAAGATGACTATCGACCGCAGCTCATTCCAGTTTGCCACTCAATTTGTAAAGAATTCTGATCTTACGTTTAGTCTGAATCTTTCTTTCTTCAGTTTAAGTTCATGGCTCCTCAGGCCGTCCATGGGCGCAGGGTGGAAAACTGTGCGGAGATTTACCGCACTGATTACCTTCATGAACTTAGAAGTCTCAATTAGGTCACCTCTTAGCCTTCTCCTTTTCATAGAGAATAGACTGAGATAGGCTAGTTTATCTTCATATAACTTGTGCCTCTGGCCCACCATCGTTTTGGTGGCAATACGTTTCACTCGTTCTACTTGCCCTCTGCAGGTACGGTGACTAAGCTTGGACATCTATTGGGTTCTTATGTGGTTCTCCACTCCAAGTTTCAGGGTCTGGTTGCCGATTATCACTAATAGTACAGTGGTAATTCATGGCTATGGGTTTTATGCTTCTTCCATTGCACTCATGCGCAAGCGCGTAATACAAAAATAGCAGAAAGACTTCAGGTTTGGTAGA
This sequence comes from Fasciola hepatica, assembly GCA_948099385.1. NCBI lineage: Eukaryota > Metazoa > Platyhelminthes > Trematoda > Plagiorchiida > Fasciolidae > Fasciola > Fasciola hepatica. Next base: position 2,692,710 of record CANUEZ040000033.1, on the reverse strand, counting down.
TGTCAGCCCGTCTACGTTGGAAGAGTTTTTTGTGCGCGGCTCCAGTTGCCTTTAGGCACTGGGCAGATAATGTAAAGTCATGGGCGGTATTGGCTCCTAAGTCTCGTACCATCTTTATGGGCTTTATCTCCAGTGAACCTTGGGGAGTTTCAACTGGAAGTGGAACCGAGGAAGTCGTCAGTAGTTGGCATGTGAAGACATTTAGTGAGAGTTCCTACTTTGTGGTCCAATGTGTCACTGCTTGAATATTGGCTGCCATGTCACTTGTTTCCGTTTCCTCTCACTTTGACGTCATCTGCAAGTATGCAACACGGATTTTTAGGTGGTTTGTGTGGCCCTTTATGAACAGCAGAAACAGAAGAGGGGATATGATGGATCCCTGCAGAAATCCACTGATTACATCTCCCGGGCTGGATTGGTTGTCGCCAGCCTTAACTCGGAAAGTTCTGCCTTCAATGAAGTGATCCAACTTTTCAGTGGGCCACTGAGACTGAAGCCCGACAGCTTCGTTGCTAACAGTCTGTGATTTACAGCACCGAAAGCTTTGTTGAAATCCAGGTAGCAGACTTCGACGCCAAGCCCTTCGTCAAGGTGGCGGGTGACATTGCCCAGGAAACATGTTAGATTTGAGGCAGGAGCGGCCTTTCACAAAACCATGTTCATTATTTAGCATGCCATTCTCAGAGGTATGTACAACAATGAGGTCCGTAATCAGTCATTCTATTCACTTGCTTATTACGCTGGTTAGGCTGATAAGTCTGCAGTTATTTGCGTCCGTTTGGAGACCATTTTGGGGGACGGCCACACCTAAGATTTTTTTTCTGGGCTGCGGGTACCCTACCTCCAAGGATGGAGGCGATGAAAAGCATCTGGATCGGGTAGCAGATTGTTTGCCAGAAGTTTCACCATTTCTGGGTGGACTTTACCCGATCCTGCTGCCTTATGTGAGCTTATTCGCCCCAGGATTTTTAAGACTGCTCGTGAGATGATCTCTTCCGTCTCTAGTTTGGTATATGCTGGAAGAGAAGCGCAACATCAATGCCATTATCGACACGGTATACACTCGGAAAGAAGTGCAGTGGGACGTTCTCCTTTGCACTGTTGCTTGTGGCTCCACTACCATCCTTGGGGTATAGACCTCCAACCTTTACCCTGAGGGCTGCTTTAGACTGTATATGGGTGTGGAATCTCTTCGGATTTGACTATGCTTACGAAGCTAGTTCTGGTCCAAATTTGTATTTCTCCAAGCGTTTGACCCTGGTGGCCGTATTCCGTTCTTGTTTTTATTTTCCCCAAGTTGTGGCTGCGAAACTGTATGTATCTCAACCAGCATCAGTTTCGTTGTTTTAAAGCCCGTTTAATCGCGGGTGTCCGTCAAGAGGGCATATTATGGTTCGTCGTGCTTCTGGTAGGGGCAAATTCATCTGCAAGTGTCAACAAACCATCTTTGGCGATTTCCCCGTCTTACATCTTGTGTCGGGTTTTTGCTCTGTGGCAGCCAAATTATCTCTAGGACCCTCTGTGAGAGGGTTGATCTATCCACTCGTCCAAAATTTCTGAGGAGTCTCGTGCGTTTCGGTTTCTTTACGACATTCATTTAGAAGGCCGGCGCAGTGGTCTCTTTTCCCTAGTGGTGCCAAGGTCATCATCCCACCGGAGTCATGTTCGCTAGTGGTGAAGATGAGGTTCAGCAAGGACGGTACTTGACCCGTGCGATGTCTGGCAGGTTTTTTGATATGTTACCATAGGTTGCGGAGCTCCGACCAGCCCACGAAGGCTCTTTCAAATTTGGTAGTGGCCGCGCTATACTCCACCTGTTTATATTGGGTGCGTTGAAATTCCTCATCAGCACTAGGTCTGGGGCAGCCTGTCTGACTCGCGATAGAAAACTAAGCAGTCCCCTATTTTCTCCTGGCATTGTGTCTGGACTGCCATAGACAGACGATCACACGATTCGCGGAACACAACCAAGGGCCCGTATGCCGTCAGTGCACACAGAGTCCGAGAGCTCCATTGGTCGTATTCAGTTTTTGCCATAATCAGTACTCCTCTCTACCATCTACTTTGCCGGTGTACCTGGTAGATGACGTAGTTACTCAGCAGTAGATTATTCGTGGGTTCTGCTGTGGTCGATCAAGTTTTGGTCACCGCAATGACATCAATCTGGCGGCCTCTGTCAGCAAGTTCCCCATACTTTGTTCGGAGGCTGCAGGCGTTGGTATACCATACTTCTAGCTTGATGCACTTTCTTATTACATGCTTGCGCATGTGCAGTGGAAGGGGTATATACCCCATAGCCACGAAGGCCCACTGTACTATCAGCGATAATCGGCAACCAGACACTGAAACTTGGAGTGGAGAACCACACAAGAGCCCAATAGGTCAGGTGTGGTAACGATCCGGACGACCGGGGATTATTGTCTACCACCAAAGTAACCGAATACGGCAGGGATTCGAATCTCCGAGCTCTGAGTTGGTAAGCAAACGCTCTGAACCATTTGACCACCAACGTTCAGCTTCTCGCAATCATAAGGCCTTCGTTTCGAGGGCTTCTCGGGCTCAAACCATATTTTGGCGCATCTAGTTTGCCCAATTTACTGTTATTTTTATCAGTGCCTTGCAGAGTCACGCCATTTGCGATATATTTTTGTGCGACTTTCTTTGGTTTTGTGTACGGTGGCGTTGCAGTAGTAAGTTTATTGGGGTTTGGCGGTACACTCAGTTTCCTGGTCTTTGGTCTGGGCGGTGACTGTGGTGGGGATTTGATATTTACATGGACGATAGAACCCGCTTTCTGCGGTACCTGTGTGAATTTGGTCCGTGAAGTGGGCGGTTCTACCAGAGGAAGCTTATTTACCGCCATACCTTTCATGAAATTGGCCCGCTCAACAGGTGCTTAAATGACAGCTTCTGCTTCGTGTTCAGCGAACAGTTTAATGACTGTTAGTTCTGGTTTGCGGAATTTATAGTGATTAGCCAACCACATCCCATCTATCACTTGTTTGACTGTACGTTTCGTGCACGCGGCAATCGCTAGCGCTACTTTCGACACACTTCCTCGGCACAAGCCAGCGTGTGGTCTCTGTACTCAGGCCCGGTGAGAATACACGCGGTCGGCACTCCACCCTCTTTTCTCGTTGACTTCCTCGACGAACGCGACCGCAGAAGCGGAGGGAGTGTGCCCTCAAATAAACTGTGTTTCGTCTGGCTTTGTAGTCTGTCGACGTCGCACTTGGGAATACACGTCTGGTGTAACTTGGTATTTGTCATTGCTCATACGGTCAATTTGCTCCGTCCTAATTATGAGTTCGTCCGTGTAAATAGGGTTGGAGAATTCGACCAGTATGGGTCTAGATTGTTTTGCGATGGCATTCTCTTCCATTGACTAATATTACGTATTCTTTTACTGCCCAAATAATCAGGAACCTCGGCCAGTCGCAGAATATCTCGCACTACTGTTTCATTGAAGTTCCTTCTGGCACTGCCGTTGTTTATTTCCGGCTCATCAGTACTGAGACATTTTGATGTCCTCCGAGAGCCATCAACACTTTCTACGGAACCCTTGATTGTGGATTTCACACAATTTCCTGGATACCATGAACTTTCCAGAGCTCGACTAATGATGTACCCGTATATGCCTTCGGGGCGTTTCCCTGCAGGAAATTTCCCAATTCACAGTTTAGGACTCGGAAGAAAACATCCACAAACCATGCGCAGTGAAAACGTACCCACTTAAGGGAACAATTATGCCCGCATACCTTACATTCTCACTTGCTCAATCTTCATTCATTCATTCTTTCATTCTTCGTAGTAGAGGCAGTGAGTATCTCTCCCGCGTAAGCCTCCTCGCCACAGCTCAGTGATGTAGATTCATGCGTGAGTCTTCCACCACCGCCTCTTTAGAAATACATCAAGAAGTCGCTTGAACAATGTGTCGTTAGGCACTTCCGCCACTTCGGCTGGCAGCGAGTTCCATAGATTAGTCACCCTCCGAAATAGACGGTACACCAGTGGGACGCCCACCGACTGCAGTTTCTTTAGAGTTAGCGGGTGTCTCCTCGTACGGTCATGTCCGCGAAGAGGGAGCTCTGCACGTAGTTCTGGGCCGAAGTCGCCTCTGATGATACGCCTGGTGAAGATCAGGTCTCCTCGGACTCTTCTATAGGCCACTGGAAACAACATCAATCTTTAGACGCTCTCCGTAGCTGACCCCACAGAGCCTTCCGACAAGGCTGGTTGCGCCTCTCTGTACTCTTTCCAACTTTGCCACTTCTGCCAACGCACAAGAGAAAACCGCTGGCCCCCTGTATTCCAACCTGGGACGTACATGGGTTGCATACAGTACCTTGAAAGCGTTGAGTGAGAGATGGCCGAACGATCGAGTAATCGGTCCGAGGATACTCTACGCTGACGCACAAACTCTATCAGTGTTGTGCTTCGTTTATAGTGACGGAGCACCATCACTCCCAGATCTTTTTCGCAGACGGAACGCCGACAGGCGCCCCGTGTACATAGTACATCCCACTGCTGGACGGTGCCCCTACTCGCACATGCGCACACTTGTTGGTGTTGACTAGCAGTGACCACAAATCTGACCATCTTTCAAGGGCTTCGATGTCCTCCCGAAGAACGAGCTCATCTGCATTTGATGTATTCGTATGCCAGATTTTAAGGTCGTCTGCATAGATGAGACACGGCGATTGAAAAACTGGTGGTAGGTCATTGATGTACGTCAGGAAGAGGAGCGGACCCAGAACCGATCCTTGTGTAACACCACTAGTAGCCACTTGCCAAGTTGACATTGACTGTGCTACTAGTACTGCAAAGGTTCTGCCTTTTAGAAAGTCCTCTGTCCACAGAACCAAGGGATCTACAACACCAAGAGCCTGAAGCTTGCTTAATAAACGATCATGCGGGACTTTGCCGAAAGCTCTGCTAAAATCCACGAAGATTACGTCCGTAGGGTGTCTTCCGGCCTTGACCATCGTCCGGCGTACTTGTGCAATTACCAAGTTCGTGTGGCACGGTCTACTTCTCCAAAAACCATGTTGTTGTCGGCATAGTAGGTTGTTTACCCCAATATGTTCCCGGATTCGCGTGGCCAGCGGGCGTTCCATAACCTTTCTTACCACTGGTGTTAGACTGACAGGTCGATAGTTGACGGCCTCGGCTTTCGCCCCACCTTTGTATAGTGGCACGACGACCGTTTTCTTCCATTCTTGAGGGAGCTTTCTCGCTGCTAACGATGCGTTGAACAATCGTGTGAGTCGACATGTCGACCAGCTCCTTTACCATTAAAGGATGCACACCATCAGGTCCCAGGGATCGGTTAGCTTTGATGGTGCGCATGGCTACCACCAGTCCTTCCTCGGTGATTTCTTGGCACGACATTCGACGAGCGTCCACTGCAGTATGTGAGCGACAACTGTGCCTCTGTTCAGTAGCATAGACCGACAAGTAGTGCCTTGCCAGTATCTTTGCCATGTAGTCATCTGTAACTCCCAGCAAGTCTCCTTCCTGTAGGGCTGGGATTGCAGTTGTACCTCACGTCCTCCATCGCAGGTATACCTACAGGCTTTCCGAATGCACGAACCGAATCCATGACTAACGTCTCCTCGAGGATACGTCGCTTTCCTCGCTTCAGTCGGGTACACTGATTTCGGATGGCGCGGTATCGGTCATATCCCTCTCCAGTTGTGTGAAATTGTTTCCATGCTCAATTCCGACGCTTCAAAAAAACGCCTAAGTTGTGAGTCAAACTAAGGCGGCCTTTTGCATGCGGTCGCTGTCTGGATGGTGGTGCATAAGTTTGGCATAATTGAAGGACTTTAGCCCGAAGTACTCCCCAAGCCTTGTCTATTTTGTACCACATCGATGAGGATGCGACATCCCTGACTTGGTTGAACGGCATTCGCCAGACGTTGAGTCCACCCCATGGTCTGGGAACAAACGGCGCTCCTCTCTTCCAGCTGATGCCCAACACCGCATGGTCACTGCATCCTAGTGGAGGCAGGTACTCAACCTGCACAACATAGGAACTTCTTGGAGATAGGACAGACGTTTGAGTATCCTGGGTTCGGATCGGCCTTCTGACGTGTTGGTACAAAGAGGGCTCCAGCATCGTTGAAAGGAACTCGCGGAAAAATAAATCCGCTCCTGCATTGCATCGTAGATTCTCCCCGTCCACATTCGGCGAGTTGAAGTCACCGCAAATTAGGCAGTGACCATCGTCAGCCCAACGTCGTACGCCAGTCAGTGTTTCCCGAAGATCTGCTTCTGACGACCGATAAATGACTCCGACCGACTCAAATCCACTGGGTGTCAACTTCATGCGACACCAAAGAGATTCTCCAAAGGCTTCCGGGTTTATCAGGCGATCCAACAGTAGCGAAGGGACATCGGCTCGGATGTACATCGCCACGCCTCCTCCTCAGCACGGTAAAGTGTGTAATCTGGGATAGCCACTTTTGAATCCATCACCTCACTGGTAGGCCACGTCTCCGTCAAGGCGACTAATGTTGGCGATTGGCGAGCCACCCATGCCTCAAAACCATCTCGCTTGTTCAACAGACTCCTGACATTAGACGACATGATAAGTGCTTGTACTCTTCTGTCTTCCCTCTCCGTGCGGACCTTCATTGCATCTCCACAACCGGGACCGCCTGGTTGGTGATGCTGTTGAGAGTGAACGGTTCCTATCTCAGTTGAAGACGCCTCCGTTGAACACGAAAATTCCGGATGAAATTACCTGTTCCTCCATTGGTCTGGCTTTGGCGGAGCTGTCTCGGAGCCAACCGGAGCCCCTCTTTGTCCTCGGGATCGAGATCTCGAAGGAGTCGCTTTTTTCTCCTGAAAAACCTTACCATGCTTTTTCCTCAGTCCATGCGTTCGTTAGCCTATCCTTCTATGCGCGGACCACCCGTCCGTCACCACTGCCTCGCATACCGCTGACACGACAGCCAGAGCCTCACCTCACACGGCCCATGCAATGTAAATAGAAAGAATGTGATTAGCGTTTATTTCGAGAGCTTATATGTAGTGTGCACATGCAACGGTCAAATCATCACCGTGCTCGGCAGTAAGAATTCAGAGAAAGGATAGTATGCTAAGCAAACAAACGAAGCTGAATCCTGCCCCAGTACCACCGAGATTGTCTACCGTTGTGCTTCGTGGATATATTGTTTTGTGATATTTGTGGCATTTCGGCGGATTTATAAAGAATATGAGTTCAATTTCCTCTGAGGATCAATGTGCGTGTTTGGTATGCAAGAAAAATATTGGCCCCCGGGTCAAGGCCCTGATGTGTGATTATTGGGGGGGGGGGGGGGAATCACCTAAAGTGTACAAAAATCGATAAGAATAAATATAAGTGGCTGAGTTCTTGCAGCTCTCCATTCCTGCAACTTGTGTTCGCAGACTGTACCATGGCAAATAAAAGAAAAACAGATGAATCTGATGCATTGGTGAACCAGAAACCCGCAGCACCGTAGGTAATGAGCCCCGGGTCCCACGCGGAAGTCGCTTCAGGCGCTACAAACAGCCCATCGACTCCAGTGAAGAAGCAGCGTCGAAAGAAATCTGTGGTTACCGACAAAGCCGCAGTAGCTGTAAGTTCGGAAGACAGTAGTGCTGTTTCGAAGGTGTCGAATGCAGCCGGCAGAGATACAGGCCCCGGTCTAGGGCAGACGGAAACCATAGGTCAGTGGAAAACGGTAAAGCCACGTCAACGGACGGCGTCACCACCAAGGACCCAATGCTTTCTAGTCGTGAATCTGCAGGAATCAACTGAGTCGGCGTCACAAAGTAGATTAGATCACGACGTGTTTCTTCTACGGGACATATTCGCCAAGATATTCTCAACACATGAGGGAAACCTGGCAAATAATGTGAAGTTCAGAGCCATTTTTCGCTTAGGGAAGACAAATGAGAATGGTAACCCTCGTCCGCTCAAGGTGGACTTGGGTTCCGATGAGGAATGCCGCTCGGTGCTACAGCGGTCCTACAGACTAAAAGGAGAAAACGGCGACTCCCTCGAGATCTCGACGCCGAGGACAAAGAGGGGCTCCGGTTGGCTCCGAGACAGCTCCGCCAAAGCCAGACCAATGGAGGAACAGGTCATTTCATCCGGAATTTTCGTGTTCAACGGAGGCGTCTTCAACTGAGATAGGAACCGTTCACTCTCAACAGCATCACCAACCAGGCGGTCCCGGTTGTGGAGATGCAATGAAGGTCCGCACGGAGAGGGAAGACAGAAGAGGACAAGCACTTATCATGTCTGAAACCTTGGGTCCCCTTGATCCAGTTTATCAAAACAGATAGAAGACATAAATTGCGAGATGCAAGCATTTCTTTTAATCTTCTCGGTCGCGTACGTAAAACATGCGATTTCGTGTTCAAATGGAGCACAGCGCAAAACAATGGAGTAGATAGTGTCAAGCGAAACTCGGAAACCATTCAGTAAACCTGATTGGTTACCGCCACGGCAGGCACACATTGTGGGTCAACAGTTTCTGTGCACACAGTGGGGGCCTAAGTCTACTTATCAACACTGCCTCACAGAAAGCTAGGAGCTTTGGGTTCCGATTCACTCGGAACGCTTGACCCGGATCAATCCGATGACGAGAGGTCACAAGGTGTTTCGCGATCGATGAAGCCGGGTTTCTAGTCGTCGTCTGTTGTCCGGGTGGAGGATGACTCATCCACTGCACTAACCACTTCGGTACATGCTCCCCCATTCTTTGACTGAGGCAACGATCCGTTCTGCCTATGTAGGTGTCACCGCAGCTGCAGGTGAACTGATAAATGATGTGAGAGGCATTCAGGTTCGCGACTCTGTTTGAATGTGCTTGGAGGTTTAGTCGTCTGGTGGTTTGCGAAATCTGCAATTCAGCCGTCAAGTAGGTGCGCTTTAGTGCACACTTTAGATTTTGGCTAATCCGATTGAACAGATGATCCCCTTTAAATGGCAACACTAGAGTAACTCGTTTCTTCTCGACCGTATCGACTTGTACGGTCTTAGGCCTTTCCCTTTTGTGGATCTCAATGAACTTTTCCGGGTGTCCATTGGCGCAGAGTTTGGGATAAGAACTCTTCTTCCTTTTTCAGTTGGTCTACACTGCAGATTTTTCGCGCTCTGTGGAACAGGGTCTTGACCAAGCCCCTTTTGTAGGCAACTGGAGCGAAACTGAAGAACTGAATATATTGTCCACTCCATGTTGCTTTACGATGGATAGTCTTCTGAATTGTCCCATCTGCACGTTTTTGTATCAAGTCGATACGGTCGAGAAGAAACGAGTTACTCTAGTGTTGCCATTTAAAGGGGATCATCTGTTCAATCGGATTAGCCAAAATCTAAAGTGTGCACTAAAGCGCACCTACTTGACGGCTGAATTGCAGATTTCGCAAACCACCAGACGACTAAACCTCCAAGCACATTCAAACAGAGTCGCGAACCTGAACGCCTCTCACATCATTTATCAGTTCACCTGCAGCTGCGGTGACACCTACATAGGCAGAACGGATCGTTGCCTCAGTCAAAGAATGGGGGAGCATGTACCGAAGTGGTTAGTGCAGTGGATGAGTCATCCTCCACCCGGACAACAGACGACGACTAGAAACCCGGCTTCATCGATCGCGAAACACCTTGTGACCTCTCGTCATCGGATTGATCCGGGTCAAGCGTTCCGAGTGAATCGGAACCCAAAGCTCCTAGCTTTCTGTGAGGCAGTGTTGATAAGTAGACTTAGGCCCCCACTGTGTGCACAGAAACTGTTGACCCACAATGTGTGCCTGCCGTGGCGGTAACCAATCAGGTTTACTGAATGGTTTCCGAGTTTCGCTTGACACTATCTACTCCATTGTTTTGCGCTGTGCTCCGTTTGAACACGAAATCGCATGTTTTACGTACGCGACCGAGAAGATTAAAAGAAATGCTTGCATCTCGCAATTTATGTCTTCTATCTGTTTTGATAAACTTATCATGTCGTCTAATGTCCGGAGTCTGTTGAACAAGCGAGATGGTTTTGAGGCATGGGTGGCTCGCCAATCGCCAACATTAGTCGCCTTGACGGAGACGTGGCCTACCAGTGAGGTGATGGATTCAAAAGTGGCTATCCCAGATTTCACACTTTACCGTGCTGAGGAGGAGGCGTGGCGATGTACATCCGAGCCGATGTCCCTTCGCTACTGTTGGATCGCCTGATAAACCCGGAAGCCTTTGGAGAATCTCTTTGGTGTCGCATGAAGTTGACACCCAGTGGATTTGAGTCGGTCGGAGTCATTTATCGGTCGTCAGAAGCAGATCTTCGGGAAACACTGACTGGCGTACGACGTTGGGCTGACGATGGTCACTGCCTAATTTGCGGTGACTTCAACTCGCCGAATGTGGACGGGGAGAATCTACGATGCAATGCAGGAGCGGATTTATTTTTCCGCGAGTTCCTTTCAATGATGCTGGAGCTCTCTTTGTACCAACACGTCAGAAGGCCGATCCGAACCCAGGATCATCAAACGTCTATCTTTGATCTGGTGATGCCTCCGAGACGTACATAGCACGGTAAAGTGTGTAATCTGGGATAGCCACTTTTGAATCCATCACCTCACTGGTAGGCCACGTCTCCGTCAAGGCGACTAATGTTGGCGATTGGCGAGCCACCCATGCCTCAAAACCATCTCGCTTGTTCAACAGACTCCTGACATTAGACGACATGATAAGTGCTTGTACTCTTCCGTCTTCCCTCTCCGTGCGGACCTTCATTGCATCTCCACAACCGGGACCGCCTGGTTGGTGATGCTGTTGAGAGTGAACGGTTCCTATCTCAGTTGAAGACGCCTCCGTTGAACACGAAAATTCCGGATGAAATTACCTGTTCCTCCATTGGTCTGGCTTTGGCGGAGCTGTCTCGGAGCCAACCGGAGCCCCTCTTTGTCCTCGGCGTCGAGATCTCGAAGGAGTCGCTTTTTTCTCCTGAAAAACCTTACCATGCTTTTTCCTCAGTCCATGCGTTCGTTAGCCTATCCTTCTATGCGCGGACCACCCGTCCGTCACCACTGCCTCGCATACCGCTGACACGACAGCCAGAGCCTCACCTCACACGGCCCATGCAATGTAAATAGAAAGAATGTGATTAGCGTTTATTTCGAGAGCTTATATGTAGTGTGCACATGCAACGGTCAAATCATCACCGTGCTCGGCAGCAAGAATTCAGAGAAAGGATAGTATGCTAAGCAAACAAACGAAGCTGAATCCTGCCCCAGTACCACCGAGATTGTCTACCGTTGTGCTTCGTGGATATATTGTTTTGTGATATTTGTGGCATTTCGGCGGATTTATAAAGAATATGAGTTCAATTTCCTCTGAGGATCAATGTGCGTGTTTGGTATGCAAGAAAAATATTGGCCCCCGGGTCAAGGCCCTGATGTGTGATTATTGGGGGGGGGGGGGGGGGGAATCACCTAAAGTGTACAAAAATCGATAAGAATAAATATAAGTGGCTGAGTTCTTGCAGCTCTCCATTCCTGCAACTTGTGTTCGCAGACTGTACCATGGCAAATAAAAGAAAAACAGATGAATCTGATGCATTGGTGAACCAGAAACCCGCAGCACCGTAGGTAATGAGCCCCGGGTCCCACGCGGAAGTCGCTTCAGGCGCTACAAACAGCCCATCGACTCCAGTGAAGAAGCAGCGTCGAAAGAAATCTGTGGTTACCGACAAAGCCGCAGTAGCTGTAAGTTCGGAAGACAGTAGTGCTGTTTCGAAGGTGTCGAATGCAGCCGGCAGAGATACAGGCCCCGGTCTAGGGCAGACGGAAACCATAGGTCAGTGGAAAACGGTAAAGCCACGTCAACGGACGGCGTCACCACCAAGGACCCAATGCTTTCTAGTCGTGAATCTGCAGGAATCAACTGAGTCGGCGTCACAAAGTAGATTAGATCACGACGTGTTTCTTCTACGGGACATATTCGCCAAGATATTCTCAACACATGAGGGAAACCTGGCAAATAATGTGAAGTTCAGAGCCATTTTTCGCTTAGGGAAGACAAATGAGAATGGTAACCCTCGTCCGCTCAAGGTGGACTTGGGTTCCGATGAGGAATGCCGCTCGGTGCTACAGCGGTCCTACAGACTAAAAGGAGAAAACGGCGACTCCCTCGAGATCTCGACGCCGAGGACAAAGAGGGGCTCCGGTTGGCTCCGAGACAGCTCCGCCAAAGCCAGACCAATGGAGGAACAGGTAATTTCATCCGGAATTTTCGTGTTCAACGGAGGCGTCTTCAACTGAGATAGGAACCGTTCACTCTCAACAGCATCACCAACCAGGCGGTCCCGGTTGTGGAGATGCAATGAAGGTCCGCACGGAGAGGGAAGACAGAAGAGTACAAGCACTTATCATGTCGTCTAATGTCAGGAGTCTGTTGAACAAGCGAGATGGTTTTGAGGCATGGGTGGCTCGCCAATCGCCAACATTAGTCGCCTTGACGGAGACGTGGCCTACCAGTGAGGTGATGGATTCAAAAGTGGCTATCCCAGATTACACACTTTACCGTGCTGAGGAGGAGGCGTGGCGATGTACATCCGAGCCGATGTCCCTTCGCTACTGTTGGATCGCCTGATAAACCCGGAAGCCTTTGGAGAATCTCTTTGGTGTCGCATGAAGTTGACACCCAGTGGATTTGAGTCGGTCGGAGTCATTTATCGGTCGTCAGAAGCAGATCTTCGGGAAACACTGACTGGCGTACGACGTTGGGCTGACGATGGTCACTGCCTAATTTGCGGTGACTTCAACTCGCCGAATGTGGACGGGGAGAATCTACGATGCAATGCAGGAGCGGATTTATTTTTCCGCGAGTTCCTTTCAACGATGCTGGAGCTCTCTTTGTACCAACACGTCAGAAAGCCGATCCGAACCCAGGATACTCAAACGTCTGTCCTATCTCCAAGAAGTTCCTACGTTGTGCAGGTTGAGTACCTGCCTCCACTAGGATGCAGTGACCATGCGGTGTTGGGCATCAGCTGGAAGAGAGGAGCGCCGTTTGTTCCCAGACCATGGGGTGGACTCAACGTCTGGCGAATGCCGTTCAACCAAGTCAGGGATGTCGCGTCCTCATCGATGTGGTACAAAATAGACAAGGCTTGGGGAGTACTTCGGGCTAAAGTCCTTCAATTATGCCAAACTTATGCACCACCATCCAGACAGCGACCGCATGCAAAAGGCCGCCTTAGTTTGACTCACAACTTAGGCGTTTTTTTGAAGCGTCGGAATCGAGCATGGAAACAATTTCACACAACTGGAGAGGGATATGACCGATACCGCGCCATCCGAAATCAGTGTACCCGACTGAAGCGAGAAAAGCGACGTATCCTCGAGGAGACGTTAGTCATGGACTCGGTTCGTGCACCCAGAACGTCATTTTGCATTTAATCGACATGGTGAAGCTCCTTCATGGATTCCTGAGGGTAAGTGCGAGGAGAGACTATTAGTGAACCGAGAAACCGCTTTGCTACGAATGTTATAAATAAATTCAGGAGAACTTTAGAAGACTTCGGTGATAACGAAGAAACCGTAACCATCGGGCAACAAACACAACACTGCTCATCTTTTACGACAGGGTAATTATAAATGTAATTAGAGCAATAATGAAACTAGAAAAAAAGTAGAGACAGAAGCAAGTAAACCAGGACATCACGTCACGGCGTAGCGCAGTCCAGCGCTTGACTTGAAGTTGTCAAATCAGTTCAGTTCAGTTCAGTTCAGTTCAGTTCAGTTCAGTTCAGTTTGCACAGGACTTGGTGTGGCTAGAGCCAATCGGGTGTCCAGATAGTTGTGTTGTCGGCGCGTTCCCGTAGCTCCCAACACTGCGTGATTTTCCTTTTCTGAAAGGCAGAAATTTTGTGCAGTATCAGCCCTGGCAGAGTAAGGTGGAAACAATCAGTAAATTGCATCTGACCCTAAAAGCTGCTTAACATAACTCGGGGTATACTGCCACCCAACATCGGTCTACTGCTTTCCTAAAAGCCTTAACGTTTGTGGTATTTATGACCTCTTCCGGGTACCACTCTATTTGAGAAGTACTTCGCCCTAATTTGGAGCCTCGAACGTTTCCTTTGTAATCTAAGGCTATGCCCCCTTGTGCCTCTCTCGGGGATCAGAGAAAAAAGGTCTTCTCGACTTATTCCTGACAGTCCTTTCATTACCTTGAAGGTTTCTATCAAATCCCCGCGAATGCGCCGTCTTTCCATCGAGAATAGGTCTAGGGCACGGAGACGCTCTGTGTAGTTAAACCCCCTTTGCCCAGCCACCATTCTAGTGGCTAGCCCTTGCACTTTCTCCAGACAGTCGATATCTTTTTGGTAGTACGGCGCCCAGGCCTGCACGCAGTACTCCATATGCGGCCTAACTATGGCCTGATATATCGGAACGAATATCTCCGGATCTCTACACGACATAATGGATCTAACTCGAAAGAGTTCTCTCCTGGTCGTATTGGCTGCTGAGGTGCACTGCTTTGACGGCTTAAAGCTGTTGTCCATTATAACGCCCAAGTCTTTGACCTGCGAGACCACTTGCAACGAACTCGCACTATTCTCACTAGCCCCTGTATTTGTAGTCAAGCATTGACACTTGGTGAGGTTTAGTGGAAGGTCCCATTTGCGTGCCCAGTTTCGTACTGCTAACACGTCAAGTTCTATATCTACTCCAGCTATCTTGACGTCATCGGCAAACATAAAGGTGGGGTTTGTAAGCCCACTTGCTAGGTCGTTGATGAAGATGAGGAAGAGCAGAGGGCCGAGCACCGAGCCCTGTGGCACCCCACTTGTTACACCTTCCGGTTTTGAAACGTGACTCCCCACCTTAACACTAAAGGTTCGCCCTGCCTTGCCTTGTCTTGCCTTTCCAACAATTCCCATGGACTGCAGTTTGACGTCCAGAAATCTGTGGTTCACGGAATCAAATGCCTTGCTGAAGTCCAAGTAACAGACCGCAATCGATTGCCCTTCGTCCAGACGCTTGGTTACCTCATCGAGGAACAGCAGGAGATTCGTCAGACAGGATCGCCCTGCCACAAACCCATGCTGAGCATTTGATATGAGGTTGTGTTGAACCAAATGCCTAGAGATCTGCTTCCTGACTATTCGCTCCAGGCACTTACACAGTACTGAAGTTAAGCTAATCGGCCGGTAATTTTCCGCCTTTTGCCGGGGCCCGCTCTTGTAAATGCCTACCACTGTTGCTCTCCTCCAGTCTCCCGGCACAATTCCCTCTCTAAGTGACGATTCATACAGCTTCGTCACCGGAGCCTTCAGGACCTCGGCCAGAGGCTGAACGATTGCTGGATGAATCCCGTCTGGACCTGCTGCTTTATTTCTATTCAAAGTTTGCAACTCCACGTACACTTATTCTTCTCCTACAGTAAGTTCGGGTATTGGAGGCGCCTGTGGGCCCTCCATTCTTTCCTCCAAACTATTTTCTGGTTGATATATGCTCTTGAAGAATTCCAAGAGCGTGTCAGCCTTGTCTTCGTCGTTTAGAGCTAGTCGTCCCTGTGCTCCTTCCAAAGTTGCTACGCTCTCTCTCATACGTTTGTGAGATTGCACGTAGGCGTAGAATCGCTTTGGGTTTGTGCGGACCGACGCAGCTAACCGACGCTCGAAAGCATATTTCTCCACTCTTTGGGTCTCTTGAGCCCTGTTCCTAGCCATCTTATAGCTATTCCATGCCTCCTGAGTTCTGTACAGCTTGTACGCCGCCCATCGTTGCCTACGAATAACTATGGCCTTGCGGACCTTCGACTTCCACCATGGGGGTAGACTTCTACTGCTTGCCACCATCAGGGGTGCGAACTCATCTGTAAGTTCGAGTAGCCCCATCTTGATGGTCTCCCAACGTTCCTCTACGGAGGCATTTGTGTGTCTCGGTGTCCACTGAATTTCCTCCGCCGCCTTCTTCAGTTCACCTATGTTGATTCTCCCATAGCGCCGACGTAACACGATTTCCTTCGGCGCCTTGCTTAGTCTTAGTGTGACCCTTAGGACTACATGATCACTTTTTCCAAGTGGCTCTTCCCACTTAATTTCCTTAACGTCCTGATGGTGCCGCGTTATGATTAAGTCAAGGAGAGACGGGTGCTGTCCACCTCTGTGTCTAGTGGCCTGTGTCACATGCTGCGTAAGTGCATGTAACTGGACCCACTGCAGAAATTTGTCGCCCGTTGATCCCCTTGGTGCGATCCCGCTTTCCCAGTTAATTTCGGGTAGATTGAGATCCCCTAATAAGATGAACTCCTTTGTCTGTGCCAGCAACACATCCAGCATTTGCAAGAGCTCAGCGTCTTCCTCATCTGTGGCTAACGGTGCCATGTAGATACAGATAATGCATACTGTACGCCCCTCGATCTCAATAAAGCAGGATCTGACCTGTACATTACCGGAGACTAAGTTGAACGGAGCCTCCCAGTGGCCTATATCGGTCCGTATTAGAAGTGCCACTCCGCCCCCCTGCCTTCCATCTGTTCTATCCTGTCTGTAGGCAGCGTATCCCTGGAAGCGCATGTCAGTATATGGCTTTATCCAAGTTTCCGTCAACGCAACGACCTCAGACTCTGCGATCCTAGCCGTCAACTCCCCTCTTTTTCCCGGGAGACTGCGGGTGTTGGTGTACCATATTGACGGTTCCCTGGTCCTCGTTACTGACTTCATTGTTAATTCTAGGGCTAGGGTATCCTCGGGCGCAATCTCCGAGGTGATGCCCCGTTTTTTGCCTCTAAAGGTGTCGGCGGTGCAGCATCTTGCATATCGAGTGAGACTCTGAGTGTCGTGGCTTTTTCTTTTCCACCCGTCGCCCCAGTGTCAGGCTCGACATGCCCACAGGACGTTACCCCCTTTTGAGTCGCCGTACCGATGGGCCGGGATGGTCTTGCGACCACCTTAGCCCAACTGGTTTCCTCGGCTTTTCCCTCTGATACCTCCAACTTCGCTGGGTGCACCAGAGAGGACTTCTTGGGGGTATCCTTTAGAATCGGGCTGGCTGGCTGCACGTTCTCAACACCAACCGGACTAAATGCCCTGTGAGTCCCCTTCTTTTTGGTCTTTCGAACTTTCTGATCTTTGGCTTTTTGTATACCGGAGCCTGAAGCCACCTTTGGTACCTGGATTACTCCTTGGGCCTTAGGTGTTGACTTCCCAAGAGGAGTCATCTCCAGTTTCGCTATATGTAGCTTCGGCCTCTTAAGATCAGGTGTGCCCGTTCTCAGCGAGACTATGGCATTAGCCGGTTCAGTTCTGTTTGCACAGGACTTGGTGTGGCTAGAGCCAATCGTGTGGTAGTCATGTACGGTCCACCCTTAAATGTTGTCATTTTGCCGTTATGGATGCATACCTTGGGAAATCGCTTTAACGGAATGTTGTTTTCGCGTAGAAAATGAGAATGGTATGTATAATTTTACTCGCATTTTTGTTTGAGTCAGGCCCAGAGCAGTATATAAGTAACTGTGATCAAGGTTACAGCCATTCTTCCTGGCTTGTTGTCATGGCTGCCCACACTGGTTCTGCCGCGATGGTCGATGATACGGAGCTTTTCTGTCGGACTGTTCGTACAACCTACAAGTGTTTCAAAGCGTTGGAGGAGGATTTTCTACTATTCCAAAGGAATAGTTTGACATCCTTCTATATTTATGCAAGTGTGAGTGCGGAGAATTGGGTTCGCACCCACCCTGCCGCATTACCGAAGTCCTTTCCGTATTATCGAGTCAAATATTGCTGTGTGCACAACAGACGTCCTCAGCGGTCCGCCACGAGGTAAGTATTGTTGTTGAATTGCTAATTCACATTTCAGATACAAGAACATTCACTGTCCGGCGTTTGTCATGGTTCGGGCTGTCGGAACCCAGTACAAGTTTGTGTCTCACTGCTTGAGACATAATCATAGGTTTCACTTGCTTAACGAGCAGTTGTACGTTAGTAATAGACGTCTGACTACTGATCAGGAGTCTCACATCAGCGAGTTGATGAAGACGTTTCACAACTCGCATGAAATTTGTTCCTATGCTTGTGATAGGTATAACAGGTTGTTTACCGTTGCTGACCTGCAGTCCATCAGGAACAAGGCTGCGAACTTGGACAGCCGAACAGATGCGCTGCAGGTCAAGCAGTTAGTTAGTGACAGGGGTTTCCTGCGACTTGTTTACCGGGAATCATTAGTGCGGTACGCATTTTTTATTCCACGAACGGTTGTTCCGTTGGTGGATAAGTTTAGCGAAGTTTTGTTGGCTGATGCGACGCATCAGCTAAATTGGGGAGGCTACATTTTGTGTCACGCAATGATTATAGACGAAAGCGGGTTAGGTAGGTCCATTTTTTATGCAATTCTCCCGAACGAGAGTTGCCTAAGTTATCAGCGTGCCATCAGGGAAATAAGAGAACGCCTACCCAGTTCTCTAAATGCCAAGACGATAATCATCGATAGGAGTTTGGCGCAGTATAATGCCTTCAGGGAGCATTATCCTAACTGCGCAGTAGTCTTTTGCCGGTTTCATGTTCTGCAAGACATGAGACGGCATTGTTTTCAGTTAAATGGTTTGTCATTAAATGACGAACGGGTTCTGTATCGTTGGATGAGGTCTCTAGTTTATTCATCTACAAAGGAGCAGTTTGATAGGTTTAAGGTGGCCATAGCCGGTCGATGTATTGCTGCGAAGCACTATCTCGATCGGGCATGGTTACCTTTCGAGAATATGTGGGCTGGTTACGCCGTTAAATCTGTGGTCAATCTCGGCGTATTGACAACTAATCGAGTTGAGGTAGAAAATAGGTATTTGAAAGTGGGATTATCAAAGAGATCGTCGTTGGTTGATGTGTTCGCTCGTATTATAAAGCGAACCGAAAATTTGGACGAGGGCAGGCGTCGTCGATTGTCTAAGTTGATGGCGGGTTCATTTAAGGATAGTGAGGGGATGGAGAAGTTTAAAGGTTTCCTTAGTCGACTTAGTGTGTACGCGCGGTCTGCCGTTGAGCAGCACGTTCGTACACATGTGATCACAGCAGTTGCTGCTGGGGACGGTTTCTGGGTTGTTCACTGCAGTCGGTCGCACACAGCTAGGGTTAAAATGGGTGCAAACCCGCAGTGTTCGTGTAGCTTCAACAAACAGTGGCTACTCGTCTGCGGGCATATCCTGAAGGTATGCGAAGTGATCAAGTACGACACCCACAGGCTACCTGCGGGTCGTTGGGCTCTGCCGGATGAAGGCACATGGGAAAGCATATCGCCTCCGGCTATGGAGCCAGAAGTGGTTCACGAAGCACCCGTTGTAAGCCCTAGTAAGAAATTATCGTTGTGCGACGACGTTTCGAAGGATATTGCAACTGCTTTAAGCAGTGTGGGGTACAGCAAGTTCATGAAGCTTTTGCCGCAATTAAGAAATCTTGCTGCCCTAATCGGTTCCGGGAGGGATATTGACATTCATGTGCATGGTTCTCCTCCACCGGCGGCACGGGTGGATGGTGACATCGCTACATGGTTCCCTAGATGACCGGTGCCACCTGAAATTCGTTTGGCCAAGGGTGGCCGGCGCATGGTACGCCCTCATTTAGATCGAAGGGTCTCCAAAGTTGTTCCCTTCTAGGGGGAGGATGGCCCAGGAGATCTGGAGATGTCACGGCTTGCTTGTGTAAAATCATATTAAAATATAGATTTCCCTGTACATAGGCTTAGGCTGTCCTTATGACGTGCGATGCAACAGGGGAATGCTGCGATATCTGCTGTCCTTCTCTGTTTTTCATGCTTATACTATTTACTTATGCTTTTATGATGTTGTTTATGAGTTTGCTTTTTTTTAATGCTTCCTTTCACATTGTTATTTTTGTTATTGTTATTTTATTTCATTATCATACCATTCTTGTCACCTATGTCATACAACAGATATCGCAATATCACGTCTGTTTACTTTTTTATTGGTTTCCATTAACACTTACATGACATTATTTGTAGATTTATCTTCATGTTTGATTGACGACGCCTGATGAGAAGGTCCATCAGCTGATCCCGTCAACGGTGTCCAAATAACCTGTATTTCTTTTTGTTAGAATAAATAATAATTAAACTACCACAACGTCTTTTCATTGACTTATGGCTAACGTCGGAACTTACGGCTTGTTGCCCGTTCCATAGGCCAACCTAGACAGGGGTGGGATTACGTTAGTCGTCAACTGATTCCGTGTACTGCGTATAATAGTCATGAGTTCCCATGTGGAAAAGTAAGAAGATGAACGTCCTCAGGTAGCTTCCATAGTCCTGCGCGCAAGCGTTCGCAGTTAACGAGAAACCGCATGTATAATAACAGGGAACATAGTATTGCGCCGAACCACGGGAATTAGTGATAATAACGGGTGTGCGTTCATTTACGCCTTCTTTAGGAAAGGCATCAGTTAGGATCATTTTTTATTGTAGGTCCTACAGTCAGCCTAAAGCGATTTTCCTATCAACGGTACTAATGCATTTCCAAAACAACCAAAGCAGCACTGCTCAATTGGGCTACGGTAGGGCAAACGGTGGGATTGCCCATCACAACGTTGGGCAACTCATTCGCACAATATCACTAAAGTATTCTGCTTCCTTTCTAGCTTAGCCACTGAATTACCCTTATACATATGAGCAAAATGACAATTTCATTAAAAAATGTAGATAAATTTATTGAAAACAATGTCACATTCATTTGACACAGATGCCGCTTTCGATCAATCCAACCCACGCGAAGATGTTCCTGGCTATTCTTCTTAATGCTCACAGGATCTGGAAAACTAAGGCAAGGAAACGCGAGTATTAGTTACATCTTTGGCAATTGAAGTAAAAGAAGCAGTATCGTTAGCTTTAAATGTTGGGCATTTAAAGAAGAGTTCCACAATAGATTTCATATATGTATTACATATACATATTTACACATATATATATATGTATATGTATATATATACAACTAGATTAACAGACCCTGGACAATATGTCCACTTACGATGCTGCTAAGTTACAACGGATAAGCCCGTGATGAACACAATATCTAAGTAAGCATATAAAGTTATGTAAACTTCAATAGCCTAGGAATTCAACGAAGCAATTTGCAGGAAATAAAACTGTTATGTGACACCGTATATAGGAGAATAAAGTACCGTCTTAGCCGTCTTCATTCGCCTCCATCCGTAATTTTCTTTTGTAAGTTTATCTCAAAAACGTATATATTGCACAGAAAATTATCTGTGTGCTGTTATTTACCATTACACGAGGAGGTGTCCACTTGTAATAGATAAATTGTGACACCAATTCATAGTTCAGTACGCATATCCGTGGATGACATTCTGCACAATCAGTTGGAAACGAAGCGATGGTTACGCAGAAACCATGAATCAGTGAAAAACAAAAAAATAAAAAACAACATACCGGCGTAGCCGTCTTCCTTCGCCTTGATCCCCAGCGTTGATAAACCAACACTTAATGTGCCTTTCGATGTATTTCCAGTTATTATTAACCCTTAAAATACAGTCCCGTTCTGTAAGTAGACGCGTCAACACGTGACCTTTAAGTGCACTTATCAAGTAAGCCAAAAATTAGCTTACACGTATTCATCTTTTATCATCTTTCACAGCTAAGCAGTACCAATGAAGAAAAAAAAGCTGCAATTTAATACAGTCAGCTGTCCCAACAGCAGATACACCAGTTATACTTTTGGCAGTTATCGCGAGCTGAACAATTCCCCAAATTTGTTATGAGTTATCGCGCACCGCAGTCAAACAGACCGCCTTTTCCACATTTTCCCGCCGGTGGACCGGATATGAATACCCAATCGTGTCTCCAGAGAGTTGTGTTGTCGGCGCGTTTCCGTAGCAAACTGAACTGAACTGGACTGCGGTACACCAGCGGTGCGGTCGTCTCCCTCTGTGAGTGTAGCTGTTTTTGAAAATTTTAGAACACACAGCTCGTCCCCCTCCATTTAAGTTTATCTTTATCTGTGCTGACTGGATCCTGAATAATGTCAATGCCCCTCACCCTTGATATTACCGCTTGCTCAGATGAGGCTACTTTCCCCATGAGAGAGTGCGATTCCCCCTCCGTGGCCAATGCCTCACTCCTCAATCCGGACGAAACGGTCCTTCATAATGCGCTGGCAAAGAATGCACTAAAATGTGCAGTCCAAAGTCAGGCTGCAGAGATAGCCGAGCTAAGGGCCACCGTCCGCACCCTTAAGGATGAGCTGTCCAGCCTGAGGAGTTTGGTAATAAAATCCCTCCCGGTGTCCCAGGCAGCCGATCAGGCGTGTAGAGTTTCTGAGCAACGAATTCTTGATGCAGCCAAGATTTTACAAGACACCGAGAATTGTTCCAGGCGAGTCATCCTTTGGGGCCGCTTCCTCAGTTCAGATCACCCTCATGACACCTACGCCCAGGTGTTTAACCGCCTTAAGCTCCCGTTCCCACTTAAAGGTCGGTCCACTTGGTTGGTAACCAAACGCACCAACCGGGTTCACGGTATTCTCATTGTAATGGGTTCCACAGATGCAGCCAAACGAATTGTTTCCTTGGCCGCAAAGCCCAAGGAGGAAATTAAAGGGCTCAAGGGCGTATCCATTGACAAGCCACTTCATCTGAGGCTCCGCAGTGAGAAGGCTAAGCCAAAAATTCCACAGAAAGCCGATCCTAAGCTCAGAGTGCTGCCAGTTGTCCAGGTAACTCGCCTTGAGGACCGAGCTGCGTGCCCACCATCCCTCGCTTCCCTACTGACACCATTTCCCATCGCCGAAAGTACTCCCAGTAGTAGGCCCAGTGCCACTAAACATCGGTCGCCTACGAAAAGCATCTCAGGCCCCATCATAGCCAACAAGACTGTTTCAACGGACGAGACTCACTCATCCTTGAGCCCAGACATGAACCTGCAACCTGTTTCTACTGAAAGAAGCAGTGAGGAGGTTAAAGCACCAGATAATATATCTGGTGCTGTCATGAAAAATAAGCTCACAAACAAGAGAACTCAGAATAGTGCATCAAGCAGTGCGCAGAAGGGCAAACCACAAAAGGCAGCTCACCCTTTTCGGAGACCGAAGGATTTAGGCCGTCCACCTGGATTGATACCCCCCAGGTTACTAGACATCAAAACCTACCGGTCCCCCCAGCAGTCTGCTTACCCTCTAGCCCCCCAATATCTTCAGCCTCCGACTCTCCCGGGACCTCCTTTCCATCCTCAAATCCCTCTCTTTCCCCCTCCTCAAACCCAAAACCAGCTGCCTCTGGCGATTCTGCAACAACTCCTGAGCATGTGCTCAAGTGTTTTTACAGCAATTGCCTGAGTGTGTTGAATAATATCCCGGAGCTTCGGCAGCTTGCAGTGGATGAGGAGCCTCAGATCATAGCCCTCACAGAAACCTGGCTCACCCCTGACATACTTGATGCCGAAATATCCATTCCGGGATACTTCACAGTAAGGCAGGACTCCAGTAGAGGTCGTGCCGGCGGGGTCATCATATACTACGATAATTCGATCCCTACTCCCACCTTACTGACAACACCAACCTTTTCATGTGTTGATTGTTTGTGGGCCGTGTTTAACCTCTCTAGAACAGATACCCTATTGCTTTTTGTTGTCTTCCGTCCTCCCGCATGCAATTCAACTGACAGCCTAGGTCTCATAGACTTATTAGGCTCCCTGAAAAGCTATACAGACTTCACCCATCTGTTATTCACTGGTGACCTCAACTCTCCCAGTACAAACTGGCAAAGAGCTGATGCCCCGGATATCACTTTCGGTAAACCCCTCCTTGTTCTCGAACTGAAAAACTCATGGGTGCAGAACGATATCGCACAGGCCACGCCCCGTCCCTACTAGACCTGGTCATCACCAATGATCGGTTCCTAATAGATGTAGTGCATTACTTGCCGCCCCTCGGCAAAAGTGATCACATTCTCATTGGATTCGACTACATCGTGAAATGGCCTCCTCTTCCGTCAGAAACTAAAATTTTGAGATCCTTCAAAAGGACCAACTTTGACCAAGTCTGTGCATTTTTTCGCTCCCAGCTAAATTTAACCAACCCAGGTAACTCTGCGGATGAAATGGCAGAGAATCTCAGAGAGTTAATCTCCTTAGCTGATAGGCATTTTGTCCCCAGAATTCGTCTCCCATAGACCGCTAAGCGACCCCTCCCTCGCCCCATTAGGCGCATTCTAAACGAACGCACACGCCTCTTTGCTAGATATAAAGCCACAGGCCTTGCCCGTGATGCAGAAGACTTCAGGATCATAAGGAACATATGTAAAGACAAGATTAGGTTTTATCAGAATGCAGTCCAGCGATCTGTACTTGATCGAGCACGGGGCACAGCTCCGACGCCATTAGCTCTCAAAGATAGTGCCGGATCTCCAATCACTTCCCCTAGCCAAGTAGCCGAGGCATTCAGCTCCTACTTCCGTACAATTTTTAGCTCATTTCCCATATCATCCCACCCTACCATGCACCCGTTATTTCTGACCACTACCCTTAACCGCGTAACTATTCCCATTGGTGCAGTCGCTCAAGGTTTCCGACGGCTCAACCAATATTGCTCTAGGGGTCCCGACCTAATCCACCCCCGTATTCCCAAGGAAGCCGCGGATACATTAGCTGCTACTTATGCCTCGCTTTTTCAGCAATGTGTTGACGATGGAGTTTTCCCCCGTAACTGGAAAAAACAGTGATCGCATCCATCTATAAGAAGGGTAGTAGACACCTTGCTTCTAGTTACAGACCCATAAGCCTCACTAGCATCCCTAGCAAAATTTTTGAGGGAATTCTTAAGAGTGAGATTCTTTCCCATCTTCATAGAAATAAGATCCTCTCCCCGTCCCAACATGGGTTTCTTCCTGGCAGGTCATGCATCAGCAGTATGCTTACTGTCATGGATAGTCTAACGAAAGCCCATGATGATGGCCAGCTCTCACACGCTGTATTCATCGATTTTGCTAAGGCCTTCGATAAGGTCCCACATACCTCTCTTCTTTATAAGCTGCTGACATACGGGATCACAGGCTCCATGTTGGACTTCCTACGTAGCTTCCTTACCGACCGCACCTTTGTTATTAAAGTCGGGAATGTTTTGTCTCAACCCTCCCCAGTAACAACTGGGGTCCCCCAAGGGTCGGTCTTAGGTCCTCTTCTTTTCGTGATCTATATAAACGATCTACCGACAGCCCTTCCTGCGAACATTGTCATGTACGCAGATGATGTAACCTTCTGGAGTTCAAGCGTTGAAGACCTGCAAATTGCAGTTTATGAAACAAAACGCTGGTCCGAGGATTGGAACCTCCCAGTTAATGATGACAAATGTGTGAGAATGTCTTTCGGCAGAGAGACTGGTCACACGTTTCCCATTAATGGAGCAGCCACACTGCCAAGGGTTGACCGACACAAGGTGCTCGGTTTCTGGTCAGATTGTAACTTATCCTTCTCTCATCATCACGAACTTGCGAGCAAGTCTGCCTTTCGAGTCCTAAATATGATTCGAAGGTCCTTCCCGCTCATCTATAGGGATGATTTCCCCATAATTTTCGGCACGTATATCCGACCTCTGCTGGAGTACGGTAGTCAGATAGTGCACTCTGGTCTTGTCCGACACCGTGAGATCCTAGAAAGAGTTAAGCGGGCCTCCACCAAGGCAGTGAGGGGTCTATCCCATCTACCTTATCCCGTCCGCCTCTCACTCCTCAACCTCTATCCCCTTGACGTAAGACGCGTAAGAGGTGATCTGTTTTTGATGTTCCACCTTTTTGAATCAGGTCAAAGCGATCGCTTCTTCTCCGTCTGTCCAGCCTCTTCTCCCCGTGGTCACAGCAGAAATGTTTTTGAAGCCGAGGCCACGCACTTCACTAAGGTTTAACTTTTTTAGCTATAGGGTTATTACTATGTGGATTGCACTTCCGGAAAATATTGTTCTCTCGCAGAACAAAACTATCTTCAAGAGAAAGCTAGACCTCCACCTGGGTCTCTCCCAATAATTCCCTTTGTCAAAAACAAACAAACAAAATAGATGTCTTTTATTGCATATATGTTCATGAATGCCGCACCCCCACTCAGCTTAAGGCACTGTCCACAGTGTGACACTGAATGAGGTTATATGTATCTTGTTTTCTCTGCCACCCCCGCCCCCCCGCTTCTTTATACTCTCGTTTCAGCTCGGTGAATCCGACAGAAGATCAAAGATTTCCTAACGAACCGGGACAATTGGGCTCAAAGCCTCGAACCCGTGTAGTACTTCAAGACTTCAAGACTCCCAACACTGCGTGATTTTCTTTTTCTGAAAGGCAGAAATTTTGTGCAGTATCAGCCCTGGCAGAGTAAGGTGGAAACAATAAGTAAATTGCATCTGACCCTAAAAGCTGCTTAACATAACTCGGGGTATACTGCCACTCAACATCGGTCTACTGCTTTCCTAAAAGCCTTAACGTTTGTGGTATTTATGACCTCTTCCGGGAGCTTATTCCAATAGGGTACCACTCTATTTGAGAAGTACTTCGCCCTAATTTGGAGCCTCGAATGTTTCCTTTGTAATCTAAGGCTATGCCCCCTTGTGCCTCTCTCGGGGATCAGAGGGAAAAGGTCTTCTCGACTAATTCCTGACAGTCCTTTCATTACCTTGAAGGTTTCTATCAAATCCCCGCGAATGCGCCGTCTTTCCATCGAGAATAGGTCTAGGGCACGGAGACGCTCTGTGTAGTTGAACCCCCTTTGCCCAGCCACCATTCTAGTGGTTAGCCCTTGCACTTTCTCCAGACAGTCTTTTTCCTTCTGGTAGTACGGTGCCCAGGCCTGCACGCAGTACTCCATATGCGGCCTAACTATGGCCTGATATATCGGAACGAATATCTCCGGATCTCTACACGACATAATGGATCTAACTCGAAAGAGTTCTCTCCTGGTCGTATTGGCTGCTGAGGTGCACTGCTTTGACGGCTTAAAGCTGTTGTCCATTATAACGCCCAAGTCTTTGACCTGCGAGACCGCTTGCAACGAACTCGCACTATTCTCACTAGCCCCTGTATTTGTAGTCAAGCATTGACACTTGGTGAGGTTTAGTGGAAGGTCCCATTTGCGTGCCCAGTTTCGTACTGCTAACACGTCAAGTTCTATATCTACTCCAGCTATCTTGACGTCATCGGCAAACATAAAGGTGGGGTTTGTAAGCCCACTTGCTAGGTCGTTGATGAAGATGAGGAAGAGCAGAGGGCCGAGCACCGAGCCCTGTGGCACCCCACTTGTTACACCTTCCGGTTTTGAAACGTGACTCCCCACCTTAACACTAAAGGTTCGCCCTGCTACAAAACTATTTATCCGTTGTCTTGCCTTTCCAACAATTCCCATGGACTGCAGTTTGACGTCCAGAAATCTGTGGTTCACAGAAACAAAGGCTTTGCTGAAGTCCAAGTAGCAGATGGCAATCGATTGCTCTTCGTCCAGACGCTTGGTTACCTCATCGAGGAACAGCAGGAGATTCGTCAGACAAACACTACATGTTTTGGCCACGTCCAATGGAGCATCCAGAATTCCTTCGATGGTATGCACACCAGTTATGCACCCACCACCTCGGAGTATATTTCGTCGATTCCTCGCTAAAAATGAGAGAGAAACGGAAAACCTCATCGCATCTTGAGTCTTGAAGTCTTGAAGTACTACACGGGTTTGAGGATTTGAGCCCAATTGTCCCGGTTCGTTAGGAAATATTTGATCTTCTGTCGGATTCACCGAGCTGAAACGAGAGTATAAAGAAGCGGGGGGGGCGGGGGTGGCAGAGAAAACAAGATACATATAACCTCATTCAGTGTCACACTGTGGACAGTGCCTTAAGCTGAGTGGGGGTGCGGCATTCATGAACATATATGCAATAAAAGACATCTATTTTGTTTGTTTGTTTTTGACAAAGGGAATTATTGGGAGAGACCCAGGTGGAGGTCTAGCTTTCTCTTGAAGATAGTTTTGTTCTGCGAGAGAACAATATTTTCCGGAAGTGCAATCCACATAGTAATAACCCTATAGCTAAAAAAGTTAAACCTTAGTGAAGTGCGTGGCCTCGGCTTCAAAAACATTTCTGCTGTGACCACGGGGAGAAGAGGCTGGACAGACGGAGAAGAAGCGATCGCTTTGACCTGATTCAAAAAGGTGGAACATCAAAAACAGATCACCTCTTACGCGTCTTACGTCAAGGGGATAGAGGTTGAGGAGTGAGAGGCGGACGGGATAAGGTAGATGGGATAGACCCCTCACTGCCTTGGTGGAGGCCCGCTTAACTCTTTCTAGGATCTCACGGTGTCGGACAAGACCAGAGTGCACTATCTGACTACCGTACTCCAGCAGAGGTCGGATATACGTGCCGAAAATTATGGGGAAATCATCCCTATAGATGAGCGGGAAGGACCTTCGAATCATATTTAGGACTCGAAAGGCAGACTTGCTCGCAAGTTCGTGATGATGAGAGAAGGATAAGTTACAATCTGACCAGAAACCGAGCACCTTGTGTCGGTCAACCCTTGGCAGTGTGGCTGCTCCATTAATGGGAAACGTGTGACCAGTCTCTCTGCCGAAAGACATTCTCACACATTTGTCATCATTAACTGGGAGGTTCCAATCCTCGGACCAGCGTTTTGTTTCATAAACTGCAATTTGCAGGTCTTCAACGCTTGAACTCCAGAAGGTTACATCATCTGCGTACATGACAATGTTCGCAGGAAGGGCTGTCGGTAGATCGTTTATATAGATCACGAAAAGAAGAGGACCTAAGACCGACCCTTGGGGGACCCCAGTTGTTACTGGGGAGGGTTGAGACAAAACATTCCCGACTTTAACCACAAAGGTGCGGTCGGTAATGAAGCTGCTTAGGAAGTCCAACATGGAGCCTGTGATCCCGTATGTCAGCAGCTTATAAAGAAGAGAGGTATGTGGGACCTTATCGAAGGCCTTAGCAAAATCGATGAATACAGCGTGAGAGAGCTAGCCATCATCATGGGCTTTCGTTAGACTATCCATGACAGTAAGCATACTGGTGATGCATGACCTGCCAGGAAGAAACCCGTGATGTGACGGGGAGAGGATGCTATTGTAGTGACCTTGATCGTTTTGAGAAAATGACTTTTTTTGGACATTATTTTGGATCTATTTTCTCTACGATCTTTTCTGACGTTTGACATTGACCTCATAGTATTGTCCGGTTGCGTACGTTTTACTGAACTGACTTTTCCGAAGTTTTCGTTGACCTCTTTTCAAATCACTTTCACTTTCGGTCGTTCGCCGACTGTACACGATCGCGGTTCGCTTTCTGCACAGCCGTTTCGTTTCGTTTCGTTTTCCGTTCGGTGTATCTCTCGTATCGGTACTGTTTCGGTGCCACGATATATAGAATACACCTTACGTCTGTAAACCGACTTGCGTCTTCTCTATTCGTCCGATAGAGGGGATATCGTTGGTATTCTGCTGCTAGACCCAATAGGATACAGTTCACTAGCAGCTCCCGAAAGTCGTCTATATTGTTGAGCCCGAAACTTCCAGAACCTCCCGGATTATTCGTCCGCCCGGTGAGTCTGTGATTTTTCTCTGTTTCACGTCCTCTTTTTGTTGCACGATATATATTTTTTACGATATATTATCGCAACGTAACCTTGTCAGAGGATAAGATGCAGCTAAACACAGATCTCACCTTGTCTGCAGTTGCTTTTAAGCTCATGGTGTTGATCCCACGTGATCGTGATGTTCAGATTGCAGCCTTAGAGCTGCAATTTGAGGCACGTAGGATTATCGGCCAACGCCAACGATTTTCCTATACCTTAGAGGCAATCCCGGGCGATGTTATCGCCTCACTGAGGGATTTAGTATCAAAACCTACTCAAGAGCAGCCGTACCATCGGCTTAAGGTGGCCAGGCTGCAACATTTCCTTCCTTCCCGGGAGGAACGGTTACGTCAGCTACTGGCACGGCACCCCATAGGGGATACGAAACCCAGCCATCACCTAGCTCACCTCCGGTCCTTGGCGAGGTCCGCCGATAAGGATTCGGAGATAGTTAAGGAACTGTGGTTGGACTCTTTACCCTTCCATGTTCAGACCACCGTAACTGCTCTCCTCGAGGACTTGTCCTTAGAACGAGCAGCCTCCGTGGCTGACAAGATGGTCGCACGTGTCGGCAGTACGGCTAATCCCCCCATAGCCACTACATCGTGCAACCCTCGGGATGTTGACCTAGATGAATCGCCGGAGAGGCCTCGGCACTCTCGATCCACCTAGCGCCGCCTGTCCTTCGAGGACAGAGTTAAAATACCGACTCCTCGCAGTAGCTCACGTAATCAACGGCACGGAAAGGCGCCCTCCACTGCCCACGTCCGCCGTGAATCCACCTCACCTGCCTCGCCCAAACCAGATCATACCACTAGCGGTTTTTGTTGGTTCCACCGCGTTTCCAGACCAGCCGCCAGTAGGTGCAGACAGCCGTGTTCATACGCGGCGGGAAACGCCACTGCCGGCGAGTAGAAGCGTCCGTTCTCGCCGGCAACCAGTCTCAGGTTGGCCGTTTGTTTTACGTGCATGATTGGTGCACCAACCCTAGGTTCCTTGTCGATACTGGGGCCCAAGTTTCTGTCTTGCCGGTCGGTAAAGACAGGCCACGAGCTTCTGTGCTTCGGCTGTCAGCAGCTAATGGTGCTTTCATTCCTACCTACGGCACGAGACAGCTTGCTGTCAACCTGGGACCACGACGACGGTATCTGTGGACGTTCGTTCTTGCGGATGCTCCCACAGGCATACTGGGAATCGATTTTCCGCAGCACTATGAATAACTTGTTGATTCACGTAGGCTGCAGCCTATCGATCCTTCGTCGAACACTAAATTTACGGGTCTTGCAGCTCAAACAGATACACACCGAATCACAGGATTGTTTTCTAACATTCCGCACGATTTCCAGTCTCTATTTATTAAATTCCCCATATTGACTAAACCATTTGAAGAGGTAGAGACAGTGACCGATCGTGTGGCACACCACATTGTCACTAACGGACCACCAGTCACGGCACGACCTCGCCGACTGGCACCGGACAAATTGGCTTTCGTCAAACGTGAGTTTGACACTTTACCTTCTAAAGGTATTGTTCGTCCTTCTCACAGTCCATGGGCTTCACCTCTGCACATGGTTCTTAAGAAAGATGGCATTAGCTGGTGACCATGGGACAACTATCGCGCACTAAATTCGGTTTCCCGTCACGATAGTTATCCAATACCCCACACACACGACATCAAGGCATCACTTCACGGCATGACTGTATTTTTTAATATCAATTTGGTGCAAGCCTATCACCAGATCCCAGTTGCCGCTGAAGATGTCTAGAAAACCGCTGTCACGACTCCTTTTGGTTTGTTCGAGTTCCTACGTATGCCATTTGGTTAACGAAATGCTGCTCAGACATTCCAGAGGTTTATCGATAGCATTACGCGAGACTCTGAATTTGTTCACGTCTATATCGACGACTTGCCAATCGCATCGTCCAGCGTAGATGAACATTTCCAACACTTGGCGCTACTATTTCAACGTTTGTCCGAACGCCGAATAGTAGTCAGTCCAGATAAATATGAATTTGGCAAACCGGAACTTGTGTTCCTCGGCCACAAGATCACTCGAGAGGGTACTAAGCCTTGCGAGGATAAAGTGTGCGCTATTCTAGATTATGCCGTGTCTTCCTCAATGAAGAGGCCCAAGGCATTTTTGGGGTTGGTTAACCTCTACCGTCGTTTCATACCCCATGCTGCTGAACGTTTGCTTCCATTAACTGACCTACTTCGTGGCAATCCGCGTGGGTTGTCTCTTGCGGATGCCGCACGAGTAGCAGCCTCGGAGATTAGAGCGACATTAGTTCAGACCACGCTCCTAATGCACCCAGTTCCGTCCGCCACGCTAAGCATAGCGGTGGATGCATCCGACTTTCCATCGGAGCGGTCCTGCAACAGTCTGTTTCTGGGATCTGGCAGCCATTAGAGTTTTTCTCTCGAATTCTCAGTCCCACAGAAACCAAATATGGTGCTTTTGGTCGCGAACTGCTGGCCGCATACAATGCCGTCAAACACTTCCGCCGTGCAGTCGAGGGTCGATATTTCATCCTCTTCACAGACCATCATCACCGCTTTACTTCATCACGTATCTCGACGGCGGAGCCCATTTCACACACTTCGCAAATGTATGTCCACCCGACCTTCAAAATCAAATTTGCCGGGTAATCGTTCGTGCGACCACTAAAACCTGTACACATTTAGGCTGCATTTACCCAAATGAATATCCAAGGAACCCCTTTGTGACCTCACTTGTATCATATGATCATGCAATCGAGCATGATTCGGGTGTCCCCAGAATAAACCATTATTATTATAAGCCTTTGACGTATGCATTGCCTACTAAGTCTGACCATTACTCCCCACGAGAAGTCAGACATTTAGACTATATTTCTCAGTTCACGACCGACCTACGACACCTTGAATGTGAGTCGAACTGCTTTGCAGATGCTTTGTCGCGTATTTCGCTCAATGCAGTTAAATCTCCGGTTTTGGACATCCCTGCCATGGCTGCAGCACAGGCACAAGATTCTTCACGTATGGAAGCCGCTCAGTCATCGTCGCTAGTGTCAGTCCGTACCTCTAGCCACCAGTGCCGGGACTATACTCTGCGACATGTCTACTGGCATACCTCGACCAGTCGTACCCTCTACATATCGACGTCTCGTGTTCGATACCCTACATGGACTATCCCATCCAGGCATCGCAGCCAGTCTACAATTAGTAGCTGCACGACACGTCTGGCCGTCCGTGAATGAAGATGTTCGTATGTGGGCAAGGCAGTGTCTACAATGTCAACGATCTAAAGTGCACAGGCACGTAGCTTCGCCTATCGGTGTTTTTGATACGCCTGATGCTCGCTTCGATCACATCCATGTGGACATTGTGGATCCATTGACCCCATCACACCGGTTTACCTATTTACTAACTTGCACTGATAGATTTACGAGGTGGCCCGAAACTATTCCCATCTCTGTCGTCACGGCCGAATCAGTGGCTCGACATGTGATAGAACGATGGATAGTTTTATATGGTTGTCCTTCTACAATCACTACCGATCGAGGGCAACAATTTGAGTCCGAACTACTCTCTTCATTAACTCACATGCTGGGTACAGAATGCATTCGCATGACCGCGTACCATCCGGCATGGAATGGTTGAGTCGAAATTTTTCATCGCCAACTCAAAGCGGCTCTCAAAGCACACGAGAGCCCCGACTGGTACGAAACGTTACCGCTAGTTCTGTTTGGTATCAGGACTTGCATAAAGGCAGATATCCAATGTTCCGCCGCAGAACTTGTCTACGGCACGATATTACGACTGCCTGGGGAATTCTTTATGCCACGGAGTACAGACTCACTTGCCGTACCGACCTACTTTCACCGTTTGTCTACGTACATGCAAAATCTCGCTCCGGCGCAGACTCGAATGCAGCGACGACAGGGTCTTGTTCCGACGGAACTCGAAACTTGTTCGCATGTATTCATTCGTGTTGATTCGGTACGAAAACCGTTACAACAGCCTTACGAAGGTCCATTTCGCGTGATCTCTCGTCACGATAAGACCTTCAGGTTTGCTCGACACGGTTGCGTCGATACAGTTAGCATCGATCGTCTCAAAGCCGCGTACGTTGACAACAGCATATGGAACGCTGACATGAGATTCGATGTTAACCCTGCACTACCTGTTGACAACACTTCCGTGTCAGGTCAAGTTCTGCAGTTAACGTTGCTTGCTGTGAATTTGAATGAAGCTATCCTCTCACGTTCAGGAAGGCACCCAGTTGGTGCCGCTACGACTTCGAATGAAGCTATCGTCTCACTTTCAAGTCAGCAGTCTGTTGGCCCTGCTGAGTCCTCGAATGAGAATACTGTCTCACGTTCAAGTCAGCAGAGCACGTCTACGTACCCATCCGTGAATGAGGCCCCCGTCTCACGTTCCGGTCGGAAGATTGTTCAAAATAATAATAATAATAGTATATTTCGGATGCGCCCGAAGCATGCTAGAACGCATGATCAGATGATTATAGTGATGCCGGAATGATAGTTCACAAATGGGTACAACAAGTGCATGCAGAGTATCAGAGAGAGTGTTACAGTGAACTAAAGCTGTATTAATGCCCGGCAAATTTGAAGGTCAAGGTCGAATGATGTCTGTTGAAGGTCTGGAGTACATGCAAAAGTGGTATAGGAAATAATTACCACTAGTGGAAATCCGAACATATTCAAAGGAAATGTTTTTGGTGCGCTACAGAATATGAGAGGCATATGGATAGAAATCTCGTCGAAGCGTCCGGTGAATTATTCACTTTACGACAGGTATGTCAAGAAGTAATAACATGGAAATATTTCAGTCTGCAAAGATGGTAATATATAAAGTGGTGGCTGTATACTGGAGGAATCATATATGTGGCAAACGATTGCGTGTTTCTTGGGAGGGAGACTGCCAAAGTGCTGAAGGTAGGAAGCAGCCGGAGGAATACAGGTGAGCGTGCAGCAAATTGTTAACTTTATATAGAGTTGGTGTGAAATGTCAAAGTGGAAGTGGAAGAAAAATCAATATTAACTGTTTGGTTACAGGCATTATGCAGGTGTTCACTTCTGCAAGAGGGATGGTAGAGTAATCCACAGATAAGTGTACGTCAATAGATGAATGCTGTGTGGTATGTACCATGCAAAAATGACAGATCAATAAAACTGCCCAGGTATATCGCGGGAAGCGGCCGTGGATCAACGAATATAGAAATAAAATGTATCAGCCGGTGCAGATAATGGTGTGATTTGGGGGCTGGATACAGAGTCAGTTTCGGTAATATAACACGAATGCAACATCTGGAAGAACGAAGGTCTCGATAACGGTGATGGTATAGTAAGTAGACGGTGAGTGTCACATTTCTAATGACCAATTTGACAGGTGTAACAAATGATGGGAACGGAGCGGCGATGCAGCATGGGAAGTGTATCGAAGACGTTCAGTCGTGGAGGGAACGCAGTGATCTACAGAGCCCGAACACTCGATGCAACAGCATTGCGGATGCGATCGGATGGACCGATGAAGAGTGCAGGTAGTTACTGATTACTTCGCTGCCCACTGGAGGACTACTGAAGGATATGTCAGCGCCGGACGTTGTTTTTTTCGCCCAGCACGTTTTCGCGACTAGGTCAAACGCAATCTTAACCATTGCACTTCGCAGTAATAACTTTCGTGTTTATTATTTCGACACGATTTAACATACATCATTATTTATTTCTGTATTCTAGTCAAGTCCATTGCAGCTGCTACACCAGTTTTTCGTTTCTTTTCGTTTCATGGAACCTCGCCTCATGGTACACTTCGCTGGTCCCACGAAATCTGGAGAATTTTGGCACCAACGTTTGCATTCTGGATTGGCCCTGTCTTTCTCGTTCCTTGTCGTTGACGAACTTACCGATTTGGCTTCCGGATATCATACTGGTTAACGGTTACCCGATGCTGGACGTTATTGGTGTGACACACCTGGATGACGATTCACGCAACCGAGGTCATTGGCAGCAAATCTGGTTTACGCTCGACCATCATCCTACGGTTCCTGCATACCACGGATTTTGCTCGTCGGCATCCCACAGCACAGCTACATTCACGTATTTTGCACGCATTCACGCGCACGAATATCCTTTGTATGCCTTCTCCACCCTGACATTTTACGGAAGCTTCCTGTGCTTTCTAGCGGGGGGCTGCTTTATTGACCTTGATCGTTCTGAGAAAATGATTATTTTCTGGACACTATTTTGGATCTATTTTCTCTACGATCTTTTCTGACGTTTGACATTGACATCATAGTGTTGTCCGGTTGCGTACGTTTTACTGAACTGACTTTTCCGAAGTTTTCGTTGACCTCTTTTCAAATCACTTTCACTTTCGGTCGTTCGCCGACTGTACACGATCGCGGTTCGCTTTCTGCACAGCCGTTTCGTTTCGTTTCGTTTTCCGTTCGGTGTATCTCTCGTATCGGTACTGTTTCGGTGCCACGATATATAGAATACACCTTACGTCTGTAAACCGACTTGCGTCTTCTCTATTCGTCCGATAGAGGGGATATCGTTGGTATTCTGCTGCTAGACCCAATAGGATACAGTTCACCAGCAGCTCTTGAACGTCCTCCATACTATTTCTACGCAGATGGGAAAGAATCTCACTCTTAAGAATTCCCTCAAAAATTTTGCTGATGATGCCAGCGAGGCTTATGGGTCTGTAGCTAGAAGCGAGATGTCTACTACCCATCGTTTAGATGGGTGCGATCATTGCTTTTTTCCAGTTACGGGGGAAAACTCCATCTTCAACATATCGCTGAAAAACTTCCTTGCGAATACGGGGATGGATTAGGTCAGGATCCATAGAGCAATATTGGTTGAGCCGTCGGAAACCTTTTGCAACCGCACCAATGGGAATAGTTACGCGGTTAAGGGTAGTGGCCAGAGATAACGGGTGCATGGTAGGGTGGGATGATATGGGAATGGGGCTAAAAATTATACGGAAGTAGGAGCTGAATGCCTCGGCTACTTGACTGGGGGTAGTGATTGGAGATCTGTCACTATCTTTGTGAGCTAGTGGCTTCTGAGCTGTGCCCCTTAGACGGCTCATGTACTGAAAGAAAAATGCCTTATTGGTCCGTGCTCGATCAAGTACAGATCGTTGGACGGCTTTCTGATAGGACGTTATCTTGAATTTGCATTTGTTGTGGATAATCCTGAAAACTCCTGCAAAACCTGTGGCTTCACATCCAGCAAAGAAGCGTTTGCTTTCGTCTAAAAAGCGCCCAATGGTGCGAGAGAGGGGCCGCTCAACGGTCTGTGGGAGATGAACTCCGGGAACAAGCTACCTATCAGTCAAGATCAGCTCTCTGAGATTCTCTGCCATTTCATCAGCGGAGTTACCTAGGTTAGCTGAATCTAGCTGGGAGAGAGTTAGTGCACCGACTTGGTCAAGATTGGTCCTTTTGAAGGATCGCAAAATTTTGATTTCTGAGGGAAGAGGAGGCCATTTAACAATACAACCAATCCCAATGAGAATGTGATTGTCTTCGCCGGGAGGGGGCAAGTAATGCACCCCATCTATTTGGAACCATTCATTGGTGATGACCAGGTCTAATAGGGACGGGGCGTGTCCTGTGCGATATCAGGTCGGATTTTTAACGCTGTGCACCCGAGAGTTCTTGAGTACGAGTTCTAGGAGGGGTTTACCAAAAGTGATATCCGGGGCCTCAGCTGTTTGCCAGTTAGTACTGGGTGAATTGAAGTCGCTAGGGACTAACCGATGGGTGAAGCCTTTGTAGCTTAATAGGGAGCCCAATATTCTTTAAAACCTGGGCTATCGTTTGAACTGCATGCGGCAGAGCGATAGACTACACCAAGCTGCAAGGTGTCTGTCATAAAGAGGTTAGACCAAACCCAAAATCAGTCAATACATGAAAAGATAGGAGTTGGTAATGTAGCAGGTGGATGGATAGGTTTATCGTAGTAAATGATAACTCAGCCGACAGGACCTCTGCCGGGATTCTGCCCTACTGTGAAATATTCCGGGATGGATGTTTCGGCATCATATCAGGGGTGAGCCAGGTTTCTGTGAGGGCTATGATCTGAGGCTCCTCATCCACTGCAAGCTGCCGAAGCTCCGGGATATTATTCAACACACTCAGGCAATTGCTGTAAAAACACTTGAGCACATGCTCAGGAGTTGTTGCAGAATCGCCAGAGGCAGCTGGTTTTGGGTTTGAGGAGGGGGAAAGAGAGGGATTTGAGGATGGAAAGGAGGTCCCGGGAGAGTCGGAGGCTGAAGATATTGGGGGGCTAGAGGGTAAGCAGACTGCTGGGGGGACCGGTAGGTTTTGATGTCTAGTAACCTGGGGGGTATCAATCCAGGTGGACGGCCTAAATCCTTCGGTCTCCGAAAAGGGTGAGCTGCTTTTTGTGGTTTGCCCTTCTGCGCACTGCTTGATGCACTATTCTGAGTTCTCTTGTTGGTGAGCTTATTTTTCATGACAGCACCAGATATATTATCTGGTGCTTTAACCTCCTCACTGCTTCTTTCAGTAGAAACAGGTTGCAGGTTCATGTCTGGGCTCAAGGATGAGTGAGTCTCGTCCGTTGAAACAGTCTTGTTGGCTATGATGGGGCCTGAGATGCTTTTCGTAGGCGACCGATGTTTAGTGGCACTGGGCCTATTACTGGGAGTACTCTCCGCCACGGGAGATGGTGTGAGTAGGAAAGCGACGGGCGGTGGGCATGCAGCTCGGTCCTCAAGGCGAGTTACCTGGACAACTGGCAGAACTCTGAGCTTAGGATCGGCTTTCTGTGGAATTTTTGGCTTAGCCTTCTCACTGCGGAGCCTCAGATGAAGTGACTTATCAATGGATACGCCCTTGAGCCCTTTAATTTCCTCCTTGGGCTTTGCGGCCAAGGAAACAATTCGTTTGGCTGCATCTGTGGAACCCATTACAATTAGAATACCGTGAACCCTGTTGGTGCATTTGGTTACCAACCAAGTGGACCGACCTTTAAGTGGGAAAGGGAGCTTAAGGCGGTTAAACACCTGGGCGTAGGTGTCATGAGGGTGATCTGAACTGAGGAAGCGGCCCCAAAGGATGACTCGCCTGGAAAAATTCTCGGTGTCTTGTAAAATCTTGGCTGCATCAAGAATTCGTTGCTCAGAAACTCTACACGCCTGATCGGCTGCCTGGGACACCGGGAGGGATTTTATTACCAAACTCCTCAGGCTGGACAGCTCATCCTTAAGGGTGCGGACAGTGGCCCTTAGCTCAGCCAGTATTTGGATCCAAATGTGGATGATGCAGCATGGTGGCATCTGAGAGAGATTTTTTGGCTTCTGCAAAAGCTGTCTCAGCCTCGGAAGTGAAATCGATCGTCTTGACGTTGGACTTGAGAAGATCGGTCAAAGGTGAAACGATGGTCGCACAATGGGGAACGAAGCGACGGTAGTAGTTCAAAATTCCCAAGAAACGTCGTAACTGTGTGATCGTTTGAGGTGCAGGAAATGAGAGGATGCTGCGCACCTTATCTGGGAGGGGTGTCAAGCCCTTTTGATCGATATGGTGCCCGAGAAAGTCGAGGGCGGAACGCCGAACACGCATTTACTAGGGTTCTGCTGAAGTTCGCATTGTCGGAAAAGTTGAAAGAGTTGACGCAGGTGAATGGCATGCTCCGATGGAGAGGCGCTGGCAACTAATATATCGTCGATGTAGCCAAACGCGAAGGGTAGACCTAGAAGCACTTCATCGACGAATCGTTGGAACGTCTGAGCAGCTTTTCTCAATCCAAATGGCATGCGAATGAACTCGAACAGGCTAAAAGGAGTGGTGATGGCTGTCTTGGGAATGTCTTCCTCGGCCACGGGGATTTGGTGATATGCCTTTACGAGGTCAACCTTGGAAAAGATTGTCTTTGCAAAGAGGTTCTGTGCAAAATCATGAATGTTCGGGATTGGGTACCTGTCGGGGATGGTGGCGTTGTTGAGAGCGCGGTAATCTCCACAGGGTCTCCAATCACCAGATGATTTTGGAACCATGTGCAAAGGCGAGGCCCATGGGCATGAAGACGGTCGGATGATGCCAAGATTCATCATATGTTCGAATTCAAGGCGTGCAATACGGAGTTTGTCGGCGTTGAGTCGACGTGGTTGAAAGTGGACAGGTTGGCCTTTTGTAGCGATATGGTGCTGCACAGCATGAGAGACTGGGTCGGTGAACTGACACGGTTCAGTGAGGGATAGAAGCTCCATCAAAATGTCGGCGAACGGCGATTGCGGGATCGCCAGCCGAATACCCAGGGAGTTGGTGCAATCATTAGTGCCGACTGCACAAAGCTTGGTTGTGGTGTCTACCAGCTTGCCGTTTTTGAGGTCCACGGTAAGGCCAAAGTGTGAGAAGAAATCCGCGCCAATAATGGGAGTCTGAACATCTGCCTGAATGAAAACCCATTGAAAAGATCGTCGGAGGCCTAAATCAAGAGTGATGGACCGTTGGCCGAATGTAGCAATAGTTGTTGTGTTTGCTGCTTGCAGTGTAAAGTGAGATGGTTTGAGGCTGTGATGTTTGGGTGGGGGGATTACACTGATCTCGGCGCCGGTATCAATGAGGAATCGAGGGCCACTGGATCGGTCAACGATATAAAATAGGCAACTTTCATGTGGAGGGCCAGCCGTAGTCGTCGCCGTTACTGGCTGGCCTGGTCGTTTGACTGTATGGTGGAAGTGCGGAATGAACATGGAGGATCACAGCGGCGTGCCTTGAAGCCGAATGTGCGGTGGTGCCAACACCAGGTTTGTAACCGGCGATTTCTGGACCGTGATCTGGGTCGACGAGGTACTTCGGCGGACACAGGACGACGAGTAGTTAATGCGTTGCACATTGCACCGACCTGATTGCACAACATGCGAATGGTTTCTTTTAGGTCCGTAATGTCCTTATCGATATGAGCGTCATGGGATGGGGAATCAGGACTGCGAGAAACGTCGCCACAGCGATCTGGGGCAGGAACTGGTAATGTCACAGGGGATTCGTGTGTCGGAGTGGTTTTGGCGGGTGATGTCATGTGAACACAGGGTCTACCAGCCGGGTAGCATTCCATTATTCTGTCGGCGTGCTGTGCAACTTTGTCAAGAGGAGTAGTGGGCTCCAGCATTGACAGGACCTGCTGCATCGGGAGGGGTAGTTTATCAACCCATATCTCCCTGAAAATGGCGTCGTCCACTTGCTGTCCAGCCAGTAGCGACCGCATGTGGCGCATAAGCTGGGACGGAGTTTGGTCTCCAAGCTCCACCGACGTGAACAGCTCCCGAAGCATTATTCCGACTGATTTTCCAGAACGCTGAATGACTGCTTCCTTAAGCTTCGTGTAAGGAGCTTCTGGTGGAATGGGATCCAGGATATCTTCCACGTCAAAGGCGATGTCAAAAGGAAGCGCGTGGACAAAGTGAGAGTATTTCACGCGCTCGCTGGTTATACGTCGAGTGGCAAATACGGCTTCTTTTTGTCGAAACCACACCCGAGGGTTGGTCGGGGCAAAAACGGGCAGTTTGACAGCAACCGCGTGGATGTCAATAGATTCGGTGTCAGACATGGTGAATCGTGTGGAACTTGAATCAAAAGAATGAAGCTAGTGTCAAAAGATGGGAAAACAACCTGGGGTCACCAATTTTGTAGTGTACTACTCTGTCTATATAGTACACTGAATGAATGTCAACAAAATCTAAGACGACACTAGCAAACTAAGATGGGCGGAGGAGCGTGCGGTGATAAAAGGCCAAAAGAGTATGTACATTAGGAACTAAAATGAAACAAAAGGTGTGACTCAAACTTACAGTTGTTCAGTGTTCTTGTGATCAGGAAATGAGCGCCAAATAGATAATATCAGCCAATGTCTTCAGTTCAGTTTGGTCTGACAGCCATCCGTTGGACAGAACAGGATGGTATCGAGCGAAGTGCCAAGAGACGCCGTTGAAGCTTCTTAAATGTTTGTTTTACTCAGTTAGTTCCGACCGATATAATTCCAAGACACTCCAAAACAGAAGATGAGACCATGCCAGAATGAAAGATTTATTTACAGCCTTTTTTCTACTGCGCGGTGTTGACGACCAAAAGGTGTGTGTTTTTGCAATAGAACGTCGGTACAACAAAGGAGTGTCGCACCAAGGGACATTGAAAATCATGGAGAAAGTCGGAAATGTACAGGTACCTGCACTGCACTCTCCCTAACTTGGCTGATTCTGCAACTCTACGTGGATAGGCAGCTGTAACATACACGTGTGGAAATCCTCCCTAGCCATTGTCACATACTTGTATTGTTGAGACTATGCTGTTTATCTTATTGGCCCTCGAACAAGTGCAGCGTGCATCAATCACTACAATTCAACATTTTTTTATATTTTACTCACGTGAAGTGGCATAACTGTGATTCAAACTTAGACTGCCGTGCCGGCGGTACCTGACACTGGCTCTTGTTGAACTCTGGTACTCGTTGCTAGACGTTTTGGCCGTACAGTTGAGGTTTGTACATATTTATATGCGTACAATTCGGTAACCCAGTACAGTAGAGACTACGAATCAATCTTTTCCTGGTTTTGGGATTCGTTTGAACTGGCCATGCGTTGCTCACGATCGGAATAACCGTATTAGTACTCAACTTGGGATCTCCACGAGGAAGTCATTCAGGAATGTCAAGAATAGGACAAAGTCAAACCGAAGCTGGACAGGAATTAACCTGGCAAGTCCCTGGGGTATTTTTGGGTGATACTGATTCCTTAGATATTGCTAGGTCTACTAGTCCTGTCAGTACAATTTCATGTACTTCAGCTAGTGGTACTGAGTTTAAAGGTGGTGATATATATAGAATGAGAATGATAAAATTAGAAACCCAGCTTAGGCAAGCTAGGGTAGAAGCCAAACCATCCAGGAAAGAACAACTCCGAGGACGGGAGCTAGAGGTGATCTTGTAGACCACGGAGCAAGAGGCCTTTCAGCCCAGCAATTCCGTGGTACGACTGAAGCCGACTTGTGCCAGCGTAACACACGCTATCGACTTAACAAAGGTGAAATTGTCTCCTTCGACGGGAGTGCAGAACAGTACTGCAAGTTAATCAAAAAATACGAGAACTTTGTAAAAGTGAGAGCTTCCGATCCAGGACAGAGATTCCTGCATCTGCTGGATTACTGTAGTGGAGGAGCCATGGAGTCGATCGACGGGTTCTCGAAGGGGGTCACACTCGGTCACGTGAAATCCTGGGAGACAAGTTTGGACAACCATTGTAGCTCGCTGGGAATTTGATCGATGGCGTACTATCAGAGGCATAACATTCCAAAGGCGACTGGAGCTCTCTAGTCAGCCTGGTGATAAAAAAGCAGAACTGCAGCATCGCATTAAATCACCTAGATTACCGATCGGACCTGAAAGCACTTCACACATGGGAGACTATAGTGCGCAGTTCACCCACTGAACTACGGAGTAGATGTGCCCAGGAAGCCGAGGGGATCAGCAGAGCTGGGATACAAACTACGCTTAAATACCTGACACCGTTTATAGACCGTCATGCCCGAATAGCGGACAGTCGTTTCGGTCAACTTGTGAGCGAAATGAGCAAGTTACCTAGGATTGCGACGAAGCAACGCTGGACCAGGGGACATAGTAGAGGCCAACCATGGGCAAACACACAAGCATTATCTTGCGAAGTCGAAAATTTGCTGGCGTGTAAGGTTTGTGGGGCCCTTCATGGCATAGTGGAATGCCCTCGCCTCGGCAAAGTAGACGTCGACGAACGATGGGAAATGGTTAAGGGACTAAGCGCGTGCTTCATCTGCCTCAACAATTCCCATCAAGCATTGTTGTGCCGAATAAAACCCAGTTGTAGTCAGGATGGATGCCATGGGGACCACCATTACCTACTTCACAAAGGCCAGAATTTGAATGCTAAAGAAACCTCGAAGCCAGGCGTGGTCTGCTCAGTGTCTCACTCTACTAA
The DNA here is from genome assembly GCA_948099385.1 of Fasciola hepatica. Taxonomy (NCBI): domain Eukaryota; kingdom Metazoa; phylum Platyhelminthes; class Trematoda; order Plagiorchiida; family Fasciolidae; genus Fasciola; species Fasciola hepatica. The sequence continues at coordinate 2,649,117 of CANUEZ040000033.1, read as the reverse complement.
CGAGTCCATTTGCCTGGGACTAATAGCAGTCAGCTTAGAAGCCCCCGTTGGCGTTACAAAAGCTTTGGCCTTCGTAGATAGTGGCTCGGATGCCACTTTGATGAGGAGGGAGTTTGTATGGAGATGCGGGATCATTAGCGGTAAGCAAGTGAGTGGCACTCAGGTCATCCAATTGACCAAGCTGCAACTACAACTCGTTTCCTTGGTCGACAACAATAGAGCAGAAGGTCTAGAAGCATTCACCATAAAAGATCTGCCGGTGAGAACACCTCAGTCAGGACAATCGATTCTGAATCATTGGCCACATCTCAATGAGGCTGTAAGGACCGGTCGTGGGAAATCCTCCTAAAACCATTGCAGTTCAGTGTTTTTCTTAACAACACTCACTTGTCTACGCTATTGACGTGTCTTTACGAACTGCTTGCTTTTATGGACCAATTGTTGTTTGTTCGCGCCCAGAGCGCTACTTTGTTATATCCTTGTTCTGAACCTGCGTGACGCACGTGCTCCTCGCTCGCACGCCGCAATTTGGTTTCTCGTTTGTTGAGTCCTTGTGACCTCATAATCGAGGTTCGTATCTTTTTGGTGTCATTGTTCATTCAATAATCTGGTATCGTGGAATCTCATGGATAATTGCCTTTTGATTTCGGGATCCGTTGCAAATTTGGCTACGCATCACCCAAACGTGTGTTACAATATTCGACTGATCAATTTGGAACGAGAAAAACACGCAAAATGCCAAGAAAAGGATCGAAGACATTGGAATCTGGACGGGAGGTAATAAGGCAAGTCACTGAGGAGGTTTTGGGTACCTTTGATTCTTTAGTTAATGTTAGATCGCCTAGTCCTGTTAGTGCCAGTTCATGGATTAGTTAGAGCAATATGAACTGTAAGGATGTCGATCTATATGGGCTAAGGATATTAGACCTAGAACAACAACTGTTATCGGCTAGACAACAGGCCCACGAAGCAAAACAGAAGCTTAGACATAAAGAGCGTGAGCCAGAGACCGTCGACTACGGTACTTCCGATAGATCAGGGCACAACAAAATAGGAAACATCACGCCGGTCGCCGACTATCAGACACCAACGATCGATTTGCCAAGAGTAGAACTAACGGTTTTCGACGGGTAATCTGAACACTACTGCAAGTTTGTCAAGCAGTTCGAGACGTTCGTCGAAAATAGGGTAACCGACCCCAGGCAAAGGCTTCTCTACCTGACTCACTTCTGTCGAGGCCGAGCAAGAGAAGTTATCGATGGGTGTACCGTGCTCTACCCGGAACAAGGTTACACAAGAGCAAGGAAGATTCTGAGGGACCTGTTTGACCAACCTTTCGAAGCAGCCTGTAACCTAATAGAGGGCGTAATGGTAGAGGCAAAGAAAACCAAGGGCGATGTCTACACAATGGCAGACCTGGTGATCAAGATGCAGAACTGCTCAATAGCCCTGGACCATTTAGGTTACAGGGCTGATCTAGATGCAATGCACACTTTGGAAAACATAGTCCGTCACCTCTCTCCCGAACTACTGGGTCGGTGGGTGGAAGAGGCGGAATGGATAAGCCGAGGCTACCGGGGGGCTAACTTCGAAGACTTGACCAAATACTTGGACAGGCAAACCAAGATAGCCGACAGCAGATTTGGCCGACTTATCCGGGACAGCAACCGGGCAAACAAGCCCAGTACTAGCCAGGCTCAAACCACTGCTCGGGAACAGCCGAAATATCAGCTTTGGATTAATGCACACGCCACTTCACGCGGGGCCATAGCGCAACCAAGTTGCAAGTCCTGTGATGCTAGCTATGGGCTATTAGAATGCCTCAAGTTCGTAAACGCCACAACAGACGAACGGTGGGGAATGGCGAGGATGACAGGAGCCCGTTTTATTTGTCTGAACACCACGCACCGGGCGGTAGCTTGTAGAACAAGGAACAGATATGGTCACGAGGGCTATGCCGGAAGACACCATCGATTTTCTGCGCAAGGCGAGAGAAACCATACCCGAAGCGAGCACCAAGTCCAGTGCAATTTGTTCAGCGCCGCCTTCTGCCAGTAAACCGGTACCTTTCGGAGTAGTTGCCGTGGAAGTGGTGACCCCAGCTGGGGTGGTTAAAGCGTTGGCTTTCGCCGACAGTGGACCTGACACTGCCCTAGTGAAAAAGCTGTTTGCCGACAAACACCGGCCCGCTAAAAGTACGACGTGGATAGCAGTGAGCACGGTGGGAGGAACACAAGTAATGACTGCCGGCCGGTTGAGGTTGCATCTCACCTTCTTAGACACTAACGAGCAAATTGAACCAACGGAGGAATTCACGTTAGCTGATCTCCCCATGCGAGCACCAAGGTCGGTGAACACAATCTTGACTAGGTGGCCCCACCTGCAGGATGTAATCGTTGTAGACTGGAAGGACGACGAGGTGGATCTCATCGGCTGCAACGTGCCAGAGGCGCATTTGGTACTTGACCAGAGAGTGGGCGACAGCCAGGCACCTTTTGCCATACGCACGGCTTCGGGATTGATGTTATACGGTCCAGTAGGAGTACGTGGTTCCGTGAATTATTTATCCGCCGAAATGGACCGCGTAGAGTATCACCTGCAGCAGCTGTATGAAAGGGAGTTTCATGACATTGGAGACGAAAGACCATCGTTGTCCCAAGAGGATCATTCCTCCTTGTAACCAGTGCGGAAAGGCACTAGAGGCCTTAAAAACAGTTCGGGGTTCCCCTCCCATGGCGCACATCTGCTGACCCGTGGACTGACAACAGAAACAATGTTCTACTACGTCTACTACGACTGAAGGAACGCTTCATTCGAGGCCAGGATCTGTAGGAACGATACGCAGAATTGATGAAGCGAAACGAAGCTGCGGCTATGTTGAAAAGGTGCCTGCCAACACCCACGGACGAAAGGGTATCTGGTATCTACCTCATCACCCGGTTATCAACCCCAAGAAACCCAAAACTGCAACTGGTTTTCGGCTGTGCAGCTAAGTTTCAGGGCAGGTAGTTAAACGATCGCCTACTACAAGGACCTGACTGGACCACACCACTAACAGTAGTTTTGTGCCGTTTCAGAGCGGGTAGAGTGGCCTTTTCCGCCGATATCAGGGAAATGTTTCACCAGGTGGAAATACCGGTAGAAAAACGAGATGCGTTGCTTTTCCTGTGGTGGAAAGAGAAGGACTGAGACAATGCAGTGATAAATTATATGATGACCGTCCACCCCTTCGGAGCCTAATAGTCACCGTTCTGTGCGAACTACACCCTTCGGGAAGCAGCGAACAGACATGGAGGTCTGGTTTATCGGTCGGTGCTAGATAGCGTCAGCAGAAACTTCTACGTCGATGACTATCTTGGGTCATTCGATGGTATAAAATCAGCTCTAGAGCAGTTCAGGGGCCTAACAAGATGGCTAGAGGAGGGCGGCTTCCATCTAACAAAATGGATGTCGAACGTTTCCGAAGTGCTCGAGGTCATTCGGTACTACGAGAAGTCCGAAAAATGTTAGAGGTTGGGACGGTTCTCCACTCCTTACCGAAAGCACTTTAGGAATACGATGGGACGCGGAAACGACGGCTTTGTTTTCGAGCTAAACTTTCCCGAGCTGCCAGTCACCTGTCCAGGTACACTATTCGCAGTCTGTTTGTTCGGCCCGCTCGGTTCCGTCTCACTCTGGCTGATACTCGGAAAGATCTTGCTACAGAGGCTGTGCCGTAAGAAAGTTGATTGGGACCAGTCACTAGATCGAGAAGACCGGCTGGACTGGGAAGAATTTTTAAACAACTTGAAGAAGTCAGAGGACTTAAAGTTTCAACGATGTTTGACTCCTGGCCATACAACGCGAATGGGAGAACTACATCCTTTTTCCGATGCATCCGAAGTCGGGCATGGAGCTGTGGAGTACGGAAAATGGAGCACAGGAGATGGACAATGCACTACGAGGATCCTGTTTGCTAAAGCCTGCTTCCCTCCACTGGAGCCTGTCTTGATCTCACGCCTTGAACTCAGCGCGGCCGTGTTAGCAGTCAGGGCGGTACAAGCGGTGAAGAGATGTTTTGACTTCTACATTTGGTCGGCTAGCTTTTGAACGGACTCAACGATAATGCTTCACTGCATTAACAACCTCCGGAGCCAGTTTAGTACTTTCATTGGTAACCAACTCACGATTATCCACGATGAATGAGACATAAACCGGTGGAAGCATGTCAGGTTTGGCGACAATCCAGCAAATCTGTGCTCCCGAGGTGCGACCAACTTCAGCCAACCAGACACGTGGACGAGAGGGCAAAAATTCCTGCAAATGCCTAAACAGAACTGGCCCATGTACGAATTTAAATCTCTTACGGGGGTAGAACTGGAGATCAAAGGCTTAGTGATAGGGGCCAACGTCATCGAAGCGACATAAATTTTATCGCGATTGGTCAGATTTTCCTCGTGGATGAAGACACTTCGTGCGTTAGTTTGCTTGGCCAGGTTCAAGAGAAGTTTACTAGCCACTAAAGGGCCACTTCCCGCAAGCCGGATACGAGTCAGCCCGATAAGTCTTGATGAGCCACAAGCCGCAGAACACGATATTTTCAGAATGATGCAACGAGAGGCTTTCGCCTGAGAACTCTAGAGGGCGGACGACAGGGGACCATCCAGCAAAGGCATGTTTTCCCCGAGAGGCGAACTAAGGCATTCAAACCACAAACTCACTGATGGACTGCTGCTAGTGGATGGTAGACTGACCAACTCCCACCTGAGCTTCGACGCCAAGTATCCTAAACTGCTGCCGGCTCCACAGCCTGTGATAGAGCTAATGATTCAACACGTCCACACCGTGGAAGGACATGCACGGGAAAGTCACGTGACGAGCTTCATCCGAAAGCGCCTTTGGTAGCTGAAAGGACGAGCGACTGTAAAACGCGTAATCCGACGGTGTGTGCAATGTAGGAGACGCAAAGCCACGGCGGGCAAACAACACATGGCCCCTCTACCAGAATGCAGGGTGACTGCGGGCTGGTGGCCGTTCAGCGACACCGGGTTGGACTATTTCGGGCCCATGTGTATCAAGTACGGGAAGGGATTAGAAAAGCGATATGGATGTATCATGACGTGCACGAAGTCATGCGCGGTACACTTAGAAGTCGCACATTTGACGACGACCGATTCTCTCCCACGGGCCCTGCAGAGATATGTCAACCGTAGAGGCATACCTGCCGACGTATACTCTGATAATAGGTCGAACTTTGTGGGCGCTCATCAGGAATTGCAGCGTCGGCACAAAATCATGAACAGGGACGAACTGCAAGATCAAACCGTGGCCTACGACATACGGTGGCATTTCAACCCCCCACAGGCCAGTTACCGCGGCGGCGCATGGGAACGCATGATCCGGTCGGCCAGGAGGATATTACTGTCGATCATGGAGCAACAGCCACCCGACGACGAGACTCTAAACATCTTCATGAATGAGATCGAGAGAATTATGAACAACTTCCACCTGGTTCCAGTAATGAACGGCGACTCCACCCACCTGGCACTCACCCCGAACGACTTGTTGACGTTAGGGTCGAACGAGGGTCTCCAGGGGCCGGCAAACCTTCGTGGAGGTACCTTCATGGATGGAAGCAAGCAAACTATCTTGCCAAGGTTTTCTGGAGGCGCTGGCTGTGGAAGTATCTATCGGCTGTGCAGACTCGACAGAAGTGGATGGTCAAAACAAGACCGTTCAATGTTTGGGATGTGGCGATGAACGCAGACGAACGCGCATGTTTCAGCACATAGTCCCTAGGAGTAGTTATGGAAACCATCGGAAGCTCTGACGGAGTGATAAGAACGGCGAAGATGAAGACAGCTAACGAAGCGCTAATTCGCAACATACGCAGTATTAGCCTTCTTGAGACTGAAGGCGGAGAAGCTGGTAACACGGAAGCCCAGTAGACTATTTCGCACTCGTCTTCGAGGTGGGCATAGAAACCACCATACATGGGGGCATTCACGACACACTGACGTACGGAACCATCATACACCCCGACGCACACACACACCTACGTTATACACATTTATACCACATGATCTCTTTCAAACACGCTAAGGTGCTCACAGCCTTTCGTTGACATTACAGAAGGTTTTTCCGACGTATGGTGGTATATACCATTCCATTGTACATCCAGACATATAAGCACATACCCGATGCACGCTGTGCCACGCAACCCCTATCAAACATGTGACAGTGTTCGCCGTTTGTTTTTGTCGGTATTATTGAATGTCTTTTGCATATGTGGAGGTATCGGCGATTACATCATACACACACATACTCGCGCAAGCACACACACAGCCAGTACATGACAGCCCTTCCTTCAAGCCCGTCGTCGGTCAGTTGTTCTCGTGGAAGATGTAGAAAAGCCTCGCGTTGGTGTAGCTAACGGATTAGTAGCGACCATGAGTAGAACGTTGACAACAAGCAATATGCACGTGCACTGACAGCAGTGCCTAGGTAGGTAGGAAGAATCAGTACCCTCATATCAAACCTTTGACCCTACCAAGGATTCGGGAGGATTTTGGTGGGCGGTGTAACGACCGGTCGTGGGAAATCCCCCTAAAACCATTGCAGTTCAGTGTTTTTCTTAACATCACTCACTTGTCTACGCTATTGACGTGTCTTTACGAACTGCTTGCTTTTATGGACCAATTGTTGTTTGTTCGCGCCCAGAGCGCTACTTTGTTATATCCTTGTTCTGAACCTGCGTGACGCACGTGCTCCTCGCTCGCACGCCGCAATTTGGTTTCTCGTTTGTTGAGTCCTTGTGACCTCATAATCGAGGTTCGTATCTTTTTGGTGTCATTGTTCATTCAATAATCTGGTATCGTGGAATCTCATGGATAATTGCCTTCTGATTTCGGGATCCGTTGCAAATTTGGCTACGCATCGCTCAAAGGTGTCCTACAGGGCTTACGATCGGGGGGGGGGGGGGAGGGGGGGGGGGCAGAATAAAGAAATTGATCTGCTGATCGGTTGTGACGTGCCAGAAGCGCATTGAGTCCTGGATCAAAGAATGGGAAGCCGCAAAGCATCCTATGCTGTACGCACTATATTCGGTTGGGCTTTATATGGTAGTACAGAAGGAAGATGAGGCAAACATCCAAATCGACCGCACTTCGGTGGGAATGGCGAACGTTGAACAGGCATTTCAACAGCTGTATAACGCCGAACTCGCCGACCTGGCCATTGATAGAGATGCCCCGTCACAAGACTATATGTCTGCTTTGAAAATGGTAGCCGAGTACATCAAGTGTACAATGGATCTTTTCGAGATTTCTGTCTCGTGGAGATCCAACATGGAACCTATGCCAAACAGCCGGGAAATGGCTCTGAAATTATTACGCTTCCGCAAAATCAGGCTAAGTCTAGAACCACAAGTAAGGATAGAATACACGCGAGTCACGCAACATAACATAGACTTGGGTTATATAGAAAGAGTGGACACAACCGTAATCAGCGCAAATTTGGGGTGGTATCTACCTCATCACCCGGTCGTGAGCCCAGAGAAACCGGGGAACGTCAGGGTGGTTTTTGACTGTGCCGCGAAATGTCAGGGTGTGTCACTTAACGACCGTATACTACGGGGCTCAGACTGGACAACACTCCTAGTCCAGGTTTGTCATTTCCGGCTTGGAAAGGTGGTCGTCTCTGCAAACACACGTGAAATGTTTCTATAAGTAAAGATGCCCGCTGAAGATAAGAGCGCATTTCGCCTTACCTGGCGGCCTGAAAACGATGCAAGTCGCGCACCTGAGGAGTACAGGCTGACCGTGCATCCACTTGGGACGGTATCACCCGACTTCTGGGCTAATTTGCCCTCCGGGAAACCCTGAAGCCTTTCGGCGGCACCAGAAATCTGTTAGGAAGAGCGATGGACCACTTCTACGTGGAAGATTGTTTACGTTCCTCTGACGACCCAAATACTGCTATCCTGTTTATGACCGAACTGACCGCCGTTCTAAAGACCTGAGGATTCATCCTTACTAAATGGACGTCAAACAGCCAAGAGATGCTCAATGTTATCCGGAAGTCCGAGAAAATGGAGTTCGCGGGAGAGCTTTTGGGATCCTCTTCACGAATGGAGCGCACGCTCGGAATTCAATTGGAACCCGGAGGTGACGAATCCATATTCACTCTGGATCTATCTAAACCACCAACCGCAAGGGGAAGAATCCTGTCATCATTCTCAAGCCTCCATGATCTCCCGGGTTTTGTTTCCCCACGGTTGTTACCGGGAAAGTGCTTGCTGCAATGGCTGTGCCAGAAAAAGACGGGTTGGGACGAACATCTCCAGGATGACGATGACAAACGATGTCTCGACTGTTTGCAAAGCCCAGACCAACTTGGCGAGATCAAGATACAAAGGGGCTTGACAGGAATCAAGTGTGCAAACGACGCCTAACTCCACTTCTTTTCAGATACATCAAAAATAGTCTACGGGATAGTGGCTTATGGCTACCGAGTAGGCGAAATTGGTAGGCGGCACGGTCAGACAGTATCTGCAAAGGCGAGAGTGGCTCTGCTGAAGACGGTGTCCATTCCGAGGTCAGAACTGACTGCTGCAGTACTGGTCGTGAAAGCCGCTACGCTGATTAGGAGATGCTTCAACTGGATAAACTGGAAAACAAAATTTTCGACGGACTCAGCCACGGTACTACAATACATAAACAACATTACCATTCGTTTAAACACTTTCGTGGCCAACAGACTCACTATGATTCATGAGTCGACTAAGACCGATCAAGGGCACTATGCACGATCCGCCAGTAACACGGTCGACTTCAGCTCAAGGGGCCAAAAACACTAGATAGGCTGCGGATGTGGGCAATGTGACCGGACTTCCTAACTGTACCTAAAGAGACGTGGCCATCGCTACTAATACCTCAGCCTAATGATGGCGGTATCGAGACCAAAAGACTGATACTGGCTGCAAACTCCACGGGAAGCGTAAGCCTAATAGAAAAACGGTGTCTTTTCTCCGATAGGATAAAAATGTTAAGAGGCGTGGTCTGGTGGACTCGATACAAAGTACTTCTGATGATTTTGAAAGGAGCACGACCACAGAACACGTTGAATGCGGCAACAGTACTGCCGGGCTATCTGAACCAAGGCGAACCCGATGTTCTACGTCTACTACAACTAGACGTCTTCCAGCTAGAGGCCCGCGAGCCAGCCGGGATAGACGATAACACCAAGAGAAGCAGGCTGCTGCACGGCAGCCCCCGAAGAATAAACCATACGCGAACCAACGGACTACCGAGAGGTGGAGGGCGGCTGACGAATTCAAATCTGGAGTACGAAACAAAACATCCCATAATAATCCCTGGCGACCACTACATAACGAGATGCCTGATAGACCATGTACATCGAGAAGAGGGATAAGCAGGTTTGAATCACTCATTGAACAATATATTTCGACGATTTTGGATGACATAGGGACCAACGACGGTCAAGCGAGTCATAGGCAACTGCATCACTTGTCGTCGCCGGAGAGCGGTAGCAGGCAAACAAACGATGGCCCCGATTCCACCCGTAAGAGTCCATCCGAGATGGTGCCCGTTCGTGGAAATCGGCGTCGGCTGCTTTGGCCCGTTACTCGTATGACATCAGAGAGCACCCAAAAGAGGTACGGCTGCCTGATAACATGTCTACAATCCAGAGCAGTCCACCTCGAAGTAGTGCATAACATGACAACCGATTCATTCCTAATGGCCCTTCAAAGGTTCATCGCGAGGCGGGGCGTCCCCAAGAACATATACTCTGACAATGGTTCGAACTTCGTTGGGGCTCATAAGGAGTTAGAGAAATGGTGGAGCCGCTTGGACACCGCCAAAATACAGAACCAGACCGTAGCAAAGGGGATAGAATGGCACTTCAATCCACCTTATGCCAGTCATCGTGGTGGCGTTTGGGAAAGGCTGATACGATCGACTGGAAAAATAATCACAGCCCTGACCTCACAACAAACCCTCGATGACAAGACGCTGACTACTTTACTAACAGAAGTAGAACGCATATTGAAAAACAGACCCCTGGTGCCGATCGTCCCAGACCCGGAAGGCGAACCGGCACTCACCCCCAACGACCGAATATTACTCCGGTCAAACGCAGGAGTAACCACCCCGAAAACCCCCCGTGGAACGTACGTTGTTGGATGGAAACAAGTGAACCGCCTAGCACAGGATTTCTGGAAACGATGGACGAGGGAGTACTTACCGACGCTGCAGCTTCGGCAAAAATTGATATCCAAAGGGAGATCGTTCAGACGTGGTGGTGCCGTCATTCTCGTGGAAAGTCACTTGCACAAAGACGAATGGCCGAGTGGAGCGAACAAGGACTGCCGTACAGAAACCGATGTTCTCGTGCGCATGGTGGTGGTGAGAACGAACAGAGGAGAAGCATTGCGAGATATTCGTAAGATGAGTTTGCTTGAAAGTAACAATGGCGAGGGCGAGGTCGACTCCACAGATCAAGCTCAACCCAAGTCTACTGACACCAAATGAAGCCGAATTTATTTATTTATACCTCATGCATTCTCCTGCAGGCCCCAACCCTTCACACAGTCTTTGAAGTGTATTTGTGTCTAATTTCATACGGTGTTCACGACTTACGACGGAGTAAGTTCTCCAAGCCTGAATTTAGCACACTACACGACATTGTTTGTGAAGTAGCGGAAACTCTTAAAGTAGCTCTCATTGACAGATTGTAGGGACATCTCGATTTCCGAGGCCTCCTTGACTTTTCAAACTCACCGGGCATCCATTTGAATCCGTTCACGGGTCCATTTAAACTCAGTACGTTTTCTTCGGCGTGCATACATTTGCTATACTTTCATCCCACGTCGCTCTTCCTTCTAAGCCTCTTTTTTCCAACTTCTGTCATGTAAAATTCTACTTTTTCAAGGGTTTTGTCTCTTTATTCCATCACTTGTAAACAGTTGATTATGCACCTGGCATGCCTCGGGAGTCCCCGAAATAAACCATTATTATTATTATTATTATTATTATTATTATTATTATCCAACTTATGTTCAAGCGGATATAGTTTATGAGTCAAACACACTTTTGAAGTGATAACACCGCAAGTTGAGCCCCTACTGTTTTAGTACCCTGTGGCCATCTCGATTATTCATGGAAAATTCTCAGTCTTCATTTTACCATGTACTTTACTGTTATTCAAGAAGCCTTTTTTATCTACATTCCGTAATCTATCTACTCTTCCCGATCACATTGAAGCCCTTTTTTATGCACGAATAATGTCGTATTATCCTCAGACGAAACTCTTAGACATCGAGGTATGAAGCATAACCTCAGTAAAACCTGCTAGCCTGCCTGCGACTGGCCAACGATAGACGGAGGCTATGGCGACCTACGTATGCACTGACTTTAGGGCCTAGGTAGGGTAAGGCGAATCAGTGCCCCTATTTACTCCATGGATGTTGACCCTTTCGTGGGAAGATTTGGTGGGTGGTGTAAAGTACATGTTTGGAAATCCTCCCTAACCTTTGTCACATACTTGTATTGTTGAGACTATGCTGTTTATCTTATTGGCCCTCGAACAAGTGCAATTTGCATCAATCACTACACTTCAACATTTTTTTATATTTTACTCACGTGAAGTGGCATAACTGTGATTCAAACTTAGACTGCCGTGCCGGCGGTACCTGACACTGGCTCTTGTTGAACTCTGGTACTCGTTGCTAGACGTTTTGGCCGTACAGTTGAGGTTTGTACATATTTATATGCGTACAATTCGGTAACCCAGTACAGTAGAGACTACGAATCAATCTTTTCCTGGTTTTGGGATTCGTTTGAACTGGCCATGCGTTACTCACGATCGGAATAACCGTAACAGCAGCCGCACCACCATATTCGAGTCTAGAACTTACTTGTGAAGTGTGTAGCACGCGTAAAGCATCGTGCTGCTGGTCCACAAACGATCGACAAACGGGGCCAAGAATACTTCAAGCTGAAGCACACACTGTCCGTGTGACGTTTGGTTTTCAGCGAGGAAGACATTAAAACTCCGAGATCACGATCGCAAGCTGTTGTCAGCAGCAGACTTCCAGATAGGTGGTAACTCACCGTCAGCTAGGAGCGACCCACAAGCATATGAACATACTTCGACAGGTTTGGTGGCGGCTTTCACTCAGAGGACCGGCTGAAATGCGCCTTATGATCTTCCTGAAGAATATAACCATCTGCTTCCGAAAGAAGTGCGCGCCAAAGTTTCAGATCACCTGAATACAAGAGACTAGAGGAACAGAAAACTGAAGGAAGGCAGTTTATGTGAATGAGAAACAATAATGCTCAAAAAGACCCCTGGGGAACACCGCAGGTCGCTGAGTACCAACAGGAGATGGCATTTGATAACCTGAGAGCAAGCCGTCGTCCTCTTAGGAAATTGTTAATCCATCTTAGTGAGGGATCAGCTGTTTCCATCAGACCGAGCTTCATGAGAAGAGGGTAATTTGGAACCTTTTCAAAAGGTTCGCTGAAGTCCACGAAGATGAAGCCCGTGTAATACCCCTCAGCCTTCGTTTCAGCCCAGCTCTTGCTAGCGAGCAGGAGATTCGACAGGCGGGGGCGAGCTTTGCGGGAGCCACTTTGTTGGAAACTGAATAGACGACGGTTTTCTACGTGTTCCTGCACCTGCTTGGCCATGGAACTTTCCACTGTCTTGCAGCTTGACACAAGTTAGACACACAGGAGTGTAATTGACAGCTGCAGTTTTGTTACCACCTTCGAAAGGCGGAACAACAACGGCGGCTGTCCAGTCACCCGGCGTTTACCCTGCTGCCAGTGTGGTGTTAAACAACCTGGAGATTGATGAAACAATGAAATCGGCGAGTTCACTTAACTCTAGAATGTGAATTCCATCGGGAACGGTCCATGGGCGAGACTTCAGAGATCGCGGTCGTGCCATAATTACTTCCACATGAATGTAACAAGACGCTTTGACGGGGTCGAAAAATAGTGAACCTGGTGATAGGGTTGTTGCAGGATCTGCTGTCTACTTTGACGCTCAATGCCGTGTCAGGACATTAGCCTTAGTCTCGTCAGAGTCAGCGGTGGCCTCAGCCTGAAGCATAGTTCGTATGCCCTGAGCGGCCCTCGTGCTGCTCTTGGGATATGCGTACAACCATTTCGGTGCCTTAACACAGTGGGTTGCAGGCCTTTCCTCAAACCTACTTAGCTTGAATGCCTTCATAGACGAAAAAGGATTCTGCACCCGTCTGTACACAGTATAGCCGCCTTTGGTTTCTTGATGCCTTTGCCATATCCAATTCACTTGCGAAGCGGGCATGGAAGGTCTCCATGAAACCCAGGAAGACCACGCGCATGAGGTCGCTGGGGGTGTGGCGGAGAGAAGCGATCAACCAGCTGAAGGATCCCATCAAGGACACGACTCCAGCCTGTATTCACTTTGTCAGGATCGTAATTCTCCCATATAGTAGTCCGCGCCGCCTCTCTCCCGTGTCTTCGGAGTTTATCCTAGAAAAGTTCGGTCCGTAGTGTGGGCTTCGCAACCTCTGGAGGCCACCCCTCCAGGGTATGCGTAGAACAACATGATCGCTTGAACCTAAAGGGAGTAGGATATTAGTCTCGGAGACTTCCGACATCCGTGGAGTGAGAACAAGATTCATAATGGACAGCTGCTGACCTTGGAAGCGAGTTGGCTGAAATACGCATTGGTACAGTGCCGGATCACATACAGTGATAAGCAGAGTTTGGGAAGAGTTGTCGGATGCCGTTGTGAAGCGGAATGCCGTCGAATCAGTGTGAGGCACAGTAAAGTCACCTAGGACGAGAAGTTGACAGTAAAATCCCCAGCGCCTCAAGGACTATAGAATGTCCGGTGTCCGTGCAGCAGGTGCCCTGTAGAAAAGTCTCAAAACCACCGATCCAATACTAACTATTTTCTCCCCCCGCCGTAGTGTACCTTCAAGCCCTTGGAGATGCGAATAACGAATAAACAGATGAGCAGGTTTGTCTTCTGTGATATTACCATCACACCGTCACTGCCTCTGATACGAGTTCGGTCAGAATGAAACATGGGGTACCTGTGCAGAGCAAGCTTGATGTCCAGAACCTCGTTATGCAACCAAGTCTCAGCCAGCTCTATGACCGCAGGTCTATGGACTATAGGGAATCCTTCCAGTTTCTCATGTTTGTTCTTCAGCCCTCTAACATCGCTCAGAACGACATCTGCTATCTGTCCATTCGCGACACACCCATTGAGATTCACAATAGGGCATCCCTCTGGACCGGAGCTGGTAATGTCTCCGCAGTCAGCCGTAGCCACGTCACCGGCAGTCTCCCTTTCATTATCCGAAAAAGCTGTATGTGCATGTGGTACTCACCGGCTGAGTGGCCCTCCCGGAGTTCAGTGCGGGCTTGGTGAAATTTCTGCCGGTCCTGTAGTTTCAGGTAATGAAACAGTCAGGCAGCCTGGTCTCCTAGACGAAGCGATCGCCGTATAAAATCTTGTGCCTGTTCGCGGGAAGCCGAAGCACCCTTCAGAGGTCGAGGATCCCAAGTTTTGCGCGTCTTGCCTGGAAAAGCCTTTTCTACCTGTATAGACCCAGCTAGCTTCTCCTGGCCAGTAGGGAAGGTTTTTAAATATGTTTCTTGAATGAAGAGGGTCACGATCGAGACACCTCTGAGTGACGGGCACCGATGCTTCCGGAATCCAACTGCCAGAAAGTATTGATCCTTCGGAGGTGACATTTTCTGGTCCGTATTCATCTGTATTCAAGATTCTTTGTGAAAAAGGAGTGTCATTAACTTAAAGGCCGACGGAGGGACTGCCGCGGGTACGACAGTGTTGATCGTCGTTGCTCCTTCTTGGGACGGTAAGTTTCTCTTCTTGCCGCGGTCTGTCCTACGACTCACATTCTTCGTCCCCAAAACCGCAACCTCCTCAACACTAAATCCAGCGGAAACAGCTCACTTTTTTCAGTTTGCACCAGACGAATAATGACCACGCTCAGTCAAGCCTCCATAATTCCTTCGATGGTTTGCACACTAGGTGGGCACTCATCACTGCGCAGCATGCTTCTTCGAATCCCCGCTGAAGATAAAGGGGAAATGTAAAACTTCATTGCATATCGACTGCGAGGGTCAGGTCACAGGACCATCGGCTTGAGCCAGTAAATGTTCAGTTTCTTGCAGTACGAGCCCACGGAGTTCCAGCCTTTCTGCAACCTTCGGGTATTCAATATAATTCGGTATTTTTAATAGCCTAGGGGAAAGGAAGAGTAACAGGCTCGCCTCGGGAGCAGTTACCCTACACTTATAAAGGTGCGGCGCCACAACTCACTACTGTTTCCATGTGAGACATACTCGAGTCCTAGAATAGTGTAGGGAGGCGACTAGGAATGATGATAAGTAGGATGCTATGGAAGCTGTGATGGGCACAGTAATGAAACACTAGGATGATGAGATGCAGTACAAGACAGTTAGTCTGGAGGCCAGAAAAGGGCGGAAAGTAAGGACAAAAGAAGAAGCTTCCCTAGATGATTAATTTAAGTCTGGGAAAACCTCTGCCCAGCATGCATCAGGCCTGTGCTTAAAAGTAACCACCGAGGTTGCTGTCACTATTTATGAAGGTAACTTGTTCCACCCGTTTGTGACGGGATGGGAAAAGAAACATGCCCTTAGGCATTTTATTGCTCTCGGTTTGTCTGGTATACTCCCTCGTCCCCCGAGTGGTAGGTTGTGACAAGGAGTCAGTGGTGGTCTCTCGTTTGTTTTGATAACCTTGTATAAATTATAGCACTCTTTGGGATTTCCCCTTAGCCTAAGAAGACCATAGGAGAACTGATCTGGCGCTTTTAGTCATTCTTGGTACGACTTCCTTTGCATCCCGTTTATCTTTCGAGTAAACCTCCCTTGAAAGTCTTCCAGTACATTTTGTCCGTCACCAGGCTCGGTGCCCAAGTTTGAAAAAAGTCTCCAAGTGGTGCCTCAGGATCACCTTGTATATAAGAAGAATTAATCCGGCTCCTCCAGACACCACTGTTCTTCCTAAGACTAAAAGCACCCTGTTTGCCCTGACCGCTGCTAACGTGAAATGCTTGGCTGGTTTGAAGCCGTCGTGCACAAGCACACATGGGTCCCTTACCGTAGCAGCGGACTCAGGCGTGACCGGGTTGGAAAGCCCCATGTATCTGCCCTCGTTGCCTCCCACGCCTGCCAGTAAGTGTTTGCATTTGGCTGTATTCACTGGCAGCTCCCACTTTTCTACCCACACACCAGTCTTGTTCAGGTCGGTCGTAAGTTGACTGGAGAGCAGTTCACCTACCATTTTGACGTTATCT
The DNA here is from genome assembly GCA_948099385.1 of Fasciola hepatica. Taxonomy (NCBI): domain Eukaryota; kingdom Metazoa; phylum Platyhelminthes; class Trematoda; order Plagiorchiida; family Fasciolidae; genus Fasciola; species Fasciola hepatica. The sequence goes on along the minus strand of CANUEZ040000033.1, from coordinate 2,632,766 downwards.
GCGAATCAGAACCCCGGGATGTCTTGAGTGGTTACCAGATCATTCACGTATACCAGGAGCAACGGTGGTCCCAGCACGGGACCTTGAGGCGCACCTCTGCTTTCCTGCGCCAGTGTGGACCTGGTGTCCTTTACGATGTGCCCTACCAACCACCGTCGTTAACACCATCTCGGCGTGAACCTGACAGGTTACAATGCCTTAACTTCGTCATTTTTATGACTAAGGCCAGTGCCTCTGAAACCTTATTTGAATATATGAGATACCTCTGGTTGCATAAAAGATAATCTTCGAATATTCCAAGTGCTACTTTCATTTTAGTCTCCGCCTTTGTCTCTCACCTAAGACGCAGCATCTGTCAGGCTCTTCGACCTCCGTCCAATGGTTACCCTGAATCGAATCATTAGTCACTCAACGCCCATCCTCCTTCCCTATCACATGACTTTACCCTAGTGGCACATTGTCCACAGCCGAATTCCGGTAACGTGCCGGTAACCGATGGGCAGAGAAATCACTGAAAGTTCAAGAAACGAATGACGTAGTTCTTTCTGATTCGCTGTATAGATTATCAATGTCCTATTTTCATGGTCGTTTGTTTCCGTTGATTGCTTTACAAATGCAGTGCCAATTGTTTTAACTGGTTGGTATTTTCCCGGCGGCAGCCATTTTGGTCGTGCTTTGTTCGCTAAGGTGGGCGGTGCGCTCCTTTTCCTTTGGGTGCTGATGATCCGTGCTGGCTGCAAAGTGTTAGTGACATATCAGGTTATCATTTACCAATGAGTAAATGATAAGCTGAATAGTAAAAACTGCAGTATTGTGCTATAATTGTAAATATAACATGATGAGGTGTATTTTCTCGAAGAAGAGTTTTTCACGTAACTCTGGTGATACCCAAGTAGGTTTGTAAAATCCATGAAGCTTCGATGTGTTCGTATTGAATGCTCTGATATCATGTGACATCTGCAGTATGTTTTTCAGTTATGCTATGCTGCCGTTCCATTACTATTATGGTTAACAAATAAGTGCATTTTAGGACCTTGTTACGTATTATTGACGGACAATGGCCGATATGACGAAACAAAAGAGATATTATCTGAAAAAGAAAGAATTTAGCTCACTGATGTGCGCTTTTTGTGATGAAGCCACCCCATGGAAACGTCGGCATGGTTGCCCTAAGTGGGTTTTGCCAGGTGAGGTTATTCAGCGGCAATTTTACTTTCTGTTCGGACTCAACACCTTTAGCAGTTGCAGGTGAATGCAGCGCTGTGGGCTCCGAAGACGTGTACCGTGTGGAAGAGGGATGTGCTATTGCAGGAGGTGAACGCGGTCTGCCGTGTGCTCCCACACCACAACCAACAATGATGGGTAAATTACTCCGTTGAATCATGTTACTCCAAATGAAACGGTTTCGGCGGCTCAGACAGTTTGTGAATCCGGAATTACACCCGAAGAAAGGCCGACTGTGTCAGGTAAACCCTTTTTCTATGCTGACTTTCGTATTGGTTACTTCTTTGACCAGCCAACGACGTGCATCACAGTTTGAAGAGGAGAGCGGTTCGCTGCTTAACTCACTATCAAAGGCTTTCATTCGATATCAAGCGACGCTGGTGCAACAAAAGGGTATATTGGAGGCTATAGGCAAACATATACCGAACATATGTCGGGACCCAAGGACGTTGTTGTGCACGCCACGGGAATGTCCAACCACGACATTGGAAAATGGCGAATATGTACACGTGGGTTTAACCAAAGGCTTGCACATGCAGTTGAGTAACATCACCGCTGTACCCGACGAAGTCTTCCTCCAGTTAACCTGTGACGGCACTTCTGTGTTTCGTTCGACGGACCTGCAGCTAAAGCGCCCTTCTATGATTGGCCTGTATAACATCTGATACTTGGTCAACCAAACCACAAACCATCTGTGGATCGTTCCAGTGCATCACTACAGTTAGTGCTAACAACAGCCGGCCCACATATAAACCGAAGGTTATCGGAATCCGGCCTTCTCAAAAACAAGCAGTCAGGTATGTGTTTCCAGAAAGCTGAAGGCTTTTCGTATGCATGTCTCCCATTTCCTCTTTCTCCGTGGCTGAAAGCGGCTATGCTGCCGATGGGAAATTGGCATGAAGTCTGTGGCGGTCCTATAATGGGGGCTAAACAGCCAAACCTGGCAACGACGGACCCCTGGGCCAAGCATAAAGAACGGCGGGCCGGGGAGAACTTGGAAGTACTCCCTACGTGGAGAGCATGCCGTCTCACGCCTCTGATTTAAAAACGACGAACTAGAAGTATTTCTGGCTTCCAAGGTGCTAGATTCATACTGTGCTTCCCCTCAAAAACGGATGAATTCCCAGCTGCAGCCAAGACTCGACCCTGCTTACGGGATGCCCCGAAAAAAGGAGTGTACTAGCTGGACCCTAAGTACTTCTGCCTGAGACTGTGCGAGGTGACAAGCGTGCCGAATGAGCGATCCACATATAAACCGACCTCACCTCTCTCAGTTTAAAACCCTTTCGAGTTCCTTGTTCCACCTCCGACCAGCTCGTTAGTGCCAAACTCCGTCGTTCACACACGCCTCCCAAAGTTTATCCATGTGAAGTCCACTATGCTCAAAATCTTTCTTGTTGATACATGGACCGATTTTCCCCTACATCTGTTGACGCTCAAGAATAACAAGAAAGCTAAATCTCTCTGAAGCCAACTCCTGGATACTTACTCATAAGTTATTTGCAACCTGAATATGTTTCCATATGCCTGCGGTGTCTCTGGCGCAAATGAAGTGTGAGCTGTAGCTTTCTTTGCAGTAGCCCCAGGCTTCGTACTCCAAACACAGGTGCACAAGGCGCAAAATATATATAACTCATACACCAAGCGTATAAACCTCCCCACCGCGGTCTCCAGCCGCTGAAGACCGGAGAGAAACCTAACGATCATCTACCGCCCAAACATAAAACAAAGTGGGTGCTGCGATAGCCACAGCATCCAAAGCAGTCCTCCTGAGACTCTATATGGTTTCATATCTCAACCTAGCTGTGGCCCCTACTAACCCCATGTCTGTTCCGCTACGAGTGAAGGTATACGACCTTCCGTGGCATTGATAACATTCCTCTGAAATCGAAAACCCAGACAAGGGGTACAAGTCGAAATAATCCTGTAACACAATGCTCACCGTCAGGCAAAAGGCCGTAGTCAGCCGTCGAATTATGACAGAACTGTTACCATGATCTGAGGTAAACTCATTTATTTATCAATTGCCCTAATATCACATCAAAGGTGTGTCCATCCACCTCCCGTTGAAACAAATCCTGTCAAGCGTAGAGCACTCCGCCAAATCATAGCATTGCCAGCTTGCAGCCTTTTATACACCACCAAAACTATGTCTTGTCTCCCTCCTAGCTTCTGCTATCGACACCTGACTTCGAAGCCCTGTCCTTAGCTTAAAACATGTGCCACCGACCACTGAAATGAAGCCCTATCCTAGCCGTACTAGTAAAAGCACACTCGGATCATCGTATTCTGCGTTCACCTGCTATCATAAACCTCGGATGGAACCACCTCCAGATTGCCGATTTCTCCCTTTATTCTAGGCCTCGGTTACCCCCCTTAAAATGTAATCTTTGGATTTCTATTGACAGGGTAATCGGAACTCCCAAATGGAACGTCACCTAGGCTGACAAATCTCCGGTCTGTTCTCGGGTGATCACGGTTACTTGCGTAGCCACCTTTCCACTAGGTGCCCCCCTCGGATTACAGCACGGGCTAAATGGATATTGCGGATCGGACAGGACAACCTGGCACGGTGGACGGCCTCACTCTGGCAGACTCCTTGTGGAGCCTCATACATTTCACACCATCGCGATTACAATAGAGTGGCCCGGGTTACACTCCAACGTAGCAGTTTCACCTTTCCGGACCAACAAAACGTGCTGGAGCGAGACCCACTCCGGTCCATCATCACGCACAAACAGATAGAGTGGGGCCTCACTGCCAGGGCCCTCCTACCATGCAATCCGAAGTAAAACCGGAAAGCAGTTGTCAAAAATCTGTGGGCTCCCGGAGGCGACCGCACCGATCCACCCACAAACCTGAACCTAACCTTGCAGACTCTAGGCCTACAGAGAGTACTAGCTCAAAGATTCAAGCATCCAGCCCACTCGAGCTACGCTCGAATTGTCAGGAAACTCACAATAGGGTCCGACCCACGCCCAATTCCACTCAATATAAAACCTTCCCAGAGACCCAGTGGCCGGCTCTCGACCCGTGTTCAGCACCACCACGCATGCCCCCAAGGATAATACAGGTTGCCCCGATACCAAATATGGCGCCGGGCAGACCTTTCCACCACTGGCCCAACATGCCTTCGCTTCCGTGCCCTATACCTCTCGAAACTGGGTATTCGATTCTACCTCTCCGGGGGTCCTCCAAGACCCATATCACCACCAGGTTCAACCCTTCCTGTCGAATGTTCCCAGCCTCCCATTTCCTCCTTCGGTGGGCTACCTCAGTGCAGTCCGCAACCTTGGCACAAGTTTCAACTTCCACCTCGCCCCCGGACCGCTCCCATTTTTTCGTCCTTATCCCTCTTTCAACCACAATCCGCATATGCCATCAAGCTCCGGGATAATGCACCAAATGTCCATAAGTCCTTACCATCACTATCCCCCCTTAGCTCCTCCCGCGCCTCACTTACCCCCTCCAGGATTCGGCCGTTTCAGTTAGAACCCTCTAACCGCTCTTCAAATTACGCCCAGCTTGAAAGTCCAGCAGCGCTTTTAGTCACAGGCATAAACTCTTCATATGAAACGCGGTTAAAATGGGCCGAGCTTCGACTGCCCATCGTAAGCCACGCCTTATTTGACGATCCTTCATCACCTAATCACAATGAAATTACCGCTCTATCTACTGAGAACCTAACCAAAAACACCTTGTTGCTCTTACTACTTAACGTCCGCCCTCTTCTCCCAAAATTGCCCCCGCTTAGAGAGCTTGCATTAGACCTACACCCTGACATCTTACTAGTTACCGAGACGTGGCTGACGGATCACACCCCATTAAACCAAGTATCCATGCCAGGCTATCAGGCCACCGCCAACAGTAGATGTGACCAAAGAGGAGGCGGCTGCATCATTTACACCAGACACATATTCACGGCGAGTAGGTTTCACCGTCCTATTCTTGACAATATTACAGACTCGGTCCGGCTCACTATCAAAGAACATCAACAACTACTTCTCGTAGGGTGTCTCTACCGTCTTCCGAACCAGGGCATGCACGAGTTGACAGCAATAATAGACACATTTAACTATGTCTCTAACTTCCCCGTAACCGCTAAAATTCTAGCTGGTGATTTCAGCGTGCCTGAAATATGCTGGCATTCCACGACATCACCCCCAAAACTCCATGATTTCCTTTCGTGTATCCATGTGGGCAATTGGATACAACATGTTTTACCACCCACTCGAGGGAGAAATACATTAGACCTTATCTTCACTATTGGTATCAAGAATCCAGATACCCAAATCTTAAGTCGCTTCACCGGTAGTGACCATAAGATGGTTTCCTGTGTTTTCACTGCACCCTGGCCTCACACTGATAAGCCAGCGGAAACACACCTTCCGATCACCAATAAGCAATACCATAAAATTTGCTGGAATAGTCTACCTCTTTTATCCCTTCCCTAAACTGGGACGAATCGTCCTTATCTAATGACCTAGAGATAGCGGCTGCCCAACTGTATTCTAATTTTCATTACTGCCTCGACAGAATCAATCCAGCCTCAGGGCCTATCATAAGCAAACAGCGGAACTCTTTAGATCGTCTTAACGTTAACCTAGCCAAACTCCAACGAAGATTCACTAAGACGAGGGACTTCTCGTCGTATGTTCAAATAATACATATATCCCGTACGAATAAATTGCGTTTGGATTCTTATAAGAAGAAACAGGAACTAGATGCCTTAAGCCACCCAAACAAGGTGGAAGCACTGGCCAGACTAATGAAGGTCAGAAACAAGCAACCTAATCAAGATATCCCATATTTGTACTATAACAATAATTGCTTGCACGACCTTCTTTTGATTACGGAGGCTTTCAGCACCTACTTTGTCTCCTCTTTAAACAAGGATGACGCCACATCCATCCCCTTTCTAAAGCCGGTGACATCAGTAACTTTCTCGACGGTAGTGTTCTACCCTGATGAGTTTTCAGTCCATGTTGCAAGAACAAGACTGTCTTGCAGGCCAGGTCCGGATGCATTACCACCGGCCATTCTCAGTCGAGGTGGCGAAGACGTTCCAATGTGTTCGACAAACATATTCAATTTCTCACTCAGGTGCAGTGTTTTCCCTTCTCAATGGAAAACTTCCACTGTCATACCTATGCACGAAAGAGGATCCCGTCTAGACCCAGTTAACTATCGGCCGGTGAACCGCACCCCGGTTGTGTCCCGAATCATGGAGATAATGATCAAGGAAAGGCTGACACGTCACCTTCTTAACCATAATCTAATCAACGCTGGCCAGCATGGTTTTCTGAAAAACAGATCATGTGCGACATGCATGACAGATTTCCTCGATCTGGTCACAGAGGCTGTCAATATTGGTAAATCGGCAATCGTGATCTTTTTGGACATGACCAAGGCGTTCGACCGAGTATCCTACGTCCAGTTACTACAGAAGATCAAAACGTATGGAGTCGTGGACCCGATGCTCGCTTGGTTTGCATTCTATTTATCAGCCCGAGACCAGGTTGTAAGTATAGGCGGAAATTCGTTCGAACCCCGTCCCGTAACTAATGGGGTGATACAAGGTAGTGTACTGGGCCCATTACTGTTTCTAATGTACGTTAACGATATATTTACCATTTTCCAACGGGGAGTTCCCTTCCTGTTCGCAGATGATATCAAAATCGTGTACACCTTTGAGCCAGCGGCGTTAGCCTCTACCGTAGATGACATTGCAGGGGAACTGCTCGCTCTCAGTTCCTGGAGTGATGATTGGAAAATGAGTTTTTCCGCCGAAAAAAGTAATATTATTACGTATAAATGTCAAGTCCCCACAAGAAGATTTGGTATAAACGGCAAGTTCATACCCAATAACTCTCAGGTACGTGACTTGGGTCTACACTACTCATGTACGTTTGACTTTTCGGAACACGCAGCCATCCAGGTGGCTAAAGCACGCCGTACGATCGGGCTAATACATGAAACATTTATTTTGCCAGAAAGTAAACTAAACATTTTTAAGTCCCATGTTAGACCTCTTCTGGAATACGGCTCAATCATTTGTTCCAACATGGGACAAAGGGACCGCATAGCGCTTGAGAACGTACAACGAGCATTCACGAAACAGCTCATAGGTTTTTCTTCGCCCTCTAATTACATGGAACGTTGTGAGCGGCTGAAAATCGATCTCTTATGGCTACGCTGCATAAGAAATAACCTATTCCTTAACAGTATCTTGAAGAACAGATCATTTAGTTCGGCACCGCAAGTGAGAACCCCTTCTACTTATCCCTTAAGTAACAATAAGTTCTTGGTTTCTGTCCCTTTGCCGAAGCTTGCACTTCGGTCAAACTTCTTCAATAACAAGTACGCTTCATTGTGGAACAAGCTACTACAACGAATTCGGGCATTATCACCGACATCGGTGGCTTTAAAACAGGAAATAAGCATAGCCCTAACGGTGGACACGCGGACCAGGATGTACAATCCCTATATTTTAAGGGCTCAGGCCTTTGAAGTAGGTACATGGTACTAAGAAATCGAATAACCGCTTTGAGCAACCTAATCTCAATTAGACCAGCATAGGGTTGGCCTCTTCGCTGCAGCAATTACGGAACTCAGCGGTTCATTCACACGTTATAGTACGGCAAAACAATCTCAACTTTTTACCATCAAATACCTTTTTGTGGCAAGCCAACATAGCGGCCCATGGCGTACTCAGGCATAAGGGCATCGCGTTGTTAGGGCTGCAAGTAGTGCCCCACCCTTGTGCAAACTGGTGTTTCAGTGAGCTTGAACCCCAACAAATAATCGCAGGCTGTGGTTGACTCTACCTTCCCCGCATTTTCTGTCCTATGTAAACCGCATTGGGGATCTGACTTCACGGATATGGTGAGTGTTACCGCGGCGCATCTGCTAGCATTCCTGGCTGTCATTGTCTCCCTGCACAGAGCTGACCACCGATGAGACTACAGAGAACCTCAAAAAAAGATTGGCTTAAAAAAGAGAGAAAAAATTACCCCACCGCTTTGTCTTTCAGGCATACCAGCCTTGTCTTAGGTGAGCCATGTCCCCAGGCTGCCGTGTTGCTGCGGATTGACTGGTGTGGTTGAGCTATCCTCAACGCGGCTTGTTACATGCGGTCCATGTTTCAGCCGGGGCGTGGGAGCCGTGGTCACCCACCAAAAGCAGCTCCGCCTTCTCTGTCAGCCAGATACCTGACTGTGATAAAACTAAAAAATAGTGATAAAAAAGTAAACATTTGTGGTTCAATCTTGGAGCTGCACGAGCTGGATGTTAATGGATGTGTATCGTGCTGCCTCCCCAACTGAAGCAGGCCCTAGTGCCGCCTACCGTGGGCACTGAATGTAGACCGTTAGAGTTTGCCTCTCTGACGAAAGTTTGGCCCCATCCCGTTCCCACCTCTCACGGCTCTCCAAACCAGTTCTCACATAGATGTTTTCCTGTTTTGCAATAAGCTAACGACGAGAAAGATATCACGGTAACCATGCAAACACCACTAAATCGGATATCCTTGCTCCTAATCAAGTATAACCCCAGCACACTAGCACCATCGAGTATGTGCATAGACGAACTTACGGCGATGTTTCTCGGAACGAGACCAATTTCCTTTAGTGTGTCATCACCGACACCATCATAGTTTCTTCCATTTTAGGGCCCCCCAGGAACCATTCAATGTAGAGTAACCACTATACCGGAAGAGACCGCAACAAATATAGTGCTATGCTAGCAGGGTACCAGTCCCATTAACTCACACTGTTCCTTCACACCCACCTTACCGCCTCGGCGCTGAACTGCAGACTGCGTAAGCAAACTAGATCGAAAGTTGCCATTTCTAGATCCTTTTAACCTTTAAGCTCTAGGTTTTTCTTAGTATCTTAACACTGCCACACCAACTTGCGAACCAATAATCCTCTAGAATGCATACTAAATGGCCCAACCGTTGGACTCAACTCGGCTAGCCTGCAGCATTATAGCTCAGTACCCGGCGAGCCTACTCCACCCAGAACGTGGAGTGTGTGCCACTGACCGCTTAAATGAACTTTATCTTTGACCCACTCACATAAACCCAACCAGTTCATTACTGTTGTCGTCATATATTACCCTAACCCACAGCTGGAACCACGTCCAGACTGTAATCCCTATTTATTTCAGGTTCGTCACCTCCCGCTATCTCAGTCGCCAAACTGGATACCACAAGATGCCACTATGACTCGTACCGACGGGAACCCAATGGGGACCTTTCATATCATCTGGGACTGCAAGCAAGCCACGCGGCAGAAAATACTCCCAACTGCCTCTCGTATTAATTAGGGTTTTCCAACACAAAACCACTCTTGCTGATATCAACATTACAGCCAACACAAGTAACGGTTCAATCGCAACCTGCTAATGTACCAGTCGTCATATACATCCGTCTTATCTCGCCACTCTGAACTGATTGACCGACACATATCCTTCACCCCGCCAGACGAACTATACCCATAGAATGTAGTACATTACCAGTAATGACGGTGAATTCAACTGAGGCTCGATGCGTCAATGTACATATATATATGTATATATATTTGTCAGTGAAACAGCATAATATTGCCCAAGTCAATGAGGAGATTTTCCACTATAGTATCTGTTGCAACAGTCCAATTCCCCTCGATCTGTGTCCGGCTCGAAATTGATCCTCCATTCTTCCAGGGCCCTCCAGTTGCACTTTCACATTTCTGAATGGCACTGGTTACTGATCCCGAAATTTAACTTACCCTCATATGGACCTTTATTACTTGCACATTCACCAAAGTACAAAAATGTACATTCATAAAATTGGTTTCATGTCTCCTTGATTCATAACTCATTTCTTTTCTTGAACCCCAGTAGAACCGACATTGAGGGTTTGCATCAACTTTATAATTTGCTATTCTCTTCGCATGCATCAATTTCCCCGAGTGTACTTCCATACAATATCTTTTTCTTCATATTTGAAACTTTGCTGTTCGCAGATACCCAGTAAACCGCCGTTTTTCATGGCATGCATCATTTTCGTTGATAATGCACCTATAGCAGCACGAATGAACGACCTATTCGATATCCCCGCTGTGCGCCGCTGCCCAGCGCGAAACCGAAACCGGTTGAAAGTTGGCGCGGAAACCATTATTGGAGTGATCCATGTGAACTATCGCTGGCTATGTTTTTCTACAGCTGGCACTTTTGACTTTTATACCTGAAGATTGTGAATATTTCATTTTACTGAGAAACGCTGTACACCATGATCATGCTCCTGCGCGTGTCTCGACCATAGCCGAGAACTATACCATTATTATTATTTCCGACACCAAGCGACAGCTCTCACTGTCCTAACAGTTACTCCTAGTATACCCTTCAATCGGTCGTTGTGGTTCCCAAGTCAAGACCGAAATTCTCCCATTGCAGTTGCATTTTAAACCTTCTATCGTCCAGCTTCGTCAGCCATTGCAACCCTAGTCCGTCTTTGCCTGCTGCCCAACCTTTTTCCTCATGAGCAGCCAGTCGCCTCCGGTGAGCCTGCCCGTGCTCGGGCCTTATTTCGTGACCTGCCGTCAGTAGCAAACGTGGACTTCACGAAGTAAAACGCCAGTCACTCGTTGTTGTTCAAAACTTGTCTCTATCTTCTTTTTTTGTATATACAGAAACATTTATCCTTACGTTCAACATAGTATCCTTTGTCATCTAGGGTCCGGTACTCTGCAGACACGCCATATGGCTTGCGTACCTACACTTCACCTTTTCATTTTTGTTTTGAAGCATCTGCCCCGTCCCCTCGTCCCATCTGGCCACCTTCGCAATGAATTATTTTGTAAATTCGCTGCTAAGCATCCAACCGTCATTCATGCTGCTTTGATAGCATATTGCTTTCCTTGTGGGGCATTTTTCTCCATGCCCACTTTCAAGTTAAAAGTCTTTCTCGCCATAGCGCAGTGAAATTATCTAAAAGAAAGAACGACGGGAAAAAAATTATCTGACCCCACGGGCTCACTCCTTGTTTAGTTTTTCATACCACTGCCCACCGGCTTAGGGATCTGTCCAAATAACATTAGTGAAATACCACTAAATACGCCGCTGACATTGCTGACTGATGATTTTACGTGTGCTTTACTCTCTACCATGTCTGACTATTCATTGGTTGAAACCTCCTTCGACATGGATCCCTCGGACAATCAGCCGGTTCTTCCATGAGTTTCTTCCCATTCGTCCCAATTTTTCTTTGATGTCTCAACAAACACTCGTTTAAACCATTTTTTATATACTACATAACCTCCACACTTTAAAAACGCTTTTACTAGCAGCTTTGCATTTGGCCAACTGTTCACAATGCCCTGCTACTGAAACTGAAACAGCTTTTCACTTCTCGCGTAACCGTTCACACTTTAGTTAATTTATACACTGCCTGGTCCTACTTTACTGGTACTGAATTGTACAAACCTGAACTCTGCAATGTTTGGATACTTTACACCTTAGTTGGAGTTGTACTCCATGATCATGCACTGTGCACGTGTCTTTATCCAAGTCCAGAAATATACCGTTATTATTATTACTATGGCCTGTACGAAGAAAGCTCTGTCACTTAGAAAAACCTGTAGGTGCCGTCAATGGTGGCAGAGTTCACAAGGTTTCCCAGACCAACATTTGTTGGCGCTTCTCGTGGTGTCACTTTTGGAAAAAAAATCTGAGCTCCGCGCACAATTACGTCAATGTGTAGCACAAAATTAGCTGACGAGGTCCACCGTCGTGGAAGTTCACTGATTACTCACGTAGCAAATGGAAAAGATCGATAATTAGGCACATCACACTCGTCTGTATAGAACCATGCTCCTGACTCACTGTACGAAATGATCAACTTCTGTCTACGATTTAGGGCCCACCTGGATGCCTGGACGGTCCTGGTTCCATCACCTCCTCTGGCAGTCTATTCCAGCAGTCAACCATCCTATCGCGAAAGAAGTGAGATCTAGCTGTCAGCCTGGATCGAACTTTCTCCAGCTTCTCCTGACGACCTCTTGTTCGGGAGTCGATGGCCACATGGAATAGACCCTCCGGTCTAAGCCCAGTCTAAGGTCTTTAACTTTGTCCACTTCCCTTACTTCAAGCAGGCCTTGGTCGTGCACAAACGTCAGGCTTGCCGATGGCCGTGACGACAATTGGATTTTCCAGCGTGCAACTCAGGTCGGTTCAGTTAACTTCAGCTTTCACAGGTCAGGTAACAATGATAATACTGATAGGAAGCTTGACCACTAGTGCGCTTCATGGTAGATGTGTTTCTTGGCTTCCAAAAGCTTCTACACAAACTATAGATGTCAAGTCTTTCCAGGAACCCTGTCACTAAACCAAGTTTCGATCGCATAAGCTCATCAGTGAGGGATCTTGAGCTTCGATACTCCATTGATCTGCGATTCTTGGAACATGCCCCATTCCAGACTGTCAGGGCCAGACAGATAATAGATGGTATTCTTAGATGATTTAAAGTAGAGTAGCACCATCCTTACATACCAATCCCATGCAAGACTCCATCTGGGATACCAACCAATTATCTTCTCCGGAATGTCTAAAACGGATAGGACACGCCTTGAGAAAGTCAAGCATAAGGTAACCAGGAAGCTACTAGGATACTCTACCCCATTTGGCTATAAAGGGCGATTCACCTTACTGAAAGTTGACCCCTTATGGTTTAGACATATTAGGTTAAAGTTACGTATTCTGTATAAAATTATTCTTCTCTCTGCCTCCACTTCTACCAATTTTATACAGTTTTCCCTACTCTCACCTTACCCCCCACGCCACAGAGACTCCGGTCTGCTCAGCCCTCTGTCGAGGCTTACGATGAAACCTAATTCCCTCCTCATCAAATACTCGAGGCTCTGGAACAAGCTACCCCTGACTATTCGCAAATGTGCGTCAATAGCCTATTTTAGCTATACTCAAAGATCACAACTTACCGTTAGTCATCTGTTTTCTTTGACTCACACCGATAAATCCGAGGATCCGGCCTACGAAGAAGGCGTTGACCCGTGGAACCTCAGCTCCCGTCTCTTCTTCTGTTTTCCCATATACCTCGAAAGCGGATCCCATTACTAGGATCATAGCACCATATCCCAAAACGTCCTTCTCGTGTCTAATGACAGAAGCTGAACTGACTACGTATATATATATATATATATATATATATATATATATATATACATGCGTATATCACATATTCAGCATACAGTCCACACTGCAGCAGGATACAGTCTTTTGCCTTTTGTTACCATAATTATTTAAACGCCTGCCGGTCCTCGCGACTTTGAACAGCGCTCACGTTCACCCACTGTCTCCCAGCCCCGCTTTATCTAATTCAACAGCCGGTCTCCACAACTATGGCTCTTAGCTCCGCAACTTACCCCAGCATCAAGTAAGTCCGTGGTGTTGGATCATAGGAAAATAAGTCCCGTCGTCCACTACTCTACTTCTTGATTTTTCGACTGTTCTACTTATTATGGCTTCCACCCCCTCAGCTTTCTTGCCCAGCAGTAATCTGCTTTCCTGAGTTATCTCGCTCTGAAATCCTCTAATCCAAACATCCACCTGGCAAAAGCTGCCTGTTGGCCCCAATTTCCTAGCCCGCATTTCCCGTCATGAATGCTAGTCTGTGTCGCCATGACTTCTAGATGTGTCACCTAACTTCGGATGCCATCCCCTCTCCGTGTGTGCCATAACATGCCTCGGTGTGGCAACAAACCAGGTCATACCGGAAGTACCTCTGGTGGTCTTGGGCACGGTCAGGTCCTGTACGAGACTGATAAATATATGCGGGCTTGCGCTTTACAGCACTCTTTGTTCTACTCCGTGCGTTTGCTTAGCCCCATTTTGTATTTTTCTAGCCCATGCAAGCCAACCCCCTGATGTCAACGGCACCTGAAACATGGCTAGGTCCGGAAGTGGGGCGAAAAAGATCACCCTTAGCAGTTGCAATAAATGAATAATATGCGGAAAAATACAGTCGGACGGAAAGGATATGAAAATTTCCTACATGGGCTCAACCACCCCTCTTTTAGGAAACCAAAAAATCAAAAAAGAAGTCAAATACGATAAAGGCCTGGTGGGATCGATTTGATCTCGAAATACCACCCATATCAGGCTGTGAGGGAAATGGGCCACCCTCCATCATGGGTATATTTTCTATTGGCTCCGACCTGAACCTGCAAAAGGGAAACCCCACTCCGCCTTTGTCCACTTGACATTCTTCCTGTTCTTACGCACGAGAGTAACTGGGGTGATAGCGAACTGGACTCCCAACCCATGCTTATCCACCTCCTGCTGTAGGTTTTTACAACCCCGTACTCTCCCACGCACGCCTGATATGTACGCTGCCGTCACTTACAAAGCCACAGTGGCTCTGACTCCCTCCCCACCGTTCCAGACAATAGGTCGATACGTCAGAAGACAAACACTTCCCGTTTACCTCATTAAAATTTCCCTCAGCCTCATCACTCTGTTGCTGTATTGTGTGACTCTGTTTAAAATTTGTGAGTTTTTCAAATGTCTGATTGATGCTGTAAACTATGATCATGTTTTCATATGTGTCTCTCGACCACGGTCGAAGAATGTGCCATTATTATCATTATTATTGTTATCAACCTTCCCCCACCCTGGTGCTAAAGAAGTTCGACCCGGTTATCAAACTAGCCCTAAATTTCACCGGCGTCTTCTCGTGTAACCTTGTTTGGGATTCTGAGGCCTTTTGGAGTAGACTGTCCTGCTTAAGGCCGGAAAATTGCTTGATTATCCCAAACGTTTCCTTGAACTCTATTCACCATCCTGTCTTTTTCATCGAGAAATTATTAAGATCATAGAACCACTGTTTACACTTCTTACCCCTCTGCCCTCCAGCCATTCACGGTAGGTGTTTTTTGTAGAAAAGCGGCCATGCCCTCAGGCTGCCCCCCAAGTAAGGTCGAAGTATAGCCAAGTAGATATGTACGAGTACTTACGGCCGCCGGCAAGACAATGCTACTTGCAGCCTGCAGAGTTAACCACGAGCCTTTTATCCAGTTACGTTGCACTGGTTCGACCTTCTGAATCCTTTGGTCAGGATGACCCCGAGGTGTCTAACACTTCTGACTTCTTCCATTATGGACAGCCCTTGATCATGAGCAACAGTTAGGATTTTGTTGCCCTTGGCTACAAAAGGCTTTTTGTAACTTAAAGCGGTGAGTTTTACTTGTGTGCCCTGGTCAGGATGGTTCCTGACCATTTTCTTGCATCATTTTGTGAATATTGCACTTCCTGCGTCCCAAGCCAATGTCTGATTCAACATCCCTACATCCGGCCGATTGATTACCATTGCCGCAGTTGACTCGAAATCAATTCGTGTTCGCCGTGTATTCTTTGGTCGCTCTGATTCATCTAAACTCTCCTCAGCCCTATTCCATTGTTGCTGTGATGTGCGGATCTCTCTTTGAAATTTGTGAATTTTCCATCTCATTCAGTGATATTATAAACTATGATCATGCTTGCATGCGTGCCTCTCGAACACGGTCCAGAAATATTCAATTATTATTATTAATAATGCTGTGCACCGTTGGGCAGGAATGATCACGTTTGTCTCAAGGTCAGTCTCCGAATAAGGCAACCCAGTGTGCCCTCAAGGCTGGTTAGAAATTTCGATACTATCGACGCAGATAAGTTTTGCGATAGAGCCACGGAGCTGACGAGGGGCCCCGGTAGAGCAGGCTACCATCCGGGGATCACAGAGAGCCCTCTAAAACACGTTTGCACCTTTGAAACGGGGGAGCTGGGAGGGCAAACCCACGTGATGGAAGGCTGCAATAGCCAAGGCCATCAAAAGTAAAAATTGCAGCTGGAGTCTTCACAAAGCTTCTGGGAGTCGGCTAGCTTGGGCCCATTATACAAAGCCTAGAAAAAAGGCTGTGCGCCTTCTGCGAATTTCTAAGCGAGAATTTGGGCTCAGGTTGGCTCAACGCGTAAGATAGCTACGTGCAACCAAAAGGCTCGGCAAAGGAGGTGATAGGTCCAATATACACTAGGGCCGCAGTATCGCCACTGGCGACCAGGGCACAGCAGAGGCCCCGGAAGAATACTTTGGTGGTGTGCATAGGGTAGCTCGTGAGGTACGAGTCGATTCGGAGCTGGTGCTTCCTCCTTCGCAGTTAGGCGAGCTAAATCCCTCGGAGGGATTTGTACGCTACTGCTTACGGGAAGTAACTGTCTACAAGTAATAATAATAATAATAACTGTATATTTCGGATGCCCCCGAAGCATGCTAGGATGCATGATCAGATGATTATAGTGATACTGGAATGCGAATATACAAAAGCGTACAACACTTGTATGCAGAGTATAAAAGAAAGTGTTGCAGTGGACTAAAACGGTAGTAATGCCCGGCGAATTTGAAGGTCAGGGTCGAATTATGTCTGTTGAAGGTCTGGAGTACATGCATAAGTGGTATAGGAAATAATTACCACTGGTGGAAATTCGAACATATTCAGAGGATATGTTGTTGGTGGGCTGCAGAATATGAGAGGCAAATGGACAGAAATCTCGTCGAAACGTTCGGTGAATTATTCACTTTACGACAGGTATGTCAAGAAGCATTAACATAGAAATATATCAGTCTGCAAAGATGGTAGTATATAAAGTGGTGGCTGTATACTGGAGGAATCATATATGTGGCAAACGATTGCGTGTTTCTTGGGAGGGAGACTGCCAAAGTGCTGGAGGTAGGAAACAGCCGGAGAAATACAGGTGAGCGTGCAGCAAATTGTTAACTTTATATAGAGTTGGTATGAAATGTCAAAGTGGAAGTGGAAGAAAAATCAATATTAACTGTTTGGTTACAGGCATTATGCAGGTGTTCACTTCTGCAAGAGGGATGGTAGAGTAATCCACAGATAAGTGTACGTCAATAGATGAATGCTGTGTGGTATGCACCATGCAAAAATGACAGATCAATAAAACTGCCCAGGTATATCGCGGGAAGCGGCCGTGGATCAACGAATATAGAAATAAAATGTATCAGCCGGTGCAGATAATGGTGTGATTTAGGGGCTGGATACAGAGTCAGTTTCGGTAATGTAACACAAATGCAACATCTGGAAGATCAAAGGTTGCAATAACGGTAATCGTATAGTATGGAGTGTCACTTTTCTAATGACCAATTTGACAGGTGTAAAAGATGATGGGAGCGGAGCGGCGATGCTGCATGGAAAGTGTATCGGAGACGTTCAATCATCGAGGGAACGTGGTGATCTGCACAACCCGAACACTTGATGCAAAGGCATTGCGGATGCGATCGGATGGACCGATGAGGAGTGCAGGTAGTTACTAATTACTTCGCTGCCCACTGGAGGACTACCGGAAGATATGTCAGTGCCGGAATATTTTTTGGTGACCGATGAGGCAATGAACATTGACAATAAACGTGCCCGTGATTGAACTGTATTAGCGGGTTTCAAGACGGAAGAGGCATAGTGACATATGGAATTAAAATGAGTTGGATGAATGCAGTGAGATCGAGTAGTCCAGGTCCAAGTAATCCGATGGTGAGAATCTTGGGGAAAGCGATACTGAGACGGGCGAAAATGGATTCGTGTGTAAATCTCCGTTGTTCTGTCCAGCGAGAGAGGCTCCAAGTTATTCCTGGGATGGAGAAGGTGTCAATCGTTCTTAGGGGGTAGGTTCTGAAAACAAAACGGAGAAGGCTGCATTCTGGCAATTCTACCAGCTGTGGGTTAGGGGGAAAGACAGAACACCAAAATCATGCCAGTAACAGAAATTGGTGGTCTCGACATTGAGGTCTGGTTTTTTGGATTAAACCACATACGGAAAGCGAAGAAGACCAGCACTAGCGACTATTTATCGTGAGGCTTAGTGAGAATTACCAACGAGACAAACAGGCAAGAATGGGCGACACATGGGGCAAATACGTATGTGTATTTCAATGAACGGCTTATGGAAGACCACATGGATTGTGGTGGTTCGTTATTCAGAACGAGGCCTGGAATCTCGTTTGCTGAAATGCGGTATCAACGAGTAAATGGTTGACGCGTGAATGAGACTGGTACCTTGAGGACACAATATTATATACGCTACTATGTATTTTCTAGTATTAGCGATGCTCACATACATGGCGGAGCTGTTTAAAAGAGGACCTTACCGGCTTAGGCAAAATCCGACAGCACGAAACAACGAGGGCCGAGACGAAAGCACGGGTCCGCCTGTCGATCGTCACACAGCTTTGAGCAGCAATAACAGTAATTGAATATTTCTGGACCGTGTTCGAGAGGCACGCATGCAAGCATGATCATAGTTTATAATATCACTGAATGAGATGGAAAATTCACAAATTTCAAAGAGAGATCCGCACATCACAGCAACAATGGAATAGGGCTGAGGAGAGTTTAGATGAATCAGAGCGACCAAAGAATACACGGCGAACACGAATTGATTTCGAGTCAACTGCGGCAATGGTAATCAATCGGCCGGATGTAGGGATGTTGAATCAGACATTGGCTTGGGACGCAGGAAGTGCAATATTCACAAAATGATGCAAGAAAATGGTCAGTAATGCATGCTCATGTTCACTTAAAAAGGTAATTGGTGTTGAGGCAAAGGACCCAAAGAAGAACTTCTTGAATCTCAGCAGAGGAATACTAATCTTCATAGATTTATGGATATGAAAAGAAGTAGTACTCCTTGAAAACCTGAGACGAATTCTATGAAAAGTAATGTGTGTTATCTAGTGTCGGCAGTTTGCCGCTGGTAGAAGGTGGATGAGGTTTCGGGAATAAATACTCAGCAGTCGGAATATCGTGTCCACGAGGAACAAAATAAGGCAAGATAATGGTGGAAACCTCTACAATAAGCCAGGTTATGCTGGCAAATTACGAATACGTTAATCTGTTAAGTTTCCTGTTGCTTTTCTGTGTCCGTGTTGGGCTTTTTGGGCAAGGGCTGGCTGCAGTTTGTGGTCATCGTTTCATCGTGGGAAGGTGGAAGTCAATACGAATCTAGGCTGATCACTATATAATTAGGAGTCATTGCGCGGTGGTTTAAATGGCTTCGATATCGGAGGGTCTTGTAGTGCGAATTCCTCAGCAAGCCTACGAGGGCAGTGCAGCAATACGAGGACTTCTTATGGGTGAAATCCGGTAGCTAGATCGTACTCGCGGCAGCCGCCCTTGGGTGCGGTTGTAGACGGACCGAGAAAAATATAAGCTGACTGGGGGACATATTACACCCAGGCAACGTGATGACCGGGTGGTTATGAAATTGAAAGAGGGAGGATAGCAGTCTGGGAGATGTTCCAGCTAAGGGTTAGCGTAAGCAAATTACTGATAGGAGTAAGGAGGTTGGAAATGAGGCAAAATGGTCTTAGTGAAATAAGGAGTCGTTGGTGCTGTAATTCGGTGTTCGTGAGGGTTAGCTGCGCTTGCACCACTAGGAAAATTTATTGATTACCAATTTGACCGTTCACCGGGAAGTCTTATCTCTCGGGGTTTCCAAGCCGTGGAGGCGCATTTGGACTATAGGGTCTGAGAGCTACGCGAGGAAGCAGCTGGGCAACACGAAGAACCTTAATGGCAAGTTTGCATAATTAGTCTAGGACCCAAGCAGCACTGCCCAAATTTGCCAAATTGGGCTAGGGTTGGGCAAAAGTTGGGCTAGCCCATTGCAACTTTGCACAATTCCATTGAAGTGCTTTGGGCAGAGCTGCCAGTGCCCGATTGGGCTAGGTTGGGCATGCCCAACGCATCAAAAAATCGGAGAAAATGGCTATTTACTTTTTGCCAATAGATCCAATTTTGCTCAATCGTCTGATATATTACTGAAGTGTTCTCCTTCCTTTCGAGCTTAACCACTAGATAACCTCTACTTATGAGCAAAATAGCCATGTTATTAAAAAGTAGATAAATTTAATGAAAAAAATGTGGGATTTACTTACAAAATAGCCACTGATCGCTTTTTCATCAGTCTATCCTACGCGAGGATGTTCCATGCTCTTCTTCGTGCTGTTCACGGGATCTGGGAAATTAGGGCATGGAAATGCTGATATTAGTGACGTCATTAGAAAATGAAGTGAAAGACCTGCATTGTGAGTTTTAAGTCTCAGACATTTAAAGAAAAATAGTTTCGCACTAGATTTCATATAAATACCGGGTATGCATACTTGGTGAGCGGCAAAAGCCGCGAAACCGGTGGTGTGCTTCCGGGAAAACTTTACCCACACGTTTACACACCACTTACTATCAGTGTATATTTGTGTATATATGAATATATATATGTACTCATATATATATATATATATATATATATATATATATATATATTCAGAGATACTAACCGACCCTGAACAAAATTTCCAATCAATAAACAGCTTAAATGCCACGGCAAAACCGGTAATAAATTCCATTTCAAAGTAAGCGTATAAATCGATGTTGCCTGTGGCAGCTAAAATTTCTAACGAAGCAGTCTGTAGGGACTAAAATTGTTATGCGACACCAAAAAAAGGAGAATAGCGCACCGTCTTAGCCGTCTTCCTTCGCTTCTATCCCGAGCTCTGATGAACCAGCGCTTTACATACCTGTCAATTACAGGCTTTGGCTTGTTGGAGAGCCGCTCCATTAACTTTACAGCATCTGATGTTTTGTATGACAGTAGGTTTGAACAACCTACCCCTAACGGCAGCGATCAACTTATGGTCTTTAACGACCCTTCTTTGAGGGATTCCCAGTCATCAACAGTTAAGGGCAACGTCTTCTCGATGGATGCGAACAGCATGCTACGCACAGTTTCGGCCAAGTAATTGTCGGCAAACCGCTTGAGCTTTGCCGCGTGAAAGTTTTTCCAAGATGTATATATATAATGCACAGAAAGAACAGCAGAGGAAACAACAATTTTATCAAATGGTAAAGTGGAAGTGCACTTGTGGGGAGGGTTGACCGATGCGTAAACATCTACAGGAGACAGTCTGAATGGGAGCGGTATGATTATCGGACTGCAATCCATCTACCGAAAAAATGAATAAATTTTTTGAGTGAAAAGAAGTGTCCGACGATATCAAAATGCATGAAACGAACTTCGTCGTTCAAAATATTGACTACGGTTGCCCGTTTATTGGCTATCTTAATGATATTATTGGGACATACATTAGAAAAAATTATTCCACTGACTACACGCGAACAAGGAGTTTTGGAAAAAAGAAGTATGGGCAAGAGCGCGTCATTTAGGACCAATGTTCTTTCTAGATGAGCATGAACAGTGTTCCCCTCATGCAAGCGCTTGTACAATTGCTCCGCTGGTCTAGCCGCTCCTTTTATCAAACATTTCGACTTTCCCAAATGAGATTCATAAGGGAAGCATGAAAAGCTGTCCAAAGCTCCATGTCTTCTCACATCCTCCGCTAGATGAATCAGACAAAAAACATTGTGCACAAAAGACTTAGAGTCATACAAATTTGCCATCTTCTGCAAACTGTAGAGCGCAAAGTCTAATAAATGTAGGTACAAAAATGTTTGCGAAAAGAGATATACAGAAACAAATGAAAGGAAAAAATTGTCATAAAAGTCATGGGGTAGTAAACTGAGTAAACACATGGAACCAAGTTAAGGGAGGAACTGGAGAAACTCCGTCGCCTTACAGCCCTCGATATCACGCATGTGACGGTATTTACGTTGGGAGTCACGAGTACGAAACCTATAGGTTCGCAGAATTCGGTCGCAAAGTTCATCCGCACCCGATCTACTCAGACGGCAACGTGATAAATGACCGCCTTTCAGCCAGGAGGTAAGTAGTTTCTGTGTTATCCCTGGGCATATCAAATTCATATAACCCAACGGGAATGTGATCAAAACATCGATGGATAGGGCTGCGAACGGAGTGGTGCCTATGCAGTGACTGCGATACTTCCTGGTGCGAAACGTTTCATCCGTACTTGCGGTAGCCTCGACGACGGGAAACGTCATCCTCCCATCAACGTGCAGGCCACTTTGTTTGCTCTTATCACGGCCGGAATAACCATCAGGGCTTTTGACTTGATGAATCAAGGCCCTGGCTAGAGTATCACAAATAACTGCATTCAAACAACATCGTATGGAAGAATTATGATAGCTTAGGCGGTTTTATGGCAAATGGCCAAGTTCTTTCACTGTGTGGCGCAAATAATCATGTGCTGGATGTGGTTTTTTTAACACCACAGTAAAATCCAACAACCATGATCTGCGGACATAATGGATGATTTGTCCTTGCCAAAATTGGCCACATCTGGAGGGAAGATGCCCGAAACAACAGCCCATATTCAGGCGTAGATCGATAGAATTTGGAAAACGACTCATGCTGCTTAGGCACATATTCCTTCCGTCTGTCAGTCCGGTGTGATTGTTTATTCCACCGTCTAACTGAATTTTCTGGCAAGAACTTGGTGTACGAGAAATAGTCCGTGGATCACGTAGGAGACCCGGCACAAACTTAACCACACATGAAATTACATCTCTCCGCTGTTTCATGCTTAGGTTTGCGGTGGCGAATAGACCAGCTAGTGACTGTTGCACCATGCCCGTCTTTAGGTTTATGGATATATTCCTCCCCAGCTGTACATATTCCGTCGCTTCAAAATAACGCAGTATAGAAATGATACCATCTTACCCGATGGAACAATTCCCACGGGAGTGAACACAATGGGAAGTGCATCACCACATATCAAATCCTCGGGCACTCCTTCTGTTTGTACCTGCGGCGTTCGTAGCTCAGCTTCAAGAAACGCACTGAAAGAGCTAGCTGTTACTGCTGTTCAATAACCCAAATAAATAAATCCATCACAAGAACATACTCCGGATTCTTTCTCTGGGACACGAAGTTCCGTGCTCCCAAAAACTGGCATCGCAACATATGGGACACTGCATGGAGCCCAGTTCCCTCTTTATCCCCATATACCTGTGCCACTTGCTCTCCTTGGGCATAACAAAATAATTCCTGTGGGACTGAAGAACGACAAAGAGAATGGATTTCAACAGGCAACCATTTTATTATTGAGGTTTGTTTTCCAAGAAATACTGGTTACCTCAACACTGACAACGTCGGAAAAAACTTCTACTTCTATAGGGAGTACAGGAAGTTTCAAGCAGTCAGTACCTACGATACAAGAACTAGTCGGCGAAACAGTACCAGTACAGACTAAAAGGCACTTATTCATGACACTTAGACAACTATAATACCAACCGTAACTACCCCCGCTGAAAACACTCACCTTCCGACAAACAATGATTGAAACCAATAAGGGCCACCCGGCCACGAGGGCACGCAGTAAAACAAAATGTGTGCAAAGTGTCGCAAAATGTTTTGTTACCTTTTTGTACAAAATTTATATACATAACTGGCTCCGTGCCATTCAGGAAGATCTAAGCCTTTTACATCGAGAAGTGTCGTATTCTTGGGCCACCCCAAAGCTCCGTTGGGCAGTGCCCAACAGGTTGGTCAATGTACTACTTGAGGGGACATGAAAAATCCCGCAGTGGTATTTTACAGGTCACGAGGAAGCCGCTGGGGCACACTAAGAACCCAAATGGCAAGTTTGTGTGATAGATCCAGAGGATATATGACAAATCCTATCGTGGGGTAACTACAGGTCTAATACTGCAGGTAGCTCTTAGCTTAGGCAGTAAACTGGAGAGTGGGCTGGATTCTAAGACAAAAGGAACGCCGCTTTCTTACAAAAAGGAGGAAAAATAGATAAGTGGGCGAAAAATACGGGCGATTTACTCTACGTCCCTAAATGTATTTTTATATATGCAATAACGTCTACATGTATATAATTAGCGCTTTGTTGAGCAGTGTCTGTCGTCTGATGTATCGACTTGTTGTCCAGAGCCACGGTGGCTTTGTAATCGGGGACAACACACATGCCAAGCGTGCATGGGAGGGTAAGAGGTGGTTGAAAATTAGAGCGTGAGTAGGGTAAGCATATTTGGACAGACCAGTTCAGTATCACCCCAGTCAGTCTCGCGCGTAGGAATCAAAAGTAAGTCAAGCAGACAAGGGCGGTGTGGGGTTTCCCTTTTACAGGGTCAGGTCTGTGCTGATGGGAGACACCCATGCTTGAAGGTTGCCCATTTCCTTCACAGCCCGATTTTAGTGGTATTTAGAGATCAAATAGATCCCAATGGGTATTTTTCTACCCTCCCTTTTTAGCTTTTTTCTAACAAAAGGGTGGGTGGGCCCATATACGAACCTTCCATAGCCCCTTCGTCCGACCGTAATTTTCCGCGTATATGTCATTTTTCGCGACTGCTGGGGGTGGTCTGTTTTCCCCTCGTCCAGACGCGGCTATAGTGAAGGTGCCGTTGACATCAGGGGTTTCGCTTGCATGGGCTGAGGAAATACAGAGTGGGGCTAAGCAAACACACAGTGTATGACAACGAATGTTGTAATGCACGTGCCTACATGTATGTATCAGTCTCGTACAGCGGCAGACCGTGCCAAAGATTGCCAGAGGCCGTTCGGGTGTGGTTGGGGTAGGCTGCGTCAAAAGATATTATTGCACACACGGAGGGAGGAAAGCAGTCTAAGTCAGTTGGTGAATTTAGAAATCTTGGCGACACAGACTAGCTTTCATGTAGGGAAATATAAAAGGAGGAAATCGGGGCCAACCGGTAGCTACTGGAAAGTGGACGTACGGGATAGGAGATTTTTCGACCGGGTTGATTAGAGAAAGCAAATTACGGCTGCGCATCGGAGCTGAGGGGAGAGGAAGCCAGGATAAATAAGAGGATCAACAAATCAAGAAGTAAAGTATTGAGCAATGGAACTTAGTGTCTTTGGATCAAGCACCACTGAACCATTTGATGATAGGGGAAAATACCAGTGGCTAAAAACCTTGAGCTAGAGTAAAGTTGTTCTGTGTGACTGCCCTTGTTCTATACAGCGAGGAAGGCAGTAACTGTCTAGACATCGTTTTGAAGACCGACTTGTGAGTTAGATAAGGCAGGGTCGTATGGTGTTTAGGCGATAGTAGGTGAACGTGGGTGATTGGCGAGAACCGGCAGGCATCTAACTAGTTATAGTTATTAACGGCAAAATCTGCATCCTGCTGCAATGTGGGTTGTGTGCGGCATATGCAAAGAAGTGATAATAAATGGTAAGCCTAGCGTCTGTCGTTAGGAAGGAAATGGTAGGTTTGGAATATGGTGCTATGATCCTAGTAGAGAAACTCGTTTTCGAAGGCCAGCTCGACGGATAGCATAGTGGGAGGGGAGACGGAAGCTAGGGTTCTGAATTTCGACGCCTCCTTCATAGGCCCAATCCTCAGATGTGCTGGATTTGGTCAAAGATAACAGATGACTGACGGTAAGTTGTGATTTTGGGGCCTGGCTAAACTGGGTTATTGACGCACATTTGCGAATAGTCGGGGGTAGCTTATTCCAAAGCTTTGAATATATTATGAGAAGTTGGATCTTATTGTCAGCCTGGACTGCGAGGTGGTCAGACTGAAGTTTCTGTGGCACAGAGAGTGAGGTAGGGGTGAGGAGAACTGTACAGAGTTGGTAGAAGTGAAGGCAGAGCAATGAATAAGTCTATATAGAAAACGGAAGTTAAGCCTTACATGTCTAAGCCATACAAGGCCAAGTTTTAGTAGGGCGCAACGCTCTTTGTAGCTCGGTGGAGAAGAGTATCCTATTAGCTTTTTGGTAAACATAAGCCTTACTGCCCCAAGGCGTATCCTATCCGATTTTGACATTCCGGAGAAGATTATGGGGCAGTATTCGAGGTGGGGTCTAGCATGGGATTGGTACTTAAGGAGAATGCTAAGTTTCATTTTAAATGATCTGTGAACCAGGCATACTGTCTGTCTGGCCCTGACAATCTGTAATGAGAAGTGTTCCGAAAACTGCAAATTTTTATTGTATCGAAGCCAAAGATCCCTCACTAATGAGCCTAGGGCGTTGGGCACTTGGTTCAGCGACAGGGTTCCGGGGTAGACTTGACATCTATAGGTTGTGTAGAGGCTTTCAGATGCCAAGAAGCACATCTGCCATAAAGTGCACCATTGATCAAGTTTCGTAAGTCCATTATCTATTTCAGAGAGCACTGTGCTCAAATCTTGGTAACAGAACCCATAAACGATTTTGATTTCGTCGGCCAAGAGAAAAGGAGTGCAGTGCTGCACAACCGAAAAAATTTCGTCAATATAGAGTAGGATAAATAGTGGACCAAGCACACTTCCTTGTATAACTCCACCAGTGACAGGCACCGGTTGCGATAGATGCCATTAGGATATACAACCTGGGTTCGGTCCGACGGGTAGGAAGTGATCCATGATAAAAGTGGGTGATGGATACCGTAGGCTCGGAGTTTTAACAACCGGGAGTGAAGAACTCGGTCAGATACCTTGGTCACATCGAGGTGGATGATAATCACAGATTTGCCGTCGTCAGCTGCAATGCCAGTAGGCTGAAGAAATCAAACTGGCATATGGTACTAGAATGTTATTTAAGGGGGCCATGTTGACCGCTGTGAATGAGGTTATGGGAAAGGAGGAAATCGAACGCCCGCTGTTTAATCAAAGGCTCCATTATTCTGGCAGCTAAAGGGGTATGGTTAATAGGACGATAGTTTGAAGGGTCATGCACCGGACCATTTTTGTGGATGGGAATAATGGTTGAAGTTTTCCAATGGGATGGAAAAATGCCATGTTTGAGGGAAAGGTTACAGAGATTCGTAAAAATAGCAGCGACCTCAGTTCCACCAATATTAAAGAGTGCTGGGGGGATGCCATCATAGCCAAGGCGGGAGGAGGGTCAAATAGGTAGCAGTAGGTGGGCCGTATCGTTCAAACTGGATTCAACGCCAGAGGAAACGTGTTCGGTGATGAGGGGTACGGGTGGCGGATTTGAAGTGGCGTCAGTAATCATGGATTCTGAAAAGAATGTGTTGAGCGCCTCAGCGATTTCGGCTGCAGGTTTGATCTGCTTGTTGTTTCCCAAAATTAAATAGGGTATCCCCGAAGACCTTCTCTGATTTCTGCTCTTAAACAGTCGGAATAATCGGTAAGATCTGCCGAAGGAACTCAAGGTCGAAAGCTCCTGCTTTCACAGCAGTTCATTATTCCAAAGACTGATGGTTACAGAGAGTGTGGGTTGCAACAATATGGAGAAGTCTCTGGTTTTATTGTGGATCTTCTGCTGTTTTGCATGTTTGTTATGGGCTTAAGAGCGGTTGGTCCCGGTGGTGGTGATTTCTGACAAACAACTGTGTAGCTTATAGTAGAATACTTCACTGGCTAGCTGAGGGTCGTGCTGCAGGAAGTAGCCATCCCAGTCGAGGGATCAAAGCATGGGCTTTAGGTTTATCCAGTTTTTCATGTGTAGGGGTTGTTAAGGTGAGCTACATATGGGGTCTATGGGTCCGGCCGTGAATCTGCAAGATACCATTCTATGGTCACTGTCTAGGAAGAGATTGAGGGTGGTAGTTATCACATCCGATAGGCCAGTGGTCAGGTCAAGTGTGCTGATTCCTCTGTTTGGTGTCATTACGTGCTGGACTCAGCGCCGTGCGCGTATGGTTGAAACGAAGTTCGTGAAGTATTGAGGTGATGACATGGTGTCCCAGCAGATGTTAGGTGTATTGAAATCGCCAGCAATGAATTTTGACGAGAAGCGTAATGGTCCAAAGTGGTCAAAAGCCTTGACTACTTGGGCGAGGTCCGTGATGTTTGAATTAGGTGGCCGATAAAAACAGCCAATATGTAGTGGAGAGTTGGCCAGAAGAACCGCTACCTGGATTGCATCCAGTGTTGGATCAGAGAGAAGAATGGTAGGCAAGCTATTGTTGAAGTGGATCAGACAGCCTCGTCCACGACGGCGACGATTTTTCATGAAGGTTTGATAACCAGCAATAGAAATTCGGTCTGATGGGACAGAGTCATTCAGCCGGGTTTTGGTTATGACAATGATGTCGAAGTCGGGTGACAGTACCATATTATGGAGAGTATGGGTTTCATTCAGTAATGAGCGAGCCTTAATGAGGAGCAAGGCAAGTGCAGCTGTATCGTCGTGGCGTGGAGTAGGAACAACCATCAGCGGGTGTTGGTGGTTAACACTACCAAGATGGTAAACGTCATTAGGTAGAAACCTAAAGTCAGGGTTGTCAGGCATCGAGGAGATGGAGTCTAAACAAGAATTAGAAGTTGGAAGCCTGCAGTGTGAAGAAGGGGTTGTTGGTAAGCAGGTGAGGCTGGGTTGGGGGAGGATGCTGTCAAGAAAAGTCGGTCGTTTGCGGAGGTGGGATTTCCGGGGTGGTTGAAGTAACCAGGTGGGGGGTTGGATGCTGAGGTAATGGGTAAGGGCAAGTGAGATGGTAGAAAGTAGTGGTGACTGGGTTCAACGGGATACGCAGTGGGCGGGTAGTTATCGCTCGACCAGGACCGACGAAATAACTGTGGTTGGTTGAGCTGGCCCATACTGTATTCAGGAGACAGCGTGAGGCCTGACAATTGAGGCCGCTGATAATAAATCAAAAAGGGGTTATTTCTTTTATCACTAGAGGAGAGGAAAATTGGTCACAGAGGTTTGGCGGGAGGTGTTGGCGCTCAACCGGGTGTTTGGAAAACTGTTTCGGCACGCTTAGAGAATATGGTACGTTTGGTCTCGATGCATAATGATGCGTTACTTGGTGGCCGCTTTCGCCTGTATTGTGAAGTGGAGTTGGGAGGACCTTGTCGATTAGTCGAAGTACTACGCTCATACAGCCAGGCGAGGTTGGCTGATTTAGGGTGATGCGGGGTTGCGTCCTGCTCGCCAACAAGCTTGGAGTATTTGGGGCGTGCGTGGGGTGCTTGGTGGGGGTTCTAAGTGGGGCTCTGAGAAGACCTACGTGGAGGATTACGGGAGTAGCCGGAGAATATAAAGCAGTGGGGGGCACAGGATTCTGTCGGTTGATGGGTCTATTGGCTATATATAAGATCACGGGCTTTATAAGCGATCTGTGTCCGCAAACG
Source organism: Fasciola hepatica (assembly GCA_948099385.1). NCBI lineage: Eukaryota > Metazoa > Platyhelminthes > Trematoda > Plagiorchiida > Fasciolidae > Fasciola > Fasciola hepatica. The sequence continues at coordinate 2,603,512 of CANUEZ040000033.1, read as the reverse complement.
GTGGAACATGAGTTAGAGCAGAGCAAGCTGTTGGCAACAGACTTCCCCGGATTCTTCTTCGGTGTTGAGACAGTGGGGTGTAGATTGAAATAAGAAACAGCAGGCCTGGATGCACGGGACTTTGGTTGCCCTGGGCTAATGGTGGGTTTGGCATGAATATCGTTGCCGTTTGTAGGAGCGGAGGTTGATGGTAGAGGTCAGGGCCGTTCACTAAGAGGATTTGCTGGAGATGGGGTGGTGGTCAGGTCATGGCCAACTAGGGTAGTGCAGGCAACTACGGGCTTTTGTTTTGCGGGGAGGCCCTACGGGCGGCAAGACGACGCGGCGACTGGTATTCCAGCCACAGGTTGCGTTGGTGAAGCTAAGGTTCTTTTTAGTGATCGAAAAACCTCTCTTTGGAGGGGAGTTTTATCCGGCAATATTCTGATTCTTTTGAATGGGGTGGCGCTAGCAATGATTTGCCGACTGGCTGTGAATTCCCTAGCTGTTACTTCGTCAGTGAATTGGAACTTCAAAGGACAGTCTTTGCGTTGTGATTGTTTGCGCAGCCGAGTGCAAAAGCACCTGTAGTGTGCCATGTTGCAGGCCTTCAGTATGGCGAGTTTGGTTGACTGCAAAGGCAGTCGGTCAGGGAAGTGAAAAACTATCGCGTTTTTGGCGTTGGCTATACACCTATGAACTTCGGTCGCAATTGCGTCCAGGAGATGGCCTGCCATGGCCAGGCTTCGGCTATTAGCTATAAGGGCGGGTTCTAGTATTCTAGATAAAGGGGGTATCTTTAAAAGAATATCATCGATGGACTGGATTTGGTTACGCAGGTCCGCCACTCTTTGATCTACTTGATTAATCTTCCTGTTGACTGCTTCATAAACATCATCGAGGGCTACCGAGCATGGATTGAGTGAAGATTGAAGTTGAGTTCTCCTGGTTTTTCTGGGCCAGACAGTACGACTTGCCTGATTCGCACCCGGGACTTTGGCATGTTTACGGAGGACCTTTGGAGCTTCCATAGGTAGTTCAGAAGATAATATGAAGAAGGCGGAAAGATTGTGGGTCAGTCAGTTGAACCTCTCGAGAGTGTAAAGCTGCGTAGAAAATTTCGGGCATTTCTTCTGAGCCTTTCTAGCTAAATCACAGACGGTTATAAACTTTATAAACGTAAAAACCAAACAACCTAGGGAAAATAGAGGCTCGGTGTGACCCAGTAGGTCACATTCACTTGGTTGGGGTTGGAATACATCACTTAGAAGATTTTATTTTGCTAGATCAGGCAAGAATGGCACGCATCTAGACCTATGCCGGGCGTCTTCCATAACTTGCTGGTGCAACTCATTGGCATGGTGCCACTCTAAGTAGGTCTCCTCTTGGGACCGCGGTTTGCAGACTTCATACGTCCGGTCAATGTGCTGACGGTTAAAGTCACCCACCGCAGGCCACTTACAACATTTTCCGCGGCCTTCCAGTTTCTGCGCCAACCAACACCCCTATATCCCACTTCCATTTCACACTCCCACTCCAGGTTACAGCCCGTTAACTTACTAACAATAATAATAATGATAATGGTATATTTCTCGGCCATGGTCGAGATGCACGCGCTAGCGCATGATCATGGTGTGACACGTTACTCGATAAGGTTGAATATTCACAAATTCAAAGTATGAAAGTCGAGAGTATCAGCGATAGATAGACATAGCCAGAAACAGTTTGAATGGATCACTTTACTGATGGTTAGCGCGGCAGTTTCAAACCGGTTTCGATTCCGGGTTGGGAGGTGGAGATATCGAAAAACCGTTGGCGCAGTGTCAAGGACGCATTATGAATGAGAATGATGCAAGCTGGGAAACGGAGGCCTGCTAAGGTTCTACAGATGGAGTAAATTTTGAACAAGAAGAAAGAAAGAAAAAAAACTGTAAAGAAGTGTTCTCGGGAAAATCGGTGCATGCGGAGAGGATAGCGATCCATGAAGATGATGCAGACCCTGAATGTCGGATTTACCGGAGTTCAATAAATGGAATGAGTTTCGAAACGGTGCCGAGACCAATTTCGTGAAAGTGAACACTGGCGGATGTGGGAGAAACAACAGTCCATAAAAAGGTGAGTTTAGATTCAGGATCAGTAACATGTAACATTCGGAAATGAGAAAACGCAACTGGAAGATCCTCGAGGAGTGGAGAGTCAATTTCCAACCGGCTACGGTTGGGAGGAAAGGTGGACTGTGGTAACGGATAATGAAGTGTGAAACCTCCGCATGGACTTGAGCGTTAATATGCTGTTTCACCAACAAATATACATATACATATGTTGATGCATTTGCCTTCAGTGATATTCAGCGTCGTTTCTGGTAACGTACAGCACCATATGGGTATGTTTCGTCTAGCAGGGCAAAGCATGTGTCGGTCAATCGGCTGAGTGTGGTGGTATATTAGCAAGATGCGCATGAACTGGAATGTGTTGGTTGCTTTAGAAAAAGCTGAATGATCTGATAAGCAATTGGAAGTATTTCCTGTCGGGTCGCTTGATTTCGGTCCCAGTTGCTATGGTCGGTTCTATTGAGTCTCTGTCCGTTCGAGTCAAAGTGGCGTCCTTGGTTATTCGGTTTGGTGACTGCGATAGTGGGAGACAACAGACCTGAAATAAAAGGGGGGTTGCAGTCTGGACGTGGTTCCAGCTGTGGGTTATGATGATATATGAAGACAATAGATAATGGACTGGTTACGTCTGTGTGAGTGAAGCATGGATAAAGTTTCATTTGAGCAGTCAATGGCACCTACTCCACATTCTAAGCAAAAATAGGCTCGCGGAGGATTTGTGCTATACTGCTTCAGGCTAACGGAGTTGCGTACACTAGTTTGGTAACGGTGTATGCATCCCAAATGATTTATGATTTTTCACGTTGGCATGGCATCGCTCGGATGCTAATGAAAGACCTAGGGTCTCACGGTTTAGAGCAGTTAGAAATGATAACCCTCAGTACCGTTTGCTTACACAGAAAGCGGTTTGGCAACAATGCGATAAGATAGGTTTGAAATAACAGACTGTGAGCGAATGTGACTGGCAGACTGGTTGGGTTTATATGAACGGTCAGTGGCCCATTTCATATTTTGGTCTGGGTTTAAATTCGAGAGTTTAAATAGCGTAGGGTTGATAAGCACTACATCGGGCTTGCAATATAGCGTAAACCGGGTGGGCTGCTGCGTCTGCATTTCAAGGGATTAATTGTTTGCAAGCAATTAGAAGTTCTGAAGAGCAATTAAGGAAGAATGCAGAAAGAATCGCTAGGGCATCAGTGGTGATGCACTATAAAAAATTGTTATCATGCACAGGAACGTGGACGTATGTTGCAATGGCGTTTGTCATCGGGCGAGAAATGAAAGTTCTGGTGCAATAATCCTAGTAATCAAACCCATTTTCGTAGGCCACCTCTTCGGTGACGGTCTGGCCGGTAAGAAGGATCACATTGGGAACAGTCAAGAAGTGATTCAGCGAGCCTCTGAACTGGGAAGTTGAGAGACTCTCGCGGATGTTTAGCGGGAGTTTATTCCATAACTTTGAGTATTTTATAAGGAAGGGGGGCACCTGTGTTACCATCCGCATTAAGGCAGGTGCCAAGATACTTGATACTACTACACTTCCTTTTTCTTTCTTGCTTACCAGCTACTTAGCCCTCCCTCCTCATATTTCTATGTCCCAGCCACCAGTGTCTACCAGCGGCAAAGCACTCGATAGTGATCTTTCACTAAGTAGGGTCACAAACCGCCGATATCCTTCCAATCTGACGAACCTAATCAGTACTAGCCATACCCAGCCTAGCTTAACGACCAAGCTGACTCCCTCGCCGGATATGTTTACTCAGTTTATTTCACCATACATGGTGTGCCATATTCCCCCATCCACATTACCGACCACTCCGTCTCGAGGAATACTAATAGCGTCATCCGGTCCTCCTTCAGCAAAAGTAATGCTGGAATCCTATAAAGGTCTTGAAGTTAATCTTGACTCTACTAAACGGTTCTCATGGTTTTTGCTGAATGCACGCTCAATAGTGAATAAGATTCGAATGCTGCGTATATTACTGCTCACATCTGATTACGGCCTTATTTAAATTACCGAAACCTTTTTGACAAACAACACTCTAAACGGGGATATCGCTATCACCGAGTATCAAGCCTTCAGGAAAAACAGACTCACTCAGCGAGGGGGGGCTGTTTTATATACGTAAGGCAAAACATGCGAGCGAAAATATTTCAGCACCCCATACTGGATAACTTGCCGGATTCAGTTTGGCTACAGGTCGTTACAGGATGTTCTGACTTTATCGCTAGTTGCATCTACCGCCCCCCGAACACTAGTCAAGACGACTTTCCTCCTATAATAGAAGCGTTAAACGTCGTTGCGGACACACCCGGCACAAAACTGGTGGCCGGAGACATTGAAGCACCAGGCAGCCGGTGGTCCACTTTGAAAGCCCCACATCACCTGCTACACTCATTGACCAGCATTTGTTTAGGAGGATGGACTCAGCATGTGATGTGCCCAACTAGGGGCAGTAGCATTCCTGACCTCATTTTTACGGTAGGATTATGTCGAGTACACACATCGGTCGTGAACAGCACCCCAGGTTGTGACCACTTGCCGGTAGGATGTGAGTTTCCAGTGCCAACACGAACCGTCTACAAACCAACCGCAAAAAGACCGTTCCACCAAGCTAGCTGGGACCAATTACCATCACTCATTCGCCCGCAGAACTAGGACACTTTTTTATCTGATGACTTGCATACCGTGGAGGATCATCTTTACTCTGCACTAAATGCATGTCTTGACGTAATCACCCCAACCCAAGGACTACCTGGACGAGAAAAACCCACGGTGTTTGTCTATTAAAACAGATTTCCATGCTACAACGCAAATTCCTTAGGCAGAGAAACTTTCCGTTGTTCTTAAAAATGAACCGTTTAACTCATTCAATAAAATTTATTGAAATATCCTTCAATAAAAAACAGAAACTAAGGGCGCTGAGTCACCCCAAGAGGACCAAAGCTTTATCCAAGATGATGAAGTTGAGAAACAGTCAGTGCAGCTCTTCTATCTCATCCATTATATATAACGACAGTTATATAGCAAACTCCCAAGAGATCTCCGAGGCATTCAGCGCCTGTTTTGCTTCCCTTCTAACGACCAACGACTCCCCTTGCCTATATCACATTGAGCCGCAGACATCTGCACAGTTCTCAGCAATAGCATTTCACCCAAACGACCCAACAGTACAGCTAACCAAGATTAGGCGGTCATACAACCCCGGGCCAGATGCCGGCCACTTTTAGTCTAGGTGGAACTGATATCCCATTCTTGTTGTCAAAGGTTTTTAACTTACCAGTGAACAGTAGCGTTTTCCCCTCCCATTGGAAAACTTTAGTTAATATCCCAACTCCTAAGAAAGGTTCGCGACAGGACCTAACCAGCTATCGACCAGTAAACCACGCCCCTATAATTTCCCGAATTATGGAGGGACTAATTAAAAATAAGCTGACAAGTCATCCACTGAACAATCACCTAGTTAACTCTGGACAGCACGGTTTTCTTCAAAAAAGATCGTGCCTCAGCTGTGTGAGTGGTTTCTTTAACTTAATATCTACGGCCACAAACGGTGGTGAATCAGTGACCGTAATCCTCCTTGACGTGATTCAGGCTTTTGATCGAGTACCCCATAATAGGCTAATGGCGAAGATGAAAACCTGCGGAATTATTGACCCGGTCTTGAGTTAGTTTTCATCATATCTAACATCCCGAAAGCAGGTGGTGGACGTTGATGGCAGTTTATCATCACCTCGACCAGTAACTGGTGGAGTTATTCAGGGTAGTGTACTAGGTGAATTACTTTTTCTTATATATGTTAATTACAATCTCAAAATCATCACACTGCACTGCGTTCCTTTTTGCAGACGACACTGAAATTATGTACTCCTTTGAACCTGACGCCTTAGCTTCTACCGTTGCTAGCATAATGAGCGATTTGCTATCGCTAGATTCATGGAGCAACCAATGGTTGATGAAATTCTCCGCTGTCAAAAGTTGTATCCTTATGTATAAGTGTCAGATTCCCGAAGGTACGTTTGAAATTAATGATCAGTTCTTCCCTAACAGTCCGGAAGTAAGGGACGTGGGATTACAATATTCTTGTACATTTAATTTCTTCGACCATTCAGCCGTGCAGGTGGCCAAAGCTTCACGGCTAATTGATCCGATTCATAGAACCTTCGGTATTCCGGAGAGCAAGCTAAGCATTTTCAGAATTCATGTCAGACCACTTCTGGAACATTGCTCCGTCATATTTTCTAACATGCGGCAGATTGACAGACTTGCAATCGAAAAGGCATAAGGCAGATTCACCAAACAGTTGCTAGGATGTTCCCAGCCTATGAATTATATGGAAAGGTTTGAAATACCGCACCTAGAGCCCTTATGGCTGCACCGTCTACGAATGAACCAGTATTTCTTTTGCAGTATTGTAAAAAGTACATCTTGCTATTCAGCCCTCGAGGTCAAAACTCCTTCCAATTATTCCTTACGACAAAGGGAATCTGTGGTCTTGATTCCAGTATCCAGGACCGCGATGCAGTCTCACTTCTTCATTATTAAATATTCTTCCCTCTGGAATAATTAAACACGTCAACTTAGGTCGATACCTTCGGCCTCTTCATTATTTAAAAAAGTAATAAATAAACATTTTACTGTCCAAAAACTCACCCGAATGCATGATCCCTACACGTCTCTCATGCAAGCCTACGAACTGGGTTTGGGATACTAGGCAGAAGCTTAACAGCTTTGTTTAGTAGACAGTTATTACAGACGGATGCTAAATAGCATGTGGATTCTTTCTGTATTATAGTTGGCAAATGGAAGCAGCCAAGCCCATACTCCATGACTGTCAACAACACACTCCACGTGTTTGTCTAGCCACTTCCAACTTTCAACGCTCCTGACCAGGACCCCTACTGGCCACCTATACTCTGTTGATTCGTTGTTTCGTGCTGTCGGATTTTGCCTAAGCCGGTAAGGTCCTCTTTTAAACAGCTCCGCCATGTATGTGAGCATCGCTAATACTAGAAAATACATAGTAGCGTATATAATATTGTGTCCTCAAGGTACCAGTCTCATTCACGCGTCAACCATTTACTCGTTGATACCGCATTTCAGCAAACGAGATTCCAGGCCTCGTTCTGAATAACGAACCACCACAATCCATGTGGTCTTCCATAAGCCGTTCATTGAAATACACATACGTATTCGCCCCATGTGTCGCCCATTCTTGCCTGTTTGTCTCGTTGGTAATTCTCACTAAGCCTCACGATAAATAGTCGCTAGTGCTGGTCTTCTTCGCTTTCCGTATGTGGTTTAATCCAAAAAACCAGACCTCAATGTCGAGACCACCAATTTCTGGTACTGGCATGATTTTGGTGTTCTGTCTTTCCCCCTAACCCACAGCTGGTAGAATTGCCAGAATGCAGCCTTCTCCGTTTTGTTTTCAGAACCTACCCCCTAAGAACGATTGTCGCCTTCTTCATCCCAGGAATAACTTGGAGCCTCTCTCACTGGACAGAACAACTGAGATTCACGCACGACTCCATTTTCGCCGGTCTCATAACTGCTTTCTCCAAGGTTACCGCCGTCATGCATTCGAGCATGCTTCGGCTGTCCCCGAAATAAACCAATATTATTATTATTATTGTTATTATTAGTAGAAACTACTAGAACCAGGTCTTCTTGATCTAGCTGCATTCATACAGCTCATTCTAACCCCAACGGTGCGGGACGCGGTCAGATCCACTGCTTTGGCCGGCGCACATCGGGCATGCAGAATGTCTTGAACGATGTGCGGGCGCAACTAGATTGGCGGATCGCGCCTCCTGTCTCCAAAAACCTTTTTCGAGTTGGGTGTCCAGCTCACGGTCAGTCCCGCCTACTAGCATCGCATGTGGATTACAAGTCCTATCTTTATGCTCACTTTGCTACGGTAAACTTTCGTTTCATTCCTCTCCAGCTATTATCGGTTTCCTTTCGAGCATGCTCACTGTACTCACGTGATATCCTTCCCGGCACAAACTACCACTATCTGTGCACGCATCAGTGAACAGCTTTTGCCCCTACCTGCTATCCGTCTTTTCCTCTGCACGTAGTTGCTGCTTTGCAAACACTTACCGACCTTGGCAGTTACTTCTTTCCAACCTTCCCGGAGTGACACGTCTATCTACTCTATCTAGAACCCGCTAATACAGTCAATCATTGGCATATTTATTGTCAGTGTTCATTGCCTCACCGGCTCTGACATATCTTTAGGTAGTCCTCCAGTGGGCTGCGAAATGATTATTAACTACCTCTACTATTTATCGGTCCATCCGGTCGCCTCCGCAATGCTATTGCCTCGAGTTATTCGGGTTTTCAGATCACTACGTCCCCTCCATGACTGGACCTCCCCGGTAAACCTCTCATGCAGAGCAGCCGCGCCGTTACCATCATTTGCTGTACCTGTCAGTTCTGACGTCCATATCCCCAACCTGTGAACTCTTTTCAAGGGGAGAGAATGGAGGGCACCTGCAATGTATTCTATACCCGTTTTCTCTCTATGTCCCTTTGTGCCTCAGTTTCCTGTATGAACGGTTCCTTCTGACTGAGACCCAGTAGCCTTGAACGCTTTGTCCATCCCGCTGATCGGATCCCCTTCTGGAGGTCGATCGTTTTTACTTCTGTGGTCAGTTCACTGGGGTTTTCCCCCTTCGAAGCGTCGTTCGGCAGCTCTTGCTTTGGAAATTTGCTCTTGCCTTGTTTTTTCTTCTTTGGTTTCTGGGTCAACCACCGATCCCAGTAGTTTGCCCTATGGGAGTGGAGGCTGCTGCAAAGAGGCAACCACCCACCTGACTACCAATCACTTCAAAGATTGTCTTCTGGTGCCCTCCTGGGACCTCCGCATACGATCTTGGTAGTGAACAACTCAACTGCCCTTTTTAATCGGGAGCCGAGCAGTCCTCAAGAGGGGGCAGAACCTCATCCGTCTTGGGCTGCTTTGTATGGGCCAACATTGCAGCCTCCTAGAGGGGGTCACAACCACCTTTGCCTCAGCTGTTCTGTCGGTATGGCAGATATACATCCGTGCCAATGCTAAAACCGTCTACACGGGCCCGCCGATTACATACATTACTTTCGATACCTTCTGCTGCTAGCTTCTCACACCCTGCGCCAGACAATGACATATCTTACACGTCATGGTACGCATAAATGACAACGAGTCATAAGCCAAAATTTGCAGACGATCGATAAAAATCAAAGTGTACTCGTCTACACTAAACGAGAAAAAATGTAGCTCAGCGAACAAACAGTGCGAAACTCAAAATATCCCTGGGGAAAATAAAAGATTTTCTGATTAAAAAGCATACTTTGTTGTTACTGTAACGGTTATTTCGATAGATAGTAACGTGTGGCCAAGTCAAACGAATCCCAAAGATTGATTCACTGATTCCACGTCACTGGATTCACAAATTATACGCACATAAATTTGTACAAACCTCAACTGTGCGGCCACAACTTTTAGCAACGAGGACCAGAGTACAACAGAGATCAGTGTCAGGTAACACCTTCAAGGCAGTCCTGGTTCGAATCAAAATATGCCACAGTACATGAGCAATATATAAACGAGTGTTCAAGTGTAGTGATTCATGCACGCTGTACTTATTCGAGGGTCAATAATATAAAGAGCATAGTGTCATCAATACTAGTATGTGACAACGGCTAGGGAGGATTTTCACACATATTTTACAGTTACTGTGTTACGTACCAAGGTATAAACTAGCTTTCTTTATTGAACAGCATACCTTAAAGTTTAGTTTACCGCGGAGCACTTCGAAACCTCAACCGGAGCGGGACTTACTGCAAGGCGTCGAAGCCAAATCAAGTCTATTAAAACCGGGTTACGGGCGGTAGACCGTGGCGCGTCAAGTTTGTCCGGATTCCTGCACAGCGAGCGCCTTGGACCACTCCGTGCTGCAGCAAACTGAAGGACACAACCTTCTTCTGTGATATGGCAGAGATAAACAGAACAAAGGAGCCTTCGCCGCTGTGCTTCAGGTTGAGGATCCTCACGGGACCACCGTCCGTTGAAGAGTTTTAGCCAGCCTCTAATCTAACTCAAGGACAGATATTTGAAAGTGAAGTGATAATGGTGGTATAAGAAGTGAAACTTCACTGATATAGAAGCAGTGGTCAACAGCAAATGGAAGGGGCAACTGGGAAGCGTGCATGCCTGAGGATGAGAAAGGAAGAAAAGAGAGAGAGAGGCCGAAGACAAAGGTGTATTCGGGAGTTACAACAGTTGCAATGGTATGAGGGTCAGAAGAAGTGAAAAAGAACGATGATTAGAGCGGCTACTTTTAGACTAATTTTGGGAAATAATCAGCCCAGCAGCGGTCCAGCCAGTGTTCAAACTCGGCAACCGTTTCGACAGTTATAGTAGCAGCGGTATATTTCTGAGCCATGGCTGAGGCGCGCTCTTGAGAGCACTATCAGGACGTACGACGTCAGCCAATGAGAAAGAACACTACTAGTTTCGAAGGGAGCAGTCCCTCACCTCAGCAAGAGGGGAATAAAAACTGGGTGCAAAATAGGGCCGTCTCAGTTTTTTGCTTTTCAGCTTAAAGATCAATAATTTAGCTGTTACTAGTATTTACTGCTACTTCAACTGATATACTGATCCGATAGTAGCAATACCTGCGTCACACCAACCTGCGGGCGTCACTTGTAATCGCGAATGGGCAGAGTAAAACATTTTAGAGATTCATGGTTTCCAACTAACTTGATCCACTGTTCAAAACCCTCCCTAAGTAGTCTCTTTTTAGCCACCCTCTCAAACTTCATTGGTCACTTTTTCTCCCGCCTTTTTGATACCCCGAAATTTAATATAGTCTGTTAATTCGCTCATTATCTGTCAGCTGTCACTCTTTTACTTCCTGCGATCTTGTGTCAAGTTAACTATCAATCACTTCAACAGCTTAGCTATGCGTTCCGTTGCTGCCAAGCGGCCCAAAATCACAGCTAGCACTCGCCGTTGTACAACCCCTGACCTCCAAAGCACGCTCAAAATTTATTCAGTATCCCTTGTTGATATACCTGGAGATTCTGCCAAAGCAACCGTCAAAATAAGCAAAACCGTGGAAAGTTTTTCCTCTCGGCTTGACGCTTTCGACCGAACTATCGGCCAGTTAGGTCCATTAGCATTCCTGTTTGACCCATCTCTACGCCACACTCAGGCAAACCTTACCTCAGCCACGAAGTTCATCGGTACCGTTGCCTCTCAAATATTTAGACGCGTACAGAATACTAACAATGCAATAGTATTCAACATTCCAGATGGTTCACCTCTCTCAACTGCTAAGAATTTAATCCTAAAGGCTTGCAAACTGGATTCGCAACCGGGCTACTGTACCACACTCCGCAAAACTTCACCGCAAAAAACGTGCCTACTCCTGCTTCAGTTTACTACTGAAGTTGTTGCCAAGGATTTATAAGCTGACAGTCTTTTGTCGTTGCCAGTAAAGGATTCAAGCGGGAGAGATTACTTCCCAATAAAACCCCTCTACAAAGAGAGGTTCAAAAAAACCATGCGAAGAACCATAACCCTGGTAAACATTTAGCCATTAGTCCCTCCCAGGTGGTCAGTTTACTAAGAGTCGGCCATCACGCGAAAACCTCTTCTGTAGGTAATCACAAAATAGTTGTCGACCTAGACAGTTCCTCAGTCTCCACTTCACCTGAACCGCGTCACACGCGTCGAAACTTACAGAACAGCCTCAGTAAAACGGCCTAAATTATTGTGCCCCTCGAAGTCCACAAAACTGATGAAAGTCCCCCTGACTCCAAGACTAGTAACATGATATTATTAAAAACTCAGACGACATGATTCTCTCGACTAGCTTAAGGAGTGTCTGGTGAAACTTACGAACTGCGCCAAGGGCAAATAGTTCAAAAAAAATAACGCCGACCCTTGCAGGAGTCCGACGTCCAACACCGGTTCGGAAAAACAGCCCGACGCCTGAAGCAAAGTCAGCAATCCCTCAACTGTCGTAGAGAAAACTAGCCATTCCTTGCATACCTCAGAAAAGCGCAGGACTAGATCTATTTGCATCGGTATCCGTGAAGAATTCGAAAAACAAAAGGGTAACTTTATCGGAAAAATTAGTCATCTCATCTCGGGGACCTGGGCCTCGCCCTTCGAACCCAATTAGTCTCTAGCCTCCAGGTAGAGTGGAACATAAAATCACTCCTTATAACAACGAAAAAGAAAGTCTTGACAAGACTGTTCAGACCATTATGCCAGTACCCTATCTAGATGCAGTTCCGGTTGACTACTTAAGACCTACCAAACCACATGCATCCTGCTCTTCAATTCCAAATAGTAGCGAGCTTTTGGACTGAAAGCAACCCCATCCAAATTTGCCGTTTTTCTGTTTTCCCTGGAAGTCCCGCTTCCTCCCATACCATATCTCTGTTCACAATATCCCACAGTCCTCCAGTGGCTACAATTTCTCCAAGCCTGGCAGACAACTCGGGGGGTCATACATTCAACGCACTTCATGGTCATGATAATGGTAGTTTCACAATTGCACTTTTCAATGCTAGCTCCCTTGTGAGTGAACTTACATCCGTCCAATCATTTGCACCACAATCTCGCCGGGATGTGTTCCTCGTAACTGAAACTTGGCTTACTGATAAAACTCCCCTCCGGCACATCTCCATACCCGGTTTTAACATATTTGCTACGAACAGATCTGAGAGACGTGGTGGTGGACATCTTGCTTATAATAAGAGCAGTCTTGGAACACACTGACTCCAACTTCCTGTTCTTGATAAGGTCCAAGAATCTGCTTGGATCTCTTTACCACTGCTTCAGGGGCAGTTCGTCATTGATTGTGTTTACTGTCCGCCGGACTGCAATATGGGCGATGTAAATGCAATCGCCGATGCGTTCTGTCACGTAGCTGAAATCCCGCATGCTGCTAAGGTCATAGCGGGGGACTCTAACCTACCTAACACTGGTTGGACAACCCTGAATTCATCGTCAAAGTAATGAAATTTTATATCATGTATCCGTGCTAGAAGATGGACACAACACGTAAAGTTACCAACCAGAAGGAGCAATATTCTTGACCTTATCTTTACTTCAGGCCTCCGAAATATAAAGGCAAATGTCCTTAGCCACCTTCCTGGTTGCGATCATCAGGTCATAACATGTGAATTCTCCGTTCAACTTCACCACCAGGGAAGTCCTCATAATCGGAGACCTTCCCTAAATGCAAACTGGAACATTCTACTCACTATCCTGCGTAATCAGACCTGGGATGGATCCTTCCTAATATCTGATCCTCAGTTGGCATCGGGTGTGAAGTACTTTCACTTATTCTTCCCTCTAAATATCATGTCTCCCGAGATAATCGAATTCAGCGTGAGAAAGACCTAGCGAAAACAAAAATGCAACGTAAATTTGAGAAGTTGCAGCCTGCCTCAAACACCTTTCATGCCAACTAATAAGCTAAAAGGAGAACAACCTGGAGAGGCAAGAACTGTACGCTCTCAACCAGCCGAATAAAATAGCCCACCTCTCTGGCCTTATTAAAATTAGAAATCTCCGCCTCAGTTATTTGCTGAGGCACTCATTAATTTCTTCGCTTCCACCTTCATAACTGACCACAATAGTTCAACCCAGGATCTTCCCCCTTGACTGCCGGCACCTTGTCAACCGTAGTATTCTCAGCCAACGGAGTCAGAAGGCTGTTAAATACCACCCGGCCCCTGGCCCGCCCTAGACCCGATGGTATCCCTCCAGCTTTGTCTTGTCTTGGCGGCCCGGACATTGTGATGCGTTTGCTGAACTTACTTAACCTTTCCATGTCACAAAGCATTTTTCCATTGCAGTGGAAAACTTCCGTTATCATTCCTCACCATGAGAAGGGTGTTTTACGTGACCTTGCTAATTACCACCCCATAAACCACACTCCCATTATATCTGGGATAATGGAACGAGTGGTTGAAGATAATATTATCAATTTTATCCTCACCTGTGGGACAATGAAAAAAACCAACATGGCCTCTTAAAGTCTAGGTCGTGTCTGATCTACCAACTTAATCTCCCCAATCTAATCACAAAGTCGGTTGACTCGGGAAACGCATTTGTCTTTATCTTCCTTGATGTGACGAAAGCGTTTGATCGCGTGCCTCACACTCAGCTGCTAACCAGGGTTAAATCTTACGGCATTACAAGCTCACTCTTTTCTTGGTTGTCGCACTATCATAGCAAGAGTTCGCAAGCAGTAAACATTGAGGGTTACCTCTCATTACCCCAGCCAGTCAAAAGTATTGTTATACAGCGCAATGTGTTGGGCCCACTTTTATTTTTTCCCTACATTAATGACGTATCCAAAGTAGTACGCCATGGCACAGCTTTTCTATTCGCCAATGATGTCAAAACTTTATATTCCTTGGAACCCCATACCTTGGCCTATATCCACACTGAAATAGCCGACGACCTGAACGCTGTTGACATATGGTGCAGTGTTTGAAAAATGAGTATCTCCCCTGCTAAGAGTGTCATTCTCACGTAGAAAAGTCAAATTCCCCCTGAATCCCTCGCCTTAAACGGCTCCTTCATTCCTACTACTCCGCTAGTGCGAGATCTCTGCCTACAGTATTCCCGCTCGTCCACCTTTCAAGAACAAGCCACCTACCAGGTGGCTAAGTCAAAGAAACCGATAGCCCTTATCTGCAGAACTTCAAGAACGCACAACAGCTAGCTTCTGATCTTTAAATCCCAAGCCAGGCCGCAGCTTGAGTGCTGCCCCCTGGTATACATTCACACGAGCAGGTATGACAGATTTGCGATCGAAGGAGTTCAGCGATCCTTCACCAAGCACTCACTCTGCTCATTATCTCCCTTGAATTACGAGGAGAGATTTGAGCTACTAAGACTTGAACCCTCATGGCCACTGCGTATGAAACTCAATCTTTATCTTCTATTCAAACTTCTATATTCTAGAGCGCTTACATCCATCGCTGATCTATGTTTCGCACCCTACCCTCTTCGTAACAGAAATCGTGCTACCAAAGCCCCATAATCTAAGAAAAAACTAAGAGGGAGGTTATTCATCACCGTCTGTTCCCGTGTTTGGGACAGACTGCCCAAAGACGTTCGTGCCTGCCAGACATTAGATCGTTTCAAAATTGTCCTTTCAAAATATTTAGATGTCGCAAGAGTACTACAATTAGCCCAGACGTGCACCACGTTGGAATAAGCTTATGAGAGTAACCTCGATTTTTGGAAAGAGAAGGAAAGCACGACCCGGGTAATATCCTCCGCAACATCGACATCACCTACCCCATATGCCTTCTCCATCGCCAGCATATTAGTACACCTTAGAATGAGTTACATAACCGACACTGCTCTCGTTAGATTCTCCCTAGATCACGCGCTCTAGCTTCTTTTATCTATCTCCTTCATAATAAATTCGCTTTACTCGGTCCAAACTGACCCCATTCCCCTCATTTACTTTTTCTTAGCGTCCCAACACTAAATCCAACTCCTGCGACCGCCACTCACTCCTAAATCATCATTCTTATTCCTAGTTGTGGTCATTATTTTTGTGTTCTCATTTACTCCCAATGGCTCGTAGTCCTCATTCTTCCCAAAGTAATCTGTGTCTAAATTACCAGATTTCCCTTTTCACCACTGACCGTTGATCCTCAGCTGAGAGTATCCCAGACTGCGTCTCGCTACTCTTATGCTTCCAGACACCAACCGGCGCGTATCTCCCTTTTGATGTCTTGGAATGATCCGGAGATAATATCGGTGTAATTTGTGGCCACAATTCCGGCTGAAGGTCTAATACCCGCCCATCATTCTGTTGCTTACTCTTCGACCCTGTTCTTCAGGATCGCCGCGACCTCCTAGACCGCTTCACCTCTACATCTGTGTGACCTCGACCAACATCGATTGTGCAAATCCCGCCGGTGCGGGACGCGGCCAGATCCTCCGCTTTGGCCGATGCACGTCGGGCGTGCAGGATGTCTGCAACCATGTGCCGGCGCAACTGGGTTGGTGGATTGTACCTCCTGCCTCCAGAGGTGGTTCTCAGGTTGGATGTTCAGCGCACGGTCAGCCCTACCCACTAGCATTGGTCGCGGATCGAAAAAATAGACAAAAGGAATACTATCCATATACTCAAATTGCTGGAAGTAAAGGGAAATTTTAGGTGAGGGCGGCTAGAGTTACACTGGGTTCGCGTATCCACCTAGTGAAGGTGCTTCGAGAGGAGGGGAGCCACAGACCCGTTATTCGGATAGGTGTGCAAGCATGGCTTTTGGACACTTGAAACTGGCAGAGCAAGGTTTCGGTCAGTTTAAACATATATGCTGGCGGCTGCCACTGGTGATACGCCGTATCCCTTGAGTATAGACCCGCTTGGAAAAAGATATGTTGTCAGGGCAGCGGGTGTATCAACCGTTGGAGGAAGTCGTCGGCGGAACCCGGTCAAGCATGTCGGTTGGAAATGGTGGACACTGGGTACTAGCTCAGTAACCGTTGGGGTGAGTCTATCTTTACACAGGCCGGGATGGAGATATCAGTAAGGAGAGTGTTGTATTAGAAAGGCAAATCGACCTAATGTGAAGTTTTGGAGAGCCTTTAGACCTGTGGGATAGATAGCAATCGAAGTGGCCTGCGGACGAAGGGTTTCGATGAGGCCTCACCCGGCCAGAGTCAGAGAGCAGTCTTGAGCCATCAAATATGAAGCTTGAATTGGCACAATCAGTCAGCTCACAGAAACGATGCCATCTTCAATGTTTGCACCAAACACTGTGATAGATGTTACAGCATCCGGAAGAACCTGGCATAGACATAGATATCGGCTTTCTGGAAGACTCTCCAGCTGGGGGCTTTGGTCAACAATTTTAAGATGGAAAAGCATTGACATTTCAGGCGCTCAGGCTGATAGACTGAAGGACCTTCAAGGCTGACGGCAGTTATCGATAGATTTGGCTTTGGAGGTTTCTGAGTGGCAGGCTGGTGGGTGTTCATGGGTATATCAGCTGAGATCGAGGTGGCTATGCTTGTAAGTGGTTAAGAAGAAGGGACGCCCTCTCAAGGGATTGAAGTTCGAGGGCGATAAGACTGGGGAAAAAATCCTAGGAAGGAATGAATGGAAATGTACCAGTGGAGGTGACGTCAAGAGAGGTGAGTTCAAAATAAAGAAACGAGAGTGGGCAATTACATAATAGACTCTGTGGGAAAAAGCGAAAATCATGGTTTATTTCGGAGTATCCTGAGACACGCCGTAGAGCGATACCGCAACAACGGACTTCAGTATTTTCTCTTACATTCAAATGCGTGCAAGTAGCTGTACAATCCTCCTGTTATTCCGATTCAGCCTTCGGCTGTGCTGTTTTATCTGGCATCGAAGCATGCTTCGGGGTTATCCAAAATAAACTATTAGTATTATTATCATTATTGTTGCAAGTGATGATGTATCAGCGCATCAGTGAGGTGCTCGTATGGCTAAATGAAGGAGTATGGGTAAAATTTAAGTGTCCGAGAATGACAAAACCCGGCGAATTTGAAACTCAAGGTCAGATCCCCAAGACATCTAGGGACATATAAGATCATTCAGTAGCGTAGGATATGTTCACGAAAGTTAGCGAAGCTGAGCATGGTAGCAGAGGGGTAATAATTAAGCAGGAAATATACTGAATAAATCACCTTTTGTAGAAAAAAGAAGATAGAAGCATAACGGGTGATAGGAACAATCAACAGTAGACTGGAGGTGGAGGTGGTGGTATGGGTACCTGACACAAACATGGACAGGGAGTGAATATCAGAAGTAGAGTAGAATAGGACGGCAAGATGTCATAGCGGCCGGAGGTCGAACAGCAGTTGGAGCTTAAGTGACGATGTGCTGCGGCAGTGGTCACAGGGAAGAAAGCCAACACTTCCCGAGTGGAAGAATGTCACGGCCGAGTCACAAGAAATGACGAAAAACCGTATTCGATCCGCGAATGTATTACTTTTGATGGAACAGACATGAAGTGCCGATGAATAGATAGGAAAATGGTGCTAAACAAATCGAGCTGAGAGAAAGACTGAACTGCGCTACACCAGGTGGTATTGCGTGCCGTTGTCGATATAGTTTTCATTCAGCTGTCTTGAAAAATACTGAAAATCACAGCTTCTTAGGACATTCGAGTAATCCAGAGAAATTCAGGGAATTTTTTCCCAGCGGTAAATTCTAACTCGGTTGTAGTTTGCCAATACCGTTCCGCCCAACTTACAGCGTCTTTGTCGATATTTCAAGAGTGCAACTGGCAGTAAAGAAGACTTCCAATAATACCCCATCAACTCATACTCCGTTTTCTAGGAAAAATAGCTTTGTTTAAACTCCCGTGGCACTAAAACAATGTTCGGTTGACTTCTGTGATTTTGTAGGCTTGGCGATGAAAAAACAGCTGTTTTAGACCAAAGCGTCTCAGATACAAAGTCTCAACTTTTAAACATGGAAGACGCGGTATCTGAAATCGTCCCCCACTGTGCATCACTGAGAGCACCGAAAGTTCTACCTTACAAAACCCGACAGCGGCTGGCCGCTTTATCGACTCTGTTGCATCCGAAGTTCTCATAAGAGTGAGGAACTCTCGTAATGCAGTCGTGTTTAATGTCCCAGAGAGAATACTCCTTGAGCATGTCAAGCATACATTGTTGAATGCTTGTGGTAAGGCCCATCTTCCCTGTCAAATATCAAGGCTGCGTGAGCGCGTTCAGAGCTTCAACTGTCCAATCCTTATGCGATTTGCAGATGACCTATCAGCCAAAGAATTCATGAAAATGCGCAACACCTTAGCCTCTAATTCTTCCTATGAGAACACAAAAATATCCGAAGATAAAATCTCTCTTCAAAGGGAAATTACTAAATCTCCATCGACTGTCCCCACGAGAAAGAAGCCCAATAGTCCTGAGTCTTCGACACAGACAGCTGGTTGCTCCATCGCTTCTTCTCAAGTCCCCACTGCCTTTTCTTCGCACGCACCTCTTACTTCTTCACAACCGCCCACCGCATCCTCATCTGCTCCCGCACGGAACTCTTTAAAACCTGATCCCATCACAGTTGATCTAGACATTTCCGCTTCTCCCCTATTGCTACCACCCAGTAAAAGACGCCAACTATTGCCTCGCTCTCCCACTTCATCGCCTGTTGGGTACATTCCTAACTCTGATTCGTTCTCTGTTCCCTCCGGTGGTAAACTACTCACCGTCCAGAGGAATAGGTCTACCAGTCTTCCCACCCTTCTCACAAACCCCTCCTTTATTCAACTGTCTCCTCTTAAATCCAATCGCCTCAACTCACCGACTAAGGTTTCGACCTTAAACAATGTTTCTTGCTCCAATGCATCGGTGATTCCTACAAACTCACCGCGCTCACTGCCTGCCAACACCAAAATGCGGCCTCCACACGCCCTCCACTCTGCCTCACGTCGTACTCCTCACCTGACAGCTATCTCTACTGCTCCCGATACTAACTGCTCCATATTTGATGCTCCACCCAACTTGAGTTACCCCTCTCACAACTTGCAGCTTAATCTACCACCATACACCCCCATTTCTGACACATTTTCAACGCTGCCCCCTGCACCTCCCTTCAGTCAACACTCAGCTTCTACTAGCCGGTGTTTTTCAACTGCTCCAAATCACCCCTGTCTGATATCGACCCGTCAAACCCCACAGGTTTTTCCTTTTGCTCCGACATTTCTCCCTCCGTTGGCGCCCAGTTTTTCTACCCTCAGCAGTCCCTCACTGCAACGTTTGCTCCAGCTTGACTGGAAGCCGCTCCATCGGAACCTCCACTAGCTTAAACATCAACATGTCCCCCTTTTGACAACGATCTCCACTCCTTCCAACCGAAATAGCCTGCCTCTTCCCAACCTACACTACCCCTATGATGTGCCTTTACCACCTCCCACAAATGGCATGTCTTCAGCCTTATGCAACTCTCCTTCTATTCTTGGCAAACTCTCGCACCTGAAGAAACTCGTCCTTAAAAATTACTACGATATTATCTTAATAACGGAATTCTGGCCGTCTGAGATCGCCCCCAGTGATCAAGTATCTTTGATAGGGTACTGTCTTCTAAGGACCGACAGACCGAACCGGCGTCGCGGTGGCTGCCTAGCCTACGTCAAGGAAATCTACACCACGACCCCTCTTTCACATACGACGCTCGATTCTATTTCCGATTCTCTCTGGTTCACTATCAACCTCCAAAGCACTGTTCTTTACGTTGGCTACTTTTATCGCTCACCGAAATTCTCCATTTCCTTGTTTCCATTTCTCATCAAGTCTTTCGAGTACCTCTCTTTCCCTCCTTCTGGAACAAAACTTATAGCAAGTGGCTTTATTCTGCCTCAACTTTGTTGGCCTATCATCTTGGCTCCTCCCAACCTAACGGACCTGATTATTAGTATTCATCTCGGTGGCTGGACACAACATATCTCTGAACCTACCAGAAATGGGAACATACCAGATCTGGTATTTACTCATAACATGCCTTTCATCGACATGTCCGTAACACAAAATGTCCCCGGCAGTGACCATAAAATGGTTATCTGCCATCTGATCCCTAGTGGCCCACCTAATCCCGCACACCCCTCCAGCAATACATTCCCATGCAGAAACTGGACCTTGCTAGTTACGCTTAACGCCAGAAGGACTAGAGCGGTTATTTTCTCGCCCACGACTGTCAGTTTGCTGCAGATGCTTTCTACTCCTTCTCCGACTGTCTAAAAAACTGTCTAAAACTGCCCAGGCTGTACCTAAAAAGAGGTCGCCTGTCTCGCCACTCCATAAGAAGTATCATAAACTTCTAAAGAACCTACCTAATTCCAACGAATCCTCAATTTTTATTTGTTTAAACCGCTTCTCCGCCATTATTCAACGACAAGGTAGTACGCGACTTCGTGACCAAGAAGCTTAGACATTGAGTCATACCAACAAGTCGCAACTTCTTTCTACGTTGCATAACTCCAAAAACGCTGATATCAAGGCTGGCTTCCAACTCGTGATTCTGGCTAACAATTCATCTATCACCTCCCCACCTTGTATAGCCAAAGCCTCCAATACATTCTTTACTTCAGGCATGGCTCCAGCTACTGTCACTGCCCCTCCCCCATCTTCACCACTTACTGGCTCTGTCCTTTCTACGATATCCTTCGATGCCAGGATTATTTCTAAGCTAATATCTAATAACAAATCCTCGCCTCTATCAGGCCCCGATGGCCGACCACCAGTTGCCCTTGTCAATGGCGGACCGGATCCGCCCTGTTGCTGCCTAACCTTTTCACTCTTTCACCTAATGGTAGCACCGTACCTGCTAGTTGGAAGCGCTCGGTAATCGTTCCCATTCATAAAAAGGGACCTTTACGTGAGGTATCCAATTATCGCTCTATAAATTATACCCTCATTTCATCCAGAATAATGGAAGAAATAGTTAAAGGTCACACTATTAACTATTTATAGGCCTCAACCTTATTATTCGCGACCAACATGGATTCCTCCGTTCACGGTCCTGCACGACTTGTCGGTATGATTTTCTGAATCTCGTCACCGACTCAGCTGAAAGCGAGAAAGCTTTTGCTGTTCTTTATCTTGACTTATCTAAGGCATTTGATCGTGTACCTCAGTTCACTTTGGTTCAGTTCAGTTTGCACAGGACAGGTAATGGCCACGGCCAATCGAGCGTCCAGAATCCCTTCGGTGGTGGGCATACCAGTTATGCACCCACCACCGCCGAGTGTACTTCGTCGAATCCCCGCTAAAAATAAGAGGGAAATGGAAAACCTCATCGCGCATCAACTGGAAGAGACACTATGCATCGTGAGCGTTCACTGAGACTGTATGCAATGAGCGAAAAAGTCTATCAAAACACACTCCAGGAGGACCACAGTGCTAAGCGTCATCCATCTAGTTGATATACTCAAGGCTCACCACGAGGAAATATCTCGTACCACTTGCGATCTAGGGCATCTTTGAAAGATTGGACGGTCCGAAGTTCTACCATTCCACCAGGCAGACCGTTCCAACTGTTCACTACCCTGTTGCTGAACAAGTGCGATCTAGCCATCAACCTAGCTCAGGATTTTATCAGCTCCTTTTTACGTCCCCTTGTTCTTAAATCTAAAGCCACTTGGAACAGACTATCTGGTCTAAGGCCAGAAAAGCCTATCATTACCTTGAACTTTTCCATAAGGTCCCCTCGAAGTCCCCCCCTTTCCAACGAGAAGAGATTCAGATCACAGAGTCTCTGCTCGTAAGTCTTACCCCTCTGCCCTTCAACCATTCGTGTGGCGAGACGTCGGACTTTCTCTAGACAGGCAGCGCCCTTTTTGTTGAAGGGTGACCAAGCCTGCATGCTACCTTCTAAGTGAGGTCGTACCATAGCCATGCAAATGGGTACGAATACTTCCGGCTTCCGGCAAGACAAAGCTGATCGCAGTCTGAAGAGCTCACCACGAGCCTTATGCGCGGCAGCGTTGCACTGCTCCGACTATTTGAAGTCATTGTTCATGAAGATCCCAAGGTCTTCTACCCTACTGACTGCTTCTATGGTGAACAGCCTTTGATAATGAGCGGCAGTTGGGCTCTCTGTCGACCTTGACAACAAATGGCTCTTTTCATTGTTCAGAGGTAAGCCCCACTTGTATGCCCAGTTAAGGACCGTACCTACTTCCCTGCCCAAGTTCACCCTACCCTTAAATCCAACAATCTTCACATCATCTGCAAAAATAAATCTGGGCGATTGAAGAGTGGATGCTAGGTCATTAATAAATAACAAGAATAGGACCGGGCCTAGGACGGATCCCTGAGGTACACCACTGATGACGTTCACCAAACTGGAGCACCTGTCCCCCACTTTGGCGTAAAACGCCCTGTGGGAGAGGAAGTCCTCCAGCCGCCTAAATACTGGCCCACCTATACCGAACGTCTCCATCTTGCATAGCAAAAGACGATGATTAACGGAGTCGAACGCCTTGCTGAAGTCCAGGCAGCATATCTCAACTTGCTTACCTTCGTCCAGTCGTCGAGTTACTTCATCTAAGAAGCACAAGAGATTGGTCAGACGAGATCTCCTTTTCAAGAATCCATGCTGCGCCGGACTTAATATGGAGTGCTGCAGTAAGTACTGGCAGATATGGGCACGGATGATCTTCTTTAGGACTTTACATCGGATGCTAGTTAGGCTTACCGGTCTGTAGTTCTGCACAGCCGACTTGGGCCCACTCTTATGTGTTGCCACGACGGCGGCGACTTTTCAGTCCTGAGACAGCTTACCCCGGTCCAACGTGGATCTGTACAGCCTGCATACCGATGGAGCTATGATATCCTCCAACGGCTTGATGATAGCTGGATGAATGCCATCTGGGCCCGCTGACTCGTGGCTGTTTGATCCTGTAGGTACTTATGCACGCCTTCCTGATAGATTTAGGTCGTTTAACTGGGGAGCAGAATGCGCCAGAGCCGGATCTACTAACTTTCCTATGTACACTATCAAAGAATTCCCCCAGGGTGTCTGCTTTGTCCTGGTCATTAGTGACAATGCCATTGTCTCTAGTGGATAGCGGACCTACGGCATTTCTTGTTGAGCCTTTAGAATGTACCAAGCTGTAGAATGTTTTCGGCTGTTGTCTTACACACTGGGCCATTTTGAGCTCAGATTCCCGCCTGAAAGTTCGCAGATAGCTCACAGATTCGTTTCTCAGCTTTGTATAGCGGTTCTAGGCTAGCTAACTGCTGGAAGCTCTGTACTGGTTCCAGCTATGGTTTCTACGTCTGATGGCCCAGGCTATTGCAGCCTTCCACCACATGGGTTTGCTTTCCCCACTCCTTCGTTTTAAGGGTGCTAAATCCTCTTTTAGGGCAGTCAAAAATCTGTTCACGGTCTGCCAGTACTCCTCGACAGAAGCCTCTTCTGTCGTGTCCCAGGTCAAACCCACCGCCCTATTACGAAGCCTACCTATGTCCATACTACCCAACTGTCTGACTAGCTTTGAAGGTACCTTGGGTTGCCGCATGCATGGGACTATTTTGACACACACGTGGTCAATCCTGCCCAGCGGTGCACAATAATGCAGTCCATACACATCGTTGGGGAAGTTCATTATAGACAGATCCAGCAAGGATGTAATGCATCCAATCCTATATCTGGTACTTTCCCTAATATGCTGGTGCAACGCATTATCATGCAGCCATTCTAGGTAGGTTTGCTCCTCCGATCCCGGCACGCAGACCTCAGCCACCCAGACAATGTGCGGGAGGTTGAAGTCACCCACTATAAGGGTCTTTTTTGCGTCCTCAACTAGTTCAGTCGAAGTCCGCCGTAAACAAACTTCCTGTTCGTGGTTAGTGCTTGGTGCCCTGTAGACACAGACAACGTTAACCCTTCGGCGCATAACTAGATATTGCGAGTGCACATCTTGGTCTGAGACTTAAGGTGGTTCGTACCTGACCTAAGGAGGATGGCTACTCCACCACCAAGGCGATCCCGTTCTTGATCTTGCCCATAGACCGCAAAACCGTTACTTATTAGGCCTGGCACGTGGTCCTCTTCAGAAAGCCACATTTCTGTGATGGCAACTATTGATGCTTTCTGCTCGTCAGCGGTTTTGGTGAGTTCGGCCCATTTAATTCTAATACTACACGCGTTAGTATATAATACCACCTCATTTGCTCCGTCGCCTAGGTGTCTCTTGTTATTCACTCCTGTATGCTTTTCAGACGCAAAGCCTGAGATGATGACACGTTTTTTGCTTCGGATGTCCCCAATGGTGTGCATGAAGCCGGCTGACGGTCCAGAATTTCCGACGACTCCCAATTCATCTCTTTAGGGGTTGCCTCAGCATTCAGACTTGCAGGGGTCGCACTGTCATCTATTCTCGGACAGTACTGCCAATTCTCGTCTTCCAGCGCGTCTTCAATTACAATTACTTGCGGCCCCGCACGTGGCTTCTTTACTATTACCGGTGTCGGGGCCTGAGAGCCGAGTACGGCATTCCGCTGAACATTTTGGTTTCTCACCAGCGCTCTGGCTGGTCGAGCAGGGTTACCTCCCGAGGCT
The DNA here is from genome assembly GCA_948099385.1 of Fasciola hepatica. NCBI lineage: Eukaryota > Metazoa > Platyhelminthes > Trematoda > Plagiorchiida > Fasciolidae > Fasciola > Fasciola hepatica. The sequence goes on along the minus strand of CANUEZ040000033.1, from coordinate 2,578,325 downwards.
AGACCACCAGGCCTTTCTCTATGCTCGTCCGGCACAATCTGGTATCTACCCTTGGTAATGTGAGCCACTACTGCTGCCCTCGCCAGCAGTTTATCCCGGGTGGCCTCATCGGCGAACTCCACTAGGATTGGTCTCGCACGATGTTTGCCTTTGTTCTCCAGTGGTGACTACAATGTCCCCACTCTGTGCACCCTTCTTAGAGTAGTAGGGTACGGAATACCTGCGATTCACAGTATGTCGCAGACCCTCCCCCTGTCTATGTCCCTCCTGGCTTTCGATTCTCTACAAGGAGTTCTTCCTGGTTTAGGATTAAGAGCCTGTGGCTTGAGACTCTGCCCATCGACAAGATCTGTCTCTGCAGATCGTTCACCTTGTTTTCCAATACCAGAAGGGCAGGATCATCCACCCCAGCTAACCCATCCTTCGCTATATTACAGTCACCCTTCTTCTTGACCTGCCTTGCCCTTCTCGGATTCTGCTCAGTCCACTGGCCCTCGTCGGTCTGCTTCAAAGGAGTTGAGGCAGCGACCGCGTGGCAAGCTCTCGGAACTGGTCCATTCGGTTTGATGATAGTCCTCTCGGGTGTAGATACTGCTTCCGCAAACGACCTACTGCAACTTGCTTGCGGTGTTTCGGGGCTTATGACTGAGGTGCTACTAGGTGAGCGTTGGTCCTGCTCTTGGTCCTGCAGTTTAAAGGCCAGACTGGCCGCCTCCTTGCAGCGGGCACAGACCGATTCTTCCCATGGGTTCCGTCTATAAAGGACATAGATGTCCTTTGCTATTCCTGAACACCTTGGGTGAGCCTATCTCTTGCACACCTCGCCCTTTATACCATTTACCACACGTTTTTCACACCTGGGTGAGAGACACGGGTCAGAAACGCGTGTCATATCGAAAACCACAAAAGCGAGGGCGAAAACAACTCAAGCGCTCTTTACTCAAACACAAAATACGCACTCTGACACCAGCAGGTAAAGCCCGCTAACACAAATAAAAGCAAAAAGAAAGACTAGAAGCGAGAAAAGATCGCTCCAAGAAACACCGTACACTACTCGGCAATACTATAAGGAGAATAAAAATATTCTCCGAATAAAACGCACCTAAAATGCAATTATGGAACGCTCAGTATTGTGAATTAGACTAAGTTAATTCACAAAACTATTCAAAAACTCAATTGAAAGAAGAGAGCACCGTGAATTCAAACCGCGCGGCACTCACGCCAAGGTTCAATACCCACCTTTTAACAAACCTACGATCATTTCGCATTGTCGATCCACTAATTTCTCCGTTCTCATCTTACTTACCTCATCGTTCACAGGTCTTCCTAGAGAACAGAGGCACACCTCTAACCCTAAGCCTGTTACTAGAGGTGTTATTCAGTCCAGCGCTTTAGGCCCCCTTCTTTTCTTCCTATATATAAATGATATGTTTCCAACAATACTTAACGGCACACTGTTTTTGTTCGCGGGCGACATTTATATAGTCGACACTTTTTCGCTTGGCAACCTCAGTACCACTATCCTAAAAATCTCCGCTGATTTAGCCGCTTTTGATGAATGATGCTCAACCTGGGCAATGATATTCTCCACCAATAAGTGTATTTATCTTACTTACAAATGACAGGATTCTCCTGGTTCATTATGCATCGTGCGGTTCACCAATTACAGCCAGCCCTTAGTAAGGGACCTTGGCTTTAGTTATTCTTGCTCTTTCAACTTCTCGAAACACGATGTTTTCCAAACGGCGGGGGTTATACTGCCCCAGTCTTCTGTTCAGGTCCTTTAAGCCTAGAAGGAGCATTCTTTACATGCCCACAGTACACGCCAGACCTCTTCTCGAACATTGTCTTTAATCTTCTCTATTATGCGAAAATTCGACAGGATTGTTATTGATTGTGTTCAAAGAAGACTCACAAAGCAGTTTATTGGTTGGTCGTCAAACTTAAACCAGAAGGAACGATGGTTATCTCTCAAAATCGAACCATTATGGTTCCATCACATTCAGCTAAACCTGGCATTTCTGAATAAACTATTGACTATGTAATCTTATTCATCCAACCAGTTGGGCTTCTCTCCTTATATTCATAAAACTCATTGATCGCATTCCTCATTAGCTACCATTTTGCGATATCTTTTTTGTCCATAATATACGTCCTACCAGTACGCACCAGACACGTCCGTAACCAGGACCAGTCACCATATAAGAACTCGCCGTTCCAACTTTTGCACTTTTTACGGCCAAATTTATTGTCTTTTCACAAACATCATATTTTCCATGTCTGCGTCTGCAATTCTTCCGGGGATCTTCCTCTTAAGCTGTGTCCCGATTAGCAGCTGCTGGCTCAATTCATTTGTGTAATCCCAGCAAGCAGGCAGCTTTCCAGTTCCATCCCGCCAACCGTGATGCATAACATTTTCTCGTGCTCTTCGTCCATCCGTCCAAGTACTTTTCTTCTCCTTGGTCTTCATCCTGTGTCATCTGCAGTGAAACAATCTTATTGGTCGTCTCCCACCTGGTTTTCTTCAGTCAGCACACTCATGTGCGTCGTATATTGCGCCGCATGCGTGTTCAGTGTGTTTTTCCGACTTTGCTGCTATCGCGCTTTCCACCTAGGGTAAAGTCATCGTAATGTCATTATTTTCGCTTACAGACCCAAACCACGTGATCTGCTAATACCTGATCTTTCTGATCCTCCACTTCCTTACTTCTCTCCTATGTTATTCGCTGTAACAATTGCTGCATCTTTGCACCACAATTCTTCTATTCTCCAGCTTGCCCCTCTCCAAGGACCTCTTACACTTCTCAAACCACCCTGTACTTCCACTGGCTCCGCTTTCTGCGGCCACTTTCACGGCCATATTCTTGCGGCACAGTGGACGTCTATTCATTGTCGCTTCATCCATTTTCGACCGTCATCACCTGTCACGCCTGCACTAACCAGGTCGTGAGATTCATTCTTACCTGTTTTCGTCAATCCTTTCCTTCATATTTCCTTGCTTATCAACATCTGCTCACAGCAATCAATTCTGTGCATCCCAAGCCGTTTTGCTCTCTCTTTGTTGATCCATCATGTTCACGTTTCACAAACAAATTCATCAGTGCTTATCCAAGTCAATTCAGTACCATTTGGTCCAACCTTATTCGTGTCTTCCAAGCACTGCTACTTCCGTATTCCGTCCTTTCATTTCTATTTGCTCCTGCTCTGATATATGTAAATATTTTTCGACATATTTCCTCTGCCCCCTCCAGTTATCTGCAGGCCGGCTTTCGTGCCACCATGCCTCCGCCCCTCGTGATATGCATCCATTTTGTCCACATCTGTGACTCACATTTACCGTATTTCAATCCTTCCAACCCTTTGCCACCATCTGATTCATTCTTTAAGTCTTGCATTGGTCACTCTCTTTTTTCAAATTGACACCGTCTGTTTGTTGAAATAAGGCACAGCTCATGGTTACCTAATCCCTAGCCATACAAATCAATTTTTTGTTTTCTCTTTCTTTTCTTCTTTTTATTTTTTTCTTCATCGTTTCTCGTACCGGTAGTTTCTCGTGCCGATTCTTAGTCCTTCTCTTGTGAAACTCCCAGGTTCCGTTCTCCTACACGTGGCTGGGCCAGCTGCTCTATCTGACCTTGACTTTCAAATTTGCCAGGCACATATTTGAATCCATTTGTGGGTTTATTAAAACTCCCCTATTGCTCCTTCGGGTGCATACATTTATCTCTCTCGTCTCCCCTCCAGTTCTTCCTACTCCTCCCTTGTCTTGCGTATTTGCAAATTTTTCATTAATTTTGTCCGCCAGTCTAGTCGCTTGCAAACGTTTTGATCATGCGCAAGGCGTGCTTCAGGCTTCTACAAAATGAACTACTATTAGCATTATTTTCATACAAAGAAAAACTGAAATAATCCGATGTGCTTTTGCGTTCGATCAGTCTCCGTGTTGAAGTGTGTTTCATTGCATTCTGCCTTCCACTCATTTAAGAGGCTGGCTTGTGATCAGAAGCTGATTTTTAGTTCTTTCAGAAAACCTGGTGCGCTAATTTCATGTTTTTCCACTGCTTCATGGTTTTCACCTTTACGCGATATCTGATTGTCGAGATCGTATTAGGTTCCGAGATGGCTTGGCGAAATGCAAATCTCAAACAGCTGACCAAATTGTCTTAAACAAAATGGAAAAAAATACCGCGAAAAAATGCCTAATGGAGGTGAATAATACAAAACTATAGTCATCATTCCTGAAGAAACTTGTTTTTCTTGATCAAATCTTGGTAATTGGCACTCTAGCTATTGGTTTAGCCGTTGCTGATTGTTGACTGGGTTAGGGGTTGTATATAATCCGTTGCACTAGGTTTATTGCTCACTTGCCATTTCTTTCTGGCGCTGACGGATGTTTGCTACGCAACGCAGCATTGCTGACGATTCTCCCCAGTTCTGTGCAACGGTTAAGGAGATATACTGGAATATGGATAGGGGTTTCGGGGCTGTTAACGGGTCCCCCATATGGCCACCACGTTTTCATCACCGTGTTGCTCCCATGAAGTCATTTTGTTGTTGCTTTAGTTCTCTTGGATGTAAGTCTTAGTTCACGTGCACAACGGTGGTTTTATCAGCTTTATGTGTAGGCGACAACTTGCTTGGCCATTCCTTCGCGTGAAATAAACTGGGCTGGTAGGGTACGAAAACACTTTGTGCTTTATTAAACATTTGCTGAAGTCCGACAGATTCACGAAACGGGAAGGCAATAGCTTTCAGTCCCATCCTTTAGCCATTTACTGTAAATCACGGTGATATGTACCAAGAGGGCCGGACCAAAAGATTTTTTGACAAGTTCGGCAACACAGCTGCTAGAATCGCTGATGAGAGGTAATACCTTGAGACATAACTATGGTTAAGAAGCCTAAGCGTTTTCTGTCACTGGGCAGGAATTCTGGAACAATCAAGGAAAAGGTTATGATGGAAGACGTGAGATAACTTGAATCTGCCTAGCGTCAGTCCATTAGCTACAATACCTTGGGAATTATGGTCTAATTTATCAAACATATTTTCATGGTATTGCTCGGCGAAAGCAGAAACCAACAAGGCCGGTCTTGAACCTAGCCTTTGCTCTATCGTGACTCACAGACACGCGCTCGGCATATTGCGTAATCACAAATGCCAACTGTGTACCGGCAGGAAACTAGACTGTACCGTGTTCTAGCGGTATTTCTCTACACTAGATTGCACCGGTTGAGATCGCCCGCGTTGTTGCCTCTACTTCCGGCCATAAAAATTCTTGTATCAAGGAATAGCGCAAGTTGATCGAAGATGTTAAATGCATGCTTTAAAGTTTACATGATCCACTGAGCCTCTTCACCGCTGACCACCACTAGTGGCCGGTCTTTGACAAAAACAAAGAATTCAGGAAAATTGGAAATCAGGACAGTCTTCTCAGAGACTATCCAAGAGAAGTCCGAGAGTTCTCAATCATTTCACGTACGTTTAGCCAAAATCAGTTAGGATTAGCCTCAACGGCTCAATTTCATATTGCAGTACACATAAATGACAACATGTAGATGGACCAAATATTTTTAATAGGGTAAAATTGACCAATTTTTTTCTTGTTGTAAATATAACAGGGAGCGAGGTCAAGGTCAACTTGACGTATATATCAGGTTGTCTCATGTCTTCCTTTTTCCATCGCATAGGCCTGTTTTTGCGTGGCGCCTAGTAGCAATAGTTATCTACTCTGAAGCGTCAAATTGTCCATGGCAATGACTGCGACACACCACTGTGGGTCCATAACTTATTACCAAGAAAAATCAACACAACCCTTCACTAGGAAATCTAGATCTTTACCTGCCACAAATCACCCCTTTTGAGCCCATCTATAAAATACTTGGCGATTGTTTGCTAAGTCAATCCTTTAAGTCATCTTTTCCTGCTTGGATAAAACTCTAACCCCCCTTCGTCCAAACAGTGAAACCACCTGGTCAACCCTATTTGCAACCACCCTAGGAGACTTTCTATAGAATTTCAGCCTTATTCCGTATCTAGGCTTTTTGTGGTCGCTAAATTGTCAGTAAAACTAGTTGGTTATCCGGAGCCTGCAGTCACAATGCGCAATTCCAAAAGAAGCAGACCGGCCAGTAAGATTTTGCCACGCGTAGCCATACGTCTCCCAGTCACTACGCCATGCTCCATCTCATTAACGAACATCCATGATGGCGCAAACAGCAAGACTGACAGCCTCTTACAGCACGTTAGCTTACTCGAATCGCGGACCGAAGCCCTTGACAGAAGCACCAGATTTCTGACACTAGTGGCTCAACTCCTCGAGCTATCTATGGTAGTTACGGCCTGTAACTTAGTTGCCACGTGTAACTTCATTGACAGCATATCGGCAGAGGTTTCAAAACGAATACGAAACTCGAATCACGCCATTGTATTTAACATTCCCGATAGGGCCCCATTCAACATAGTCAGCAGAACTTGCTAAAAGCCGCTAACATGGAACTTGCGATACGCCGTAGCAGCAGACTACGCAAACAAACACAACGACACCAATGCCCCCTACTTTTCCAATTTCCGGACTCACTGACAGCCAGTAAATTTATTCATGAACAAACAGTTATTGCCATTAATTCGCTATACAAGAACATTCGAATAGCACCCGACAGAACGCCACTACAAAGAAAAGTGCTGAGAAAGTCGATTTATCGCAAACTTCCAAGGCAGGAATCCGCCCAAAAGACACCTAACCCTGTCATTCCCCTAACCTAATCTATGCAACCAACGTCTATCAGCCAACAACTGTCTGATGTCGACCTTGACGCAACGCCTGGCCTCCTCCAAATCCACCAGTCTCCAAGCGCCCTAGGCTCGTCAACAGTGTTGCAGACGCCTGGGATTAGAATTCACTGAGTCCTGCCAGACAGCTTAGCTCTGTGCATCAGAAGCAGCTACCTAAATCGCGTAGCCTCCTTGACTTAACATCTATGCATCACTCTCCCAAGGCGACACGTAAATCAACGTACGGTCGTTCTTGTCCACACCACATAGCCACGACTCAAACCCATCCGCCGGACCGCACCATACCATTGCCAGGTCATTCTCCCTCGAATCCAACCCGTCAGTCTTCAGGGCATGCTTTCGCAAACAAACTGCCAGGAAGTAGCCTACCTAAGGACACAACCTAACTGTTGCAACCTAACTTATCACCCACGGGCCAAAAGTTGGTAACGATCTGTACTCAGCCCCCAATGCAGAGTGTCGGTACCAAAGGTAACCCATGGCAGCAAATCCAGAATTCGAAAACATACACTCCGTCCCTACTAAAGGCTTCAACGTTTAGTTCACTAGGCAACGACCGCCTTATATCACCAGGCTACACCCCGAAGGTCCTGCAAAGATTAGAGGCGAACAGATACCCTAGTAGGATGTCACTAATGCCGGGGCCTACAATTTCTGTTCCCAAAATAGGTAGTTTCTCAAACCGTAATTCCTCCCAGCGAAATACTAGCTCTACACGCATTTTTACGAACGATACTCGCAAACCGTCTCAAAACTACTGTTCAACGCTGCATCTGCCTGGCTCATCATTTCCTAACTTTTCCGTGCCTCCACCGTTCGTCCCGTTAGTTCCTTTACCATACCAAACTTTTCGTTTCGCCCCACCACAGTAGCTTGACGCGCAGGATACATCCACAAACCCCCTTCGAGTAAATGCTCCCAAACCTGTGGCATACAATCCCATAATCTCTCCTCTCTTCCAGCCCTAATGAGCCACTTTCCAATACCGGCACCTTACCCGTCGTTTATACCTTCGGTAGCACACCGAACTCCGCAGGCCAACTACGCAGCACTGCGTATTACCATTACCTTCTTCCAAAATAACCTCAATATACCCCCTCTGCCAACCGCCGACTCCTAACCTTGCTCACCTAGGCAAGCCGCATCGACAGGCGGCGAAGCCACCCCAAACTCTTTCAGTCCTTACCCTCTGAGGCCTGCTCTTACCACACAACACCAACCAATACCAAGGTCGTCACGTGGGAAAGCCAATACCCTCCATAATCCCGTATTTTGTCACTGCGCTGAAGCATCAAACGATCCCAACGAGTCAGGACTAGTAGCAGGACTACTTCGTCTAAGGTCTTCTCTTTCATCTCGTAATAACCCAAAATTGAATATTCCCGGTTCGTCCGCCGCTGATTCCTCTGAAACTATCGGGGAGGCATCCGACGCTCGCTTTTCCTCCTCTTCGGTAATAGCACCAACTCATGCCTCTCACCGTGCACTTTCTCCGACCAACAACTCCCTTACTTTACCCAGCCCTGACATTCACTTCCACATGAGTGGTTTATCGTTCATCTTGTTTAACTCCCGGTCCATCTTAAATAAGTTTTATCACTTGAAGCACTATGTCATAACATCCAGTCCTGACATCATCTTTATTACTAAAACCTGGCTCACCGAACACACTCACACAAGCGCAATTATGCTCGAAGGATACGAGGTTTTTGGAGTAAATAGGATTGACAGATGCGGAGGCGGATGTCTAGTGTACGTACAGCATGCCCTTCCAGTGATCCCTATTAGGCATGCCACACTCAACTTGATTCCGGATTCTCTATGGCTCACAATTCGGTTCTTAACTGTAGTCATGCATATTGGTTTTGTCTATCGCCCGCTCTCATCTACTTACTCACAGACTTATTTCCTTTAGTTGAAGCCTTTGATTACCTTTCACTACTACCTCCGACAGCGAAAATCATAGCCGGTGGTTTTAACTGGCCTAAAGTAACCTGGAGAAACCTCACGGCACCTCCCAACTTAATAGACTTTGTGTCCCATACTCACATTGCGGGCTGGGTGCAACACGTTTAAACCCCTACTAGAAAAGCCAGCATCCTAGATCTTATACTCACCCACAGCGATTCCCACTTTTCGGTTTCCGTTCTGAGTAAATTTCCGGGTAGAGACCATAAGATAGAGGCAGGTAATCTTTCATTCCATCCTTATCTGTCAGACTGTCTAACCCCAGTCAACAAGTCCATCCGTCTAAATTGGAATCCTCTGCCCAATCTCGTCCGTAACCGAGATTGGAGCAGTTGTTTTCAAAAAGCTGACCCCCAACAAGCGGCTGATCACTTTTACCTTAACATGGGAAACTGCCTCCTGAAACTTAGCCCAATATCCCAAAACTCCTCCCTTAGGAAGTCCAAACTTGTTTCCCTCCAAAGAAAGTACCGTAAGATGCAAAGACTTTACCTCCAAAACCACGACTTCTCTCTTCTCATGAGACTAACACGTCTGACTGATATTATGCGAGACCCAAAGAAAAAACGGCTCCACTACGAAGAAGCCAAAGTTTTAGGGCATCCTAGCAAAGCACTGAAACTCTCACTCTTACACAAATCTAGGAATTCGGCAACAGATACTACGATCCAATACGCTGTGTCACCAAATAAAAATTTGGCCACCTTCCCTCCTGATATCGCTGAGGCTTTCAACCATTACTTCGCCAATTCCATGACCCCCGCCTCAGATACAGCAACCCCAAATCCTCTGGCTATTACCAGCTCTTCCCTATCTACCCTGATCTTTGAAATAAACATTATTTTCAGGCCCATTTCACGCTATAAAGCATCTGCCCATCGTAGACCAGACGGGTTGCCCCCAACTGCAATCATTACCGGTGGATCGGACCTTCCACTTTTATTACTGAATCTATTCACTTTGTCACCCAAATTTAGTTTGGTACCTTCGAACTGGAAGCTTACAGTCATCATTCCAAGACACAAAGTAAAACCTGTCCACGAACTCGCTAATTACCGTCCCATCAACCATGCCCCTATCGTTTCCAGAATAGTGGAAACGATTATCAAAGACGGCATTACCACCCATCTTCTCACTTCAAACTTTCTTAGAGATAGGCAGCACGGGTTTATCAAATCGCGATCATGCGCCACATGCCAGTTTGAACTCCTCGACCTAGTCACTAAGGCTGTTGATAGCGGGCAGGCATTAGTGATTCTCTACCTAGACCTGTCGAAGGCTTTTGACCGTCTTCACAACTGCATCTTATCTCCAAATTGCGTCTATTCGGCATTGCAGACCCGTTGCTTTCTTGGCTGAAATTTTATCTCGCTCACATTTCGCAAGTGGTCCTCACCAATGGACATACTTCTAAACCGAAACCTGTTGCAATTGGCGTTATACAGGGAAGGGCACCGGGTCCTCTCCTATTTCTGATGTTTAATAATGACGTATTGAATCTAGCACACCACGGCACGCCATTTTTGTTTGAGGACGATTTAAATATAGTTTACCCTTTCAATTCCAATGATGCTATCCCTACTCTTTGCAACATTTCCGCGGACCTTTCTGCACTTGACCGCTGGTGCCACACCAGAAGGATGAGCTTTTCCGCTGATAAGTGCGAACTGCTAACCTACAAGTTCCAATTGCCCCCTGGATCCTTAACTCTTGGTGGGTCCCCAATGGCCAGTCAACCCACCATCCGCGATTTGGGCCTCAACTATTCCTGCTCCCTCAACTTTTCTGGGCACGCCGCCATCCAAGCGGTCAAGGCTAGAAGAAGTGTGGTTCTTGTCTTCCGCTCCTTTCGTCTCCGGGACAGTATCATCAGCATCTACAAATCCCACATCAAGCCTTTTCTTGAATACTGCCCAATAATATTTTCTGACATGACAAAATTCGACAGGGTAGTGATTGAAAGCATACAAAGGAGTTTTGCCAAAAAACTACTTGGTTTGTCCACGTCTATAAGCTATAGAGAACGATGTCAAAATCTGAATCTTGGCCCACTCTGGCTCCGCCGCTCAAGACTAAACTCAGTCTTCTTGTATAAACTGCTCCATAACCGGTCTTCTTCCTTTGACCCAGTAAGCTTCTCCCGTGAAACCCCCTACTCACTTCTTCACAGGCCTTTTACTGTCCCTTCTAGTATAACTAAATCGGCCATACGGTCACGCTATTTTCTTCTTGTCTACTGCAAGTTCTGGAACGAGTTGCCCATCACCCTTCAAGCTTCACAAACCAAGTCCCAATTTCTGTCGGCATTCATCCCATATCTCAGCGTCACCCGTGTGCTCTTGTTATCTAACATGAGCATGGCAGAAGATATAGCTTACGAGAGGGTCCTCGGCTTCTAAGACCAACTCCTTCGCCGACCCTTCTCCCTTCAATGAGGGGCACAATCAATGATAGACAGCTCATCTAGACGACTGAGTTCTCAACGTTAGACTACCTACGGCCATTTCCTCAATGAATCAAACAAGTTGAAATGACACTTATTTCAACTACTTTGCTTCCACCTTCTCCCGTAGTTTCTGTTACTCTTATGCCTCATCCTTTACTGGTTTTTATATGCTTCCGTCAACCGTTGATCCATAGCAAAGGCACACCCTGACCGCTCTTTTTTATGTGCTCTCCTTTTTCAGTTCACTCCTTACGTGCAATTCACTCCTACTTTGGTATACGCGCCTGGATAACGCCGCTGTTTGGTCGATTATTAGCCGCTGGCCCCGTCCTCTGGAACCTTTCGCAACCTGACCATCCGACGGCCGAACTCATATCTCAAACTTTCACAGTTGAACTACGCCTCACAGGCATAACCACCAATAAACGTTGGTGCCATTCCCAACTGTGCGGGGCGCGGTCAGATCCACCGCTTGGCTGGCGCACATCGGGAGTGCACGTCGTCTTCAACGATGTGCAAGCGCAATTTGGTTAGTGGGTCACACCTCCTGTGTTCCCTCCGAAGTGTTTTTCAGGTTGGATGTCCAGAGCACGGCCAGTCCCACCCACTAGCTCCGGTTGCAGATCGCACGCTCTAGTGCTGTCAGCTGCAGGCCGCATGCTCCAACCACTCTTGTTCGCCACTGTACGCCCACTTATCGCTCTTATCATGTCCATTTTTCGTTGTTCTATGGTATGCACACTTACCCACTCTGTCCTTGCTCCTATCGACTCTCACTGTGTTACCTCTCATTGCACGTCACTATCGTCCTAACCACTTTACCCTGCCGACGACCGCCAATATTTTATTTATTCACCCATGTCGGCGTTGCCGGCTTGTAGTATCTATTCATTTGGTATCACCCGATGCCTGTAAAGCTCATTGATCGCATTCTTACGCTTCACTGCCTACCGTTCTGTCAAACCCTCCCTCGTTCTCCCTTCCTATGCCTAATACCATTACACACCAACCCCACCCGCACCAATGACCAATTCTCATTTCAGAACTGCCGTTCCAAACTCTGCATCTCTCACGGCCACGTTTATTATCCAGTCACTGAGTTCTGTGTCCTGTCCGCCGATAATCCACTGCAGAGTACCAATGCTTCATTGATATCTGATCCACTGCAGCGCACCTCAATTGTTCTCCATTGTCCCTCGCTACTGCAGTTCCTTATACCGATTTTCAGCCTTTCTCATGTTTACCAGTCGGCCTCCATATGTAACTACCTGAACCAGCCATTCAGTCCATCTGACCTTGACTTTCAAACTCAGCGGGTGTCCATTCAAATCCGCTCGTGAGCTCATTTAAACTCCACACACTCTCTATGGTGTGCATACATTTATCCTATTTTTATCCTACTTTGCTCCTCCTTCTGAACCTTTTTATCCAATATTTTCATGAGAGTTTCCATATTTCCATGAATTATATCTGTCCATTCCATCATCTGTATCAACAAGATCGTACACATGGCATGCTTCGGGCGTTTCCGAAATAAACCAATATTATTATTATTATTATTATTATTATTATTGTTATTATTATTACCGAGGTTGTTCCCAGCAAACCCTTGTGTTGAGGCGACCGATGTAATGGCCAGTCTCCCAAGATTGGCATCATGGTCACATAGCCTTCTCAGATTTTCTTTGGCTGCAGCATTTACCCCAGAAGGCTACTTGATCTTTGGTGTCACTCACAGATGGTGCTGCTTGAGATAAGTTGTCCCTTGCGGATAACCGTTTCGTGGAAGTTGCCTCCCCCTCTCCTAATCGACCCAGCAACTCACCCAAAACTAAGACAAAAGTCAATTTAAACGATCTTTCCAAACAGTTGGGGGCGATTCCCGCTGACTTTAGCCCCACGAGGGAGTCACACCGACCCCCTCGACATTCCTCCTCGTCTCGAGCCCGACAACATGTGGTCCACCAAGAAGCTTCGCCCAACCGATCGCCGGAAGGCGGAGAGCAAGGAAGGTGCCCAATGCGGGTATCACCGCCGGTAATGAGAATAGGCAGACAAGCATACTTTACCGTGTGCTTTTCGCAACGAAAGGAGAAAAGTCACAGCCTACAGGTACGGCAGTGTTTGTTGGCCATTAAGAACCCTGCAGTCTTCTTTTCATTAAGGACAATATTTCGAATCACCGATTTTTGGTCAATACCGGGACACACATTGACGTCATTTCACCCGCCTCCGTCGATCTTGACCACCTTAACGACCCAGAGACTCAGGCAGCCAACGGGTCTCGCGCTAGCACGCACGGGGCTAAGCACAGCACGGTAGACCCTAGTATGCATCGCCTGTTTCAGAGTTCATTCATTTGTGCCGACATCGCTCAACCGATCATAGGATCAGATTTCCTGCACTGTTTTAACCTGTCGTTGCACCTTGATAAGCGCATTTTAACCGACACGGTGGCTCGCCGGATCACTGTGGATGGCCAACATCATCCGCCGTGCATCTGTAGCACCGGACGCCAATAAAACCTTCATCAATGTTTTGAATGGATTTCTATCAATCATCGAACCGGTTAGTCAGTTGCTCACAGTGCTCTGCAATGTCAGGCACCACATCAGTACGGCGGTTCTCCTGCACTTTCCCGTCCAACCGGCTCCCTCCTGATGGATACGCTACTGCACGTGGCTAAGTTCAAACTATGTTAGAGCTCAGGATCATTCGTTCTTCTGACAGTCCGCGGGCTCTTCCATTACACGTGGTACCCGATAAATCTATAGAAGACTGGCGTCCATGTGACAATTATCGTAGCCTCGATCAGACGACCACCCCGGATCGCTATCCCGTCCCACACATTCACGATATCACTTCCGACCAGATCGAATATATCATCTTCGTTAAAACGGACTTGATACGGACATATCGTCAAATTCCCGTGGCTGTAGATGTCCCCAAGATGGCGGTCACTGCACCCTTTGGATTGTTCGAATTCCTTTGGGCTGGACGACGCATCACATATGTTCCGGCTTATTACTGATGGTGTTATTCGCCGTTTGCGTTTCGTCCACCCATACGTCGACGACATCCTCATCGTAATTCAGCAGTTGCAGAACACGAATCACATCTTCGACAAATCTTCCAACGACTCCCCGATCGCGACATTACTAACGAAGCTTCCAAGACCGCTTTAGGTAAGCTATCATTACGCCTTCTCCGTAACGTATTCGACACCAATGGAATTCGTCCAGCTGACGATAGGGTCACCAATATTGCTGAATTTCCATGTCCATCAAGCTTTGATCGGTCTAAATGTTCCAATGGTTTCGCCAGTTACCATCGTTGTTTCATCCCAAATTATGCCACGACAATGCAACCACTAACCGACCTGCCGCTAGAGAAACAACACCAGCTTATTTGGTCGGATCAAGCGAAATGCGCTTATAGCAAGATTAAACGTACTTTGGCCTCTGCCGTTCTATTTATTCACAAAGATTCCATTAACCCGGTCATTCTCGCAGTCGGCGCTTCGGATGTTGCCACTGGATACGCACTACAGCAAGCAGTAAACGGTGAATGGGAACCTCTTGCAATTTGTTCTCATCGCCTGTCCCCAGCGGAAGCCAAACACAGCGCTTGTGGTCGCCAAAGGCTCAACATTCACATCGCGATACTGCACTCATGTCACGCACTTGAAGGACTGCAGCTCTTCATCTTCTGGGACCAAAAACCCTGGCTATGTGTACTCCACAACGCATCGGGAGAGTATTCTTCAAGCGAGACTCGACAGATGAATTTTGTCTCCCAATTTTCCACGAAAGTTTGATGTACTTGGGTTCGGTGAAAGTTACTGCCAATGCTATGTCCCGCGTAAAAGACGTCATATGGCTTGCCGACTCACACAATGATTTGGAGGATCTAGCGCGTGCCCAAGTGGAATCTTTTTTCAACGGTCAGTCAGGGAAACTAGCCAGAGGTAAGGGGGCTCTACCACTCCTATCGTCAAACGGTACCATCGTTTGCGACACAGAGTTAGACGGGTCTAGGCCCATTGTTCCCATCACACGTCAAAGACGCGTTTTTGATGTGCTTTGTGGTCTTTCGCACCCTGGAATCAAGGTCACGTGCAGGCTCATCAGCCTCTGTGCCAACATGGACAGCAGTGTTCGTTAATGGACACGTAGATGCGTGCCATGCCAGAGTGCCACGGCTCACCGCCAAGTCGCCGGCCACGTAGGCTCATTTGAAACACGACACTCCCACTTAGCTCACTTTCATATTGACATCGTTGGACCGTTATCTCCATCTTGGGGAAGGAGTTATCTTCTCCCCTGCGTCCATTGCTTCACTCATCGGCCTGAGGCTATAAGCTTGTCGGATTTATCCAGTGACACTGTCACTCATATATTCATGGAACACTATATGTCTCTTTTTGGATGTCTTACGACAGTCACCATCGAAAGAGCGGCTCAATTCGACTAAGCGTCTTTCCCAAACTTCCTCCGGATGACCGATACGCAGGGTAGTCTCTTGACAGTATATAACCCTCAAGCAAAATGATCAGTCGAACGCCTCCACTGGACCCTCAAGGTATCCCTGAGTGCACGCAAAACACCCACAGGAAAGATACCAGGCCACTTCTATTGTTAGGTATTCGGAACTTCCAGAGAAGTGATGTTCTTCCCAGGCCTGCATTATAATAACAATAATGGTATATTTCCTGACCCTGATCAAGAAACACACACAATCCATGATCATAGAACGTAGAAATACAGCGCAATGTGGGGCATTCTTAATTTTGAACTTTAAGGTTCACGCAATCAGGGTAATAAAACAGTTAGGCCAGGCGGTGTCTGAGTGAACTTAAGTCGAGATGGTTGCCACGGCAATTATGAACCAGTTTCAACCTCAGGGGGAGAAAATTGTGGATGGCTAGCCAAACGTGGGAATGCAGATAAAAGCAGTATTGAAGAAAAGCTGAAAGTACAGTTTTTGATAAAAACGGTGAAGCGGTAGGAGTCGGACGTCACGACGTGGGCAGGGGGAATAAGTAGTAATAATACCTAATTTGCCTTTTGGGATACCGATAATTGGCAGTAACAGACCCGGAGGTCCAGAATGGATCGTGTTGATCTACGAAATTTGGTGCGTATTCAATTAGTATGAAAGCGAAGAGAGAGTGGGGGAGTGAAAAAGAAAATAAAAGAGGAGTCAGGACTTGTGAAAAGGGGTGGAGAGGGGAGGGGTTCACCAATTGGATATATGGAGGATGTATATAAAGAAATAGGGCGAGAGTGTTACCACAAGACACGGTTAAAATTTTAGCTCACATGTGGTTATAAAAGTGCAGTCAGAAACGCCAGAGGGATATAGAGAATATTGATACAGCATTAGACAACTGAATATTGAGGAAGCCTGCTACACGAACGCAAGCGGGTCGGGTGCCATAACAGGGCTGACTTTTTTCGTATAGATAACTTCAGTGCAGGGCGGAAATTATTATGAAGGGAAGAGCTTCACCAGGAAAGCCGTGAGCAGCTGAAAAGCATGAAAGGCGACTCCGAACGGAAGCCGTCGAATAAACAGTCCGTTGGAGACAGAAGATGTTGCAGATGCGACCAAGCAGTTATCCGGCGATGATGAGGGAGGAGAACATCAGTGACTAGAAGAAGGCCGGACCCAAATCGACAGCGGAAGTTAGAAAGGTGTGCGGATAAGATTTTCTGTATCCGTCATAAACTAAGGTGGTTGATGTTCTGTTCCATGAAGACCTTGGTTGCTGTTGCTTATAGGTGGCGAATGATGAGGGTAGCGGGAAGAAGGGGCTCAGTTGACTTTGGTTGACGGAATGGGCAGAGCAGTTTGGCAATGCAACTGCGAGGACTAGAAACCGGTCATTTTTTTAGGCGATCCATCGCAGAATGGATTGAACTGTCTGTATGGAGCGCTGAAGTAGATGTTCACACGGTTTGTGGTTAGGATGTGTCAGAATAATAATAATAATAATGATAATAATAATAATAATAATAATAAATGTACATTTCGGATGCTTCCAAAGCATGCTAGAATGCACGATTAGATGATTATGGTAACGCTAGAACGAGAATTTACAAAAGGGTACAACACATGCAGGCAGAATGTCAAAGAGAATGATACAGTGAAACTAAACGGCAGTGATGCCGGGCAAATTTGAAGGTCAGGGTCGAATGATTAACCTGGCTGACAATGTTTGCAGTCGACTAGAAAGGGGGAGAGGGTGCATGAATATTACGGGAATTAATCACAACATAAAGAATTCTAGCTGAAACAAAGAACATTTGGTAAAGAGAAAACGAATAGCGAACAAGCTCGTTTTCGGTAACATCATTCTCGTGGCTAATACAGTCACATTTATATGTTAGAAATGCATAAATTATGAACAACGTCTGCGTGCTAAAGTTTGATTGGATGGTCATCAAAGTTGGTATTGCGTAGTTAGGAAGGATAGGAGGGGAAATGTTGTTGTTCCGTGGTTGGGAAAGGGGCCAGTGAAACAGTGAACAAGGGTTTCGGAGATTATCCATTTCCGGTTTCAACCAAAGGGTCAACGTTTGGGTCACATTGAGCTCCAGGGTCGGTCTCAGATCGCGGCCAGGGTAGTTTGAGTGCCTTAACGAAACGTTTCTGAGAACAAAGCGGTGGATTGAATAATCTGATCGCCACAGCCTCTGCCGTTGCCAGATGTTGTTTTCCAGAGGTTTTCGGCGCGTTCGTAGGGACTCTGTAGACTATTTTGACCGCGTCGTCGTTTACGTGATGTCCAGTATCCGCAAAGTGCGCCACAATCGCGCTGGTGATGGATTTTCTGTTTCCCGTCGACAGCCAAGTTGGTTTGTGCTCTTTGATCTTTTGTGATAGTTGCCGTGTCGTTCTACCTATATAGCCTGCCGAACATGAGCAAACAAACGAGTAGGTTAGCATAGATGAGGTAAGGACAGGTAACTTGTCTTTTAGGTTCGTCGAGATCACTGGTCGACGGATGAAGTGGGCACGCAGTGTAGAGGCGGGAAAGGTGCGAGCGATTGCCTTTTCCAAGCGTCTTATTGGTAACTCACTTTTATCGTCTCCTTTGAAAGGGAGATGGATGCACAAATCTTTCTTCTTCACGGTCGCTAACGCTTGTCTCGTTGCCTTTCCCGTTAAATTCTTCTGAGTGAGGCGCTCGGGATGTCCGTTATCCAGTAGCGCTTGCTTCAAAATGTCTAATTCTTCACTCACCGTCTCATTGGAGCAAATCATTCGCACACGGGCTGCGAGTGAGCGAATAAGGTTACGTTCACTTCCGATAGGTACAAAGCTGGCGAAATTGGTATGCTGGCCTGTCCACGTTGGTTTGCGATATACGCGACGGAGCAGTTTTCCATTGCTACTTCTTAAAAAAAGCACATCTAGAAAGTGGAAAGTGTTCCTTTCTTCTACTTCAGACGTAAAATCAACCGCATTATGTGCCTGGGTGAACTCCTCTACCAATGACTCCAGTCGTGTATGACTGTCAGTTAGGACAAAAATATCATCTACGTATCGACAGCAGGTGGGAAGACTTTCTATCGTATCGCCAAGTTTCCCGTTTTCTAGCTTAGCCATGAATATATCAGTAAG
The DNA here is from genome assembly GCA_948099385.1 of Fasciola hepatica. NCBI lineage: Eukaryota > Metazoa > Platyhelminthes > Trematoda > Plagiorchiida > Fasciolidae > Fasciola > Fasciola hepatica. The sequence continues at coordinate 2,559,490 of CANUEZ040000033.1, read as the reverse complement.
TAAATAGCCTAGAGGTGACCCCATAGCTACTCCATGCGTCTGGCGGTATAATTCTCCGTTGAAGGTAAACTGGATATCAAAAGCGCATCGTGACAGTAGTTCCTTCAGATCAATTACTGGAATACCGATATTGAAATCCTCTTCTACGATGAAATCGCACAAATAATTGAATTGTGAACCTTTTGTAACCCATAAAGTCGAGAAATAGTGGTACCAGTTGGTCTGAGCTGTTCTAGTGTTGTACGGGATATAACACTGAGCTCTGTTAGAGACTCAAGAGTTTTGGTTAGTTGCTTTTCTACTATTCTAGTTTTGTCTTTTTCTCCTTCTGGTTTCTTGAGCTTTCTCGGATCCTTTAGTATATCATTCATTCTTGCGATATAATCTTCAGGGTCCATAAAGACGACCCCGGATCCTTTGCCTGGTTTTGAGGTGACGATGTCATTGTTATTCCTTAACTTTCTCAGTGCCTCTCTACGTTGATAATTAAGAACACTTCTACTGTTCCTTTGGGTTCGACGATATTGCTGCGAGCATTCAACTAGGGTAGTTTTGAAATCATCGGTCGCTTGCTGTGATGTCGCTGTCAAGAAGTAGGTTTCACCATGTAAGTTTTCAAACTGTACCTGCGCGTCTAACTGACAGTTCTTAGGGGTAGGACAACAGAAATTCAGTCCTTACTTGCTGATACATTCATGGCTAAGCTAGAAAACGGGAAACTTGGCGATACGATAGAAAGTCTTCCCACCTGCTGTCGATACGTAGATGATATTTTTGTCCTAACTGACAGTCATACACGACTGGAGTCATTGGTAGAGGAGTTCACCCAGGCACATAATGCGGTTGATTTTACGTCTGAAGTAGAAGAAAGGAACACTTTCCACTTTCTAGATGTGCTTTTTTTAAGAAGTAGCAATGGAAAACTGCTCCGTCGCGTATATCGCAAACCAACGTGGACAGGCCAGCATACCAATTTCGCCAGCTTTGTACCTATCGGAAGTGAACGTAACCTTATTCGCTCACTCGCAGCCCGTGTGCGAATGATTTGCTCCAATGAGACGGTGAGTGAAGAATTAGACATTTTGAAGCAAGCGCTACTGGATAACGGACATCCCGAGCGCCTCACTCAGAAGAATTTAACGGGAAAGGCAACGAGACAAGCGTTAGCGACCGTGAAGAAGAAAGATTTGTGCATCCATCTCCCTTTCAAAGGAGACGATAAAAGTGAGTTACCAATAAGACGCTTGGAAAAGGCAATCGCTCGCACCTTTCCCGCCTCTACACTGCGTGCCCACTTCATCCGTCGACCAGTGATCTCGACGAACCTAAAAGACAAGTTACCTGTCCTTACCTCATCTATGCTAACCTACTCGTTTGTTTGCTCATGTTCGGCAGGCTATATAGGTAGAACGACACGGCAACTATCACAAAAGATCAAAGAGCACAAACCAACTTGGCTGTCGACGGGAAACAGAAAATCCATCACCAGCGCGATTGTGGCGCACTTTGCGGATACTGGACATCACGTAAACGACGACGCGGTCAAAATAGTCTACAGAGTCCCTACGAACGCGCCGAAAACCTCTGGAAAACAACATCTGGCAACGGCAGAGGCTGTGGCGATCAGATTATTCAATCCACCGCTTTGTTCTCAGAAACGTTTCGTTAAGGCACTCAAACTACCCTGGCCGCGATCTGAGACCGACCCTGGAGCTCAATGTGACCCAAACGTTGACCCTTTGGTTGAAACCGGAAATGGATAATCTCCGAAACCCTTGTTCACTGTTTCACTGGCCCCTTTCCCAACCACGGAACAACAACATTTCCCCTCCTATCCTTCCTAACTACGCAATACCAACTTTGATGACCATCCAATCAAACTTTAGCACGCAGACGTTGTTCATAATTTATGCATTTCTAACATATAAATGTGACTGTATTAGCCACGAGAATGATGTTACCGAAAACGAGCTTGTTCGCTATTCGTTTTTTCTTTATATAATGAAATGACTTTATTCATTGAATATTTGATATGAAAACTAAGTAATAATTTTAAAGTTTTCATCGATTTGATTCAAAGTTGTCATTTGCACGTAGCATTATATGAAGAGTATATGGATGGATGCTCATGTACAAGATTGGATCTTCTGATATAAAATCCGTGTTTGAGTCTGATGTTGAGGTGCGGACGTCGTTAATCTCGAGGTAAGAGACCAACAAACCCCATGTAAATACAGAGCGCTTTCAAGAGTGCTGATGGATGAAGTAGCCAAATGTTAGGCCGTAAGTTTTCATCTGTTTATTTTCAATAATATATGTATGCCACGAACTAACGACAGGGATATGGAGTTATGGCAGTAAGTCAATGTGAATTGCTTTCCGTGGTGATTGCAGGGGTGGATATCGTGCAGGAGCGATAATGTAGTAGAGGGTAGATAAATGGCCTGATGACCGTTTTCATAGGCAGATCGCACAACAACTGTGAATCGCCAGCTGCAGAACCAACGAGTTTTGTACGAGAAACAGGAGCGGGACACCGGATTCAGAGCAAAATGAGACACTCGGCAGAGAAGGCAGATAAGATAAATTTGAACGTCAGGTGGTCGCGTAGCTCAGTGGCGAGCACATTAAGCTTCGTATTTGGGATCCGTAATCAAATACAGCAGTAGAATGCACAGATGAAGAGTCGGAGTGTACAACAGGGCAAAATAAGTGCAAAAAGGGGACTATAGGAGAACACTGAGATGGACTATAATGGTAATAACCTCCGGCAAATAGGAGACTCATTGTCGAGTAATCAGTCCACCTTTTTTGAGTGATGTCGGCTGAAGGTCTGGAGTACATGCATAAGTGGAATAGGAAATAATTACCACCGGCGGAAATTCGAACATATTCAAAGGATATGTTGTTGGTCTTCATAAAGAGAGGAATTTATCGGGCGGAGTAGAAAGAGTTACTTACGGGTTGCAGAATATGAGAGGCATATGGATACAAATCTCGTTGAAGCTTTCGGTGAATTATTCACTTAACGACAGGTATGTCAAGAAGTATTAACATGGAAATATATCGGTCTGTAATGATAGTGGTATATAAAGTAGTGGCTGTATACTGGAGGAATCAGAATGCAGCACACAACTGCGTATTTCGCTGGAGGGGGACTGCCAAAATGCTGGAGGTAGGAAACAGCCGGAGGAATACAAGTGAGCGTGCAGCAAATTGTCAACTTTATATAGGGTTGGTATGAAGTGTCAAAGTGGAAGTGGAAGGCAAATCAAAATTGACCGTGGTCCCCGCTGTCCGGTGAGACTATCGTGATGGATTATAGCTTTGGTTATAAGACTGTGATCACTGGCCAGCCAAGTAAGGCACGCCGTGTAGAGTCAGCAGGCCTGAGTAAAGGTTTAAATCAAGGTAATCACATCAGTCAAACCGTTCAGTCTGTGCAGTAATTTAAGAGTAAAGTCCAGTTGACTGATGGCTATTCAGGTAACCAGCACGTACCGAAAGTGATCGGAAGTGCGACAGTCTGGAGAATTTCCCAGCTGGGGGTTTTGAACGGCTTCTTTATAGAAATCAGACACAACGTTTTTGTCTGACGGTCTACAGACCGACCTATGGGGGACCAACAGGTTGAGACTGCCGTAGTTTTTGTGCAGTAGTTGGGTGATGATGGAGTTGCAGGAGGATATTGAGCGCAGGCTTTGCCGCCGTGAAAAGCATTTAGGTTGGTAGGGGGTAGATTCTAGGGGCCTCTTTCGAGAGCCGAGAACAAAAGAGAGTAAGAAAACAAGGGACTTGAAAGAGAAATGGGAAAAAAGGAAGACAGCAGACTGGAAGTTGTGTCAGCTGTGGGTGAGGACGGCAAGAATGGCTAGAAGGAAAGAAAATGGTCGGAGTTTTGGTGGGGCCATTTTATGTTGGTGCGAATGCATTGGTTTTCCGCAGGTGCCATGAGAAATCAGAAGCATACCGAAGCCAAATGGAACTAGGTCCTAACATACCATGCGCATGAGCACATATAAGTGAGAATCGACTATTGAAGAACAGTAATGTGCGTCATAAGACGCGAGTTTATGGAAAATTGCAAGAAAAAAGACGATGAGACTGCTGGGTTATGGCTTGGGACAAGAGAACTGGACAAGAATGAGCACCTATAATTAAAGGAAAGAGTAGTTTGTATAGGGGGCTCATGTCAGAAGCATTTTGGTTGTGTAATCGCGTCAACACCGTAGCAGGAAAACCACTGCTGACTCTGGACAACATTATTAGTGCGTGGGCCTGGGGGGAATATAAAGAACGAGGAGTTGTAGAAGGTAAATTATGGAAGTTCAGTGAAAACTCACCTCGTTCGATGACCAATACGGGCAAGGTTCTGTTCATAGCTGTGAACGGTAGCAATGTCATCGCCGAAAGTCGTCAAAGGGAGGCCGCATGATATACCTATTCAAACAGTACACTGCTCAGTGCCGTTGGACATCTACAAGCTGGTCAGGGGGTTTTGCGGGGACCCAAAAGTGTTGAAGCTGAGAAACTCGGGGTCGGCAAGCATATGTGAAGAGCTCGGAAGGCAGGCTGCTGCACTTGATCCGGTGACCAGGCCGACATGATGGTACTCTGCATCGTTCACGAGAACCGCTGCTCGATGGCGGGGCGTGAAAGGAGATGGGTAGGTTCCGAATCCAATGTGCTGTCTTCGACAGCCTTCGTGAATTGGTGGCGTGTGCCTATGTGTGCGCAGATGGATTTGTGAGTGAAGTTGTACGTGGGTATGTGAGTAGGTCGTAACTACTTCCACCTACGGAAAGGGTCTTCCATGACATCAATGAAAAAAGCGAAACGGTGAGCATTAGGACTTTTTGTTGGAGTTTATAGAGCAGAAGCGTGTTCCATGCGCGTGGGTGCGACTGAATGTGAGTGCGTCCGGGCAAAAGAGTAGGTCATATCTACTACAACATGCGGCAAGAGTCTTCCATAATGTCGGTGGCAAACGAGGAACGATGGACATTACGTCATGTCTTGTCTGAGGTTACGGAGCAGATATCGAAAGCAACAATCACGGCTCGTAGAATTGGTTCACCAGTGGTTCACCATGGTTGGAGATTTCGGGGTTTTAAATGGTCTACTGGGGTTCTGTGTTATGGGCTCCACCGTCTTCGCCCTCGAGGAGGCCGATACCGCGCGTCCCGCGAGCCAGCATTCGATTGACGGTGTTCACCCCGACAGTTCTTATCATTTCGTCAGACCTGCTGATAATTTCCATGACGACACCCAAAGGCCAGGTGCTGAAATGAGCGTGATCATCGATCATCACTAGAACCCCAGCCTCGAATGGTCTTCGGTTGACAAAGGCCCAGAGGAGAGAGTCAGTCATCATCGAATTGGCAACTTCGAGGTGTACCGCACGCGATCTTATGCACTTCATGATGCACCCTTATCGTTTTTCCAATCCTTTTCCATACTTGATCCGAAAAGGCCCGAAATGGTCCAGTCCGACGTCACTGAACGGCCGTCAATCCGAATTCAGTCTAAATTCTGGAGGCGGAGCTATGTTTTGTCAGCCTGCGAAGACAGTGATACTCCAAAAGTGTACACAACCTTGGACCGCGCGTTTCACAATAGCTTTCCCTCTCAGTAACCGAAACCTCTTTCGAATGGCTCTTGTCATATGGCATTCCCCGGCGAGTCTCTCTAAGATAAGTATGTGTTGAGTAGTTGGTTCTTTAAAATGTTGTTGAGCCGGGGGCAGTATGATGTGCTTCGTATCAAAATCCAGGTAAGAGACCGTCAGCCTACAGCCTACGCGTAGTAATCCAAAGGAGTATGAGATTTCGCCGCTTCAAGTTGTTCCTGGAGTTAATGCACTTTTGTTGGTAGGTACCGCATCTCCGGCCATCCCGAGTTCTCGGGGGAAAACCGCACCATTAGCAATCTTGATTGCATCACACACTGCAACTCGCAGTTATTAAGGGTTTACTGGACCCAATCGTACACAGCTGGAGGGGCGAATCCCTCTCACGACCAGCAAATATCCCTTGAACCTGGCCAACCAAACTGATAGCTGAAGCGTCTTCATCTGTGAGGAAAACCTGACCAACCGTGATAAAATAGGTATCAATTCGGCGACTGTCACCTTCACCACTACGCCTTTGATTTCCACTTCCGATTCCAGAGGTAGCGCTAGTTCGTAAACGGGCTAGGCCTGTTGAGTCATGTGCGGGAATTTCGGTTCTCCCGTCCACGTGTCCAGTTGCCGGAAGTTGGTCGCACCTCGGGGGCACGGATCGACTGGGTTATCGCCAGACTTGACACGTTTCCACTGGTTCACAGCAATTTCATCCTGGATGTTCGTGAGCTGGCTGGAAAGGAAAGTACCAAAGCCGCTCCTGACGTTGGTAATGAAGTACAGTACTATTGTCGAGTCCGTCCAAAATCTGGCCGACCAAATGTAGAAGTCGAGACATCTCATAACCATTTGTGACGCCATTACTGCTAAAACGGCTGCGCTGAGTTCAAGGCGCGGGATCGAAACCGGTTCCAATGGGGCAACGTGAGCTTTGACGATCAGGATTCTCGCAGTGTATCTTCCACGTCCCATGCGGCATCGGCCGTATACCACAGCTCCGAAACCGACTTTGGAAGCGTCAGCAAAGACGTCTAGTTCTCCCGTCTGTATTTTATGACCATAACGCAAGCACATCGGGACTCGTATGTCTCCTAGTTCCTTTAGAGTGATCAGAAATTCCTCCAATTCCAGCCCATCTTCTCGGTTCAATGGCTGATCCCAATCGACTTCCTTACGACGGAGCCGATGCAGCAGGATCTTTCCGGGTGACAACCATGGGGAGACAAAACCGAGCGGATCGAATAAACTCGAGACAGCTGACAGTATACCACGACAGGTTACAGTTTGGTAGGGAACGTTTAACTGGAAAACAAAGTCGTCCGTTTCCGCATTCCATTGTACTCCTAGTGCGCGTTCGGTAGAAAGCGGAGAACCATCCAGACCTCGAACACTTTCGGCCCTCTCATGGTACGGAATGAATTTGAGCACTTCGGACGCGTTCGACATCCATTTCGTGATATGGAAGCCGCCCTCTTCTGGCAATCTTATTAGTCCCCTGATTTGCGCTAGAGCCGAGTCAACACCACTGAATGAACCAGGGTAGTCTTCGACGTAAAAGTTTCTGCCGACGGTATCTACTACTGACCGGTGATCGAGAGCCTCATGGTTATTAGCTGATTCTCGGAGGCGTAGCTCGCACGAAACGGTGATGATATCGCTCCGAAGGGGTGGAGTCATTCTAGAATTTATCACTTCTTTGTTCAGGTCTTTCTTCTCCCACCATAGGAATCGCAATGCATCTCGTTCCTCTGCCGGTATTTTCGTCTGGAGAAACATTCCCCTGATGTCAGCAGACAAGACCACTCTGCCTACCCTGAAGTAGCGCGAGACTTCAATCAATGGCGTGGTCCGGCCAGGCCCTTATAGCAGGCGACCGCTTGACGACTAGTTCTAGGATTTGGCTGCGCCGTTGGAAAACACCCGCCGCCTTCCGGGTTCCTTGGAGCGTAGAACCGGGTGATGAGGTAGATACTAGTTCTCCTGCCGGCCGTCGGTGGTTGCAAGTACATTTTAAACGTAGCCAAGAGCTTTGTTTTGCTTCATTGCCTCTGCGTGCCGTTTCCAGAGATCCTGGTCTCAAGTGGAGCACACTTTCAATTGCAGTAGCCTATGAAGAGCATAAGTTCTGTTATCAACCCAAGGGTCAGCTGGTGTCCGCCAAAAGAGAGGAAGCTCAAACTGGTTTTTAAGGACTTTGGTTGATTGCCGCACTGTGTGCAGTGCAAAGTCATCCCCTCGATACAATGGTAGTCTTTCGTCTCCAATGTCGTCAAAATCCTCTTCATACTGGCGTCGCAACTGAAACTCCATGCGGTCCGTTTTGGCTGATACATGAGTTACGAAACCACGCCCCCCGGCAGGACCATATAATACCCATCCCGATGCTGTGAGTACGGTATAAGGTGCCTGGTGGTTGCCCACTCCCTGATCCAGTGTCAAATGTGCCTCTGGCACGTTGCAACAGATGAGGAGATCCGATTCGTCGTCCTCCCAGTCTACGGTGGTTAAATCATGCAAATGGGGCCACCTAGTCAAAATTGCGTTCACCGACCTTGGCGCCCGAATAGGGAGATCGGCTAATGTAAAGGCCTCCGTTGATTCGATTTTCTCGTTAGGGTCTGAAGAGATGAGCTGTGACCTCGACCGGCCGGCAGCCACTGCTTGCGTTCCGCCTACCGTACTCACCGCTAAAGACGTCGCGCATTTGGCGAGCCGGTGATTATCGGCAAACCACTGCTTCGCCAGAGTTGTCTCTGATCCACTATCGACGGAGGTCAACGCTTTGACCACCCCAGCTGGAGTCATCACTCTCACGGCAACTGCTCCCAACCATATTGGTTCACTGGCGTACCGCGAGGTTGTACAAATCACACTGGGCCTGGTGTTTGCCCCTGGCGTGGTTCCTTTCACCCGATGTGGCTATCGGTGGTGTCTGTCCGGACAGTCTTTATGACCGTATCTGGTTCTTTTTCGGCAAGCTGACGCCTGGTGTGGAGTGTTGAGGCGGATAAGGCACACCCCTGTCGTCCTCGCCATTCCCCAAAGTCCGTCTATTGCGGCCCTGATGAAATTCAAGTATTCTAGTAGTCCATGATTAGCGTTGGAGGACCTGCAGCTTGGATGCGCTATATCCTCGTGTAAATTGGCGTATCAATTTGTCCCAGGCTGATGCTTAGGTTGTTCCTGGTTGCTATCATGGATGACTCGGCTAGATCTACCGTCTGCTATCCTGGTTTGCCTGTTTAGGTTTAAGGTCAGTTCACTGAAATCGGTCTCACGGTCGCTACTGTTTATGCTTACCGCTTCCTCCGCCCACCGACCCTGAAGCTCGGAAGAGCGGCAGTTGACTTTAACCTCCAGCGTATGCATAGCGTTAAGATCAGCCTTGTGCCCTGAATGGTCGAGGGCCGTCGAATAGTTATGCATCTGATTACTGGGTCGGCCGTGAAGTAGACGTCACACTTTGCTCTTCTGCCCTCTGACATCACTCTTCCTAATAGAATGCTACCTACCATGGAAGGCTGACAGAACTGGTCCGTCAAAATCTCCCTCGCCTGTGTGTAGCCTTGTTTTGGGCCGAGCAAGGTACACCCATCGATAGCTTCTCCGGCTTGGCCTCAACAATAACGGGTCACTTAGACTAGCCTTTGCCGGAGCCTTTTTTGACAAAGGTTCTGAATTGTTTGGACAACTAGTAGTACTCCTCAGGTCGTCCATCAAAATCCGTCCTTTCTACTCTTGCATAACCGATCGGTGGTCGTGTTTGTCTCCTATTTTCGACGGCCGGCTTGGAGTTTCCTATTTTCATTTGCCCTGACCTGTTGAATAGGCACTATTTATTGGTCTTCCGCTCACGCTCGCTTCGTCCACAGTTCTCTTCTGCCTCCTGGGCCTGCTACCAAGCTGAAAAAACCGCTGTTCTAGGTCTAATACCCTCAACTTGAAATAATTAACATTCTTACAAATTAAAATTACCCTAAGCTGTACGTGAACTAGAAATGACGGGGCTAGGTGATTTAAAAATAACCATAGAATCAAAAGTACCCAAACCATCCCCAATGACTTGCAGATTTAGTTCCTTTCCGGACCATAGCTGTTTCCATCATTTTCTGAGCATGTTGCGTGTTTTCATGTCCCAGATTGGTCAGTTGAGTATTGTAAGACTCCTTTGAGCAATAAGTAGCAAAATTTGAAACGGAGTCCGAAATAAAAACGTGATTATACGTACATTCTACGATATTAGAATAATGAATGAACGATAGCACAAAACATACGAACCTCACTAATGCGATCAGAAGAACTCAGAAAACGAGAACCAAATTGCGGCATGCGAGACATAAGCAGGTGCGTGAAGCAGATCCAAGATAGGACATGACAGAGTAGAGGGTTGGATGCGAACAGCCAAAGGTTGTTTCATGAAAAAAAGTGCATAAAAACCACGCAAGTAGTGTATGTGAGCGAGTGATGTCAAAGAAACACGAAATTTTATTGTCTATGGAGGGTTTTCCTTAATCGGCTTTTATAGGTTGCACTTTGCTTATCTCCTTAGCCCGCTTTCCCTTACACGTGGCCCGCCCAGACAGAGACTGATATGGATGGCTATTTTTCTTTAATGGGTCAGTGTCATAGGCTGAGTGCCATAAACTTTCCGGGTTGTTGCAGTCCCAGGCTGTGAAAGAAAGTGACAGAGCGTAAAACAAATACTCAGGCAATGGAGGCATTCCTGGAGTTATCACCCAGCCGCTAGCCCCTGCCAGTAACAGAGTCGGACGGGTTCCAGTATATATGCGAGAAATCTGGTGACTAGATCGGCAACTATACCATGCAGGGCAACTTCACCCGCATGACGATGTTGGTGAGAAGGGAACGCCACTGGTTTTGAGGAGGTTTTGGTCTAAAGTCGCAATCTGAAGATGGGAACTAAAAAGAACTTAGGTTCCAATGCACCGAGAACTGATGAATAAACAAGGGGATTGGGTCCGGTGGAATTTGGTGACAGGTCACGACGAAATCATTTCTCGATCGGTTGCCAGTGCATGTTGTGTGAAAAAGCAAAGAGTTCTATGAATGACGTATCGTTGATGAAAAACTATTTCAAAACCGCGAGTCCTATGCAAAACAATTAGTCAAAGGCAGGTGACTTCTGATGGGAAGGCATTGTCCTAACGGAACTATGAACTGAATTTTATCTTTTTGGTTAGGTTAGCCGTATGCAAAGGAGAGTGTAATGTGGCTAGACCTGCTGAGGCGGAGAAGAAAAGTGAATGGGTAAATATCAGGGAGCAAGTAATTACCCGCCATGCCTTGGCTGCGGAAGAGGTGACGATAGGATTGGCGGCATCGGAGAGTTAACGGTTTCCAGACTCAGGAGAACTGGTGAAAGCAGAACAGAGACCTGGTTGAATGAAGATAGGACCTCTCCGTAAGAAGTCGTGGGAAAAAAGGTGGAAGTTAAAGCAAAAGGGAAAATGCCACCATAACTGGGGAATGAGTTCATTCACTGAGGCACTCAGGGAATATTCCAAGGCTGCTTGTCAAACGTTGCCTAGACAGAAATGAAAGAGTTAATGGCTGAATCAGGTGGAAAAGAGAAACAGACTGAATATATGAGTAACGACGGAGTAGAGGAGACAAGCACACTGCGGCTTCGGCAAAAGGACAAATAGGTGCTCATGAAAGGGAGTTCAAGAGTTGTTGGAAGCCTAATCCAACTTCAAAAGCTCTTTGTTCACCCATGTGCGGATCTACAGGCTGGTTTATAGTTGGTGCTGTGAGGTCTTTGTCAATGTGGGTCTAACTTGTCTTAGATAGCCTTACAGAGCGTATATTTTATGGTTACTGACCCCATAAAGCCGCTCACTTGGCCAGACAAAGATTTGAATCTGAAAGCACCTCTGGAAATGAAAGTGGTAACGGCGTTGTCTCTCATTCTGAAAGGGTACTGTGAATCCGTTAATTTTCTGAATTGTGGTGCTGATACGATTATTCTATTGACAGCATCTCCATGGAAGAAAATGAGGCTTAGATTTATACTTCCAAGTTAGAGCAAATCTATCTTCAAGTGTTTATAGCTTTGGTCGCAACTGAGTTGGGGGAAGAACCAGTCATCTCCGTCGACACTAGCCTTTGAACCACTTCAACAGCCGCTTCATCCCACTAACGAATGTTGGGGTAGATTATAGAACAGTTTTCCAAAAGGCGTCCAACGTAGTTTTTGTATGTATTGAACTTTATTTCGGGAGGGCGGAACGCCTTATGAAGCAGGTCTATCAGCCTTCTAGCTTTCACAACTTCAGTATTAGTGTGTTCTGAGAAAGTTAAAAGTGGCTGAACACGGGAAACCCTTATCTTTGGCTAGCTGGCCGGTGAAAACTGGGTGATCGTCAATACTCAATACACCTGTGGGTCCATTGCACTTAGAGGTAAGAATATTGCTTTTCTCCGCGGAAAATTTCATCAGCAAACCAGTACACCAAGAACTAAGGGCTGTTAGATCTTGCAGTATATCCTTGCTAAGTGAAATAAAAAAATTTGGAATCAAAAGTGTACAAGATTCTGATGTCATCTGCGAAAGGGTGCAGACTGCCATGGCGAACGACATTAAAAACATAATTTACGTACATAGTGAAGAGTAGTGGGCCCAAAAGACTGCCTTGAATGACACCATTGGTGACAGGTTTGGGTTTGGAGATGGGTCCATTTACCTGAACCAATTGGTGACGGTCGGAGAAATGAGAATCCAACTAACAGAATGAGGGGCCCGTTGTAACAGCCGGTCGTGGAAAATCCCCCTTTTTCCCTCGCGATTCAGTGTTTTTTCCCAACATCACTCATTTCCATACACTATTGACTTGTCTTTACGAACTGGTTGTTTTTCTGGACCAATTGTTGTTTGTTCGCGCCCAGAGCGCTATTTTGGCACATCCTTGCTCAGGACCTGCGTGACGCACGTGCTGTCTGCTCACACGCTGCTATTCGGTTTCTCGTTGTTGAGTCTTTGTGATCGTATTATTGAGGTTTGTATATTGTTTATGTCATTGTTTATTTTAATAATCTAGTATCGTAGAATTATCACGGATAATCGCTTTCTGATTTCGGGATCCGTTGCGAATTTGGCTACGCATTGCTCAAACGTTCGTAACAATACTCAATAGATCTATTTGGAACGAGGAAAAACACGCAAAATGCCAAGAAAATGATCAAAGGCAGTCGAACCCGGACAGGAAGTAATACGGCAAGTCTCTGGGGAGGTTTTGGGTACTTATGATTCTTTAGTTAACGCTAGATCGCCTAGTCCTGTCAGTGCTAGCTCATGTGTTATTGAAAGCATTATTGATCGTAAGGACGTTGATTTATATAAGCTGAGAATAATAGAACTAGAGCAACAGTTACTTTCGGCTAGACTACAGGCGCATGAAGCAGAGAAGTGTACACAGAAACAGCGAGAGTATAGGACCAGTGACTTCGACACTTCCGATAGGTTAGAGTGCAATAAGGTAGGGAACCCCACGCAGGTCGCCGAATACAAACCACCATCGATCGATCTGCCTAGAGTGGAGTTAACGGTTTTCGACGGGCGAGCTGAGCAATATTGCAAGTTTGTCAAACAGTTCGAGACGTTCGTCGAAAACAAGGTGACCGACCCTGGGCAAAGGCTTCTTTACCTTACTCACTACTGCCGAGGCCGAGCGCGAGAAGCTATCGACGGATGCACCATGCTCGATCCAGAACAAGGCTACACAAGGGCAAGAAAGATTCTGAGGGACTTGTTTGGCCAACCTTTCAAAGTAGCCCGTAACCTAATAGAGGGCGTGATGGCAGAGGCAAAGAAAACCAAGGGCGACGTCTACACCATGGCCGACCTGGTGATCAAGATGCAGAACTGTTCAATAGCCCTCGACCATTTAGGTTACAGAGCTGATCTAGACGCCATGCACACTTTGGAAGGCATAGCCCGTCACCTCTCTCCCGAACTACAGGGTCGGTGGGCGGAAGAAGCTGAACGGATAAGCCGAGGCGACAGAGAAGCCAACTTCGAAGACCTGACTGAATACTTAGACAGGCAAACGAAGATAGCTGACAGCAGATTCGGCCGACTCATCCGGGACAGCAACCGAGCAAACAAGCCCGGTACTAGCCAAGTCCAAACCCCTGTACGGGAACATCCAAAGTACCAGCCTTGGACCAACACACACGTCATTTCACGAGATGCTACGGCGAAACCAAATTGCAGATCCTGTGGTACTAGCCATGGCCTACCAGAATGCCCCAAGTTCGGCAATGCCACAATAGACGAACGGTGGGGAATGGCGAGGATGGCAGGAGCATGTTTCATCTGTCTCAACACCACGCACCGGGCAGCAGCCTGTAGAACAAGGAATCGATGTGGTTACGAGGGCTGCACGGGCAGACACCATCGGCTGCTGCATCAGGCGAGAATAACCATATCCGAGGCGAGTGCCAAGCCCAGCGTGATCTGTTCAACTTCACAATCTGCCAGTAAACCGGTACGTTTAGGCGTAGTGGCCGTGGGAGTAGTGACTCCGACTGGGATAGTCAAGGCGTTGGCTTTCGTTGATAGTGGATCCGACACCACTTTAGTGAAAGAGCGGTTTGCCGACAAACACCAACTGGCTAAAGGTGCGACGTCGTTAGCAGTGAGCACGGTGGGCGGAACACAGGTAATGACTGCCGGTAGATTAAGGCTGCAACTCATCTCTCTAGACACTAACGAGGAAATTGAACCAACGGAGGCATTCACGTTAGCGGATCTTCCCATGCGAGCACCAAGGTCGGTGAACGCAATCTTGACTCGATGGCCCCACCTGCAGGATGTAACCGTCGTAGACTGGGAAGATGATGAGGTGGATCTCCTCATCGGATGCGACGTGCCAGAGGCGCATTGGGTGCTTGACCAGAGAGTGGGCGACCGCCAGGCACCTTATGCCGTACGCACGGCTCTGGGATGGATGTTATACGGTCCAGTAGGGGTACGCGGTTCCGTGAATTACTTATCCGCCGAAACGGACCGCATAGAGTATCATCTGCAACGGCTTTATGAAAAGGAGTTTCATGACATTGGGGACGAAAGACCGACGTTGTCTCAAGAGGATCACTTCGCTCTACAAACGGTGCGGCAAGGCTCTAGAGGCCTCAAAAAACAGTTCGAGGTTCCCCTCCCATGGCGCACACCGGTCGACCCGTGGACTGACAACAGAAATTATGTTCTCCAACGATTACTACGACTAAAAGAACGCTTCATTCGAGACCAGAATCTGTGGGAACGATACGCGGATTTGATGAAGCGAAACGAGGACCTCGGTTACGTTGAAAGGGTGCCTGTTAACACCGACAGCAAAAGGGGTATCTGGTATCTGCCTCACCATCCGGTTATCAACCCCAAAAAACCCAATAAACTGCGCGTGGTTTTCGACTGTGCAGCCAAGTTCCAGGGCAAGTCGTTAAACGATCGTCTACTACAGGGGCCTGACTGTACCACACCACTGATCGGTGTTCTGTGCCGTTTCAGAGTGGGCAAAGTGGCTTTGTCTGCCGACATTAGGGAAATGTTCCATCAGGTGAAGATTCCGGTAGGAGAACGAGATGCTTTGCGTTTCCTGTGGTGGGAAGGGAGCGACCGGGACAACGCAGTGGTGAATTATAGAATGACCGTCCACCCCTTCGGAGCCATATCGTCACCATTTTGTGCCAACTACGCCCTCCGAGAATCAGCGAACAAACATGGCGATCTGGTACATCGGACGGTGGTAGAAAGCGTCAGCAGGAACTTCTACGTCGACGACTACCTTGGGTCATTCGATGATGTGGAATCAGCTCTAGAGCAGTTCAGGGGTCTGACGAGATTGCTGGAAGAGGGTGGCTTCCATCTAACTAAATGGATGTCGAACGCTTCGGAAGTGCTGAAGGTCATCCCGTATCACGAAAAGGTCGAAAGGGTAAGAGATTTGGACGGCTCCCCACTTCCTATCGAGCGCACTTTAGGGATACAATGGGACGCGGAAACGGACGATTTTGTTTTCGAACTGAACGTTCCCGAGCTGCCAATAACCCGTCGTGGCATACTATCTGCCGTCTCAAGTTTGTTCGACCCGCTCGGTTTCGTCTCACCATGGCTGCTACCCGGAAAGATCTTGCTGCAGCGGCTGTGCCGTAAGAAAGTTGATTGGGACCAGTCACTGGACCGAGGGGACCGGCTGGACTGGGAGGAATTTTTGAACACCTTGAAGAAATTAGGGGACATAAGAATACCACGATGTTTGACCCCTGGCCATACGACACGGACTGGAGAACTACATGCCTTTTCCGATGCATCCGAAGTCGGTTATGGAGCTGTGGTGTACGGACGATGGTGCGCAGGAGATGGACAATATACCACGAGGATCCTGTTCGCCAAAGCCCGCGTTGCTCCACTGAAGTCGGTCTTAATCCCACGCCTCGAACTCAGCGCAGCCGTGTTGGCAGTCAGGGTGGTGCAAGCTGTGAAGAGATGTTTCGATCTCTACATTTGGTCGGTGAGCTTCTGGACGGATTCAACGATAGTACTTTACTACATTAACAACGTACGGAGCCGGTTTAGTACTTTCGTTGCTAACCGGCTCACGATTATCCACGATGAATCGGCCACGCACCAGTGGAGTCATGTCAGGTCTGGCGATAACCCGGCCGACCTGTGCTCTCGAGGTGCGAACAACTTCAGGCAACTGGACACGTGGACGAGAGGGCCGAACTTCCTGCAACTGCCCAAACAGGACTGGCCCGTGTTCGAATTAAAACCCCCTACGGAATTGGAACTGGAGATCAAAGGCGTAGTGATAGCAACCAACGTCGTCGAAGCGTCGCCCATTTTACCGCGACTGGTCAGGTTTTCTTCCTGGATGAAGACGCTTCGTTCGCTAGTTTGGTTAACCAGGTTCAAGATAAGTTTACTAGTCATGAAAGGGCTACGGCCCTCAGGTCGGATACCGGTCGGCCCGATAGGTCCCGATGAGCTACAAGCGGCAGAGTACGATATTTTCAGAATGATACAACGCGAGGCTTTCGCCCGAGAACTCAAGAGGGCGGAAGAAGTGGGGCTGACCAATGAAGACATGCCATCTCCAAGAGGCGAGCTGAAGCGTTTAAACCCCAAACTCATCAACGGACTGCTGCGGGTGGATGGTAGGCTGACCAACGCCCACCTGAACTTCGACACAAAGTATCCTATACTGCTGCCTGCGAGACAACCCGTAGTAGAGCTAATGATTCAACACGTCCACGCCGTAGAGGGACATGCCGGGGAAAGTCACGTGACGAGCGTCATCCGAAAGCGTCTTTGGTTGTTGAGAGGACGAGAGACTGTAAAACGCGTGATCCGACGGTGTGTGCAATGCAGGAGACGCAATGCCACAGCAGGCAAACAACTCATGGCCCCGCTACCAGAATGCAGGGTAACTACGGGCTGGTGGCCGTTCAGTGACACCGGGTTGGACTATTTCGGGCCCTTGTGGATCAAGTGCGGGAAAAGATTAGAAAAGCGATACGGATGTATCATGACGTGCATGAAATCACGTGCGGTACACCTAGAAGTCGCACATTCGATGACGACCGATTCGTTTCTACGGGCCTTGCAAAGATTTATCAACCGAAGAGGCGTACCGGCAGACATATACTCAGATAATGGATCGAACTTTGTGGGCGCTCAACGGGAATTGCAGCGTTGGCACAAGAACATAAACAGGGACGAACTGCAGAATCGAACCGTGGCCTACGGCATACGCTGGCATTTCAACCCCCCACAGGCCAGTCACCGAGGCGGCATATGGGAACGCATGATCCGGTCCGCCAGACGGATATTGCTGTCAATCATGGAGCAGCAGCCGCCCGACGACGAGACCCTGAACACCGTCATGACTGAGGTGGAGCGAATCCTGAACAACCGCCCCCTGGTTCCAGTATTGAACGGCGACCCCACCCACCTGGCGCTCACCCCAAACGACTTATTGACGCTAAGGTCGAACGAGGGTTTCCAAGGGCCGGTAAACCTTCGTGGGAGCTACCTCCATGGGTGGAAGCAAGCGAACTATCTGGCCAAGGTCTTCTGGAGGCGATGGCTACGGGAGTACCTACCGGCTTTGCAGACTCGACAGAAGTGGATGGCCAAAACAAGACCATTCAAAGTTGGGGACGTGGTTATGATCGCCGACGAACGCGCACATTTCAGCGCTTGGTCTTTGGGAGTAGTTACGGAAACCATCAAAAGCACCGACGAAATGATAAGAACGGTGAAGGTGAAGACAGCTAACGGAGTGCTCATTCGTGACATACGCAGTATTAACCTACTCGAGAGCGAAGACGGAGGAGCTGATAACCCTGTGGCCTAGTAAATCTTTTTCACACCAGTAATCGAGGTGGATAAAGAAACACCATATATACCACACAATCTCCGTCAAACACGTTAAGGTGCTCGCGGTCCCTTCGTTGACATTACAGAAGGTTCTTTCCGATATGTGGTGATGAGTGCGATTCCATTATACATCCCGATACATACGCGCATGCACGACGCACTCTACATCCCGTAAACCCATCATACATGTTACAGTGTTCTTTGTTTGCCTTTTGTTGACGCTACCGAATGCCCCTTGCACATGTGGAAGTAGTGGAGCTCAGGTCACACATGCATGCTACATTTACTCGTTTTCTTGCCACGCGGTCTTTTGTTGACATTGCAGAAAGTCCTCCTTTGATGTGTAGTCATAACTGTGATTTCATTGTAACCCCGGCACACACGCACACGCACGCACACACACGCACGCACACACACACACACACACACACTCAAGCGCGTACATCCAGGACCGGACGGCCCCTTACGAGGACAACGTCTATGTGACCATTCACGCCCGCCATCGGTCATTTGGTCCTGTGGAAGATGTAGACTAGCCTCACGTCTATGTAGCCAATGGGTTAGGTGCGACCAGTAGTAGAACGTCGACGACGAGCATTAGACGCGCGCACTGACAGCAGGGCCTAGGCAGGTAGGAAGAATCAGTACCTTTATACCGAACCTTTGACTTTGCTAAGGATCCAGGAGGATTTTGGTGGGCGGTGTAACAGCCGGTCGTGGAAAATCCCCCTTTTTCCCTCGCGATTCAGTGTTTTTTCCCAACATCACTCATTTCCATACACTATTGACTTGTCTTTACGAACTGGTTGTTTTTCTGGACCAATTGTTGTTTGTTCGCGCCCAGAGCGCTATTTTGGCACATCCTTGCTCAGGACCTGCGTGACGCACGTGCTGTCTGCTCACACGCTGCTATTCGGTTTCTCGTTGTTGAGTCTTTGTGATCGTATTATTGAGGTTTGTATATTGTTTATGTCATTGTTTATTTTAATAATCTAGTATCGTAGAATTATCACGGATAATCGCCTTCTGATTTCGGGATCCGTTGCGAATTTGGCTACGCATTGCTCAAACGTTCGTAACACCCGTGGTGCCTAATATTCGGCCAGTGATACGAGCCGATTGAGTGAGACTCGGTCGAAAACCTTCTTCACATGTAGCAGGATAACAATCATGGACTTGCCTTTGTCAGCAGCTTCCGTGACTGATTTCAAGAAGCTAACTTGAAAAGTAGAGCAAGAAGGGTTTTCCAGGAAACCGTGTTGATCCATTCTGAGTAATTTATTTGTTAAAAAGTGGGCGATTGCCTTAATTTTGATGGGCTTTTCCGTGATTTAGGAGGCAATCGGAATATGATTGATGGGATTGTATTCTTGCGGGATATAGATGGAGTCCTTTTATGCAAGGTGGCAATTGTGAGGGTTTTGCATCGAGTACTGGACGAGCTAGATTTCATAGATAGGCTGGATAGATTAGATAAAATGATAGGGGTTTTCGGGCCCGCCACAGCAAAACTGTTGGTGGAATTCCGTCCAGGCCTGGACCGTAGGGCAGTCGTATAGAAACTGGACGTGGGGAAGTATCATCGAGGTGGGGCAAAACTGTAGATAGAATCCAACCGGACGGACTTGTAGAGTGTGTTCCAAGAGTGGGTGCATTGGAAATAGGGTTTGAGGCTAAAAACATGCTGAAAGCTTCGGATTTTTCTTCCGGTTCATGTGGATCGGACTTGTTGACAGTGATGAAGGGTATGATCTAACGGGGTTGACGGTTTCTTGCTTTCATTGGCTTACTCAAGATATTCGTCTTCTTAGAGAGGCATAAAGCTTTTAACTCTTGCTGAGTAAGTGTGAGTTCAATTTTCGATTTGATCGTCGTTGGCAGTCGGTTATTTTAAGTTTATACAGATAGCTACCCAGTTTCGAAAGCAGGTCGTCGAAGTTTGGAGAGCTCGTATTTTATCCGCGCGAGTCTGTTTGTTTTATACTTCGCCCAGGCTAACATAGCTGGATCAGTATTGATTGGACATTGACTTAGAAAAGGATGTTGCTCATCTGCTAAAACCAGCAGAATCGCTGGAAAGAAAGGTGGTATCCCAAATAGCAATCAATTACCTACGGAACTGGATTGCGTCTGCCTGGCGAATTCGTCACTCCCAGTGTCAGTGCACTGATAGTGAATCTTAGGGACTACACCAAAGGTCTCATTATTCAGTTGCGTAACAGAGCAAGCATTCCAATTCGACCGTCCTCCTGAGTGGCTTTTATTCCACAGCAGATTGAATCGTACCGACACGTGTTTCTTTGTACTCCATGTAGTCGATCATTGAGTCCAGCTTACTCCGGCCGTTACGAGGTTCATCTTCCATCGAGTAAAACCTTGTTCGTCGAATCACATGTACGCCTTGAGAATGTCAGTAGTGATTGGATAAAACCAGCATTTATAGACCCTGTTATCCATACCGTACCAACTACTGCTGAGCACAGGCCTGCGACTGAAAACCACCCCCTTACACCGAAGCCAACTTCTCTGACGCACAGGAGGCGCAGATCGATTCTCCCTGCAATGGGCTACATCCGGTGGGCATCTTGGTCTTCCTTCTTGTTATGTTCATTACAGTGTTCTAACATAGATATTCCACGTCTTTTATGTCCCATAATTCCCAGTTGTATTGCACACACCGTTCCAGGATACTTCAGTCGAACGTCTCTGATGGAACAAGCATCGTAGTTCTGACGCAGATGCACCACGTTCATCTCATTATTTTTGCTACTCTTTTACCGTTTACATGCCTTGTACATATTTGTGGCCCGTCCCTGTCCCATCCTAAATATTTCCGCTTCGAGAGCAGGGGAGAGGACGTTCGTTTAGTTGAACCTGGGGATTTCCGTATAAGGTCAAACACCAGATCTTATTTCTCTCACTCTGGAATAGCGGAGCATTACCTATTCACTGATGTGACTCCAGCTTGCTGACCTCCCTAGATCTGCCTGTTTAGTTGGACCGACTACACATTCCCTCCAGCTCTACCGACTACGTTTGTGAGGTCCATTCTTGGGATAAGAAGGCTTAGGCAACCGCGGAACACTGTTGGGTAAGCTGAAAAGTTTCACGCTCCTGAGCGCCCAGTCTGTCGAAGACCTCCGCAGTCCCAATTGCCCAAGACCCTTCTTTGGAGTGCCGAGACTCTTTTGCCCCCTCACGCCCCGGATCAACTCTCTGCACTCATCTCTATTTGGAGTAAACTCCCACGTTTCGATCCACTATACTTTTATGATTAGGTCTTTGTGTATCCAGTTCGAAGGAGGTTCCCCTACAGTCTTGAGATAACCCACGGAGAGGAAACCACGACACCTCAAGTTGTCAATTTGGTTATTTTTATGGATCAGAAAAAATAGGGGTTCCGGTGCCGACAGCTGGGGCGCCCCATGGCGCGCCCTTGTCTCCCTGGATTTTGCATCCTCAAAATGAACCAGAAAACTTCTGTTACGGTGGTTGACCCATTATAAGTCGTTAAGGAATAAAATTTCGATGATTCCGAATTAGGTATCAGCGAGCGGCTTTCTTATTCTCTGGCCCTTGCTTCAACTTGCTTATCTGCAACAACCGACTATTAGTTCTATCAGAGCACTTCCTTCTCCTGTTGGGTAACGCTCGGCTGAGTTATTACATCCTTAGTGGTTGTTCTGTGTGCGGTCTGCCCAAGAAGGACTGCCGTCAGGTGTGACTGTGTGATTTGTTGCCTTGTTGTTCTACTGTATATTTCGGATGCCGCACAACACGTGGTTCTGGCTCATCCGGTTTTCTTTTTGATGCTGTTGTGGATTGGGGTTCGTATATCGTTGGCCGAATGACAATCAGAAATTTTTTGCTCTAAATCACAGTTATGAATCAACTGCAATGAGACACAGAACAACTGATCACTGAGTGGGTCTCTTTATGAATGTGCACAAAAGTGACACACAGGAATTTCTAACAAAATAGATCGATAAAAGTAAATCGATACAAAAATGAGCGGCTTGGTGAATAACCGGACAGTGCAAACTCTGTTTCTCGTGAGAGACGGGTACGCTGGATTATGTGTGGGTATGTGGGTGCGTATGCATGCCCAGAGCGTCAGCTGACTGTCAGTTCAAGTCCCCCTCAAAATGAGGTCGACTCATACTATCTTTCATAGAGATCCTTGGAAAGTTTTTGAATAGGTGGCCGTGACCGCATTGAGTACCACAGCTCAATGAAACAGTCAGACCTTGGTGGCCCAGGTGATGCCGTTTTCTCCTCTGTCGCCGTTAGTGCAAATTTATCCAAAAGCACACGTAGTAGAAGTTCTACCTGGCTCTTCTCATCTATCGTTGCCAAGCTGCCATTTTTCCTGATGTGATTGGCATGTCTTTTGGCTGTGCCATAGTCTGACCGAACACCGTATATCACACTGCCTAATCGGCTAACATTTACTCCTGTTATTCATTGCCTTGGAGGGTGACGGAAATTTAGAACATAAACACGATCCCCTCCGTTGAAGCTGCGTGACCGTGCACCACGCTATCTGTTGAAGAGCCTGTCCATGTGGTCGTTTCTAAAGGTTGGTCTGACCGTAGAGTGCACGGCGTCTAACTGTATTCACATGCTCCTGCCAAGAAAAGCTCCGGCTGGTGGGGCGTTGTTTGAGACTGATGCTCTAGGAGTTGAGCAGTACCTCACCAGAAATTTGTCAAGTATCTTTTGTATACTTCCATCCCCTTGCAACTTTTTGAAAGCCCCTTCAGTGTGTTCACAGAGCACTCGGCTTGACCGTTTCACTAAGGATGATAAACTGGACTTTGTAGGTGATCAAATGCCATAAGGTGATAGAAGCTAATGAACTCATTAGGGTACACCGGGCCCCTTTATCAGTAACTAGGATTTTGGGGATACCAAATTGAGCAAAAAGGCGTCTCTAGATGACAGTAATGTCTGAAGGAAGAATGGTGGAGCAATCGGCACATATGCGAACCGAACCAACTGCCTTCTTAACCACCGCAGTCGGTGCAGCCCAAGAGGAATGAATATTTGTGTAAGTACTCCTGCTGTCTGCAGTCCTTCGAGTTCTTGATCTACTGACTTCGGAGCGGCGTAAGGAACGGGCCGTTTTGGGCGAAAGACCGGTTTAGACCCGGGTTTTAGATAAAGAACTGCTCTGGCCTTGGTGCACAACCCTAGGCCTGGTTGGAATAGTCCGGCGAGCTGTTCCAAATATCCTCAACTGTTGGAGTGTTTGTAATGTTTGCATCGTCTTATACCTCTGACGAGTGAACGGGGCAGTAAACCTGGGTTGTTTGAGTCAAAACGGAACTAAAAGGCAAATCCCATAAAAGAAGCTTATTTATCCAGGCAATACCGAGAAGATTTAAATTGTTGGCTATTGATACATAACAAATGCCATTGCCATAGTGGTCACGAAAATGAAACTCACATTCTAGCACTCCCAGGAATGGCATTTGTTGACCCGTGACACTTCTAGCATTCCGGTTTGTGGCTTAGTTTGGGGCTCACCAGGAGCAACCCAAGTTGGGAGTGAAATGGCTGTTGAGTACTCCTAGTTTCTACGTCGTAAATAAATTCCTGATAGCTGAAAGTGAGTGATTCCCTCAGTTTTGTTACAGACTACTGAGCATTATTTGTGACTACCAGAACCGAGGTGTGCTGTTAACAATTCTGTCACCTTCGTCAGTTGCTATTGTCGTTTCCAAATTGCGTTTTACTGTTGGTGCAACATTTTGGTGAGGTCAGATTGGTCTGCTACTTCCCGTCGCTAATAACTCAATTCAGTTCCAGGAGTTGACGGCTGGATGCCTGAATGCCAGGGTTCTTGCACCGGTGAGCTTGTTGGATCCCCCGGTGCTCCGACGATTGGAAGAGACAAATCTTCTCTAATACTTGGCTGTAATCGGTGAGGGTTCAGGTTAGGCCGCCGAACTCCTTTCTCTTCAAAGGTTTTTCTAATCGTAGCTCAAGTCACACGTACCTCACGGTCCATCTCCCCGGTAATAAGGGTAGTATGGTAAGGGGCGGTAGGTACTAGATAAGGGTTCATCCTGGGTTGAACTGAAAGGAACTAGTCAGTATTCTACAAAAAACGGTAGAAGACTCCGGGTCACATTTCTCCAAACATGGCCATCCATACGTTATCTAATCTCCTTTCGAACTCAGACACCGAGCTAGTGCCTATCACATATCCTGGCAGCTTGTTCCAGTCATCATCCACCCTAACTGCAAAGGACTGGCTTATGATGCGAGTTAAAGCCCCGTCCTTCTTAATTGTTGGTACATGCTTTCTCAGGTGGCCATTCCCTCGCACTTCAGATAAGGCCTCTCTGTGATCTCTTTGCTTCTGCAAACTACTTTGCTATTTTGAAGACCACTATGAGGTGGCCTTGTCTTCTTCTCCCCAAAGAAAATGACCCTTGAGGCTCCAGCCTCTGTTGGTAGCACTGTATTTAGTTTTCCGAACCATCGCGTGAATCGCTGTTGTTGCTGCTCGAGACACTCGATGTCCTTCACCAAATATGGATTCCAAGCCTGGACACGAATTTCTAGATGAGATCTCACAAAGGCCTCGCACAATGGCAATAAGACGTCGATTTCCTAGAGCTGACCGCCCTCCCTGACTGGTGCAAGGCTCTACAAGCTTCCTGCGTCACTTTCTGGCACTGGCGACTTGGTTTAAGGTCAGAGCTTACAGCCAACCCTAGGGCCTGGGCTTCTATGGTGTGTGCTTCCTCCTCCCGATTGTCTGTTGGCTCCATATATCATGTGGGCCGTGGTAATTCCTTCCTGATGAGATGCTGACATTTGCTCAGGTCAAGGGGAAAATCTCAAGTGGCTGACCACTATAATACGTTGTCTAGATCATGCTGAACGGCCGCATCAGCTTTTATGGCCGGTTGTGGAAACTCCCCCCAAAAACACTGCAATATCGTGCTTCCCTGACATCACCCGCTCACATACACCGTGTGCGCGTTTTTATGCACTGTATGTTTTCATGAATCAACGTTTGTTCGTTTGCGTCAAACGCACTATTTTGCCATATCCTACTTTGGACTTGCGTGATGCACTTGCCTCTTTCTCGCACGCAGCAATTTGGTTCTCGTTTCCTGAGTACCTGTGATTGCAGAATTGGGGTTCGTATCTGTTCTATGACATTTTTCATTTGATAATCAAATATCGTAGAATTTCACGGACAATCGTGTTCTGATTTCGGGATCCGTTTCGAATTTGGCTACGTACTGCTCCAAGAAGTCTTATCATGCTCAATTGATCGATTCGGAACCAGAAAGCACTCAACCTGCCAGGAAAAGGATCGATACAATGGGAATCTGGACAGGGAGTAACACGGCAAGTACTTGAGGGAGGCTTTGGGCACTTCGTTCTTCAGATAACGCTAGGTCGCCTAGTACTGTCAGTGCTAGTTCACATATAACTAAGGGTAACATTGATTGCAAGAAATGTAATCTGTTCAGGTTGAGAATATTAGATCTAGAACAGCACCTGTTACCGGCTCAACAGCAGGCCCAAGAAGCAGGAGAGAAGTGTGGACAGAACCAGCGTGAGAAAAAGACCAACGACTAGGATTTATCCTGCAGGTAGAGGCAAAATAAAAGGGATAATCTTCACCGGCCGTTGAACACAAAACATCGACGCAACCAAAGATCGATCTGTCAAGAGCAGAACTGACAGCTTTCAAAGGACGATCTGAACACTACTGCAAATTCATCTGGAGAGGTTCGAAAATGTCATCGAAAAAAGGTAACCAATCCCGGGCACAGGCTGCCCTATCTGACCCATTACCGTCGAGGCCGAGCAAAGGAAGCTATCGATGGGCGTACCAAGCTTTGCCCAAGATCAGGCTGCGCTAAAGAAAGGAAGATTTTGAGATATCCGTTAGGGTAGCCTTTCAGGGTGGCTCGTTATCCAATAGAGGACAAGATTTTGGAGGCCAAAAGAACCAAGAAGGACATCTACGCAGTAGCCAGCTTAGTGAAAAATGCACAAATTCTCAACAACCCTCGACCATTTAGGTTACAGAGCTGATCTTAAAGCTATGTATACCTTGGAGGGCATAGTTTGTTAATCCCCCCCCTCCGCGGAACTACAGAGTTGGTGGGCGGAAGAGGCTGTAAGTTTAGTCCGGAGCTGCTGTGAGGCTAATTTTGAAGACCTGGACGAATAGTTGGACAGGCAAACCAAAATGGCCTGCAGTATATTTGGCCGACACATCCGGGCAGTAACCGAGTGAATAAACCTTATACCAGCCAGGCCCAAATCGCTGCACGGGAACATCTGATAAATAAGTCTTGGACAAATTGGTACGCCAATTTACACGAGGATATAGCGCATCCAAGCTGCAGGTCCTCCAACGCTAATCATGGACTACTAGAATACTTGAATTTCATCAGGGCCGCAATAGACGGACTTTGGGGAATGGCGAGGACGACAGGGGTGTGCCTTATCCGCCTCAACACTCCACACCAGGCTTCAGCTTGCCGAAAAAGAACCAGATACGGTCATAAAGACTGTCCGGACAGACACCACCGATAGCCACATCGGGTGAAAGGAACCACGCCAGGGGCAAACACCAGGCCCAGTGTGATTTGTACAACCTCGCGGTACGCCAGTGAACCAATATGGTTGGGAGCAGTTGCCGTGAGAGTGATGACTCCAGCTGGGGTGGTCGAAGCGTTGACCTCCGTCGATAGTGGATCAGAGACAACTCTGGCGAAGCAGTGGTTTGCCGATAATCGCCGGCTCGCCAAATGCGCGACGTCTTTAGCGGTGAGTACGGTAGGCGGAACGCAAGCAGTGGCTGCCGGCCGGTCGAGGTCACAGCTCATCTCTTCAGACCCTAACGAGAAAATCGAATCAACGGAGGCCTTTACATTAGCCGATCTCCCTATTCGGGCGCCAAGGTCGGTGAACGCAATTTTGACTAGGTGGCCCCATTTGCATGATTTAACCACCGTAGACTGGGAGGACGACGAATCGGATCTCCTCATCTGTTGCAACGTGCCAGAGGCACATTTGACACTGGATCAGGGAGTGGGCAACCACCAGGCACCTTATACCGTACTCACAGCATCGGGATGGGTATTATATGGTCCTGCCGGGGGGCGTGGTTTCGTAACTCATGTATCAGCCAAAACGGACCGCATGGAGTTTCAGTTGCGACGCCAGTATGAAGAGGATTTTGACGACATTGGAGACGAAAGACTACCATTGTATCGAGGGGATGACTTTGCACTGCACACAGTGCGGCAATCAACCAAAGTCCTTAAAAACCAGTTTGAGCTTCCTCTCTTTTGGCGGACACCAGCTGACCCTTGGGTTGATAACAGAACTTATGCTCTTCATAGGCTACTGCAATTGAAAGTGTGCTCCACTTGAGACCAGGATCTCTGGAAACGGCACGCAGAGGCAATGAAGCAAAACAAAGCTCTTGGCTACGTTTAAAATGTACTTGCAACCACCGACGGCCGGCAGGAGAACTAGTATCTACCTCATCACCCGGTTCTACGCTCCAAGGAACCCGGAAGGCGGCGGGTGTTTTCCAACGGCGCAGCCAAATCCTAGAACTAGTCGTCAAGCGGTCGCCTGCTATAGGGGCCTGGCCGGACCACGCCATTGATTGAAGTCTCGCGCTACTTCAGGGTAGGCAGAGTGGTCTTGTCTGCTGACATCAGGGGAATGTTTCTCCAGACGAAAATACCGGCAGAGGAACGAGATGCATTGCGATTCCTATGGTGGGAGAAGAAAGACCTGAACAAAGAAGTGATAAATTCTAGAATGACTCCACCCCTTCGGAGCGATATCATCACCGTTTCGTGCGAGCTACGCCTCCGAGAATCAGCTAATAACCATGAAGCTCTCGATCACCGGTCAGTAGTAGATACCGTCGGCAGAAACTTTTACGTCGAAGACTACCCTGGTTCATTCAGTGGTGTTGACTCGGCTCTAGCGCAAATCAGGGGACTAATAAGATTGCCAGAAGAGGGCGGCTTCCATATCACGAAATGGATGTCGAACGCGTCCGAAGTGCTCAAATTCATTCCGTACCATGAGAGGGCCGAAAGTGTTCGAGGTCTGGATGGTTCTCCGCTTTCTACCGAACGCGCACTAGGAGTACAATGGAATGCGGAAACGGACGACTTTGTTTTCCAGTTAAACGTTCCCTACCAAACTGTAACCTGTCGTGGTATACTGTCAGCTGTCTCGAGTTTATTCGATCCGCTCGGTTTTGTCTCCCCATGGTTGTCACCCGGAAAGATCCTGCTGCATCGGCTCCGTCGTAAGGAAGTCGATTGGGATCAGCCATTGAACCGAGAAGATGGGCTGGAATTGGAGGAATTTCTGATCACTCTAAAGGAACTAGGAGACATACGAGTCCCGATGTGCTTGCGTTATGGTCATAAAATACAGACGGGAGAACTAGACGTCTTTGCTGACGCTTCCAAAGTCGGTTTCGGAGCTGTGGTATACGGCGATGCCGCATGGGACGTGGAAGATACACTGCGAGAATCCTGATCGTCAAAGCTCACGTTGCCCCATTGGAACCGGTTTCGATCCCGCGCCTTGAACTCAGCGCAGCCGTTTTAGCAGTAATGGCGTCACAAATGGTTATGAGATGTCTCGACTTCTACATTTGGTCGGCCAGATTTTGGACGGACTCGACAGTAGTACTGTACTACATTACCAACGTCAGGAGCGGCTTTGGTACTTTCCTTTCCAATCAGCTCACGAACATCCAGAATGAAATTGCTGTGAACCAGTGGAAACGTGTCAAGTCTGGCGATAACCCAGTCGATCCGTGCCCCCGAGGTGCGACCAACTTCCGGCAACTGGACACGTGGACGGGAGAACCGAAATTCCCGCACATGACTCAACAGGCCTAGCCCGTTTACGAACTAGCGCTACCTCTGGAATCGGAAGTGGAAATCAAAGGCGTAGTGGTGAAGGTGACAGTCGCCGAATTGATACCTATTTTATCACGGTTGGTCAGGTTTTCCTCACAGATGAAGACGCTTCAGCTATCAGTTTGGTTGGCCAGGTTCAAGGGATATTTGCTGGTCGTGAGAGGGATTCGCCCCTCCAGCTGTGAACGATTGGGTCCAGTAAACCTCGATGAATTATTATCCGCATAACACGATTTGTTCAAAATGATAACGTGGGAGGCTGTTCCTTGAGGACTCGAGAGGGTAGAATAAGCGAAACCTTTTTGTTCGACGGTCAGGGTCAGCTTGACGTATATATCAGGTTGTCTAGTTTTTTCCTTCTCCCATCTTTTAGGGTTGGAGTTTGATCGCTCTTCATAGCAACAATTACTCATCCTGGAGCGACGAATCTTTCCGTGGCATTAACTACACGTCCATTGTCCATCACCGCAAAATCAGAAAATACCTCTTACAAGAAAATTTAGATCTTTACCTACCACAAATCACCCTTTGCGAGCCCCATCATAAAATATTTAGTGATTTTTAGCTATGTAACCTCTTTTAGTTATTGTCTCTTCCTTGGCTAACACCCCAAGCCCCTTTTTCCACACAGTGAAAGCACCCAGTCAACCCTGTTCGTAATCGTCC
Source organism: Fasciola hepatica (assembly GCA_948099385.1). NCBI lineage: Eukaryota > Metazoa > Platyhelminthes > Trematoda > Plagiorchiida > Fasciolidae > Fasciola > Fasciola hepatica. Next base: position 2,529,855 of record CANUEZ040000033.1, on the reverse strand, counting down.
TGGGTGAATTCCTGTGGAATTTCACCTCTGTTTCGTACCTAGGCTTTTTGTGTTCGCTAAGTAACGAACAAAACTCGTTGATTATTCGAAGCCTAAAGTTACTATATGAAGCTTCAAAAGAAGCAGCTACCTCTGTGCGGTCTTGACGCACATAGCAAAATTGACAGCACTTACAGCACTTTAGCTCACTCAGGTCACTATTTGAAGTTCTTGAAAGTGCTGCCAGATTTCGGACTCCACTGGTTCAATTTCTCGAGCCATCTTTGGTAATCACGGATTGTAACTTTGTTTCCACTTGTAAATTTAATGACAGTATATCTTCAGCGGTTTTGAAACTACTACGAAATTCCAATCACGCCATTGCCTTCACCATTCCTGATAGGTTCCCATTCAACATGGTCAGCAGTACTTTGCTAAAGGCCACTAACATGGAACGGGTGATATGCCGTAGCATCAGACTACGAAAACAAACACAACAAAACCAATGCCCCTTGCCCTTCATATTTTCGGATTCACCGACAGCCAGTGAGTTTATTCACAGACAAAGCGTTATTTCTGTTAGATCTTCACACAGATACATCCGAATAGCATCTGACAACACGCCACTAGAACGAGAAGTGCTGAAAAATTTGGATCCTCTCAAACATCTAGTTCAGGAACCCGCCAAAACGAAAACTACCACCTGCATTCCCCAAGCCTACCCTACGCAACCAACGTCGCCCAGCCAACAACTGTCTGATCTGGACCTAACCTTACAACATTGCATCACTCTTTCAATGCGAAACATAAGCCAAAGTATGGTCGTTCTTGTCCCCACCATATATTTTTAAGGTACCCTAATGACGTACTTGATTAAGCACACCATGGCACGCCATTCTTGTTTGGAGACGATATAAAAGTGGTCTACCCTTTCAATTCTAATGACACTACCTCTACTCTTTGCAAGTTTTCCGCTGACCTCCCTGCAATCGGCCACTGGTGACACGCCGGGATAATGAGCTTTTCCACTGATAAGTGCGAGGTTCTTATAAATCCCAATTGCCCCCTGGGCCCTTAACCCTTGGGGGGGGTCAGAAATAGCCAGTCGACCCACCATCCGCGATTTGGGCCTCAACTATTCCTGCTCCCTCAACCTCCCGGAGCACGCCGCCATCCAAATGGCCAAAGCTAGAAGAAGTGTGGTTCTTGTCTTCCGCTCTTTTTGCCTCTGGGACAGTATCATCAGCATCTACAAATTTCACATCAGGCCTTTGCTTGAATATTGCCCAATAATATTTTCTGACATGACAAAATTCGACAGGGTAGTGATTGAAAGCATACAAAGGAGTTTTGCCAAAAAACTACTTGGTTTGTCCACGTCTATAAGCTATAGAGAACGATGTCAAAATCTGAATCTTGGCCCACTCTGGCTCCGCCGCTCAAGACTAAACTCAGTCTTCTTGTATAAACTGCTCCATAACCGGTCTTCCTCCTCTAACGCAGTAAGCCTCTCGTGTCCACCCCCCTACTCGCTCCGGCACAGGCCTTTTACTGTTCCTTCCAGTATAACTAAATCGGCCATGCGGTCAAGCTAATTTTTTCTTGTCTACTGCAAGTTCTGGAACAAGATGCCCATCACCCTTCGAGCTCCACAAACCAAGTTCCAATTTCTATCGACGCTCATCCCATATCTCAGCATCGTTTGCGCACTCTAGTTATCTAACGTGTACATAGCAGAAGATATAGCGTACGAGAGGGGCCCGACCTCTAAGACCAACTCCTTCGTAGACACCGCTCCCTCCAGCTGAGTACACGGTCAGCAATAGACAGTTTCGTCTATCCGACTGAATTCTCAATTCTTGATTATTTGTGGCCATGCCCGTAGTGGGTGGAATTAAAGTACCATTATTTCCATGCACCTTACTTTTCCCTTCTCACGTAGTCTCAATCACCCTTTTGCTCCGCACTTCATTGGCTTATATATGCCCCAATTGACCGTTAATCTACAGCAAAGGTACACCCTGATTGCCTCTTTTATCTGTTTTCATTTTCCAGTTCTCCTTTACGTGCATTTCACTCTCATCTTCGGCATGCGCGCCCGGCTAGCACTGCTGGATGTCTGATTGCTAGCTGCTGGCTCCTCCCTCTGTGACACCGCACAATCTGGCCATCCGATCGCGGATCTTACATGTTATGCTTTCATTGCTGAACTAAGCTCCACATGCATAACCATTAACGAATATTAGTGCCGCTCCAACGGTGCGGGGTGCGGTCAGGTCCGCTGATTTACCCGGGGCGTTTCGGGCTTGCAGGCCGTCTGCAACCTTGTGCGAGCGCTATTAGGCTGGTGGACAACACCTCTTGTGTCCACTTTGAAGTGTTTTTCAGTTTGGGTGTCCAGCTCACTGCCAGTCCCACCCATTAGCATCGGGTGCGGATCGCACTCTCTAGTGAAGTCATTTGCAGGTCACATGCTCCCCATCCTTGTTCCACCACGGCACGCCCACGCGTCACGCTTGACATCACTCTTATCACCTCCATTTTTTCATTCTTCTATGGTTAGCACACCTACCCATTCTGTCCTTGCTCATATCGACTTTCACTGTGTCGTCTCCTGTTGGACGTCACTATCGTCCTACCCACTTTACTCTGTCGATAACCAACAACATTTTTTTTTCCACCCGTGTCGTCATTGCCACTAGGTATCATCCTAATCTCATAGAGCACATTGATCGCATTCTTGTGCCTCACTGCCCACCTCTCTGTCATATCCTCCTTCGTCTTCCCTTCTCATGTTTAACACCATTACGCACCAGTCCCACCGGCACCCACGGCCAATTCCCGTACTAGAACTCGCCGATCCAAACTTAGCTTCCAATACAGCCACATTTATTATCCTATCCCCATCAATAAATTTTCCTAATCTGGCCCAGCTATTCCTCTGTGGATCTTTGCATTTGGCAATGCCCCGAGTAGTATAGTCCAGTTGCATCCACTCGTACAATTGTCTGCAGGCAAGCAGCTACCCGATTCCATGTCTTCAACTCCACCTCAGGCTCATTTCACGTGCACTGTGTTCACTCTACCTATTATTTGCCCTGGTGCCTCATTCTTTTCAGTCTTTTTCGCGTTTCACCTGTGGTAAGACGATCTTATTGGTTATATCTCACCTGTCTTTTCTGTCCGTGCTCCCATCTCCTGTTTCTTATATTGACTGCCACAGGCATTCTCTGTGTGCCTTTCAGACTGTTCTGCTTCTTCACGATCCATCAGAAGTAAAATCCTTGTTGCCTCATGGTTTTCACTCACAGTTTCTGTCCGTTTGATCTGCCATCACCCGATCCCTCTGGTACCCCCTTTGCTCATTTCTCTCCCACTCTGTTTGCCGTTACGGGTGCTGCATCTTTGGGCTACAGACAGCCTCACCTCCCAAGCATCTTTCTCCGCTTCGTGTGCACATTCGCTCTGCGCTGTTTAGCCATCCCCATTGCCAACTTCTTTCAGCTGAACTATGTAAGTACAGTTGATAATGATTCTCCTCTCCTCGACCGTCAATACATGTCTCATCTTAATCGTGCAGACTATTAGATCCATTCTTAACCATTCTCTTCGATACTTTCCTTTATCTCCTCTCTTTTATAAACAGCTTCTCAAAGTCGTGGTCACCTTTGTGCCCCCAATTCCTTTCTCTCTCTTTCTGATGATTCGCCGTATTCACTTATCAGGAAGAACATCCACCACGATATTCCAAAATTGATTCCACAAGCTTTCGACCTATCTTCACCCGCCCTCCCAATAACTGATAGTTTCTTTCTAGGACCCCTGCTCTTATACCCAGTCAGCACAATGGCCATCAAATAGTCACGATAATCCCTAAGTCGACCCCGGCTGCGCCCCAGAAGGACCCAAGAGTGACCTCTTTGAAAAAAGTCGGTTTTGGGGCACATTTCGACCAACCACGCAAAACATTCTCCTTTATTTGGCAAATTTCTGCCTTATGTTATAAGCCCAATTCCTCATGTCTATATTTATAGCACTGCGTTGACGACCCCGAAAACAAACTATACCAATCCGATGCTTCTATTAACTTAATGGAAGCGTCCCATTTCACCGCTTTCATATTTTACTTCCCACGGCACTTTTACCACTTTCAGAAGCGTTTTTCTTACCCGTAACTGCAAACGGCTTTTCCAGTACTAATTTTGGAAGAAAAAAGCCATATTGTTGATGCAAGAAACATGTTGATGGGTAAATTGTACGGCGGCAGAAGGGACTTACAACACAAAAAAATTTTGTCGTCCATACCCGTTGGTCGCGTAAAAGCTGTTCGCTGGAATTACAGGTTTCCAATGCCCGAAATAGAAAGACATCCTTTGTTGATCCCTCATTGTAAAAGCAAGGTTCGATGAGAAAAATGTTAGCATATTCGTGAGCTAGGAATCGAAATACGTGTACGGTAATCCAGCGGTAAATTTATTCCAGGGTGGGGAAGTGGCTACCGTGAATATAACAGTCATTATGAGGCGGAAACTGGAATCACGTGCTGTATGAAAATGGAAATTATCGCAGCAGGGGAAGAGCGTGACATAAGACAAATCCTTCGGGAATATATCATAGATAGAAGTTACCCACGTAGTACTGATTGCACTGAACTCCGACATGGCAACACAGTTCAGACAGACTCCCTTGTAGACTGGTTCTACCTCTTTGCAAGCAGCAATGCATTTTCGCTCGGACGAGCTGCTTTGTAGCCCCTGGGTAGTTTTTCCCGTACACAACATCTATAGCCGAATAAGTTCAAAATCTCATGCTCACCTATCACAAGATAACAAACTTATTTTCCTGCCAGGGCAGGTCTTCCGTGTGCATACTTCATATTTACCTGCGCGAAGACTTTTATCTTCATTAACCGACGGATCATATCCCCTGTGCAACATCCGGAATTGTTACCGAAACTTCCTGCCAAAAGTTGGACTGTTTGATGGAAAATGTAATGAACCGTCTCCTACCACCTTTCTCATAAAAGCTGTCCTTTTCCAGGCTTTTATTCAGAGAGCCGAAGTCATCGAAGCTGTTAACAGGAATCCCCCGTTGGGGTACGCTTTTTGAAGTCGAGCTCGCTTTTTGCTTCCGCATTGCCGCCATTTCGCACTTGAACTCCGAAGTATTTTTCCTGATTACAGCTGAGAAAGCTAGAGTAAGTTACGAAGGATTTAGTGAAGTTGCACTTTCGAATAATACTCTCATCATAACTAAAGTCCTCGCTTGGGGAAGTTGGCTTCCCACGAGATATGGAAGTGAATGGCGTTTCCTCGACCGCACGGCTTGTTGATGCCGTGGGACTCACCGTTAGAATGGAGGTCCAAAGTCTGCTGACGGATCTGCCACTATATGATTTCTGAGCATACAGCTACGGTGCTTACGCTATGGTGGCTGAAAAATTAGGATTTGCGCCAAGTGACTCGGACGAGGTACGCGGAAGGCAAGTCGACTGGTCTTCTAGGCAAGGTGGCTCGGGAGACCATAGACTCTTACCGGCCCATGCTGAAGGATCCAGATGGTCACTTTCACATTTCAAAAATACGGGTCTACCGCAAGTATATCCTCATTAGCAACTGGACACAGAATGTGGCCGTTTCCCACAAAGTTCAGTGGGCAGCGTCTCTTCCGTGGAAGGTAAATCGGACATATCCTCTAGCAGTCGTTGCAGTTTCATGGCCAGCTGATAGCCACCTACAAAAGGAAACTGAAAAAATTCATTTCCTTATACCAACGGCTTTATGGACCTTTTTACGTTTTGGGTTAACCGGTCGTGTGAGACTATGGCTTTCTAGGCGCTCCGCGCGAGAAAAACCGACAGAAGGCCACATAGAGTAGTCTGACCCCACCATTCATAGGTCATTAACAACAGCCAAGGTGTTTTCTCCCACAAGCTCCAATTTCGCACCTTTTTTTCACACCTTTGTGTATCACACCTGCCTTATCATGCCATTTGGTTACATTTTTCACAATTGTTTTCGTTCACACAACGAACAAGATTCATCAAGTTGAAGCATGTTGTCGAGTTACCGGATCTGTTGCACATTTACTCACTCTCTGCTATTTTTAACCGAACATATACTCTATTTTACCGAGTACTATATATGTCAATGGCTGAAGTGACATGTCGAAAAGAAATTTCTTCGTGTTACAAGTTTTTCATGAATCGGTGGGCATATTCTATGGTAAAGGTTTGTCCTGACCTACTGTACTGAATAACTTCATAAACTCCAGCTATATATATACAAATATATATACATGCACTTGTGTATATAAGCATTCGCTCTGCATCCTGCAGTTCCTTGCAGGCCCTTTCTCTTGCTGCCATCAGGCTGACTGTGATGATGTGCGTCCTTTCCTTCTACATCCCTCCGTCACATCTACAGTATTCAATCCCTCCAAACTGTTTTTTGCCACCAGATCCACCGTTCACTTCTGAAACTGCTCGCTGCCTGATCTACAACAGCGTTTTGTGCCCTGTCCACCAACCATTTATTGTAGAGTGCTAAAGCTTCATTGCCATCTAGTCCATTGCAATGCGTCTCAATTTGTTCTCCATCGTTACCCTCTACCGCAGTTTTTTATGCCGATTTCTAGCCTTTCTCATGTATATCAGTCGGCTTTCAGATGTCCTCACCTGGACAAGTCAGGTTTCCCATTTGACCTTGACTTTCATATTCACCGGGCATACTTCTGAATCCTCCCTTGGGTTCATTTAAACTCCCTACAATTTCTTTGGTATACATATACTTATCATACTATCATCTCAGATTATTCCCCCTTCTGAGCGTTTTTCTTCTACTTCTGCTATTGAAATTTCCAGATTTTCACGAATTTCGTCTGTCCAATCCATCACCCTTGAAAATTTGATCACGCTGTCGGCTTGCCATGGGTGTCTCCGAGGTAAAACATCATCATTACTTTTATTATAACCGAAGAAGCATGCCAGCTGATATTTACGCCGACAATTGGTCGAGCATTTTGGGCGCTCATAGGGAACTGCAGCGTTGGCACCAAAACAGGAACAGAGACGAGCGGCAAAATCAAACTGTGACCTACGGCATACGATGGCACCTCAATCCCCTGCAGGCCAGTCGTCGCGGGGGCGTGTGGGAACGCCCGATCAGGTCCAGCGGGCGGATATTGCTGTCGATCTTTGAGCAGCAGCCGCCCGACGGCCAAACCCCGAGTACCGTCATGACAGAGGTCGAAAGAATTCTGAACAACCACCCACTGGCTCCAGCAACCAACGACGACTCAACTCATCTGGCGCTCACCCCGAACGACCCATTGACATTAAGGTCGAACGCGGGTTTCGAAGAACCGACAAAACGTCGCAGGGACTACCTTCATTGACAGAAGCGGGCAAATTATCTTGCCAAGATTTTTTGAAGGCGATGGCCATGGGAATACCTACCGGCTCTGCAAGCTCGACATAAGTGGTGAACCAAAGCAAGGCCATTCGAGGCTGGGGATCTAGTGATGATTTACGATCACGCTCATTTCAGCACCTGGCCTTTGGGTGTTCTCATGGAAATTATCAGCAGGTCTGACGAAATGATAAGAACTGTCAGGATGAAGAACGCAAACGGAAAGCTAACCCGCGACTTGCGCAGTATCAGGCTGCTCGAGAGTGAAGATGGAGAACCGATACCACAGAACCCGGCAGACCGTTCCTTATTCGTCGTTGAAGTGAATAAAGGCTTCTCCCGTACATGGAGACATTTATGACATACTAAAGTACTGAACTACACTCACGCTCAATCACACACCTACATGAAACATGTTTACGCTCCATGAACCCCATCAAGCACTCCGCAGTGCTGATGTTTTCTCCTTTATCACTGACAATATGGGAGATACCTCCCGCAGGTGGTAGTTGTTACTATTTGCTCACATGCCAAAGAGCAACCTCAGTCATGACATCCAAACATTCACACTCACACAAGCACACGGAGCCAATTCACGACGGCTCCCCCGGGGACAGCATCCATGTTTCCCCGTCACGCCCGATATCGATCGGCCTTTACCATGGACGGCGCAAAGTAGCACCGCGTCGGTGTGGTCACCGGACCAAGTGCTATCGTGAGTAGAATATTAACGTCAGAACTGTTAGATAAGCACACACGCGGCAGAGTCTAGTTAGGTAGGGAAAATCAGTACCTTTATTACAAACCTTCGAATCTGCTAAGATCCGGGAGAATCTTGGTGGGCGGTGTAACGGCCGGTTGCGGAGAATCCCCCCAGAAACACCGCATCCTCACGTTTCCTTGACATCATTCGCTCACATACACCGTGTGCGCGTTTTTATGCACTGTATGTTTTCATGAATCAACGTTTGTTTGTTCGCGTCAAACGCACTATTTTGCCATATCCTACTTTGGACTTGCGTGATGCACTTGCCTCTTTCTCGCACGCAGCAATTTGGTTCTCGTTTCCTGAGTACCTGTGATTGCAGAATTGGGGTTCGTATCTGTTCTATGACATTTTTCATTTGATAATCAAATATCGTAGAATTTCACGGACAATCGTGTTCTGATTTCGGGATCTGTTTCGAATTTGGCTACGTATTGCTCAAGGTCGTCGTACATGAGCTGGCGCTCCAACCACCTTGAAGTCATCCGCGAAAGAGAAGCCCGGGTTTTTCAGCCCTTTTGCCAGATCTTCGATGTACATTGGGAAAACAGTGGTCCCAGAACCGACCCTTGCTGAAAGCCACCACGCAGTCTCCCACTGTCCGGCAAGCAACTATTCATCCTCACTCGGAAAAATCTCCCCTTTAGGCTTTTTACAATCCACTTCTGTATTTTGGCCACAAGTTGAAACGATTCCACCTTTGATCCTAACAGTCTGTCATAACCGAATAAAATACCTTTTGGAAATCCAGACAGCAGACTTCCACCAGTTCCCCCAATCAACTTGAGTAGTTATTTCATCCAGGAATCTTATTGGGGTTGGATGGACAAGGGCGCCTGTGACAGATTCCATGCTAATTTGCAGTCACCAGCTTGTGCTTCGCTAAATGCCTCACCATTCCGTCTCGTTGCATTCCCTCTGGATTTTTAAGCACCGATGATATCAAGTTAGTAGGTCTGTAACTGGTACATGTGTTCCCGTCTCCACCTTTATAAACGGGTGTGATGATCGATACAAACGACTCTTCATGAAGTACGCTCTTGTCTAGTGATGCGTTGAACGGCTTAGCTAGTGGCTCAGCCAAGATCTATGCCAGTGGCTTCAGTATCGCTGGGTGGATGTCATCGTTCCCGGCCGCCCTGGATACATCTAGCCGTATGAGGCTGTTCAACACCTCTCCAGTTTTGATTTCTCAGTCCTCCATTTCCGAGACTTCACTACCTTTGGTAGCTGGTAGCCCCTGAACATCCTGGTCCTCTGTGTATACCTGCTGTAAGGAATCCTACGGGTTCTCTGCTTTGTCTTGCCAGCTTATTGCTCGCACCCCCGTGAGTTCCCAACCCCGCCTGTGGCTCTGCTCAGTGCTGCATTAGATTAAAAGCAGCTGTAGCATGCTTTCAAATTGCTTTTGGCGTTCTGTGCAAGACTTCCCTCGTGTTTGGTGCTGCACCCTTTCTGTATCTGAGATAGTCTTGTTCTCCCTGCTTTGAACGGTAGAAAGACCTGGTAGCCATTGGTACTTCCGCTTTTCCCGAAATCTGTTTGCTTCCGTCTTAGAGCCTTCCTCAATCGGCTCGTCTACTGCGATGGAAATCCGTTTCGTTTGACTCTTCTGGTTGGTGCGACAGCCTCCGTTATTTCCATTAGTCCGTTCTTGACTCAATCCCATTGATGTTCTTAGTTATATTCATCGCTCTCCATATCCCAGTCAGTCCGGAGGCACAGCTCTACCAGGCTATTCTCGTCTATTTTTTAGAATTTTCCCCTGAAGTTTTCAGGCGCACTTACCCCCCGGGAGGCTCTGGTGATTACCAGGTAAGGAATGACGGTGAACGAACAAACCTCCATCTTATCGCTCGATTAGCTTGTTGGACAAGAGCTATCCTACGGGTTGGTTCGCGTAATCTCTCCCACAGTGCTCCTTCTGGAGCGGTTTCTGAGGTCCAACCTACTCCAGGCGAGCTGAAATCACTCATATTAAGTAACTCCTTTCCGGCATTGCCAGCCGTGGTGAGGAAATCAAGCATATCTTTGCCCTCAGCACCTTCCTCCCCCGGGCTCCGATACTTGCAAACAACTGACCCTTTCGCTCCACCCGTAGGCAGTACAACCTCTGCCGCTTTTAGATTCGGAGCTACAAGTCGACTGCTCTCATGCCGCCATACTGCTCCCCTAGGAGGGCGATTATGCCACTTCCGGCCAGACCGTCCTGTTATGACTCAACTTTTAGGGGATACAGAACAACCGATCACTGACTGAGTCTCATTATGAATGAACTTAAAAGTGACAAACGTGCAAGTCTAACAAAAAAGGTCGATAAAATGCAATATTGGCAATTGAGGTTTGGCGAATAACTGGACAGTGCATAAGTTGTTTCTTGCGAGCTTACACGTACGCCGGCTTGCGTGTGGGTGGGTAGGTGGTTATTCGTGCACATAGCGTCAGCTGACGGTCCGTTCAGTTCGGTTGAACTTTCAGTACTCCAGATGCCCGGTAATACTAAATCCCTAGGATGGCCTATGAGACGGGCAACAAGCCAAAATCTCGGCGTTTGCCAAAAGAAGGTGAAGTCGTTACAAACCATACGCGTAAAGTCTGTGTGGTTCAAGCTGCCGTAATGGTGTATACCTTTCTCTGCTGACTCTCGGCTTTTTATGACCTCATGGGCTATTCCGGATGCTCACGTGGCCCTAAACTGGATTTATCTTATAAAAGGAACCTGTTTATTTCACAGCAAACTCTTTTTCCAGCCGCAGCCTTACGACACCTGTGCTCTTCCTCTCACATCCCCACGGTTTCTGTCATTTATACTCCGTTTCACAACTCATGAACCATTGTGCTGGAACGAAGCCTGTTGGCATAGCTGGTGGAGATGCCATTGAGACACTCACTCCCGGTCAGTTCACTCCTGGCAACTCGTTTTATACCGGGAATTGTAATCAGATGGGTGATGGCAGGCCGAACTTTGATATTGCCAAGTTAGAAATACAGAAGACTGGGGCCTATGTGAGAGCAGGTGGTGGTAAACGTCAAGCCGCCAAAGCCACGCGTCAGGGATTAGAAAGAAATGCTTGTGTAAATTCTGGGTCTTGATCGGAGATATAACGACGGACATTATACATCACAGAGATTGATATGGTAGTCACTATTTCAACGCCAAGGATGGCGTTGCTCCTGTTAAGTCCAACACGTGCCTCTCTATCCTGCTAAAATCTGGTTGTAAACCTTTTGTGGCTAATGATGCTAATCGCGTCTCACGGTTCACAAATGAGATCGTGGACTCATCTTGTTCTGATGAAAGCGCAGTAGATGGAAATTGCGACTGTAGTACGCTACGGGCAGAAGATTGGATCATTTTCCGAGGAGTTGATCCACCAGAGCTCAACCATTGCGTTGTTATCCAAACGAGGAGTTCTACAGTGGTAAACGTAATGCTCGAAGGCTTGGACAATTTCCACTCTGAAGAACTACCCAATTATTGTTGAAGGGAATCGTGAGTATCGTACTCCGTTGTTGAGAGACAATTTTGCCAACGAAGCGATAGATATTTTTGGAAACTTTTGGGACTGGGATAATGGCGAACTGGACTCTCTACATGTGCATAACCACCTTCCGCTCCAAGTTTTAACCAACCTGCCTTCTCCCAAGCAAGCTTGGCTTGTATGTTGACATCAGCAAAAAAAACTACCGTGGCCCTGACTTTCATCACACTGCTCTGGACAAAACATCGACACATCAGAGGGAAAAACTCGACCCATCATAGCGCTGTACATTTGTAAATATGAAAGTCTATGTAAGAATATATACAAGAGCTTAGGGAGAACCGTCCCTCTTCTAAGAATGCCGCTTTTCTCATGTCCCAGCTTCCATCCCGCTCTCCAGTATACTGCCGGGCCCACCAGCAAATTTCTGCGTACCACAACCCAAGAGCAACCTGCATATTAGGCCTGTAAATACTACTCCGTAGTATGCGTCAAATATCCTGTTCACCCAGTACGTGACCCTATCATTTGGGTTCTTAATGTTTCCGCAGCAAGCCATTGCCTAAAACGCCGAACAGAGAGGCAGAAAAAGCACAGAAAACTCAACAAAATATTATATTTGTCTTTTTGTCGGCTTTAAGGTGACAGCTACCTTCGTTCACCTGTTCAACGTGTTACTGTTTAACTGAGCTTCGACTGCCAAGCGTGGTCGCCATTTGACTGTTGTTTAGATGCACGCCCTAAAACACTCCCTAACTACTATACACCTCAGTCGCACACTCGTTATTGAGGTTAACGTATTCAAACAGGGTCGAGCATTGGAATAAATTGCAAGTGGTTCAAGCCATACAAAGGACCTAGAAGCGTGTTTATTAAGAAAACCGCGAAGTAAGCTTCAGCGGCCTTACCACTGGTGAGCCTGAGGTGATCCCCAGGTCACGTGAGTTTCCTTGTTTTCCGCCCTTCAAGGTCAAGTCTGCTTGAACTTTTGCGTGTCTTATAATTTCCCCTTTTGTTAGAGTTTTGGTTCGTCTTCTCAGTCTTTTATCACGCCTCATTTTGGTGTCCAGCTGGTCGTGATTATTTTTTAGACTGTTTTATTACATTGGTAGTTGCCTTTTTTCCCTTTTTAATCTAGCCGAACCTTTGATCAGACCCTTCCGTCAGTGCGATCGCGCTGCACACGCCCGCTTTCTGGGCTGTCGATCAAGAACTCTGGTTCATGCTGGTTGAGTTGCAATTCGAAAAGTGCCGCACAAACAGTAACGCCAGTCGTTTCAGGTTGGCAGCATGCCGCCTCCCGCTGGAGGTTACAGTGCAAGTAAGGGAAATATTGATCTCCTCACGAAACAACGATGCTTTGAGGGAGGCCGTCCCTGCCAGCATGACCCCAAATCAAGACCAGCGCATGCAACAACTTCGAAGCCTTGAGCTTGGAAGAGAGAGGCCCCCGAAATGTTGCGCGGTATGTAGAGCTTCAAAAGACCGACAGCGGGCGGGGACCCCCTATCAAGGGAACTTTGGCTGCAGCGTCTGTAACACAACTTTCCAGTTTTACTTAACGCCACGTGTAAATGCTTATGAGAGGAAACTGCAGTAATAGCTGGTGACATTATGTCACAGAGGAATTTCGCTTTAGCCGGAGTACCCGGGCCTTCCGTCTCAAAAGTTGCTTATCTCGCCAACGTCCAAAGGTCTTGCTTCAGCTTTGTCTAGAATTGACGCCAGCTAGCAAAGCCTAGAAGTGAGTAGAAGTGGGTCACAAGGGCGGTACCAAGCATGCCACCCTGGACTCCATAGTCCGCTGTTAAGACAAAGTTTCGGCCCTTTAAAAGAAGGGTACTGTAAGTGCCACGATTGCTTCTCTAAAGGAGCCAAACAACGCGAACCTGGATGTATTCTTCTCGATGTTCGTCAGTAAAACTAAACCCCGGGCCCGTGGGGGCGACCAACAAAGCCGGGTATCAAGCCAACGGTCGCCTTCTGAACGTCAGGGATATCATTTCAAATAGTCTATTGGTTGTAGACATCCCTCGACCGAAAGGCGACAAAAGCACACTGCAGGCTCAAACTGTACGCGCTACTGGTGGCTGGGCTATCTTAGCGTTAGGCCAGCGGTCCTTTAACTTAAACCTAGGCTCAGGGAGAAGCCTTCTTTGGGCATTCATCATCGCCGATGCTTCGTGCTCAAATCTGGGTTTTGACTTCTTGCAACACTTTGACTTGTTGTCTGATGCACGGCTTCACAGGGTGGTGGATCGTTAGTCCTTTCTCGCTTTTGCTGGTTACAACTAGCAGCCGAATAATATCACGTCTCTTCAAGTTCAAACTCAGGCATATCAGCCTTACGGTGAACTCGAAGCAGCCTACCCGACAACTTTTCGGCAGGCCGGGTTCTTCCTGGTAGTGACCATGAGTGTCCCTCACCAAATCGACACTGCGGGACCCCCAGCTTTCAGTAGATTACGTCGGTTAGCACCAGACAAGCTCCGTTTTGCACAGGCCGAATTCAAAACATGCTAGAACTCGGTATAATACGCCCTTCTAGTAGCCATTAGGCTTCTACTTTTCCTATAATCCCTTAGTTCAACAGAGATGGGCCATTTTACGGTGATTACGGAGCACCTGACAAAGTTACCTTCCCTGAAAGGTACCCGATTCCCCATGTACAGGACCTTACTTCGTCTTTATCAGGATGCTCAGCCTTTAGTCGTATCGATTTAGTTCGCGAGTGCAACCAGCTCCTTGTAGCAGAGGCCGACATCCCCGAAACCACCCTTACTGAGCATTTTGGGCCTTTCGACTTGCCGCTCACGCGGTTTGGACTCAAAAATTCAGCTCAGAACCCTCACAGCTTCATGCGCGAGCCAACCCCTGGTTTAGAAAATGTCTACGCAAACCTGGATGATATTTAGGTGCCTGGTTCTTCAGAGTAGGATCAAGCTGCACTCTTACTTACACTTCTCGAACACCTTAGGCAGCATGGCTTTACTATCAGTATTGCGAAGTGCGAGTGGGGCCTGTCGGATATCACCTTTATGGGGCATTCCTTTTCGTCCTCGGGTATCCGCCCTTTGCTAGATGAAGTGTACGCTATTCTCGACTACCCTGAGCCCTGTTCGTTTCGCAAGTTGAGTCAATTTGCCGGCCTGCTGAATTCCTGCGGCCGGTCCATTCCTCACCGTGCGGGAACGATGCAACCCGTCGCCAACCTGTTGCGCGGAGGCAAGCGAAAGTTCGTGTTCCCCGACACGGCACAGGTCGCATTTGCTTCGGTCAAGGTTGCTATGGCCAACCTAGCACTCCGTACTCACCCTGACCCTTTGGCTCCCATTTGGTTGTGAGAGATCGCTCGGACACGGCGGATGCAGCAGTGCTGCAACACTCGGTAGACGACTGTTGGCAACCTCTAGCATTCTTCTGCGATGCCTCACAGCCAGCCGAATCTGGGTTCAGCACTTTTGGTAATGAGCTATTAGTCATCTACTTTGTCATCCACATCTTTGACAAGCACTCGAAGGCCTTTTGTTCAAGATGTTTAGAATCACAAGCCTTTGGTTCACACAGTGAAGTCAGCTCTCGATCAATACTCATCACACATTATGACCCACTTCAACTTTGTCTTAAAGTTTACTGTTGACTTTTGACACGTTTCTGGGGTGCTCGTTCCTGCCTCCGAAGCTTTATCACGGGTAAATAGTAGTTTATAATAGTGATAGTATATTTCTCGACCAGGGTCTGGAGGCAAGTTCAAGCTCACGGCCAAGGTGTGCAACGTTACTCAATACGACGAACTATACACGAATTTCAGGGATGGGAGTCAAAAATGTCACCAACAGAAAAGTATAGCTAGCTATTGTTTGAGCGGATCAAACTAATAACGGTTTGCGCAGCAAAGATGAACCGGTTTCGAGTTTGAGTTGGACAAGGGCACCTCTTTGTGGTTCCGAAACGATTGGCACTACATAGAGCTAAAGATGTAATACGAGCAAAAATGAAACAAGCCATGGAAAACAGAGGCCTAGTAGGGTTCTGAGAACGGAGTAAGTTGTGTACAGGGAGAAATGGTAAAAATCTATGAAAGTACATCTGAAAACTTCGACGAATTTGAAAAGAATAGCGGTCCATGAAGGTGAGGTAAACCCTGAATAACGGATCTACGGGGTTCAAAAATCGGAGCAAGTTATGAAAAGGGGGATATGAAACAAATTGTATGAAAGTGCACTCGAGAACATTGGGTAATGTGGAAGAAACAGGAATCCGGTAAAAGATGAGTTTAATTTCAGGACCAGGTAACTATATTATTAGAAAAAGAGGGCACAACAGTACAGTTCTGAAGTGGTGAATAATCATCTTCAGACCGGATGCAGTTAGAAGGAAAAATAAACTGTTGCAACAGATGCCAGAGTGGAAAATCTCTGCATAGGCTGAGGCCCTACTATGCTGATACGTCGATCAATATACATTGAACTATTGAGTCTCATTATAATCCAGCGTCATTAGTAGGATCCACATATGAGAAGGATAAGTAGCCTAGCTTTAGGGTGGCTTACGAATTTTATGAAAAACAAATTTCTATGTTACTTATTCCAGCTGTGATATCCGGTTGTTCTAGATAGGATTCAGGAATAATCATGGAGTGAAGGCCATTGATAACGTGCACCTTTCCGTGGAGATGGTTCGTCTGGATGGGTAAAATATATGCGTCTACGTGACGGATGAAACTGGTGACTGTGAATGGCTGGTGAAGCTGCACGTTGCGCTTGAACGTCTAATTTCGTAGGCTCCAATGTTGATATCAGCCGGAGGGTAATTGTGGCAGAGGGCTCTAACTAGCCTACTGATAAACATTTGGGGATATTTTACGTCGCTAGGCTAGATTGCAGTTCACAATGCAATGAAATGTTCCAT
This sequence comes from Fasciola hepatica, assembly GCA_948099385.1. NCBI lineage: Eukaryota > Metazoa > Platyhelminthes > Trematoda > Plagiorchiida > Fasciolidae > Fasciola > Fasciola hepatica. Next base: position 2,513,308 of record CANUEZ040000033.1, on the reverse strand, counting down.
TCAGGTCTCTGTGGGCACAAAAAAAGAGTAATCCTTGGTAATCCGTCGCTGAGACCGAGATGGTGGTCAAAGACAAACCTGAAATAAATGGAATTTGCAGTCTGAAAGTGGGTCGAACCCTGGGCTATTTTAATAAACGACAACAATCGGTAATAAACTGGCTAGGCTTATGTAAAGGGGGCAAGGATTAAGTTTCTCTTAAGCGGTCATTGGCACCTACTCCAAATTCTGATTTGGGTTTTAATTCAAAAGTTCGAGTAAATTAGGCTTGCAGGGGATTGAGCTGTGCTGCTACAGGCCATCAAAGTAGCTTACACCGAACAACCACATTTGTGTGCTTTCCAGAGGATTATTGGTTTGCACTTAGGTGTGACAGTACTCGGATACCAAAAATCTGAAACGTTACTGTTAAGAGGAATTAAAAACAGTAATAGTAACTCTCAGTACAGTTTGCTTATGCAGAACGCAGGTCAGCATCGAGGCAGTAAGATAGGTTTGGAAGAACGATTTAGGGGTGAATAGGACTGTTATCTTGGATCTGTCATCAACAACTTACGTCGATTTAGACGCAGCAACACAGGCCTAAACTACGAACCCTGGCATCCGACGACTTCGACAAAACGGTTCTGTGGGTATATTAACTCTCCTGACTCTCCAAAATACCATCTCGTGCAATGAGTCACAAGGCCGCCACAGACTGATGGTTCCCGCTCCCACCTCCTTGACACTCCATAATCTGGCTTATCCAGGAATAAGTACCTCCGTGAGACTGACGACTGAACTTTTTGTTTGGCACAATGTCAAACAAGGTGCCCGTCAATTGACTCATAAATACCTGCAGTGTTAAAGAGTCAAGAATAGTATACACATCAAGACGGTGTTATCCAGGTTCCCGGAACCTAAAAGACGTTTTTGTCACGCTCACATCAAATCCATAGGACCACAGCCACCTGCTCATGTGTATGGATTATTTTACTCGCTGGTTTATGGCCAGTTCTTACTTTTACCATCAAGTCGGCAGAAGCCGAGAAAGACCTTCTGGCCGGTTGGATTAGTCATTTCGGTTGCCCGGCAACTGTTACAATAAATCGCGGTCCACTTTTTGACAGCGCTTTTGGGGGCCCATTCCTACTCCCGGTTGCCAACACAATAGGATGACAGCCTACGATCCTCAGGCCAGAGGTATGGTTGAACTTTTCCACCAACAGTTAAAAGCCTCCCTTTAAGCAGACGGCAACCCACCTTGGAGTTAAAAGCTACCAGTAGCACTCGAGTCTGTGTGGCACCGTCAAAGAAGAATTGCACAAAATATCTGTTGTGCTTTTATATGGCCGTACGCTTCCTCTGCCTAGGGGGTTGGTATCCTCCCTACCACCTACGACTTTGGACTGCGGCGACTATGATCAGCGCCCCAATCAGCCCATGCCGGTGATCAAGACCAGTCAGTCGCGCAAAAATGTCTACGAGATATGTTCCAGGGGAGTTAATAGCAGCTACTCATATATTCCTATGCGTCGATGGTTTTCGATCACCACTACAACCACCACGCACAGGCCCATTTCAACCGATGGAAAGTAGGCAAAACATTTGTTATAAACATCAGCGGGCGACAAGACTCCGTATTTATTGACCGCCTCAAAGCTGCCGTCATAAAGTGCAGGCCCCGAGGTCAGTTTACACCTGCTGAAGCCGCTCAGTCACCCATATCGGGCGAGTTGTCCCTCAAACCACCAAAAATTACTCCTGGTGTGAACCCAAAAGTTAGTCTGTCAGAATCTTGTGCCGAACCCGCAACGTGAAGTGGCCTTCAGGGTCACCAACCACGGAGTCCCATCCGTTTTGCAGATTTCGTGACCATTTTTACAATCGACTGCTGTCACTACGTTTGGAATTTCTCCATGGATTTATCAACCAGCAGGCTGGAGAAACTATAAACAGTAGTTGTAGTTTCATTTCCTCTTGGTCTTCCAGCGACTAAAACAACAGTTAAAATCGTTTTTGCATTGCTACTGCGGTCCAAAATCCGCCGGAGCCCTCGAAGGCTGTTTTCTTCTAGTTTGCCTTGCCTCCTCTCAGACGGATGTACTCAGTCATATCGGCCTCATCCAGAGCTTTGCTGACTCCTGCGCACTTTCAAGAAGCCAACCACTCATAGAACAGCGATAAGACTGGTCATCCTGGCACTAGGGGCTACAACTGGACCCCGTTCTGGGTGGGCCTGACACAGCATCTTCAGGCTGGCCAACGTATGATAACCATGGGCCGCAAAACACCGATGAACCGACGCACGTCGGACTCCGAGAGGGCACGGGCCGTGAAGCCCATTATCATTCGTTGGAAGCCACCAGCAAAACAACGAGCAAGCTAAAAGGAGTATTCAGACCATCAATATTTCCTGCCCACCGCCAAGATCGAAGCCCCACTCCGTCGGAGCTCTAGGAGGGGGTCCCTGTAGAGGAATCCATCTTCGTCCATGCTTTTAACAAGTTGGCTGTTTGACTGAACTGTACTTCAAATCTTGCAAATCGAGCAACGCGTAGCCAATTCAAACCAATCCCAAAACCAGAACAAGATTGATTCGCAGTTTCTACGGTACTAAATTGAAATTCACAAAGGATGCAAATATAAACGAACCTCAAGTATGCGGCCAAATAGGCTTCACAGTAAAACCCAACGGTCCAAAGCCCCGTGGCTCAAGCACGACTGTCAGAAACGGTTCAAGGCCAAATTAAAATGTATCACATGGATAAACAAACGTGAAAATGTGTGGTGTATGAGCGAGCTTTCCAAAATAATGTTAAATATAGTCAAAGTCACAAAGCACGTTGAAAATTTAGAAGGATTTTCAGTATTCGTTCTTTACACCGCCGGCCAAATCCTTCCGCGAAAATGGTTGTCTAAGGTTCAGGAAGGTGTCGTGATTCTCACCCTATCTACCTGTAATCGACAGAACAATCAAACTCGAGGCACTAACTCAGGATCGATCTGACCCCCCTACCCTCACTCCAGTTTATGTTTTCCATTAACGTTTTGCGCCACACTTGCTCATCCGCTGAACCACACACCGGACATTGACCTCTATTGACTGCTGGCCGGTGCGTGCGTTGATTCGTTTATGACCCTTGACCCACAGTCCCCGTAGACATTTCGTTGACTTGACCGCTTGAACCTCAGGCGAACCTGAATTTGCTTGCATTTGGCTGACTCTGATTCACGGAGCGGTTACCGTTGAGGTTTGTACAGTTTTATGTCGTATTCATGATTGTTTTATAAAGAACCGTATTGAAAACCACAATTGGACGCTTGGCGTTTTTTGGATTGTGTTACGCGTATCTCAACGACTGCTAGGAGTCCGTTACAGTTCTCAACGGGCTTGGAATCAAGATGCCGGCCAAAAGAATGCCCGTTTCTAACCGATCGCATATAATTGAACCGGAGGATCCGAGGCAAGTCCAACCCCCTTTGTCCCATGCTTTTGATGAGGTTTCTTGTCCTGGCTCACGGGTTAGTTGTAAGTCAAAAGCGTCATCTAGTTTAAATTCTGCGAAAAATGTGCTCCTACTAGCCCAGCTGAAGGAAAAACAGCTAATGGAAGAAATTCGATTAGAGAATGAGCACCGTCTCTTGAAGGCGAGAAATGAGGTTCAGATGGCACGACTGAATTTCGAACTCTCAGAACAAGATGAAGTTTGTGATCCTGTTAGGGTGGATGCAGTTAATCAGTCAGAGAAGATCGAAAGGTTCCTCAACGACTGTGAGAAACGGGATCACAATCGACTCTGTGAACCCCACTTTCCATTACCAGAGGAAACGCGAGATATCTTATGCAAAATGCAGCTGCCTAAGGTAGAACTAGCTGATTTCGATGGTGACGCAACACGATACTGTAGGTTTGTGAAACAGTTCGAGTACTATATCGAAGGCAGAATCAGTGATGAAGGCCAAAGATTGCTATATCTTCTGTACTACTGCAAGGGGAAAGCTAAAGAGGCAATAGAAGAATGCGTCATGTTGCCCCCGAACCAGGGCTATCGAAAGGCTCGGGAAATCCTCAAGGATCTGTTCGGTCAGACGCATGTCGTTGCACGATCCCTGTTGAACGGTCTGTTGTCAGCCGTGATGCCTAATGCCGACGATGCCGAGTCACTGACAAAATTGGCGATAAAAATGCAGAGCTGCGAAATTGCCTTATCTCAGCTTGAATACGATGCGGATCTTAACTCAGTAGTCACGTTAGAGAGGGTCGTTCGTATGCTATCTCGGCCGCTGCAACATCGATGGGCACGACTAGTAGACGAAACATCTGAGACTTCAGGTGTGCCGAACTTCAAACAACTGATGAGTTTCGTAGCAGCCGAAGCTCGAATAGCCCGAAGTCGATTTGGGCAGATAGCTCTGTCAGCTACGGCGAAACCATTAGTCCCGCCTCGTAACTCAGCGTACAGGAGTGATCGACAAGTAAACTTTACTTGTTCGAAATTTATGAGTAGAAAAGAACAAACATGTATTGTATGCAAGGAGGGACACAACGCAGATAGCTGCTCAAAATTCGCAGCGATGGAAGTTAGCGACAGATGGAATTCGCTTCGAAGAAACGGTGGCTGTTTCGTATGCCTGCAGGAAGGACATCGTGCAGCGGAATGTACCCTGGCCACGGTATGTGGAAAGTTCGGGTGTAGTGCCAGGCACCACGAATTACTACATCGCGACAAACTGAGTGTAGCTTGCCCGGAAACGTATCAGTGTGCAGCCAATCGCACCACTGGTTACGACGTAGCACTCGGCATTATCCCAGTGAAAATCAGTGGACCTAAAGGAACCGCGCTAACATACGCACTCATAGATAATGGTTCCGACGTAAGTCTGATAGAAAAAGGTCTGGTGGAACAGGTTGGCCTGTCTCAGGTGCCTTCCTGTATGACTATCAGAACAGTGAGTGGACGCTCTAAGATAGAATCGGGGGTCGTGAATCTTTGTGTGGTATCCCCGGATGATTCAGCCAACGTTTCAGTGGAGCGTGCCCTTTGTGTCAACCGGCTGTTCTCTAGATCCCCGCGTATGGACTTGCGGTCGGTCAAGGGTCGATGGCCACACCTTAGCGATGTTCCCGTGGAAAGCACTGGAGAGGTTAAGGTAGGAGTACTGATAGGTTCTGACGTACCAGAGGCTCACTGGGTTTTAGAGCAGAGAATCGGAAACAGGAGCGAACCTTACGCAGTCAAGACTCAGTTGGGGTGGATGATCCTGGGACCTCTAGGGCCATCCAACGACCGGGAGTCCACTGTGAACAACCTGATAAAGGAACAAAGCACCATTTCAGAACAGCTTCGAAGGCTGTATGAGGCAGACTTCTCTGACAATGAATCTACGAAGCAAGCACCATCATTAGAGGACCAGAAGGCGCTATCGATTGCAGAACGATCCCTGAAACTAGTTGATGGGCATTATCAATTGGCTCTTCCATGGAAAACAATCGCTGAAACTATGCCCAACAACTTTGAAGTAGCTGCCCGGAGGCTTCACCTACTTGGTCGAAGGTTTCAGCGCGATAGAGCTTTCTATGAAAGGTATAAAATGGTCATGCAAGGGAACAGAGACAAGGGATATATGACCCCCGTTCCCGCCGAACAGCTGGCACCTGAGTTTTCACCAAGATGGTATTTGCCACACCACGCTGTCGTCAACCCTAAGAAACCAGAAAAACTAAGGGTAGTTCTAGACTGCGCCGCAAGGTTCAGGGGAGTTTCCTTAAATGACCGGTTACTACAAGGCCCCGACTGGACCAATGACCTGGTTAGAGTTTTGATGCGGTTTCGAGAGGAGAGGGTAGCCATCGTAGCAGATATCGAAGAAATGTTTATGCAAGTTCGAGTGGACCCACGGGACCGTGGCGCCCTAAGAATCCTGTGGTGGGACAATGACGACCCAAAACAGCAGCTGTGTGAGTACCAAATGACAGCTCATCCCTTCGGAGCAACATCTTCTCCTTTTTGTGCGAGCTTCGCATTAAAACAAACAGCCAAGGGGAATCTAGCCTATGAGCTCTTCGTTATCAACTCGGTGTCGGAGAACGTTTATGTGGACGACTGCTTAATATCACTCGCATCCATTGAGTTGGCGAAGACCTTCGTAAGTCAAGTTAGAGAGATGCTAGGGAGAGGAGGATTTTATTTAAAAAAATGGGTATCAAACGTAGAGGAGGTGTTGCAGGCCATACCTGAGCATGACGCTGCTGCATCGACGGCCGATATCAGTGTGAAACCAACTTCTGCACAAAGGACTCTTGGTCTGGAATGGGACACCCAACAGGATACGTTCTGCTTTCGCTTGAACATAATTGATCATGCGCCTTCGAGAAGGGGGATATTATCCATTATTTCTGCTCTTTACGATCCGCTAGGCCTAGTAAGTCCTGCCATTCTGCCAGCCAAGGTTTTGCTTCAAAATCTGTGCCGAGAAGGCTTGGCTTGGGATGATAAGATTGGAGACAATCATATGAAGTCGTGGAATTCTTGGTTAAACTTCATGACTGAGTTACCCAACTTCAAGATTCCAAGATGCGTTAGGGCTGAAGGAGAGAAGGACGATCATCCCCAGCTGCATGTTTTTTGTGACGCTTCCGAGACGGGCTTTGGGGCCGTAGTATATGCTCGTTTTTGCGCTGAAGTTGCCTCGGTTAGTTGCTCTATTTTGTTGGCCAAATCTAGAGTAGCGCCACTAAAGACCGTTACCATACCCCGGCTGGAGTTGGCCGCCGCCAAGCTAGCCGTTTGCCTGGTACAGGAAGTAAAATCGTTAGTACGATGGCAATCTGCTGAGACGTTCTTCTGGACAGATTCATCGATTGTCCTCTATTACATCAACAACACCACTACTCGCTTCAGTATTTTCGTGGCAAACAGGCTAAGTGTTATTCATGCGTTGTCATCGCCTGACCAGTGGCGGCATGTGCCATCGCAGAACAACCCAGCAGACGCAGCTTCGAGAGGGTCATATACACTAGTAGAATTAAAACAGTGGATCTCTGGCCCGGAATTTTTGAGGCTTCCACGTGCACGATGGCCGACTAGTTGGCCACATGCAGACATAACAACAGAGATTGAGTTCAAAAAACCGACGGCACACGTTAACTTAATAAGTCGAGAGCCGAACCCGTTATTTGTCAAGTTCTCCAGTTGGACGAAACTATTGAAGGTTGCGGCCTGGATAGTTCGGTTTAAAGATTATTTGCTGTACCGCATGGGTAAGAAGACTCGCATTGAAGTGTCAGTAGGGCAAATAACACTAGGTGAAATTCGTAAGGCCGAACACGATATCGTGCGCGAAGTGCAGAGTAGTGAATTTGCCGATGACCTAAGTCGACTTAAGTCTAATGCTTCCAAACCTTGGAAATCCCGACGTTCAGAATCCGGGCACTTGAAGACCTTATGCCCTGTGATAATTGATGACATTATGTGTGTCGGCGGGCGGCTGGACTACTCCAGTCACGAGCCGAGCTTGAAACATCCTGCAATCCTGCCGAAGGGACATCCGGTAACGGATCTAATCATTCGTCATTACCATACAATGGAAAGGCATTGCGGTACCTCTCAAGTTTTGGCCGCAACACGGCAAAGATATTGGATTGTTCAAGGCCGTACAACAGTCAAACGAGTAATTGGTTCCTGTATTATCTGTCGTAGAAGGAGCTCAAGTTGCAGTGCCCAACAAATGGCGCCCTTGCCGCCGATGCGAGTTGAGGCTGGATGGTATCCGTTCCACGAGGTCGGTGTTGACTATTTCGGCCCATTCCCTGTTCGACGAGGACGGTCTACAGAGAAACGCTATGGATGCCTCTTCTCCTGCCTACAAACGAGAGCAATACATATAGAAATTGCTCATAGTCTCACCAGTGATTCATTTATCTTAGCTCTCACACGTTTTATGGCTAGACGGGGTTGTCCAAGAGATGTCTATAGCGATAACGGAACGAACTTCGTAGGTGCCGCTAAAGAGCTTCGATTATGCATGAACAGCTGGAATGTTACAAAAATTAATGACCTTTGGCTTTCAAGGGGTGCTCAGTGGCACTTCCAGCCGCCAGCCGCTAGTCACAGAGGAGGTGTGTGGGAAAGACTGATCCGGTCTGTGAGAAAAATTCTTTATTCAATTTGTCACGAGCAGGTACTTTCGGACGAAACATTGATTACGTTAATGGCCGAAGCCGAAAGAATACTGAACAATCGCCCACTTGTTCCGGTGACGTCTGACGCCAAGGACGATTATGCTTTGACGCCGAATCATTTACTACTGCTCCGCGGGAACTCCGGTGTGGACGCTGATGGCAACCAGGGATGCCTATACACCAAAAGATGGCGACAAGTCATACACTTAGCGGCCGTGTTTTGGCGCCGATGGACTAAGGAGTATGTTCCCCTTCTGCAAAAAAGACAAAAGTGGATATCGAAGGATCGAAACTTAAGGGTCGGTGATTTGGTAATGATTGCTTCCGATATTGGACCAAGGAAGCAATGGCCCCTGGGGGTCGTCGTAGAATGTAAGCCTTCGGTTGATGGCCTCGTGCGTCTCGTGTCAGTTCGAACCAAAGATGGGCTCATCAACCGAGATATAAGAAAGGTGTGTTTGCTGGAAGGAGTGGATTGATCGGGTGCTGCCGCTCTGTTGGCATTTCAGCGCTTGTGGCGAGAGTAAATTGTACCATTTGTGCTGGGGTGCAGCAGAAGCGACGGTACCTTAGGCTAGGGGGTGCGCAGGTGTACTGCTGTAAATCCTGACATCCCAAGGGAAGTTGGAGGGTGCTGAATCGTAGGTAAGAAGGGGGAGCCAGGACTCGATTCTGATTTGAGCATGTTGACTAGGGAAATCCGTGGCGGATTTGGCGGGTGGTGTAATCGACAGAACAATCAAACTCGAGGCACTAACTCAGGATCGATCTGACCCCCCTACCCTCACTCCAGTTTATGTTTTCCATTAACGTTTTGCGCCACACTTGCTCATCCGCTGAACCACACACCGGACATTGACCTCTATTGACTGCTGGCCGGTGCGTGCGTTGATTCGTTTATGACCCTTGACCCACAGTCCCCGTAGACATTTCGTTGACTTGACCGCTTGAACCTCAAGCGAACCTGAATTTGCTTGCATTTGGCTGACTCTGATTCACGGAGCGGTTACCGTTGAGGTTTGTACAGTTTTATGTCGTATTCATGATTGTTTTATAAAGAACCGTATTGAAAACCACAATTGGACGCTTGGCGTTTTTTGGATTGTGTTACGCGTATCTCAACGACTGCTACGAGTCCGTTACACTACCTATAACTTACTGTCAGTGCCTGTGGTTATTAACTTCCTGTGTGAGCTGAGCGTGAAACAGGTGCCGCCGTAGTCATCATCGCACAATCCATGAGGAATCAATTCCAAATCCCGCGGCACAACTCGAGATTGACATATTTATCAGGAGACCGGCTCACACAGTCAGACGCACGATGAAGATAAAAGCTTCGCACAGTTAAGCGTTTCGCCGCGCGAGCTAAGTCTACTCATCACAAGCAGTAAACTATTGCAGCAATCGGTTAGACTAATTTTGTTTACAAGCACGAGCGCAGAAGTTGAACGTAGGTGCAACGCCTAATGAGATATCGCGTAAACTTGACAGGTCTCGAACCAGTGGAATTACATAAAATTAACGCACCAAATCTTGCGGAAGAAACAAAAACCGGTTTCTGCTTATGAAGCTGGGGATTTTAATCAGCATCCGAAAGGTCAGGAAACCAAAATTAGAAGGCTCTCTATGATGAGGATGAGTTCGTTGGGGAGCTGTAGATGTGAATAAATTTTGGCGTCCAAAGGCGAGATGAGTATGGGCTGTGTTCGGTAACATGTGCAAGTGTTTAGGTTTATTTTTGTTTCCTTTTTGTTTGGTTAATAATTTGATGGCTTCATTTCTTGCCAAAGTGAATTGCTTTCGTATACGTATGCTTTTGTATCCTCCTTATAGGAAGAACTTTCGGTTGTGCTTCATGGTTTGTTTGGTTGGGTCAAGCGCACAAATGATGATGTTACTACCTTCTGGCATTACTAATTCTACCAGAGCACTCAGTTAACATCAGTGTATTTGTATGTTTGTGCTGTCTAATATGATATAATTTACGTTGGTAAGCGGTGAAGTACGTCCACTGTGTTAGTGCTCCAACAGTGTAAGCTAACAGTGTTGGGTTGTCTACTGAGGACCAAAAAAGGAATGCTGCGATGCCGTTGTCTTCCGTTTGTCCTTTTTTATTTCGCTGATCCCTTGGTTAAGGAACTGTGTATCGTCGTGATTTACAACAAAAGAAATTCACAGAATCCCAGGGAGCCGAGGCACGGTGACATCGAGGGGCTTTCAGGTGCTAGTTACTGAACTATAATCGGCACAAGCCGCCAGTCATACGCTCATATCTGATCTTTACCTCCCCTTATCATGAACCTACTGAGACCATTGCATTTTCATACTTTGGACAGCAATAGAGTTTACGGTGAACCGCCCGGTCTTTCCAAAAAACTAGCGGTATTCGGCAAGGACGTCCCATGTCTCCATTCCTCCCTAACTTCATCGTGGACGCGCTAATGAAGAGTGCTTTGCAAGACCTCCAGGATGTGGACATCGATCTGGGAAAAGGTAAAAAGCTAGGTGACCGAGACTACGCGGGCGACGTTGTCTGCTTGTTCGAATGCACAGAACATGCCCAATGCGTGTTAGATAGACAGTGGCTCCATTCGTCATGCGCTTAGCACCCTCAGAGTGTAGGTAGCGTTGCAAAACTGGACGTCAGCGATTCCGAGCTTGATACTCGATGGGGAGGTGCTGGCAATTTTTGACTGCTTCACTTTCCTCGGCAGCTTCTTGAAGTCGAATAAAGGCAATGAAGTAGAGGTGAGCACTCGTGTGCCCAAGGCTCAAGCAGCGTACGCTGGACTGAAGCACTTGTGGGGCTGACCTGGCATTCCACTGAAGTTGAAAGGTCATGTATATCGTGCCACAGCGCTTTCAGCCGTGTTGTATGGCTGCTAGAGCTGAGTTCTGTGTGTTGAAGGTACGCGCCGTCGAGATTTTCAGAGTATCTCTAGGACTGGGTGGAATAACTGAGTGAACAATGCTGATGCCAGAAATGGAGTAATGGGTGATAATCCAGAGAAGGTAATGTCACAGCCCATCCAGCTTAGTGGATTTCGATGGTTAGGGTACGTGTTACGACGGCGGAAGTCACGTCAACCACACCGCGCCCTATCATCTGTTTCTCCTCGGGGTTGGAAGAAGCCACAAAGAGGCTAGCAGATGACGTGGCAACCAGGAATGAGAAAATAACTACAAAGCCTAGGAAAAGTGAGTGCCTTCCGTCTTTGTGGTCTGGGTCCGAAAGATCCGTTCAGCAGTTTGTTGGAGTTCCTGGAGGATATGGCTGCTTACCGTGAACAGTGACGATCGCTTTGTCACTTTATGTCCAGTCGGGAAGATTGATCAATGTGCTCTTATACAGTGAGTTTGTGAATTCTGTGTGTTGGCAATTAAAGCGTTATCTCCTTTTCCCTCCCTTGAAGGTCCACTCCCTATCCATCATGTATGTTCACACATTCTTACCTTACGTGCAACAAGGACAAAGAAGAAGTGGTCTGCGGAGCTTGCCCTAGGCGCCACAGAGACTTCAGTCTGACCGTCCCACAGTACAGGTTGGCAATAAGATCCAACTTCTCACAAAATATTCAAAGATTCGGAATAAGCTACCCTTAGTTATTCGCAAATGTGCGTCAGTAACCCAGTTTAGTCAGTCCCTAAAACCACAACCTACGGTTAGTCACATGTTATTTTTGACTAACGCCAGCATATCTGAGATTCGAGCCTACGGAGAAGGCATCGAACTTTAGAACCCCAGCTTAAGTCTCCCCTCCCGCTCTCTACTCTCCGCCGAGCTTGCCTTCGAAAACGAGTTCCCCTACTAGGATCACAGCACCATATCCCAAACCTACCCTTTCCTTCCTAACGACAGACGCTAGGCTCACCATTCATCAGCACATTTTTACATATACCGCACACAACCCACATTGCAGTGGGATACAGATTTTGCCGTTAATAACTATAACTAGTTAGATGCCTGCCGGTTCTCGCCAATCATCCACGTTCAACTACTATCACCTAACCCCTATACAACCCTGCCTTATCTAATTCACAAGTCGGTCTTCAAAAATATGTCTGGACAATTACTGCGCCCCTCGCTATATAGTACTAGGGCAGCCATGTGAAACACCTTTCCTCTAGCTCAAGGTTTTTAGACATTAATGGTTCAGTGGTGCTTGATCCTAAGACACTAAGTTCCATCGCCCACTACTTCACTCCTTGGTCCTTCAAATCTCTTCTGATTTATTCTGGCTTCCGCCCCCCTCAGCTTCCTTGCCCGGCCGTAATACGCTTTCCCTAATCATCCCGGTTGAAAATCTTCCGTCCCATACGTCCACCTTCCAATAGTTATCTCTTGGCCTCGATTTCCTCCTTTTATATTTCCCTACATGAAAGCTAGTCTGTGTCGCCAAGATTTCTAAATTCACCAACTGACTTAGACTGCTTTCCTCCCTCCGTGTGTGCAATAATATCTTTTGACGCAGCCTACCCCAACCACACCCGAACGGCCTCTGGCAATCTTTGGCACGGTCTGCCGCTGTACGAGACTGATACATACATGTAGGCACGTGCATTACAACATTCGTTGTCATACACTGTGTGTTTGCTTAGCCCCACTCTGTATTTCCTCAGCCCATGCAAGCGAAACCCCTGATGTCAACGGCACCTTCGTTATAGCCGCGTCTGGACGTGGGGAAAACAGACCACCCCAGCAGTTGCGAAAAATGACATATACGCGGAAAATTGCGGTCGGGTGAAGGGGCTATGGAAAGTTCGTATATGGGACCAACCACCCCTTTGTTAGAAAAAAGCTAAAAAGGAAGGGTAGAAAAAGACCCATTGGGATCTATTTGATCTCTAAATACCACTAAAATCGGGCTGTGAAGGAAATGGGCAATCTTCAAGCATGGGTGTCTCCCATCAGCACAGACCTGACCCTGTGAAAGGGGAAATCCCACACCGCCCTTGTCTGCTTGACATACTTTTGATTCCTACGCGCGAGACTGACTGGGGTGATAGCGAACTGGTCTGTCCAAATATGCTTATCCTACTCACGCTCTAATTTTCAACCACCTCTTATCCTCCCGTGCACGCCTGGCATGTGTGTTGTCTTCGGTTACAAAGCCACCGTGGCTCTGGACAACAAGTCGATACATCAGACGACAGACACTGCTCAACAAAGCGCTAATTATATACATGTAGACGTTATTGCATATATAAAAATACCTTTAGGGACGTAGAGTAAATCGCCCGTATTTTTCGCCCACTTACCTGTTTTTCCTCTTCTTCGTAAAAAAGCGGCGTTCTTCTTGTCCTAAAATACAGCCCACTCTCCAGTTTTCAGACTTACCTAACAGCAGCACGACGGGATTTGCCATACATCCTTTGGATCTACCATACAAACTTGCCATTTGTGTTCTAAGTTTGTCCCAGTCGCTTCCCTCTGACCCGTTTAACTCTGCTATGGGATTTGTCATACATCTCCTAGACCTATTACGCAAACTTGCCATTCAAGGTTCTTTGTGTTGCCCAGCTGCTCCCTTACGTAGCCCTCCGACCCTAGTCCAAATGCACCTCGGCGGCTTTATTAACCCCGAAATATAGGACTTCATGGTGAACGGTCGAATTGGTAATCAATAAATTTGCCTAGCAGTGCAAACGCTGTTAGCCCTCAAGAACACCGAAACATAAAACCAACTACTTCTCGTTTCACTAGGACCATTGTGTCCCATTTCCAACCTCAGTACTCTTATTCGTTACTTTGCTCACGCTCACCCTCAGCTAGAACATCTCCCGCTCTGCGATCCGCCCTTTTTCAATTTCATAACCACCCGGTCATCACGTTGCCTGGCTGTACTGTATCGTGCAGACAGCTTATCCTTTTCTCGCCCTTCTAAAACCGTACCAAAGGCCGGCTGCCGCGAATACGGTCTAGCCACCGGATTTCACCCATAAGAAGTCCTGGTATTGCAGCACTGCCCTCGTAGGCTTGCGGAGGAATTCGCACTACAAGACCCTCCGATATCGAAGCCATTTAAAACACCGCGCGATGACCCCTAATTATATAGTGATCGGCCTAGATTCGGTATTGCCCTCCACCTTCCCACGATGAAACAATGAAGACAAACTGCAGCCAGCCCTTGCCCAAAAAGCCCAACACGGACACAGAAAAGCAACAGGAAACTTAACAGATTAACGTATTCGTAATTTGCCAGCATAACCTGGCTCATTGTAGAGGTTTCCACCATTGTTTTGCCTTATTTTGTTCCTCGTGGACACGGTATTCCGATTGCTGATTATTTATTCCCGAAACCTCATCCACCTTCTACCAGCGGCAAACTTCCGACACTAGATAACACACATTACTTTTCATAGAATTCGTCTCACCTTTTCAGGGAGTACTATTTCTTTTCATATCCACAAATCTATGAAGACTAGTATTCCTCTGCGGAGATTCAAGAAGTTCTTCCCTGCGTCCTTTGCCTCAACACCAACTACCTTTTTAAGTGAACATGAGCATGCATTACTGACCATTTTCTTGCATCATTTTGTGAACATTGCACTTCCTGCGTCCCAAGCCAATGTCTGACTCAACATCCCTACATCCGGCCGATTGATTACCATTGCCGCAGTTGACTCGAAATCAATTCGTGTTCGCCGTGTATTCTTTGGTCGCTCTGATTCATCTAAACTCTCCTCAGCCCTATTCCATTGTTGCTGTGATGTGCGGATCTCTCTTTGAAATTTGTGAATTTTCTATCTCATTCAGTGATATTATAAACTATGATCATGCTTGCATGCGTGCCTCTTGAACACGGCCCAGAAATATTCAATTACTGTTATTGCTGCTCAAAGCTGTGTGACGGTCGACAAGCGGACCCGTGCTTTCGTCTCGAAGAAGCTGAGTGGAAGCTGAGGAAATGCGCCAAAAAACACAACTAACTTTGCACATGTTTGCTATGAACCGCTTCCGTTCTTTGCAAGCTGTGCCGCTACAGCTGGTAAGACGATGAACACTACGGCTTGACAGGTCTGTGCAGAACCAAATCACACGTCAGAGGCCAAAGGATCGCAAGGGTAACGAGAGCCGGCATTACAGCCTTCCACATCCACCCTGGGTACTACATATCGGGCCAACTACAGAGCTCAAGATTTAGACCAGCGGGAGTCGCCAAACGGATGCAAGACAAAGAGAGCGAAAGATGCACGGGTGATTCGTCGGAGTGCAAGCAGACGGAACCGTTTTCACAGCAGTGACCAAAATCTGGGGTGGTGGCCACAACAGGCGTACTAACTGTGGTATTGACCAGTATGTGTTTTGTTCAGAAAAATGGAGATAAACAATGTACGGGCCCGAGGGAACCCATTGCATTGAAATTACAGGAACTTGGCTGAGTAATTCTTCTCTTCTCGTCAGATTATACAGCCTTTTCTTTTTAAGAGTGCCTCACCTAAGGAGGACCTGATCAAGGTGTTCAAATGGCACATCGGGATTTCTAGAACCAACAAGCCCCTAATACCCTTAGTAACAGCGCGAAGCTCAGGAGACAAGAACACAAACTGATAAACCCCAGGGCCGTCAGAAGCGCTCGGGCAAGCTTCTTCTCAGCGTCCAACCGACCCCTTGAGCAAACAACAGCCCCACCTTGTAGAAGATAGTAGAAGCATCCTGTGTAGACGACGGCTGGGTGACCGCTGGGATGAGGTTTTCCCAGACCTCCACGGGTCAAACAAACGTCCTCTCATTTTGTTTATTATTACCATGTTTCCAATCCATTCCTCAATCCCTCCACAGGATATGACAAGCTCGCTTCTTTCCTTCAAGCAGCCAAATACTGCACACTGAACGTTTCTTATTCATCGATCCATGCTCATAGGTTTTCTCTGAGGTAAGCATGGTAACTAGTTGAGGTAGTGAGCTTGTCTATTCAAAGCGAATGCCAGTTCCTCGGGGCGATCCAAGCAGTATATTGCCCACGGCTACTGTGGGCAACAGCAGAAAGGCGTAGGGATAGCCAACAGTGCTTTGAGTATTCGTGGAGATTTCCCGCAGTATTTGATTCATGGACTTGGAGTTTATTTGTTGTGCGCTTCTATCATTGGTTCACAGTCATAAGGTAAACCGCAGTGGAATTTATTATGCAATCGATCCTCACTACTGTTGTGCATTTGAAGATTGAAGACTCGTGACAAATACCTTGTCCCACCCAGCTGTGAAGAATTCGCCTGTCAATGGTTTACTTTGACGTAAATTTGCGCGTACGGGATATATAAACATTATCCACGCTCGAAGCCCATACGGACCTCCTAAGTGCAAACTGGGGAGGCTGTAGGCACTACTACTGCAACCTTTGGACAGCTGTTAGTTCCTCCAGGTGGGCCTGCCTACACTTCAGCCAGGGGGGGAGACCGGGAAAGGTGGAACCGTGTTTACGGCTTTTAAAGGATAATCCTCTGCCTGGCGGCCGCGAACCTATAAGAACTCCCCCAACCCTATCTTTCTGAACCATCGCTTCTTAAGTAATATTCGAAAATAGCACAGCAGTTTGTGAAAAACGCACGTACATTATGCAAGCTTGTGAAATACGGTATAATAATTCCTTTAGTTCGGCTGGTTTTCTTCTAGTGCATGCTACTTCTGTCTGTGGAGGAAACTGGTAGACACAAGTATTTGCATACTTATCGCTTCCTTTAGAACTCTCCTTCAAATATCAGCAGTGTACGGGACGAAAACACGTGATGGGAGCTTATTTACTAAGGTCCTGCCCCCCCCCCAGCAGGTGGAACAAAGGTGACCCGAAGGGATTTCCTGGCAGTTAGTGGCGATGACACACACTTGAGCCGGTAACTTCTCGCCTTCCTTCGTGTATATGCCGAAAGAAGACTGTAGAAGTCGTATCTAGCTGGCCAGTCATGCTAAGTGAAATAACCCGGACCGGGGCCACGCACATCTGGAGGGCCAGAAGACCAGACTAAAAAGTAAGAGTGTATTCTGTCACATTTTGTTAGTGGTAACTCTTTATATACAAAAATAAGCGTGCGCTTGTTGTCAGGTACCTTTCTGGCCAGTCACAAGGTGATTTCGCTGTATATATACGAACAAACAGTCACCGTCCAGCTTTATCTGATCGGATCGGTACTGGGAGTGAGGCTGTATTGCACCGGACTACGTGTGGAGACAGTCAAATCATTATGAAATACCTTTGGTCTCTGAATCTTAGCAGTCTGTGAGCATGAGCCAAAATACATATTCCAGGGCTTTTGTTCATCTTTTCCCAGTCTCTCGCCAAAGCAATCCGCCTACCCAGACAACATCCATGAAAAAGAAACAGGAATCAAGGTGTAAAGTCCACCGAATCCACAAAATTTACTTGTGGCGCCACTAGGTGCCCGAAACTGCTAGGCAAAGGAATGAGCTGTGAAGGTCGTGACCCTTGGCTTCATCGGAAATGACGTAGGTTCACTGGTAGGGCTTCTGAACTTTAGGAGAACTCAGGTTGGAAACCGACCTCCTTTCCAGTGATTTCTCATCTTGACAATAAGACAGTCTACATGAAAGGAGGCACAAAAAATATGGTCAGCGAAAGTGGCCTCGGGATCGTTGCTCATACAGAGCTTGTCCACATGTCCAACGACTGGTGCAGACGACTTCAAGGCAATCAGAAAGTTGTGCAAATCAAGAGCCAGACAATACTTTGGCATCTCTTCCGCCCGGTTATTCGTTAGTGACCGTCCAATTGTCGCTTATATCAGCAATCTCACAACTGCCCAGCTATCCACACCACCCCCAGCGATTTTGAAACCGATTCGGAATTCCCGCCCCAACCATTACCACTTTTGTTCACTCAAACACTACATGACCTTACTGTTGTGTTTCGGTTGCAGTGTGATTTATAAATTTAGAATTTGTGAATACCTCCTATTGACATGTACTGCTGTATACTCTGATCTTGCCTTGTGCATGTGTATTGACCACGGTCAAGAAATATACTATAGTATACTATACTACTTTCAAAGCCAGCAAAGAGATTTCCTTGCTCAAGCGCGAAGCAATAAACCCAGTCTTTGCTAAAACCTTAGGCGTGCACAGCAGACCTCGCCCTTTCCTGTTTCCTTGAGGCCACCTGAAGGCTCTCCAGCCACTTCTCCAGAACAATTGACATAAATCTTTGGGTCTTACTGCAGCTCCATCCTCAAGGCTGCACTCAGTGATTCAAACCCCAAAGTTCACCCTCTGCCCCCCACTGAAACACACTGAAGTCCTTTTCACCGACATATACAAAAAGCTGTCTTCTTGAGCCCTATATTTCCATGGGTTAGAATGTAACCCACCCTCGATTTTATGAGGAAACAGCCAAGGCGATATCCTTTTCCTACACTCTGCTTTTTCGTGAATGCCTAGATACGAGCGCTTTCCCCAGTATTTGAAAAAAGTAGTAATTACTCCTATTTTCAGAAAAGGAAGCCGTCATCTTCCGGATGGCTGAAGGCCAACTGGTCTCATCGGTTTGCCTGTAAAGTCTTTGGAAGCATTCTGAAAACTGCCATCCTAAGGCATCTTAAAGAGTATTAACTACCTGCAACTTCCCTGCACGTCTTTCTACCTCAGGGATCATGCTTCATCAATAGCTGACTGTTTTTGACAATCCAACACAAGCGCTCGATGGTGGATGGATACGTCATGCCACCTTCATCGACTTTACTAGGGCCTTTGATAGAGTGCCTCATGATCTCCTCTTGGTAAAGTCAGAAAGTGTGGTGTTTTGGGTCAGCTCACTCGGTTATCCGCAGCGTTACTAACGGATCACTCCTTTGCGGTTAGGACAGGGCTGTCTTACACCACCTCTTCTCTATTGGAGTGCTTCAATGATCAGTTGTAACAGCCGGTCGTGGAAAATCCCCCTTTTTCCCTCGCGATTCAGTGTTTTTTCCCAACATCACTCATTTCCATACACTATTGACTTGTCTTTACGAACTAGTTGTTTTTCTGGACCAATTGTTGTTTGTTCGCGCCCAGAGCGCTATTTTGGCACATCCTTTCTCAGGACCTGCGTGATGCACGTGCTGTCTGCTCACACGCTGCTATTCGGTTTCTCGTTGTTGAGTCTTTGTGATCGTATTATTGAGGTTTGTATATTGTTTATGTCATTGTTTATTTTAATAATCTAGTATCGTAGAATATCACGGATAATCGCCTTCTGATTTCGGGATCCGTTGCGAATTTGGCTACGCATTGCTCAAACGTTCGTAACAATACTCATTAGATCAATTTTGGAACGAAGAAAAATCACGCAAAATGCCAAGAAAATGATCAAAAGCAATCGAATCCGGACAGGAAGTAATACAGCAAGTCTCTGGGGAGGTTTTGGGTACATATGATTCTTTAGTTAATGCTAGATCGCCTAGTCCTGTCAGTGCTAGCTCATGTGTTATTGAAAGCAATATTGATCGTAAGGATGTCGATTTATATAAGCTGAGAATACTAGAACTAGAGCAACAGTTACTATCGGCTAGACTACAGGCGCAGGAAGCAGAGAAGTGTACACAGAAACAGCGAGAGCATGAGACCAGTGATTACGACACTTCCGATAGGTTAGAGTGCAATAAGGTAGGGAACCCCACGCCGGTCGCCGAATACAAACCACCATCGATCGATCTGCCTAGAGTGGAGTTAACGGTTTTCGACGGGCGAGCTGAGCAATACTGCAAGTTTGTCAAACAGTTCGAGATGTTCGTTGAAAACAAGGTGACCGACCCTGGGCAAAGGCTTCTTTACCTTACTCACTACTGCCGAGGCCGAGCGCGAGAAGCTATCGACGGGTGCACCATGCTCGATCCAGAACAAGGCTACACAAGGGCGAGAAAGATTCTGAGGGACTTGTTTGGCCAACCTTTCAAAGTAGCCCGTAACCTAATAGAGGGCGTGATGGCAGAGGCAAAGAGAACCAAGGGCGACGTCTACACCATGGCCGACCTGGTGATCAAGATGCAGAACTGCTCAATAGCCCTCGACCATTTAGGTTACAGGGCTGACCTAGACGCCATGCACACTTTGGAAGGCATAGTCCGTCACCTCTCTCCCGAACTACAGGGTCGGTGGGCGGAAGAAGCTGAACGGATAAGCCGAGGCGACAGAGAAGCCAACTTCGAAGACCTGACTGAATACTTAGACAGGCAAACGAAGATAGCTGACAGCAGATTCGGCCGACTCATCCGGGACAGCAACAGAGCAAACAAGCCAAGTACTAGCCAAGTCCAAACCCCTGTACGGGAATATCCAAAGTACCAGCCTTGGACCAACACACACGTCATTTCACGAGATGCTACGGCGAAACCAAATTGCAGATCCTGTGGTACTAGCCATGGCCTACCAGAATGCCCCAAGTTCGGCAACGCCACAATAGACGAACGGTGGGGAATGGCGAGGATGGCAGGAGCACGGTTCATCTGTCTCAACACCACGCACCGGGCAGCAGCCTGTAGAACAAGGAATCGATGTGGTTACGAGGGCTGCACGGGCAGACACCATCGGCTGCTGCATCAGGCGAGAATAACCATATCCGAGGCGATTGCCAAGCCCAGCGTGATTTGTTCAACTTCACAATCTGCCAGTAAACCGGTACGTTTAGGCGTAGTGGCCGTGGGAGTAGTGACTCCGACTGGGATAGTCAAGGCGTTGGCTTTCGTTGATAGTGGATCCGACACCACTTTAGTGAAAGAGCGGTTTGCCGACAAACACCAACTGGCTAAAGGTGCGACGTCGTTAGCAGTGAGCACGGTGGGCGGAACACAGGTAATGACTGCCGGTAGATTAAGGCTGCAACTCATCTCTCTAGACCCTAACGAGGAAATTGAACCAACGGAGGCATTCACGTTAGCGGATCTCCCCATGCGAGCACCAAGGTCGGTGAACGCAATCTTGACTCGGTGGCCCCACCTGCAGGATGTAACCGTCGTAGACTGGGAAGATGATGAGGTGGATCTCCTCATCGGATGCGACGTGCCAGAGGCGCATTGGGTGCTTGACCAGAGAGTGGGCGACCGCCAGGCACCTTATGCCGTACGCACGGCTCTGGGATGGATGTTATACGGTCCAGTAGGGGTACGCGGTTCCGTGAATTACTTATCCGCCGAAACGGACCGCATAGAGTATCATCTGCAACGGCTGTATGAAAAGGAGTTTCATGACATTGGAGACGAAAGACCGACGTTGTCTCAAGAGGATCACTTCTCTCTACAAACGGTGCGGCAAGGCACTACAGGCCTCAAAAAACAGTTCGAGGTTCCCCTCCCATGGCGCACACCGGTCGACTCGTGGACTGACAACAGAAATTATGTTCTCCAACGATTACCACGACTAAAAGAACGCTTCATTCGAGACCAGAATCTGTGGGAACGATACGCGGATTTAATGAAGCGAAACGAGGCCCTCGGTTACGTTGAAAAGGTGCCTGTTAACACCGACAGCAAAAGGGGTATCTGGTATCTGCCTCACCATCCGGTTATCAACCCCAAGAAACCCAGTAAACTGCGGGTGGTTTTCGACTGTGCGGCCAAGTTCCAGGGCAAGTCGTTAAACGATCGCCTACTACAGGGGCCTGACTGGACCACACCACTGATCGATGTTTTGTGCCGTTTCAGAGTTGGTAAAGTGGCTTTGTCTGCTGACATTAGGGAAATGTTCCATCAGGTGAAGATTCCGGTAGGAGAACGAGATGCTTTGCGTTTCCTGTGGTGGGAAGGGAGCGACCGGGACAACGCAGTGGTGAACTATAGAATGACCGTCCACCCCTTCGGAGCCATATCGTCACCATTTTGTGCCAAATACACCCTCCGAGAATCAGCGAACAAACATGGCGATCTAGTACATCGGACGGTAGTAGATAGCGTCACCAGGAACTTCTACGTCGACGACTACCTTGGGTCATTCGATGATGTGGAATCAGCTCTAGAGCAGTTCAGGGGTCTGACGAGATTGCTGGAAGAGGGCGGCTTCCATCTAACTAAATGGATGTCGAACGCTTCAGAAGTGCTGAAGGTCATCCCGTATCACGAAAAGGTCGAAAGGGTAAGAGATTTGGACGGCTCTCCACTTCCTATCGAGCGCACCTTAGGGATACAATGGGACGCGGAAACGGACGATTTTGTTTTCGAAATGAACGTTCCCGAGCTGCCAATAACCCGTCGTGGCATACTATCTGCCGTCTCAAGTTTGTTCGACCCGCTCGGTTTCGTCTCACCGTGGCTGCTACCCGGAAAGATCTTGCTGCAGCGGCTGTGCCGTAAGAAGGTTGATTGGGACCAGGCACTGGACCGAGGGGACCGGCTGGACTGGGAAGAATTTCTGAACACCTTGAAGAAATTAGGGGACATAAGAATCCCACGATGTTTGACCCCTGGCCATACGATACGGACTGGAGAACTACATGCCTTTTCCGATGCATCCGAAGTCGGTTATGGAGCTGTGGTGTACGGACGATGGTGCGCAGGAGATGGACAATATACCACGAGGATCCTGTTCGCCAAAGCCCGCGTTGCCCCACTGAAGTCGGTCTCAATCCCACGCCTTGAACTCAGCGCAGCCGTGTTGGCAGTCAGGGTGGTGCAAGCTGTGAAGAGATGTTTCGATCTCTACATTTGGTCGGTGAGCTTCTGGACGGATTCAACGATAGTACTTTACTACATTAACAACGTACGGAGCCGGTTTAGTACTTTCGTTGCTAACCGGCTCACGATTATCCACGATGAATCAGCCACGCACCAGTGGAGTCATGCCAGGTCTGGCGATAATCCGGCCGACCTGTGCTCCCGAGGTGCGAACAACTTCAGGCAACTGGACACGTGGACGAGAGGGCCAAACTTCCTGCAATTGCCCAAACAGGACTGGTCCGTGTTCGAATTAAAAACCCCTACGGAAGTGGAACTGGAGATCAAAGGCGTAGTGATAGCAACCAACGTCGTCGAAGCGTCGTCCATTCTATCGCGACTGGTCAGGTTTTCTTCCTGGATGGAGACGCTTCGTTCGCTAGTTTGGTTACCCAGGTTCAAGAGAAATTTTCTAGTCATGAAAGGGCTACGGCCCTCAGGTCGGATACCGGTCGGCCCGATAGGTCCCGATGAGCTGCAAGCGGCAGAGTACGATATTTCCAGAATGATACAACGCGAGGCTTTTGCCCAAGAACTCAAGAGGGCGGAAGAAGTGGGGCCGACCAATGAAGACATGCCATCTCCAAGAGGCGAGCTGAAGCGTTTAAACCCCAAACTCATCAACGGACTGCTGCGGGTGGATGGTAGGCTGACCAACGCCCACCTGAACTTCGACACAAAGTATCCTATACTGTTGCCTGCGAGACAACCTGTAGTAGAGCTAATGATTCAACACGTCCACGCCGTGGAGGGACATGCCGGGGAAAGTCACGTGACGAGCGTCATCCGAAAGCGTCTTTGGTTGTTGAGAGGACGAGAGACTGTAAAACGCGTAATCCGACGGTGTGTGCAATGCAGGAGACGCAATGCCACAGCAGGCAAACAACTCATGGCCCCACTACCAGAATGCAGGGTGACTACGGGCTGGTGGCCGTTCAGTGACACCGGGTTGGACTATTTCGGGCCCTTGTGGATCAAGTGCGGGAAAAGATTAGAAAAGCGATACGGATGTATCATGACGTGCATGAAATCACGTGCGGTACACCTAGAAGTCGCACATTCGATGACGACCGATTCGTTTCTACGGGCCTTGCAAAGATTTATCAACCGAAGAGGCGTACCGGCCGATATATACTCAGATAATGGATCGAACTTTGTGGGCGCTCAACGGGAATTGCAGCGTTGGCACAAGAACATAAACAGGGACGAACTGCAGAATCGAACCGTGGCCTACGGCATACGATGGCATTTCAACCCCCCACAGGCCAGCCACCGAGGCGGCATATGGAAACGCATGATCCGGTCCGCCAGACGGATATTGCTGTCAATCATGGAGCAGCAGCCGCCCGACGACGAGACGCTGAACACCGTCATGACTGAGGTGGAGCGAATCCTGAACAACCGCCCCCTGGTTCCAGTATTGAACGGCGACCCCACCCACCTGGCGCTCACCCCGAACGACTTATTGACGTTAAGGTCGAACGAGGGTTTCCAAGGGCCGGTAAACCTTCGTGGGAGCTACCTCCACGGGTGGAAGCAAGCGAACTATCTGGCCAAGGTCTTCTGGAGGCGATGGCTACGGGAGTACCTACCGGCTTTGCAGACTCGACAGAAGTGGCTGGCCAAAACAAGACCATTCAAAGTTGGGGACGTGGTTATGATCACCGACGAACGCGCACATTTCAGCGCTTGGTCTTTGGGAGTAGTTACGGAAACCATCAAAAGCACTGACGAAATGATAAGAACGGTGAAGGTGAAGACAGCTAACGGAGTGCTAATTCGTGACATACGCAGTATTAACCTACTCGAGAGCGAAGACGGAGGAGCTGATAACCCTGTGGCCTAGTAAATCTTTTTCACACCAGTAATCGAGGTGGATAAAGAAACACCATATATACCACACAATCTCCGTCAAACACGTTAAGGTGCTCGCGGTCCTTTCGTTGACATTACAGAAGGTTCTTTCCGATATGTGGTGATGAGTGCGATTCCATTGTACATCCCGATACATACACGCAGGCACGACGCACTCTACATCCCGTAAACCCATCATACATGTGACAGTGTTCTTTGTTTGCCTTTTGTTGACGCTACCGAATGCCCCTTGCATATGTGGAAGTAGCGGAGCTCAGGTCACACATACATTCTACATTTACTCGTTTTCTTGCCACGCGGTCTTTTGTTGACATTGCAGAAAGTCCTCCTTTGATGTGTAGTCATACCTGTGATTTTATTGTAACCCCGGCACACACACACACGCACACACACACACACACACACTCAAGCACGTTCATCCAGGACCGGACGGCCCCTTACGAGGACAACGTCTGTGTGACCATTCACGCCCGCCATCGGTCATTTGGTCTTGTGGAAGATGTAGAATAGCCTCACGTCCATGAAGCCAATGAGTTAGGTGCGACCAGTAGTAGAACGTCGACGACGAGCATTAGACGCGCGCACTGACAGCAGGGCCTAGGCAGGTAGGAAGAATCACTACCTTTATACCGAACCTTTGACTCTGCTAAGGATCCAGGAGGATTTTGGTGGGCGGTGTAACAGCCGGTCGTGGAAAATCCCCCTTTTTCCCTCGCGATTCAGTGTTTTTTCCCAACATCACTCATTTCCATACACTATTGACTTGTCTTTACGAACTGGTTGTTTTTCTGGACCAATTGTTGTTTGTTCGCGCCCAGAGCGCTATTTTGGCACATCCTTTCTCAGGACCTGCGTGATGCACGTGCTGTCTGCTCACACGCTGCTATTCGGTTTCTCGTTGTTGAGTCTTTGTGATCGTATTATTGAGGTTTGTATATTGTTTATGTCATTGTTTATTTTAATAATCTAGTATCGTAGAATTATCACGGATAATCGCCTTTTGATTTCGGGATCCGTTGCGAATTTGGCTACGCATTGCTCAAACGTTCGTAACATCAGTGCCTGGCTCCCTTCTTTTCCCCTTTTACGCTATTGACTTATCTAATGTCATCCGCGTCAACGAAGCAATTTACGCAGAGGAAGCGGCAGGGTAGGACCTGATCTGACGGACGTGCGAGCGGCCATGGCTTCATCGAAACTCTTGATTTTTCATTGGGACTCGCCAATCAATGAGGACAAATTTGTCTCATTGACGTTTGGCAGAAATCCTGATCATCTTTTCTGGGTCAATGGTAGCCCTCAAGTCCGAAATATAGATCTGCACAAAACACTAGGGTTTGGGCTTTGTAAAAATACTTCCTTTTCTTTTCATTAAGGGAAAGCCAGCAAATCTGGTTTCCGAATTATCTAGATGGTTAAGGTTTCTTTTCCTCACACGTCGAACGGAGTCCTCCATTTCCTCTGAAGAACGCACATCTGTCCTTTGCCAGAGTGTGGCATTCAAGCGGTGCAAGCCAGCCCCATAAGGGGTATGGATCTACCTGGACGAGTCCAGAGAAGGACAACGAAAATGGTGCATGGCTAGCAATAAACCTCCTGACCAGCTCGTCTGACTGAACTGAATCTCCATCCTATAGGCACAAGATGCATACCAGATCCTTCCCCTATGTACGACTTGATCTCTGCAGGTTTGGCGGATCTTTTTTTACGAGTCGATGCCCAGAAACCTCACGTGAGCGTAGTAAGAAACTTTTCATGCTCCGTCCCCGCCCTTTTTTGCTCCAATCCTTCTTCAACCGCAGAATTACACCCTTGTGGAATCTTCCACAAGAAATAACGGAGGTGTCATCCATAGCGGCTTTCGGGAGCCTCTGGATGGTCACTTACGGTTAGGTCCTGACCTACTCCCAAAATAATCTACCCTCTAACCACTCAAGCCTTCGGTTGTTTTCTCTTCTTCACTTTCTACCAGTCACAGAAAAAAAAGTTGATGGAAAACTTTGGGAAGGGTTTTGGAAATCGGTCATCACTATGCTTATTTATTCGTTTTTCCGTATTTTACTCCGCGGTTCCTCGTTCTTGCGTTTCTTTGTCGTCCCGTGTTCCCCATACTATTTCAGTTCTATACCCTAACGAAAAGAAGATAAACACAAAGTCCAAGAATATTTTGGCTCAAACCTCGTACCCGCAAAATACCTCAGGACCTCACGACTTCAGTACACACCCGGTGTGGTACAAGATTTTCCGGCGACCGGTAGTGAGCGGACAAAGACTTTATCGAGGTGTGAGACTTTAGGAAGACCTTCGACCTGACTTTGGATGGTGAGTGGGCCAGGGTAGACCGAAAGCTTGCACGAGCTCTTTCGAAGGACCTAAAGGAGGTAGTGGAGGCGATTCCCAACTCCTGCGCTGACACCAAGATGCTAATTCTCAACGATCTTGACAGCCAACCTCCGACCCTATGCAGGGGCGGAAAACTTGACCCACGTTCACTGTGTGATTAGTCCCAGCTAGGTGTAAAGCAGCTGCGCTGGTAGCTGAACTTATTGTTTCATTCCTCAAACAAACTGATTTTGCTCTTGGATGCGTTTAGACAGGCTTCTGGTAGTGTGGCCCACGTAATTTTTTCCACCGTAACAAGTTAAGGAGTACACACGGAAATAGGCTGCAAAACAGGCACATTTTCTTATACTCACGACACTTATGCATGGATTCTGCTTGCCCTGGCTTCCTCTCACCATCCAAGGTCAGGCCCAAGGAAGCCCGAAAAGCTCACACACTGGGAAGGTATTTGTCTGCTCACACCCGGCCTCCGGATAATCCTGTACCACAATAGGTGTGAACTATGATCCGGATGCTATTTTCGTTGAACACATTTCCTGTGCGTACAATCATGTAGACTGTTTTATGTTGGCATGATTAAAAATCGCAGAAAAACAGCTTAATCACTGGCCTGTAACTGCGGCTTTATCTGGACAACCTTGGGCCAGTATGGGCGAGTAAGGGATGTGTTAAGTCCAACAGCTATCAGCGGACGCGAGATCCCATCGATCCCGGGGAAACTTGGGCGCTTGCGGTGAAACACTTGTTTGCCCAAACTTCAGAGCAACAAGAACATCCCAAGGCTAGAGCAAGTAGAAACAAGACTTGAGGGTGTGAAAAAACCCTGAGAAAGGAAATTCCCCAACTTCGATACCTTATTGCCCATGACATGGAACCAACATCATTCGAGGAGGAAACCAGCAGCCCGGTTGAACAGCTTGGCCAGTGATACTGAGATAGCTACTGAGGGACATCGTAAAGTAGCTGTTACGATAGTCCCCGAACAGCGTGGTTGGGCAGCCCGGTTGAGAGGGGGCTGAAGATGCTAAGAACAGTGGGCATACTAGTGCATACCATTAGTAAAAGGATTCTGTGCGTGGGTAACTGATGCGTGTAGAAGTAAGCCTCGCCTTATGCTCCCGGCCAGTGCTAGGTGATATTGGAAACTCTTAGATATAATAAGGCTTTACCAGCCGCAGCTGATAAGATGATGGGGTTGCCGAAAGGGGAGATATGTATAGATACAGGTCACGCCGCATAGGGCAAACTGTTTCCGAAACAACCTGTACAGCCATTCACATCGTCTGCACCGTCGCTGGGCCCACCACCGCGGGTAGGCATTGGCCAGTTTTGGCAGCCGGGAACACCAATAACTTGCCGAAAACTACTAACTCGTACCAGCAAAATTCAGGCGGAATCTAGTACACCTGGGGTATGCAGTCCCAACCTGGCTGCAGCGTGGACAAGAACCTCACCTGGAGTCAACCCAAAAACTAAAGATTTAAGATAGTCGGGGCACCAAAATTAAACTTGGTAAATAAACGCCAGCGACATTCATGCAAGTTGTCCGAGTGCGGGCAGAAGGAACAGCAGTCACCGAAGAGACCCGAAAAGCATAACCGGGGGACCAACTGTAGCATAAGCCAATGTATGCAATGTTCGGAATAATGTAGATAATTGATGTCCGGGTCCGAGGGCACTCACGTCATGGCAATCCTCGAAAAGTGACTCAGTACTGATGAGGCAGCAACAAGTTTCCCCTTCAAGGTACGGTAAATACAGGGTGGACATAAGGGGAGGGAGGGGTGCGCTTTCGTTGGCTATAGCCATTCCTGGACAGAGAGAATGACAGGTGACCTCCAAGCTGAAAATACAAATGGCCTTGAGCCGGATAACTTCACTGGGTACGAAGGTGACTTATGTGCGTCTACAGATCTCCATCCACATCCCCAACGGGAAAACACCGTCACTGCAGCCTTTGACCGGGAAGCTCACCTGTTGCGACCGGTTGGTGACAACTAGTGAGTTCAGCCCACCGAAAGCTGACTGGGAAGGTTTGTGAGCACACCTAGGAGCCTTGAGCTACCATCTGCTGAAACTGGTTTTCAGGTCCACCCAGGTACAACGCATAAGCTGGTCAACCCAGTGGAGTTTAGGCCAGACACCCAGCCTTCTGGACCCAGTATTCACCATATCAATGAGGGAAGTCGAGTACCTCGA
Source organism: Fasciola hepatica (assembly GCA_948099385.1). Taxonomy (NCBI): domain Eukaryota; kingdom Metazoa; phylum Platyhelminthes; class Trematoda; order Plagiorchiida; family Fasciolidae; genus Fasciola; species Fasciola hepatica. The sequence continues at coordinate 2,484,093 of CANUEZ040000033.1, read as the reverse complement.
TGTTACTGCCCCTATGGGCAGGCGCGATCATGGGACGATCAGGCTCCTTTTCAAAAGGAACCCGCCATAGATCCCCACGAACTGAGAAACCTCCAGGAAGGTGACCACTAGGCACTGACTGCGGCTGTGGAGAGTACTCCCTGGGCAGCCTTCAACATTACAACGGTGGATAAGTGGTCGCGTATAAAAGGTAGTTTGTTGCGACTCACTGACGAGTATGCCAAAATGAGGAGGGTTCAAACGATAGATCGACCAACTTGATGGGTTCACAAGGTCTAAAATACAGACAGGCAATCGAGCTGCCCGGAGACATTTAGGCAGCTTGTGGGACATGCCGGTTTTCTGCAGTTTCTGAGGGCCTGCGACCACGTCTCAAGGCAAGCAAAATCCTGTCAGGTATAACACGGGGTTAGGTTGGCGCAAAATTCCGGGGCCTACTGCCGCTATGTACAGTCTGAGGCCCAGCCACAAGGGGCTCTGGGGAACGTTGCGGGTGGACAAGGTAGGCGAGCAAGCAAGGACGGAGAAACGGCCGAAGCAGTCAAGGAGCTCTTTGAGCCGGCACACACTACAGAAGCCAGAAACCATCAGTCACTACTAGGACACTGTCACCTTCCCCAATGAGCGAAAACGTCATAGAACCCGTGGAAGTGGAACTGGTTATCAGTCAGTTAAAGCGAAGTAAGGAAGCCGGGCCAGACTGCGTTAACCCGGCCTTTCTAAGTCCGCTGGCATGCATATTGTCCGAAGCGTCAGTAAATGCGTGAATCCGACCGGAAGAGTGGACTAATTCGGGCGGGATGAAGTGTTTCATCTGGATTTCCAGAAGGTCCTCTACCAGATAACACAAAAAGCCTCCACTCAAAAGGCAGGGAGTGAAGATTGCACAAGGGGCACTGAAGTGGATCGGGGCATACCACAATGTTACGGCCCCAAAAGCTAGGCCTTCTTTACGCGTATCATTCGACCAAATATTTTGGTGATCCCAGGTTAGAAGAGTTCTGATTTAATAATAGCATATTCCATGATCGTAGTCAAGACAGACTCACAAGGCCTGATCAGGGAGTACCGCAATACACAGCACTGTGAGGTAACCACAGTTCTGAAGCTCAAGGTTCACAAAACTGCCGCAAGAAAACAACAAACTCGGACATTGTTTAGGTGAACCAAAGGGGGGAGGGTCAACTCGGCGATTGCGAATCAGTTTCCAATTCGGGATGAGGACGGTGTGGTTAGCCGGATGGACGCGGCTAGACGGCTAGATGTGTTTTCAAGAACCCACAAAGCAACTGGAGTTGAGCATCAGAACATGCACAGGGAGTTGAGGCATGATGATGATACACTACTTGCCTGATGGGTGCCAATAACTGTCTACAACGGATCCGGTGGTCCAGAATGGATCACGCCGATATACAGAATTTGGGGTGCAGTCGGCGAAAGTAGAAAGAGGGAGGACGGGTGAGTGAAAGAGAGATTCAACAAGGGGTCTAGAAGTGAAGATAGAGACGCGATGTTGCACCAACTAGATATTTGAGGAACCAATATCGAGAAACTGCGTGAGGGTATTACCAAAACAGGGTTAAAATAGAGTCAGCATAGTGTCATCAAAGTGCAGTCTGAGGTGTCTGTGGGATATAGAGAAGATTGATCCGACACAGGATAACTCATCATGGAGGGAACCTGTGACACAAATGCAAGTGAGGCTAATTGGACAACCAGATTGACCTTTCTATGTAGGTAATTTCTATATTATATGGAAATCCAGATGAAGGCCAAAACCTTCAACATGAATGCGGTGTGCATTTAAAGAGCATCAATAGTGAATGAAGGCAAAAGGGAGTTTCAAAGAGAAGTTGTCCGGGAAATACCCCGCTGGAGACAAATGCTGCTGATGCGACCAAGCGAATATGCACAGGCGATGAAGCGGAAGGAAGACAGCCGTGACTGGGAGAGGCCAGACCCGACTGAACAGCAGAAGTTGAAAGAGTGCAAGGGTGTGATTTTCTGCTTGTGTGATAAAAGTGTGAATAACAGGTGGTTGGTATTTTTTCATAAAGACATTGGTTGCCGTTGACGACAGGTGCATGATGGGGGTAGCAGGCAAAAAGGGCTAGGCTGACGAAATAGGGAGAGTAGGTTCGGAACGAAAAGGAGAGGGCCAGATTCCATTCATTGTTTTCGGTACTGCAAAGTAGAATGAACTGGACCGTTTGTGTGGAGTAAGAGGAATAGATCTTTAGTTGGTGAATGGTGATGGATGATGTCAGGAATCAGTCCGGCGGTCCGGTGAGACTATCGTGATTGATTGCAACTCTGTTTATGGGGTTGTGATCACTGGTCAGCCATGTTAGGTGCTCCATATAAAGGTTAAGTAGGTGTGAGCATAGATATAACCATGGACAATCCGATCGATCACATCGTTTAGTCCGTTAGGTAATCTAGGAGTAACATCGATTTGGTTGATGGGCTACCCAGGTAACCCATGTGTTCTGAAAGAGAGGAGGAATGCGGAAATCTGGAGAATTTTCCAGACGGGGGTCATGACTAGCAGCCTAATGGAAATTAGACTGATAATATTACTAGTCGGCCAGTGGGCCGACCTGTGACGGATTACCGGGAAGAGACTGTGGTAGTTTTGTAGGGTAATGATGGATATATTAAGCGCAGGCTTGACCAGAGTGCAAAGCAGTTAGGCTGATAGGTCATAGAAGCGAAAAGAGGCACAGTTGAAAACCAAGCGTAAAACAACGGAAGGGGGCGGGGTCATAAACAGGAATAGGAAAAAAGGAAGACAGAAGTTTGGTTGTTGACCCGGCTGTAGGTGATGGCGGCATAAATTACGAAAAGAAAGGAAAACGCTGAGAGCTTAGGTGAGGCCATTTTTGTGGATGCGAAAGTGCTTGTTTTCCGTGGGGTCACGGGTTGTCAGAGGCATACATTTTCTGGGCGGAATGGGGCTCCAACATTCCGTGAGCAAGTGCGCAGATCGGTGATTGCTGGTTATTAAAGGATGGTAATCTGCGTGGTGAGGCTCGAGGTAACGCAGAATTGCAAGAAAAAGGACGATGAGTTCACTGAGTTATAGCCTGGGACAAGAGAATTGCGTGAAGGTGAGCATCTATCAATAACCAACGATATACGAACCTCAGTCCACAACAGCATCAAAAGAAACACCGGAGGGGATAGAATCACGTGTTATACGGCAACAGAAATATTCAGTGATGTGCCAATGCAATAAATCACACAGCCACACCTGATGGCAGTCCATTTAAGGATTGTGGGGTTCAAGGTACTCATAGAGGTGGAGTCAAAGACAGTGTTATCATAGGGATCTACGCGGCTCTTCTATGCCCAGGTTGATAAGCCCCGGTGGGTTTCGGTGCTTAAACAAGCTCCTTTACAATGTGAATGGGTTCTGCAGAATCTGAAGTTTAGTCGTGCTATTAGGATTATTATTGCTTCTCACCGGATTCAAAGAATTTTAGGCACAAAGAGGGCAGATGTGCTCAAACGTACGGTGAGCCCACTGAGGGGAGGAAAAAACGGATGCACAAGAAAGACCGGGCTTATTGGGTTGATTGCTGTATGCAAGTTTGCACGATTTACGCGGACTCGATTCTCTTCCAACGAATGAAGACGCAGAATGACCAGCTAGAGTGCGCCCAGCCACCTGAGTCGCGTGATGTAAGATGGCAATGCCGTTGACTCCGCCGGTATCAGATGGACTTGGACAAAAAGACTTCAAACAACCAGTCGACTGCTGGAACCAAGGCTAAGCCGAATTCCTGGCCTACCGAAGAGCCTGTTCAAAGTTTGCTTGACCATTTGCATACTTCATTGGATGAAAAGAGAATCATTCAAACGTCCCGCAGGACTTCAAAGATATGCCCATGTGATCGATCAAAGAAGGGTATGATACGGCACCGGATGGAACTGGTCTGGATGTGTGAAAGTGCTTTGAAGTACTTTAGTCCTGACAATAGCCACCTTATGCGGCTGAAAATAAAGGTTCAAGAAGAAAGGTTGCCTATCGCTGGAGGAAGACCTGGCGCTGGAATTGGCAGCTCCCGGGGGAAGGCTGTGATTTCCAAGTAAACTTAAGTGGAAATGCCTATTTCTGAATAAGGCGCACCTGAGCTCCGAGCTCGCAATTGCATTTTGGTGAGTTTGGTGCCTGTGAGGCTGCTACATCAGTCACCCTCCAGAAGAAGGAGAGCCATATGAGTTTGACCAAATCCAGCTGAAGAGTTCCAGTTGGAAAAGGTTTGCGCTCAGCACCTCTCAGGTAGTCTAGGGACATCTGGGCAATATACAGCGACAGAAAGGATTAATCACGAGTGAACTAGTGGGGCATCCTCTCCCCGCGCTTCCAATCTAGAGACCTCAACTGGGGACAGGGACAAGCCAAATTTTGTGCAAGGCACGTAAACAATATAAACAAGAAATGATAAAGTCCATATGGTGACACGAGTCCATTGTTATTATTATGCCAGATCCTTTGTAGGTAAAAAGATTGACCCTGGAAGAGATCAAGAAACCGGAGAGTGCAGGCAAACGAAAAAGCACCCACGTGAAGGCAAAAAGGTCAACTAATCGAGCAGGGACACGAACATGCCTAACTGACCTAGTGGAAAGTACTAGGGGGTCGACCTGTGACTCATTCATGTTGGAGCCAAACATTGTTGAAGTCGGGCAAAAATATTGATTTGGCCATCTGCGGGCGTCACCGTAAGCTGGGATTCCGGGTCGACGAATGCTGCGTTAAAGGGATTGACGCTGACGATTCGTCGACCACCATTGAGATCGATGATGGAAGTATTCCTCAAAATGCCGAATGACTTTGTGCGGGCCGGTATACGCTAGAGTCAATGGACCGTGTCTTGGCGAGCGTAGAAGAATGTGGGTGCACGTATGTAGATGACTGGGAACAAACGATGGTCGGGCTGCAGAAAGGGCAGGAATACCAACCTTGTGAAGCATGAAAATCGTGAGATGTTGAGTACAATCTCCAAGTTTTGGGACTGATGCGCTCACCTTGGGTGCGACAAATTCGCCGGGAACATGGGCAGTGGTACCGAAAGTCAATGACGCAGGTTTGCAGGGCGTGTAGCTGCACAGCGCGTTGCGGATGCCCAATGACACCTCTGGAAAGGGTTGTTGTGGGCAATGAGCGAGGTTTTGAGGGGCCGGCGAGAACTTTTCTCCAAGCCAATGGCCTGTTGGTGATAAGCTGCGGTGCGAAAGCATTTAGCGCCGGTCAGTTGGATGAGATGGTCGAAAGTGGCGGATTCGAACTGAGCTCCTCGATCAGTGGTGACCGTGGTGGGACAATCAAAAGGGGAAATCCGGTGTTCCATGAAAGCACTGGTGACAGTTGCACTGGGTATATCTGGAATGGGTATGGCCTCGGGCCATCGAATGAAACCGTCAACACAAGTGAGTAGATACATCATTCCGGGTGATGGTGGTAAGGGTCCCACACTGTCGACGTGCACGAGAGCGGGGCGAGCTTCTGTGGTCTGAAAACGTCCGACGGGACTGGTAGTATATCATTGAATTTTGGCTCACTGACCAGCATTGCAGTTACGTGCCCGCCGACGAATGTCGCGGCCCATGTATGGCCAAAACATCTGGCACTGATAAGTTGGCACGTGGCCTTGAAATCCCGATGGAATAGACCGTGCAACACATGGAAAAGAGAACGGTGATGTAAAAGCTGTACCGTTGGCCCTGGGTGATCCAAGGTGGTGTGGAAGAGGATGATGCTAGCTGGTGACAGGAGAGGCAAATCCCACACTCGGAGGCTTGCAAATTGAATTACCTGTTGAAACTCAGGATCAGAGTGGCCCCGTGCAGGGTCCTGCTGATTGATACCGGTAGCAGCGGGCGACCCGAGATTAAGGATCATGGAAAGAGTATTGGCAGCCACATTAGCTGACCCGGAAATATGACGAACAACAGTAGAAAAGTGTGGTATGAAATCCCGCTGCCGAATTTCTCGTGGAGACTGACGATCCGATGCTCTGCAAGAAGTGAAAATAATGACCTGTCGTCCTTCCAGGGCTTGGCGAATGTTACGGATGACGGTGTAGACGGCAAGTAATTCACGACCACTCGTGCTGTATTTGGATTCTGTAGAAGACAGTCCTCGTGGGTAAAAGACAAACAGCTCCCAAGCGTGGTCCACGGCTTGCTAGAGGAGGCAGCCAATTGCAACATCAGAAGCATCAGGGTCGATACTAACGGGAGCATGGGGTTCCGGATGACGAAGAAGATCCGCGGACACCATGCCTGCTTGAGTTGAGAAAATGCCCACTTGGGTTGACTGGTCCAGATGAGGGTCGCTGTTCGCCCCGCAAAAGGTCTGTGAGAGTTCATACCAGCGTGGCTCAGTGAGTAGTGGACCCGGAGTATTAAACAACAGAGCGGTAAAAAAGTTCCAGCTGTCTGAAAGACTTCGTTAATGGGAATTTATCAATATTACTGATTTTGGCTTCAGCCTGAAGGATGCTGTTGGCTTTATTGGTGTAACCGAGGGAGAGCAATGATGGCTACTTTAATTCATCCTGGCAGCACTGATGGTGACACCATGATCTGGTAACAGCGGGAAGAGCTGTTGAAGATGCAGTTGATGCTCTGTGACTCTGGGGCTAGCCATAAGGGTGTCATCGATGTAGGAGTAAAGGAAGATTATCTCGCAGGCAACTCAGTCAGTAAACAGCTGGAAAGTTTTGGGACGCCTTGAAAGGGCCAAAAGCGTACCAAGAAACTCGAAGGGACCACACAGCGGTTTTTGCAACGTCCTCGCCAAGCGAGGTCGATTTTGCTGCAGACGTTGGGTCCAGCCAGAGCAGATGTGGCGACGTGAGTGTGAGGCACAGGATAACGATCTGGCTTCGTAACCTGATTGAGGCGACGATAATCATCACACTGATGCCAGTCGCCTGAAGTTTTCTTTGGCCCAGCATGCAAGGGAGAGTCCCACTGGCTGTTCGTAGGGCGGATGATGCCAAGGTCCACCATGTTCTGGAGTCCACGGCGAGCGACAGCTAGCTTGTCTGGAGCCAGGCGACGATAGGCAAAAACAGGAGGCCCCCGCGGTATTGATGTGACGTACGATCGCAGAACGCAACGCAGTTAGGTTGTCTGCCCGCCCCGTGAATCAAAGAAACCCTGCCAAGATTTTAACGTGGAAGCCCTTGAATTCAGGAGCTTCGGGTGGTCGAACAAAGTTGACCAAGCACTAGGGCCCAACAACAGTACGATAAATCACAGGGTCAGTTTACTAGCGAGAGCCCGGTTGTGGCAAAAGGTCCAAATGATGCAGAGAATCAACACATAAGATGGTCTGGGAAACATCGGCAGCTGAAAACGTCCACTGGAAAAAAGATGCGACCAAGATTTTATTCGAGGCGCTTGGTACCAAAAGTGGATGTGGGGGCTGCCCGTAGCTCTGACGTTTTTTCCTAGCTGACTCACAGAAGGGTCACGGGGAATGACACTGATCTATGCGCCAGCATTTATCAGAAAATGAGGGTGTGGGATGAAATCCTTATGAAAAAAAGACTGCAGTGCGACTGAAGTCCAGCGAGAGTAGCTGTACCCGCTTACTAGCCGGAACGTTGCCCTAGTTGTCATAGAGCTTGCGCGAGGGCGTACACTTCCGGGCTCTGGCACGATACTGGCGGTGATACCAACACCATGTCCAAGTGTGAGCTCTGGGATAGACTGGCCTGGGAGGACTATAAGGGCAATAGCACGGCGAGTGCGGGTGGGGAGCAGCTGTGACTTGCCGAAAGTAACGACGGTGTAGCGGTCATGTGGGCCCAAAGGGCACCAAGTTGTGCGCCGATATCCGAAAGAGTAGCCTCCGTGGTGGTAGTGGACGGAGAAACAATAATGGTAATAATAATGGTTTATTTTTGAGACGCCCGAGGCATGCCAGGTGCATGATCAACTGTTTACAAGTGATGGAATAAACAAACAAAACCCCTGAAAAATAGAAATTTACATGGCTGGAGTTGGAAAAACGGGCTAAGAATGGGGAGTAACGTGGGATGAAAGTAGGCAAATGCATGCACACCAAACGAAATGTACTAGGTTTAAATGGACCCATGGACGGATTCGAACGGACTCCCGGTGAGTTTGAAAAGTCAAGTTCAGGTGGGCTATCCGACTGGTCAGTATAGGGACATCTGAAGGCTGACTGGTAAACATGAGAAAGGCTGGAAATCAGCATAAAAAACTGTGATAGCGGAAGACGATGAGGAAAAAGTGAGGTTCACTGCAGGTATTAGGTAGCAACGAAGCATTGGTACTCCGCAATAGATGGTCGGTGAACAGGGCACAAAACTCATTGTAAAACAGGGAACGAGAAAAAGTAGACGTAAAAGGTGAATCAGGTAAAATAAATAGTTCATAGGAATCGGACACAGTAGATGTGAGTTATAGATGTAGAGGGAATGGATGCATGTCATGGCGGCCAGCGGGATGATAGCAAGAGAGATGGCCTGTGAGGAACTACAGGATACAGAGCGAAAGCATATACACAAATGTGATTGTATATATATATATATATATATATATATATATATATATATATATATATATATATGCATATATATACATATAAGAGAAGCGGGATCAATAACAATGGAGTCCAAGAAAGAAATTATCAGTTATTAGGAGGGACAGGCTTGGTTAGATCGAATGTTTGTAGAATTACCTTTGGAATATCGTGGTGAATTATCTTCATGACAGGTAAACTTGGGGGATCAACAAAGAGAGTGGATAATGCGGAAGCACAGAAAAGACGACGACTGAGAAGCAGTTCAAAAAAAGGGAAGATGAAGGAAATTATCGAAGAGAACGGGTAAGAATGGATCTAATATTCCGATTGAGGTAGGTGAGACATGTGGTGTCGGTCAAGAATGCGGTGACCGATTTAGGCATTTGCGGTTTCTTTAGAACGGCCCGCAGCCGAGGCCAGCTCGCCTATAAACACCTGGTCTACGAGAAGCGCCGGGGTACTTTGCGCTTTTTCAGGAAGTTCCCGCATCCACATTTCTTGCAACCTCATGCCACCAACTTGGATATCCTTGGCTCGTTGCCGCTACGACGCTTAAGCAGCGAATGCTTCTAGTCAACGAGGGAAATGCCACTATGCAGCTGACGAAGACTGTTTGAGTGGGAGACCCTGGTGCTTTCTAGGATGTTCTGGCGAAGCACATCGTGAGCCTCGTCCTTGGATGGGTTGAAAGTGGTGTCCACGACAGCCTCGGAAATATTAAGGACTAGTTCAGCGGCGAGATTCAAATACTCGCGCTGCTGTGAGAAGGTTCTGGAAGCAGCAAGCTGTGCTTCCACATGAGTCAGCCAAAGAGAGGGATGACCCGGAATAAACGAAAACTTTTATACCGGGAGTGCAATAAAGAGCTTTTTAGGCACTGCAAGCTCGGGCATAATTAACCTGCAGTCATGCAATAAAAAAGACAATAAAACAAATATACGGTGACAAACCCATATCAACTCCACTAAAAACTCAGTGCTTATATGCACAAAGAAAACGGAAGCCACGGTGTGATGGACAGACGAAAACAATTATAATTCGGAAAGACGTCATCATTGGTAGACAATACACCGTCACATCTGTTGCTGAAAATGCTTTCGTGGGTGGGCACGACTTCCGCGAAAGAAGCAGCCTTGCGCCAACTATGGATGCCGTAGCTTCTACCATGTGCTCACAGCATGGCTGTCGACCTAATACAAGAACAAACTTGGGATAAGTGAGCCCAGGCTCAGATATGGCCGTTGAGAAGGCAGTTCCACTCGTCCGCCAAAGCCACCGGTAATCCGCCAGATTCCATCGTTAATCCTGAGCCGACAACCACCCAGCGCAAAAAAATCGGTAGCAAATGTAACTTTCAATCTTGACGTCAAGGGTTTCGCTATTTAATCTGAATGGTGGCCCGGCATGACACCGCCATCAATAGCATGCGCTGACGAAACCAAAGCCGCCGCCCTTCTATACCGAAGGCTTTGAGTGCAAGCCGACCGTCAGGAGAGCCCTTCTATCATAACCGTTTCAAAGTTCAGGGGCACTAACTCGAGAGGCCCATTGGATTCACCCCAAACCCGCTGACGGCTTTAGGCTCTACTGACACCCAGCTTCCCGTTCGCTATGGGTGGGCTTTTCTTGACTGACAAGAGAGCGCAAGTCGGTTTGATACCGGTTTCAGAGCAATTCGCTATCTCTCTTACGGCTCCTACCGCAGGCCACCAAAGGCGTCAAGTTTCGATCTCCATATACGCCTTCCAGAGTTTCACCCTGTGAAACCAGCCATATTCATAATCCTTCCTGTCGATACATGGCGCGACTATAATTGACACTCGTTTAAGCCCAAGAATAACATAAAACTAACCCTTCTAAATTAAGCCTTAAATACTCACTCGTAAGCGGCTTGCGATCCAGAAACAGTTACGGCCCACTAAGGTTTCCACGGGCCTGCTTTATTTTTTCAGAGCGCATGAGACTGACTGTGGTGATCACTATTTGGACTCTTTACTTACTGTAATCCGCCCCCCGCTCCAAGTTATGGCCACCTCATGCTCTTCACGCACTTTTGGCAGGCACGTTAACGTCAGCTACAAAACCATTGGGGTGCTGACATTTATTCCACTGCTTTGGACAACCAGTCGAAGCTTTCGAACTTAAATGCATCTCATCATAGAACTAAATATACATACGTAAATGTGAATGTATGCATAAACATATATATAAGAAAATAGGGGAAAATGTTCTTATTTTTCGCTCGTACCCATCTATTTTTCCTTCTTTTTGTAACAAAGCGGTGTCTCCCATGTCCTAGTATCCAATCCTCTCCCCAGTTTACAGCACAACCTAACAGCAACCTACCGTATACCAAGACCCAACACCAACCCGCAGCATTAGACATGTAAGCGCTCCACGACAGGATGCTCCACGTATCCCCTGGATCTACTAAGCAGAATTGTCGTTAGGTTTCTTGGAGCTCTTTAGGAGCTTCTTGGCGTAGCCCTCAGACCCAATAGCCTTAAAGCACCTCCACGGCTTTATTAGGCCAGAACTATAAGATTGCCAGGTGTACTGACGAACTGATGCTCAATAACCGGGCTTATAGAGCAACCGCGGTTGGCCCTTGCGAACATAGACTCATAACACTTGTGACTCCCTATTTTACCCAAATGATTGTGCCTCATTTCCAACCTCCACACCCCTCTCCGCTATTTTTCCCACGCTAACCCCCAGCTGGAACAACGTCCGGACCGCAGCTCTACAGTTTTTAAGTTCAGAACCACTCCATCATCGTGCTGCATGGTTAAAATATATCTGGCAGAAAGTTTATATTCTTCCGTGCCCGTGTACAACAGCGCCCACTGTTGGCTGCCACAAATACGATCTGGTTGCCGGCCCATGCAGCACAAGTGTTCCCTTAACAGTCACCTGAGTGTCCCTTGGACCGTACCACTGAGTGACCCCCAAAGAAACTAGGCGAGGAACACTCAGGGGATGGTCAAAGAGGAACCCGGAAAAGGCCCATGGGGCTTATTTCAGTTACATTTTAAATTGCTGAATGAAGTTTATACAGCTATTCAGCGACGTCCTGTAGTTACTCCAATAGAAGTATGTCCGATAATGCTGCCAAGCTTGGAATTATGTATGGGCCCTACCCCCAGCCATACTAGTGACGTTCTTTTGCCTTTTGCATGTGTATTGACCATCGCCAAGAAATATACAATTCAATTCAGTTCAATTCAATTCAATTGATTGCACTTATCCGGACATAAGTATGGATACAGAATGAACAAAAAGCCAGAGATGTATTTACAAATGAAACAATTTTATTGACCGTAAATGCACCTACATTTATTCATTGCAAGAAATATCTCGCCTGTTTTTATCACATTATCGAGAACTATGGCACAAGAGAGGTAACGTTGGTAATAATATTCTCGATTACATTAGTACTATTTCCAATGCGTACCTTAAATCACCTAGCTCACAGTACTGCATTAGTATCGAGGGCTAAAATTATAATTAATTCAATAATCAAGTGGAGTTTTAGACAGTGAACCTTCTTTTAATTGCAAAGACTTTAGTTTAATTGCCGTAGGGACAAAACGACTTTGATCTTTAGAAACTTTGCCAGTGTCACCTTCAGGCCACTCTCAGGGACGGCCAGATCACGGCAGGTAGCACGTTCTTCTGTGACGCTTGGGGGTTATCGTCTAGTGCAAACAAGTATTCCTTGCATGCATTAAAAATAAAATTTGGATAATGTTTAAGGCATAACACGACCCAGTGCTTTTCAAGGTTCCTCTCTAAACGTCCCCTGAGGGTATCTTTTGGTGGACACAGCAGCACGTCTAGGGGAAAACAGCTACTAGTACTACACGTTTGCGAAAGTTTCCCGGTATGTTAAGTACAACTAGAGTCCGTAGTACATCTTGGGGGCAAGTTTACCGTCATTTAGGAAAAACAAAATCAAGTGCTCCCATGGGGTTACTCAGAGAACGGATGAGTGTAGCCCTGTTCTGCTTGGCATGTTTCAGCCGCCCGAAGTCCTGACAGTGTTGCACGTAACCCACCGGGACGTACTGGAAATTTCTTTTTACAAGACTATCTCGAAGTCAAAGCCATTTGAACCGACTTGCAAGGGTTTCTTACCGAATAACAAACGGTCCAGATTCCGCGATGTCCCCATACTTCCCATGGTGGAAAAGTGAATACAAACCGCAGCCAACCCTAGCCCAAAAAGACCAACACAACAATCAAAAAGGCACAAGAAATTCAACCAGCGTAACTTGGCCTAGTACAAGGGTTTTTAACCTTCATTCTTGAGCTATCCTTCGCGTCGTTGACACGGTATTCCCCCTTGGAAATTTGCATTCCTTCCACCAGCCGCGAATTCCCTAAATTGGATAATAATGGCTACTTCTTATGAAAGTTGTCTCACCATTACATTTCACATCCAAAGATCCATGACAGTTGGCTTTCCTCTGAACACTCTCACGAAATTTTTACCGGTCTCCTTCCCTCATTTCCAGCTACTTTTTTAGTTTAATTCGAGTATGCATCACTGACCATTTTTCTACATCATCGGTGCGAAGACTGTATCTTGTAGGTCACAAGACAGTTTCCATCTCGACATCCCTACATCCGGCTTATTTCTTACCATTGCCCACACTGACTCGGAATGTAATCATATTTACCGCTTAGTCCGCTGTCACCTTACTTCATTTAAGCTCTCCCCCTCTTTAAAATTTGTGAGATTTTCAGCTTAATGAGTGATTCAGTAAACTCTGAACATGCTTTCTTGCGTGGCTCTAGACTACGATCGCGAAATATACCATTATTATTACTATTAGTCACCAATGATGTTGCCCATCACGTAGGCACACAGGGACCCCCGGCCTACACTCCACCTCGGACAAGCTCCGTGTTGCTCACTCCAAAGTTCAGCACACGCACAACTTGGGAATCATCTGGCCCTCCAATAGTTCGTGGGCATCGCTTGTACACATGGTCCCGAATATGTCACCTGACGACTGGAGACCGTGAGGGGACAATGGCTCGCCCAACCGCGTTACTACGCCCGATCGATATCCTATTCCGCACCTCACCGCTGATGTGGCTGGTAAGGCAATTTTCAGTCGAAAGATTTGGTGGGGGCATATAGCCAAATATCAGTAGCTGGGGCGGATATCACCCAAAACAGCCGTAACGACACCTTTCGGTCTTTTTGGGTTTCTAAGAATGCAGTCTGTACTTATCGACGCAAGGAAAGTTTTCCAGCGTTTCATCAATATGGTATGCAGTGGTATGTACTTTGAGTTTGTTTATCTTGATGACTTCTTGATTGCCAGCTCGTATGAGACAGGACACCTAGTAAATCTGTTCGCCCTTTGCAACTGAGTGTATCAACACTGGGCCATGACTAAGGCAAATTGTGTTAAGTGGGCGTCGATGCCATTGGATTTCTAGGCCATGAGGTTACTTCCACATGGATCACACTGTGACAAGACAAATGGCAAGCTATCCTATATTATCCGTAACCCGCATCGTTCAAGCAACCACGGCTTTTTGCCGGATTAGTTACCTTTTATCGGCACTTCATTCCACAATGCGCTCTGGTGATGCGACCATTCAGAGGAGCGCTAAAAGTCAAAACGAAGCAGCCAGCTTCCGCAGAAACCGCACTAGAAGCAGTCGCCATGCTAAAGCAGGATATCAACAACGTAGAATCACTATCACACTTTAAGCCAACACCGACGCATCAGACAGTCGCAGTTGCCGTATTGCTACAATACCCAGTCAACATATGGGAAACCGTCTTCGCTTCCCCAAAAACCTACAACCAGCAGACTAGGGGGTAGCACTTTCGGCCGCGAAATCCTGGCTTTCTGCCTAGGCAGTCGTCACCCTAGGTATTTTTTAGAGGACCGCGAATTCCGATCTAAGCCAACCACAAGCCAATCATCCTAGCTCTGAGTTCCGCGTTAGACAAATACTTCCCCAGGGGGTCTGGAAACCTGGATTACATCACTTAGTTCACGAGTGATGCAAGTCATGCCTCATGTGTCGATAACTTCTTCACCGTTGCTGTACCTTGTATTCACGAATCAGGCCTCAGCACCTCCGGCTTAATCAACCTCTGAGCAATGGCATTCACGCAAACAGACTTCCCGAGGTTGGCCAACTCTGTAGTTTTCCACAGCCTCTGCACCCGTAGGCCTTTGTTCTTTCATCCGAAGGTCACGTAGCTTGTGACATGCCTAAAGTCACCCAAGGCCAGTCCTACAGTCAGCTTTTAGGAGACACATTTTCTAAACCTCACACGGGTTGTCCCATCCAGGCATAAAAGCCCCCAAATAAACTCATTGGCGACCGTTATGCTTGGCATGACATGAACCGTTAAGTCATTGCACGGGACCGTACCTGCACTCAGAGCAAACAATCAGAGTGCGAGGACACACAAAAAGCCCACTGCCCAAATTTTCAGCCATCGACTGACGTAAATCGTCTCACCAGATGATCGTTGGCTGTAACTCTGCGCAATGTAGCTCGCGAATTAGCTACCAAAGCCTTCCCAAAAAACAGGATTGTAGCAATTGTTTGTCCAGTGGCAGTTACCACGGGCCGCTGCCCACACTTCGAGGTAAACTCCAGTATTCCTCTGAAACTCTTGGGTACCCACCGCATTGACCCCCCAACCCACAACCCGTCAGCAAATGTAATGGTAGAACGTTTTCGTCAACAACTCAAGGCAGTCTGAGCAGCTCGCAAAAAACCAAACTGGAGGGAATCACTACAGCTAGTACCCCTAGGTTGTCGCAACACCCTGAAGGCCGATCTACAAACCGCATCAGCTAAACTCGCATTCTGTTGCACCTTTCCACTTTCTGGCAACATAGCAGCCCCAAAGTCAATCGTATCTTTTGACTACTCTGATCAGGCCGCCAGGTAGGCTCACCGGATGCGTAAGTCATACTTTCCAGCGGCTCGCTATCAAAACAAGACGGTTTACGTAGACCTACATCTCTAAGACTGTACTCACGTTTTCCTTAGAACCGAGGAGCAAGCTCCTCCATAACCTGCCTACTGTAGCCCAAACACGGTTCTGTGACGCCTAGAGAAAACCTTCATCATCTACCACAAAGCTGGAAAGGTGACGGTCACCATGGGCCGACTTAAACAAGGTTATCTGGCCGGATTCAGTACTTCCGATTCACCTTCCTCAAATCCTCCGGGACCAGCACCCACGTCCTTGGCATTTCATAGGCCGACCTCACTGGTGACCTAGTTGGCTGGTCATATTGATGCAGACTTCAAAATGTTGCCGCCTCGGTTGACTTCCACGCATAGACGGGTGACCAAGAAACCGGTTGGCTTTGCAATACTGTGTTTTTATTCCGTAAGGAAACACAAAATAACTTGCAGATAGGAACGTTTTACCCTATTTTGTTTCTTCTTACCCGAAGGTTTTTCCTTATTGTGGCCTTATGTCGTTTCCCTTTTCGATCGCAAAACAAATCTGCTGATTTTCTGAACAGTCGATCACTCCCGACACCACCAGCGAAGGTCTTCAGCTCCGGAGGAAACTCTCATGGTTTCCAAAACACTTGTTTGCTAAAGGCGCGAACCTGGCCGTCCTCCGGTAGGTTTTCGCATTCACAGCCCACAGCGCACGCGGTAGGTACCCATAAACAGGAAACATGGATTACCAAGAAGACCAGCCGTGACACCCATTTACCAAGCCGAACCTCCACTAGGTCTTTTACCAGTGTGAGCGGAGTAAAGCATCACTGATATCATAGTCGTAGTCTCCTAGATACCCCACCTCCCGCGCTGAATCCACGGGAGTTCTAGGCTGAGTAGCCTGCTACAGCCGCCCTCTCCAATATCTTGCTTCGAGTTACAACCGCGGCATTCTGCCTTATGTAACTGGGTCTGCTCTCTTTTGCTCTACTTCCTGCCCTCCTCGTTGAAGGACCTATGTTGTCAATCTAATGTTTAATGCAAATAAAATGGTTTCGATTTGTTGTTCCTTCTTACGCTTCAAAGAAATTCATTCATTTCGAAGTAACGGTAAACGTTCTTTTTGTTGCCTTCTTTTTCTATTAGCCAGTTGACCAGAATTTGTCTTCGGAGGATTTCACCGGGGATTCAATATTTTGCAACTGCGGCCCGAACCCACAAGCCGGACCCACATATTTATTTACCTCACTGGCGTGGTCCCGCATGACGAACTCGTTCTTTCGCCAGAGTCTTAAAACGAAACCTTTCTCGCGAGCCGTCTTCCAGGAGGGGGCTCCTGTATTGAACAATCGAACGCACCTCATCCACCACTTGTGCGACCGTGCATTTCTGCACTCGGCGGCCACTAGCGCTATCTCCGACACACTTCTCCGGCTTAAGCTGGCATGCGATCTCTGTACTCAGGCCCGGTAAGAAACTCGCGGCTGGCTCGGTCCTCTTTTCTCAGTGGTCTCCCAAAAGAGCTCGACTGTAGGATCTGAGGGTGTTCGCCCTCTGTGTATTTCCTTTTTTGTCATTAAATTAAGCTCTTTGTCGGCAGAAGTCCATCTTCCGCGCGCCCGGGTCCTGTTTTCTAGCGGCGGCTTTATCCTCACTACGGAAATGTGGCTCAATGCAGACACTCCCAAATTAGACCATGCCACAATTGAATAAAAAGGCTTCCTGTAATTCTAGAAAACAGTGTTGAGGAGGGATTGCCTAACTTGCGTCACGGAGTCCCTTCTTGGTTTCTTGACGCAAAACCCAGTCGCTGATGCAATCGATGACTCACTTTGGGTAGTAGTCAAATTACTACCGCAGGAACTCCTGCATAGTCGCGTTTTTCGATCGCCTGAACCATTTGGGGAATTATTGCACCTATCATCGTCGCCTCCCCCTCTGCCCCCCCCCTACACTTTCCATCACAGATGATTTCAGCGCTCCGGGAGTGCGTTGGCGATCGAGCCCTGGTCCACAAGGTCATTAGGATTCTGTTATCTGTACCTATCTTGAGGGTTACACCCAAAATTTTATGTCACCTACCGGAGCAAAGAACACTGGATCTTCTATTTTCTCAAGGCCACACTAAGATCGTCATCCAAGTAGGAGACAAATTCCCCCTGCTTGATCACAGGGCTGGCTCACGAGCGTTTTCTGAACCAGGAATCATCATTTCCCCGAACCGGGGTACAAGGCCACGTCGCTAGGCTCACTGAGGCAGTCTTTTGAACATAATCAGATCTCCGAGTTGGGACACATCCTTTCCTTTGCGCGACCCCCAGGGGCTAGGAGATCGCCCGAATCAGCGCTTGAATAATTTCATTCCAGCCATGCCAGCCTCGACAAACTATTGAACAAAAAACTCGCGCGGATTAAGTGAAAACTGCCAACTTCATCGACTGGCAATCAAAACCTGGAAGCTGTAATCAAGTGTTTGGATGAGCGAACTGTCCGTGACCATCAAATCACGAAATGAACTCACGCTTACTCAGCAAGGATCAAAAGCTCTATGTCACCCCAAGAAGACGGATATCTTGAGTAAGCCGATGAAGGCAACAAACTCTTGACTCCGTAAGATCATACACTTAATCACTGTCAACAAGTTCAATCTAGATAAGCCGGAAGAAATTGCCGAAGCTTCCAACACTTCCGTCGATTCAGCCTCAACCTTGAATGTACCCATCCCTGGAGTGCCTGCCCGGTTGGATTCTATCCACAGAACCACTTCACCCTGATGATACTTTCCGACTTCTAGTTTCTATACGACTGCCTTACGGTCCAGGCCCGGACAGTTCTGCTGTGAGGGGTCCGAACACACTTATATTTTATCTAACTTACTCAACCGATCTATGAAATCTTGCCCGTCCGCCACTTTATGAAAGAACTCCACTACTATCATGTTGCACAAAAAAGGCTGCGCTCTTATCCAAGAAAGTTATGGTCCTATCAATCATGTGCCGATCATCTCCTAAACCATGGAGAAGTCCATTAAAAACAAAGTAAATGGCCAACCTTTTAACAAATAAATTACTGAGAGTGGGTCAACGCGGTTTCCTGGAAAACCCTTCGTGCTCTACTTTTCAAGTTAGCTTCTTGAAATCAGTCACGGAAGCTGCTGACAAGGGCAAGTCCATGATTGTTATCCTGCTACATGTGAAGAAGGTTTTTGACCGAGTCTCACTCAATCGGCTCGTATCACTGGCCGAATATTAGGCACCACGGGCCCCTCATTCTGTTAGTTGGATTCTCATTTCTCCGACCGTCACCAATTGGTTCAGGTAAATGGACCCATCTCCAAACCCAAACCTGTCACCAATGGTGTCATTCAAGGCAGTCTTTTGGGCCCACTACTCTTCACTATGTATGTAAATTATGTTTTTAATGTCGTTCGCCATGGCAGTCTGCACCCTTTCGCAGATGACATCAGAATCTTGTACACTTTTGATTCCAAATTTTTTATTTCACTTAGCAAGGATACACTGCAAGATCTAACAGCCCTTAGTTCTTGGTGTACTGGTTTGCTGATGAAATTTTCCGCGGAGAAAAGCAATATTCTTACCTCTAAGTGCAATGGACCCACAGGTGTATTGAGTATTGACGATCACCCAGTTTTCACCGGCCAGCTAGCCAAAGGTTAGGGCTTCCCGTGTTCAGCCACTTTTAACTTTCTCAGAACACACTAACACTGAAGTTGTGAAAGCTAGAAGGCTGATAGACCTGCTTCATAAGGCGTTTCGCCCCCCCCCCCCCCCGAAATAAAGTTCAATACATACAAAAACTACGTTAGACGCCTTTTGGAAAACTGTTCTATAATCTACCCCAACATTCGTCAGTGGGATAGAGGGGCTTTTGAAATGGTTCGATGGCCAGTGACAAAAGAGATAGTCGGGTTTCCCACTCAAATAAATTAAGACCAATGCCGTGAACAGTTAAAACCAGATCTGCTTTGGTTTAGACGCTTAAGTCTGAACCCCATATTCTTCCATGGAGATGCTGTCAATGGAATAATCGTATCAGCACCACAATTCAGAAAATCATAGGATTCACAGCCTTATTCCAGAATGAGAGGCAACGCCGTTCCCCTTTCCACTTCCAGAGGTGCCCTTAGATTTAACCTTTCTCTGGCCAAGTGAGCGGCTTTATGGGGCAAATAACCAAAAAATATACGTTCTACAAGGCTATCTAGGACACTGAGGACCCACATAGGCAAGTGCCTGGCAGTACTGACTATAATCCAACTTATAGGTCCGCACATGAGTGAAGATAGAGCTTTTAAACATGGGCTGGGTTTCTAACAGATTTTGAGTTTCATTGTTTGGAGGCTTCGTTGTTTCTTGCTTTATGTACCTATTTACCTGGCCCCATTCCCCATCTGATCTTACTCTTTGGGCTTTATTTAGTTAACTCACCGAGTTAGGGTTTCAACAGCTTGCTTTCAGACTTATGGCATGCTAAAACGTTCACCGCAGACACTAAAGCTTCCAAGCCTCTGTGTCTTCTATGGCAATCTCGCTAATTGCAGAACGTCCCAGCTTTCTGTCCCCTTACTCGGCCATCAGTTATATGGCGTAGTTCTGAGTAATTTTTCTTCCTCTGTATTCAAGCTAGCGCTGATGTTCTTGTTTTTCTCTCCGAAACTCTGACCTCCCAGTCTTGAGTCTTCCTTTCATATTTCTAACCCCGCAGCTAGGCCTACTTCTGCTTTCTCCAAGTTATTGAGACCCCTGCCATTTCTGTTATGTGCTTCGTCAACATCCTAGGACCACGTTGTCCATTATAGACAACGATCCATATCAGGCCATGCTCAGCTGTGCACTACTTTGACTTGCTCCCCGACCCTACGCAAAGCCTGTGAAAAAGCCCATAATACAAAACGGTATGTTGGAGTTTGCGGAGGGCCAGGCCTATAGTCATCCAATCTGGGGACAACAAAGTTAGCCCCTGTAGAATCCTTTTGCACTTCCCTATGAACCCTCTATTTTCCTTCTTCTTTTTTTCTCTGCCTGCTCCAATCCAACGATTTGAGTCATCAAAGGTTCATGATTTTAGATAGGCTTTGGTTTGCTCGAGTTTCTGTAAGAATCCGGGGATGCAATTACCACACACAATTGGTACGGCTTGTGTCCCTTCCTTGAGCTATTTTGTCCTCATTTTTCACTCCACATGCAAACAACTGCAGCCCCTTCGGCGGCGTTGGCAACTGAAACTTGACTACCCTCCAGCTTGAGGGGAAAGACTAATCCTAGCAGTTTCAAGCATCACGCGCGAGAGTGAAAATTAAAGCGGGCCGAAGAAAGTTCAAAAATGGGTTTGAATAACACCCTGTGAAAATGGTGATAAATGAACATCCCAGCCTTGGAAATTCTTTTCTCACGGTGGGCTGTGAAGGAAAAGTGCACCGTATAAACCCAGCCTGGACTTGACCCTGGGAATTAAGGAGCCACAAAATAATAAATACCCTCTAATAACCATATATGCCATTGGTTTTTCTGTCTGCCCCTTATTAGGATGATAGCCCTCTGAGCACCCCACATATTCATGCCGTCCAAGCCTTTCCCTTTCCGTCACCATATCCCACCTACGTGCCTTTGAACGTGCATGATGACGCCACTTGCAAACCCCAGTGCATTCTCACGGTCGTGTGAAGTCTAGCCACCGGGGCCCAGATTCCAGCGGCTTACCAGGAGCACAGGCAGCACCAAGTCAAAAACCTACCAATCCTCTTCTCGCTTTCCCCTCTTGAGGGTAATGAACCACCTTCCTGTTTGTATCTGTGCAGTTGTGTATGGCCAAAAATTGCCTTTCCGGCATCCGTTTACTAAGCATCGAATTCAAGTCACATCAACAGTGAACATCACGTCGAAAACCTGACTGCAACCGTGCCATCTAGGACAGTGTATCTATCCACCCGAAAGGCATCTCAGTGAAGTAGACTAAGATGAACATCGTAGCGCTAATTTATTCCGTAGAAAAAAATACCATCCTTAATCTTGGGCTACTTTCCGCCATCATACAAGTTTAATTTTTTCGTCCACACTGGAGACCGATGCCATGAACCACGGGTCCGGGTACACAATCTTCAGCCTTCTTGAAAGATCAAGTTCACACTGATACCCATTTAAATCTGACTAACGCCCAAATTCATACGATAATAATGATAATAATAATAATAATAGTTCATTTCGGAGACGCCTGAGGCATGCGTTACGCAGAATCAAAATTTTACAACCGACAAAAATCACAGACAAAATTCAAGAAAAATTAAGAAATGCGTAACACAAAGGAGGGTAGAAAGAAATAAGGGAGATATGCGAGGGAGATAAAAGTATGCACACCAAGGAGTAACGTAGGGAGTTTAAGTGAACACGGAGGTGGATCCAAATATGGGCCCGGTTAATTTCAGTGTCAGGGTCAGATGGAGCAGCTGGCTGAGCCAAGTGGGGGAGAACGAAGCCTAGGAGTTTTACGGGAGGAGGACTGAAAATGAGCGTGAGAAACTATGATTACGGGAAGCAATGAGGAAAGAAGGAAGAAAAACAGAGGAACAGAACGAAAAATGGAGTTGTATGGCTGGAGACTAGGTAGCCATGAAGTATGCCTTATTGCAATGAACAGAGGGTGTCGATTTAAAAGCAGGAAGCTGGCAATGCAAGACTTTAAGAGTGAGTCAGGTGGCATCAGTGCGGCTGAAGGATCGAGATACGGTAAATGTGGGGCACAGTCAGCCACAAGTCAGCGGGCCCGGATGGCATTCATCCAGCTATCAGCAAGCCGTTGGAGGATATCATAGCTCCATCGGTATGCAGGCTGTACAGATCCACGTTGGACCGGGGTAAGCTGTCTCAGGACTGGAAAGTCGCCGCCGTCGTGGCAATACATAAGAGTGGGCCCAAGTCGGCTGTGCAGAACCACAGACCGGTAAGCATAACTAGCATCCGATGTAAAGTCCTAAAGAAGATCATCCGTGCCCATATCTGCCAGTACTTACTGCAGCACTCCATGTTAAGTCCGGCGCAGCATGGATTCTTGAAAAGGAGATCTTGTCTGACCAATCTCTCGTGCTTCTTAGATGAAGTAACTCGACGACTGGACGAAGGTAAGCAAGTTGAGATATGCTGCCTGGACTTCAGCAAGGCGTTCGACTCCGTTAATCATCGTCTTTTGCTATGCAAGATGGAGACGTTCGGTATAGGTGGGCCAGTATTTAGGCGGCTGGAGGATTTCCTCTCCCGCAGGACGTTTTACGCCAAAGTGGGGGACAGGTGCTCCAGTTTGGTGAACGTCATCAGTGGTGTACCTCAGGGATCCGTCCTAGGCCCGGTCCTATTCTTGTTATTTATTAATGACCTAGCATCCACTCTTCAATCGCCCAGATTTATTTTTGCAGATGATGTGAAGATTGTTGGATTTAAGGGTAGGGTGAACTTGGGCAGGGAAATAGGTACCGTCCTGAACTGGGCATACAAGTGGGACTTACCTCTGAACAATGAAAAGAGCCATTTGTTGTCAAGGGCGACAGAGAGCCCAACTGCCGCTCATGATCAAGGGCTGTTCACCATAGAAGCAGTCAGTAGGGTTGAAGACCTTGAGGTCATCATGAACGGTGACTTCAAATAGTCGGAGCAGTGCAACGCTGCTGCGCATAAGGCTCGTGGTGAGCTCTTCAAACTGTGATCAGCTTTGTCTTGCCGGAAGCCGGAAGTATTCGTACCCATTTGCATGGCTATGGTACGACCTCACTTGGAAGGTAGCATGCAGGCTTGGTCACCCTTCAACAAAAAGGGCGCTGCCTGTCTAGAGAAAGTCCGACGTCTCGCCACACGAATGGTTGAAGGGCAGAGGGGTAAGACTTACGAGCAGAGACTCTGTGATCTGAATCTCTTCTCGTTGGAAAGGAGGGGACTTCGAGGGGACCTTATGGAAAGGTTCAAGGTAATGATAGGCTTTTCTGGCCTTAGACCAGATAGTCTATTCCAAGTGGCTTTAGATTTCAGAACAAGGGGACGTAAAAAGAAGCTGATAAAAGCCTGAGCTAGGTTGATCGCTAGATCGCACTTGTTTAGCATCAGGGTAGTGAACAGTTGCAACGGTCTGCTTGGTGGAATGGTAGAACTTCGGACCGTCCAATCTTTCAAAGATGCCCTAGATCGCAAGTGGTACGAGATATTTCCTCGTAGTGAGCTTTGAGCAAGTTACCTAGATGGATGGCGGATAGCGCTGTGGTCCTTCTGGGGCGTGTTTTAGTCGACGTTTTCGCTGATTGCGTACTGTCCTAATGAACGCTCACGATGCATAGTGTCTCTCGCAGTTGTTGCACGGTGAGGTTTTCAGCTTCCTTCTCATTTTTAGTGGGGATTCGAAGAAGTACACTAGGCAGTGGTGGATGCATAACTGGTATGCGTACCATCGAGGGAATTCTGGACTCTCGATTGACCGCGGTCTTTATCTGTCTTGTGCAAACTAAACTAAGTTGTAAACAAAATGAAAGCATATCATGGGAGCAGTGGCATGGTGGCAAAAGAACCGAAGGAGGCAGAGGAAATATGTGGATACAAAAATATACAGGTATACGTATATATATCGGAGCAAGAGCAAATAGCAGTAAAGAGAAGGGACACGGAGGTAGCAGTGGCCGTACGAGACAGGTAGGGTTGGGTCAAATGGTGCAGGATTAACTTGGATGAACCCCGATGAATTTGTTTATGACGGGTGAACATGGGAGACCGACAGCAAAAGAGGACCAGCTTTGGAACCCCAGAAGTGATGGCTGTGAGCAGGAGTTAATAAACGAGGGAATATTAAGGAAAGAATCAACGAAGACAGGTAAGAGTGAATCTAACAGTGTGATTATTTCAGGTGTGTCATGTAATGACGGTCGAACATGGGTGAAGCGGTAATAAATGGATGTACATTATGCAAGAAGATGGCCACGAAATTGGCTGGAGAATGGAAGTACGGGGTGGTTGGAGATGTGTAAAAGTTCACTGGGGAAGGGTAACTTGGAGGTCAGAAGAACTGTGGTGCGCAGAAGCATCAGTTTTGGCAGCGAATAACATGGAAGAGAAATAAGGACGTGGAGGATCAGAAAATTCAGGTAATGGCAGATCGCATGGTTTGAAACTGTAAGTGACAATGATGATGTGAGTATGACAAAACACTGAGGGGAAAGCGGAAAAGCAGATCAGCCTGAAAGGCACAATGAAGACGCCTGTGGCTAGCGATGTACGAAACAGACGAGAGTGCTGACCAAAGAAAACCAGGTAAAAGATAATGAATCAGATTGTTTCGCTGCAGATGACACAGGATGAAGACCGGAAAGAGGGAAAGGATCCGGGCGGGAAGGCCTTTGATGGAACGAAAATGCGCGAAAAATAGTTGTGCGTCGGAGTTGCGAGACTGGAACTGAAGAGTTGCGTGCTTGCAGGCCATTGCACTAATGGATTGGGCCAGAAAATACTGATTGGTTCACTGCCTAAGAGGAAAATCCCCGGAAGAATTACGGGTTCAGACGGGAAAAATATGGAGGTGGTAATAACATGATAAATTTGGCTGCAAATACCCAAAGGTTGGAAAGGCGAGTTCTTGTATGGGGAGTAGTCGTGGTTACGGATGTGTTTGGCGCGTAATGGCGGGAGGTATAAGATGGATGAAAAAGGATATCGCAAAATGGTGGCTATTTAGGTATGCTACCAATGAGCTTTACAAGCAAATTGAGGTACCAAGTGAAGACTGATTAGGAGCCGACGGGGGCAAAATTTGTGGAAAGGTACATATTTCGGGCTTGGCCAAAGTGAAATGGATATGGTGAAAATAACATCATGCAGTGAGAGTTGTCATTGTGAAACTCGATAGGAACAAAACAGAATGGATGGGTGTGCAACAGAGGTAGAATGACACGAAAGGGAAGTGATAAGAGTGCTGACACGAAAGATAGATAAGAGAAACGCGGCGGAGGAAAGGTAGGAGCATGCGGTCCGCAAAGGACTGTGAAAAATGCGGTAGAGCGAGGAGAGTTAGAATGCGCAATCGGCTACCGGTGCTAGTGGGTAGGGCTGACCGTCAGCTGGACACCCAAACTGAAAAACACCTCGTGAAGTGAACACAGAAGGTGTGATCCACCAGCCTAATTGCGCTCGCACATCGTTGCACAGGGCTTGCACGCCCAATGTGCGCCGGCCAAAGCGGGAGATCTGACCAGGCCCCACACCGTTGGGATTGGCGTGAGCGTTCACTGATGGTTGTACAGAGGGCCGAACAACCACGATAAGGGTATCTGGTCCGGGACCAACTGGACAGATTGTGGGAACTTACACAATAGAGCCAACGGGAACAGTGATCGACAGACGGCGATACGGCATTTTCATCCAGGTGCACCAGCCAGGGAGGTGGTCAGTGTACTGCCCCAGGTGGTTGACCGGCACTGAGGATCACTGGAATAGGAAATGAGATAGAGGAACGCAGTCTGGGTTTAGCTTAGTTGAAAGTTAACATCTCACTGAATGAAGAACAAAAGTGAAGCACGGGCTTATCGATGCAGCGGATCCCCTAGATAAATTGAGGCCATGGGAAGTGAGACTAAAAAAGGAAACTCATGGGTAGGTGCTAAAAGATTCTTTGGGGAGGTTATTATCTCACCTAGAATAGTCATTCAGCAGAGGAAGACTAAGTTCTGCATGATGTTAGGGAAGAAACTTAGCAGGGGTATAGAGTGGAGGCAGAATTGGTGACTTCCTAGCTGGCTGTTGCGTTCAGTTAGTGAGCCACGCCAAGTGAGATAAATGAGACTGGATTTATCAGTTCATAATCGCAGAGTTGGTGATGGAACTATATGTGGTGGGACCTGGTGTGAAAAAAGGCAACGTAAGCAAAAGGGTATCAGGGAGTGTCGAGCTAATGCGCATTCTCTTGTTATAGAGTGGAAGGTAGAAAAGGTGAGACTTTGAATGGGCGAGACATACAAGGATCGGTAAATAGATGAAGAATCCTACAAAAACCAGAATAACGAAAAAAGTACTATAGAGAATGGTGGGTTAGATAGGCCTCAATATTGGTCCATTAGTAGATGGACTAAGGCAAACTCGGTTTATGAAGCGTGAGACTAGAAAAGGAAGCGGTGAACCGTGGATAACTGTAAGATGTAAGATTCAGTAACAAGGTTGGGGGTTGATCTGGAGAAGTTCGACAGTAGAAAAGAACGGGTAAATTCTGTGGGAAATCACGGAAGAAACTTAGTTGGGGGAGAGGATGGGGGAAGAATCGGTGACGCCATAACTGGATGATGAGTTCAGTCAGTGAGCCACGCCAAGTGAGATAAATGAGACTGGATTTATCAGTTTAAAATCGCAGAGGTGGTGATGGAAGTATATGTGGTGGGGCCTGGTGTGGAAAAGAGGCATTGTAAGCTAAGCGATATCGAAAAACGTTGGGTTACCTACCATGCTCGTGTTAATAATTACAGGGCAGTAAAATATATATATATACATACACATATATATATATGCATATATATATGCATATTTATATATATATATAGCGAACTAGGTAGTAGCCATTTATGCGGTTTCTATGGCATTGTTGAGGTTTGTTTCAGGGCCGCAGACTTGATATAACTAAATAAAGGTAATAAATCATGGAGCGGGTGAGGCAAATTGACAACTTGTGAGGAGTATTACGCTGGTCTCTCAATAAATGCGAACGCATATGGAAGGACTCATTTCAACGTGACATTTGCAGGATCCTATAAGTTGGTATGGAAAAAAAATTAGTGGGAGCAGAAATGCTCTAGATCGGTCGATGGCGAAGTCATAGGAGGAGCGGTAAAACAGAACATTGACAATTCAAAATTGGTGAAGTTATTTAGGACGGTAAGGTAAAGCGAGAAGACAGAGCAATGGCTTAAAAGTCGAGGCCGTTCTCGCAAGCTTGACTTTCGGTTATGTGCAAGCTGGATAAGAGCAAAACAGTTGGGACAGAAAGGAATTCATCAGCAGCATGCACGAATGCATACTTTGACTGAGATCTGATGTGCAAAGGAAGTTTATTCCAGATTCTGGAGAAAGTGAAGAGAAAGAGCTTAGAGCGAAGAACAGTTTATAACGATGATTAGACCTTACTTCGCGGTTTTCTTAGTAAACGCGTGTTTCGGTCCTTTGTACTGCGTGAACCACCTGCACGTTACTCTAATGTGCGGCACTGCACGAATATGTTAACCAGAACAGTATTTTCCACGACCCGTGAGAACGAGAAGGCGATTGGGAGAGAAAGTGGTTAGCGTGTACTTGGCAGCGCGCGTGAGAGCGTGCGCCAGAGCAACGGTCAAATGGCAACTGCGCTTGGCAGTCAGCCTTGAGTTAAACAGTGAACGTGGTAAAAGTATGAACGAAGATGGCCACCGCTACAGGGGCCTCTTCCTAAGAGTCCGACGGAGTTTGGCTTCGATCGTGATGGTAGGCCGGAAATATTGGTTGTTCATGAACTCCTCGCAGCTTGCCCGTTATGCTTCTGGTGACGTCGAACGACTGCTGATGAGTTTAACGGTGCCTGCACCTTGCAGGTTCGATGTGCGCCGGTCCAACTGTGTTTTGGCGCCCACGGGTCTCATACACGCGCGAGCCGGAAGATGCCCCGTAAGGTCCATCCAAAAGGGCGTCCAGTTGTCCTATCCAGTACCAAGCTGACCAATCGTCCCGTTTTCCAGTGAGTGGTTGGCTCATTGAACGTGCACGGGAGTCAGCCAGGCTACGGATGAAACCAGTGTGACTGTGTAGATCCGCCTGAGAGAGGGCAGGGTAAACTGGAACGAAATAGTGCCTGAGGGCACCGGCGGATGTTGGACCGTAGTAACAACACACGAACGATGTTCGGTGTTGTTGTAGTCGCGAGGAGACCAGAAGAAATGAAATCACAACCACCGATTGTAATTTCTCGGGCCTGTTGGTTGGTAAATCCATGGTGAACTTCCCAACATATTGCTAACATTCGGCTGTAAAAATCGTCATGAAATCGGTGAAGCGAACGGGATTTCATAATTGGCCACCGCGACGGCTACTTCGCGTTGCGGGCACGGTTGGAGAATCTGATGGGCTAGATGCCGAGTCCTCACTGGGCGTAGTTGGGGGTGGTTAGAGTAATAACTGGCTCGATGCGGATGGCTGAGCGGCTTAAGTAGGTGTAAATTGGCCGAGCGGCTTGCACTTCGTGACGGCAGGCTTGAGACGGTCGATAGATACGGTGTCGTGTCGTCCGCTGGTGTCTATGACAAGTGTTTTGCCCTACATTTTGTCACCCGAAACGGGCCAGTGTATGGCGCTTGTAGTGGTGATCGAATGCCATTGACGCGAAGGAATACATGAGTAGCGGTTCCTAACGCAGTTGGGACATAACTTGTAGACTGTTGTTCACGCGGCGGACTGGCCTTGAGCACTCGCATGTGCTGTGTAAGGCGCTGAGCATAGTCACCGTAGTCGAAGGCAACCGTTGGTGAGGGGGCTACCGACTCCCCAGGCAGACGAAGCGTACGGCCACACACTAGCACGGCCGGTGTGGTGTGTAATTTCTCCACCACGGTACTACGAGGCTTGAGAGTGTTAATGGTAATGTTCCACTCCAAAGGGGGTTATCGTTTGCCCGTAAACGTACACAAACGAAGGTGGAAGTAGTCCTACGAGGTCGAAGTGTACATGACAAAGACTTGTTTTAGGTTCTGGGAACCTGGCTAACGCCACCTTAGTGTGCCTATTGGTCTTAACACGTCGACACTGCAAGCAAGAACGAGCCCATTAACGGACATCTTGTTTGACATTGTGCCAAACAAAACGCTCAGTTATCAGTTTCATTGAGACCGTCACACCCGCACGAGCCAGATTGTGGAATGTCAGGAAAGCAGGCAAAGGTGGGCAGCAGGAATCACCGGCCCAGGGCGACCTTGCGACACATCGCATACGATGGTATTCCGGGAAGTTGGGATAGGTACTGTCGTCAAGCTCAAAGAACCGTTTCGTCGAAGTTGTTCGATGTCAGGGTCCATAGTTTGGGCCTGTGCCATTGCGTCCAAGTTGTTGTTCGGCGTCCGTGACAGACTTAGTTGATGTTCACGTGATAAGGCGTCGGCGACGGGATTCAGTACCCCAGAGACGTGTCGTATGTCCACAGTAAACTGCGAGACGAAGTCTAGGTTGCAAATCTCGCGTGGTGAGTATCGATTGGAAGCTGAATTTAGAGCGTAAACCGAAGGCTTGTGGTCTGTAAACACTGTAAACGAACGGCCTTCGAGTGCATGTCGAAAATGGCGGATTCTCAAGTAGATGGCTAATAACTCCCTACCAAATGTGCTGTACCCAGATTCGGCGGGTTGTAGGCCCTTGGAGAAGAATGGTAAAAGTTGCCAGGAGTCGTCTATGAACTGTTGCAGTACTGCTCCAACCGCTGTGTCCGAGGCATCCGTCACTACAGAAATAGGATCCAAAGGGTCGTGGTGGGTACGGAGTGCAGTTTTGGCGACAGCATCTTTGACCAAGGCAAATGCGACTTGTGCCGTGTCGGGAAACATGAACCACTGCTTACCTCCGCCCAACAGGTCGGTGAGCGGTTGCATCATTTCCACACAGTGAGGAACAAATCGGCGGTAGAAATTCACCAGGCCGACAAACTGACGCAACTGGCGAAAAGATTGGGATTCAGAGTAATTGTGGATAACGGAAACTTTGTCCCGCAGAGGGCGGATACCCGAGGATGAAATAGAATGTCCTATGAAGGTGACATCAGACCGGCCTGAGTCGCATTTCGCGATATTGATCTTAACACCGTGCTGGCAAAGGCGTTCGAAAAGTGCTCGTAAGTGTGTGGCTTTCTCTTTCGCTGAATGACTAGCCACCAAAATATCATCCAGGTATACGTAGACATTTTCTAGACCACTAGTTGCATCGTGCATGAACAGCTGGAAGGTCTGGGCTGCACTGCTGAGTCCAAACGGCATTCGCAGAAATTCGAACAGATCGAAAGGCGTAGTGACGGCTGTTTTAGGGATATCGGCCTCTGCTACCGGGATCCGGCTGTACGCACGAACTAAATCGATACGGCCGAAGACGGAGCAACCTGATAAAGACGAGGTAAGGTCCCGTATATGGGGAATCGGGTATCGGTCAGGGACGGTTACTTTGTTAAGTGCTCTGTAATCTCCACCGGGTCGCCAGTCGCCGCTAGAATTAGGGACCATATGAAGAGGGGAAGTTCAAGGGCTATAAAAAGGGCGTATTATACTTAGCTCTAGCATGCGTTCGAATTCCACCTGTGCACCACGAAGCTTGTCTGGTGCTAACCGATGCGGCCTGCTGAACACTCAGGGTCCCTTAGTATCGATATAGCGAGTGACACTGGTGGTCACTGCTGGGTGAGTCAAGGCCTGCCGAAACATGGCCGGGTAGGCGGCGATGAGTTTGCCATAAGGTTGGTATGTCGGTAGCTGAAAGTAAAAGGCGTGATGTGATTCACCGGCGATATATAACCCGCAACAGCGAGAGTGGTCTGACGATCCACCACTCTGAGGCGAAGCGCATCAACTAACACGTCAAAGTGTTGCAGGAAGTCAATGCCTAGAATTGGGTTCGAGACGTCGGCGATGATGAATACCCAGCGAAAATTACGCTTTGCATCTAAGTTTAAGGTGAGCTACCGCTGGCCAGACGTTGGGATGGCCATACCATTGGCAGCGCGTAATGTTTGGGCCTGCGGTAAGCTACTGTCTCATTTCGGTCGGGGGAGGAGGATGACTTCGGCACCGGTACCTACAAGGAATAGGTTATTTGAAATGATGTCATTTACTTTCAAAAGACGGCTATTGGTCTGACACCCGGCTTCGAGGGCAGCCACCACGGGCCGGGGGCTGAGTTTCCCTGATGAGCACCGGGAAACGTACACCCTGGTTCGCATCGTTTAGCTCCCTCACCAAAGCGACTGTGATATTTACAATACCCTTCATTTGAAGAGATGAAAGTCCGTAGTAAAGACGGACTATGGAGCCTAGGTGGGTGTGCGTGGCGCCTCTCCTGTGACCCACTTCTTCTTACTGCTAGGCCTTGCAGGCTCGCGTCAATTCTAGCCAAAACTGCCCCGAGGTCGTCAGATGTTGGCAAGGCGGGCACCGTTGTGACGGAGGACCTGGTTACTCCAGCTACAGCGGAGTTGTATCGTGACGAAATGTCATTAGCTATCGCTGCAGTACCCTCCAGCAAACCCTTGCGCGTGACACCTGGTAGAACTGGAATGCTGTGCGGCAAACGCTGCAGCCAAAGTTCCCTTAACAGCGGGTGCTCGCCTACCGTCGGTCCTCTCGAGCGCTGCATCTCACGCGGCAGTTCGGAGGACTTCCTACTTCGAAGCTGAACGTTTTGAAGTTGTTCCATAAGTTCGTCCTGCATTGGGGTCTAGCGGGCAATGATGGCCTCCTTTAAAGCCTCATAGCTCCGGGAAGAGATTATTACGTCCCTTACTTGCATTGTGACCTCCGGCGGGAGGCGGCCTGCTACCCACCTGAAACGGCTGGCGTCACTGGTTATAAGGCAGTTTTCCAATTCCAATTCGACTCGCGTGAACCGGAGTTCTGGATCAGCAGGCGTGAAAGCCGGTATGTGCAGCAATAACGCCCCAACGTTGAGGTCTGAGCAGGGTTTCCATTCGGCAGACGTAGCGATTACTTTATCGAATACAGACGGGAAAAAAGTCAACGACCAATGTGGCACTATAGTCCTCACGAAAAGAAAATCACGACGAACTAGACACCAAAAATACGTATGGACAAAAACATTATTCGGTAAACCGACCAAAAAATCAACAGACAGGGAGGCAATAAAACACAAGAAAACGTACGCAGACGGGACCTTGAACGGTAGAAAACAAGGAAGCGCGTGTGACCTGGGGATCACGTCGGGCTCACCAACTGTAAGGTTGATTAGACCTTACTTCGCGGTTTTCTTAGTAAACGCGTGTTTCGGTCCTTTGTACTGCGTGAACCACCTGCACGTTACTCTAATGTGCGGCACTGCACGAATATGTTAACCAGAACAGTATTTTCCATGACCCGTGAGAACGAGAAGGCGATTGGGAGAGAAAGTGGTTAGCGTGTACTTGGCAGCGCGCGTGAGAGCGTGCGTGAGAGCGTGCGCCAGAGCAACGGTCAAATGGCAACCGCGCTTCCCAGTCAGCGTTGAGTTAAACAGTGAACGTGGTAAAAGTATGAACGAAGATGGCCACCGCTACAGGGGCCTCCTCCTAAATGATTAGGGGAAAATATTCGAGAAGGGACCCGGCATGTACTTTTTGCACGTAAATAACTCTCTCCCTAAGCTGGAAGGATCTGAACAGAAGACCAAGATACTTTTTAGCCTTCGCCGTTTGGAAGACAGCACGTTCCGAGACGATGAAAGAGCAAGAATAACTTAAGCCAAGGTCCCTCACTTAGGGGCTGGCTGTCAATTGGTGAACCGCATCATGCATAATGAACCAGGAGAATCTTGGCATTTGTAAGTAAGATAAATACATTTATTGGTGGAGAATATCATTGCCCAGGTTGAGCATCATTCATCAAAAGCGGCTAAATCAGCGGAGATTTTTAGGATAGTGGTACTGAGGTTGCCAAGCGAAAAAGTGTCGACTATAATAATGTCGTCCGCGAACAAAAACAGTGTGCCGTTAAGTATTGTTGGAAACATATCATTTATATATAGGAAGGAAAGAAGGGGACCTAAAGCGCTGGACTGAATAACACCTCTAGTAACAGGCCTAGGGTGAGAGGTGTGCCAGTTATTCAGGAAGACCTGTGAACGATGAGGTAAGTAAGATGAGAACGGAGAAATTAGTGGATCGACAATGCGAAATGATCGTAGCTTTGTTAAAAGGTGGGGGTGAGGTACATGATCAAATGCCCCGAAAAAGTCGATAGGGAACAACAAAAGCTTTCTCGCTTTCAGCTGAGTCGGTGACGAGATTCAGAAAATCATACCGACAAGTCGTGCAGGACCGTGAACGGAGGAATCCATGTTGGTCGCGAATAATAAGGTTGAGGCCTATAAATAGTTAATAGTGTGACCTTTAACTATTTCTTCCATTATTCTGGATGAAATGAGGGTATAATTTATAGAGCGATAATTGGATACCTCACGTAAAGGTCCCTTTTTATGAATGGGAACGATTACCGAGCGCTTCCAACTAGCAGGTACGGTGCTACCATTAGGTGAAAGAGTGAAAAGGTTAGGCAGCAACAGGGCAGATCCGGTCCACCATTGACAAGGGCAACTGGTGG
The DNA here is from genome assembly GCA_948099385.1 of Fasciola hepatica. Lineage (NCBI taxonomy): Eukaryota > Metazoa > Platyhelminthes > Trematoda > Plagiorchiida > Fasciolidae > Fasciola > Fasciola hepatica. Next base: position 2,450,242 of record CANUEZ040000033.1, on the reverse strand, counting down.
TCGGCCATCGGGGCCTGATAGAGGCGAGGATTTGCTATTAGATATTAGCTTAGAAATAATCCTGGCATCGAAGGATATCGTAGAAAGGACAGAGCCAGTAAGTGGTGAAGATGGGGGAGGGGCAGTGACAGTAGCTGGAGCCATGCCTGAAGTAAAGAATGTATTGGAGGCTTTGGCTATACAAGGTGGGGAGGTGATAGATGAATTGTTAGCCAGAATCACGAGTTGGAAGCCGGCCTTGATATCAGCGTTTTTGGAGTTATGCAACGTAGAAAGAAGTTGCGACTTGTTGGTATGACTCAATGTCTAAGCTTCTTGGTCACGAAGTCGCGTACTACCTTGTCGTTGAATAATGGCGGAGAAGCGGTTTAAACAAATAAAAATTGAGGATTCGTTGGAATTAGGTAGGTTCTTTAGAAGTTTATGATACTTCTTATGGAGTGGCGAGACAGGCGACCTCTTTTTAGGTACAGCCTGGGCAGTTTTAGACAGTTTTTTAGACAGTCGGAGAAGGAGTAGAAAGCATCTGCAGCAAACTGACAGTCGTGGGCGAGAAAATAACCGCTCTAGTCCTTCTGGCGTTAAGCGTAACTAGCAAGGTCCAGTTTCTGCATGGGAATGTATTGCTGGAGGGGTGTGCGGGATTAGGTGGGCCACTAGGGATCAGATGGCAGATAACCATTTTATGGTCACTGCCGGGGAAATTTTGTGTTACGGACATGTCGATGAAAGGCATGTTATGAGTAAATACCAGATCTGGTATGTTCCCATTTCTGGTAGGTTCAGAGATATGTTGTGTCCAGCCACCGAGATGAATACTAATAATCAGGTCCGTTAGGTTGGGAGGAGCCAAGATGATAGGCCAACAAAGTTGAGGCAGAATAAAGCCACTTGCTATAAGTTTGGTTCCAGAAGGAAGGAAAGAGAGGTACTCGAAAGACTTGATGAGAAATGGAAACAAGGAAATGGAGAATTTCGGTGAGCGATAAAAGTAGCCAACGTAAAGAACAGTGCTTTGGAGGTTGATAGTGAACCAGAGAGAATCGGAAATAGAATCGAGCGTCGTATGTGAAAGAGGGGTCGTGGTGTAGATTTCCTTGAAGTAGGCTAGGCAGCCACCACGACGCCGGTTCGGTCTGTCGGTCCTTAGAAGACAGTACCCTATCAAAGATACTTGATCACTGGGGGCGATCTCAGACGGCCAGAATTCCGTTATTAAGATAATATCGTAGTAATTTTTGAGGACGAGTTTCTTCAGGTGCGAGAGTTTGCCAAGAATAGAAGGAGAGTTGCATAAGGCTGAAGACATGCCATTTGTGGGAGGTGGTAAAGGCACATCATAGGGGTAGTGTAGGTTGGAAAGAGGCAGGCTATTTCGGTTGGAAGGAGTGGAGATCGTTGTCAAAAGGGGGACATATTGATGTTTAAGCTAGTGGAGGTTCCGATGGAGCGGCTTCCAGCCAAGCTGGAGCAAACGTTGCAGTGAGGGACTGCTGAGGGTAGAAAAACTGGGCGCCAACGGAGGGAGAAATGTCGGAGCAAAAGGAAAAACCTGTGGGGTTTGACGGGTCGATATCAGACAGGGGTGATTTGGAGCAGTTGAAAAACACCGGCCAGTAGAAGCTGAGTGTTGACTGAAGGGAGGTGCAGGGGGCAGCGTTGAAAATGTGTCAGAAATGGGGGTGTATGGTGGTAGATTAAGCTGCAAGTTGTGAGAGGGGTAACTCAAGTTGGGTGGAGCACCAAATATGGAGCAGTTAGTATCGGGAGCAGTAGAGATAGCTGTCAGGTGAGGAGTACGACGTGAGGCAGAGTGGAGGGCGTGTGGAGGCCGCATTTTGGTGTTGGCAGGCAGTGAGCGCGGTGAGTTTGTAGGAATCACCGATGCATTGGAGCAAGAAACATTGTTTAAGGTCGAAACCTTGGTCGGTGAGTTGAGGCGATTGGATTTAAGAGGAGACAGTTGAATGAAGGAGGGGTTTGTGAGAAGTGTGGGAAGACTGGTAGACCTATTCCTCTGGACGGTGAGTAGTTTACCACCGGAGGGAACAGAGAACGAATCAGAGTTAGGAATGTACCCAACAGGCGATGAAGTGGGAGAGCGAGGCAATAGTTGGCGTCTTTTACTGGGTGGTAGCAATAGGGGAGAAGCGGAAATGAGAACTTCGGATGCAACAGAGTCATTACGTCCCGTTAAACAGACATTCCTGGGTTCATCCAGCTGAGTGGGCCCACTTTTTTGAGGGCAATTTAGCAACGGATGATGGTTACCCACGCAAAAGTCCCAGTCACGTTGCACTGTAAAGCGGCATTGAGAGGGTCGACGAGGCTGGTTCCAACACAAAACATGAGCCGAAGACTTTTACCTCCGACCGTCGATCGGATACACTCATCCCATGAAGGGTCGAACAATCATGTTCCCGATTAGGTGAAGGCCACATATGGTCAACGGTCAGATCTTGTTCCGCTCACTGTGGAATAGTGGAGCACCATCTATCCACTGGTTCGACTGTAGCCAGCTAACCCCCCCCCCCCCAGATCTGTCAGTTCAACTGGACCGACTACACACCTCCCCCAACTCTACCGGGCCTCCTTCCACTCGATTGAATTCGTGAAGCCCACCGTTGAGATAGGAAGGGTGAGAAAGTTTAAAATTTATGACCCCCTTCTTATTTTCTACTCAACCATCGTGTAATTATTCAAATTGTTTCAAAACATCCATTAGGCTTGATGAACCGATTCTCAGTGCTCGTGGTCGGACGGGCGTGGGGATTACTTTGAGGACGAAACCTGAGCGTGCATTGTTAGACTGGGTTCCAGTCATCAGTCATTTGTGTGCAGTTCGGCTGGACGGTTCTGTGCACGTCAACAGCAAGAAACTTAAGCATCGATGCTTGTCAATCTTCTCTGTGTATGCGCCAACTGACTGCAGTCCCTCCGAGACCAAAGACTAAGTCTATCAGGATTTGTCTTGGCTGCCTCGAAGCGCATGTCCGACAGACGTGGTGGTCATTGTTGGGGATTTTAACGCCAAAGTCGGCCATTTGGGAGATTCCGAAAGGCACATTGGAGGCTCATTTGCTGTCCCAATCGATCGTACTGACAACGGCGAACATCACATTCAGCCGTGCTGACAACAGATTGTTTATGGCGAGCATAAACTTCTGTCATAAGAAGTGGCACAGACTCATATGGCGTCCTCCTTCGTCTTCACAACGTTGTACTCAGATTGACCATATTGTGATTGATCTCCGTTGGCGTGGATCAGTTGAGGATTGTCGATTTTTTTGCTCTACGCCCGTGGACTCAGATCACGCCTTGGTATGTACTGGCTTCTGTTTTGGCCTCTTCTGTGTTCGCGCCAATGTAAACGCCACCCGTCCTGTGCAGTTGCTTCTGAACGACAAACAAAGATCCGCTTCTCAGACGGAGCTGTCTACATGGTTATCGATGCAGCTGGGAGTCATTATACTATCATCTGCTGTATTTGTGTAACCAATCATCAGGATTCTCTACTTACATTTCGGCTACTATACGCCCGTTATTAATCAAGTAAAGCGCTCACTACTACTCTTTGATTCTGCTATTCGAAACACCCAATCTGCTGCTGTCATATTCACAACAATTTACTTGGCCAATAACATGGATCTTTCGATTATCCGATCCAAGTGCTTTGATATCGATCCGAACGCACCAGATGCACCTATTCGATGAAATCACTGATTCCATACTCTGAACATTTATCTCAAAGGTATGGAAGCCACCAACCCTGATAAATTGAATACTCTCATACACTTTTTTGATTCATCTGTTTACGATTACACCTCGGAATGTACTACATACGAGTCCGCCATCGAGGTACTCAAGAAAATTTACCCCCGAATAAAAACATGGTATACGCTTGATATCTTTTGGCAACCTGTAAGCAATAAAACGGGCAGGACTTTAATCACTTTTTGCAGAAACTTAAATTCATAGCAAAGGATTGTGATTTCAAAGCATTTACCTTATTGCAACATGCAAACAAATCTATACGGGAAGCTCTAATCTCCGGTCTGCAGTCCTCGACAGCCCAAGGAAAGCTTCTAGCACTACACGAAATAGGCCTTCATGAGACGTACAAACTTGCCAGGTCTCTCGAACTGGCTCATAAACAGTCACAATCACACACAAATAATGAATCACTCTCTTGCTGTTCGACTCTCTCTAGCTTATGCATATCTGTCACATCCCCTACTCCTTCCAGCACATCCGTTCTGACAGCCGCTGGCCAAATGTGCTGCTTTTTATGGACACAACAGACACCCACGTTCTAAATGTCCGGTCCGGGAAGCAACTTGTAAAATGTACGGCAAACTGGGCCATTTCCAACGTCTCTGTAAATCCAAACTCGCAAAACATCACGTGAATGCTGCCCTCGACCCCTTGTTATCCAGTATGTTTGTTGCCGCAGCTCCAAACTGTTGACCACGCACAGTCACCAGTATTCTTGTTAATGGGACACCTCTCAGAGCACTAATCGATACTGGTAGTTCGGAGAGCTACATTTCCCCTACAGTTTACATGCTCACAATTGGGAACTTCAGCCTATGGACTCAAAGATTACTATGGCGTCGATCTCACTGTACTGCTCTACCGCGGGTTACTGCTATGTCCATCCAATATAAACATATGATGTACAAACACTTTTAACTCTTGGTATTACTAAACCTGTGCGCTGGTGCACTACTTGGGCATGATTTCCTGTTCGAAACGAGCAGTGGTGTTCGACAGGGATGTCCCATGTCTCCATGCCTGTTCAACTTCGTCATGGACGAAATAATGGAGAGTGCGCTTCAAAATCTTCAGGATGTAGGCGTCGAACAAGGAAATAGTGGAAAGCTGTGTGACCTAGATTGCGCAGACAACGTTGTCTGCTTGTTCAAATCCACGGAACATGCTCAGCGTGCACTAGATAAACTATCAAGAGCTGTAGCTCCATTCGGCATGCGCTTTGAACCTTCAAAGTGTAAGGTGATGTTACAAGACTGAACGACAACGATTCCGAGCTTGATGCTCGATGGAGAAGACCTAACAACTGTTGACCGCTTTAGTGACCTCGGAAGCAGCGTGACGACGGATGGGATCACTGTAGTGGAGGTGAGCACGCGGATATCCAAGGCTCGAGCGGCGTACGCTGGACTGAAGCACTTGTGGCGCCGATCTGATACTTCACTGAAGTTGAAAGGTCGTGTATACTGTGCCACTGTGCGTTCAGTTTTGTTGTATGGTTGCGAAACTTGGAGTCTGCGTGCTGAAGATATTCGTCGTCTTGAGGTTTTTGATCACCGATGTTTACGTAGTATCGCTAAGATCGGGTGGAGTAGCCGAATAAGTAATGCTGAGGTGAGAAATCGAGTATTGGGTACTAATTCGGAGAACGTTCTGTCACAGCGTATCCAACTTAGTAGACTCCGTTGGTTGGGGCACGTGTTACGTATGTCAAACACACGTCTACCGTACCGTGTCCTATTCTCCGCCCCTCCCAGGGAGTGGAAGAGACCACGTGGAGGTCAACAGATGACGTGGCAGCGAGGAATGAGAAAATGTACAGCAGACTTAAGAAAAGTAGGTGCTTCACGTCTTCGTGGTTGGGGTCCAAAAGATTCGTCTACCAGTTGGCTGGAGACACTGAAGGATATGGCTGCGAACCGCGAACAGTGGCGATTGTGTTGTTACTTTCTATTGAATCAGAATGTTTGATCGGTGTACGTTTGTACAGTTAGACTGTGTATTCCGTGTGTTGGCTACTAGGGCATTCTTTCCTTTTCCCACCCATGTAGGTCCAGTCCCTGTACATCTTGTATGTTCATACTTCCTAATTCAGCGTGCGACATGGTGAGAAAGGCAGTGGTCAGTGGGGCTTGCCCTACTGTTTAACGCTGTACGATTATAATGATGCTGCATGACTTCCTTAGTCTCCCCGATAAGGTCGAGATACCTTTCGGTGGCCAGCGAAATACCTTCCCCCTCCGCGGACTACCCGCCACCAAAACAAAATACCACTTTTACTCGCCAACTTATCCGCGGATTTCAGACCAGTCGCAACCAAATCACGGCGCCACACTCCAGAAGACGAACAGCTTATACGCCTCGAAGTTGATCGCCTACTGAGAGACAGCATCATCGAACCCTTGGTTTCCCTATGGAGAGCTCAATTGCTCATAACAAGGAACGCTAGCCACAAACAACGAGTGGTGATTGATTAAAATCAAACCGTTAACCGCTTTACCTACTTGGACGCGTACTCCTTACCACGACTGGATAAACTGGTCGAGAATATTTCACGCTACGAACTATACAGCATTCTCGACCTTAAGAACGACTACCACCGAATCCCAATAGCCGAGGCAGGGAAACCATTCACAGCGTTCGAAGCTTACGGAAATCTGTTCCAATTCCGACGCACCCCCTTCGGTGGGAGGAACGGCGTTGCCTGTTTCCAACGTACAATCGATAAAATGATCAAAAACGAAGGTATCCGTGACACTGTTGCGTACAACGATAACGTTATCTGCCGACAAATCCAAGAAGGACATGAATATAATCTTAGTACTCATCTCCAAACGGTCAAGCAGTATGGAATTACGCTTAACGAAGCCAAAACCCTTATTTCATCCACAGAGATCCGTCTTCTAGGTTTTCAAGTCCGAAAAGGGGTGATTAAACCGGGACCCCGGAAGAACACAGCCCATACAGGAATTGCCACCTTCACTGGATACAAAAGTAAAACAACGAGTGGTGGGAATGTTTGCATACTAAGCATAATGGATTCCATCCTTTTCCGACAAGATTAATCCACTGGTGAAAAACTGTCAATTCTTATCCAAGGACATGTTCGAATCGCTTTCGAAACCCCTAAGAAGGACGTCTAGAACGTTACAGTTGTCACGGTGGATTATGACACGCCACTAGTGGTTGAAACCGATGCCTCTGACATTGATATTGTCGCATTACTGAGCCAAAACAGGCGACCAGTTGCTTTCTTCTCTCGCATATTGACGCCTAATGGAGAAGTTGAACGCCTCAATGGGACCTTGTGAAAACCGTATGTCTCGCCTTAAAAACCAGAGGTCTTCCACCTACACATTGGAAATCGGTACTGTTGGACTCCCTCCATTCGCTGCGATCACTCCTGTGCACCACGACTAACAGCACCCCACACGAACGACTGTTTCGATACGCTTGCCGTCCAATATCCGCAACGTCACTACCATCCTGGTTGACTGTCCTGGGCCCTGTTTTTCTGAAACGACAAGACAGATCCTCAAAATACGATCCCCTGGTAGAAGTGGAGCTGATCATGTGCAATCCACAGTATGCTCATGTTGTACATGTAGATGGCAAAGAAGAAAGTGTCCCTTCGCCGGCTAGCACCGAGTCACCGACGGAAGCCAGACCGGACAAAATCACATGATCCATCGTCTTCCACGGATCCCCACGCTATTCTGGGGAGCCCAGAGACCGCTAGTTAAATAAACGAATTCATGAATCGACGTGATCCTACTGTCGAGAGACCAACTTCACCCGCTTCCGATTATTTGAGTCTACTAGCACAACAGCAAATAGTAAATCCGTACAACCTACAAACCAGAGAAGCATAGTTATACACACGACGAGACTGCACCTTGACGTGGTGTGATGGCTTGCGCGCCTCTATGACCCAAAGAGTTCCACAGGATGGCTTCCTTAGGCCGGAGATGCAATCATACCTGACAGGTCAATGGGTAAAGGTCAGACAAAGTCCAGTCTCCTGGTCCTCCAGGTTGAGGGTTGATTTGAGCTGGCAACTCAGTCGGAAAAACCAGTGGAAGAATAATTGATCCAAGCAAATGGGCTTCCACTAAGCCATCCCGCTGCCTTGCGGATAGGTTCTTGTCAGAACTAAAGGCTTTGGATGAGGACCCTAATTGTTCTCCTGCTTTGTGGCTGGACACCCAAGCAGTACCCGTCCAACATCTCCCATGAACTGCACGAATACAAAGAATTCCATACTGCATCGGTCGTCGCGCAGGCTAATCAGGACCGCGCTGCCCATTGCATCGAGCGGGGTGGGTAGTGATAAGTGTGCTACTGCTCAGAGTTCCCTCTCTGTTATTCAACCTTTGTCTTCTGTCCCTAACCATCCCTCTTTGCCCCATCTATCCACCCATAATGCTCCCACTGATAACACGGTCGATACTCGCAACGATTCACTGTCAAACAGTGTCGGGAATAATCCTCTGTCTGGTAACTCACATTTTCTCAAGCCCCGTCAGCCTCTGAATCTCGGCTCCTTCAACGTGCGTACACTCATGCAGGCCGGTCAGCAGGCGTGCCTAGCCCTCACAATGAACTCTCTGAGGATTGATGTCTGCTGCTTAAGTGAAACGCGTATACAGGATTCGAGCAGTGTAATTCAACTAACTGCTCCTGGTATCTCATCGAGGTATATTCTGCGCACCTCAGGAGACGAAGCAGCTAGAGCTGTGGGTCAACGTGGTGTAGGAATTGTCTTGACTGAGAAGGCTGAGGCTGCCCTATTAGACTGGATCCCTGTTAACAGTCGTTTATGTGCTGTGAGACTCCAAGGGTCAGTCGGCGTTCGAAAGGATAATTGTGTTAAACGCAATTTGTTCGTGATCTCGGCGTACGCCCCAACGGACTGCAGCTCAGACTTGCAGAAAGATGAGTTCTATGATGCCCTCGCCACTCTCGTTCGCAGCAGTAAAGGTTCCGACATTGTAGTGGTAGCTGGTGACTTCAATGCACAAGTTGGCAAACTTAGTGCGTCAGAAGCCTGTTTAGGTGGGCGTTGTGCTTTACCCGCTGAGCGCACAGATAACGGGGATAGGCTTCTCCAATTCCTTTTTAACTTCGTCATGGACGAAATAATGGAGAGTGTTTTGCAAAATCTTCAGGATGCAGGCGTCGAACTAGGAGATAGTGAAAAGCTATGTGACCTAGATTACGCAGACGACGTTGTCTGCTTGTTCGAATCCACGGAGCATGCTCAGCGTGCACTAGATAATCTCGCAAGAGCTGTAGCTCCATTCGGCATGCGTTTTGCACCTTCAAAGTGCAAGGTGATGTTACAAGACTGGACGTCAACGATTCCGAGCTTGATGCTCGATGGGGAGGTGCTGGCAGTTGTCGATCACTTCACCTACCTCGGTAGCTGCGTGACGACGGATGGGAGCACTGTAGTAGAGGTGAGCACGCGGATATCCAAAGCTCGAGCGGCGTACGCTGGACTGAAGCACTTGTGGCGCCGATCCGATATTTCACTGAAGTTGAAAGGTCGTGTATACTGTGCCACTGTGCGTTCAGTTTTGTTGTATGGTTGCGAAACTTGGAGTCTGCGTGCTGAAGATATTCGTCGTCTTGAGGTTTTCGACCATCGATGTTTACCTAGTATCGCTAGGATTGGGTGGAATAGCCGAGTAAGCAACGATGAGGTAAGAAAGCGAGTGTTGGGTACTAATTCAGAGAACGTTCTGTCACAGCGTATCCAATTTAGTAGACTCCGTTGGTTGGGGCACGTGTTACGTATGTCAAACATACGTCTACCGTACCGTGTCCTATTCTCCGCCCCTCCCAGGGAGTGGAAGAGACCACGTGGAGGTCAACAGATGACGTGGCAGCGAGGAATGAGAAAATGTACAGCAGACTTAAGAAAAGTAGGTGCTTCACGTCTTCGTGGTTGGGGTCCAAAAGATTCGTCTACCAGTTGGCTGGAGACACTGAAGGATATGGCTGCGAACCGCGAACAGTGGAGATCGTGTTGTCACTTTCTATCGAATCAGAATGTTTGATCGGTGTACGTTTGTACAGTTAGACTGTGTATTCCGTGTGTTGGCTACTAGGGCATTCTTTCCTTTTCCCACCCATGTAGGTCCAGTCCCTGTACATCTTGTATATTCATTCTTCCTAATTCAACGTGCAACATGGTGAGAAAGGCAGTGGTCAGTGGGGCTTGCCCTACTGTTTAACGCTGTACGATGATGATGATGATGAGTTATACACAGACGCTGTCACACTGAACACAATCCCTATTGTTGTCAAAATTTTGAGCGAATCACCTTCGAGTTTATCGAGGAATCCGACGGCTCACTGATTCACTCTCAGGGACGACGTTTGAATCTGTGGGCAGAGCACTTTACCGAACAATTCATTTGGCCCACTTCTATGGTGGGCCTTTCAAATATACCTGCCAATAAAACGATGCAGGTGGATATCGCTGCTCCGTCAGAGATGGAGGTTATGCGGTATATAGGTGACTTGAAAAAGTACAAAGCCGCTGGACCGGATGGGTTGTCTCCATCTTTCAGTAATGGAGACGAAGCTATGGTTTCGGATTTAACAAAACTCCTCGAGATTATTTGGGATAGTGAGAAGATTCCCAAGGAATGCTTTGAATCTGTGATTATGCTGATTTATAAGAAAAATGACGAACCCTCCTGTGAAAACCACAGAGGAATTAGCTTGGTAAGTATCGTGTCTAAACTGCTCACCGGTCTTATTCTCCACCGATTTTTCAGTGCTCGCGAAATGCATAGGCGTAAGAATCGAGCTGGCTTCAGACCTGGTAGGGGTTTCATCAACCGTATCTTCACTCTTCGACAAACCTTAGACCACAGACACATCTACCGTTGGCCCACGATCTGTCTTTATTGATCCGAAAGCGGCGTTCGATTCAGTCGACCGCAAAGTTCTCTGGCACTACTTCTCACTGAAGGGTGTGCCAGCGAAGTTTATTTCTCTTCTATAATGCTAGTTTGCAAACAGCCAAAGCCGTGTTCGTGCTTACGGCGATCGTTTACCAGAGTTCACCAAGGAAAGTGGTGTTCGTCAGGGTTGCCCTCCTTAACCCTTCCTCTTTAATTTCGTAATTGAACTGATTCTTGAGATAGCCCCATCCTTGTGTGACAATAGTGGCATCGATGTTTTTTCAGGCAGCAAACTGTCTGGCATGGAATAAGCAAACCATACTGTTCTTCTGAGTGGATATTCGGGTAAGCTGCAAGTCCTCTTAGATAGTCTAAACAACAGTGTAGCGATGTCTGGGATGCGTTTTGGACCTTCAAATCGCAAAATGCTGTTGCAGGACTGGATTGGATCAACACCAAACCTTGTGATGGCAGGAGAAGCTCTAGCCGAGGAAGATAATTACTGTTACCTAGGCAGTTACATTTCATCGGGTGGGCAGAAACCGGATAGAGTGTCACCGCGTATGTTCTGTTCTGCTCAGAAAACCATAAATCATTTTGAGGGAATAGAATAGAGCGACCTATACTGAAGTCTTCAGGACATTTCGATGAATTAAACCAATACATTTAAATGAAACGCCAACCAAGCATTGCACATCACTTCGGTCTTCAAATTCCTTCGAATCAATTCATTGTTCATCCGTGTAAAATAACTTCTAAACAAACCGACCGAAAACCGATCGAGAACCGATGTTGCGGACGGGCTGAGTGCTCAAGGGTTATTAGGAATCCATAGTTTTGGGAGATAAAAGTGACCAACGGAAAATGTAACTAGGGGAAAGTGACAGAAAGTATTGAAGCTTGTCAAGTTTACCACACAATCGGTATGAACCGCTCGGAAACCGTTCAGAAACCACTTGAAAACCGATAAGCGCGACAGTGCAAACTGCTCAGAAACCGGCCAAGACTGATCAAGTTTGAATCGTTTTTGGAGTGGTTTCGCTACAACAGTGTGGTGTCTCGTTAAAAAACGTCAAGTCAGACTATATACTACTTTTGGTTTGTTTGGTAGATTTAGTTCACAACCGACATCATTTTGGGATAAATATGACCGCGGTCGCAGTTCCGTTTCAGGATTTGCCAGCAATATTTATATTTGTATTTCATCAGAATCGAGCAGACATGCACATGTCTACGCAAAAGTCGGCAGACATCCGTTTTCGGATATCTATGTGCATTGAACTCAAGAAACAGAACGGCCATTATAGACATGTATGCAAAATTCCAACATTACTACACTAAACAAACAACACTCACATGCAATCCAGTTCCAACAGGTAACGAAATGGATACAAAAGCGTCACCAAAACGTTGTTTGATCGGGTCAGCTGCTTATTACAAATTAGCGCGATAAAACTAAGTCAGGACAGATCAGATGAGGCCACAGGACTTGCGGCTTTGGCCAGTGTAAGCTCGAATTCTTCCATTCGAAGGCTTTAAAGTTACCGCTATGCCTCGACTTCCACGTGATCCCAACGTTGCGGTTGTTTGAGTGGGGGACTGCGGGGAAGAGGGAGAAAAGAGTATCAGGTCGAGTCAGCTCAGGTTGCACAGGACTGTTACTGGTTAGTGCCAAAATTCCCTCAGTAGTACTCAGAGAGATCATTTCAGTTCGATTCCAGGACTTGACTGCGGCACACCACCGTGCAGACGCTAGTACTTATCGCGAGTTAGAGTTATAGACTACATTGAATATGCACTGCTCTAATTCCACTTAATTACATTCTACATGGCTTATCTAGCAAATCTCCCCTGATTCTCGCCACAGTAGGATCTATCTAGCGTTTTTACATCCCATCGCTATAACCCAACTCCTGCCTTATTTTCGCTACGCATCCTCCGGTGCATCTTTTGAAGTTTCTGTCCCACTGTGCCGCCATTCATTTGTTTTTTTTTGCCATAAGAGCGCACTTTCGTTCCACCCGGTCCACTGACCCCGTACTTACAATATACTCTCCCGCAAAACCTGCTGCTGTGACCCAAGCTACAGCTAATTACCTACCGTATCCTGTGTGGTTCAACCTGTGCACACCACACAGCAAAATTTCTTCTATCTCACTATTCCTTATCGTCCCAAGTCTCCTAGGCCCAACAGTATATATGGCGGGTCATATAGCTCACTGCCCGTACCACATTGCCACATTGGTCTCATCTAGACCTTTGCACACATAGCACCCAGGAACATTCCTGGTCTGCTCAGACCTTTGCCCTATCTCTGTCTAGTTGACCGACTTCCTGCTACCTTTTTACCTCCGTCATATATTTCTACTTATCATACTATCCCGGCCCCCAACCAGTACTCAGAAAATCCGTATCGCTAAAGCTGGCAAATCCAAACACACCCAACCCCTCCCAAAATCCAGGCCGTGCTCTGTCACCCTCGTTAACGTCGACGGTGAAGCTTCTAATAGTCCTAATGGCCTTAAGCAGAGTTTCGTCGAACTTAGTAACAAGGTCGAGCTGATTGGTGAAATCCTTTCAAAGGTTTCACCCCTGGCTACTCTCCTTGACCCTGTAGCCGCTACATCGCCCAAGAACTTGGTTTCGGTGGGACGCCTCCTCGACTCCGTGTCTACTGAAATATACCACCGCATTGCCAACTCCAAGAACGCAGTGGTTTTTAATGTTCCAGACCGCTTACCACTTTCCTTGGCGAAACACAACATACTAAGTTCGTGCAACGTGGCTCACTATAGATGCCATTGCAGGAGGCTACGTAAAACGTCCCAGCGACATAGTTGCTCCCTGCTATTCCAATTCACGGACGACCTAACAGCTACAGAGTTCACTAGCGACAAGTCGACAATTGCTGCCATTTCGCCGTATAAGGACATCGAGATATTCTCTGATAAAACCCCCCTCCAACGGGAAATACTTCGTTCGCTGAGAAATAACTCCGCCTTGCCCATGCAGACTGACCCCGCTGTAACCGACATGAAGGTTACCCAATGCCCCTCTGTCAAGAAGTCAAAGGCGAGCCCAGCGCCTCACCCTGCCTGCCTGCAAACTGTCGACTTAGATATGTCTAACTCCCCACCCCCGGTTCCGCCTCCACTCAAACGCCCTTTTTTACCATCTCCCCCAGTAGCCTCTACTAGCAGTAGCTCTCGCTCCCCGACCACAGGCCCCAAGCGGCACTCCACTTCAGTATTAAAGCCGCGCTCCCCCGTCATAGTCTCTGAGCCAAAACAAGACCCTGGTACAACCAACAGCCCCCGCCGTACTACTTCCAATCCGTCCTCCGAGCCGTTGACAAGTGTTGTCACCCGCCGCTCTCGCTCTAACGACTCTACAAACTACCCACCAGCTGCTAGCTCAGCCACGACAATTCGTTTCTATCCTCATAAGTGCCGCTCTAATCCCCCCATAAGCCTACCTGGTACTCCTACCAGGTCCGCACTTGCCCAACTAATCACCTCATTTATTACCCCCCATTCTCAATCGGCTTCTGCCTATAGCGTACTCTCGGATCCTCCAGGTGATAACCAACTGGGCCACCATCCGGATCCGTCTAACGCCATCGTCCCTTTGAGTAGGAGTGACCTTCAGGGCCTTGCCAGTGCCACTCACCTTTCCACTGCCTCGCACCCCCTTCCACTGTCTTTCCCTCTCCCTGATCGCATGGGTTACACCAACCCTCCATCTCCGTTGCTACCGTATATCCCTCCCTGCCCCCCAGACACCAACCCTCCATACTATAGCCCCAGCATGCCTCCGCTGTTCCCCCCTGCTCACCTCCAGCAACCTTCATCTAACCCTGAAGTACCACGTACATACCCTAGCAGATACTCTAGGTTCGTACCTGTATCCCGCCTCCTCGCCCCACCTTCCCACTTAAAGGCTCCCCTGCCCCTCATGAGCCTCCAAACCTTTCCAAATTTCGCCACTCCCTTCCCGCCCCCCACCTCACACTACGTCCCAGTTACTTTCCCACATGCCTTCACCCCCATACCGACCTACCGGCCTTATACTGACTCTGCCCAACAGGTAGGTTACCTGCAGCCAAGATCTCGTTTTTTTCCTGACCGGTGCCCTCCACACCCGTGGCCATATGGCTAGTCGCCCTATGGACCATATCCATAAACTTTCACAGGCTCATATCACTGTTCGTTCCACACTCGAGGCCATGCCACTCAGCACCTTACACCACGCACTCCCCCCTGTACACCCCGCTCCGACAGATATTCTTAACCTCTCACTTTGCCATATGGTGCCCCCTCCCTCTGCACCGTGTGACACCCCTCCGGCCCACATCAGCGGTGTGCTGCACACCCACCGTATTGATCACCCACAGCGATCGGCTGCGCCTAATGCTAACGCTTCTCCTACTCTCCGTCCCCCACCCAACACCGCCTGCCCTCCCCCTTCTACTGACGCTCTATCCCCACTGAGACCCAACTCCTATCGCCACAGCGATCCCAATAGTCTTGCACCTGGCATCCATGCTTTGCGCACACCGACACTGAACTCATTCCTACTTGTTCTTATTAACGCTCACTCAATGATTAGAAAAATATCGAACCTGCGATCTTTGGCATTTACGTCAAACGCTGACATTATACTAATAACTGAATCCTGGCTGTCAGATGATGCTTCGCTTGACCTTGTTCGCATAGCTGGGTATCAATGCTTCTCGAACACCCGCCAGTCCAGGCGTGGAGTGGGCTGTTTAGCCTTTGTCAAATGCACTATCCACGCTAGTTTTATCGACCACCCCCCTCTTCTCCTTATTGAGGATTCGTTATGGCTATCCATTCACGCCTCCGGCCAGAACCTCCTCCTTGGCTGCGTCTACGTCCCCCGGGTCTGGAACTTGCAAAAATTGACTCTGCCGTGGATGTATTTAATGCTGCGCTTGACTACCCTGCCAGTGCAAAAATTATTGCGGGTGACTTTAACTTTCCTTCAATTCGCTGGTCCTCCCACACTAGCCCTCCCGCCCTCTCCACCTTCCTTTCTTGTGTCCGTCTCGGTGGATGAACCCAACATGTCTCCTGTCCTACTAGGGGGAACAACATCTTGGACCTAGTATTCTCCACTGATGTTCCTGATATGATCACCCAGACTACTGATCACTTCCCGGGTAGTGACCACCGTATTGTCAGGTGCAAGTTCAGCTGTTCTCATCCGATGCAATCCTCTCCCCCTGTTCTAACTTCCTACCATTCCTGTAACTGGCCCCTAGTGCCGATGATAATCCATTCCCTTAACTGGGACACATTTTTTCTTTCATCCGATCCCCTCACTGTCGTGGACTCTCTCTACTCCAACCTCCTACACTGCCTAAATACCGCCAACCCATGTGCCGATCCACGCCCCAATTCCAGCACCTCACGCCTGTCACTTTTAGAGCGTAAGCTGTCTAAGCTGCAACTTACCTCCGCTAGATCACACGACTTTACAATTCTCCTGCGCATAAACCAGCTACAACTGAGGCTGCGTTGCATGGTTGATTCGCATCTGAGAAGGCAAGAGGCCATCGCCCTAGCACACCCAAACAAAACTGGCTACCTGTCCAACCTTCTTAGTAAAAGGTCCAATCAATCCAATCATACCTCGCCCAAGTTCCCCATCTGCGGCTCATCTACCGCTAATACTCCAGCATCTATTTCTGAGGCCTTCAATGAGCATTTTTCTTCCTCCCTTATAAGCTGTCCTGGTATTCCCCCTCCTACAATCCAGCCCTGCACCTCTGCCTCTCTTTCATCGATTCCCTTCACCCATCTAGAAATTGAAAAATCAGTTTCGTCTATTAAACCTTCCTCGAAACCGGGACCAGATGATCTCCCACCGGCCCTCCTCCGTTTTGGTGGTCCTGACCTCCCTTTATTGTAACTTAATATGCATACCACCTCCATGCTTCACAGTTTCGTCCCACCTCAATGGAAATCCTGTTATAGATCCGCGCTTCAAAAAGGGCTTATTAAATGACCCAGATAACTATCATCCCATTAATCACACCCCAGTAGTCTGCAAAATTATGGAGAGAATTATCAAAAGGCACATTGTCCAGTACCTCTTATCTAACAACCTGCTGAACCCTGGTCAGCATGGTTTCTTGAACTCCCGTTCCTGCTCTTCCTGCCAGCTTGACTTTCTCAATGTCCTATCGTCTGCTGCCGACATCGGCAACTCTGTAATTGTCCTGTACCTCGACATGTCTAAGGCTTTTGACCGTGTTCCCCATATTCATCTGTTGGCCAAAATCCGATCTCTCGGTATTACTGACCCTCTCCTCTCCTGGCTATCCTCCTATCTCTCTAACAGATCACAAGCCGTGCTCGTCGACGGCCACCTATCTTCCGCCAAACCAATTACTAGCGGCGTCATCCAAGGCAGTGTCCTAGGCCCATTACTATTCCTTATTTATATCAATGATATTTTCTCTTCTATTCGACACGGCACTCCTTTCCTCTTTGCCGACGATATAAAAATAGTGTACTCTTTTCTCCCTGGTGACCTATCCGTGACTCTGTGCAACATATCGCATGACTTACTCGTTCTCCAAACTTGATGCGTCTCGTGGTTCATGAAATTCTCTGCGGAGAAAAGCTTCCTCCTACCATACAAGTACACGGTACCACCCGGCCAAATTTGTCTGGACGGCCTGCCCATCCCTATACACCCCATGGTTACCGATCTTGGCGTACGCTACTCTTGTTCCCTCAACTTCTCAGAACAGGCATCATTCCAAATCGCTAAGGCTAAGCGAACCCTAGGCCTGATCAATCGGTGTTTCTTATTACCGGCTAGTCGCCTCTCAATGTATCTCTCACACGTGAGACAGCTCCTAGAATATTGTCCCATTACCTCCAGCCTCTGGCCACGTTCCTCCATTGTATCTCTTGAGAACGTTCAGCGTACCTTCACCAAAAGGCTGTTGGGCGTATCCCTAGCCCTAACATACCGCCAGCGGTGTGAGCTCCTACAAATTGAGCCTCTATGGATTCGTCACATGAGGCTCAACCTGATTTTCCTCTTTAAGCTAATCCATAACCTGGCCTACACCTCTTATCCCATCTCATTCGCTGTGCCCTGCTCCTACCCCATCCGGCACCGTGCCTTCTCTCTCACTGTCCCTCATTCTAATCTCTGTCTGAAGTCCCGATTCTTTCTGTCAGCCTATTCCAAAATCTGGAATAAGCTGCCCCTTAGCTTACGCAGTGCCTCCTCAATGTTCGCTTTTAGGCGCGCAATTTTGTCATACTTAACAGTCCTCAATGCTATATTGCTCACCAATGAGCTCGTCTCTGCCGACCTGGCCTTTGAAAGAGGTCTCACACTGTAACTCTACTACCTCTGCGTCACAAGCCACTAGGTACACCCCGCGAACTAAGGCCATTGCCTTCACTGATCCATAGCGAACCTACCTCCTGCCATCATAAGGTAACCCTATTGCTCACCTACGTTCATCTATTATCCATCATATTCACTTTTTTCTCCTCAGTATCCATTGATTCTCAGCTGGGGCACACCCAGACTGCGCTTCTCTATCCCTTTTCCCTCTCCAGTGATCCCCGCTGACGGCCAACCACTTCGGGCACTGTACTTACCATCTCCCTGGCAGGTGCACCTGGATAATATTGCTACATGGTCGTCTACCACTTGCTGTTTCCGTTGGCTCTCCTGTCCATGGTCTCACGGCTTGGTCAATTGTTCCTGGTTCACGCACCCCCATCGCGGTCGTTTTGTCCCCTGTACAATTATCCATGATCACTCGTGCCACTCCCAACAGTGCGGGGCGCGGTCAGATCCACCGCTATGGCCGGCGCACATCGGGCGTGCAGGCCGTCTGCAACGATGTGCGAGCGCAACTAGACTGGTGGATCACACCTCCTGCGTTCACTTCACGAAGTGTTTTCCAGGTTGGGTGCCCAGCGCACGGCCATTCCCACCCACTAGCACCGGTTGCGGATGGCACGCCCTAACTTTTCTTGAACTACCGAATCCAATGCTGTCGGTTGAAAATTGCATGCTCCTCATCCTTTTTCTGCCACAGCTTGTTCACCTATAGCTCTTATCATCTGTTTCCACTTCCCATTTTTGTCGCCCTACCACGGTATGCACACCTTCCCGTTTTGTCCTTCCTCCTATCGCCTCTCTCTACATCAACTTTCACTGCTTTGAGTCACTATCGTCCTAACCACTCTTCTCTGTCGACGCTCGCCAATAACTCTTTTCCCACCTGCCGTCATTGTTGGCTTCTATCATCTATGCGCTTGGTGTTACCCTCTGCTCAGAACGCCCATTGATAGCTTCCTTAAACCTGTCGCCCTGTTAATCCCTCCTCGTGCCCCATGCCATGATGCACCAACCGCACCCGCACTCATGCCCAATCCGCATATTAGAACTTGCCGCTCCAAACTTCGCATCTTTCACAGTCGTATTTATTATCTAATCACCACCACCATATCTTCCTCACTTGGCCCCGCGATTCCTCTGCGGTTCTTTCCAGTGTTCTGATTAGTATCCACCTGTTCAATTGTCTGCCGGCACACAGCTCTCCAGCTCCATTGCCCCAACTCCTTTGCGCATTCATTTTTTGTGGCCTTTTTGCTCTATTACTGGTCCACTAACCTCGGGGCTTCCCGCTTCCTTGTCCGCCTCCTTCGTGTTCCATCTGCTGTAAAATGATCTGATTAGTGATTTCTTATCTGTGTCTCCTCGGTCATTGCTTTCATCCCTTGATCCGTTTATTGCTCGCTACAGGCATTTTTCTGTACCTTCCAGTGTGGTCCGCTTTTCCATGTTCCACCATTGTAATGACAACGTTATGTCGTGACGTTCTTTTACAGTTCCAAATTGTTTGACCTGTCACTACCCGATTCCTCTGGTCCGTCACTACATCTCGCACCTGCATTGATCAAATAATTAGACCCATTGTTACCTGCTTTCCTTTATCCTGTCTTTCATCTTTACTCTTCCATGAACTCCTCCTAACAGTCTTCATCACTTCTGTGCCTCCGCATTCTATTTTTCTCTCCGTTGGGCTGCCACGTGCACTTGTCATGAAGTTAATCCACCACGACATTCCAAAGTTAATCCTACAACCAATTGATCTAACATTATCTATTCCTCCTATCGACTGATAATTTCTTTCTAGGACCCAATTGTTATTGCTCCTGCTTCTCTTATACCTATATAAATATATAAATATATATTTATATAATCAATCTATGTATATATATATAAACTTACGCATATATATCTATGTGCACGCGCTCTGCATCTTGCAGTTCCTCACCTGCCATTTCTCTTGCTATCATCCCAATGACCGTCATCATAGGCATCCAGCAAATATACATCTGTGCCTCACATCTACCGTATCCAACCCTTCTAAATCGTTTTTGTCATCTGATCATACCTCTATGTCTCGCATTACTCGCTGCCTGTTTTACGGTGAGTTTTGTGTCCTGTCCGCCGACAATTCACTGCAAAGTACCAATGCTTCATTGTCATCTAATCCACTGCAGTGCACCTCACCTTTTTCCCCATCGTTCCTCGCTACTGCAGTTCTTTCTACCGATTTCCAGCCTTTCTAATGTATACCAGTCTGCCTCCATATGTAATTGCCCGGGAACAGCTGTAACAGGCAGGGGCAATGCTCTTCCGACGAGGGTAGCACGTGTGATCTGCAAAAGCACAAAAGGGAAAAACTTCATGAGCCGAGGCCCAGTAAGTGTATCAACGGCACCAACACTTACATTAAACGAACAAAAAGATGGCGGCCTCCAATCTGGCCGTTACACTGCTCCCCCCACAAAAGAACACTGCCCCCAGTGTTCCGTACTCCAACACACTACAGGAGCATTAACTCTCCGGGAACCACACCTTGGGTAGGCCATACCACAAGACCTCTCCTGGGCCACACCAAATCTATGCCTCAGATCACTTCACAATTATCTTCTCGGCCCATATCAGGTCTATCTCCATGGCCTCCCAATCCCCTCAATGCGGTCCCGCCGTGGGTGCCAAAAATGTAACAGGCAGGGGCGATGCTCTTCCGACGAGGGTAGCACGTGTGACCTGCAAAAGCACAAAAGGGAAAAACTTCATGAGCCGAGGCCCAGTAAGTGTATCAACGGCACCAACACTTACATTACACGAACAAAAAGATGGCGGCCTCCAATCTGGCCGCTACACAGCCATTCAGTCCATCTGACCTTGAATTTCAAACTCACCGGGCGTCCATTTAAATCCGCTCTTGAGCTCATTTAAACTCCATGCAATCTCTATGGTGTGCATACGATTATACCATTTTCTTTCTAACTTGTTCCCCATTCTGAGCATTTTTATCCAATATTTTCTACGAGTCTCCATATTTCCATGAATTATATCTGTCAATTCCATCAGCTGTATCTACATGATCATGCACATGGCATGCTTCAATCGCTTCCGAAATAAACCATTATTATATTTAGGACTCGGAAGGTAGGCTTGCTCGCAAGAGAGGAGGATAAGTTACAACGTGACCCGAAACCGAGCACCTTGTGTCGGCCAACCCTAGGCAGTGTGGTTGCTCCGTTAATGGAAAGCGTGTGACCAGCCTCTTTGCCGAAAGACATGCTCACGCACTTGTCATCAATAACTGGGAGGCTCCAATCCTCAGACCAGCCTTTTGTCCCGTTGACCGCAACTTGCAGGCCTTCAAAGCTTGAACTCAAGAGGGCTACATCGTCTGCACACATTGCAATGTTCACAGGAATGGCTGTCGGAAGATCGTTTATGTAGATCAAGAAAAGAGGAGAACCTAAGACCGACCCTTGTGGGACCCCACTTGTTACTGGGAGGGTTGAGACAAAACATTCTCCACCTTAACCTCAAAGGTGCGGTCGGTAAGGAGGCTGCGTAAGACGTCCAGCATGGAGCCTGTAATCCCGTGTTTACAGCTCATAAAGAAGAGGGGCATGGGGGCCTTGTCGAACGCCTTAGCAAAATCGATGAATACAGCGCGCGAGAGCTGGCCATCATCGTAGACTTTTGTCAGACTATCCACGACAGCAAGCATGATGACGATGCATGATCTGCCAGGAAGAAAACCATGTTGGGGCGGGAAGAGGATCTTATTTCTATGCATATTGGAAGGAACCGCACTCTTAGGAATTCGCTGGAAAATTTTGCTGGTGATGCTAGTTAGACTTATGGGACTGTAACTAGAAGCAAGGTGTCTACTGCCCTTCTTGGTGGGTGCGATGAATGCTTTTTCAGCTTCTAAAGAAAGCTCCCTCATCAACGCATCGCCGAAAAAGAGATTCACAAGGAGCAGCTAATGTGTCCGCGGTTTCCTTGAAGATACGTGGCCGGGGAGGGGGTCAACTCAGGACTCATGCAGCAATATTGGCTGGGCCAACGGAAACCTAGTGCGGCGGCACCAACGGGAATAGTGATATGGCTGAGAGTAGTAGGTATTAGATGAGGGCTCCGCGAGGGCTGAAGCGGAAGGAACCAGTCAGTTATCTACGAAAACGGTAGTAGACTCCTGGTTACATTTCTCCAAATACGGTCACCCATACCTTATCCTATCTCAGCCACTGTGCTCGAGCTTATCACACCCCCTGGCAGTCTGTTCCAGTCATTGGCGAACACAACCGCAAAAGGCTTACGTTCGATTAGCGACAAAATTCTCTCTTTCTTGGTTGTCAGCTTATGCCCTGTTCGGCAGCCGTTCCCCTGCAGCTCAAGTTGGGCCCTACTGTGACCTCTCGCTCTCGTTGGAGAAAATAACCCTAGTTGCTCTGACCTCCGTTCGTAGCACAAATTTCTGTATTCTCCGAGAGTCTTGATGCTCCTCACCAACTATGGCACACCTCCTGGATAAAATCTAGATGAAATCCCACAAAAGCCGTGTGCAATGGCAATGAGGCCCTCGATTTCCTAGAGCTGGCTGTCCTCCTTAACTGGTGCAGGGCTCTACATCCCTCTGCATTACTTTGTGACACTAGTGACTTGGCTCAAGGTCAGCGCCTACAGCCAACCCTAGAACACGGGCCTCTATGGTTTGAGCTAGCTCCCCCCGATTGCCTGGGTGGGCCGTGGTCCTCCCCGTCTGATGAGATGTCGGCATTTGCTCGGATTGGGGAGGGAGGTCCCACACCACTGACCACCGTTATACACCGACGGGATGACGTCGAACCACCGCGTTATCTGGTGCTCTTACCAGCTTGAAGTCATCCGAGGACGAGAAGCGCGGGTTTTCCAGCCCACCTGCCAGATCAGGAACAACACGGATCCCAGGGCTGACCCTTACGAAGCTCTACTATTCAGTCTCTCATTGTCCGACTGTCAACCTCCCACTTTCACTCGGAAAACTCTTTCCTTTGGGCTTTGTACAATCCGCTTCTGTATAATGGCCGTAAGTTGAAACGATTCCACCTTTGCTTCGAGCAGTCTGTGATCAACCGAATAAAATGCCTTTTGGGAATCCAGATAGCAGACCTCCACCAGTTCTCCTCGATCGGGAGGGGAAACTTATTAGGGTTGGATGGACGAGAGCGCCTGTGCCAGAACCCATGCTGTTTTTCAGTCACCAGCTTGTGCTTCTCTAAATGCTTCACCATTGTGTCTCGTAGCATTCTCTCTAGAGTTTTAAGCACCGATGATATCAAGGTAATGGGCCTGTAACTGGTACATGTGTCCCTGTATCCACCTTTATTAACGGGTGTGATGATCGATACAAGCCATTCCTGAGATAGAACCCTCTTTTCTAGCGATGCTTTGAACAGCCTAACTGGCGGTTTAGCCAAGATCGGTGCTAGTGGACTCAGTATTGCTGGATAGATGTCATCCGGCCCGGCCCGGCCGCCTTGGATAAATCTTGCGAGCAAGCCTACCTTCCGAGTCCTAAATATGATTCAAAGGTCCTTCCCGTGCATCTCCAGGGATGACTTCTGCATTATTTTAGACACGTACACACGTCCTGTAACGTACTTTTGTGCAATGCGTAGCCAAATTCGCAGCGGATCCCGAAATCAAAAGGCGATTATCCGTGATATTCTACGATACTAGATTATTACAATAAACAATGAAATAAACAATATACAAACCTCAATAATACGATCACAAGGACTCAACAACGAGAAACCGAATAGCAGCGTGTGAGCAGACAGCACGTGCGTCACGCAGGTCCTGAACAAGGATGTGTCAAAGTAGCGCTCTGGGCGCGAACGAACAACAATTGGTCCAGAAAAACAACCAGTTCGTAAAGACAAGTCAATAGTGTATGGAAATGAGTGATATTGGGAAAAACACTGAATCGCGAGGGACAAAGGGGGATTTTCCACGACCGGCTGTTACACCGCCCACCAAAATCCTACTGGATCCCTAGCAGAGTCAAAGGTTCGGTATAAAGGTACTGATTCTTCCTACCTGCCTGGGCCCCGCTGTCAGTGCGCGCGTCAAATGCTCGTCGTCAACGTTCTACTACTGGTCGCACCTAATCCATTGGATACATAGACGTGAGGCTAGTCTACATCTTCCACAAGACCAAATGACCGATGGCGGGCGTAAATGGTCACATAGACGTTGTCCTCGTAAGGAGCCGTCCGGTCCTGGATGTACGTGCTTGAGTGTGTGTATGAGTGCGTGTGTGTGTGTGCCGGGGGTACAATGAAATCACAGGTATGACTACACATCAAAGGAGGACTTTCTGCAATGTCAACAAAAGACCGCGTGGCAATAAAAACGAGTAAAATGTAGCATGTATGTGTGACCTGAGCTCCGCTACTTCCACATATGCAAGGGGCATTCGGTAGCGTCAACAAAAAGCAAACAAAGAACACTGTCACATGTATGATGGGTTTACGGGATGTAGAGTGCGTCGTGCATGCGTGTATGTATCGGGATGTACAATGGAATCGCACTCATCACCACATATCGGAAAGAACCTCCTGTAATGTCAACGAAAAGACCGCGAGCACCTTAGCGCGTTTGGCGGAGACCGTGTGGTATATATGGTGTTCCTTTATCCACCTCGATTACTGCTGTGAAAAAGGTTTACTGGGCCTCAGGGTTATCAGCTCCTCCGTCTTCGCTCCCGAGTAGGTTATTACTGCATATGTCACGAATTAGCACTCCGTTAGCTGTCTTCACCTTCACCGTTCTTATCATTCCGTCAGTGCTTTTGATGGTTTCCGTAACTACGCCCAAAGACCAAGCGCTGAAATGTGCGCGTTCGTCGGCGATCATAACCACGTCCCCAACTTTGAATGGTCTTGTTTTGGCCAGCCACTTCTGTCGAGTCTGCAAAGCCGGTAGGTACTCCCGTAGCCATCGCCTCCAGAAAACCTTGGCCAGATAGTTCGCTTGCTTCCACCCGTGGAGGTAGCTCCCACGAAGGTTTACCGGCCCTTGGAAACCCTCGTTCGACCTTAACGTCAATAAGTCGTTTGGGGTGAGCGCCAGGTGGGTGGGGTCGCCGTTCAATACTGGAACCAGGGGGCGGTTGTTCAGGATTCGCTCCACCTCAGTCATGACGGTGTTCAGCGTCTCGTCGTCGGGCGGCTGCTGCTCCATGATTGACAGCAATATCCGTCTGGCGGACCGGATCATGCGTTTCCATATGCCGCCTCGGTGGCTGGCCTGTGGGGGGTTGAAATGCCATCGTATGCCGTAGGCCACGGTTCGATTCTGCAGTTCGTCCCTGTTTATGTTCTTGTGCCAACGCTGCAATCCCCGGTGAGCACCCACAAAGTTCGATCCATTATCTGAGTATATATCGGCCGGTACGCCTCTTTGGTTGATAAATCTTTGCAAGGCCCCTAGAAACGAATCGGTCGTCATCGAATGTGCGACTTCTAGGTGTACCGCACGTGACTTCATGCACGTCATGATACATCCGTATCGCTTTTCTAATCTTTTCCCGCACTTGATCCACAAGGGCCCGAAATAGTCCAACCCGGTGTTACTGAACGGCCACCAGCCCGTAGTCACCCTGCATTCTGGTAGTGGGGCCATGAGTTGTTTGCCTGCTGTGGCATTGCGTCTCCTGCATTGCACACACCGTCGGATTACGCGTTTTACAGTCTCTCGTGCTCTCAACAACCAAAGACGCTTTCGGATGACGCTCGTCACGTGACCTTCCCCGGCATGCCCCTCCACGGCGTGGACGTGTTGAATCATTAGCTCTACTACAGGTTGTCTCGCAGGCAGCAGTATAGGATACTTTGTGTCGAAGTTCTGGTGGGTGTCGGTCAGCGTACCATCCACCCGCAGCAGTCTGTCGATGAGTTTGGGGTTTAAACGCTTCAGCTCGCCTCTTGGAGATGGCATGTCTTTATTGGTCGGTCCAACTTCTTCCGCCCTCTTGAGTTCTCGGGCAAAAGCCTCGCGTTGTATCATTCGGAAAATATCGTATTCTGCCGCTTGTAGCTCATCGGGACCTATCGGGCTGATCCGTATCCGACCTGAGGGCCGTAGCCCTTTCATGACTAGTAAATTTCTCTTGAACCTGGGTAACCAAACTAGCAAACGAAGCGTCTTCATCCAGGAAGAAAACCTGACCAGTCGCGATAGAATGGACGACGCTTCGACGACGTTGGTTGCTATCACTACGCCTTTGATCTCCAGTTCCACTTCCGTAGGGGTTTTTAATTCGAACACGGGCCAGTCCTGTTTGGGCAATTGCGGGAAGTTTGGCCCTCTCGTCCACGTGTCCAGTTGCCTGAAGTTGTTCGCACCTCGGGAGCACAGGTCGGCCGGATTATCGCCAGACCTGACATGACTCCACTGGTGCGTGGCTGATTCATCGTGGATAATCGTGTGCCGGTTAGCAACGAAAGTACTAAACCGGCTCCGGACGTTGTTGATATAGTAAAGTACTATCGTTGATTCCGTCCAGAAGCTCACCGACCAAATGTAGAGATCGAAACATCTCTACACAGCTTGCACCACCCTGGCTGCCAACACGGCTGCGCTGAGTTCAAGGCGTGGGATTGAGACCGACTTCAGTGGAGCAACGCGGGCTTTGGCGAACAGGATCCTCGTGGTATATTGTCCATCTCCTGCGCACCATCGTCCGTACACCACAGCTCCATAACCGACTTCGGATGCATCGGAAAAGGCATGTAGTTCTCCAGTCCGTGTCGTATGGCCAGGAGTCAAACATCGTGGGATTCTTATGTCCCCTAATTTCTTCAAGGTGTTCAGAAATTCTTCCCAGTCCAGCCGGTCCCCTCGGTCCAGTGCCTGGTCCCAATCAACTTTCTTACGGCACAGCCGCTGCAGCAAGATCTTTCCGGGTAGCAGCCACGGTGAGACGAAACCGAGCGGGTCGAACAAACTTGAGACGGCAGATAGTATGCCACAACGGGTTATTGGCAGCTCGGGAACGCTCAGTTCGAAAACAAAATCGTCCGTTTCCGCGTCCCATTGTATCCCTAAGGTGCGCTCGATAGGAAGTGAAGAGCCGTCCAAATCTCTTACCCTTTCGGCCTTTTCGTGATACGGGATGACCTTCAGCACTTCTGAAGCGTTCGACATCCATTTAGTTAGATGGAAGCCGCCCTCTTCCAGCGATCAATTTCCTCGTTAGGGTCTAGAGAGATGAGTTGCAGCCTTAATCTACCGGCAGTCATTACCTGTGTTCCGCCCACCGTGCTCACTGCTAACGACGTCGCACCTTTAGCCAGTTGGTGTTTGTCGGCAAACCGCTCTTTCACTAAAGTGGTGTCGGATCCACTATCAACGAAAGCCAACGCCTTGACTATCCCAGTCGGAGTCACTACTCCCACGGCCACTAAGCCTAAACGTACCGGTTTACTGGCAGATTGTGAAGTTGAACAAATCACGCTGGGCTTGGCAATCGCCTCGGATATGGTTATTCTCGCCTGATGCAGCAGCCGATGGTGTCTGCCCGTGCAGCCCTCGTAACCACATCGATTCCTTGTTCTACAGGCTGCTGCCCGGTGCGTGGTGTTGAGACAGATGAAACATGCTCCTGCCATCCTCGCCATTCCCCACCGTTCGTCTATTGTGGCGTTGCCGAACTTGGGGCATTCTGGTAGGCCATGGCTAGTACCACAGGATCTGCAACTGGGTTGCGCCGTAGCATCTCGTGAAATGACGTGTGTGTTGGTCCAAGGCTGGTACTTTGGATATTCCCGTACAGGGGTTTGGACTTGGCTAGTACTTGGCTTGTTTGCTCTGTTGCTGTCCCGGATGAGTCGGCCGAATCTGCTGTCAGCTATCTTCGTTTGCCTGTCTAAGTATTCAGTCAGGTCTTCGAAGTTGGCTTCTCTGTCGCCTCGGCTTATCCGTTCAGCTTCTTCCGCCCACCGACCCTGTAGTTCGGGAGAGAGGTGACGGACTATGCCTTCCAAAGTGTGCATGGCGTCTAGGTCAGCCCTGTAACCTAAATGGTCGAGGGCTATTGAGCAGTTCTGCATCTTGATTACCAGGTCGGCCATGGTGTAGACGTCGCCCTTGGTTCTCTTTGCCTCTACCATCACGCCCTCTATTAGGTTACGGGCTACTTTGAAAGGTTGGCCAAACAAGTCCCTTAGAATCTCCCATGCCCTTGTGTAGCCTTGTTCTGAGTCGAGCATGGTGCACCCGTCGATAGCTTCTCTTGCTTGGCCTCGGCAGTAGTGAGTAAGGTAGAGAAGCCTTTGCCCAGGGTCGGTTAACTTATTTTCAACGAACGTCTCGAACTGCTTGACAAACTTGCAGTATTGCTCAGGTCGCCCGTCGAAAACCGTTAGCTCCACTCTAGGCAGATCGATCGATGGTGGTTTGTAGTCGGCGACCGGCGTGGGGTTCCCTACCTTATTGCATCCTAATCTTTCGGAAGTGTCGAAGTCACTGGTCTCATGCTCTCGCTGTTTCTGTGTACACTTCTCTGCTTCCTGCGCCTGTAGTCTAGCCGATAGTAACTGTTGCTCTAGTTCTAGTATTCTCAGCTTATATAAATCGATATCCCTACGATCAATATTGTTCACAATAACACATGAACTAGCACTGGCAGGACTAGGCGATCTAGCATTAACTAAAGAATCATCTGTACCCAAAAGCTCCCCAGAGACTTGCCGTATTACTTCCTGTCCGGATTCGACTGCTTTTGATCATTTTCTTGGCATTTTGCGTGTTTTTCCTCGTTCCAAATTGATCTATTGAGTATTGTTACGAACGTTTGAGCAATGCGTAGCCAAATTCGCAGCGGATCCCGAAATCAGAAGGCGATTATCCGTGATATTCTACGATACTAGATTATTACAATAAACAATGAAATAAACAATATACAAACCTCAATAATACGATCACAAAGACTCAACAACGAGAAACCGAATAGCAGCGTGTGAGCAGACAGCACGTGCGTCACGCAGGTCCTGAACAAGGATGTGTCAAAGTAGCGCTCTGGGCGCGAACGAACAACAATTGGTCCAGAAAAACAACCAGTTCGTAAAGACAAGTCAATAGTGTATGGAAATGAGTGATGTTGGGAAAAACACTGAATCGCGAGGGACAAAGGGGGATTTTCCACGACCGGCTGTTACACGTCCTCTGCTGGAGTACGGTAGTCAGATAGGGCACTATGGTCTTGTCCGAGAACGTCAGATCCTGGAAAGGGTTCAGAGGGCTTCCACCAAAGCAATATGGGGTCTGTCCCACCTATCTTATCCCGTCCGCCTCTCACTCCTCAATCCTTATCCCCTCGACCTGGGACGAGTAAGAGGCGATCTGTTTTTGGTGTTTCACCCTTTTGAACCAGGTTGAAGCGATTGTTCCTTCCCCGTCTGTCCAGCCTCTTCTCTCTGTGGTCACAGCAGAAGGGTTTTTAAACCGAGACCACGCACCTCACTACGAATTCATCTTTTCGGCTAAAGAGTTATTGCTCTGTGGAACGTTCTCCCTGAACGTATTGTTCTCTCTCAGAACAAAACTATTTTCAGGAAAAAGTTGGATCTCTACCTGGGTCTCTCCCAGAAATTATTCGTTCAAAAAAGTGAAATAGATGTCTTTTAGTGCATTTCAATTTCGTTATACGTCCATGAATGTTGCACTGTCAGTCCGCTTAAGGCACTGTCCATGGTGCGACACTGCCTGTTACGCAAATTTTGTTTTAGTGGCAGCCCCCGCCCAACCGCACTCCCGCTTCCCTTTACTCTTGTTTCAGCTCGGTGAATCCAACAGATGACCAAAGATTTTCTCGAGAACCGGGACGACTGGGCTCCAGGCCTCGAACCCGTGTAGAACTACAGGACTGAAGACTACCTCCCGCCATACTATCCTTGTTACCGGGGCGATTGACCGTGAGGTATGTGTGACTAACGGCTGTGATCCTAAACGCCGTTGAAGATAAAGGGGATTGGAGGTCTAAGCCGAACTCCCCCTGATTCTAGCCAAGTATTGAAGAAGAGTAGTCTCCTCTAGTGGTCGAAGCACCAGGGTATGCAACGAGCTCACCGGCGCAAGAAAATGGACATTCAGACATCCCGCCGTCAAGTCCGGGAATCGAACTGAAATGATCTCTCTGAGTACTACTGAGGGAATTTTGGCACTAACCAGTAACAGTCCTGTGCAACCTGAGCTGACTCGACCTGATACTCTTTTCTCCCTCTTCCCCGCAGTCCCTCACTCAAACAACCGCAACGTTGGGATCACGTGGAAGTCGAGGCATAGCGGTAACTTTAAAGCCTTCGAATGGAAGAATTCGAGCTTACACTGGCCAAAGCCGCAAGTCCTGTGGCCTCATCTGATCTGTCCTGACTTAGTTTTATCGCGCTAATTTGTAATAAGCAGCTGACCCGATCAAACAACGTTTTGGTGACGCTTTTGTATCCATTTCGTTACCTGTTGGAACTGGATTGCATGTGAGTGTTGTTTGTTTAGTGTAGTAATGTTGGAATTTTGCATACATGTCTATAATGGCCGTTCTGTTTCTTGAGTTCAATGCACATAGATATCCGAAAACGGATGTCTGCCGACTTTTGCGTAGACATGTGCATGTCTGCTCGATTCTGATGAAATACAAATATAAATATTGCTGGCAAATCCTGAAACGGAACTGCGACCGCGGTCATATTTATCCCAAAATGATGTCGGTTGTGAACTAAATCTACCAAACAAACCAAAAGTAGTATATAGTCTGACTTGACGTTTTTTAACGAGACACCACACTGTTGTAGCGAAACCACTCCAAAAACGATTCAAACTTGATCAGTCTTGGCCGGTTTCTGAGCAGTTTGCACTGTCGCGCTTATCGGTTTTCAAGTGGTTTCTGAACGGTTTCCGAGCGGTTCATACCGATTGTGTGGTAAACTTGACAAGCTTCAATACTTTCTGTCACTTTCCCCTAGTTACATTTTCCGTTGGTCACTTTTATCTCCCAAAACTATGGATTCCTAATAACCCTTGAGCACTCAGCCCGTCCGCAACATCGGTTCTCGATCGGTTTTCGGTCGGTTTGTTTAGAAGTTATTTTACACGGATGAACAATGAATTGATTCGAAGGAATTTGAAGACCGAAGTGATGTGCAATGCTTGGTTGGCGTTTCATTTAAATGTATTGGTTTAATTCATCGAAATGTCCTGAAGACTTCAGTATAGGTCGCTCTATTCTATTCCCTCAAAATGATTTATGGTTTTCTGAGCAGAACAGAACATACGCGGTGACACTCCATCCGGTTTCTGCCCACCCGATGAAATGTAACTGCCTAGGTAACAGTAATTATCTTCCTCGGCTAGAGCTTCTCCTGCCATCACAAGGTTTGGTGTTGATCCAATCCAGTCCTGCAACAGCATTTTGCGATTTGAAGGTCCAAAACGCATCCCAGACATCGCTACACTGTTGTTTAGACTATCTAAGAGGACTTGCAGCTTACCCGAATATCCACTCAGAAGAACAGTATGGTTTGCTTATTCCATGCCAGACAGTTTGCTGCCTGAAAAAACATCGATGCCACTATTGTCACACAAGGATGGGGCTATCTCAAGAATCAGTTCAATTACGAAATTAAAGAGGAAGGGTTAAGGAGGGCAACCCTGACGAACACCACTTTCCTTGGTGAACTCTGGTAAACGATCGCCGTAAGCACGAACACGGCTTTGGCTGTTTGCAAACTAGCATTATAGAAGAGAAATAAACTTCGCTGGCACACCCTTCAGTGAGAAGTAGTGCCAGAGAACTTTGCGGTCGACTGAATCGAACGCCGCTTTCGGATCAATAAAGACAGATCGTGGGCCAACGGTAGATGTGTCTGTGGTCTAAGGTTTGTCGAAGAGTGAAGATACGGTTGATGAAACCCCTACCAGGTCTGAAGCCAGCTCGATTCTTACGCCTATGCATTTCGCGAGCACTGAAAAATCGGTGGAGAATAAGACCGGTGAGCAGTTTAGACACGATACTTACCAAGCTAATTCCTCTGTGGTTTTCACAGGAGGGTTCGTCACCATAGAAGTGGGCCAAATGAATTGTTCGGTAAAGTGCTCTGCCCACAGATTCAAACGTCGTCCCTGAGAGTGAATCAGTGAGCCGTCGGATTCCTTGATAAACCCGAAGGTGATTCGCTCGAAATTTTGACAACAATAGGGATTGTGTTCAGTGTGACAGCGTCTGTGTATAACTCATCATCATCATCGTACAGCGTTAAACAGTAGGGCAAGCCCCACTGACCACTGCCTTTCTCACCATGTTGCACGTTGAATTAGGAAGTATGAATATACAAGATGGACAGGGAGTGGACCTATATGGGTGGGAAAAGAAAAGAATGCCCTAGTAGCCAACACACGGAATACACAGTCTAACTGTACAAACGTACACCGATCAAACATTCTGATTCGATAGAAAGTGACAACACGATCTCCACTGTTCGCGGTTCGCAGCCATATCCTTCAGTGTCTCCAGCCAACTGGTAGACGAATCTTTTGGACCCCAACCACGAAGACGTGAAGCACCTACTTTTCCTAAGTCTGCTGTACATTTTCTCATTCCTCGCTGCCACGTCATCTGTTGACCTCCACGTGGTCTCTTCCACTCCCTGGGAGGGGCGGAGAATAGGACACGGTACGGTAGACGTATGTTTGCCATACGTAACACGTGCCCCAACCAACGGAGTCTACTAAGTTGGATACGCTGTGACAGAACGTTCTCTGAATTAGTACCCAATACTCGCTTTCTTACCTCATCGTTGCTTACTCGGCTATTCCACCCAATCCTAGCGATACTAGGTAAACATCGATGGTCGAAAACCTCAAGACGACGAATATCTTCAGCACGCAGACTCCAAGTTTCGCAACCATACAACAAAACTGAACGCACAGTGGCACAGTATACACGACCTTTCAACTTCAGTGAAATATCGGATCGGCGCCACAAGTGCTTCAGTCCAGCGTACGCCGCTCGAGCTTTGGATATCCGCGTGCTCACCTCTACTACAGTGCTCCCATCCGTCGTCACGCAGCTACCGAGGTAGGTGAAGTGATCGACAACTGCCAGCACCTCCCCATCGAGCATCAAGCTCGGAATCGTTGACGTCCAGTCTTGTAACATCACCTTGCACTTTGAAGGTGCAAAACGCATGCCGAATGGAGCTACAGCTCTTGCGAGATTATCTAGTGCACGCTGAGCATGCTCCGTGGATTCGAACAAGCAGACAACGTCGTCTGCGTAATCTAGGTCACATAGCTTTTCACTATCTCCTAGTTCGACGCCTGCATCCTGAAGATTTTGCAAAACACTCTCCATTATTTCGTCCATGACGAAGTTAAAAAGGAATTGGAGAAGCCTATCCCCGTTATCTGTGCGCTCAGCGGGTAAAGCACAACGCCCACCTAAACAGGCTTCTGACGCACTAAGTTTGCCAACTTGTGCATTGAAGTCACCAGCTACCACTACAATGTCGGAACCTTTACTGCTGCGAACGAGAGTGGCGAGGGCATCATAGAACTCATCTTTCTGCAAGTCTGAGCTGCAGTCCGTTGGGGCGTACGCCAAGATCACGAACAAATTGCGTTTAACACAATTATCCTTTCGAACGCCGACTGACCCTTGGAGTCTCACAGCACATAAACGACTGTTAACAGGGATCCAGTCTAATAGGGCAGCCTCAGCCTTCTCAGTCAAGACTATTCCTACACCACGTTGACCCACAGCTCTAGCAGCTTCGTCTCCTGAGGTGCGCAGGAAATACCTCAATGAGATACCAGGAGCAGTTAGTTGAATTACACTGCTCGAATCCTGTATACGCGTTTCACTTAAGCAGCAGACATCAATCTTCGAAGAATCTATTGTGAGGGCTAGGCACGCCTGCTGACCGGCCTGCATAAGTGTGCGCACGTTGAAGGAGCTGAGATTCAGAGGCTGACGAGGCTTGAGAAAATGTGAGTTACCAGACAGAGGATTATTCACGATACTATTTTACAGTGAATCGTTGCGAGTATCGACCGTGTTATCAGTGGGAGCATTATGGGTGGATAGATGGGGCAAAGAGGGATGGTTAGGGACAGAAGACAAAGGTTGAATAACAGAGAGGGAACTCTGAGCAGTAGCACACTTATCACTACCCACCCCGCTCGATGCAATGGGCAGCGCGGTCCTGATTAGCCTGCGCGACGACCGATGCAGTATGGAATTCTTTGTATTCGTGCAGTTCATGGGAGATGTTGGACGGGTACTGCTAGGGTGTCCAGCCACAAAGCAGGAGAACGATTAGGGTCCTCATCCAAAGCCTTTAGTTCTGACAAGAACCTATCCGCAAGGCAGCGGGATGGCTTAGTGGAAGCCCATTTGCTTGGATCAATTATTCTTCCACTGGTTTTTCCGACTGAGTTGCCAGCTCAAATCAACCCTCAACCTGGAGGACCAGGAGACTGGACTTTGTCTGACCTTTACCCATTGACCTGTCAGGTATGATTGCATCTCCGGCTTAAGGAAGCCATCCTGTGGAACTCTTTGGGTCATAGAGGCGCGCAAGCCATCACACCACGTCAAGGTGCAGTCTCGTCGTGTGTATAACTACGCTTCTCTGGTTTGTAGGTTGTACGGATGTACTATTTGCTGTTGTGCTAGTAGACTCAAATAATCGGAAGCGGGTGAAGTTGGTCTCTCGACAGTAGGATCACGTCGATTCATGAATTCGTTTATTTAACTAGCGGTCTCTGGGCTCCCCAGAATAGCGTGGGGATCCGTGGAAGACGATGGATCATGTGATTTTGTCCGGTCTGGCTTCCGTCGGTGACTCGGTGCTAGCCGGCGAAGGGACACTTTCTTCTTTGCCATCTACATGTACAACATGAGCATACTGTGGATTGCACATGATCAGCTCCACTTCTACCAGGGGATCGTATTTTGAGGATCTGTCTTGTCGTTTCAGAAAAACAGGGCCCAGGACAGTCAACCAGGATGGTAGTGACGTTGCGGATATTGGACGGCAAGCGTATCGAAACAGTCGTTCGTGTGGGGTGCTGTTAGTCGTGGTGCACAGGAGTGATCGCAGCGAATGGAGGGAGTCCAACAGTACCGATTTCCAATGTGTAGGTGGAAGACCTCTGGTTTTTAAGGCGAGACATACAGTTTTCACAAGGTCCCATTGAGGCGTTCAACTTCTCCATTAGGCGTCAATATGCGAGAGAAGAAAGCAACTGGTCGCCTGTTTTGGCTCAGTAATGCGACAATATCAATGTCAGAGGCATCGGTTTCAACCACTAGTGGCGTGTCATAATCCACCGTGACAACTGTAACGTTCTAGACGTCCTTCTTAGGGGTTTCGAAAGCGATTCGAACATGTCCTTGGATAAGAATTGACAGTTTTTCACCAGTGGATTAATCTTGTCGGAAAAGGATGGAATCCATTATGCTTAGTATGCAAACATTCCCACCACTCGTTGTTTTACTTTTGTATCCAGTGAAGGTGGCAATTCCTGTATGGGCTGTGTTCTTCCGGGGTCCCGGTTTAATCACCCCTTTTCGGACTTGAAAACCTAGAAGACGGATCTCTGTGGATGAAATAAGGGTTTTGGCTTCGTTAAGCGTAATTCCATACTGCTTGACCGTTTGGAGATGAGTACTAAGATTATATTCATGTCCTTCTTGGGTTTGTCGGCAGATAACGTTATCGTTGTACGCAACAGTGTCACGGATACCTTCGTTTTTGATCATTTTATCAATTGTACGTTGGAAACAGGCAACGCCGTTCCTCCCACCGAAGGGGGTGCGTCGGAATTGGAACAGATTTCCGTAAGCTTCGAACGCTGTGAATGGTTTCCCTGCCTCGGCTATTGGGATTCGGTGGTAGTCGTTCTTAAGGTCGAGAATGCTGTATAGTTCGTAGCGTGAAATATTCTCGACCAGTTTATCCAGTCGTGGTAAGGAGTACGCGTCCAAGTAGGTAAAGCGGTTAACGGTTTGATTTTAATCAATCACCACTCGTTGTTTGTGGCTAGCGTTCCTTGTTATGAGCAATTGAGCTCTCCATAGGGAAACCAAGGGTTCGATGATGCTGTCTCTCAGTAGGCGATCAACTTCGAGGCGTATAAGCTGTTCGTCTTCTGGAGTGTGGCGCCGTGATTTGGTTGCGACTGGTCTGAAATCCGCGGATAAGTTGGCGAGTAAAAGTGGTATTTTGTTTTGGTGGCGGGTAGTCCGCGGAGGGGGAAGGAATTTCGCTGGCCACCGAAAGGTATCTCGACCTTATCGGGGAGACTAAGGAAGTCATGCAGCATCATTATAATCGTACAGCGTTAAACAGTAGGGCAAGCCCCACTGACCACTGCCTTTCTCACCATGTCGCACGCTGAATTAGGAAGTATGAACATACAAGATGTACAGGGACTGGACCTACATGGGTGGGAAAAGGAAAGAATGCCCTAGTAGCCAACACACGGAATACACAGTCTAACTGTACAAACGCAAACCGATCAGTCATTCTGATTCAATAGAAAGTAACAACACAATCGCCACTGTTCGCGGTTCGCAGCCATATCCTTCAGTGTCTCCAGCCAACTGGTAGACGAATCTTTTGGACCCCAACCACGAAGACGTGAAGCACCTACTTTTCCTAAGTCTGCTGTACATTTTCTCATTCCTCGCTGCCACGTCATCTGTTGACCTCCACGTGGTCTCTTCCACTCCTGAGGAGGAACGGAGAATAGGACACGGTACGGTAGACGTATGTTTGACATACGTAACACGTGCCCCAACCAACGGAGTCTACTAAGTTGGATACGCTGTGACAGAACGTTCTCCGAATCAGTACCCAATACTCGATTTCTCACCTCAGCATTACTTATTCGGCTACTCCACCCGATCTTAGCGATACTACGTAAACATCGGTGATCAAAAACCTCAAGACGACGAATATCTTCAGCACGCAGACTCCAAGTTTCGCAACCATACAACAAAACTGAACGCACAGTGGCACAGTATACACGACCTTTCAACTTCAGTGAAATATCGGATCGGCGCCACAAGTGCTTCAGTCCAGCGTACGCCGCTCGAGCTTTGGATATCCGCGTGCTCACCTCTACTACAGTGCTCCCATCCGTCGTCACGCTGCTTCCGAGGTAACTAAAGCGGTCAACAATTGTTAGGTCTTCTCCATCGAGCATCAAGCTCGGAATCGTTGTCGTTCAGTCTTGTAACATCACCTTACACTTTGAAGGTTCAAAGCGCATGCCGAATGGAGCTACAGCTCTTGATAGTCTATCTAGTGCACGCTGAGCATGTTCCGTGGATTTGAACAAGCAGACAACGTTGTCTGCGTAATCTAGGTCACACAGCTTTCCACTATTTCCTAGTTCGACGCCTACATCCTGAAGATTTTGAAGCGCACTCTCCATTATTTCGTCCATGACGAAGTTGAACAGGCATGGAGACATGGGACATCCCTGTCGAACATCACCGGTCGTTTCGAACCTACCGGATAGTTCACCGTAAACTCTAACGCGGCCAGAAGTATGAGAATACAATGATCTCAGTAGGTTCGCGGACTTCTGGGGCATACCTTTTCGATGAAGAGTACTGAAGAGCGCTAATCGATCAACTGGATCGAAAGCGCCTTTCAAGTCTAAGAATATCATTATTGTCGGTCGGCGGTGCGTGTGAAGCGTTTCAAGTAGTCGGCGAAGATTAAAAATCTGGTCGATGCATCCTCCACCTGGGCGGAATCCAGCCTGTAGTTCGCGGGCATTCCTCTCGCGAGCAGGTGTAAGACGGTGCAGTAAAATCGAGGCTGATACTTTGGTGATTATCGGAATTAAGCTAATCCCACGATGATTACTGCAGTCATTCTTGAAGATGGGAACAATCAATGACTCACTCCATATTAACGGAATACGCTCCTCGTTCCAAATGTCACGGAGCAAGGCGGTAAGTGATTTTATCAACGCCCCACCACCCAGCTTGAAAAGAACTGGGGGAAGTTCGTCGGGAACTGCCGCTTTCCCTCGCTTTAGTGATCGAATACATGACTCTACTTCTACTTCTGATGGGGCTCAAGTGATACCACCCAAGGAGTCGCAGTTGTTGATACAGGAGTAACTACACTAGCGTGCGGCCAGCTAAACTGTTCCTTGAAGTATTCGGACCAACGGTCAAGCCCTTGCTGTTTGTTATGGATGGGTTCTCCATTCCCATCGCAAATCGTTTCACTGACCTGGATGCGCCGTCCACCGGTGTCACGAATAAGTTTGAACAGTCTCTGACTGTTACCTGAAGCAGTTGTTTTTCCCATTTCTCCGGCTACCTTCACCCACCAAATTTCGCGATCATTCTTGAGGCTTTTCGTAACTTGCCTTTCCAGCTTTCTCCGCATTTTGTTCATCTCTTACGGTCCGAGAGCTGACGCTTTTGCTCCATTATACTCAGCGACTCTTGCGAGATCCAGTGTCTTTGATGGACATCGGATCTAGGACCACAGGCAAAACCTGCTGCAAAGTGCATCGCCTGTTTGATATGAGCCCAATGCTCATCTACATTACTGTTCTCCGTGGATCATAGCTCATGAGCTAACTTCTGCTCGTAACGGGCGCGTACCTCTGGATCACACAAACGTTGCACGGCTAATCGGGTTTGCGGTCTCCGACGATGACCATGGAGCTGGAGAGATAATCGCATTAAAACTAATGTATGGCCCGACTCTACTATGTGGACCAGTAAGATCTACAGTTCTGAACAGAACTGCGCCACCGGTAGCTTACTGTGATATGATCAATTTGACTCAGAGTACCTGTAGAGTTAGAGCGCCGTGTCGCTGTGCGACGCGAGCTGTTTCGGAAATTTGTGCTAGACAAGAACAATCGGTTGTCTGTACAAAACTGGAGAAGCCTATCCCCGTTATCTGTACGCTCATCGGGTAAAGCACAACGCCCACCAAAACAGGCTTCTGACACACTAAGTTTGCCAACTTGTGCATTGAAGTCACCAGCTACCACTACAATGTCAGAACCTTTACTGCTGCGAACGAGAGTGGCGAGGGCATCATAGAACTCATCTTTCTGCAAGTCTGAGCTGCAGTCCGTTGGGGCGTACGCCAAGATCACGAACAAATTGCGTTTAACACAATTATCCTTTCGAACGCCGACTGACCCTTGGAGTCTCACAGCACATAAACGACTGTTAACAGGGATCCAGTCTAATAGGGCAGCCTCAGCCTTCTCAGTCAAGACTATTCCTACACCACGTTGACCCACAGCTCTAGCAGCTTCGTCTCCTGAGGTGCGCAGGAAATACCTCAATGAGATACCAGGAGCAGTTAGTTGAATTACACTGCTCGAATCCTGTATACGCGTTTCACTTAAGCAGCAGACATCAATCTTCGAAGAATCTATTGTGAGGGCTAGGCACGCCTGCTGACCGGCCTGCATAAGTGTGCGCACGTTGAAGGAGCTGAGATTCAGAGGCTGACGAGGCTTGAGAAAATGTGAGTTACCAGACAGAGGATTATTCACGATACTATTTTACAGTGAATCGTTGCGAGTATCGACCGTGTTATCAGTGGGAGCATTATGGGTGGATAGATGGGGAAAAGAGGGATGGTTAGGGACAGAAGACAAAGGGCGAGTAAAAGAAAGGGAACTCAGAGCAGTAGCCCACTTATTACTATCCACCCCGCTCGATGCAATGGGCAGCGCGGTTCTAGTTATCCTGCGCGACGACCGATGCTGTATGGAATTCTTTGTGTTCGTGCAGTTCATGGGAGATGTTGGACGGGTACTGCTAGGGTGTCCAGCCACAAAGCAACAGAACGATTAGGGTCTTCATCCAAAGCCTTTAGTTCTAACAAGAACCTATCAGCGTACACGCGACCGTTGATAGGTGAAACGGATGTCATGTCGACGCCACTGATGGCTCAGGTTGGCAAATGCCAAGCGAGCCTTCTGTATATGCAGAGACATATCATTGGATATCCGACGTCCGGGTGAGATGCAGCTCCTCAGATAACAGAACTTGTCTACCACGTTTATAGCCTCCTCAGACACTGAAGGATTTGGCGTTGGACCAACCCGGTCCTGCAACGGTATCTTGCACTTTGAAGATGCAAAACGCATACCGAACATTACTACGCAATCCGTCAAATTGTCTACAAAAGCTTGCAGCTTACCTGGATCTTCACTTAGGAGAACTATATCGTCTGCATACTCAAGTCCTGAAACCTTTCCACTCGGGAAAAGTTCGATGCCGCTGTCCTCACCTCACAAAAGTGTAGTCTATGGGGCCATATCAGTCACAAAGTTAAAGAGAAAAGGAAAAAGGGGGCAACCCTGACGTACACCACTCCTCGTGGTGAACTCGGGTGGAAGATCACCGTAAGCCCGAATTCGACTTCGGCTATTAGTATAAAGAGATTCAGCGATGGAGATGAGTTTCTCTGGTATACCCTTCAACGAGGGGCAGCACCAGAGAACCGGCGGTCGAGAAAGCCGAAGGCCGCTTTAACATCAAGTAAAAAAAGATAGTGGGCCTACGGAAGATGTGTTCATGTTCTAAAATTTGTCGAAGAGTGAAGATGTGATCAATACAACCTCGACTAGGTCTGAACAAAGCTTGATTCTCGCGCGAGCACTGTTCGCGAGCGTCAGGTAGGCGGTGGTCAATAATATCAGCAAGCAGTTTAGATGCGATGCTAACAAAACTTATTCCCCTGTAGTTTTCACTGGAATACCTGTCGCCTTTCTTATAAATCGGTACGACCACCAATTCACACCAACTCCTCGGAACTTATTCCTTCTTCCATATCAAACCGAGGAGTTTCGTCAACTCCAACAACAATGTTGAGCCACCGTCTTTGAAAGCAGATGGAGGCAACCCATCTGGTCCGGCAGCCTTATGTTGTTTAAGGTGGCCGATCTCACGGAGAACCTCCGCTTCTGACGAAAGATTGGCATCTACAAGCGGAACTGGAACTATTGTTACTTAGCAAACCTGTCGTGGATAGGGGGCAAAAAAACCGTATCTCGAAATGCTCCACCCAGCGAATTAGATGACGCTCCTCAGTTCGAATTAGTGAGCGTTTGCCTTTTTGATCAGTTCACCAACGTCTGGTTTACGTGAATCAGTTGGTCTGATCAGACGGAAAAGTTTGCGGCTGTCGGCAATCGCCGCAGCCTTTCCATCTACTTACACTTCGCAATCCATCGCTGTTCAAGATCATTTCTCAGGCTCCGAATCAATGGGCGTTTATGGCATCTCCGTGCGTCATCGTATCTGGAATTCGGAGGAATCAATGTGCGCACATCTAACAGTGCAACTGAAGATGCAGTCATCCATTGTTTCTGTGTTTGCCCAGTTGTTGGACCTTGGGAAGCATCAACGGCCACACGTAGAGCTTGTTTGATGTCTGTCCGTTGCTCTTCTGACTCATGGGCATTTGGCTGCATGGATACCCTGGTGGATAATTCTGCTTGGAACGCAGACCGTTGGTTATCGTCCAGTGGCAGCTGCGGGGGACGGTTCACTTTGGCGTTGTTTCGGTCACCAACCAAACGCAAGCAGAAGCGCGCGCGGACAAGAGCGTGATCAGTGTCTGCAGAC
Organism: Fasciola hepatica; assembly: GCA_948099385.1. Taxonomy (NCBI): domain Eukaryota; kingdom Metazoa; phylum Platyhelminthes; class Trematoda; order Plagiorchiida; family Fasciolidae; genus Fasciola; species Fasciola hepatica. The sequence continues at coordinate 2,408,494 of CANUEZ040000033.1, read as the reverse complement.
GTGGACCAAAGTGATAGACAGTCTTTAATTGATCCACGCCAGCGGTAACCGATAGCAATATGATCGATCTGAGTCCAACGCTGTGAAGGCGCAGAAGGACACCAGGTTAGCCGGTGTCGCTTTTTGTGCGAGAAATTTGTATTCGTTTAGAATAGTCCATGGTCGGAACATCGTTGAATGAGTCGATCACCGTTATCAGTTCGATCGGCTGGAACGCAATATCGGCCTGCCATATTCCATTCCGTCTCGTCTAGGCTTTCGACTTAAGGATTGAAATCACCAGCAACAACCATGATGTCCGTAGAGCACACGCTGCGGAGCAGTTGAGACTAATCCTGGTAGAATTCGTCTTTAGCCTCAGGAAAGCTACGGTCAGTTGGTGCATACACAGAAACGACAAACAGGCATCGGCGCTTCAGTCTAGTGCTGTTGACATGCATAAAACCATTCAACTAAACCCCACACAGACGACTGCTGACTGGGATCCAGTCAAGCATTGTACGCTCAGCCTTCACGCTCAGAGCGATGCCAACGCCAGTCTGACCACGAGCATTAGACACCGTATCACCCGACACGCGAAGAGTGAAACGAGAAACCGAGCTTTTATGAAATGGGGTCTTGTTTGCATGTTTCGGAGACACAACACACGTCTGTTAAAGGTTTCAAAAGTCCTAGCTAGAGCAGCCTGTTGCCCAGTTTGGCAAAGTGTGCGAACGTTGAAAGCAGCTGAGTGGAAAGGATGCTTAGGTCGGAAAATAGATTCTCTTTCTCCCCCTGTCTTTATTTGCTACTCTTTCCGAGAACTACAAGTTCACAGTCACAATTCATTGTGGCTACATGTACGCGTTTAGAACTGGAGCGTAAAAGATGAGGAGCAGAGAGATAATGAATTTTTCCCGATTGACCGCTGGAGATTTTTGGGCTTATCATACTTCCTGGCTGCCCACACCGCAGAACGGGTTTTTATTTGGGAACCGTAACCGGAACCATTAACTCAAATGCCTCACCCACGAGGCAGTGGGGCGTTAACCCAGCACGGAAACGTGACCGAAGAACCCGTGAAGGAACTTCTTCTGGTCTGTCACGTGAGACCTGATTGTTGCAAACATTCTATCTTGTCTTTACTGGTGCTTTCTTATTGAACCGCTTTTCGGATTCAGTCCTTAGCCCCATGCACCCAATGAAGCATCCTTTGGACTGGGAGCTGTCCAGCTTAGGCGGGCCCAATGAAGTTCGATGACTTCTCCCATCGTCGAGAGAAACCTCAGGTACTCCACTCCTACGTCCAACTAGTGAAGGTTTGACGACAGGGAAACTGTTTCTGGCCGTATTTATTCGCTGGAGTGACCTCTCCAGGGGCATAGTGGTTAGAACCAGATATTGCCCATCAACTGGTTCTGAGACTGGACTTCATCTGGCCTCTGCCCATTGACCTGTCAGGCATGAATACATCTCCGGCTTAGGGAAGCCATGTTGCTCAGCTATTTGGGTTATGGAGGCACGCAAGCCATCACACCACGTTAAGGCGCAGTCTCGTCGTGTCAATCTGATGCCTCATTACAGTCGTCCTTCCCAACGCCGAACTGTATTCGATAGAGCTGGTATAGATTGCCTCAGGCTTCGAAGGCTGTGAATTTCCGGTTGCTTGCTTTTATGGACCCTTCGTGATATGCACTCTTCAGGTTTAGAGTGCTATGCGCAGTGTAGCTTGAGATTTTGTCAGTGATGTCGTCCATCCTAGGAAAAGCGTAGGCATCCACGTGTTTGTACTGATTTATGGTCTGACTAGTCTATGATCATGCGACGTTTATGGTTTTCTCTTGTAGTCACCAGTACCTGGACTGGCCAACGTGGAACAGACAGTCCGATTATATCGCCAAGTAACAATCTATGAACTTCCGATGGAATAATTTTATCTGCTTCCGAGAGTCACCTTGGTCTTGTAGCAATCAGGTTGAAGTTCTCTGTGTCTTCTCCAAACGGCGATGGTGGCTCAACATCAGCAGTTAGCAACCTACATAGAATAATGGAGGGCGATCGCCTGGAAATGGAATCTCGAGAGATTGGTGCAGCTTTAGGAAGTCATGTCCTCAAAGCACGTCGGCGCAGAGGTTGAAGAGAACCGAAAACCTGATGTGAGAGTATTCACGATCTTTGTAGCATATAGTAACGCAACGGGGAAGTTCTCCAAATGTGTCGCTGTCATAGAGATTCTCCAGCGTGATCTTGTAATATGTCAGTTATACTTTTTGATGACCAATGCCGAGATGTAGCTCTCAGAACTCCCTGCATCCGCCATCGTCTTCAACGCGATGCCAATGATGAAGACTTCTGTGATTGCCAGGGGTTTTGCGGCTCTGAAGAAAGCAGTAGTTCAGGAGTTGGATATTAATCGAATGCACTCATTAAGCCTAAATGTTCACTTCACTTGGCTCCCTTTAACGTCCGCACACTATGTCAGAAACGACAACAGGCCACCCTCTCTAAAACTCTTGACACTTTCGAAATAGATGTTGTGTCTCCGAAACCCGCATACAAGACCCCACTTCTGTAATCACGTTTCGCACCTCAGATACGAGCTCGGCATCTTGTTTCACACGTCGTATGTCGGGTGAACCGATTCTCAGTGCTCGTAGTCGGACGGGCGTGGGGATTACTTTGAGCATGAAAGCTGAGCGTGCACTGTTAGACTGATATCTGCTGCGCAAATGAAACGCGTATCCAGGGTTCAAGCAGTGTGATTCAGCTGACTGCTCCTGGTATTTCATTGAGGTATTTTCTGCGCGCTTCAAAAGCCGAAGCAGCTAGAGCTGTGGGTCAACGTGGTGTAGGAATAGTTTTGATTGACAAGACTAAAGTGCCCTTTCAGAGTGAATACCAGTTAACAGTCGTTTATGTGCTGTAAGACTCGAGTAGTCAGTTGGTGTTCGAAAGCGTAGCTGTTTTAAACGCAGTTTGTGATCTTGGCATACGCCCCAACAGAGTTCAGCTCTGACATGCAGAAGGATGAGTTCTATGATGAACTCACCACTCGTTCGCAGGAACAAGGGCTCTGACAGTGTAGTGCCAGCTGGTAATTTTAATTCACTTAGTGCTTCAGAAGCTTGTTTAAGTACGTGTTATGCCTTATCTGCTAACGGGATTAGGCTTCTCCGGTTTTGTGCAAACAATCGTTTATCCTTGTTCAATACGAATTTTCGACACAACTCTCGTCATACAGCGACACGGCGCTCTAACTCTACAGGTACTTTGAGTCAGATTGATCATATCACAGTAAGCTACCGGTGGCTCATTTCTGTTCAGAACTGTAGATCTTACTGGGTCATGTTCGTAGAGTCGGGCCATATATTAGTTTTAATGCGATTATCTCTCCAGCTCCATGGTTGTCGACTCAAACGGCAAACCCGATTAGCCGTGCAACGTTTGTGTGATCCGGAATTTCGCTCCCGTTAAGAAGATATATATATATATATATATATATATATATATATATATATATATATATATATATATATATATATATATATATATACACCGGCTTGGGAAAAAGCATGGTGCCAGCGCAACAACAGCAGAGGAAAATTTCAAGGCCGAGGGGCGGGGGATGAAGAGTCAGCATAAAGATTACCATAAATAACAAATTTTTTTAGTATTCTTACTGTACACGTTTCGTGGATATTTTTGTCCTTTTTTCAGTTGTTTGAGGGGAACGGGAAGTCAACAGACAGGCCATTCGGCATTCGCGCCACTGGATTCGGTTGTGAGCCATATTTCACATCTTCTCTAACCAACGGCAATCCTCATCTCTTGGGCCCCAACCCGGAAGGAGGAAGGCACCAACCGAAGCCAAAGCCGAAGCTAAGTTAAGTCGTAACCTGACCGCCATGCCGTTTCTTCTAGACTTGTCCAGCAGGTGCAAAAAGAGCACGAAAAGGTGAACGATGGGCGGGCATACGCAAAACGTGCCCGAGCCATCTGAGGCGGTGTACAGCGATTATCTCTGTCAGGGGCGACTATCAACACCGAACACACGACGACAAACCTCGTCATTGCTCACTCGATGTTCCCACCAGACACGAGCAATGCTTCGGAAACACCGGTGGTCGAATACAGGAAGCCGCCGGGCATCCTCAACGCGGAGGGGCCAGGTATCGCAACCGTAAAGAAGAATACTGCGAACTGTTGCATTATACACATAAATTAGCACATGAGCTAAGATCTACGACAAACAGTAATGCAGATGTGTATTGGGCACATATGCAGCGTACAACGCACGTAGCAGCAGGTTTCCCCTATGGTCACTATGACACTGACTTTACTTAGAAGAACTGTAGCTCCATTCGGGGTACGATTTGCATCTTCAAAGTGTAAAGTGATGTTGCAAGACTGGACGTCAACGATTCCGAGCTTGATGCACGATGGGGAGGTGCTGGCAATTGTCTACCGCTTCACTTACCTCGGAGCAGCATGACGACGGATAGAATCACGGTAGTAGAGATGAGCACGCTTACATCCAAGGCTCGAGCGGCGTACGCTGGACTGAAGCACTTGTGGCATCGGCCTGATATTTTGCTGAAGTTGAAAGGTCGTGTGTACTGTGCCGCGATGCTTTCAGTTTTGTTGTATAGTTGCGAGAGTTGGGATCTGTGTGCGGAAGATATTCGTCTTCTTGAGGTTTTTGACGATCGACAATTGTGTAGTATCGCTAAGATTGGATGGAATGACCGAGTAAGCAATGCTGAGCTCAAACCGAGTATTGGGTACCAGTTCAGGGAGTTTTCTATCACGGCGTATCCATCTTAGTAGGCTTGGTTGGTTAAGGTATGTGTTGCGTATGGCGAACGCATGTCTAGGGTACCGTGCCCTTTATTTCGTTTTTCCTCGGGATTGAAAGAAACCACGTGGAGCTCAACAGATGACTTGACAGAGGCGTATGGGAAAACGTACAGTGAACGGGCTCATAGGGGTTCTCCCTGGTGCCATTCTGTACGCGTGAATGTAAAGAAATCCTATTGGTTTATGGTGTTCGTTTTACTGGGAATTATTGAAAACCTAAATGCCTCATGTTGACAGCGATATACAACCACACACAGTCATTGTCATCGGCGTTATCCGAGTTTTTTTTTGTCCTTGTTCCGGACTGTGACTGATTGGTTCCATCCCGTTAGCAGTCAAGACCGAGATTTACTGCGCTGAATGTGGATCGGTTCAGTTTGTTCCGTTCTTTGAAAACAACGATATCTAGAACGTGTTCTGGATTTCATCTCCTCAGAAAAATTTGTTTTTTCATCCTATTGGTCACCGTTCTGTGACTTTATAAAATGGAAGAGAACAAATTCATGATGGATCATTGCAAAAACGAGACCTCAAGCTTGTAGTGACAAACCACAATTGATTGGAATGCTTTAGATGTAGAAGTGATTTGGATGGGAATAATATCCCCAGGTGGCACATTTTCCTTCCGGTTTCCGGTGCATTTAAGCATCGACAACGCTTTTCCGACATAAATCTTTCGAACACTTTGGTAACATGGGATCTTAATCTGTCTACTCCATACGTAGCCGGGCTTTGTACTCAATCATGCAGATGTGTTTTTATATGCAGTATTCGCGCGTCAGTTCATGACTTCTCACGTCTAATGGCCCGACTGCTGGGAATGAAAACTATTCGATATGTCTCTGATATATTATTTCTCACTACTGATCAACACATCTGTTTATCTATTTCTTTTTTCCCGTAGCGCCTGCTATGTCCAGACACGCTTCCGATGGGGCTGAACGCAAACATTTTGGGTCTCTGAAAAGCTCCGCTTCTGCAGGTAAATAGTGAAAATTTGTTTCTCTATCACTGGTTTGCTTAGTGCATCATCCATGCATCCACAACATGCATTCACAGTAGCGCCTACCTTGAATGCTGTTTCATTCCTTGTTTATTGCCTAGACGTCTCGATGGAACGAAAACGTTCCACTGGGGAAAATCAAGGTAGTTGTTTTGATAGGATAGCACCGTGTTTGCATACCGGATTGCCATGAGCTATGTTGTATCACCCACACGTGTGTGCATGTGCGCGTGCGTGCTAAGCTGTTTTTATTGTTGTGGTTGTTGTCTATTTCCCGTTTATTCCATCACTAATTGCACTTTTCTGTGATTTTGCTCACGCACCGAATTCCACTCTTTTTTCACTGATTCATCCATCCGAATGTCACTGTCTAATCACCCTCCCCTTTCGATTCTCAATCCCACGATGGAGCTTTCTTTCTTCCCGTAGTCACCAGATCATGAGTCGTTATAGTGAATCGCATGATCATAAAACTCCTTGCATTCGATCACGAACGTGCTCTGTCTCAGGTAGTTAGTCAGTTCTTGTTTATTTTCCGTTTTTTCTTTGCTTATTCCGAAAAATTCGGACAGACCGCAAAAGGAACTCACTTTCTCACGTTGTTTTACCGTCTTTGATTCCAGGTGTGGGTGCCGTAGATGAAGATGTGTTCCATCAGTCTTTCGTTCCCGCCATGTCAATTTCGGTAAGTCTACCAGCACTGGTCTCCACCAACATTTACTGAATTTTTTCCCGCCCTCTTTATAGGCTTATTCCTCAAAGGAACTCACCGAAATTCTTGGAAGGCTCAAAGAAACTCTATCCGGTAATCCAGAAGAGTGGGAAAAACGAGTCGATGCGGTAGATAATAATTTATTCCCTTGATATATCTGTTAATAACATTTTTATCACAGCTAAAAACGTTGCGTGCTCTACTTGCTAACGGTGCCGCGCAGTTCGAAGAGTTCGCGATGTTACTGAAGACTCTGGAAGTTCCGGTGGACGCATGTTTGCGTGATTTACGTTCAGCTGTGGTTCGTGAAGCATGTATTACAGTCGCGTGAGTGATACTGTGGTAGTGTTGCTTTATTGATATGACGAATTTCCACTTTTCTCACCTAGTTTACTTTTTTATATTGGAAACAACAAGCCGTGTCATCCACTTATCGCAATAGTTAGAAGATGGAAATACACAACTGTTTTGTATTTTCCGTATGTAGCATATGTGTCCCTAGGTCGAGTTCAAACTGGAACCTCGTTTGTTCAAGGCTTCCAGGCGGAATATGTTAAGGTTCTGGGTTGGGGTCCATCAGATTCAGTTCAGTTCAAGCCACCATGAACCATAAGCCGGGGGCAGCGGTTTAGGTTGCTATTCTCTCGACGGGAGCCTCAGTCGGAATGTACTTCCATGTGTACGGATACTACCCGCACGAACGTAAGTTCTCTTACACCGTACACACCAAATATTTTCCTCAACACCGACATTTTCTCACCTCCAACGACTGTACCAGTTCTTGTGCCTCCAGTGAAAATCCCAGTCATATATTCTCTCGTCCTTTTTCGATTAGCTTCCAAGTCCCACCAAATCTGATAGCATCGCCTGGTGCTCTTTTTCGCCCCCGATCCCCATTCAAACTCACGACGTTCAACTTGCAAACCTTGATGTGTGCAGAACAACAGACAGGCTTTCACGCTTGAAACCCTTGTCATCGATGTGTGTTACACTCAAGAGACTCGCACTGAAGGTTCCAGTTCCACCATTCTATTGACGCCCCCATCCTAATCTTTCTGTGCACTTACTCTTACGCCTTTCTGGGGACCATCAGGCTAGGGCTTTCGGTCCTGCTGACGTTGGCAGGGCTAAAGCTGCGCTATTTTACTGGATCCCAGTCGACACTCGGTTGTGCACATTGAGGATTGAGACGTTCGTGCAAAGTGAGCAGTTGCCGTCTTTATAGACTCAACTCGTCTGTCGTTTCGGTGTGTGCACCCACTGATTATAGCCCAGATGCAATCAAAAGTAACTTCTAACGAAAGCTGCGTGACCTGTTTCTCAAAGTGAGTCGGGCTGCTATTGTGATTTTGGTAGGATATGTGAACGCTCGAGTCAGTCGACTCTCATCGTATAGGACGAATTTGGGAGGCCTTTTTGGGTCAAGTTCCTGTCGTCCGGAAAGCGAAGAACTGTTATTGGCCCTGTGCTGGGGTGTTCCTCGCTGGTACGATGTTCACACACTCCAGCCGTCGGTATACCACGCGACTTCCACCCTCTCCGAGTCAGCAGTGGATTCAGATTGATCACATCGCAGTAAGCCACAAATGGCTTTGTTGTGCACAAGACTCGATCGTACTGGAGCGATCCCCTTGACTCCAACCATGCACCAGTCTGCACGAAGCTGTCCATGTGCTTCGGTGAGCGATCCAGTCGTACAGTGTAATGACGGTTGGATTGCGACAAGCTTTCTGACCCACCTCGCCTGTCCGTCTTCCAAAACGCGCTGGCTGAAAAGCTAGATGTAGTCCCACCTGATAACATCAACCAGCATTAGTCGGTTATCAAGAACGCTTTGCATTCTACTGGTCCAGTGAGTTGTGTCCTGTCTCGTCGTGTCGTGAGACCTTGAATTTTTTCTGAATCTGTGCGCCTTGACGCACGTCGGCCGATCCCGGCTAGAAGCGTGTATAATGAAACACGGCTCGCTACGACACGTCCGCTTAAAGTGAGTCTTCGTAGGGACCGCGAAATTTGGTGGTCCAAACATGTACCAGAGATGGGACATGCTGTCACCATGGGAAATTCCCACAAACTGTTCTATCCCATTTGAGTCACCGGTGAGTAAAACCGTTTGTGAAGTTAACAGTTCGATAATTCAACATCAACAGCGGCGTCTTGGATACTGGACAAAACACTTCCAAACACAGTTTAGTTGGCCTGCTGTGTCAGCCTCTTCAGTAGCTATTCTGGCACTCGTCCCGTGGTCTGTTCCAGTGGATCCGCCTACTGAGATGACATGTTTTGGACCGCTTGCGGATTGAGATATCCAGATATGGTATTCACTTTGCGCCTCCCAAGTGTAAAGTTCTCTTGCAAGACCGATGGGAGCCTGCGCCTGTACTCACCCTTTGTGGTTAATTGATAACTTTGAGTTCATCGGGAGCTTCCTTGCAACCGGAGGTTGTGTTGGGAGGAGATCATATAACGAATAGCGAGAGTCAGAACAGCTTTGCCAGCCTGCGACACCTGTCGCGCCGCTGTGGCATCCAGCTCTCTCTAGAGGGACGGGTGTACATCGCCGTGGCTCGTAGTGTTTTCCTGCACGGTTGCGGGACCTGGTCACTCCTCGTTGAGGATGCTCGGCGTCTTTCTGTGTTTGAAAACTGACGTCTGTGGAACATTCCTCGCATCTGATAGGAAGATTGCGTGATTAACGACGAGGTGCACCGTCATGTGTTTGATGCGGATGGTCGCCCTCCGACCGAAGTGACCACTCTACACCGCCTGTGGTGGCTCAGATGTTTCGCGAACACCGGCTCACCGTTTGCCTCCCAGTACTCTATTCGTTCGTGCCGGGCAAGGCTGGAAGAAGCCACGCGGAGTTCAGGCCATGACTTGGTGTAGTGTTTCGAAGAATCTTGTTTCTGCACTGGTTTTTGTTGGTGCTTACCACCTTCCTGGTTACGGCCCATGGGATGACGGTTGTCGTTGGTTAGTGGCGTTGAAGGATACGGATCAGAATGGAAGTCAGTGGCGCGAATGCTGTTGCACTTCTGTTCCCTGTAAACACAAAAAATACAGCAGCAATAGAAAACGTCAAAAGTGTGCAGTCTCTGCAAAGAATCTCTCTCTCTTTACTATAGTGTCTATTATATATATTTGGCTACTGAGAGCAGTATCAGTTGTATGAACTGGAGTTCGACCGTATGTTCGGATCTTGGCTGAATTTTCTGGACAGGCTGTACAATTAAAACACAAAAGGCATTCTTATTTTTTTCGTTTAGTAGCTGCTCTCTCCGATCATGTCGTACCTTGTCCTTTGCGCTATTTATTGTGACTCTGTTAACTTTGTTCTGTTGGTACTAAACTTGATCTGAAGCCGGTGGTATGTACAATCATGTACATATAATCTTAAATAATGAAGATGCAAAGTGAGAAAAGGGCAAGAACAGAGCTACAAATAGTATCGAGTTAACAATGAAAGCTTTTGAATACAGGGGCGCTACTGATCGCGACAAAAGCCGATTTTATCCCATGTACCTAATCATTGAGGGTGGGGTGTCTCTTGGACTCCACCCAGAAAGTCTAACAACACCTTACCTGACCAAGTTCGCTGGTTAGGATTTTCATACCTTTCTTCCACCTCATGGACTGGTCACACTTATTTTCCAACCACTACCCACAGCGAACAATGTGCGCTGAAGAATCCTGTTTGGGAACATGCGAAATTTATGTCCCAACTATCTTAGCCTGGTGAACTCTAGTGTTTCATCTAAAGCTTTGGTTTGTGCCTAATACTATACCTCTGACTTCAGCATTGCGGTGTTCGTACCAAATCCGGGCAACACTACGAAGATGTCGGTGCTCAAATATCGACAGCCTTCGTTTGTTCTGCACCGCCTGCAGTGGCCAAGTTTCTGAACCGTTAGGTCTACCTACCGGATAGTGGAAGACCCACTGCTTGGCATTTCCAAGTGCCTTGGTTAATGGAGCGCTTGCTTTCGAACTCTTTCTTCACTGGATTGTTTGCTCCAATGCTTCGACTTTTTGCCCTTCTGATTGAGTGATTCTGTGGGGCTCTGACCGAAACAGTTATATAAGCTGAACTGACATTGCCCGGCGGGATAGTTATCCTTGCTGATTGGAATACGGTTACCAGTTTTCAACCATTGTTGCCCTATTATTCCATATTAGCTCATGAGTGCAGAAGAAGGGGCCCGAATGCCCATCGAACCAGCAACCGTGACCTGGTAGTTCTAGTGGAGATCCGCGTAAGGTCCCATAAGGGCGGGTAAGAGTTGATTGCTCTCTGATACCAATATAACCCGCGGTGACCGGGTTTGAATGTCCTGTCCTGGAGGGAGAAACCTACAGCAGTCAACGAGATACATTTAGCTAAGTTGATGCTGAAAGCACTCAGCACTGGGATCCTCAGTCTCAGATACTCAGATACAAACGTATTTCAACACATCGGGGCCTTTACTCGTGATGTGTGTGTGCGCGCACAAAGTCAGATGCATCCTATGAAAAGGAACCGTTCTGTGGAACCAATTTGAACATAGAAACCTTAGAGTACAGTCGGAAGAATGGTGACAACGTAACGCTCCTGATGCTACCTGAATTAGTCCTTGAAAACATAATGATATTCTTGTTCAGGTGCCATGTCGAACCAAGTCAACTGTGAGGTATTCGGGAAAAAGCAACGAAGTGACATCCAGAGTCTCCATTCGCGAAGTACACAAGTCAATTTAGGGCAAAAATGCGTCACTGTCCTATGCGAAACATGCACTGCTGACTAATGATCTCGGCAACAACCGCGAAACTGCGTCCGGGGATCTTTTGTCCGCCCGTACTGCTTACTACTAATATATATATATATATATATATATATATATATATATATATATATATATATATATATATATATATATAAATTCCTAATGGAAGCACTTATCACTCATTTGTTCCACAGAATCTTGTCTTTTAACGAGGGAAAATGTGTTTCTCTGGTGCTATTTTCGTACCTGTGATCATATCCTTATCGATTAATTTTTACCGAAAAAGGCAGCTGAAATTGTCGCATCTAGTGCCAGCCTAACGGTTCACCAGGCTGAACTGAGCTGATTTGAAACGTGTGTACTAGTGACCAGAAAAATGAATTATCCAAGCTGAATGACTTTCAGCATCAGTGATGGCCGTGTTCGTAGCTCGTAGGTTGGTGGTTCTCACAAGCTCTCGATCACACAGCTAGGTGTTTTGGTTGCATACGTTTTATCATCTTCCCACAGATGATGTCACCACGAATAATAGTGAAACGTTTACGTCCTAAACGTCAAGCTCAGCGCTCAGGAGAGCCTATGAAAAGTGTCCAAACTGTTCTAGGAGTGTGTCGGCCGGCACGTCCACTGATCTAGATTAACCATGCTCTCTTTTTTATTCTCCGCTTTTCAGATATTTTTCCCAAGAGCTGAAAAATCGTTTTGATCGTTTCGCGGAAGCCGTCCTACAGACACTGATAGTTCTCTTGTCCAACAGTGCAAAAATTATGGCCAGCAGCGCTAATGTGGCCATTCGTTTTATTCTGGAAGTGAGTACATTCACTACATAGTGCAGTGTGCTGTGCCTGTTTTTAGAAATTGATATAAACGATATTGTATAACAGTAGTGCTGACAAATCACCGTTGCGGTATATCGTTGCAGTAGTGCAAGCGACGAGCACTCCGAACACACACACACACACACACACACTCGGCATTATCGACACACCTTGGACATAATTGTTAGTCCCAGTCCCTTGGTCAACTGAACAGTATTAGCATACTTACTCGGTCCTTGTAATCGACTGCACACTTCAATTTTCCGAAGTCGACCATTATTTCTCTCAGTCGGTACAGCAGATCGTGGTAGTTATGAGTCTCCTCAACTTGCATTGTATGTTAGTCCAGATCGTGTGTAATGGGTAACAAATCATTCCAGTCCAGGTCACACTTAACGAGCACACACATGAACGAATGACTTTTTCGGTGACTTATGTTATTCTCTAGCACGATAGGACACATTGCTCATCAAATTTAGAAATGCTATGGTTAGGCGTTGAATGTTGAGTAGTGCGGAGGTTATTTGTCGTATCAGGTACTCAATCTGGATGAGTAACCTTTGTTAGGACGTGTATTGTACATATCTCAATATGAAATTTCTCGGTATACATTACTCATCGGGACAAGTAGCAATTGGAGGCGGTAAGTTCAGGATATTACAGAAGAGTACACGAAACTTTACCAGTGGATTTGTCCATGTCCTAGTTGGCGTCTATGACATGGATCTACCCGGTAATTGAAATCACTGGTCGACAGCGAAGAATGTCGTGAGCAGTGGCGCACTCACACTCAGTCTCTGCACCAGTAGATAAGAAGCTCCTGGTTCTAACCACTACACTTCTGAGGAGGACACTCCAGCGAATAAACATGATTAATAACAATTTCAACAATCTGAAATTTGCTAGATGGATGTAGGATTGGAGTACTTGGGGTTTTCAGTTGGAAAAGTCATCTTACTTCATTGTTCAGCCATCGCCCGCCTAAGCTAAGCAGCCCCCAGTCCAAAGGATGCTGCCCCGTGCTCGTTCCGCTTGCCTGGGGCTAATGACTGGATCGGAAAAACGAACCGATAATAAAGCCCCAGGGAAGGCAAGATTTGATAGCATCAACTATCAGGTCTCACGTGACGGACCGGAAGGAGTTCCTTCACGAGTTGTTAGATCACTTTCCCGTGCTGGGTTAACGCCTCACTGCCTAATGGGTGAAATTTTTAGGTGAAAGGCTGGGGCTAGGGTTCCCAAAAAACCCGTTCTGCGGTATGGGCAACCATGAAGTATGATTCGCCCGAAAATCTCCAGCAGTTCTTCGGAGAACATCTCTTTCTGCTTTTCATCCTTCACATTTTGATTCTAAATGGATACGAAAAGCCACAGACAGTCGTGATGAAGAACTTATTATTCGGGGTGAGGATAACAACTATGATATAAGGGAAAACAGAGAGCCCAATCTCAGACTTAAACGTCCTCTTCACTTAGCTGCTTTCAACGTTCGCACTTTTTGCCAAACGGGGAAACAGGCTGCCCTAACTAGGACTCTTAAAACCTTTTAAAATAGATTTGTTTTGTGTCTCCGAAACACACATACAGGACTCAGCTTCTGTGTTAACGTTTCGCTCCCCTGTTAGAAGCTCGGCTTCTCGTTTCACTTTTGGCGTGTCGGCAGATTCGGTGTTCAGCGCTCGTGCTGAGGCTGGCATTGGAACTGCTTTGAACATCTGTTGTTGCAGGACTGAATTTGTCCACCGCAAACTTTCTGGTATCTGGGGCGACTCTAAACCTGCTAGATGAGTTCTGTTCTCTAGGCAGCTAAATTTCACTCGGAGATCGGATTTGTGATGAAGTGCCTTCGCACATACTAAAGGCGCGTTTGACTTTTGCCGACCTCATTCATCTGTGGCTCCGAAATGACATCCACTTATCTTTCAAGGGTAGAGTGTACGCTGCAGCAGTCAGGCCAGTTCTTCTGTATGATTCGGAGACATGACCGCTACGGGTGGATGAGGATATACGAAGATTGTCGGTATTTGAGCACTGATGTCCTCGAATCTGATGGGAATACCATATAAGAAATGCTGAGGTTCGGCGGAGAGTCTTAGATTCACGGAACGCATCATTAGATGAAAGCTCACCAGGCTAGGGTTGTCAGGGCATGTAAATTACTTTTTGTAATTTGTATTTTTGACGACATCTTCGCTTGTCTTACTCGCGAGTAGTGTGTATATGCGTCATGAACCTCGAATACTTGTGATCCAATTATCTGTTTTTACTGTGCTGACACAGTTCAGATTTACCCCTTTCCGACGTATGGTGCGTGAACATTTTACGTTATGTTCCCGACTCGATTGTTCTGTGATTGTACATTCCCCTTGTGAGAAAATTTTGCAGAACGTTTCACTTACGCTTCTTGACCCACTGTCTGTACCGCAACCGTGCTGCGCTACAGTTTCGCATGACTCCTTGCTGAGTGGACCGTTTATGACCGCGCTGTCCCGATTTTTCGGATAACTTTCTGTACTGTTGCCCTTGGTTGCTCACCTGGCCAACCACGAAATTACGATAAACACGGTTATACATTTGGAATTTGTTCTGCTGCCCGTAGCCGTGTACAGCCCATATCGTGCGTAAAGCTAGTGAGACCACGTTTTCTGCTATATTGAAAGTTCAAGTAATCGGGATAGTTTCTACAGTTAGCCAGTAACCAATATTTGTCTGAAATGGAGTCAATTACGTCCAGTATACAGTCTTCTAATGATGAATTGCCTGGTTTGCGGAAACACTGCTGGAAGGCTCAGTCAGCGAATCGCAGGGAGGCTCATTCAGTCAACCGCTGGGAGGCTCAGTTAGCCAGTAACCAATATTTGTCTGAAATGGAGTCAATGGCGTCCAGTATGCAGTCTTCTAATGATGAATTGCCGGGTTTGCCGAAACACTACTGGGAAGCTCAGTCAGCAAATCGCAGGGAGGCTCATTCAGTAAACCGCTGGAAGGCTCAGTTAGCCAGTAACCAATATTTGTCTGAAATAGAGTCAATGGCGTCCAGTATGCAGTCTTCTAATGATGAATTGGCTGGTTTGCCGAAACACTACTGGGAAGCTCAGTCAGCAAATCGCATGGAGGCTCATTCAGCAAACCGCAAGGAGGCTCATCCAGCAAACCACATGGAGGCTCATTCAGCAAACCGCATGGAGGCTCATTCAGCAAACCTCAAGGAGTCTCATTCAGTTAACTGCATGGAGGCTCATTCAGTAAACCGCATGGAGGCTCCTTCAGCAAACCGCATGGAGGCTCATTCAGCAAGCTGCTGGGAGGCTCATTTAGCAAACCGCGTGGAGGCTCATTCAGTTAACCGCATGGAGGCTCATTCAGCAAACCGCATGGAGGCTCATTCAGCAAACCGCAGGGAGGCTCAGTCAGCAAATGGCTCAACCTCCAGAGCAAAGCTACAACGTGAACTGCGACTGGCTAGGTTGAAGCTTAAGCAACTAGAGCTGGAGGCCGTGGCTGCCAAACGCATAAGTGAAATCAAGGATGAAATCGTCAAAGAGTTGTCCGACTATAATTGCTGTTTTGGATCTGAGCCTTTACTGCCACCTACGCCACCTCCCGGTGAAAGGCTGAAAATTGTTCACGATTATGTCATGTCCTTACCAGGGTCGAAGACGAGGCAGGAAGACCAAATTACACTGAATGGACCGGGAATACGTGTTCTGCCCGCTAAATCCAGGGAATTCGACCGCGTCAGCGAGACCGCCGGGTTGTTGCAAGCTTGTATGAGCCTGCCTGCTCGCCGATCAGTCACATTCGATGGAAATCCCATGGATTTCATTGGTTTCATGAGAAATTTCCAGTCCACGGTCGCCAGGTTCAATAACGACCCCGCCTACCTCCTCGACTACTTGATTTCGGCTTGTGAGGGGGAACCAGCTGAAGCCATACGGTGGTGCACGGTCCTTAAGCCGCAGGAAGGTTACGACGAAGCCATACGCATACTAGAACGCCGGTTCGGCAGGCCTCACGTGATTGCCAGAAAATGTATCGATGATCTGAGTGACGGCTCCGTGCTGGAGCAAACTGTAACCAAGGCGCGCACTGTATCCCTTGCATTAACTTCGCTAGAAGGTCAGGAAGTCATCCAAGTCCGCCAAGCACGGGCGGTAGAAAACTTGCCTAAACTGAGACCACTCAACCTAAAGCAAGATTCAGAAGGTTGGGGTCATCTTCAAGAAGTCCCGATGCCAGCCATTGATGACTACGACTACTACGTTCCAAAGGCACATTGGGTGCTACAACAACGAACGGGCAGTCCGAATGATCCTTATGGCATGAGAGGACCTCTAGGATGGGCAATATTAGGACCAACTTCGTGCCAACGTCCTAGTAACGCGAGGGCTAATATTAGTCATGTCGCGTCCACTGAATTGGACATGAGCTTGGAGCGTGTGTTCAACTTTGAGTTTGTGGAGGCGGATTGCATCAAACGGAGTAGGTCAGAAGAAGATAAAACAGCTTTACGTAATATGACCGCCGCAATGCGTTGGGTCAACGGCCACTATGAAATGGCCCTGCCATGGAAGCCCGGTGGGCCATGCTTGCCGGATAATAAGGATGTTACACCGAAGAGACCGCTGTTTCTCAAGAAGCGATTCGAAAGTGACCATGACCTTAAAGAAAAATCCGCAGCCACGGCCAACGAGTACATTACGAAAGGCTACGCTGAGATTGTATCCGGTTCAGAACAGAACTTGACTAGCCCGCATGTATTGTATCTTGCGCACCATGGAGTGTACAAGCACGGAGAACAAGCGAAGGTTAGAGTTGTATTCGATTGTGCTGCAGAATGCAACAAAACGTCCCTGAATAAGCAACTACTGACGGGACCAGACCTCGTCAAAGGTCTATGTGGGGTTCTTCCGATGTTCCGGGAGTATCGATACACTCTGGTTGCAGATACTGAAGCCATGTTTCACCAAGTAAAGGTATCGTGGAAAGCACCACCATTGGACGCGACGGTCGAACAAGAGAAGTCATGGTACGCACTGCTAACGGCATTCACCGACGAGATCTACGACAACCGTGCTTGCTGGAAGGTGACGCTTCAATTACGAATATGGCTGGTGAGGTTCCCTGACCTGGGGGCAGTGTAAATTACTTTTTGTAATTTGTATTTTTGACGACATCTTCGCTTGTCTTACTCGCGAGTAGTGTGTATATGCGTCATGAACCTCGAATACTTGTGATCCAATTATCTGTTTTTACTGTGCTGACACAGTTCAGATTTACCCCTTTCCGACGTATGGTGCGTGAACATTTTACGTTATGTTCCCGACTCGATTGTTCTGTGATTGTACATTCCCCTTGTGAGAAAATTTTGCAGAACGTTTCACTTACGCTTCTTGACCCACTGTCTGTACCGCAACCGTGCTGCGCTACAGTTTCGCATGACTCCTTGCTGAGTGGACCGTTTATGACCGCGCTGTCCCGATTTTTCGGATAACTTTCTGTACTGTTGCCCTTGGTTGCTCACCTGGCTGTAAGTCATTGCATTTATGTATTTTTATGTATTGCATTGTTTAGAACCACGAAATTACGATAAACACGGTTATACATTTGGAATTTGTTCTGCTGCCCGTAGCCGTGTACAGCCCATATCGTGCGTAAAGCTAGTGAGACCACGTTTTCTGCTATATTGAAAGTTCAAGTAATCGGGATAGTTTCTACAGGGCATGTGTTGCACATGTCCTCGGATAGACGGACAATGGCTGGAAGATGAGTAAGAGTGGTCAGTCCATAATGGGGAAGAAAGGTATGAAGAGCTTAGCGAGGGGACTTGGCCACGTGGGGCGTGTTTGACTTCCTGGGTGGGGTACAAACGATTCCCTCACTCAATGGTTAGACACAATAAAGGATGTCTGTCGCGATCATTGGTGCTTTTATACTCATAAGTTTTCTTTATGGGCTTAGTGGCACCACTTGTAGTTCTCTTCTCGCTCTTGACAATCTTCGCTTATTTCCGATTGAGGCGCTCGTTGGGGGGATCGCAATTACAACCGCTGCACCCTCCGCATGGTTAATGTTTATCTGAACTGACCTGGACGGATGAGCACAAATTGCGCGCGTCCAACGCTTACCAGCTTTAATGTTCCCTGATTTCTTATACGTGGACTCCTGCATTATAATCCTTCACGCAAAAGGGAATACATTAACACAACGTAGCAGTCCCGTTATTCGCCAGACATTCTACTCAAAACGCAAATAGTGTATTGCGAAACACTTGCTTTGAAATCTGCTAACCAGTCCACAGTTGCATTTGTAACGCATATTTGCTAAAGATTTATCGGTCATTGAACTGCGCTGTTCATTAAGCCATGCACCTAGAATCTGTCACGGTAGTTTTGATCTCACGGGATTCCCTTTTTATTTTTGCCACCATCACTTGGCAAATTCAGATCGATAGCCTAGATGGAAATCCTGCTGTCTGAATATTTTGAGGCGCGAAGGCGAAACCCAGTTTTCATTGTACACGACCTTGCCGATCAATTCGGATAGATGATTGTTTATGTGAACAAAATACGACTGACGACCGGTCGATAGATCTCACTTCTGCACTATCCTATCTTCTGCGCCAGCTCGAACTTTGAATGTGTGTGTGTGTGTGTGTGTGTGTGTGTGTGTGTGTGTGTGTGTGTGTGACAGAGATTACCATACAAATACACTCGGGACTAGCCCCTGTCGATCGTTGTCCCCATTTTACTGTACTTGCCAGCTTATCTGTACCGTAAATTTGTTGCTGATCCGGACTGGTAGACAATAAGTTTGACTTACAATGAAGAAAATCACATGGATCAACAAATCTTCATTCTGACAATTTAATTTGTGAACTGTACATATCACCGATTTACTGTTGGTCTCTCCCACACTTGTTTTTCTAAAAAATCGAAACGTGATAGTATCATGCATGCCATTTGCCAGTTCATCTCTTTCTCATGGTTGTGATGTCACCACAGGTTGGTTTTTGTTGCTGCGAAGTATTGTACGCGGTGACTCTTCCAACGATATGGTTCTGTATGCGTATATCCATTAAAAAAACACTATGCACTGTGCTATTGTACATTTGCCCTCTGAAAGAGAGTTTGGTATCTTGACGACGCCGAAAGTGACAACCATTCCAAATTATCCCACCTGATTGCATACACAGGCTTATGGCAACACTTTACATATAGCGGTACTGACAGTCTACAGCCTGTGCGATATCATTAATCAAGATGTTCTTTAGTCGCCATTTCTTTTTCACGCGTTGGTAAATTGCAGCTACTCTTAGGACACAGTTTGATATGGAATCAACTCAGCTGTACGTGGTCGTAGACTTTCACTTGTCGAGACGCATCCGAACCATTCCCTTCACAGCTATTCGAAGTTTCCAGAAACGCATACAATCGACCTCAGATAAAAGTTCACTTTCAATGTTCGATGAGTAAAAAATTCGTATGCACTAGTTTGGTTGGGTCGTATTTATGCCTGCGAGTCAATAGCTCACCCCGGACCAGCTCAACAATACTATCGGTCAGAATTTCCTTTAATACATAGCCTTTAGTTCGATTGTCTCGCATCGAAGAGCGGTTGGATATCCCAGAACAAACAGTGATTATCTACCCATCTGGGCAGGGACCTAACTTTTACGGCGTAAAATAAAATCAGACGGAAATAACCATGTATGTGTCCCTAGTTTCGACTACTTCAGTTTTATCATGTCAACGTGCACACGAGTTTTCGTTAGGTACACATTACTTTCCAATAACGAACAATTCTACCACTGTCCATTTTCTGTTATAGAACACCCATTCACCTAGACTATTCCCCATCCTCGTGGGTTCTTTGTCGAGCAAATCCAGTGTCACTCGCAAGTATGTTCTTCCCTTTTTCGTAATTGCACCAGTTGGTTTGTTCTGAGTACCTCTCGTGTTACACGTGCCTTTTGGACAGCTGCGATATGGTAACCTGATTCACATTATTCTTGGATCTATATCCATCCGCTTTTGTTGGTAACGCTGATTGAGGGACGTCGTTTTGGTCAGGTTTGATCAGACGCGTCAGCCTTTGCAGTTTCATTCTCTAGGACAGACGAACCTCTTCGGTGGAACCAATATGTTCTTACACAGTGCATTCATACGTGCGTGCGTGCTTATTCTCATGGGTTCTAAATCGGGTTTGCCAGGTTCAGCGCAATAACCTGTGTGATTTATTTTGGGTCCACAAATTACTATCACGTGCTTTATGGTTTGAGACAAAGCCTACTGTAAAATCATCTACTCTCCAAGATCGTTTATGATGAAAGTGATGATAGTGCATGCAAAGGAACCCTATGTACTCTCTCAAGCAGACCTTTTTTGATCGACTTGAATTAGTGTTATTTGGATGTTTATCAGTTTTCACCTTTGGCCATTTTCTGCTACGGTTTTCGACGAGATTGCACCTTGACGTGGTGTAATGGCTTGCGCGCCCCTATGACCCAAAGAGTTCCACAGGATGGCTTCCTTAAGCCGGAGATGCAATCATGCCTGACAGGTCAATGGGTAGAGGCCGGACAGAGTCCAGTCTCTTGGTCCTCTAGGCTGGGGGTCGATTTGAGCTGGCAACTCAGTCGGTAAAATCATCGGAAGAATAACTGATCAAAGCGAATGGGCTTCCACTGAGCCATCCCGCCGCCTTGTGGATAGGTTCTTGTCAGAACTAAAGGCTTTGGATGAGGACCCTAATCGTTCTGTTGCTTTGTGGCTGGACACCCTAGCAGTACCCGTCCAACATCTCCCAGGGACTGCACGAATAGAAGGAATTCCATACTGCATCAATCGTCGCGCAGGCTAACCAGAACCGCGCTGCCCATTGCATCGAGCGGGGTGGGTAGTGATAAGTGGGCTGCTACTCGGAGTTCCCTTTATTTTACTCGCCCTTTGTCTTCTATCCCCAAGCACCCCTCTTTGCCCCATCTATCCACCCATTTTGCTCCCACTGACAGCACGCCCGGTACTGGCAATGGTTCACTGTAAAATAGTATCGTGAATAATCCTCTATCTTGTAACTCACATTTTCTCAAGCCTCGTCAGCCTGTGAATCTCGGCTCCTTTTACGTGCGTACAGTGATGCAGGCGAGTCGGCAGGCGTGTCTAGCCCTCATAATAAACTCTCTGAAGAATAGTGTCTGCTGCGTAAGTGAAGCGCGCACCCAAGACTCGAGCAGTGTGATTCGACTAACTACTGCTGGTATCTCATGGAGGAGTTTGCTGCACGCTTCAGGAGGCGAAGCAGCTGGAGCTACGAGTCAACGTGGTGTGGGAATAGCCTTGGTTGACAAGGCCGAAGCTGGCCTTTCAAAGTGAATATCAGTTAATAGTCGTTTATGTGTTGTGAGACTCCAGGGGTCAGTTGGCGTTCGAAAGGATAGGTGTGTTAAGCGCAATTTGCTTATGATCTCGGCATACGCCCCAACGGAATGCAGCTCTGACATGCAGAAGGATGATGATGCACTCGCCACCCTCGCACTCGGTTACAAAGGTTCAGACATTGTAGTGCTAGTGGGCGATGTTATTGCCCAAGTTGGGAAACTTAGTGAATCAGAAGCTTGTTTAGATGGCCGTTGTGCTTTACCTGCTGAGCGTACAGATAACGGGGATGGGCTTCTCCAGATTGTGCAAACAATCGCTTATTCTTTTCTAGTACAAATTTCCGACACAGCTCGCGTCATAAAGCGACACGGCGCTCTAACTCTACAGGTACTTTGAGTGAGATTGATCATATCACAGTAAGCTACCGGTGGCTCATTTCTGTTCAGAACTGGAGATCCTACTGGGTCATGTACGTAGAGTCGGATCGTTCATTAGTTTTAATGCGATTATCTCTCCAGCTCCATGGTTGTCGACGCAAACGGCAAACCCGATTAGCCGTGCAACGTTTGTGTGATCCAGAATTTCGCACCCGTTATAAACGGAAAATATTATCTGCGTTAAGATCTGCGACGAACAGTAATGTAGATGAGCATTGGGCTCATATGAAACAGGCGATGCACGTGGCAGCAGGTGTCACCCTCCCTTTTAAATGCGATGTCCTTCAAAGACACTGGATTTTGCAAGAGTCGGTCAGTCTAATAGAACAAAAACGTCAGCTCTCTAACTGTAAGGAGATGAATAGGATACGAAGAAATCTACAAAGGCAAGTCGCAAAAGGCTTTACAAGGGATCGCGAAAATTGGTGGGTCAAGGTAGTCGAAGAAATGAAAGTAGAAGTTGCTTCAGGTAATAGTCAAAGACTGTTCAGACTTATTCGTGACACCGGTTGACGGCGAACCTCGGTCAGCGGAACGATATGCGAAAGAAATGGAGAGCGTATTCATGGGAAAGAGCAAAGGCTGGACCGTTGGTCCGAATACTTGAAGGAACAGTTTAGCTGGCCGCGCACCAATGTAGTTACTTTTGTGTCAGCAACTGCGATTCCTTGGGTGGCAACACTTGAGGCCCCATCGAAAATGAAAGTGTAATCATGTATTCCACTACTAAAGCGTGGAAAAACGGCCGGTCTCGACGAACTTCCCCCAGTTCTTTTCGAACTGGGTGGAAATGCTTTGATAAAATCACTTACCAGCTTATTCCGTAACATTTGGAACGAGTAGTGTATTCCGTTAATATGGAGTGAGTCATTGATTGTTCTCATCTTCATGAAGGGAATACGCAATCAATGTAGTAATCATCGTGGGATTAGTTTGATTCCGATAGTCGTGAAAGTATTATCCTCGATTTTGCTGCACCGTCGCAAGAGGAACACCCGCGAACACCAGGCCGGATTTCGCCCAGGTCGACGATGCGTCGACTAAATTTTTGCTCCTCGCCAATTACTTGAAGCGCGTCACACGCGCCGTCGACCAACAATAATGGTTTTCTTAGACTTGGAAGACGCTTTCGATCCAGTTGACCGAACAGCGTTTTTTCAGTGCTCTTCATCGAAAAGGTATGCCCCAGAAGTTCGTGAACCTACTGAGATCATTATATTCTCATACTCCTGGCCGCGTAAGGGTGAACGGTGAACTATCCGGTCGGTTCGAAACGAACAGTGATGTTCCACAAGGATATCCCATTTCTCCATTCTTGTTCACCTTAGCAATGGACGAGATAATGAAGAATGCCCTGTGAAGTCTTCAAGATGTAAGCGTTAAACTGGCTAATGATGAAAAGCAGTGTGACCCGGATTACGCGAACAATCTTGTCTGCTTGTTCGAATGCACGGAACATGCGCAACGTGCACTAAATAGACTCACACAACCTGTAGCTCCATTCGGGATACGATTTACACCTTCAAAGTGTAAAGTGATGTTGCAAGACTGGACGTCAAGGATTCCGAGCCTGATGCACGATGGGGAGGTGCTGGCAATTGTCTACCGCTTCACTTACCTCGGAGCAGCATGACGACGGATAGAATCACGGTAGTAGAGATGAGCACGCTTACATCCAAGGCTCGAGCGGCGTACGCTGGACTGAAGCACTTGTGGCATCGGCCTGATATTTTGCTGAAGTTGAAAGGTCGTGTGTACTGTGCCGCGATGCTTTCAGTTTTGTTGTATAGTTGCGAGAGTTGGGATCTGTGTGCGGAAGATATTCGTCTTCTTGAGGTTTTTGACGATCGACAATTGTGTAGTATCGCTAAGATTGGATGGAATGACCGAGTAAGCAATGCTGAGCTCAAACCGAGTATTGGGTACCAGTTCAGGGAGTTTTCTATCACGGCGTATCCATCTTAGTAGGCTTGGTTGGTTAAGGTATGTGTTGCGTATGGCGAACGCATGTCTAGGGTACCGTGCCCTTTATTTCGTTTTTCCTCGGGATTGGAAAAAAACCACGTGGAGCTCAACAGATGACGTGGCAACGAGGAATGAGAAAATGTACAGCAAACTTAGGAAAAGTAGGTACCTCACGTCTCCGTGGTTCGGATGCAAAAGATTCTTCAGCCAGCTGGTTAAAGACACTGAAAGATATGGCAGCAAACCGTGAACAGTGGCGATCATGTTTTCACTTTCTGTCGAATCAGAATGATTGATCGATTTGCGTTTGTACTGTTAGACTGTATTTCGTGTGCTGGTTATTAGAGCGTTGTTTCGTTTTCCCACCTGTGTAGGTCCATTTCCGTTCATCTTGTGTATTAATTCTTTCTACTTCTACGTGCAACATGGTGAGAAAGGCGGTGGTCAGTGGGGCTTGCCCTACTGCTTAACGCTGTACGATGATGATGGTGGCACACTGAAGACATGGGTGTGTCGAATTAAAATTTTGTACCCAAATACTTTCATGGTCCAGTAAATGTTGTGTAATGGAAGGCTAAACCATATTGCGTGGGAAACCATCACCCTCACCACTGCATTTAAAGTCCATTTATCCATGAAGAATTGAGCATACAGTGCGCATTTAGACCAATTCTCTCTTTTATGACTAAAACATTTGATCGTTGCGGTTCAGGACAATACGTTTTCTCGTTTTTGACCACATATGTTTACGCAGCGATACTCGTTTCCGGTAGGAATACCTGATAGGCAGTGCAAAATCTCGAAAAAGATAATATTTACGTGGAATTCGAGTTAGAGAACATAAAATTTAATCACTAGTTAGGACACTTGCTGGAGCAAGCACTCCAACCAAACAAGTTAACATAATTTAAGTGTTTTATGCATACCCCTCCAATAGACTTCCTCGCTGTACGTTGTTCTCTGAAGGAGACAGTAGTTACAGGATGAGTGGAGTTCGTCAGTCTGTGACATGGCCGACAGGTATGCAAATTTCAAACAGGGGACTTGCCGATAGAGGATGTGTTAGGTTTGCGCAAGAACGATCCACCGGGGGATTGGTGAAATGATTAGATGCTGCAGTCAGTGGCGCGGTTGCATTTGCGTTCTTCGTTTGCATGGTTTTCTTTTCTGTTTCCTTTCTCCTCGAATCTTTGTTCATTTTTCTCTCGACTAAACCACGCTGTGCGGTGGCAACCCAAATCAGACCTTAAAATTGGGAAGTTAGTGAAAGAAAGACGTGCAGCGAGCTGACATGTGCAACGTAAGTTCTTGTATCAATTTAATCGGCGTATAATGTGCAATGTTCTTTGGAGCCACTCGTAGTTAGTGATTTGGCTTTGCATGACGAAAGTTACATCAACCTTGATCATCTGGCTTAGTCGCCTAAAGCTGCAACTGATTGGAACGAGGCATCACGGATTTCGACCGTATGACGCGACCAGCAGCGTCACTGCATTCATAACATTCGTTTTTCACTCCTGAACCTTTACAGCCACTCACTCTCTCTCAATCCTCGAATTCCCAGTTATCTCCCCGATCGGGGTCACTGAGAGATATTAATCAAAACCATCATGTCTAGTGCGTAGTTAATGATTGTTCAACGACCGCATATGCATCTGTTCTAGGATTGATTACGACTGTCGCGCGAGGATCTCTCACGGATGACCAAACTGGTGTTCACAGTATTTTATTTCGGGTTTGTTTGTCGTCACTTGTCTTGCTTACTGCGATAGATCCTAAGTTCACCCATTCAAGGCAGTTTTCACCATAGTCGATGTGTCCCGTTTTTCTTCTAGTCTGCTGCTAGCCGTAATATACAGTACTATTCGTCCAAATTGTCCGTTATACAAATGCATGCTTACCGCATACCACCCTCTCCCCCTCCTTGACCTCACTTGTCTTGCAGGTGCGTTTGTGAATTTTTGGAGATTATTTTCCGAGTTTGGCCCTTGAATGTTCTTGAAAAGCATGTCGCTCTGCTCCAGGACTCGCTAAAGAAGGGCATCAATGATGCGGATCAAGAAGCCCGAATGTTCGCTCGACGGTAGGTGGTCACGCCACCTTTTGAATTTATTCCTACAGAAAATTAACTTTACTTCCCCAGTTTTCTTCGTTGTATGGCCTATTGGAAATCTGCCGAATCTCCCCAATTGCATGCTCAATGTTGCTCTTATTTGTGGCACAACTCTCTTCTCTAGTCAACGCACTTGCCTCTAACTGGACTGTGCCAAACAGTTCTTTCTTTTGGGCAAGAGTTAGCACCATCCGTTTGATAACCGATACAACTGATTTTCAGTGATGTCAAGCTTCTACGTGCTATTCAAATTTTTTATTGCACATTTGGTGAATTATTGCCAAGGGTTTAAACTCCATATTTCGAGAACTTACTGTAAGAGCAGTTTTGGCGATGAAAAGACCGAAGGACGTTCACATCTATACCAGTTTGATAATGTTGCTTTTGAGAAGAAAAAGGTTGTGCGTGCTTGTAGACAAATAGAGATTGTCCTCCAGAACATGGCAGTCCGAAAGAATAAAAATTGACGTCCGACACCTGCGGACGAAAACCTGATACGGATGACTGGCTGTCTGTGTTTGCGACAAGCGGTGAAAGATAATATTGCGAAAAACAGTTGAGGCGAGCTCAGAGGAATGAAAACCAAATCAATAGCAATAGAATGGACACAGTAAAACAAGCGACTGCAGGTTGGATGTTAAAACTGGGTCGTCGATGAGACGGATGACCTTACTGTGGATCCCGTCGAGAAGTGATAAGGAGAGAGACCAAGTTCCATTGCACACATGACCGCCGTATTCACGTGTGACTGAATCTAAGCTTCGTATGGTTTTCTCATATAGTTAATTAGTTAATTTTCGGTTTTGTTCCACTTCTTATCCGTCCCGCTTCGTACAAATGCAGACCACTGCAGAGCCACAAAAGAGAACCTTGTTGCCCCAGTTCTGACGTCTCAGTGCGATGAAATTCATATAGAAGGCAATTGAATCGATTGCCGATTGGCTAGTGTTTCCCACTAGAAAAACGTTTCAGCCAATCGATAGTCATCGCTATTTTTGCGTTGTTGATGATTTCCACAGGAGATTAGCCTAGTTCTCTCGTGTTCGTAAATTTCGTGCATTTGCTCCTCTAGCATCAATTTCTTGCGCGAGTTAATGAACAATCTTACTGTTACTAAATTTCAGCATCCAACGACATGCAGACGGCGGCTGTGGCTGTATCGCTTAGTATGCGTGAACGGGTTATTTTAGTCAGAAAAATACACCAGATGGACGATTTTGAATCTCTTGTGAATAAACCTTTCTCTCTCAAGTGCGTGTCGTGCATACTCTGGGGATTTAAAAACAACATCGTTTAGGTCGCAAAATCTACCCATTCTAGTCCGATATACTGGAACCTTACGAGGTTTTCCAATATTGTCTCGTTGACAGAATCGACTGATACGGCTACCGGGTTCAAATAAAGAGGAAAGCCCACGGATCTTGAATATTGTTATTGTTCGCAGTTCAGGTTGATGGCTTCCATGGTTTCGCCAAGCTCAGCGTTCAGGAGTCCATACAAACCGAATAGCTCTTCGTATGCCTTTACTGAACCGGGCGCGCAAGTACAATAACCTGAGTGGGATCATTTACCTCTGAGACACTGTTACGAAGGGAAGAGCAAAGTGACTGCGGTCAATAAATTGATTCGTACAAACATCTACCAAGATAACTACTCATACACACTTCTCGTCGTCTCACGGTGTACGGCCTACATGTGTTATGCACTTTATTCTCGATGGAATTTCAAATTGCCAACAACCAGCTCGATGATGCTGTGTGACTTTGGTTCTTGTTGAACCAACGGTTCCCGATAAGAGATACAAAAAATGGCACCGAAAATGACTGCAAGTGCAACCGGAGAATTCGACGGGGATAATTTCATTCACATCATTGTCCCGGTCTTTTCGATTCACTAAGCGGCATTCATTTCCGCTTTGTTCAATCTATCCTGCGATTTCTAGTCCTTCGGTTTTTTTTCCTACGCGCCTTCATGGTATTAGTTTTTGATAATCTGACGTAACGCGAAGGTCAAAACAAAAGCGAGTTAGAATCAAACAGTCAACGACAATAGTTTACCACTGCAAACGTCACCACGACACCATCTAGAGAGAGTTGACGTGAGATAATGGTAAATGACTTCGATGCTCCTTGTTTGCGTGTGGGTGCTTGCGCAGTCAATTCCAAGCACGTGAGTGGCTTTTGTTTCTTCATCAGATGGGAATTGTTCTCCGAATTCGATTGAGAAGTTTAAATTGTTGTTCTCTTACCCCGTTTCTGTTTTTTTTCCAGAGCATTTCCTCTGTTCGCTGCCAAATTCCCCGATCAGGCCAATTCACTGTTGCAGAATTTAGATGCCCAGAAACGGAAATTAATCGAGAAAGATCTGATCAGTGCCGGCATGTCTGGCTCCATTATGAGCGGTGATAATGGGACTGCTGCTCGGAGTCGTTCAAATAGTCAAACCACCATGGCGCCTCGATCTGCCGTCACAAATCCGGTTACGCGCCGTCCTACCCGCCCGGTATTAGGCACTGTGGCTGCCACTGTTACCGGAGCTCGTCCTCGACCACCAATAACCACTCAGAACGAATATGGTACCAGTACGTCTCGCCACGATTCCACTAGTATGGTTTGCATTCCATCTGTATTTTGAGGTTTCCCGTTATGTCGGTACTAAGCTTTGCCTTCCGGTTAGCTGTCATGATGGACTGTTTTGAATGTTGGGTAGTTCGCCACTCGGAACCATTCTGTTGTAATATTGCGTACTTTCGTGGTTACGGATTCTCTATGAACAGTCCCAGTTGAAGGATTATTCGGTCTCTACCAGCCATCTGAGGTGCGTGGTTCGAACCCCGTCACTGCCGGTCACCACAATGTTGGTGGTGGTAAACAGCGATCCTCTGCTGAATGACTCATTAGAACGCCTGATCTATCGGGACCTCATGTTATGAATTTTCATCTAATTTCTCTTATATAAATGATTACTGGTTCTCCCTGATAGTGTGCAATGAGCTTGTGATTCCACGGGGCATACATCTTCCATTGCTTCCATGCGCGAGCGTGCCGTGAAAAGAGAAAATGAATCTTCAGTGTCTGTTAACGTGAACAGATGGTGGGTTTGACCTTCCTCGAACCCAGTCTGTGGTGTTGAGGGATATCACTATAGACTACTTGGCGAAGTGTGGATACTTTCGACATCCTTAATTTTCTGGTTTACCTTGGAACGAACGCTACTTTCGATCGAATGGGTTCGAATTTCCTTAGGCATTTTTGTGAATCTATTTGCCGTTCGGTCAATGCACATGGAAAACCGTAGCCAGGAAATTCCCTCTGTCATTCATTCATAATCTGCTGTGAAAATACCGTACTTCTAGTTTCTTTTAGTATCTAATTACACAATTTCAGTCACCTACATCATTCTTCCAGTCACCACAGTTTGAGGTGGGCACCGTGCGTGTTGCGTTGATTCTCCATTCTTCATCCCTGTTCAACTCCGTTTTTTTGGTGGGAAAGAGAGTGCGTTTAAGTTTCCCGTTCAGCCATGTAATTGCACACCATAGTCTCACTTCAGCGTAATGATATACTACTTCGTCATATTTGCTCCTATGACTGTTCCGTCAACTTATGCTCACTGGTTTTTCCTACCGGTCTCCGTTCTCTTAAAGTCGGTCGATATACGCGCCATGGATCTGTAGCGCCAACTGTCGACACTCGAAGTCGTTTATCTACCCGTAAGAAAGTTTCACAATCCCAACGTAAGTCGGTCCTTTCTCTCACCTTGAGCAGCCTTTCCACTTTTGCCTAAATCTTGTTGGATTTCTTGCTTTTCCCTGTGACTCATCGGCCAGTTGTTTGTCAAACCTCGTGTGTTTCTCAGTCTCACGTGTTCTATGGTCCGTTCCGCGGACTGTTTTTTAACAGTCACTCTTCACGAAGATGGACGTCCACTGGGCTTGAAAGTCCCTCAAACTTTTATGCCGCGCTGTGGCTCCAAATGTCATTCACAAACAGACTTTCTCTGTTGCATGAACTTAGTTTCTGGGATATCCGTCTTGACCTAGTCATTTGGCAGGTCATAGTTGGATTGTGAATGTTGCAAGAAACCTAATGCATTTTTGAGCAACATACGTACACATATAATTCCTATCATTAGGTCTTATTCGAGTCTACCTGTTCACTATGACTGACTCAGTTGCCACTCTCTTCCGGTGGGAATGCGTGACGCGTTGCAGTGCCTTCTTAATGCTCGCGGGCACCGTAAATTTCCCGTACCCTCAGCGATAAAAACGCGTTTTCTGTGATCCTGGTGGCCAAAGTTTACGCGAAACAAAATATGATGGTGAATTATGAAAAGTCAATCAACTTGTGTCATTTGCTACAAAACCCGGAGTTCATCTAATTGGATTACACAAAATTAAAATGACAAAACGGATCGATCATCATCTGCGAAACACTTCAGCGCATTGGTCTTTGTCCTTATATACCATACATGCAGTTCAAAACGAATCCTTTTTGCGAAATGTTCTGAGCTGCCGATGTGACCACTTCAGTTCAGTTTATTCAGCGACTAACCTGGCACTTCTGTGTTCTGGTTTCAGTTACTACCTTCTAGCATTGTCCAGTAAACGGCAAAAAGAATAGAACCATAAAGTGAAATAAATTAAGGAAAAAAATGAAATAATGAGCAGAAATCACGAAGACAAAGAAAGAGTTTGCTACACCTAGCTATATCACTTGATGTTTCCAACCGTTCGGTAGGCGGATCATGCGAACCCCAACCCGGAAGTCTAATACGTCCTACTTGGCCAAGTTCACTGTCAAGGTTTTCATAATTTTTTTATCATGTCACGGACTGACCACCTCGACGTACCTTCCAACCAATATCAACCTCAGACAACAGCGTACACCGAGGAAGTCTATGGGTGGGCATGCGTAACACGTGTTCCAGCCACCTTAACCTGTTAAGATTTAGTACTTGATCCAGATACTGATCTCTGGTTCCCAACACCTTACGTCTAACCTCAGTATTGCTGATACACGTTCCCACCATATTCGGGCGATGCTACGGAGACATCGGTGCTCAAGCACCGACAGTCTTCATCTATCTTCTATTCCTAATGGCCACGGATGACCGAGATTGGTAAAAGCCAGATGCACCTTTTGTATACACGATGACACTTTGTCCGATATCTGTCCACCTGATGGAATGTTTCTCCCCAGGTTAAAAAATTTATCTACTTCAGCTACGGCTTCCCTCACCAACGCAAGATTTTGCGTTGAACCAACCGATGTGACCTCAGCTCAACCGAGTGGGGGAATAGCTGAGTACTACAGAGCATGATTTGAGACTCTACGAAGGATGTGACATTCATGAATTTTCATACACGCACGCACACGCATTCCTTACTTCCATTATCTAGGAAGTATGTGTCGGTCCTCGAAGAGTTGTCTCGTCGTATCTCAGGTCGAATTAAGGTCTACAGCCAGCGTTCCCCAGTGGAGTAAAACTTGGCATAGAGGACGTTCTACAGAATGTCTTGTATGGTTCGCTAAATAATGGCGTTGACCTTCTCACAGAGAACATAATTTTTCCATTGGAATATGCCGATGACATCGACTTGCTGATTGACAGTACACAATTTTTGGTGATTGAGAGTCCAAATATAGTATGCAGTTTGCGCTTTCATTATCTCCGATTGAGGTTGTCGCTGAGAAACAGCAACCAGTTCCGCCACACCCAATGCATGGTTGGTGGTTGTTTGTACGAAACCGGATTTCAAAGCGCTAAATATTTTTATTAGCTTGGCCTAAGCCTGTGCCTGTAGTCACTCTGAGTGAAGATTAGCTTGAAATAGTTGTTAGTTTTATGCACCTGAGGAGCTTGATTACAGCCGGAGTTGGGTTTGGGAAGATCATATCACGAATCGCGAGAGCTAGAGCAGCTTTTAGGAGCGAAAGGGAAGAGGTGGTCGCCATGACATTCGACTTACCGTTAATGAACAGGTGTACAACTCCGTGCTTCTAAGTTTTGCTTTACTTAGCATCACCTAGGGCACACAACATATTCCTCCTATCACAGAATATTCGATTACGCTGTTGCTTGAATTTCATCTTGAAAAGAGGACACAACAGAGGGTTGTCTGTTTTATCTGTTCGTGTCGAATCAGTTCGTGCTAATTTTAAAATTCGTGACGTCGGTTACTGTTTTATTGGTAACACGTATTGATGGTTTCACCTTTCGTTCTGAACTGATTCAGCAAATTCGCCTTGTTCGGACTGTGAGCGTTCCATCTCTGAACATCCGGATTCCAGGCCTAGTATAGCAGATGTAAACCAGTGTGTTGTGGTGAATTTCATGACTAACACAGGACTTCGAATTCTTCCTGACTGGGATCTGCTTGGACACGAGGCATATCCTCATCCGCCCGTTCCGACGTGTTCGGATGTGATCGAGCCGGAGAATTATGTCATTCCAGATCAGCTGACCACCCTGATCGACTCACAGTACTTATCACTGCCCGCTCGCTTACACGAACAGGGTGATGTATTTTTGGCGATTCCAGTCGTCCTGTTCAGTTTGGCTTTTGTTTACTGTTGTTCTTTAAGAAGCAGATCGTTCAGCCGTTCCTTATCATTATGATTTTGTTGTTTCGCGCAGATTCACAATTGATCAATATATTGTGTTATTGTTGTTCATGCCAACCTGTCGTTCACAAAGCGACTAAAAACTCCACTGGCACTTTACTTTCTACAGTTAGTTATCCCTCTGTTTATTTTCGCCAGTTTTGCAGTACAAACTCGAGTTACCATACTTAACCCGATTGCCCTTTGTTAAACTGGCGAATCTAAAAGTCTTTATTCTTGTGTGGACCTTCTGTTTACCGACAAATATTTACGTCGTTAATTATCGGGATTCTGACAGTATTTGTTTGTCATCAATATCTGTTCTATAGCTACCAGTCGAGAGGTATCACCGTCTCGATTTACGTACGCTTCTTACGGGATATCAAACGATAGTCAAGGTATGTCATACAATGCCTCCGGTTATGCCAGTCGCAATGGGTTGATGGGTCACACTGCGGGTAATGCTGGCTACATTCCTTCCGAGGGTGGTCTCATCAATTCGACCTATCGTCCACCTGTAAGTTCTCGAATTCCACGCAGTCAAGGTGCCAGTCGAGAAGGTTCCCCCACTCGCTCGGTGGCCAGCGGTTATTCGGCCGCATCCTATCAAAATCATAGTCAACTATCTCAGCCCAGTCCAATGTCACGTCTCGGTCAGGCAAACTCAAGCTATCGAACTCGTCAACGTCGTAAGTCGTCATAGATCTCTCCTTATTAGTTTCGAAAACATTCATGTTAGGCCCACTCACACTAATGTATCTGTATGAAAGTCAATTTCAATTTTTCTCTTAACCTCGATTTTTAAGGTTTCCGTTTTTAATGAACTCCACTCCGTTGAGTTGACAATAAGCTATCTACACTATGTGTTGGGCTTCTAATGTGCTATCACCCCTCACTTAAAAATGAGACAGTTCTGTTCGATTCTTTCAACCAATAAAGTTTCACTTCTGTGATCTGAAGCAGAAATAGAAAACAAACCAACGGAAATTTGAGGTAGATAATCATATAGATTTCGATTGTAACTACGCCATCAATCACGGAAACTAGGCATGTCATCTGGTATCTCCAACCCTACAGCAGGTGGGTATCGTTGGCCCCAATCCGAGTCCACTGGTTAATGTTTTCATGTTCGACTACTTGGACCCATGATCCCACTACTAATTGCCTCGGAGAGCAATGTACACCGAGAAAGTCTATTTGTGGAAATGCACACCGCGTATCCAAACCATTTAAACCTACACAGGGAGTAAACTGTTCTCTAGTAGTGTTGCGTCCGCCATACCGCACGCTCCATCGTCGGTCCAACGTTACCCAACGTACCCACTAAGCAGTTCCATATATTTGCGTAATGTTCGATTCCTTTCTCTTAAAAGTTCGTAAAATGGACTTTTCCAGCTGCGATTCCACTTCTCTACTCTTTCACACCGAATTGCTTTGGCTCTCAGCTACGACCAATAGTTTATCGGATTTGAGAATCATTTTGGTAACTACGTCATTATGTCATGTGATTTATTGTGCACAGCTCCTATTTATCGAATTATTTTTTCCACCTCCATATGCTTGGTAGTTCAGTTTGTTATTCATTTGTCGCGTTTAACGATTTACTGATCCTCAGGAAAGTTTTTAATGCCTGTTACTGAAACTGCTTTCTTCGCGAGTGCTCTCTCTCTCTCTCCTTACCTGTTTCTAATATGCACTTTCATACTTCTCAGTTTGCCGACCTGAGTCGGCAATGGTTGCACAATTTTTCGTGTCTTTTGCGTCGGTCGATTTGTGAATTATACGAGTCTGCTCACAAGTGTGTTGGTGATACTTAGCAGATTTATTTGCGGTCAATGGAGAAAATTTACTTGTCTTGAATTTCACATAAATTCATCCTATCAGTGTTGTTCATGTTTCCACATTCATTTCGGATTTAGTTTGTATATTTGTTGCACTCAGTTGACTTGATAAATTCTGTTAGCCTTGACCGATGCCTTGTTAACTTAGGCTCACCGATTAAGGGAAGATGCGAATAGAAAAATGTGCGCATACTAGACTGCGTATTAAACAGCGATTTCGGTTGAACGATTCGATTCAATTACAAAACGTTCCGTTTGCCCGTGATCTCACTGCCGTTCGTCAGCTTACACTTTCGTTCATCGACACTTATCGGCCTGTGCCTGTCTGTATGTTTTCGCAAGCCCAGGCTCGTGTGACAGCCAAATTAACAGCTGAAAGTTAAATCGTTTGCATGTTCTGTGAAATGTTTCCAGGAGATTTCTTTTTCAAGGGAAGGAAGTTCTATTCTGATTTGTAAAGGTCGTGGTCACATGTAGTATCATGTTAAAATGATCTCTAGTCCACGAGTGTACTAATACGATATTGATTGACCTTCATGCATGTACCCACATCCACAGGTAGCCTTCCGCCCTTGCCAAGTATGTGCCAACGTGATCAGCCTCTCTCTCTGTCTGCTCTTTCGCACTTTACTTTTATCAGGTTGCAACTGTGGGATTTTCTCCCTCCATCTTTCATTGTTGTCTAATAGATTAGCGTACCTGCGTACATGCCTGTTTTGTGTTTTATCTCATAATTCAATAAAACCACCCAACGCATTGCTTGTGCTGGGCTGTGATGGCCGCTGTTGCGCGTAATTAATGGTCGCTTCTTCAGTACGCCAACAAACCAACCAGTGTACACTCAGTCTTCGATCGCCCCCAGTGGTCCAGGTTTGCTAACTAGCACGATGGTTACACCTCTAGCTGTAGACACCAATGCTCTGTCGAAAGCGGAGCTTCTCCGTGAGATAGGCTACCCTAAATGACATAGGGCTGCCGAACCGGATGGGTTTCCTCTGTCTGATATTAAAGACAGTGACTCAGTACTGTCACTGGAGTTGACAAAACTCCTGTTTGATAGGGGAGAAGGAACAAGTTCCAAATAGTTGGTGTGAATCAGTAGTCGAACCGATATGTAAGGAAGGCGACTATTCCTCCTGCGGAAACCACAAGGGAATAAGTTTGGTTAACATCGCATCTAAACTACTTGCTGGTATTATTCGTCGCCGCTTATCTAACGGTCACGAACAGTGCACGCGTGAGGCTTGGTTTAGAATGTGTTGATCACACCTTCACTCTTCGACAAATTTTAGAACATGGACACACCTTCCGTAAACCTACTGTGTTTTCCTTGGTCCTAAGGCAGCGTTTTACTCAGTTGACCGCACGGATCTTGGGCGCTGCCGCTTGTTGAAGGGTATACCAAGGAAACTTATTTCCATCATGAGGTTCCAGTACATGAATAGCCGAATCCGAGTTCGGGTTTACGGTGGTCTTTAAAAAAATACTAAGTACTTTTCACTTCCTTTTTATTTGCATGCAACAGTTCAGGAAGGAGGTCACAACCAATGAAAGGCTGCAAAACTTGAGTTTACCACAAAAAGTGATGTACGTCAGGATTGCCCACTTTCTCCTGTTCTTTTTAACTTAATGGTTGATATGGTCCTACAGACTGCACTTTTGCCAGGTGAGGATAGTGGCGTTGAAGTTTCCATGGGTGGAAAAGTGTCAGACCCCGAGTAAGCGGACGACATTCTTCCAAGTGAAGATCCTGGTAAGTTTCAAGCTTTTCCAGACAGCTCGATGGACTGCGCGATAGTGTTCGGTTCGAGTTTTGTACTTTCAAAGTTAAAGATGCTGTTGCAGGATTCAATTAGTCCAACACCGGATTTTCCAGTGCCCGTGGAGACTATGTACCAGGAAGACAACTTCTGTTATCTGGGTAGCTGCATTTCATCCGGGGGTCGGATATCGGATGAAGTGTTTTTGCGCATACGGAAGGTTTGTTTGAATTTTACCAAGCTCAGTTTCAGTTTATTCAATCATTAACCTCGCACTTCTGTGCTCTGGTTTCAGTTACTACCTTCTAGCATTGTCCAGTAATAGGCGAAAAGAATAGAAGCATAGTGGTAAAGATCCAAAAAGTCAGATTATCAAACGGAAATCAAGACGACAAGGAAAGAGTCCGAATGCAGCCACGCCACTGACCGCGACACCTAGCCGTGTCACTTGATGTCTCCAACCATTTAGTAAGCGGATCACGTGGACCCCAACGCGGAAGTCTAACACGTCCTACTCGGCCAAGTCCAC
The DNA here is from genome assembly GCA_948099385.1 of Fasciola hepatica. NCBI lineage: Eukaryota > Metazoa > Platyhelminthes > Trematoda > Plagiorchiida > Fasciolidae > Fasciola > Fasciola hepatica. Next base: position 2,371,735 of record CANUEZ040000033.1, on the reverse strand, counting down.
TGGTCAAGGTTTACATACTTTTTTCCATGTCATGGACTGACCACCCCGACGTACCTTCCAACCAATATCAGCCTCAGACAACAGCGTACACCGAGGAAGTCTATGGGTGGGCATGCGTAACACGTGTTCCAGCCACCTTAACCTGTTAAGATTTAGTACTTGATCCAGATACTGATCTCTGGTTCCCAACACCTTACGTCTAACCTCAGTATTGCTGATACGGTGTTCCCACCATATTCGGGCGATGCTACGGAGACATCGGTGCTCAAGCACCGACAGTCTCCATCTATCTTCTATCCTCAACGGTTTAGTGTATGCTACAGCAGTCCGGTCAATTCTACGCTATAGCTCGGAGACATGACCATTACGGATGGAGGAGGAAATACGAAGATTGTCGATATTTCAACATCGATTTCTTCGTAGTATTTCTCGAATCTGGTTGGAACTCTGTAGAAACAATGCTGAGATTCGGCGGGGAGTTTTAGGTTCTCGAACCGAATCATTAGACGAAACGTATAAACTTACCAGGTTAAGATGGTTGGGAAATGTGTTGTACATGTCCTCTGATAGGATTCCTCGGCGCCTCATGTTTGGCGAGTCCCATAAAAGTTGGAAGACGAGTAAGGGTGGCCCGTTGAATGCATAAAACAAAGCTATGAAAAGCCTTACCGGTGAAATTGCCTATGTAGGCTGTTAGATACCCTGGGTGAAATTCAAGATACCATCTCACTCTATGGTTAAATACATTTGAAGGTATAACTAGGTGTGGCGAGTTGATACCAGTATTTTTTTAGTTCCCCTACTAGTCCTCTTATGTTTTTGTTATTTTTCCTCTTATTATCGAACTTGTCCTAGGAGATAGTTACCAAAGCCACTGCATTCAGTGAGTGGTTAATGGTTGTCTGAACTGAACTGCAAGGTGTTCGACTCACTCCAAGAATTCAGGTCCTACTGAAGCTCAGTGGATGTGCACTTCAGATAATGATTTACAAACACGAAGAAACGGTTGTATAGTTGGTACCGTAGTTTTTAGTGGTGTGTTGTGCGTTCATCTTATACACAAGAATCGAATCTACGTCCCATTTTTTTGTATTATTTTTTTGCTTGATGTTCACTCCTGTGTGCGTCGTATGCTCTGTCAAAAAGTTGGTTCCCCCCGGATACGCATATGTATGATAGCCATATGTAGCTCGGGTATCTCTTTGTGGTATTAGCGCATGATGCTTTCGATGCATTGTTCATCCACCTATGGATACTATTTACATCAAGCATTCGAACGCGCGACTGCATTGTCGTCGTACTTGAATTGAGCTACGACTTATCCACATAGAACCGTCAGTGAATCACAGTTGTGATTCCTAAATGGACTCTTCTACGCGAAGCATCCATTCACGCTCCTGATGCATGGATAAGATTGTGAGTACTTAACAATAATGAATGCAGTTTATTGCTCATTACCCCGAAAATCTTTGATATGGTCTTAAATGTGTTTTTACTCGACAAAAGATAGCTTTTTCTCAATTCGAAATCAGCGTGTTTACAGGTGTACATTTACCGTTTTACATGTTTTTTTTAAAGTTTTGTATACTGGAATAAACTCCCGTGGAACTGGGGAACAACGGGGTACATTGTCCTTCTTGGCTTGCACCGTCCGTGCTGATTCGCTTGCAAAATATAACAAATGGATGTCAATCGACATTATCACAGTTTAACTGTCTTATCGCGCATTCAATTTGCCTTGTCCCATCCCGCCTTCTCTTGTCGTTTCGGTAACCTAATCTTGACCAACATATAAGGGATCCATTGACAGATCGCATTTTCTATTTCCGCGCAAAATAGTTCCTGCTCATGGAAAGTTCAATAAGCTGAACTTTCTCTGATTGCTCATGAATTGGACTAGTATTCCCACTTACCACAGTCTCCGTATTAATCGATTTCACGCTTTCCCTTCCTTTTTCCTCTGTATGCATACCTCTGCTTCCGACTCGTTTCGAACGCAGCTTCCCTGAGTTCCATGAGCGATTGTGGAGATATGGGCGACCCGGTAAGTGTATCTGTACGTGTGAGCCTGCGTGCGTGTCTTTACAATCTGAATCATTGAAACGAAAGTGGCTTGAATGCTATCCCACAAGACGCGCTGGCCTGGTTTCGATATTTGAAAGGTTTACATCAATGAACATGCTGACCGGTTTTACGATTATGATGGGCTCATGTGTCCAATAATCCCGTGGGTCAGATGTATTGTTCTGATTTCCCGTACTCCTTTTCTCTTTCCCAAACAATGAACCTGATCTAGGCTGATGCTTTTTCCCTTCTCTCTTCCAGTTCCACAGTCGTCATTTGGAATCAGATGACAACTTCAGTGAAACCTCATCTCAATGTTCGGATCGCTCATCGAGGTCTGCTGCCGGATTTCGACGTCAACAATCTATGCGTGTTACCGGTGTATGTTTCTGCTTGTCCATGCACACGTATTTTCACTCACTTTATAGCCCGTTTTCCCTGTTCTCATTTTGTTTCGGCTTATAGATTGTTTATATTCATGCATTCGGTTGCTTTCAAAAACGACCCCTTCACGATCGATGTCCCTTTACAATTGACTAATTGTAGAATCTCAAAGAGATCATGGCTCTTCTATCTGGAACGCAGTGGTCCGATCGGAAAGATGGTTTGGTCAATCTACAGAATTACATGCGATCTGGCAGTGCTCTCAGGTCAGTCAGGTGTACAATTGAATTTTATATATATATATATATATATATATATATATATATATATATATATATATATATATAAGCGGTTTTCTGTTCATTGCGTAAACGATGGACAACTAAATAGAGGGACTGACGCTTTGTTGATTAAATGTAGGAGCCCTTGGTGTTCGCACCGACTCATTAACCTTGGCTGACAATCATAAACTAACACGTGCTGTGGTTCTGGTTTGAGGAACCTCGATATGTGCGGCATTGAATCATTTCATCAGTTTTAATCAGACGTTTCAGCAAAACAGTTTAAGTCCATTTTTCAGTATTTAGAAGTGCACAAATGTGTGCAGCAACGCGCGTGAAACTAATGAAGACGTCAATCGATATCGCCATCAGATCCAGAAGTTAATCACGGCAGAACGACCGACCAATTTATTTGGTCATGTAGGATGCTTCAGGCTTCCGGAACCGGGTCCAAGAGATCCACGTAACCACAAGTTAGAGGGCTTGTCTGTATGTCTCATCCGGTGGCGTTCTTGTATTCGCATATTTTATTCACCTAGATAGTGCGATCACTCACAGTTCTCTGTTGTTTCAATATTTTGTGAATTTTCGTTTGCCGATCGAGGTTTTTGCTTAAAGCTTTCTGCTAAAAATAACCAGAAACGCCGCACCAAGTGGATGAATAATGGCTTTGTTCAAACTACATGCAAGGCACTGAAAGATATGGCAGCGAACTGCGAATAGTGGCGATCGTGTTGTCACTTTCTATCGAATCAGAATGACTGATCGATGTGCGTTTGTACAGTTAGACTGTGTATTCCGTGTGTTGGCTACTAGGGCATTCTTTCCCTTTCCCACTCATGTAGGTCCACTCCCTGTCCATCTTGTGTATTCATGCTTTCTAATTCAACATGCAAGATGGCGAGGAAGGCAGTGGTCAGTGGGGCTTGCCCTACTGTTTAACGCTGAACGATGATGATGATGATTATGGTGATGAAGCACTTCACTCAGCTAAGAACTAGCGCCCTTCTAGCAGTATTTTCTCCAAAATCCACACAGTCCATGTTTGCTTCACTTGGATTTTTCTCAGCATCAGTCGTTCCGTCATGTTTGGCGATTGAATGTTCAATCGACGCGAACCCCCATAATTCGGGATGCATTCTCGACTGCAGTTTACAACTACTGTCTATGAAGTTTTAGGTCGCTATTTTTCGTAAAATTTGTTTTATAATTAGAAATTCCGTCCAGCTGACCTCCTACTGTCCCATTACTCCACAGTCCGGATGACATCAAAAGGTTGACTGATGCATTCAATAAAATGTTTGCCGATTCTCAGAGCAAGGTGAGTTCGTTCTCATTACCATCTTTATTTGGTTGTCCCGTTGTCCGCACGTTGCCACCTTGAGCACTTGGTTGTTTTGTTGACAGATTAATCAGTGAATTTCAGTGTTCTATATCGCACATTTTCTTACACCTATGCTGTCATCTAATGACGTTTAATACGAAATGATTTGGTTTCGCATATAAGTATGGCTGTAGTCATATTTCAGATGTACCTTTTTGCGCCTGCCATTATAATCACCGGTTTTATGGAAATCTCCCACACACTGTGGTACTGTGTATTAGTTTTAAAAGTTGTCTCGAATTAGCAGTTTATCCAAAGTTCTCTTTCCGACAAATCATGTTTCGTTAATCGCAGACTGTTCAAAATGGTAGCTTGTTCTGTACGCCGCTTGAGGTCCAATATAACCGCTTGCTAGATAAATATCAGTCACTTGTGGCCTTGATGTGACATCGGTTTGCGCGTCAAAAGACGTGTATGCCTCGGTGATTACGTCAGTTTCACCAAACGTCTTGGAAAAATGACTGTTCCGCACAAAGAATAATTAGTCTATCGGTGTTTGAGCATTGATTTCTTCGGATAGTTGCTCCAATGTGCTTCAAACACCGTGCAAATGAATATGAGTTAAAGTGTAACGTGGTAGGGAAAGAAGACAGACGCTGGACGGGGTATTCAACCAAAAAGCGTTATGTTATTCGGGGTATTTTTGCGCCTATCCGCCGATAGAATTCCTCTGTGTGCATCTTTTTCTGAGGCAATTAGGGATTGAATGATAAATCAAATCTGTTAGTTCATGAAGTGGTAAAAATACATTAAATGCTTAACGATTGAACTTGGCCACAAAGGATGTGCTGAGTTTCGCTTTCGGAGTGCTCGATGTCCAAGTACCATATGATTCAATACACCAAATAATGTAGTCATATGCCGTGGTCATTGGTGTACTGCTATTTAGCCTATCTATGTAATTTCCATTCACGATTGCTATTTGTTCATTGCTGCTTGTTATTCTGCTTGACACTCCTAGGCAGGAAGTAACTACTGAACTTTGTTCGAGGCTAACAGTCACAGAAAGTAGAGTAATTACCAAATAGTTCATCACGTAGTAACAGCACTGTTTCCACAATTGAGAACCGTGGAGGCATTGTGCGTTCGTGTTAGGAATCATCGACCGTGCACATCCATCTAGCCCCCACCGAGGCTCGAACTCGAAGTGAACGATTGTGAATCGGACACCTAACCACTGGGCTATCCGGGTTGGCCCTCGATGGTTTGCGTAACGTCACCACTACAGTAATATAATAAACTCACTTCCTACTACTTATAATGTAGACCGAACTTATGTTTACAATAATCGTACGTAGTCATTGTAAGTTCACTCACTGTAAGACACTTCAGTCGCTGTGTTCCGTTGCTCAGTGTTAACATATACATTCTGTGTTAAGGACGAGCTTTCCGTTCTCCAGTAGGCAAATCAGCAGCCGTTGCGCTGATATTTTTCAGTGGTAATGAATAAAATCCCAGAATACTGTCATTCTAATCATTCATTAAAATACAGTACCAGCACAACCTTTCAAGACTTGAGTATACGATCACTTGAAGGCCGCACTTGAAAGGGGAGCTAACTGATAATGATGAATTTTAAACCAGCTCTCCCCCAGAAATTTTGATCCAAGATGATGGTAGCTATTTCAAAACTGGAGGTCAAGGGTAAAACCTCAGTTGATAATGGTGAGGGCGGCCACGGTTGAACCGATTGTCTTTAACAGTGGACGGTGGTGGTGAATTGCAAACCCCCAGGGTTCAGATAGTTGAATTTGGTGTGCCAATCCCGTAATACGTGCTCATTTGTTATATCTTTTAAAGTTCAGTGATCCAACCGTGGGACATGTTTCCACGTTTGAGATTCGATAACACGAACTGCTCGTTGATGTTTGATTATTTCACATGTTTCGAAGAAAAATTCCTCGCTAAATATTCGATGAACCTTCATATTGCACACCTAGCGTGCTCATTTCTAACGAGTGTTCGACTGAGCATTCGTAGATAGATGTAATGAGACGGCGCAACTGGGATCGCGGGACGCACCTTTATATGACCCCTTATCTGATATTTATCAGGTTGTGTTTGCGTTTTGTCTAATGAAAACGTTCAATTCACCATTCCTGAATGAACACCTTGAATGTAGTATACACTAATGAAGATGCAGCGAAATGCTCCGGAATAGGTCGTGCAGCCTAATGTTATTGAATTCTGTGTTGAAATCTAATAATGTTTCTAGTCTCGTTAGTATGTATTTCTCGACTCCAGCAGAAGCGGTTTTGGTTGTTTCTGGTTCTCCAATCGATGATTTATTGTCTCATGTCGACTTTCTTAGTGGGATTTCTAGCTCCTTATTTCGGACGCTTGATCTCGTTTCTTGTTCCATGACATTGTGCGTGTATAGTTTGAGAGGAGGTGACGTTGATGGTTTTGCTCATTGTAGTCACGCTGGTTCCTTTGTTGTTACGGGAAATTTTTTGCCTATATTAGCGTTATGTGAGTCTTATCGTTATTGCAGTTCGACAACATTATATATATATATATATATATATATATATATATATATATATAATTCCTACTTCCGAAATACGGTGCTGAGTTGTGTTCCATGACTCCTTACAAACAGTCTCTTACACTTCATCTTACCACCTTGATACCGTTTATCCGACTTACGACTAGCTCTTACGGAATTCCATCGTGCGCTGTCCTATTCGTACTTCAATCCTCATCGATCCACACAATCATCACTGTTATTTGTATTCCACAGGTGGTCAGTTTGTTCATGGATACACTGCAGTTTTTTATCAAGGAGTACAACCCCATGTTACGCGATTGGCTATATACTCTCCTAATTCGATTATTGCATCGACAAAGTCACGAGGTACTGGGCAGCCATCAAAAAGCAATCCAAGAAACCCTTTTTGTTCTCCGGTAAGCGTAAATGTTTCTCTTTTTTCTTTCTGCTCTGTGAATTTGTCGATCATCCTTGATTGTTGATTCTACACGACCGACTTTATCCGTATACTTTTTTTACCGGTGAAGAAACATCAAATAAAGTCTCACACAAGTCTTTACTCACTGGGATTGCACCAACACACAATCACAAACGCACAAATTAGCACAGTATTACGGCAAAATACAAATGATCGCGCTATTATCGTGGATTAAGCAATCTCACCGGTGACAATGCAAGTTCGAGAACAAACGCAAATACATACGATATTATATGATACACGGTACAATCATAACAGATCCTAATTCCTCAGTATTTAGTCGTACAACGCAGCACCATGATATTACGGAAGCATACGATTTGGATGAAGTGAATACTAGATACGTTACTAATGTGACATAAACAATAACCAATACTCAACATTTGACCACCAGTTTCGATGAAACTCTGTCTAAAAAACCTATCTACTTCGACTAGTGCTTCACCAGTTTAAATGGGATCGTCACTAGACCAGCACCTTTTTTATTCCACTCAGTGGAATTAGCACAAGTCCCGTAGCCTCAAAGGTCCACTGTAATATCACAGAGAACCGGCAGTCATGGCCCGGATATTTATAGTGAAGAGCTGATTAAAGTGTGAGTAGTTCAGCGTCGTAAAAAACCGAGGGACAACAGATTGGCTTATCAGTTTTGAGGCATGAAGCACACTCTAAGATCGGTTATATCGTTATTCAGGTTGTCTTGAAACGATGATAGCCCAAATTGCCCACATTCAACACAAAGTTATTCACCATCCAGGATAGTTTGTAATGAATACCCCTGATGATCAGTACTCCTCGCGGGGATACCCGGTGAAAGATCGCATTAGTAGGAACTCGACTTCGGATGTTCATACGCAGTAATTCAAAAGAAATGAGTTACTGTGTTACACCATCCAACGAAAGGCAGCTCATCAGTTTTCGGGACGGCCAAGTTCATCTCCGCTTTAAATCTAACGTAATTCAGTCAATAGATCTACGAAGGTATCCTTTTGGTCTGAGTTCTTGCACAAGATAGGGGTTTGAGTGATGCAACGTAGACCGTATATGACACCGTTTTCATCCTCACACATGCACCTAAAGTGGTCGGAGAAACGTTATAGCCTAGAGGTTATGTAAGAGGAGTTTAGGGGGACGTCCACATATGAACCAGCTTGCTGATACTGATTTTGACAGAGGAAAGATTGTAGGTGGGTGGGAAGACAGGAAGAGATAAAGTGGGTCAAATTTTGATAGTTCGGGGGAAAGAGAAGATTGGAAGATGGATGCATGATATCTAAGAAAATTAAATTACTAACGAAAACTGGCCGCCGGTGTACGAGAATGGGGAATTAAAGCTAGGGGAAAGGGAACCAACAAGCCGAACTCTGTAAAACAACAACCCAAATAGTGACAATAGAAAAGAGGCAATGAAACAACCGTCCGACGTTGGGCCAGTGACTGCATATTGGAGGTTAGACAAAAATCGTTGATCTGCCGGATGGCCTTATGTTAAATCTGATCAAGAAAATGAAGAGAAGGAAACGAAGATCCACCATCCGTGACTGCAGTATTCGACTGTGGGGCGAATTCAGGCTCTGTGCAATGGGAGGCGAGCTGGAGAAACGAAACGTCTGGCGCGGAATAGAAAACAAACTTTACGCGCAGCACGAGAAGCAAGCTAACATGTGAAAGGGGACTGACACAATGGGGAAGTTATTAATAAACGAGATAGAAACACAGGGTCTCTAGAATGCAAGCGTGTCGAATCAAGAGGTGAGTGCAGGGAGAACGGATGAAATTTAAGGTAGAGAAGTTTTGGACGCATTGAGGTCAACGTGATCATGGGAGCCCCATGAGGAGATACGCTCGAAGTCGAAATCCATTGCTACACTAATAACACTGCGATCCAAATCGATTTCTGCTAGTCGCATGGTGGCTGGGGGGGGGGGGGGTTGGAATAAGATAGGGAACATTTTAGGGATGCAACACCGGCAAAAACGTGGATTGGGTTGGAAGTCCTTTAAAGATCATTCATGAGTGTAAGAAAGTGGTCGCAAGTACGGAACCTTGGGGAACGCCAGCATTCACAGGGATCGGCTGGGATATAATCCCCCCGACTCCCACAGAAACGGTCCGCTTACGGAGGATAGTTGATGTCCACGATACTAGAGCCGGAGGGAACTCGAACGTTGGTAATTTCACCAGTAGACTTTCGTGCCAGACTCGGTCGAAGGCTTTTGAGATGTCGAGCGAAACCAAGTGTAAGACGAGCTAGCAGATCACCGATAGAAGGACGCAGCCGGCAGCCGTATTGGTGGTCACCCGATAGTCCTTTTCGTTCAATGAACGTGCGTAACGGGCCGGAAATAATGGTTTTGGAAACGTTTGAAATAGTATGGTAGGCGAATTGGATGATAGTTGTTGGGTTTGGAGAAGTCGCCGCATTTGAGAATATGAAATATCACGGCGTGTTCCCAAGAGGTTGGGACATCAGCAAGATGGACCAAGAGACATAAAAGATGGCGTGAAAAAAGGCTAGTTTCGGGGCACAAATTTCAAGGATGATGAATGGAATACCCCTCGGATGCGGTTGTTTGTGTACAGCCAGAGAACGCAATGTTTGCTTGACATTCTTGGTGGTAAGCGGAGGTAGAAAAGGGTGGTCATAGGAAGAGCAATGGGTAGGAGGAGTACAGTAATTGTTTGCGATTGAATCAGGGGCAATCCGGAGAGCAAAAACAGCTTTCTCCTGTGGTTCGCATACAAGATCACCGGCGGAATTGTAGAGGGGAGGGAAATTGGAAGGGTAGAATTCCAAGGAAACTGCTTTGGCAAGGACCAAAATGTACGACTACCGGTGGCGGACGAGACCAAGCTTTCGACTTTGTGATGGATGAAGCGTTCTTTTGGCTCCGTGTTTACTGATCGAGCACTCGTTCCTAGCTTGTACGAAGTGGTGAGTGGCTCCAATGAGGAAATACTGAACGTTTCAAGCGAACAACACAATCACGTTCGCGGTTTGAAACCACTCAGGACATTTAGGTTTGTCGGGTTTATAAAAGTGTGGAACAGAGAGACGCACACCACGAAGTAAAAAATCGCTGAAGTTTAAAACGGAGGTGGACATATTGGGAGTGAAGCAACAATTGTTCTAGGGATATGAAACTAGAAAGTAACGAAAACTTTCCCAGCTGACTGAATTTTATCGCCCAAAATGTCCGTTTCGAAGTGGACGGAGGAACGAGAAATAACACAATGGTTCGATGAGCCGAGTGGCGAAAGAGCGATGATGTCCGGGAACAGAGAAAGAATGTTGATGAGAATAAGATGAAGGTTATGAGCTAAGTCACCAGATCGACCAAGGTTACGCGTGGGGAAGTCAGCTAGTTGACTCGGTTTGTTGACCACAGCGAAAGATTCGACTTCGTACCCCAGCGCCGGAGTGTCGGAAGAGCGCGTTAACTATTCCCGATTGTGAACATCGAACTCTCTTAGGATAATAGCGTGGCATTTGGGGTTCGCAACAAATCAGTTCTCAGTGTTTGATGATAGAATAGCCGCTACTGTTGAGAGTTCGATAAACAATACAGAAGTAGTGACTAAGGACGGGAGAACGGAATCCCAGTCGCATCAGCTGAACATTGCGGCTGAAAAAGTCACGATGTGACGCTCGGGAAGTGGTGACTGAATGGTGGACAAAGGTGCAGACACTGGCTTTGGTTGGAATGGAGGAACGAAATTGGAAATTGAGAACCCTAAGGTAGTGTACGAAGAGGGGGAGATTTGGGTTTCGGTCAAAAACAAGGCAGTAGTAGAAGATTGGAGATATTGGTGTGCAGAATCAGTGTTTCAGTTCAGTTCACGATTGGTGGTGAGGACAATGAGTGTCTGATTTGTTTGCGAATGATTGGAGCGAGAGTGAAAACGATCGTTTGTGTCATGATTGTTTGCTTTGAGAACCGGCAACCGTGACCATAAGACTTGGAGTGTCGTACCACATGTGGCCTCACGGGATCAGGCGTGGTAATGGGCCTGGCGGTAGCAGAACCGTTTATCACTACCACCCTCTGTTGGTCATCTACTTCGGTTTTATTGTTTTCTCTTTGAAGATGTTTTAATGGAAACCTATGATTTGTGTTTTGTAGCAGCTAGTCCTTCGTTTAGAAGTGCGTTTTTCTGCTACCATTTTCGCACAACTATTCGCTTCACTTTCTCTATTGAGTTCTACCGGAAATAAATGGTAAAGAATATCGTCACGCGTTGTTAGTGCGTCACCAATGGGTGAATAGTTTGAACTGAATTGAACTGAACTAAATATGTGCAGAAGTGACCCAGGAAATCCCGCATTCAAATTGTTCGTCAACCTCGAGTGATGACGAATAGTGCGTTGTGCGTCTCCGTTCTCTAATTCCCGTTATCAATTTTCACGAGAATGCCAGGCTTCGTACGGCGTGTATAGATAAAAAAAACAGGGAAGCAATGAAATTCATTATTCATGTTCGACCCAATGTTGTCGCTTTGCTGGGGATATGTAACAATAGCAATCTACGGATCTGTATTGCCTAGTGTATGCGACAACTGTGACTGAGCCATCTCTAAAGCAGTTTGGTATGTTCGATTCTGTTTATGCATGCCTAGTAGGCTGATATTTTATCGTCACTCCCGTGCCAATTGATTCTAGACTTTTTCGAAGGATGCGGCTGTGACCGTATCCTCATTGCCATGGTTCTGAACTTGATGTTTCATTGTTATGCTATGTCCTCTTGCGTTGTTGTTTCCCCACGTGACCCTTATCTAAAGTGCTAATCTGTCCACTATTGCAGATCTCATTTCCCACTGAACGTTCAATTTGTGACCTGTTGTCACTTTGTCATGGACAACACCCAAGCCCCAAACTCGAAAGTGAAAGTATGCCTTCTTGAGTATCTGAAAGATTTGATCCTAATGATGAATCCGGACGCGATCGCAGCACCTACACCAGAAATGAATCTGGCTATTTCTCGCATAATTAGTTGGTCCACCGAGCCGAAGTCGGCTGATGTACGACGTGTACGTTCACTTTGGTTTGCCTGTGTGCTAATTTTTCAGGGCATCTAGTTCGAAGAAAAGAATAGGCACTTATGCATGCTTCCCAGAAAATACATTATCATTATTTGTATTAATAATAATAGCAAGTGAAGCATTAGTTGAAGTAGATAGTTTTTTACCTGAGCAACAACAATTTATCAGATGGTTGGATATTGGCTAAAGTGTCCACGTGCATTCAGAAGGTGCTTTCGGTTTCTCCAGTTCGAACCACTTGGAACGCCGTCGTGGCATCCGATTGTCTGTCATAAGGCGAATGTATTCTGCCGTACTTGGGTTACTCCTCCTATACAACTCAGAAATATAGTAGCGGCCAGATTTTGCGAAGACTGTCGGTGTCTGAGCATCAATATCTTTGCAGTATTGTTCGAATATGGTGGGGACACCGTATATGCAAAGCTAGGGTTAGGCATATAGTGTTGGGAACTAGAGGTCATTCGTTGGTTCAATCGCTTGGTCTGTCAAGTTCGAAGTTTTGAGACATGAGTTGCGCATATCCACCGACAGACTACCTCGGTGTACACTGTTCTTCGAGGCATTTCGAGTTTGAGGAGTGGGTCTAAGCGGTTATTGCATTACATTGCACAGAAATATGAGGACAGTGACCAGTTGACTTGACCGAGTAGGTCGTATTGGGCTTTCGGTTTGTGTTCCACAGGACCCGTCCACCGGATGGTTGGAGACATTTATTTACATGGTTAGGTCCCATCGCTATGACGTAGTTACATTTGGACTGTGTTTTTCACCTGCCTGATTTCAGCTAGTGACTTTCTGTTCAGTTTGTTTGCTTCTTGCTTTCCTGATGGTCTTTTTCTGTCGACCAGACGATGCTTCGAGATAGCAACCAAAAATCAGCGCACAAAGTGCGTTGTTATTGATTGTTCGAGGTGAACTGAATGCTGCTCACAGTAATTGGTTCAAATATCAAGTGACTTTTTGTGCTGAGGACGACAAATGCTAACGGTTGAGTGACAAAGAATGTATTAGTACTCATATGGGAAGCACTAACAGTTCCAACCACAAGTTGAAATGCACAGTTGGGGTAATCAGAATCAATAGAGTTTTGTGCTTTTGGTTTTTGAATTCGCGAACTTCCCCTTGGATTGCCAAAGTGAAATGAAGGGTTTTGTAGATAAAAATGGTAGTTTCGTTGGTTTGGGGGTCTCACTCCAAACAGTTCTGCTGGATAAGTAAATGATTCAGTGAAGGTACGTGGGAATTACTAGTAACGACATCAAGTGATTGTAAAGAGTAAATAACAACGTGTGTGTGTATGCGTGTGGTAACGATTGCAGTGTTTTTTCTTCGCCAGAAAACTTGCGTTTCCATTGACATGGATTATGATTTGTGAGTACACACGGAGGTGTGAAAATCTACGAAGTAAACCGTCTGATTTGAACTGACAAGTGGAATGTCATGCTTAAAGGCAAAAAACTATCCACTACATTAATAGTATCCCTTATTTATCCATTGTTCGCCCTAATCAACTATAGTCTGATCACACATTTTGAAAAACTAAATGGACGGTATCGTTTCAGTCGTTTGCTGCTCATTGGTAGCTCGAAAAACCGGTGACAATCGACTTTTGCTTCCAAGTGTTTGAAATGATACCACCAAACAGCTTTGCCTTGGATGAATACAGTAATTTTCGTCATTCACTGTCCGAAGTTCATGTGCAGCTGTGGAAATCTTCATTTCATTATGGCTGAGACGGTGTTCAAAACCACAGGTTGGCCGCGGGGTTTGTCTGGCTTGGCGCAATTAATCGACGCAGATAAGTCCCCGAGCCTAACTGTCGATTACGGTCTACCGAATCCACATTGTAGACAGAAAAAATTGTTTCCATGGATATTCGTTTTTCCGAACCGTCTATCTTTTTCTGTTCTATCACTTCTGTGAGATATGTAGGTTTCTCGTTTGGTCGGTTATTTTAAGGATTATTGACTCTCGCCATTCCACTCCACTTCTTTCCAGATGGCATCTCGCGTTATAATCAAACTCTATGATTTGAATACATCCAGTTTTTCGGCTATCCTGCAAAGTCTTCCCCGTGCCAGCCAGGAAAGAGCATCAGAAATCTTGAAAACGTATCAAAAAACTACTACCGGCGGAGGTCGGATGGATAGTAATCTATCCACGGGGTCGTGGAGAGCACCGTGAGTCTTTTTTGATGCTCACGTAGGCTGAAATCCCAAACGATGTTGCTCGTTTGCGCACGCGTTTTCGTGTTTCTTAATTGTATCACTTTGTCCATTGAAATTCTGAGAAGAATGATTTCGCAGTTTGAAAATCGTGTGAATTACCCTCAAATGACATGAAGCAGAAGATACTCATCACCCCGCGGCTACAACAGGATACACGAACCTCAGCCGCGCCGACGCGATCCTGGCCAGTTTGAATTGAAGGACAGAAATGAAAATAACAGCACGATTGTTGCCATCACAGTGATTCATTTACCGACTTGAGAACACGCAAAGTGTCAACATCAAGATGGCAAGGACACAAAAGGCTTTGAAGAATATGTGCCTCATCAATATTAACGTTTTTGTGAATTATGTACTACTTTACGGGCTCCACCCGTATGTTTTATTCCAGGATGCATTTCAGTGTTTCTCGGTTGAGTTCTGTTCTTTCAACCGGGAACCTCGGATTCTCTGCCTAGTTTGGGTTGGTACCTCGCAGCCCGATCGATTCGAGGGCAAAGTGAGTAGAAACATAAAGGAAAAAGGAGACCAGAACCAAGTAATAAGTGGGAATTTCAAAGACGAATAAAGTCCATGTTCAGCTACACGACGCCGGGCCATATCACTTAATTTCTTCAAACATGTGACGAGCGAGTCTCCTGAGCTCCAACTTGGAAGTCTAACACGTCCTATTTGACCAAGTCCGCTAGTGAAGGTTTCCGTTTCTTTTTGTCATGTGATGGCCACCTTGATTTACCTTCCAACCACCACCGGCCATCCTAACCTGTTTAGATTCAGTGCTTGTTCCGACACCCTACCCTTAACCTCAGCATTGCTGATACGACGTTCGCACGACATCCGAGCATCACATCCATGAACTACAAATCACAAGACTACAAGTTTTCCTAGAGAGGCCTGTGTTCTTTGTAATTTAATGAGAGCTTTTTCTTCATAGCTACCGAACGATGGTAAGGGTCTTCTCTCTTCATTCCGTCGAAACGGAGTTATCACGCCGAAACAGTACTGTCTTACTGAAATGTTTTTGTCTTCACCATCTGGTTTCCGGTCTACCCTAACTGTCGAGTGATTTACCGGGATATGATCGTTGCCCAGTGAAATAACTGCTCGGGATCACGAGTTAAAGTTTTTTGTTGAACATATTTACGAGCCTAGGGAGATGTCTCCACCAGATGCGCTGTTCCTGCGCACCGTACCATATTTCATCTGTAAGACTATCCTCAAAGTGTTGCACGAAAACTTATTTGGTTTTGTTTGTACTATCGAATGACTTATTTGTTTCCATCAACCCAACTATTGGTGTTTCTCGAGTTATCACATCCATGCTTACCAGCGGCTCGGGATATTTCACCAACTGATCAATGAAAAAAGTATTCGTTTCGGTCCTGAAGACTGCTCTTTCGTCATATGAGGAAAGCGGTATTGAACTTTGCACAGGTGGAAACGTGTCGAACCCTAAATACGCAGTTGAAATCGTTCTGACTGAAGATCCGAGTAAGCTGCCAGTCTTTCTGGACATCTTGAATACCTGCGTAGCAATATTTGGTATGCGTTTTGCACACTCAAAGCTCAAGATGTTGTTGCAGGACTGGGTTGGTCTGACATCGAATCTTTGGGAATCTGGAGAGGCTACGGACCCAGTAGATAAGTTCAGTTGTCTGTTCACTTAGAGTTCGGATATAGGATGAAATGTCTTAGCGCACACGGAAGACTCGCTTGACATTTGCCAACTTCATCCGTGGCGTCAACGTGGCATTCGTTTATCTATCAAGGGTCGAGTGTACGTTGCAGCCGATAGGTCAGTTCTGCACTTTTCAGAAACAGTCACTGCGAATTGAGGACATACGAAGACTTTTGGTATTCGAACACCGATTTCTTCGTGCTATTGCTCGGTTGTGGTGCGAAAACCGTATCAGTAATGCTGAGGTTCGGTAAAGAGTCTTGGGTTGGCGAAGCGAATTGTTCGTTGTGTGCCAGAAAAAACAGAGTACAATCGGGGAAGAAGGGGTGGGTAATCCACCCGATGACATGAAAGGAAGATATGAAAAGCCTCATGAGTAGGCTTGACCATGTAAAACGTGTTAGGTTTCCTGGGTGTGGCCCATAAGATTCCCCCACCCAGTGGGTAGATATACTGGGGAAAATGGCTAGGTGTCGCGATCATCGGTGCTCTTGTATTCACAAACCTTCCTTGTCGACCTTTATTCAGCCTTTGTCTTTTGTCCTCAACCACCTCTCCTTGCCCCATCTATCCAACCATAATGCTCCCACCGACAACACGCCCGGTACTGACAATGGTTCATTGTCAAATAGTGTCGGGAATAATCCTCTATCTTGTAACTCACATTTTCTCAAGCCTCGTCAGCCTGTGAATCTCAGCTCCTTTAACGTGCGTACAGTGATGCAGGCGAGTCAGCAGGCATGCCTAGCCCTCATAATAAACTCTCTGAAGAATAGTGTCTGCTGCGTAAGTGAAGCGCGCACCCAAGACTCGAGCAGTGTGATTCGACTAACTACTGCTGGTATCTCATGGAGGAGTTTGCTGCACGCTTCAGGAGGCGAAGCAGCTGGAGCTACGGGTCAACGTAGTGTAGGAATAGCCTTGGTTGACAAGGCCGAAGCTGGCCTTTCAAAGTGAATATCAGTTAATAGTCGTTTATGTGTTGTGAGACCCCAGGGATCAGTTGACGTTCGAAAGGACAGTTGTGTTGAGCGCAGTTTGTTTGTGATTTTGGCATACGCCCCAAGAAACTGCATCTATGACATGCAGAAGGATGATTTCTACGATGAACTGACCACCCTCGTTCACAGGAGCAAAAGTTCTGACATTGCAGGGCTGGCTGATGATTTTAATGCAAAAGTTTGCCAACTTAATGCATCAGAAGCTTTTTTAGATGGCCGTTGTGCTTTACCCGCTGAGCGTACAGATAACGGGGATGGGCTTCTCGAGTTTTGTGGAGACAATCGATTGTTCTTGTCTAGTACAAATTTCCGATACAGCTCACGTGGCACAGCGACACGGTGCTCTAACTCTACAGGTACTTTGAGTCAGATAAATCATATCGTAGTAAGCTACCGGTGGCTCATTTCTGTTCAGAACTGTAGATCTTACTGGTCCATATAGTAGAGTCGGATCGTTCATTAGTTTTAATGCGATTATCTCTCCAGCTCCATGGTTGTCGATGCAAACCGCGAACCCGGTTAGCCGTGCAACGTATGTGTGATCCAGAAGTACGCACCCGTTACGAGCAGAAGTTAGCACATGAGCTAGGATCTACGACGAACAGTAATGTAGATGAGCATTGGGCTCATATGAAACAGGCGATGCACGTGGCAGCAGGTTTCACCCTCGGTTTTAAATCCGTTGTCTATCGAACACGCTGGATTTCACAGAGGTTGCTGAGTTTATTGGAGCAAAAGCGTCAGCTCTAGAACCGCAAGGAGATGAATAGGATACGAAGAAATCACAAAGGCAAGTTACGTAGAGCCTTAAAGAATGCCGTAAAAATTGGTGGGTCAAGGTAGTCGAAAAAATGGAAGTAGGAGCTACTTCAGGTAATAATCAAAGACTGTTCTAACTTATTCGTGACACCGGTTGACGGCGAACCTCGGTCAGTGAAACGATACGCGATATGAATGGTGAACCCATTCATGACAAGTGCCAAAGGCTTGACCGGTTGGCCGATTCTTTCAAGGGACAGTTTAGCTGGCTGCGCACTGATGTAGTTACTCTTGTGTCAGCAACTGCGATTCCTTGGGTGGCATCACTTGAGCCTGCATCGGGAGTGAGAGTGTAATCATGTGTTCCATCACTAAAGCAAGGGTAAGCGGTCGATCCCAACGGACTTCTTCCAAGTTTTTTCGACGTCAATGGAAATGCTTTGATAAAATCACTTACCAGCTTATTCCGAGCGAGGAGCGTATTCCTATATAACTGATTATACCCATCTTCAAGAAGGGAAAAGGCAGTGGTTGTAGCAATCACCGTGGGATCAGTTTAAATCACCAAGGTGTTAGCCTCGATTTCGCCGTGTTAGATTTACTCGCAAGAACGGTAACTCTGTTCGGCGTGTGCTTTGCACTTTCGAAGTGTAAAGTGATGTTGCAAAGCTGGACGACTTAAGTTCTGAGCTTTCACAAAATACTCTACTTTTTTCATTTATTATACGCCTGTGTACAACAGTTGAGGAAGGGGGGCGCGGCAAATTGAAGGCTTCCAAATTGCAAAGTGGCCTGCGGTAACGGGAATCGAATCCGGGTCGATATGCCCACGATGATAACCGTTTGACCACCGCCGGTCGAGCTTAATGTTCGATGGGGAGGTGCTAGCCATTGTCGACTGCTTTACTTACCTCGGCGGCAGCGTGACGACGGTAGCAGTGCGCTAGTAGAGGTGAGCACGCGCATATCGAAGGCTCGAGCGGCGTTCGCTGCACTAAAGCACTTGTGGCGTCGGCCCGATGTGTCGCCGAAGTTGAAAATCGTGTCTACTGTGCAGCGGTGCGCCCAGCTCTGTTTTACCCATCACAACGAAACTGCACCGTGGCGTAATGTGGTGACTTGTGTGCCTCCACGACCCGAAGAACTGTGCACAATGGATTTCTCAAGCCGCAGATGCAATCATGTCTGATGGGTCGATGGGTAGAAGCCAGACGAAGTCCAATCTCTGAACGAGTTGCTGGGTAGCATGTGGTTCTAACCACTATGCCCCTGGAGAGGTTACTCCAGCGAATAAATACGGCCAGAAACAGTTTCCCTGTCGTCAAACTCTCACTAGTTGGACGTAGGAGTGAAGTATCTGAAGTTTCTCTTGACGATAGGAGAAGTCCTAGAACTTCATTGGGCCCGCCTAAGCTGGACAGCTCCCAGTCCAAAGGATGCTGCCCCATCCACGTTCCACTTGCTTCATTGGGTGCATGGGGCTAAGGACTGAATCCGAAAAGCGGTTCAATAAGAAAGCACCAGTAAAGACAAGGTAGAATGTTTGCAACAATCAGGTCTCACATGACAGACCAGAAGAAGTTCCTTCACGGGTTCTTCGGTCACGTTTCCGTGCTGGATTACCGCCCCACTGCCTCGTGGGTGAGGCATTTGAGTCAATGGTTCCGGTTACGGTTCCCAAATAAAAACACGTTCTGCGGTGTGGGCAGTCACGTAGTATGACTCGCCCAGAAACCTCCGGTATCTTTCCTGTAAAGAACCTCACCAACCGCCCTTCCCCCCCCCCCCCCCCCTAATTCAAGATCGATACAAAGCGCCACGGGTTATTGCGGCTCCGAAGCAAGCAATGGTTAGGGAGTTGGGCATAAATCGAATGCACTCCTCAAGCCTAAATGTTCACTTCACTTGGGTGCCTTTGACGTCCGCATACACTGTCAGATAGGGTAGCAGGCTTACCTAACTAGAACTCTTGAAACTTTCAAAATAGATGTATGTTTGGTCTCCGAAACGCGCACACAAGACCCCTCTTGTGTAATCACTCTTCGCATCCCACATACAACCTCAGTCTTTCGCTTTACTCTTCATGTATCGGGTGATTCTATTTCTAGTGCTCGTGGTCATGCCGGCGTTGGGATTGCTTTGAGCATGAGGGCTGAGCGTGCAATGCTAGACTGAGTTCCAGTCATCAGTCGTTTGTGTGCGGTTCGGTTGAACTTTTCTGTGCATGTCAACAGCAAGAAACTGAACCGTTGGTGCTTGTTTGTATGCGCCAACTGACTGTAGTTCCCCTGAGACCAAAGACTAATTTTATCAGAATTTGTCTCAGCTGCTTCAAAGTGTGCGCCCAACAGACGTGGTGGTGATTGCTGGGGATTTGAACGCCCAAGTTGGTCGTTTGGGAGATTCCGAAATGCATATCGGAGGCCCATTTGCTACCCCAGCCGATCGCACTGACAACTGCGATCGTCTGATTCAGCTGTGCTGGCGAGTATGAACTTCTGTCAAAAGAAGTGGCATAGACTCACGTGGCCACCTCCTACGTCTTCTCAACGTTGTACTCAGATTGACCATATTGTGCTTGGTCACCGCTGGTGTAGATCAATTAATGATCGTCGTTCATTTTGGTCTGCGTCTGTGGACTCAGATCACGCCTTGGTATGTACTGGCTTCTGTTTAGGTCTTGTCTGTGGACGCACGGACGTAAATGTCACCCTTCCTGTACAGTTGCTTCTAGACCATAACCGACGATCTCCTTTTCAGGCGGAGCTGCCTACACGGTTATCGATGCAGGCAAATGTGCACGACCCAAATTAACGTTGGCAACAGGTCAAGAAAACCTCGTATGCCCCGTTTAATGCCACACAGGACTCTAGTTCAATAAGCCTCACACGATGGATATATTCGACATCAGTTGCTCTGTTGGATGCTCGCAAATCCGTCACTTCGAATACCACCTTGAATGAAGAACTTAAGTCTCTGAGCCGTCAACTGACTGGAAGCCTGAGAAATGACCGTGGAAAATGGTGGATTGCGAACTTCAGGGAAATGGAAGAAGCTGCATCTGTTGGCAATGCTTACAACCTTTACCGTTTGATCAGAGATACTGGTCCACGAAAGCCCGGTGTAAGTGAGTTAATCAAGGAATCCGACGGCTCACTGATTCGCTTTCAGGGACGTCGTGTTGACTGTTGGGCGGAACACTTTAGGGGACGATTCACTTGGTCCACTTCTACAGTGGACCTTTCAAATATACCTGCCAACAAAACGATGAAGGTGGATATCGCTGCTCCATAAGAGATGGAGAATACGCGGGAGATAGGTGACTTGAAGAGGTACAAAGCCACTGGACTGGATGGGTTGTTTTCATCCTTTTTCGCGGATGGAGGCGAAGTTTTGGTTTCGGAGTTAACAAAACTCCTCGGGATTATTTGGGATAGTGAGCAGATTGCCAGGGAATGGTGTGAATCGGTGATTGTGCCGATTTACAAGAAAGGTGGAAGATCCTCTCTTGAAAACCATAGAGGAATTAGCTTGGTTAGTATTGCATCTAAACTGCTCAGGGGGCTTATTCTGCACTGATTATCCAACGTGCGCGAAATGTGTACGCTTGAGAAGCAAGCCGGTTTCAGACCACATCTTTTCTGTGGTAAACCTTAGGGCACAGACACATCTTCCGTAGGTCGACAATCTCTGTCTTTGTTGATCTGAATGCGGCGTTCGATTGAGTCGATCGCACAGTTCTGTGGCGCTGCCTCTGATTGAAGGGTGTGCCAGAGAAGTTTATTTCTTTTTTCCAATGCTTGTATGCGAACAGTCGAATTCGAGTTTGTGCTTATGGCGATCTTTCTTCCGAGTTCAACACGAGAAGTGGTGTTCGTCAGGATTGTCCTCATTCTCCCTTCCTCTTCGACTTCGTAAGTGACTTGGCTCATGAGATAGCTCTATTGTGTGAAAATAGTGGCATCGATGTTTGCTCAGGCAGTAAACTGTCTGATATGGAATAAGTAGTTGATATCGTTCTTCTGAGTGAAGATCCATGTAATTCGCAAGCTTTCTTAGATAGCCTAAATAATAGCGTAACAATGTTTGGGATGCGTTTTGGACCTCCAAATTGTAAAGTACTTTTGCAGTACTGGGTTGGTTCACCACTAGACCTTGTGTTGGCAGGGGAAGGTGTAGCTGAGGTAGATAAGTTTTTGTTACCTGGGACGTAACATCTCATCACGTGGCCAGATATCGGATGAAGTGTTATCGCGTATACAGAAGACGCTTTTGGCCTTTACCAACCTCAGCCATTTATGGTGTCAGCGTGATATCCCGTTGTCTGTCAGTGGTCCAGTGGGTACAATGCGGTGGTTAGACCCGGACTTCTATACAACTCAGAAACATGATGGTAAGAAGTAGACGATAGGCGAAAACTGTCGGTGCTTGAGAATCGATGCCTCCGTAGCCATTACCCGAGTATGGTGGGAGCACCGTATCAGGAATGTTGAGATTATATGTAAGGTTTTGGAAATCAGAGATCAGTATCTGGATCAAGTACTAAATCTTAACAGGTTAAGGTGGCTGGGACATCTGTTACTCATGTTCACTGATAGACTTCCTTGGCATGTCCCTTTTTTCGAGTCTGATAGTGATTGGGAGGTAGGTCGAGGTGATCAGTTTATAACATGGCAAAAAAGCATAGAATCCGAGACCAGTGGACCTGGCCAAGTAGGGCTTGTTAGACTTCCGGGTTGGGGTCCATGTGATCCGCCTACCAACTGGTAGGTTTGGTGGCCAGTTGCGTAGATGCGTTTGGACATTTTTCGTCTTCGTGACTGTCGAATGTTTTTCGCTTGATGCTTCTGTATTTTTTGCCATTTACTGGACGATGCTGGAAGGCAGCAGCCGAAACCAGAACACAGAAGTGCGAGGTTAGTTGATGTAATAACTAAAACTGGAGCTGAGTTTTGTTGTATGTTTGTGAGACAAAGAGTCTGCGTGTGAAAATGTGTGTGTCACTTTGAGGTTTGCGATCATCATTGTTTACGCATTATCACTAGGACTGAATGGAATAACAGGGTGATCAATGCTCAGGTCTGAAATCGAGTATTGGGTACCAGTTCACAGAATGTTCTATCACGGCTTATCCATCTAGGTAGACTTCATGGGTAAGGCACATGTTGCGTATGGCGAACGCACGTCCAGAGTACCGTGCCCTTTATTCCGTTCCTCCTATGGAGTGAAAGGATCCACGTGGGGGTCGACAGATGACTCAGCAGAGGGAAATGAGAAAATGTACAGTGAACTTAGGAAAAGTAGGTACCTCACGTCTTCGTGGTTCGGATGCAAAAGATCGTTCAATCAGCTGGTTAGAGACACTGAAGGATATGGTAGCAAACCGTGAACAGTGGCGATCGTGTTTTCACTTTTTGTCGAATCAGAATGATTGATCGATTTGCGTTTGTACAATCAGACTGTGTATTTCGTGTGCTGGTTATTAGAGCGTTGTTTCGTTTTCCCACCTATGTAGGTACATTTACTGTCCATCTTGTATAATATACTTTCTACTTCTACGTGCAACATGGTGCGAAAAGCAGTGATTAGTTAGGCTTGCCCTACTGCTTAACGCAGTACGATGTGATGATGGCTTCATAGTATCATTCATATTACCAATTGAGGATCACCTTTATGAGATGGTAATCAGAGCCTCGGAACCTGCTGCAGGAGTATTGGTGTTTTGAACTGAATTGAACTCAAGTGTCGTCGTTGACCGATTATTCTTCTATCAAAGCAAAACGCCGCTTACAGTGGACATTTGTACCTAATTGTTTCACAGTGCTGTGTTCCTACTGAAAGTTGAGATCCCCACCAATGCCTTCAATACTTTGTTTCCATGCATTAATGTTGTAGCAGTGACCTCGAACTATGCGTTGTCCCGCATTCCCGTTATCTGTAACCGTATAGTTCCCTCATATGTTCACGTGTCACCCATTCTCACGTCCATTGTTGCGGTCTCTGTCTTCGTTTTGCACCATCCAAATGACGAGTATCCCAGTAGGAAATAGACCCGGGTCCCTCCGGTTACGGCAGTTTGAACCCGTTTCTCTGTATGTGATGTTGTTCCCTTTTTCATTTGGTGTGGAAGGGTGGGTGGGCGTAAACTTTTAATCATCACACTTCGAACTACCTAGGTTCGCCCAAAAAAACGAAATACACTGCTCGCTGTTGCCTCGCCGCTTTGCTGAACCCACAACAAATACGCATGCAACTGTGCGGTATTTCAGACCGTATTCATTCATTGGCTTATTCGTGGACTCTTTCATTAGCTTGTTGATTGCTGGCTGTTCGCATCTACGAATTTTCCTCAGCGATTTCATTCCCCTTTTATTCGAATGCTTGCTTCATCAGTAGTCAGGCTGTTATGCCCGTCATTTTCATTACGTTTGGTTCACGTATTTTCATATTTATACATATATATGTTTATGCAAATCCCTATTGCCCTACGTGTATCTGTATAAATTACACGTGTTATTCCAGTCTCTCACGCACGGGATCCATACGAAGACAGTCTTTGCCCCAGTCAAATTGGGGTTACAAAATGTCTAGGTTGGTGTTCATTTGCGCGCGCCTAAAAGACCTCGTCTCACACTTGTTCTCGCTCACTATTCGTTCGTGTTTCCCGCATCCTCGTACCTAATCCTCCTTTTTTAATCTCGCATGTGTGTTCTTGTGTGTTTATGTTTGTGTAAGCGCATCATTCCGCTTCTCTTAGTCTGGGGTCATCATAACTTCGTCTAATTCTGCTTTATCCTCTGCATTTGACGTGCACAGAATCTAGTCCGGTTGCGAACTTAATGTCCAGCGCATGTCTTCTTGTTTCGTATGTGTACTTTCGTTTCGTGCAAGTTCGTCGATTGAATTCCGATTTGTCTAGTTTTTTTATTTTCCGTTTTTTGTCCACTTTGGCGTGTGTTTGCTAGATTAAAGGGCTTCCGTTTTGCGTCCTAACGACCACAGCATGCAACGCATATTTTGTTGATCACCTACTTTGAGAAAATTTGTATGATTTTCAACTGTGTGCGACTCATTTCACCAGCTGGCATGTCACTCGTCTCGCACCTGAGTTCCCGTTTCGTTTTTTCCGAACTTTGCTGTGCCGTTTAATCAAGTCCCACTGGCTAGTTCCTTGTTTTTCTCTCTCACTATATGAAGGATATGTAGGCGCTTGTAGTTTGGTGATTGGCTGTAGTTGATACCGTGAACAATTTCATCGTCTACCTGCTTCTAAAATCCGGTACGCTGAGAGTAATGACCGAATCCACTAGGTCAGAGTTGCATGTGGTGAGGAGAATATGTTTATAATAATTTCCCTCTCTTCATCCATTTTTCCGGCTAATTCCCCTCTTTATATGTGTACCAATACGTGTGCTCGCGGGCCGACGTGCCCGCTCAAAAGCGCTTGCTCAGACGATTTTTCCGCTTGTTTTTCTGCTCCCGACTCATGTTTTCCCTTTGTGCAATCGGCAACGCTTTCGATCGCTTTGCAGATCCGTGGATCAATCTGATCACATATTGAGCCCCATTGATATCGGTCAGTCAGTCTATCCACCCGGGGATAGGAATCACATGAGTCCGGAGACAGTTAATAGTCTAATTCGTCAAGCCTCCGAGGGTATTCAGTCCCTTACTTGTGGTATTTCCAGTGGGATACCCACTCCTCAGCGTCGAGTTTCGGAGACGGGATTGATGCGATCCCCAATGGGATATTCGCCGCGTGCGGACTCGCAGTTGTCACAACCGGCTGGTCGAGTAGAACCCACCAATGCCGTGCTCCGCACAATGCAACCGAGCAACATCATCAGCAGCCCCGGACCAATCCAGTCAACGATGTTAGAGCCAGCCCCAGTGGCTAATTCGTATGCTACACCACCAGTTCCATTAAGCGATGATCCGTCTCAATACAATCCTGCCCAACAAACCCGATCTAACAAGGTAAGTGATTTTTTCCTGGCGTTTTGCATCCGGCGACTTCTGAGTTTCATACGATTCGTTATTCATGAATATTTCCGTGATCTGTAGACGATCTTTTGCATTACGTGACCATCATCGAGAGAAACTTTTGTTCGCCCCATAGTCTTGTTGCCTTTTGTTATTTCATCTTTCGCACGTGAGTGCAGAGGAAGAAGTCGATTTTATAACCTCAAAGGCCCACTGCGCTATTAGTGACAACCGGGAACGTAGCTCTGAAATTGGGAATGCAGACTCGCGAAGCTTTAATATAGTGTACGAACGGTCGTGGTCGAGTGGATTAAAGCATTTGGTTACCACGTCGGAAATCGGAGGTTCGAATCCCCACCATCACCGATTACTTCAGTGAAGAACAGTAATCCACTGTCGTCCGGATCGTTACCATATCTGACCTACTAGGACCTTTTGTGGTTCTCAGCCACTCCAAGGTTCAGAGTCTGGTTGCAGGTTATCTCTTATTTATCTCGGTAAAAGATGCCTCACTGTGCGAATTGCTATTTAACTCGCCCCTGAACTAACAGCAAGATCAAGCAACAGGTTATGGAACACTGAAATACAACATCCAGGCATACTTCCGATGATGTTCAAGATGTTCTCATGCACTATGTCGCCTTCTCATCGAGGATGGTGGACGTCAAATCGAGCAGACAGCTGAAGAATCTTCGGTGCGCAAAGGCTCGCCTTGCTAACAGGTTAGGCGTAGAGTGTTGAGAATCAAAGGTCAGTCACTGGAACAAGTACTGAATTCAAGCAAGTTAAGATGATTGGGACACATGTTGTTCATACCCACGGATTAACTTGTTTGGTGTACACTTTCCTCTGAGGCAGGTAACGTTTGGAAGGTAGGTTGAGATGGTCAGTCCATGACGTGGCAAAAGATACGAGAACCGAGAACGGTGGATTAGGTCATTCAGGACCTCATACGTCCGGGTTGCGTTCTGCGAGACCCGCCTACCAGATGCGAGGCAACAAGCGACAGAGTTAAGTGTGGTGGCCAGTAGCGTAATCGCATTCGGACTCTTTCTTTGTCCTCATATGACTTGATTTTCGGCTTCTTTTCACTTTATACTTCTGTTGATTCTGCCCTCGATTCGACGTTGCTCGCTTTCCATTCGTCCGCTGCGAAGCCGAGCATCTAACTTCTTCCGCTATCGATAATCGATCGTTTTGGTCTCTCACCAAAACCGTTCCGCGTAGTTTTTCCTTCTCCAATCTCTCCCCCATCTCCAGCTCCTTTGACTCTCTAGTCTGGTAACCCCGCAAGAAAGTCGAAGTTTTTGCTTCTATTACACCTTTACCCAACCCTTTAACTCTTCCGCCTCCAACCACTCTTACTAGCCGTCCTTTTATCCCCCTTATCACAACCAGGGAGATCTACCAGACCTTGCAATCACTACCGAAACAAACCACCTGGTCCGGACGGTATTCCATCCATCTTCCTGAAAATGTGTGCCCTAGAGTTAGCACCGATTTTGCGTCATCTTTTTTGCGTTTCTGTCCAATCTGGTACGTTGTCCACCCGGTGGAAAGAAACCGTAATTTTCCCCTATTCCCGAACATGATGACTGCTCGAACCCAAACAACTACCATCCTATTTCCCTCACTTACGTAACTTCGCAAGTTGAGACCATAATTTCCGACCAGCTGCAACCGTTTTTCAAACGTAAAGGACTGTTAAGCCATCGTCAATGCAGGTTCCGACCTCATCGACCCGTCATCAGTGCGCGCTGATGATCTCATTTCGACTGGTGATGAAGCGTTTGCGGCCTAAACGTCAAGCTCAGTGATCAGAAGTCACTGAATAACGCCAGCCTGAGCTACAATCAACACTAATTTCAAAAGTGTTGCAATTAAGTGATACGGCTAGTTGTCGTGATAATTGGCGTAGTCGCATTCGAATTCTTTCTTATTACTCAGATTTCCTGATCTTTTTCATTTGATTCTGCTATGCTTTCTATCCTTTACTGGACGATGCTGGAAGGTAGCAACCGAAACCAGAGCACAGAAGTGCGAGGCTAGTGGTTGTATAAACTGAAACCGAACTGGTCCGTCGTGTTGACTGCGTCGCCATCGCCCTGGAGGTTGAGTAAATTGATCTTTGTTTTTGACTGCCTGACTGGTACACCCCTCCGAAGCGGGAAGTTCCTCATGGAGTCGCAAACGCGCGGAAACCACCATGCTATAATTTCGAGTTGGGTATTCTGGAGTCCACTGCATTGAATAAATTTTCAATCCTTCAGGCTTTGAGTCCCACAGTCGCGTTTCCCTGCATCTCGGTTTTTCGCCGCAGTAGTTTCTATTTCATTGCCGTTCATGAAATTCACTCAAATCACGTCCTTTGTCTTAGCAGCCTCTTAAAGATGAAAAGACGCATCAGTGAAGCATGTTAAAGATTATGCAACGCAATATTCAAACTATGAGAGTTTTTCGAACGCCAGCGCTTGCATATAATTGAGGCCACGTGAATGAAGGAGTGATTGTTGATTAGGAGGCCGGTAGCTCATAATTTTCTGGTCCGTCCAATTCCGTGGGCCGTCCATGCTTCACTGATCTCGCATGTGCGTAGCGTCTTTCTACCTTCGCCAACTCGTATATTGATTTTGGTGAAGATGATAACGATTATAGTTGTGTATCAATACGTCAATTTTTGTCACTGAGTGTTTCGTCAAGTTCTACAACTGAATGAAATGCCCGCAACCGTGGGGGTAACGTCAGAATTCGAGTTCTGATGTGGCACTGAACTTTTAGCTTTTCGATGTACCCAAAACTTTCGAAGTTCGACAAATTTTCATTCGAATAATCAGTTGTACAAATAATACTTATTCAGAATTTCCTATTAGTTGGCATATATTTTTTGATAATCCTTTTAACAACACTGTTCACCGGAAAAACTTATGTTTCTTCTCACTTCTTGCCGTCTCCAGCTCGGTGGCATTTTCGAACAGGGTGATGGTGAGTGACTGATTTATTAGAAGAATCGTTTTTCGTTTTAAAAAGAATTGAAACTAACACCCCCCCCCCACCTAAAATGCATAATATGAGCATGTAAACAATCACAATGATAGCAGACACGGAGAATCGTGTTCTGCGTGCCAACTTGATATTCTAACGAGTGTTTGTGTCCTATTGGGATTGTTCAGAATGATAATAGCCTACTGGTTCCTAACTACCGCTAACCCTCTTTTCTGTCTTCCCGTAAACCTGAATTATTTCCGTGCTCCGCATTGATCCACAATTACTCTAATCAAACCACGTGCTCTGACGGGTTCATTTTTGTTGTTGCGTACCTGTCAGTTATATCCCCACTTTGTTCGTTCACCCATCCTTGTTTGTACAGGACCGAAACTTAAAAAACCGGTCATCGGTTACCAGACTTTGCGAAAAATTCGAGGTAAGATTTTGTCCTATTAGCGTATGCTGCTCGTTCCACGGGGATAGGAAATCCTGTGAACGTAACCTGATTGTTGCCACCGCTGATATGGCAATATTTTCTTGCTTCTGTCCGTTGGATTGCATGCTTTCGCGTTTTTTGCATTTTTCGCTTGTTCTGTACCTCCCAGTCTCACTGTGTACAACACGTCAGTTGTTTCCGTTGGTTGCGTTTCTGGTTACGATTGTTTGTACGCACGTACTGCCCCACCCCTTTACCGGATCTGGTTTTTCCACCCCCACTCCCTCCCTCCCCTCTAATTAAAAAAAACTTAGTCACCGCGTTCAATTTAACCATTCGGTTGACTAATCCTATCATCAAACTCTGTCGATCTTTTTTTTTGTGTCCCCAACAGAAATGCCTCCAGAAGATATCATGTCTGAGATTTTGCAGGAATTGTCCAATCATAACGAACGGTACGTTCCGCATTCCGACCTCGTTTACTGTTCTGGTCGTTTCAGTACTTATTGTTTGTTCATCCAAAAATGGGCGCACATGTTCTGGTTGAACAAGGGCGGACATTTGATTCCGTTTGCTCATCGCTATCTGAGCCTTTTTCCTATCTGGATTGTTTCTTCTGTCACAGTGGTAGTGCACCAATGTAATTTGTGCGCCTCTTACTGTCCTATTCCTTTTTTCCTAAGTCAGCCTGCTTGTATGGTTCCCGTGCTACGATCAGTGCTTGATTCCGTGCGGGTAATTGCTGCCATATCACGGTTTCCCACTGTCCGTCCCATATACCCTTTCATGTTGAGGTCGCTTTTGTGCAAGCGGGACTATTCTTCTCCGACCGCGTTAGTGCACCATTGTTTTCATCCCATGTTGACTAGTAGTTGCTAGCACGCATCTCTCGCTCTCTCTATGCGTATGTGACCAGTCCACCGCATTATTTGACTAAGTGTGCGCGAGTTATAGAGGAGGTCATCTTTGGTGAAAGGGTGGTCGACCCAACCACCGTCTTAGCTTTCACATGCGTCTAGGCCTAGTAAACTTGAAAGGTTATCGATCGCTGAGGTGTAGATTGTCTATCAATGAAGAATTCAATCAACCGAATCTGGTCACATACAATCAACCGTCGACTCGGAGTGCGTCATCTTCCACTACGGTCCGCAGCCTCCCGTTGCTTGCAAATCTGAATATGTCACGATGGTTGTAGAATACCACAGGTTAACTACCGGTGTTCCACTGGCACGCTAACAGCTGTCCACGCACTTGTAGAGATCATCTGGACAGATACCTGTACCTCGTGCCGATTGATGGCCTTACAACGATCGTCGTGTACCACATTTGACCTCATACGGTCGTCATTTGAGAATTTTTCCTCACTATTCGTGTGCTTTTCTGCCAACGAATGATGTGCAGTTCGTTGCAGTGTGATCCACTGCTCCTCATGTTACATCACATTTGATGTGCGTTGCCATTTTATTTGTCTATCAGGCACGAGCAACGTAAAGGATGCATGCTCAAACTGATCAAATTGTTACGGGACGGTGTGATTCAAGACTGGGATGAATACTTCAAACCCACCTTATTGATTTTGCTAGAGACTTTGGGCGATGATGGAGTAAGTTTTCTATCATTCTCCCTTCTCATTCTATCCTGCACGCTTATGTCAAAATCCTCTAAACTTTTGGATGCGTTTGGGGATGTACTACATCTGAGTAAAACATCGGGCTACAGTACATTCATCCGTTTTTGAACAGGGAATTCATCCGTCCTCCTGTGCACCGATACAAACAAACAAACACACACATACATACAAACGTAAATACATGTCAGTCTGCTTTCTTCTGTGGCCAGAAGATTGAAGTTTCAATTTTCTGTTTGTTACAAGTATGTTCTACTTTACTCGGCCTCCTTTCTATCGGGTTCATCTGAGTTCGGACAACCAGTGACTAAGCATGGGGTGCAGCGGTCCTGGCTGCTATCTGCCATCGGTAACCTCTGCCGAAAGTCAGTGAATCGCGAGAATGGAAAAAGTGGAGACCGAACTAGAAAAATGACAGTAATAATCCAAAAACGGTAAGCATGTGAATACCGGAGCACCATTGATCGCAGCATCTAGCCATATCCTCCGACGTATCTAAACATTGAGTAGGAGGGTCTCTTGGATTCCACGCAGAAAGTTTAACACGCCCTAATGGCCAAGCCCATTAGTTGGGCTTTTCATACCTTTCTTTCATGTCATGGGCTGACCACCCTTACTGATCTTCCAACCGGTACCCGCCTCAGCAAGCATAGCGCGCAGTGGGATCCTGTCAGGGGACATGCGTAACATATGTCCCAACGATCTTAGCCTGGTGAGCTTAAGTTTTTTCAACTAATGATTTGATCCTTGAACCCAAGACTCTCCGTTGAACCTTAGCATTGCTTATATCGTAACAAGGATGATGACACACGGCAGGATACTTGTATTTCGCCGGCCAAACAAGTTAAGTCATGAAACACATGCAATCGTTTATATAGGCCCTTTTCCAGACTGTGCGGAACCAAGATTGCTACTGCCGCTGCTTGAGCGCTTCCGCTGCGTTCTGGCCAGTTGCCCGTGGCCGATGGCTTACTTCTCTTGGGCGTCATTTCCCTTCGGTTGGTCCGATTGTCTCAGCTGACGGCTCGATCGGCAGCCCCTCACCTGGGCTATCTTGCTGGTTACCGGGGCTATCCATCGGATGATTAGGTTCATGTGCCTAATGCTCTCCACCTAACCTCAACATCGCTGAAGAGGTGTTCCCACCAGGATGGAGCAACGCTAGGATGACCCCGGTGTGCAATTGGTGGTAGTTTTCGGCAGCCGAGTCTAGTTTGTGAATACCGATCGTCTGTTAACTTCGAATGGATCTGCACATAACAAAAGATTGACTGACCACCGTTTCTTCAGGAAGCGGTGTTTTCAGCGGAGAACAGGTTGGTTGGTGTGAATAGCGGGAATCACTATCCACTTGGATGACGTTAATGGTTTTGAGCGCGTGTATCCACATTTCGCTAGAATAACGAGGGATGTAGTAGTGCAACTTGTTGTACTAACTGCTTACCACTTACCTGTTTCATCCTTATCTGTAAGTCAATATTGAAGTCATGACTGTGATTGTGCTGTGTAGTCATGATCATTCACGTCCAGCTGCACTCATGAATGAATATAGAACAGAAAATGTCCAGAAACTTACACGTACCTCTTACACGACGTTTCCTGTTTAGTCTACGTTCTATCGCTTATGCAATCATGAATGAAGCAAGCACACTGGCTAGTATTTTGCAAGGATTTTCTGGTCTTTGAGGTTGACTGACTGACTATCTTGATGAAGATGTCACATTCAGATCCCCACTTTCATAATTCGGTCACTGGGTATGACGCGTCTTCAGCGAGCTTTTCTTGAGTTATTCTTGTACGATGATTCGCTGAATCCCAGGAAGTACGACCAGAATTTTGATCATTTTCCAGTTTCTTAGTTCCTAATGATGCCCCTTGTTGTATTTGTGACATAACGTAGTTGTTGTTTGGTGATGAAATCGGTTCGAGATAAGTTGCTGATGATTTTGGATAGTATCCCCCCGCCATGTGCACCTTAATAACCACAAGTGGCTCGTATGCACTCACTCTTAAATATTTAGTCTCACCTCACATTCTCAAATGGCCTCAAAGGCTCATCACACTATCAAGGTGAAGTGGTACAAACGACGTTAACACTCGGAGTGACATTTCACAATAAACCCCAGTAGGTTAGGCGTGCTATAGTGCCGGAGAACTGCGAACCTTCGTCCATCGCCAATTTTACCGTTGGTTTCGGGATGCAATCCTCCTGTTTCAGAGGAGATAAAGGTGTTCACCCTCGGTAAAGCCAATCTGGCCACTAAATTCGACCATTTTCGAGTCTAAAGAGCCTATTTCTACCCGCTTTTTTACAATCCATTTTCTGGTTAAATCCCTCAAACCGAGTGTTGGTACACACGGTTTGTTGTTGGACATCCAGTTGGAACTGAGTGGACTAAGTCATTTTGTGTAGTTATCTGAATGCCCAAAATGATTATGGACAAGCACTTTTTGGAATTGCACATATGATAATCCCCCGTACACATCTCGTGAATCAAACCCTGAATGTGAGCTTCATGAAGAGGTGCGCCAAATAATCAGGTGGATGCTTAGTATCCTCGTACACTCCACTCGATAATTGGTTTGTGCGACTGTGAACCGCTATCATTGTTTGTTCAGACTGATTGAAAAATTCCACGGAACACATTGAGAATAAACAACGTGGCGAACAAGCTCGTTTTCAGTTAGTCGTACTCATACCAATGCATAACAATATAAATATGACTCACAAAATAAGAAAGGGGAATGATTATCCAAATCTGTCTGTGCACGTGCGTGTGTGCATGTGAAATTGATCACAGTGTGGAATGTTGAAGTGATTGCACATGTGTTCGGGACCAAGACGTGGGCCAAGAAAGCTTGAGTGCTTGCACAAACTGTTTATGAGCCCACAGGGCAGGATTTTAGAGACGAATACTCACGGCTTGGGCTGTGGCTAAGATATGACACTTGACAAGTCTTGATTGCTTTCCCCGGACTTTGTAAATGGTTCGAAAAGCGTTTATCACCTTCACTGAGTGGTTTGACTCAACAAGGTGTGAGCACACCGCACTCGTAATTGTCTTGATTGTCCCCGTGTTCGGCCAAGCCGGGTGGTGTTCACGAACGCTTTCGGATAAGCGCCGAGTCGTGCGACCAATGTACCTAATTCCACAAGAACAAGTGAATGAATACACAAAATGAGGTTGCAGAATTCGGCACTATATCCTTCAATCAAAAACACTATCAATTTCATATGCACACACGCACGTGCAGAGACAGATTTAGATGGTCACTCCGCTTTCTTGTTTTGTGTCATATACATTGTTATGTTTTGGTATGAGTACGAATAACTGAAAATGAGCTTGTTCGCCACGTTGTTTATTCTCGATTGTCTGTTCATCTGAATTTACCTCAAGGCACTAATTGCGGTAAATGTATCACACGACCCTTATCCGTTTGCGTGCCTGCGTGTGTACCTGGCGTGAGCCAAAAACGCGTACAATATCATCCCTTTTCCAGGTTGAAACCCGTGCTCTTGCGCTGAAAGTTCTTCAAGAATTGGTTCGAACCAAACCCGATCTATTCCATGAATTCGCTTGTCTTTTTGTGATCAAAGTACTGGAAGCTTGTCGTGATGGGGAGAAAACAGTAAGCTTGAGTTTGGCTACCACATTGCTTCTCACTCGTTTCCGTTTACTTTTCTTTGCTCTGCGTGTGACTTGATCGGTCTGGCCTCATTGCGCTTTACTTGTTTGATGCCGTCTTTCCATTGCTTCGGTATTTATATTCAATCGAGTCCGTAACTAGTCGAATTTAAGGAACTAAATCACGAATGATCTAGTAATGCACTGCTGCTTGTGGCCTTTATAAAGTGGCACTTCTTTCCAGATGCTTGATGAAATGAACAAACTCAAGTGGAGTACCAAATTTTCTTGTATTTGTGCTAGATAAGAAAGGTATTCTGGAGTACTTGGTTGGAAAAACCATTGAATATCTTATTACAACCGACAGTGTTGCATAGTTGACTTTTACTGTTGTTCCCTAGCAACGGCCCGATTCTGCATTGTAGCTTTTTGCTCTACTGGATACCGGTAATTTATTACTGGGCGAACTGCGGAACATGAATCGATGACCACTGACTTCTCTTAAGAACAGTATCTTCCGTTTCGATGGTCCACGGATGTCTGTTGTGCAAACCTGGAAGTTCAGACGAGGAGATATATTGGTACATGGGAATTTTTTTCGCCATGGTAGCAGCAGTGTACGCAGTGCTCGGTGTCATCTTTCCCACAAAGACTTCCAGTCAGGTGTTCTACCACAGAAAACGATTGGTATTCAACTCTCGCCTGGTGCCTGAACCCCGCGTTTTTATTTTCTGGGACAAAAATATTGGATCCATCCGATTTTTCTTTCCAGGCTGAACCAATACAAGGGCTTTGTGCAAAAAACTCATTTAGCAAAGCAGATGCCTGCTTTTGTGTCGGACCAAGAAGAATATTCCTTCAAACATGCTTAGAGTTCCATTTTAGGAGTTATTGGTTTTGACACCTGTTCCATTCTGATTTTTCCGATGCCTGTGTAGAAATTCATTTTTCCGCGATCGGCCCTATACTCATTGTTCGCAGTAGTTCACACGTCAAAACCAGGTACTCAGTATTTATTACGTGCCTCGATTTCACTCGTTATGGGGAGGCTCACGAACACGAGAATTCGAAGCGTTTCTGATCGGAGTCATTGTTTGACTTATGGACACACAAGAGAACCGGCTTCCGTTGCTTCAAAATGGGCCTCGTATTTTTGAGGTTTCACTTCGGTTATACCGTTATCGATCCTTTCACGTATGTGGGAATTTTCCGCTGTGAAATATGAATGACCGCATATTCCACGACTCGAGTAGCCTACGTCGAACTGAAACACGTGACGTTGATCCCATGTCTCCCTGAAATTGAGCCACCATGTGTAACCGCATAATTGATGAGACATTTCTGTTCTATGGCCTGTAGACTTGAAATCCGTCCTTGAAGCACCCCCATCGAGATGGGTTTTGACTACAATAAGTATTTTTCTATTCACTGCATACAACCGTAACAGAAATATTCATTGCAATGACTGACTGCTGTACTCTGTAATCCCCTCTCCATTTTTTTTACCTGTTGTTATTGCTTTGGCACTGTGCTTAATTTCATGCCGGTGTAAAATATATGCATCACGACAGGGCAATATTGGTGGAGACTGCAGATGACTTGACGACGGAAATAAGGAGTACAGTAGGTGTTTCTTGTTTTCCTGGTGGGCATTCGGAAATCCCCATCATCGACTGGTTGAATACAATGAAAAACATAACAGTAAACAGCATATGATCTTGTCATTTTCTATTGATTCCGGTTAGTGAAAAATATGAATATTCACTCACGGTTCAACTGCATATTATACGCTGTGGTCAAAACTGAGTTCCCCTGTTATCTCCTGATGTGAAGGTTCACGCTGTTTCGGCGTGAATGAACTTACGCTTTCTTTTGTACCAGTGATGAATACAACAAAGTTTTCTGAGGTATTTCTCAGTGTCATGCTGTTAGATGACAACGTTAGTGAAAAAGATGCTGACATGTACCCCCAAAACGCCACACATCACGCACGGGCATCCTACTCGCCGGCAGTAGGTGTTGCCTGCGCAGCCGAATCAGTTGACTTGTTTTGAGGTCACTCGCGTTCCATATGACCTAGTTGTCTGATTATATCCTAGTGTAAGATTTGTCACCAGATTGAGGCTTTTCGGACTCCAATTTCCACAAGTTCAGTGTGTGTATATGTGTGTGTCGTTCACCTTTTCGTGGTTGCTCTGGTTTGCACATTTATAATGATCTAGGATGTATCTCTTCTAGATGCTGTTCGATCAACCAGTGTTCTGAACGAATTTCCAAAAAAGAAATTCTTCATCACATGTTGATTCCGGAAAATGAGACTTCTCCACAATCAGTCTTAATCCGCAGTCTTCATGTATTTATCGCAGGAAAATTTTCGCGCTCTCCATTATTGGCAAAGCTATTTAGCCTTGGTGAATGGAAAAAGTCGATTTTTCATAGATGATACACTATTAGCAGGGCGCGATGTCACCCAAACAAAACTCCTATATAAGAGCTCACTGTCTGTTGTTATCCTGGCCATTTGAATCAATTACTACTCATATTTCATGGAGATTGTATTGTCATATCCTATTGTGCAATTGTACCCGACAGCCTATTGAATCCCAACTCATATTTGCTGTTTTCTAACGAAAAGCGATTCCAGAAGAGATGTGTATTGCAAGGAAATTCGGTCACAGAAATGGCAGACTATTTTTGTTTGAGGATGCTAATTTTTTAAAGTCGGATCCTAGAGATACCACTGACCATTTCTTTCAGTCCACACAATCACTCGTCTCACATTTATGTACTTTAATTTTCATCGCTATTTTTGTGGTGTTGACTACTGTATTGAATTCTCTGCGATCGTGTTTTCACTTTCTGTCGAATCAGAATGATTGATCAGTGTGTATTTGTACATTTAGACTGTATATTCCGTGTGTTGGCTATTAGGGCGTTCTTTCTTTTTGCCACCCGTGTAGGCCCACTCCCTGTCGATCTTGTATATTCATACTTTCTAATTCAACGTGGAACATGGTGAGAAAGGCAGTGGTCAGTGGGGCTTGCCCTACTGTTTAACGCTCAACGATAATGATGATGATGATGATGTCACAAGGCACTTGCCCGATGAGTCTAAGAAATGTGTTATCCGTCCAGTAACGTGCTTATCGATACCAGTTTAGTTTATCGTGGATGAACATCTGGTCTATGCGTGCATTGAAACTGAGCAGACATAATGCGGTTCTGTTTGCTCTCAACCGTAAAATGACCCGTGTTCCGTTCTCTGCTGTCCGTTCGTTGGTTTAACACGTCGAATTCAATGTGTTCTAAGCAAGTTTGCTTGAAAAATGGCTCCATTTGGGATCGTATGGGGTTTTACACTTTTGGCCTCGAGCAGATTCCCGGCTATCCGTAATGGTGCGGTTTGTCACTGAGGCCCCTTCCACTGCACTCGTGCAAAAGCATATGATAAAAGCAAATACTCGTTAAATGTTTGTTTTCTACTTACTCACACATTCGTTTGCCATGACTGTTTCCCTTAAACATCACGTGAACAGGTAAACCGAGCCGCCGAGGAGTGTTCAAAGGTTGTTGCCCAGTGTCTCCCACCCGATCTTTGCCTGAGCGTACTTACTCCGCTGATCAATGATTGGTCGCTCCAGATCAATTTGCCCGCAGTAAAAATGCAAGAGCAAGTTGTACGCAATGCTCCGGAACCCCTAGTCAGTCAAGTAGTTGACACCATCATTCCCGGTTTGATCGTGGTATGTCCCCTTTGCACACGCGTTCACGTGACGCTGTTGTTTTTACACCCATTGTTTTTTTGTTAGTCTAGCGGACCAATCGGTTTCCCGACTGTAGATCACGTTTCAAGTGTATTCTTCACCAGCGTCTATTAGTTCTTTTCTTTTCCGCCACATGGTTTATCTCTTTGTTGCACCATTTTCTCCTCTCCTGCCATTAATCCTCCATGGGTCGTGTTTTTGTTCTTCCCAATACCACATACCAAACTGTGTTCGTAACAGTGCACACCCAGGATCATTTCTGTTCACATTGGACTTCCAGTTAAGGTTACGTTCATTTTTCTTGTCCTTCAAATAGGCTACCTTGGTCAATGCCACTGTGCAATCATAATTCATGATTGGAGCTTTCAGTTAGAATTTCACAAAGTGCCTTTCGATGTAAATGAGATTGTAGTTTGTGAACTGACTCATCTTGCAGGATAGTGGACCGACCCGCCACTTGGGCTCGAACTGGGTGTTCACGGTTGTGTGCACTAAGTATTCGTCTGTTACTTTCGGTTCTAAAATCTGACAATAAGCCAATTTATCGTCATTTGGCTTTGATGCCTAAGATAAATATGGTTCAGTGCTCTTGACATTCATTTTTATACCGTTTTTAGTACTATACCAGTTTTCTTGGTTCAGTTTTGAATATTTGTGGATTTTCTTGGGTTCGCTATTTTCTTCTGCGTTCTGTAGGCCTGCAATCATGAGGATAGTGCAATGCGAAAAGCCAGCATATTCTGTTTGGTCGCAATCGCATCCAAACTAGGCGATGTCATCTGGGATCATTTGACCGAAATGCACGTGAGCAAGGTACGCCCTTGTTTTGCTTTTTATGATTGATATCTTCTGGTGTTTTTACGTGTCCCCGCGAGCTCACCGTACACATTTTAGACCTGGAATTAGGAATTTACCAGTGCTGTTTATCAGTTCGTGTTTTGTTTGAGCAAAAGTGTCATTCATATATATATATATATATATATATATATATATATATATATATATATATATATATATATTAAACCAGGTTGAGAACAAGCATGGTACCTATGCAACAACAACGGAGAAAAATCACAAATTCGAGGGACGGGGGGGGGGGTTAAGAATTAGCATAAAGATTACAACAGGTAAAAGCAAATGTTTTTGAAATATTTTTACCCTACACGTCTTGTAGATTTCTTGTCTGTTTTTCAATTGTTTGTGGGAAACGGGAAGTGAACAGACAGGCCATACACCATTCGCGCCACTGGATTCGGTTCCGAGCCGTATCTCTCAACATCTCTAACCAACGACAGTCCTTATCTCTTGGGCCCCAACTAGGAAGGCGGGAAGCACCAATCGAAGCCAAAGCCGAAGCTAATTCATAGCCTTACCGCCACGCCGTTTCTTTCAGCTCTGCCCAGCACGTACAAAAAGAGCACAAAAAGGTTTATATATGCTTTTAGCAGATCATTCAGCATCATTCTACTGTTCGTTGTTAACCTCTCATCTGATATTGCGGAAGGTTTGTTCATTAACCTGGAAAACGAAAGAAACCGTGGGAGATTAACGGACTCCAATTCTGACGTTTCGTGTCAAATCACAGAATGCGCCAAGTAATGGATGACCTTCGTTTCGCGGTACGATAGCAAAACTACTAGACATTATAACTGGACAGCCTAATGCCAGTGAGTTGAACCAACCGGCTGTCCGCTTCGAGTTGTTTCATCACTGTTAACCGTTGCTGTTGCCATTTATTCCAACGTTCGATTCACACTTCGTGCCAAGTTCATTATTGGCCCATTGCATTTACGCGATAGTATTGTCTGTATAGTAGTGTTTACTTATCGTTGTGTGGTGCCGATACTGTATTCACAAGTGCCTATGGTACTTTAAAAAAGAACCGGCACTGTGATTGGAGCGCACACCTTAAATTGTACCACAATAACTGGTTTACGCCAGGTTCGGCAGAAAATGCGGATTGTGCCACGCCGCTGATTCTATCGCCTCATCCACTCGGTACCGTGGGAATAGTGGAAATTCCCTCAAGACTGGATATTTCCATTAAGGTGTTTTGACCAGCAGATTCCGTGGTTCGCGTATCATCTACTTTTCCAACGAAGAGAATCAAGTAATTCCCATTGTCATCCGGTTCGCAACCACTCTTGGTCTATTAGGACCCTATATGGTTATCCGCTCCAAGTTTCAGGGTCTGGTGGCCGGTTATCCCTAATAGTGCAGTGGCCGTTTGTGGTTATAGGATGTACCCCCTCTTCTGCATTCACGCGCAAGAATGCAATAGAAAAGCGGGTCACCTCTGCACCGCGGATTTGTAACACTTTAGGACGTAAACGTAACGATGTAAATTGTCACCCACAACGACGAAAATATAACGTGTCCCACTAGTGGGTCATTGCAAACGTTCATCTGTGCTTGGGGGTACTTCATGAACGGAACATATTTGAATTTGTCAATTTGGTCCTTATTCCGTCGTTGTCTGTTCAGCAAGAGTGGTTATCCACAAAATATAATGCATTAGAAAATTTGTTGAGGTTAGGGCGAAATATCACACATGTCCGTGGCTGATAAACAGTGGCGAAGGAGCATGGCTGGCGATTGACTATATTAGGTCTATCACTGTTCACACTTCGTCTCCAAAATAGATTTTAAAAAGTTTTGAAGTCATTAAATGAAAAGTACAAATTCTGCTGGTTTATTTAAGGAAAAAATCCATTTTGCATGGCAGTCATTGTGCCAAGCCGATATATTAACCACTTTTGTTGAATAATTTGCTGTCATTGTATTTTTTACAATTCAGATGTGGATGACACCCTTCTCGGTGTGTGACTTATTCTACCTTTTTCGATTTCTTTCTCCGTTTGATGTACAGAAACGATTGCTCAAGTTATATATTGACCGAGAACAAGCCAGTAAAACAAATTCTCACGAATCACTCGGTGCTCGAAGCTAAACGACTATTGCAACCAGCTGCCACTACTTTTCCTTCGTTATCTCTCTTGCGAGCTTGGGCCGTGTTATGTTTGGTGAGCACAAGCTCTCGATCCCCGATCGAGCTTATCTCAACCTCACAGTCGCTTGCTCGCTCCATGTGGATGTCCACAGTCAGCTCGTTCTCATCGTTGACGCGACGCTTCATGCTATATTCGCTTGTCCCGCCACTTCAGATCCTCGGGACACATTCTCACACATCGCCTCCCCGACCGATCCCATTGATCGCATATGCATCCGAATCACGAGACAGTTGCAGTTTGCCTAGATCTTCCTGTTGGCTGATCACTTTTATTTTGTTCTCTCCCTACCGTGCCCAACCTCATCCTCATCCGGCCTCATTCTTATTCTCCTGCATTGTTGTACTCACGCGTGGATCATCTGACATCTGACACAGTCGGAACACACGCTGATGATGGTATTGCAGTCGTTCGAACAAGATCCAATGTGTACATTCATTTTGATTTCGCAAAGCTTCTGCAGTTTGGTTCTCCCTCTCGAATAACTAACCCCTTCTCTTCATGCACATGACGTTTATCCGTGTAAACGGGTATCATTTTACTCTTCCTTTTTTCCTGGCTTGTTGTCGAATATATAAATACAAACACACACACACAGACGTGCACAATTGTCCTCGTGATGACTTCTAAACGCTTCCTCCTTGGTTGTCTGTCAAATTCACCGAACACACATGCACACGCTATGGAAAACCGATTTTTTTTATTTTCATGCCTGTAACATCCCCGGTTCATAATTCGACTCCAGGAGAACGTTTAGTCCTCTGTTTGTATCTCTGGCATCGTGTGCTCATTACCAAACTATAGTTGATCGATTTCTTCCTCTCATCAGTTCACCAACCACTCGATTCAAGTGTGTTCTACTTTGTTGCCATCTGCTTCGCTTTGTTCCTCCGATTGGTTCCACTGGGTATCAACCGAGCATTCGTGTGTCTGCTTGTTGTCGTCTCTGTACGTGCGTGGCGGCTACAGGTGGCTGTTTTCGAATACTCGAATGCTATGTTTGGGGAATGAAGTCCATCGCGGTGCGTCACCGCCCCATCCTTGATGGCGTTTTCCCCTCTATTTCTTCCACTGTCCAGGCCTCTCAGAGTCTTTTGTCGCCATCACATCTGATCGTTAGTCTTGTTCTTTCTTTGCCCATTTCTCTCTTTGTGTGTTCGTGTGTGTGGCTAGTTCCCTCTCCTGGTGTTCAGATACGAGTACAAGTTTGTGTACAGTCTATTCGATCCAAGAGTAAACGTGTTTCACACCAATATTTTCCATGTGTGCCGCCTGATCAGGCAATTTTCTCTGTTTAGTTGTCACCATTTAGAAATAGCTTTGCAAAAGCCGGGATGCCGTAATCAGTAATAATTCCCAAGATATACACGCCCGCGAAAGTGTCACCGTCACGTTTCGTCACAGAGACTCACTACTATGGTCTTTTCATGCAAGTATCTCGTCGGGCGCTTAGTGTAAGTAAAAATAGTTGGGCATTTTTTCTTCACGATCTCTGATCGCGTCCGATTGTTCACTGCCTATCGGTTCTCAGATGGCAACTCGATTGTATTTTTTTCGCGTCCGGTCCGTCTCAATCGGTCGTCATTCCTACGTAGTCCGTTGACTTAGTTATTGTACATTTGTGTAATCCTGATTGGGAATTTTTAGTTAAATCATCGTTCCTGTATCATAGCCAACAGGTACACTCGGTCAATCGTTCAGCACGTAAAAAGTGTGATCAATTCTCTATGGTTATCGATGAGTTCCAGTGATGGTTTTTTTGTGTTTGAAATATGTTGCAGTCACCTTAACCTGTTTGGATTCATTACTTGTTCCGGTGACTGTTCACGGGTTCCCGACACCCTGCACTTGTCCTCGGCATGGATAATACCGCGTTCCCACTGTATTTGAGCAGTACCACGAAGACATGGGTGCTCGAGGACCGACGGTCTTCGCGTATCTTCTGCCCGTAACGGCCATGTTTTTGAACCATTAAGGAGGATGGGTCTAACTGAGTCGGTACAAATTCAACTTTTGGTAGACAATCGGATATCACGCTGGCGCGGCAGATGACATTGGTAAAAGCCAAACGCGCTTTCTGTATATGTCGGGTCATCTTTTGAGATGTAACTGCTTAGATAATAAACTTATCTACTTCAGCTAGGGCAAGGTATGGCGTGGGGTCAGTGTGCGTTGTACATGCCCACAAATAAATTCCCTCAATGCATGTCGGTGATTCGAGGTAATCAGTCCATGGATGGGACTGTGGAAAGGAATGAACTTAAAAAGCGGGTTTGATTGAGTAGGAAATGTTGCT
Source organism: Fasciola hepatica (assembly GCA_948099385.1). NCBI lineage: Eukaryota > Metazoa > Platyhelminthes > Trematoda > Plagiorchiida > Fasciolidae > Fasciola > Fasciola hepatica. Next base: position 2,328,222 of record CANUEZ040000033.1, on the reverse strand, counting down.
CACCTGGATATGACAAGCTTGTCACGGTTGTGCTGAACCCGAGCCACAAGACGAGACACCATTTCGAACCCGCCCATCAGTTGGTGTTTTATCATATTGGAGGCTGTTAATGAAATTCGCGCTGCTTAGCCGACTAGAAGTCACTCTGAGGGATGTGTCAAAAATCCGCTTGGAGATACGCCGCTCGCCGTCATTCTCTTCACCTCAGTAGCAAAGACAAGTTTTGTCAAATCTGCAGTGGCTCCTAATCGATGATGCAACAAGGAATGAGGATTCACTGCGTTATCGCAATGCAGATGTCACAATGTTTATGCGCGCACCTGTAGTTGAATTGCACATGTATACTATAAATACATAAAAATGAACGTGTCAATCCTGATTACTAGTCGCACTGCAATGCAATTTTGCCAGTGAAAACCTATTTGTCATGGGGCACGTGAGTTGATGCTGCATGAATTTGATGTTTGATGTCTTACTGATCGATTTCTCAAATGTAGCAGTTCACGCTTTTCGCCGTCTGCCGCGATCGGCTGGGTGCATGCTGTATTTTGTCTGACAATCCTTTGGCTGACTCATAACTACACCAGTTGACTTGTCAGACAACCATGACAGCAGTAGTAGTAGTAGCACGATTCAAGTGGGCACCGTTCCAGTTGCCACAGTTCTAACTACGATATACAATCAGAGAGTTCTGTTGACAATGGAAAAGCAGGGTACGTTCGGATTCCACCGGTTAAAGAGGAAGAAAAATTCCCTAATGAGATATATCAGAAGTTGGGAAGTGACATATGAAGAGAGATTTCATCGTAGAATTGAGGAATTCCGCTATCTTATATGAATCGCATACTTAATTTCAAGAATATATTTGTCTACAGAACTGCCTACGAACTGGACTGTGAATTGAGATTAAAGCAAGATTGCGAAACATGTAAGAAATATTGCGTTCCTTATCCACACAATTCAGAATAGTGAAGTATACGCAGCCATTTAACTAGTTCGTTTTCTCATTCACTGCCGCAAAGTCAGTCCTCCGACTCTGTTTTGATCATATGCCTGCGGCCATTGAGCTTGTTGCCGTTCGCACCATTCTCGTTGTATTGATCTCCGATTAACACCTTATAGCTCTCAGCTGCTGCCCACTTGGAATCCTGTCTGTCAGTAGGGTTATTTTAGAAATAGGCTGTTTCTTCGAACTGTGGCGCTTGTTTGGTTTTTCCTATTATACGAAGTGAATTACAGTAAAAGGATAGATCTTAGTATTCAATTAGAAGGGTTTGTCAGGACGTTCGCGTAAAACCAGTTTATTGTAAGGTGAAAGGCTATGGATGGGTGCTCAGAAAGAGGGGAGAAAGGTATCAGCAGTTTTAAAAACGTGGCCAGATTGAGGTTCTGCCTTTCGGGGCTGAAACCTGATATGGGTGACTGACTGTCTGTGTTCGAGACGACCGTCGAAAGATAAAGGGGAATATGAGTAACCGAGGCAAGCTCGGAGGAACAAACGTAGATAAATTAGGTAGAACAGGGACTTTAAAGCAACCGCCCGGTGGTGAACAAGCGATTGCAAGTTGGATTCTAAAGCCAGGTCATCGATCAGGCCGATAGCTTCCTCTTCCAGAGGAAGAGAAGAAACTCCGCCGCACAGGTGATTACATGTGTAACATTAACGAGCGACAATCACGACAGAATGCAAACACCAACGGTTCAACGGACATCACGAGCGACTTACGAAGCAGACAGAGGTTGGCAAGGTCACCATATGTGGTATTCTGGATGCAATTCTTCTCCGTGGGGTTGCACGTGTAAAGTCTGGAAGGACATGAAAGAAAAACTCGGTGAGTCGGAGCTCATTAAGTGTATAAGCGGGCACAAGCTGTTACGTCACAGATGGCAATGGTGATCTACTTTCGAGTAATACAAGGTATTCCGGTGTGGGATGAATTCGAACTTTGTATAGTGAAATAGGGTGGACAGGTTTGAAGAAATATCTGCTGTACAAAAGGAAATCAAATTTGCACACAGCACGAGCAGTGAAAGATATACATGCAGACCAGGAAAAGGAAGAGACTGTCGAAAGTCCTAGCACAGGGAGCGATTTTGTGAAACCAATACAGACCGAATCAAAATTCATATGTAAGGAGAAGGAATGGTGTTTGAGCGAGATCGAGAGACGTTCTAGGTGCTTTGAAAGGAATACGAATTATGAAGCCCCGAGTGAACTGGTGATGTAACAAATGCATAACGGTTGCGATCGAGGTTATTGATAACATGGCGGGTATTGGAATAAGAAAGAAAATGGTGCGGAGTGATGTCATTGAAAAAAGTACGAATAGAATTGGAAATGGTCGATAAGAGGTCACTTATGACAAGCCGAAAGAGGGTCGGTAAAGTGACAGGATCCTGAGGAACTCCCTCATTCACGTGGGGAGGCTGTGATTGTAATCCATCGAATTGGACGGGGTTCGTCCGATTGCTTAGATAACTGGACATAGACGAAATGAGGGACGGAAGAAACTCAAGATTGAACAGTTTTGACAGCAAAGCCTTGTACTCGACGCAGTAGAAAGCTTCCGATGTGTTTAGTGAGACCAAGCGTGTTTCTCTGCAGTTACCTAACGCTGCTGTAGAGGAGTGCATGACGACAGCCATCTGATCAGCGGTGGATGGACTGAACCGGAACCCGTATTGGCGGTCGCTCAGCAACCTTTCACGTTCTTTTAATGGCAGAAGTTAGATAAAGGCATTGGTAGTCGATGGGGTCGAATGAGTACCTGAGTTTGTGGGGGGAAAAGTCATGGCTTTTTCCAAGTGGGAACACAAAATACCAGGTTGAATAGAAAAGCAAAAAGTCGACGTCAAATGGGAGCTAACCCGGGGGCACACATTCAGGACGATGAATGAAATGCCATCCAGACCAGATTTTTTCGGTCGACTGCCATTAGGGTCTGATAGAGCTTCCTAATTGTGATTTGAGGCTTGTAAGAGATGCTGGAGACGGAAGATAAAGGAATTGAAGGCAAACCAGGAAGCAAAATCTTCGGTTTTCTGATGAGAACTGGAAGAGTTACAGGTGGTAGAAAAATTGAAGGGATATTACCAGCCGTGGCGTAGGATCAAGATTTTCTTCTACCGGCAGGCTAGAAGTTCGACTTTGTGGCTGATGAAACGATCCTTGGGTTTCTGAATGGAATTTTTTCTGGTCTGGTCAAAGCTAATATGAGGTGGAGTAATAGGATATTGGCACCGGCTTCTGAATGTGAAATTCCTTAGGCGCACATTAAGATTACACAAAAAGTTGAGCCGTTCAGCAGATCGGTATTGGTTAGATTGGGAAAGGTGTAGAACAAAAATAAACATGACTTGGATAACAGTCTCAGTATGTTTTGAGAAAGAGAGAGGTAAAACCGTCAGTAGTAGAACAACAGTCACTCCATAGGTCACGAAATTCATCCCAGACTGTCGAACTGCAACGCCGGTAGACGCGTCTGGTGTTGTACAGATTAACCGGGTGAGAAAGTCAGTGGTATGGGCGCAATCAGCAACCGTGTCGGGAGTGCGTTTGGCAAAGTCAACAAGTTGACTTGGGTTGCTAACCAAAACGAGGGCATGGACTTTGTTCCCCGGAGTCGAAGTGTCTGCAGTGTCAAAGCCATTGCTCGTTTTGGACATTGAATTCACCAAGAATAGTACCGCAGCAGTTGGGTCTGATTGTCGAAGGCAGAAGATGATTGTTAGGGGAACGATAAACGGTATCTAATGATGGAGCTTGGATTGACGAACCATACAAGGCTCCAGCAAGAAAAACAGCGGAATTCCCAGAGTGACGGTAGAATCGTTTACCGTTCAATCAGCTTGATAACTGCGTCCATCTTTTGCCACAGCGACCTCCTCTAGTATATTGCCTTCAAGCATGTTTTTTCTCCTTCTGTAGGTGAAAACACAGTTAATTGACGAGGTGTCAATGCGTCTGCAGGCTTTGTGACTCATGAATCAACAAGTTCTGGTTTCTACGTAAGTCTGTTATAGGATTGTTTGCTTGATTTGTGTAGTCTGAGCACAATTTTAACTCACTGTAAAGGCGGTGAAACTTCATTAGCAATTCATTTCATTTCGAATAACTACTAATCATGTACTGGTTGCAGTGCAGTTTCTGGTTGCTACCTGTCATCCGGACCACGAACCGGAGTATGAAAAGATAGGGAGCGGGCTCTTGCTAAGGAAAATTTGAATATAAGTTGGCCCGCACACCTTACCATATTCGTCAGTGTATTTAGCCATTTAATGGGCGGATCTCTTGGACCCCATCCGGGTAGCCTAACACGCCGTAGATCGCCAGTTACACTTCGCGGTTTCCATACCTCTTCCGTTTCATGTTCTGACTATCCTTTCTTGTTTTCCGCCACTACTTGCCTGAACGAACCATGCGCACCGAGGAAGCCTATCTGGAGACATGTGCAACCCAACCATCCTAGCCTGGTTTGCTTGATCTAATAACTTATTTTCTGCACTCCAATTCGGCACAGCTGCGTGCATAGTGCGTCTGTTGATCAGTTTGTTATCTTTATCTGTTGGTCACCTCTATTTTGATCCTTCGGAACTTTCTTAGTAAGTTCTACTTGGTCTGAGGTGTGACATGTATTATCAGCAGATTATATGGATCCGTGCTGATTTTCTACTGACAGCAAGGGCTAATTTGTGGTATATCTTGGTTTAAAGGTACGTCTAAAACGTTTTGGTCAATAACGTATTCGTGATGTTTGCATTTACTCCGTATAAGTAGGAAAGTTTTGTTAACACTCGCTGTTTGAATTTTTGCTTTCATCGATTTCATAGATTCGCACCACTGACGTTCTTCCATGAACGAACCGTACGATACTTTCAAGTTTTACCAAATAATACGTCCATCCGTCACTCGCCTTGGACAATAAATAGTTGCCATCCGGAAGGCGATGGCATACTATGAAGGCTATCTCAGTAGCGGTCGAAATGAGATAAAGGTATCAGTAATAGCGCCTGGCTACTTGATTAGTGTGAGTAGTAGGAAACTTAAGTTGTTTGGGAATTTGCAGTGATCTCATGTGAATCGTAAGGAGCATGGATGAAGAGTCCATTTTTAGAATCACCAGGTGACTCTTCCAGAGTCATCTCCTCGGTTAAAAGGGCCAACATTCAGAACGAGGATACGTGGTTCAAAGTTTGGATTGTCGATATCGGCAGTATGGTATTGTCTCTGGATGACAGGCAAAGTTTCCCCGGAAGGACCATCGATTTCGCCGTCGTTGTGGCTCATCAGGTATGCGTGGCCGTCACTCTTTTGCCCAGTCGTCCCTATACTTCAGCGCTCTACGGTTGGTTTGTGGCTGTGATCTTCTTCGAGTCGTAAGGAGCGTGCATGGACTAATATCGAAATTCCAATCTTGGGACCATGTGTCCTCGTTCTGAGTGTTCTCCGTGTTAACTGATGGAATAACTTTGGAAAAATCACCTCATGATCCCAGAAATGGGTTATTCTCTTCTTACGATTCAAATGAGGTAACAGATGTAAACCGACTATGGAGCGCTCAAGTAAAGGGGTGATTAGGCAAAATAGTTCCGGGTACGCATGCCTAATGGGCGGCAACAACCGCGAAACCGATCGTGTGCTTCCGGGGGAATTTTGTCCTATCATCCAGATACAAAACCGTACTACTCATTTCGCAAGTTTGAGAACTGATTAATCATACAGTACCAAAGCTTAACTGATCTTCGACAGTAATCATCGGCGTGGCACATCCTCCGGGTTCCGACTGGGGCTTGAACCTGGGGCGCTTGATTGTAACTTTCACAGGCGTTGGCGCTAACTGTCAGTAGTTTTTACTGTATTATTCTGTATTCCACTGCATTGGCTCTTCACTCACACTTTCTGCTTAATAGGCATTTACGATCAGCATTTCCGTGAGAAAAATAGCCGACCCAGCATGAGGCTTCCAACTTATTATCACTTGTTTCCACTTATATTGCCCCGATTAGGATTACTACGTTGCCTAGTCGAAAGAATCAGTTCACAGCCAAGTACAAAGACGATTAACGACAGTTTCGTCACGTGAGGCCTATCTGAAAAGCGGAAGACTCATCATTCATACCCTATTATGCATATCAGTGACCAGTCTAATGCTGATCAGCTGTGGTTAGTGGGTTAGAAATTCATGTTAACTTCAATCGTAGTAGTCAATTGGTTGTTTAGATTCTGCTTGTTTAAGTTCACCTAGTGCCGACCGGCTTTGGCTCGCCGCCGTTTCCTACTTCTGGTTCTAGAAGCTCGGCGCACCTTGACTCCGGCCTCTAGCTACTCCACTCTTTCTCTGTCTTGTCAGATCCACATGCCCGAAAAAGCATCCAAAAAACCGCCAAACCCTTTTGTCCTTCGACTCAGTTGTGAGACTTTCATCGCGTCCGAACTGGACTATCGGAGTTCGCCATAGAACCTTTTTGTCTCTGTCATCGTTTATAACGAGTTTGGTGAAAGTGGTTTGAGCCGAAGGATATCGCAAATTTTGTCAACAGTATATTTTTCTCGGCAGGGTTTCATTCCAACAACAACGGGTTTAGAGTGCAATTAGAGTCCAAATGATACAATGTCATTCTTGGTCGATTATACTTTAAGTTCTCCGTATGACAAAGGACTAATTTTATTCCAATCGAGAAATAATCATTGATGGTTGTCTCGATGGAAGCAAAAACTGTATATTACTAACATAGTATAATGTATAATATAATTGTATAGTCGGTGCGCATGTGAGTCATTTCAAGTGGGCGAACCGAAAGAGACGGTCGAATATTCATCACACTTTGGAATTACGCTGGCGCAGTTGTTCTACCCTAGCAGGAATAACTATCTGCTTAAGGCATTCTAATCAGTTTTAGGTCAGCGAGGAAGTGTTCTAACATATTTCTAGTTGAAAGTAGACTTAGACTAAGGAAAAAAGGGGTTCGACTGTACAAACAAGACAAAATGTCTGTGTCAGTGGGAAGCTCTAAATTAATGGTGGCTGGTAAAACTGAGACACACATCCTGCAGATCTTCCATATATTTGTGTTGTTATTAGAAAGGATAATAATACCGCTTCAAGAAAAAGTATTTTCCCTTCTGATAACCAGTTAGCACACTTCGTAAATCACGTCTGTTTGATCCTACAGATTAGCCACTTGTCGCCAGTGGCTGTTTCTACTAGCGACATTTTCTTATCTGATCCTTATAGCCTAAATAGACATTGTTTTAATTGATTTTGAATCACAACCCTCGCCTGACACGCCTGGATTAATTAAAACAAGAAAAAGTCAGATGTTCCGCAGTCAACTAAGGGACGCACCTTTTCATTTTGACCACGTATTTGATTCTGTGTTCCAGTTTGCACTAAGCATGGTAAATAGCCGGAAGCTATGATTTCTTATGAGAAAAGTAATCCGAAAGAATACATTTCTTAACTTGCCTTGGTAATGCAGATCCGATGCTCTGTATGCTCTTTTGATGCTAATATTATGAAAAATCTCGGATTAGAAACAATACATACGGAACAGGCGGAACCCAATTGAATAGCATGGTAATGTGGAACTCTCTCACGTTTTAGCTCCAAAACCTTGGAATGAGTGAGAGCCGCGCTGTCTCAAGCGAAACAAATACTGTACTGAGTAGAAAACCGTACGTGGTAATAATATGAAAGTGTTTGGATGGTTGAAAACACATGATCAGACTCCAGAATATCCGTTCAACTTTCCCCATTAGACCGGTTCGCAAGTCCTCAGACTGTAAACCGGTCAGCTTAAATTGTGTTCGCATTCTTTGCTTGCTGGTTTTCGTCTAACGCACGAGTAAATCCACGTCGAAACAGGGGATGCGCGAATTTCGGCCAAACGACCGTGATTATCGATCAGTAAGCTCATAGACCGCAAACCAAAGGCTGGCCACTCGCGCAAAACAGTTAGCGAAATGACGAGTACATCCGACCGGGAAATGTGTACAACAATGAGTGAGTCCTCTGTGTGAAACTTACACCAATAATTTACTACGTAAGCAGCTTTCAGTAAAATTGTTTAGACCCAAAACAAAAGAACTGGAAACGCCTGATACAGTTCTTGTATTCAACCTTTGTAAGCAGACACCTCATTTTCGAAATCCGTGGGTATCAGGGGGAACAAAATGGGAGCTTTCCTAATAAACGAGGTGTTGGCAAAATATTATAGCGCATCCAGATCTGAAATCTCACAACCAAAATGTTTGGGCACGTTTCGCTTAATATTCAAGTACCAATTCGCGTTTCATAATAGGACCAACAATTTGGAGCGAGTTTGTTTAAGAAGCTGGTTGACTTTTCTTCGAGGTAGTTATCGAGAAGGAACTGATAAACACATTATGAGCTTTTGTTTGATCGATTTCTAGTGGATACTTTTTTACCGAAACCTTGGTAACTGCCTCGCTTGAAAACGGGTTTGTTGGCAAACGGTTCTCGCTTGTACGGTATGAGTACAATATAATAACTACAGAACACTGATTATATAATTGAGAAAAAACAGCGAATAGAATAGAGAAACAAACCAGGTTCCGATAGTTTAGCAGAAGCGAGTGGTTCAACATCAAAATCGATTGTCAATTTTGTTTGCCAAACCGAAATGCGATTGGACTAACACGCCCGGGAGAATTTTTCTCCCTTTTCTTTGCAACACTCGGCCAGTTGTTCTGCCAGAAAAGTAGGCTAAATAAGTGGGGAAGTTGTTAAAACGAAGTTGTTGTTCAGTTCCTGAAAGTTGGACCGTATCAGATGTTTATGTTTTTAGGTATGTTCTGTCGTGCAGGAGACAACAACCATGTAAACTATAACGACGCGTACATTTCACCGGAGAGAAAGACAGGAGGTATATCTCACACGCACACTGATTTGCTATCCGAGATAATAATCCTTCCAGTTGTTCATCGATGGCCATATCGACCGACTGACGAGTTTAGACGATGATTTTGAATCCGAAGTGAGTGGATATCCATCATGCACGGCGATGTACAATACCTATAGACGGTTTTCTACCTGATGTAAATGTACCCGTGAAAAGAGAAATCCGGTATGCTCGTGAGCGTGCGAATATCACCATGTACGTTATCTCTACACCAGAAAACCCGTGTACACTCAAGTGCGAACTCAGCTAATGGAAGAACGTGAACACACTTCATCTGCCACAACTTCTCAGACTATAAGATGAGCATACTGAAATTTAGTTCTTTCACTTAGTCCAATCAATAAAAATCAGTTTTTCTGCAGAAAAGCAACATAGTTTTTTTTGTTTTCTACATATCTGTTCCCATAAGGAAAGATTGGCATGATTTTCGTCATTAATTGACGATCGCTCAGATACCAATCAGTTTCACACATATACAGTATCATGTAACTTGCGGAATGGAAAACGCACCCTGGGATACAAGTCTTCAACTGATTTTGGACGTAAATCCTATAGCCGTTTCACATAACCCGTTTGATCAGCAGCTGCAAAGTGCATTACCATCGAATTCCAGCTGGAGACTCGAACCCCGGGAGTGCATGACTATGAATCTCGCAAGCCTTATCACTACGAGGCTATCCGGAATTTCCCCGAATGATTTGCTTCCCGTCAGCATTGCATTGTACTAAGGACGCCCATTTATCACTGATTTTTAGCGGCAAAAACCGGTCACCTGCCAATCGATCGACTCCTATGGTAGACTTCTTATTCATGGAATCTTAAGTGCCCCAAAAGAGCATACCAGACAACCCACACAGAGCTTGGCTATTTGATCAGCCTAGTACTTTTGGTTGTTAGTGTTAATCTGCCGGGCATTAGTACTGCCAGAAGTACCATTTCAAAACCTCCGGTTGTTTTCGCTTATATTCATAAAACCGTAATAGGATCTAAAGTGTTGCCTAGCCAAATGGCAGTCAACACAAAGCTTCATACGGGTGGATACGAGTGAGGAAACTCTATGGTATTGAAGACGAAATCATTTGCCTCTTGAAAGGATGCTAACTGACTAATTGAGATCGTCTGACCCGTTAGGCCATCCAGCTGAGATTTTCTGTGGAATATGATTACTAAAAAAATTGAGGCGGTCAAGCTCCCTCGCTGTTTTGTGAAAATTATTGGAGCAGTGATTTTTCACTGAATCCTAATCCATGAAAAGCAGTGCAATTAAAGGTGATAAACGTTACCAAAAGGACAACACAGGTTAGTGCGCCAACTTGATTTCAGAGCTTCATAAACTGAATGATTTCATCAAATTATGTTTATTTTGCTAACGATCGCAATGAGGTAGGAAATCCAGTCGGTTTGTGAACTGTGAAGACAGTTGCAAATGGTCCGTGGGGTGTGGCTTACAGTGGTTTGGGCAATTTGCACACGTGACCACGATCAGCTGAATACTTTTACGAGTTGACCTGTGTACACAGTGGGAATTGTTTTTGGTGGAATTCCCATTGGATCTGATTTTCGACAACAGAAGAGATTTGACGGAAAGTCTCTCGAATGCCAATAGGTTCTTCTTCTCCACTAACTGAACTTCATCCACTCGGCCAGCCACCCTGACTGGTTCTAAACCTATTTAGGTTGGATGGTGTTCTCTCATATAATTGTCCAGGTGTCTGGCGGTAAAAAAGACGTAGCTTCTTCCACGAGAAAAAGTGAACTGGTATATATAAACAGGGGACCTTTCCATCACCATCCTATTTTTCAAAAGTAACCAGGGCTACCTATAACCAAAAGAAGATAAAGACCACAAAGCTCAAGGATTTCATTTACTCGCCTCAGTTACCACGCGTGTCCATTAAAAAGTGATAACGAACGTAGTAAAACAGTGGCCACTGAAGTGTTTTCGTGTCGTCTACCTTTGATAGTAAGTTAAATGTTTGTTTCTAGCAAGGGATCCGAATGTTCTATGCCACCTGAGTACCAACTTGCAAGACGTGAAGCTTACTTCTGAGGAGAAAAGAAAGGTGTTGAATTGTGTTTGCCAATAGGTGTTAATGTGATGCTGGCACCTGTAACTATGGCAAGACGTACAGTCTCCCAGAAAAATTCGGGATCACCCCCATCCGGTCGAAATCAAGTTTAAACTACTGATACTACTTTCTGCAGCTAAACAGTAGTGTCTATTGTATATTTTTGGTTACTGAAAGAAGTAACAGTAGAGTAAAGTGGAATTCGATGGTATGTCAAGATTTCGACCGAACTGAGGTGATCCCGAATTTTTTGTACAGACTATGCATTGACTTCTGTTTCATATTTGGATTATTGTCACATGCCACCTCGATGGTTTTCATTCTGTGGCAACGATGACTACAGTGGAGGTGGGATGTAACGGAGGTCACAGGCAGAAGACAACCTAACTGATTCTCCAGTGCTTCCCATGGCAAACAAATTAGATCACACGGACGAGCAATCGGATCTAGTCAAAACCCTCCTCTTGTGTCATCTCCAGACAGGTCACAAGCTGATCCAGATCACGAGTTACAGATCAATAGGTCAAATGGAGCAATTCAAGGAATAGAATAAGAACGGAGGTTGGAAGAACCAGTTCAATGCACCTCCTGCCCACCAGTTAAATGGTACAAAAGTAGCCGAAAAGTGCAAGCTGTATGAGAATCGATTGTAATGAGGTGCACTTGTAAACACAATTTATTTTAACAAATACCTACGTCTTGTCAATTTGACTTATCTACCTTCCAGTTTCACACTGATCAGTGAAGTCAAAATCACATTTGTTCTCCCAGAGTTCATTTTCAGGAGTCATGCTTGAACAAAGTCAGATTACCCGAATGCCGATTTATTGAATCAAGCTTGAGTGAGGCTGTTTTGGAGCAAAACGAGCGTAACTCAGAATAATTCAATGAATATTTTGTGTCCAGGAGGATTACTCGTTACCGGTTATTCAGTTGCTTCTTCATTGGTATTAGAAAAAAGAAACATTTTGAAGTAAACCCCGCGATCATGATGACGTGGTGATTAGCTAAATTTGCAAAGTGACCCAAGGGCTTCACTCTCAAATAGAGCTCAAAGAGGGCTCCATACGTTTAACGGAATACCTTCGTTGCAATTAGGTCCAAACAGAGAAGTTGTCCATCATAGGGGTCACGTTTTGGGCGGAAAATGCTACGCTAACATTCAAAGCCAATTTCGGAAAGAAGTTTCATCATGAGGTGTGAGTTCCGTCGACCACTGTGAGCCATCCTGAATAACTTGGTGGGTGAAAGTGTTCGGCTCAAAACCGTTCGCCCTGGGTTCGAGTCCCCGTGGGACGTGATAGGCGGGCACTCCTGGTGATACTTGACATAGGTCAGAAGGCTGTACAGAGCTCCAGTGAAATAACTCTTCATTACTTTCATAGTTTTCGGTGGTGAGTTGAGCGTCCACACTGCATGACTAATCATGTTATGCAAACACTTGGTCTACTGCTACCAACTCTGACGTAGATCATCATATGCTTAGGTGTTCGAATGAGTGACTTAATTTGGAGACGGAATTGTGGATTGGTATGATACCTCAAGCTGGGCTTCAGATTATTCCTCATTTTTAGGACTAAACATATATTGTAGTGCAAATTCAAGAACACGAAGTAATACGTTCTGAGCCCATCGAGAAAACATGTGCAACAACTTTGTGATATACAGCGAACGAATATACAAGATGAGGTTTTAATCTTCAACTGGGAGGTGGGGAACTTTAAATGAACCGTATGCGAATTCAGAGAGGCTCAGATGCGTAAACAATCCTAGCACAGAACGAAGTAGTGTCACACAAGTAAATTTAATACGGATTAGAACCTTATGTCATTCGTAGTTATGACGGTGAAAACGTCGAACAATGCCAGTTCGCGATCCATTCAACAACAACACAATAAGAAACGGGAATAAGCCAATTGTGAGGATAGTGACAAATACATCGTCTATTGACACCCTGGTCCGGTGGATAGGCAGCATGCCTTTGCACGTTTATAATCAAGGAAAAGGTTGAAGTCGTCGAAACAGACAGCACGTTATTGCCTGTCCAGAACTGAAGACAGGAGTGAAGCCAGTCAAGCAGATCAGCGGCCAGTGGTGGTCTGAACAGGCCAGAGCCGAATCAACCAATCCGGGGGCAACCAGTCCAACTTGCCAGAATGTTTATCAAGTGAACCACTGAATATTTACATAAGGATTTGTTTATGATCACCACACAACTTGAATAAACGATCCTTTTCCTACCAATAAAATGGGGTGGTTCGAGGGCAGAACAATCTTCTACTTAGGATCAATTTGCAGCGACAGAACACCAGCAATAGTGACCGGAGTTGTTTCTGTATAATCAATGGTCATTTATCTCCATCATACTCAGACTATCGACGTTTGAATCTTGATATCTTCACAGCGCCACCCGAATATAGTCGTGTCGTACAGGATACCGGAAGTCAGTCCTCATAGCGAGCGCTTTATCTGAGCGGGTTAAGTTTTTTGGCACCTGTATTGTGTTTGCTCACAAATAAGTGTCCTCAGTGTATACTTTTCTCCTTTCTGGGACGATTTTGAATGATGGGTCGGGGTACTCAGTCCATGAAATAGCATAGAGATATGAAAACAAATCAGTGGACTTACCCCAGTAGGACGTGAAACAAAGCATTGGGTCACTGTCAGCCAGGCATTCAACGTGATCAGCTCGACTACAAACACTAAGCTATTCAGATAGGCAGAGGCGTTCACAAACCATAGGAACTGCACTGAGGTGGGCCAGCAACGCGAGTTGGTAATAAATTTATCAATGCGGTGGTAACAAACTGAGATAATTGTTGCACGCGTATCTGAGGGACATGTGCGCTTGTGCATACACATGATCCTCTGTTTGCTTCTAAGCGTATCCTTTCTTCTGTTTGCAATAAAATTGTCACCGTGTTTGCGGAGTTCACTGTGTGAGGATGCAACGAAACGATTCGGAATTCTTCAGGTAATTTGCATTTCTGACCTCTTGTTTCAAATGAGTTGGACTTGTTCAAGTTCTAGGTTATGGTTCGTGATATATGGCTGGAAGATAGAAGACAGTATGGACAATGGCTACCGTCAGGAATGTATTTCACTTGTTATTGCGACAAACTTTGTTCCGTTATTCAGAACTGATTCGTTGTTTAGTCAGGTGACGTGAAGCAATCGATGCTTTTCACCCCAAGTGTCACGATAATGGGAAAGGACACAACTCATTTAGACGAATAGTCCAGAATTATGAGTATTCATATCTTTTATTACAACAGAAAACTAAAGGTACTTTTTTGTCTTTCAAGAATAAAAGGAAAAGAACCTCCAATTGGTCAACTACGGTTTTTGACTCCTTTTGCAGTCAGTGGATCACTTGACCGGAGGAAAAACCTTGATGTACGATGAGGTTGGAAGGGCGCACACAATCAGAATTTGATCAAATTCGATGGAAATGTGCGAAACCACGCTATCTGGGATTTTCTAATATTTCGGTGTAATATTGGAAATTGTCTTCGTTGGTATTATCCCATTAATTCCACGTGACTCAGTGGCTCGTCTACCACAGACAATTTACCATTATGGATCCCCTGTACGATACCACATAAACTGACATTTTAAGTTGCTGGTGGATGAAATCAAACTACGTGCTTGGATCTCCCAACCTAGGTCTTTTTGTTTCGGTTCATGTTAACGAAAGTGGTCTGAATAAACCAGGAGGAAGAGAATTGAAATAAAATAGGCCAGCGTCATTTTTAAGTTTTTCAATGAGCATAGAAGTCTGCAGTCCACTGGAAGGGGTTGAATGGAATGTGTCTGATTCGTTGTTCATCAAAGGGAGCCCAATAATTCAAAAAAAGGTGACGCGCGAAAACAAGCAAGGATCATCGAATTCAGTCTGAGTACGCGTAAACCGGCAATACCATGAACCGCTTTCATACCCGGTCTTATTCCATTGCTACCTGACTGTTTATGCAATTGTCGGTGACTTTAATCATGCACCTGCGTATCTCTTAATTGCCTCTAGTTTAAGTGACCTCTGTCTTATCCTAACTAGAGGGAATACTGTTTTAGACAGAATTATCACGAGCCATCCCGAACTTTTTCACCCCCAACTGAAAACCCCTGTTTCAATGAGTGAACTTACTCTCTAGTTGTCATCAGACTCAAAATCTACTCACGTTTATTGCATCGCTTACTCTTCGGGACAAAACGAATGAGTTTCACCTCTAGAAACTTGTAACGCACCATCACTAACCTTTTTCCAATGTCCCTTTGCCATTGTTTCTTCGTGGTATTCTTTCGACTGCTTCATTTGCCTGCTACACTGATTTGAGAAAACAATGAGTGCCGCATTTGATTTGTGTCATGTCCTAAAGATACTGTATTTTTAACAGCGGCAGAGCAGTTTGTCCATCGTTGAAATCTCTGAAAAAGCAAACAGAACATGCTTATAAAGTACACTACCAGGCTTTGGTAAAATGACACTCCATCCTGATCAAACAACACATACAACTGCTGAACACGACGTTTTCTCACCAGTTCTCCTGTACCACCAATAGCAACTTTCTCTGGCACGGAAGTCGGCTTCTATGTGAACAACGGGCCCGGTCAAAAATCTACGACATAGTTGCTGACGGCCTGAATGCTGCGTTTATTCATCCCTCAACGGATACTCTATTGTCCTACTTTCATTCTGTTCTCTCAGGTATAGAGCCAGTTTCCTCAGAAGAAGTCTTCAAGTTTTTTTGAACCTCAAAATCAGCTCCTGCTATGGGTCCAGACGGCTTACCCTCTACTGTTCTCGGATTTAGAGTCGACTTCTCTCGTCAGTAAATTTGTTGAGACTGGTCCTGTTCCTGCCACCTGGAAACCCGTGACAGTGGTACCTATTCTCGAACATTCTACTTCCAACAATTTTTCAAACCTTTCTCGGCCCACCACCAAAACTTCTTCTGCGCTCAAGTTGACCGAGTGTGCTATCCTTAGTCGATTGCGTTCTTCTATTGTTGTTCCAAATGACCCCCATCAGTTTGCGTACAAACCCATCAGATGCACCCTGAGTGCAATTGCTTCAGTTTGCCATTTTATTTCAAACAACTTAATTCGTTCCATGAATTCCGTTCGATGTATTTTCCTCGACTATTCTTCCGCATTCGATTTGGTTCCCCGTTCTCTACTTCTTAAAAAGCTAGAGGTTTTGGCTGCCTCATTTCTTTTTTCTCATGGCTGAAAATCTACTTTTCCAATATAACTCAAGGTTGTAGAGTTGGTACAAGTTTATTTAGTCCTTTGATTAACAACTCAGGTGTTCTTCAAAGTGCCATTCTCTTCACCACATATATCAGCGATCGAACCACCGTACCGGCTGCACAACTTTTCAGAATGGGCCCATGAAGTAATACTCTGTCAGTCTATCTCCAAGCAACAGCACATTAACCCCTTTTCTTGAGAACTTATACAATATTCAGGATTTTTTATCCCATTCTGGACTGTCTCAAATTTTTGAGAGTACTTTCTGCCCTTCTGGTCTCTCAAACCCCTTTGAGCAATCAGTCATCAATATAGTACCCGTTCCCAAAGTTGAGTCTGTCAGACACTTGGGCGTTACAGTCTGCCCCAATCTACAGTGGTCTTCTCATATTCTTGAACGTGTTAGAAAAAAAACGTAGACTTATTTCAAACTCGCAGTTTGATGCCACACACTTTGCCGTTTTCTCTATTGTCCACCAGTTTATTCTCAATCTTGCTCTACTGCTCTTCAGTAATCTTTCTTTTTTCTAGAATCTATCAAACCAATTCGCGGCCTGACCATTATCAGTGGTGTCCCTTTGATTTCCGTGGGCTCTCTTTTCTCGAAAGTTAGAGATTCGCACATTATAGCCTGTAAGAATTCACCAAGAAGATTCTTGTGGACCCCACCCTTGCCTATATCATGACTTCTCTGCGTGTCTTTCACTTTTCTCCGCATGTTCCGCATTGAGACGTATGTCCCCAGCACATAAATTTCTACGGCAAATTTAACAGCGCCTTGGTTAGCACTAGTTCTGGTTCACAAGATGAAAGTCACCGAGGAACTTTGCACGAACCTCGGTGGCTGAACCAGTTCTATTAATACAGTATACATTTCTATGCCTATTTCAAAGAGACAGTGGTTATCTTCCCTCCTTTTGTCTGAAATATGAGTACGTTAACTTGCTGAAGTCTTCAATACAATACAAGGCAATACAATACAGTTAGTTTCATATCATTTATTTTGAAACCAGTCATCTTGTCATCTGTTCCTATATGATACCTGCAATGTACTAGAAGCAAAATATTGTTATTATGGCCATTTGGTGAGTTTATTCTACCCAATGATCACGTCTCACAGTAGTCACTGACGATTGTACAGTCAAATTCCCACCTCTACTTTAGATACAATGCATGAATTATTCTTACTTTACTAACTTATTTTTGTTGTTTAAAAACGGTGCAATATTCCAAGAAGGTGGTCACAGATAATTTGAGGCTGCCTGTTAGGAAAAGTGACTGGTCGCGACATGGTTCGAACCCGGGTCATAGGGATACAAAGTCTACAATTGTGATCATTTGACCACCGCCGTTAGATTAGTAGATCTTATCGATTCGAGAGTTAGATGTGATTTGTATGAAATCGTGGATTCCCGGTCCCTCGAGAGGATCGGTAACATCAGTTATTGAACAAAAAAATGCAGGTCAGTAGAAACAATGTGTTTTCCCAGTTTACAACTGCAAAATATGATTTCGCTAGGTAAACTATCCACTAAGACAGCATTAGAAGTTACTATTGATTAAGTTATTGACCCCCGGGGAGTCGGGCGATCCAAGTAGCTAACTGGTTTGAACTTTGGTACTGACCGTCAATTCCGTTATTACACTCTATTCGTTTCACATACACGCCTGGTCTTTAATGGAATTACACAATTCATTGCCAGGATTTTCGGTTTTCAACCGGATGTGTAGTTGGATCTTGTGAGCACTTGCTTTTCCCACAGGTTCATGGGTGTGTAGATGACATGGAATCGAAAATAAAGTACATGCTCCCTGGTGTTACCTTTCACAGTCTCGTAGTTTTTCTTGCGGTAAGACTAACTCTATTTCAGTTCTGGTAGACAAACTTATGAAAAATTTACTGAACAGTGTAAAACATTACCACTGACGTATTCTAGGAACTTGAAACGCATCCACTTCTAGTTCGTAATTAGGTGCATTAGTATTTGCATCGATCTTCAGAATCAAACAAACAATCTTCAAATACCGTTTTCGAAACCTCTCTCTGCTGTTTGCCTCGAAGTTTGATCTTGACTACGTGACTTTTCTTCGGTAGCATGTGTGTTACCGGAATATGGACGCAAGAAGCTTCCGTTTATTTCAGCCTTGACTCATTTTTGATTTTTTCTTGCCCACCCGTGGCGTTTTCACTTGCTCGTTTTTTTTGCGATGAATTCCTCCTCGTGAATCTGCACTAATTTGGCACCACAATTTACACAATGCATTGTTTGAGTATGACGGAGATTAGAATTCTTTCCGTTAAGTATGTTGAGGGGAATTTCACTGGTAGTATGTTGGATCAGTGATCTCCCGCGGTTGAATGACCGGTGCATATGTTTGCTCGAGAAGGGCACAGTTACTCCATGAGCCCAGAGCTCAATGACTGTCGCCACCAGTCCCCTCGCTTGATCAAACACCAATAAGGCGGTCTACAGCCCGACTTTTAAACGTTATTTGTTCTCTCTTCGAAGCCGTGCGAATTTCATATATTTCTGAGATATACATAGCATAAATACACTATATTGATTGGTATGAAAACAGCTATTCTTACAATCGCGCAGTCGATAAAAACTTCTAATAGGTCAGTCAAAGTACCCGTTGATCGCTAAGGAAAAACTTATTCCAAAGCTCAATTAAAAAATTGTCCTTATGATAAAGTCATGTAAAAACGGGCCCGCTCCAACTCCTTAGGATGAAAAATTACATTCTAACATGATGTTGCATAGAAGTATCACTCAAAAGATTTGAATCATGAATTATTACCATAAATGAGCATATAATCGAGCCGCTGTCCTAACTTGACTAGGGTGCAACCAGACAAGAAACAAGCCAGATCACCTTCCGGATATTTTCGTTTTCGTTTAAAATAATCATTCATCTTCTTTGCCAAATTACTTTCGCATTGCTGCTGATAATAAGCTTCGACTTTCTCAAGTAGGTTGTCTCTGTAGATAGCGCAGAACAGGTGGTTGCATAAAGGACCGGTTAGCATTTAAAATCGTCTATCGAGTGCCCCCCAATCCCCACAAACACATCCGCTTACACACACTGGCCACCGCAGAGGCGATTAGCATCCGTCTTTTCGCACCTGCTCTGTGTACACAAAAGAAGTTCGTCCAAGCCCTCCAATTACCCTGGCCGCAAGTGGACCACCCCCACCCCAGTCACTCAGCTCCGAACCATGTGACCGTCACGACCTAGTCGTGCAGATCGACACGTCGATCTAACCCCAACCCGTCTCCCCCACAAACTACGTCCAATCCGAATGACCCTTGACCATTTCAGCACAACCATCTCCTATATGATTTGTAAAGACTTGAGAATGAATCATTGAAAACAATTGTTTGTCTCTGAAAACGTGTTCTGATGTCACAATGTGCATATTCCGGAATATAAAATTAGTCGGCAAACATTTCCGGTATATTCAGAGTTGACGCTCTCCACCTCAAACAAAATTTTCTTCTTTTGCAGAGAGTGATTCATTGAAAAATGAGTTATCTCTTTCTTTGATCTCTTCGGCAGTAGGGGATCTTCTCTCTGGATAGGACCTATGGAGGATTTTGCGTGTACAGAAGACAACTGGCACCTAACAAGAACCACCAGAATGAAACACCATTGCTCACAGGTAACTATTGGTAAAGACACTCCGGGCGTAACGCAGTGATTTAAAGATACAATTCAGCTTTGCGACTGTGTGAATCGACATGACATGGATTTGTAGGTTTTCCATTCATGGCCCCACGGTACGCTACGGAGCTCGTTCATTTGTGTCTAACCATCTGTTTTTGGGGTTTAGTTGACTCATTCTGGATGCGCTATTTTGTGCATAGAAATCTTCGCGATTTGGTGGAGAAATAGGTGGCTCGTTTTATCAGGGTTTGGTAATCAGCACTACGTTTATTCGTTTGGCCATGCGGCCAGACCAGAGAGCATGCATGAAACCTTTCTACTCTGCTCTTCTTTTCTCCCTCATTTTACTGGATGCACATCTATGTACAACTATTCAGAAAGTGGGCCGCGGTCAACGGAAGGCTGCCAACTGGGAAAGTAACCGGCGATGACGGGATTCGAACCCGGCTCGTTATTGTTCGAACAGCACAGTGATAACCATTTGACCTCCACCGGACAGCAGTTTATCACCTATTTGAGTGTCCAAATAAACTGATAGATTTATTTTTACTTCTCAACTTTGAATCCGCGTAATATAAACATATGGCTTGGAAGTTTCAGTCTTTCAGATCAACATCAAAAATGGTGTGCATACAGACCATTCTTTTTTTGTTCGTCACAGCCAAGCTACTTGCATTTGGCCTAGTAGTAATATTCTTTATCTCGAGTTTCCAGTGATATTAGGCTATGACAAAGCGCTGTCTACATTAACCAGAAAATGGGGTACATGAAACGAACTGGGCAGTGATCAGTGTTTGTGAACCTTCAGTCGTGCAGTATGCGTGCGTGCACGCACATGAGTAACAAGTGGTTCAGGAAGGGAGCCAATCAGACGGAGGAAATCAGGAAGCACACAGAGTGACCGAGTCAAATGAAGAGCTGTGTGTGTGTGTCGAGTCAACGGAACGGCCAAGCGGGTATCTGTGTGGAAAATAATCGTGAACCAGTCACAAAGGATCTGATTCTGAGGAAAGGAACCAATATCGCTTTACAGTGGGACCGGATTTGCGATGCCTAAACGGTAAAAACCACTCCAGAACAGGTGGTTCACGTGCATCATAGATGGGCGCGAATATATTGGGACGAAATCGTTCTGATTAAATGTCCAAACTAATAACACATTGTGACTCACCCTTTTGGTGTTGATACAGCCGCTTGTTTCATGGTCACCTGTTTCCTGTGCCTCTAGAAAAAGGCATCCGGATAGCCATTTTTGATAGATTCTACCTAGGTGGTCGAAGCTGTTCCACCGTCTTCTTTCCTGTGCGGATCGGTCGCGCTCTGCCGAGGACTGTCCCGCCCAGGCCCGGGTTTTTTCCAAGGGTACAAAACTCTGGAAATGTGGATACTAGTCTTCCCGTGAGTGGTTTAGATGGACTGATCAGGCAACCTATCCATCTTCTCTCCGGTTTACACTGATATAAAGAAATCGCAGTGTATCCTTAGTATTCGTTTCTATTCTGAAATGAATACCTGGAAGTAACCCGCTGAGTTTGGTCATATTAGGGGCCACTCCTAAAGTCTTCATAACAAACCTCACAACAAGATCGGTAGAAAATCGAAAACCTGAGACCTGACCACCCAACTTCAGCTAACAAAAAGCTTACAATGATCAAAGAAAGAACTACATCATGATATTCAATTTGGATTTCACAAAGACTGAAGACAGTTCGACTATCACCAAATTTCATAAAAGAAATTGTTTCAAATATTCAACTCATACTGAAATTTCTGATCAGCTAAACCCCAACAGTTGTTGTACTTTGAGCTGAATAGATGCGAAGTAATCGATCCTCCTTCGTCGGGACTTTTCACTACCACGCACCCTGAGTAGTAATCAATGTACTCTTTCTTGGGCCTTGTCAAAAATTATCAGACAGCGGCTGGGTTTTAGCACCTAATCGTTAAGCTGAATTGCTAATATTCGACAGCTTTATTTTCTTTCTAAATGCGGCTCTACACTAACGGCTGACTAGAACGACAACTGGCCATTTGATATAGGATATTTATTTAATTATTTACTGTACGAGACTTTCTTGCTGAGATTCCACGACGAGAGAAGCAATTTTCACAGTCAAATAATTCAAACAAACTGTATTTGGGATTCGTTTCGATTTTCGTGAAGCCCACAAGTTTTTATCCGAAAATATAACCTCTTTAATTCTCTGTCGCCTTGAATCATTTCCTAAATTTTCCGCCACCTGTGTGTTTAAGTACGGATTGGAATACTCAAAATGATAGGATGTGCTGAAGTGGTCTCAACCCAGGAAAACCACGTGCGCCGAAATAATTTAAAGACCAAAGCTGTTCATCATGTTTGTTCGGAACTTGCTTGTATGAATACAGGCATGTCTAAGTTCATTAATTAGTAAATTATTGATCGACCAATCACAGCCGGCTATTGTTGCACTCAATCACAGTGGCTTTATTTGGCTGCGGGTTCGCATTACTCGTGGCCGCGAACCTCTACCATAAGGTTTCTCATAAACTGCATATGGAACCACCGCGATTAACATATCTTGAAATGCATTATTCTCAGCTGGCTCGTGTATTCACCACTGAGGCTTATCGACGTTGACAGTATTCATAGTATAGTCCAGCCCACCACGGTACCATAAGACCATTTAGTTTATTGTTTCCTTACAAACTTCTACACCAAACCAGTTTCAAGCTGTTCACATCCTTCCCGCAGCTCCAGCGAGACATTTCTGCCTTCGAACTACCTCATTTTACTAGCGGAAAATACAGACAGCTTATATAGGATGCAAGAGTCATTATCACCGATCATTGCACCACTAACTAGTTGATTCAAACTGGTATAGAGTAATGTCTCTTCGGGTTGGTTGACTGATGGTACGACCAGCCATCACTTGACGAAAATCCTTTCACCTCTTATCCCTTGTTCTGTCCTTCATGATTCATTTCGCTGATACATCAACCTGGATTTTGGGCATGCGCTTACGAGCTAGCTGATAACGAGATTTGGCTGTCTGTCAGCGACGAGTCAGCTTCTACCCTCGCAGAAAGGGAAATCAATTTCAGGATGATAGCTATAATCACTCCTCATTCCATGATCAAGTTGGTTACTGTACGCAGTAGAGCTATGCCCTCTCGGAAATCAATTAAGAAATATTAAGCCTGTCTGTGAAACTGATCAAATTAAGGTCTACAAAAAACAAAGATTTTTATTACGGAAGTTAGGTGAATAGTTGTGGAAAAGGCGTGATGGCTACAAAATCACCACTTCACGTGATGTTCAGTTTGTTAGAAGCTATAACTATTCTTATTCAAACAACAATTGTTTTTGATTCATTGATTTACAACATTGAAAATATGGTTTCCACAGGGCTGTGAGTGCGGCAGAGTAATAAAAAACCCTTAACTTGGTTCATTTGGTCTATTGTCATAAAATAATCTTTGAGCAGTTTGAGGACTGTTTGTCAGAAAGGTGGTCACGCGCCCACCTATGACTCCTTAGCTAGCGTCGATAGCTACCCCCAAGAAGCCATGTGTGAATCAGCCTACCCATGGTGCTTAACACGCTAGTAAGGCATGCACCACACATCATCGCAGTGTTAAAGTCAGACAAAATTCCTAGATTATTCTCTGCGATAACGTGATCAAAGTTGTCATATGAGACGTGGATTTTCAGGCGTTTGGATCGATAACAGAATGACCGTAATCAGATCTACTGGCTGCCTATTTCTGTACCCCCGTTCCCCACCACGACCAGTCACAAGCATACTTATTGCATCTGACTGTATCGTCCATCCGGCTACCAACACTGTATGATATAGTCGTTCACCTTGGGTTTGTGTGTCAGTAGGGGCTCAGCTAAATTGCACTGCTGATGGTTCCTAAAGCGGACGAAGTGATTGCACATTGTTCCCATGGTTTCCAGTGATGGGTCAAGCATTGATGCTGTTTGATGAATCAATTTTTGAATCTCTCAAAATCGTTTTAAGATGAAAAAAATGATCAGACTTTACTGTTTCAACTGCCTTCGAAAAAGTCCGTCATGCGGGCTCCATGCGCAGGTTACCATTGTAATCACATGTTGGGACCACAGCACATTGCATAACTATCAAGCCTCACTTGGAACTCATAACCAGATGAAAGAAATTGGGCCAGTTAGGCCTTACCACTGAGCTATTCGATCAGGGTCTCAACCGCGTGCTGCTTTGCACTATTCTATGGAATAGCACCCATCTGTCAATGAGTTTAGACGACAAAAAGACTAACCACAAGGGTCTACGTGAAACTAAGGCGGGACAAGTAACACTTAATGTTTGGCTATCCCGGTCCCTTTTGAGGCTCGACGGATGTGCAGTGCGTTGCTGAGTCCTCGCAAGCCGGCAGCTATCAAACGGACTTTAGACTTCGTTGTTTCCAGAACAAATCATGCTACGTCCAGTCATTTACCTATTCGACAGCCTGGATTTGGCCATCTCCGTGTTCCAAAAACTCCGCGCATTCGTTGTATGGTAAAGGAAATAGAATATCACTTGGTATTTGATTCACTTAATGCTTTTTTAAACCGTGATTTGTTGCGGTTTGACTTTTCAATTCGAAGGAGATGTATTCAAGACATTTTTTTAAATGAAAATCGATTCACAGTTTTATTGATAGCATTTCACTGAATTCTTTCCAAAATCCACAGCTTGTTGAAGAAATTACACTCCCACTAAACCAATATTACAAATAATCAAGAAATCTCACTGTTCGTGCAAAAAGCAAAATGTTTGTATTCATATCGACTTATTTCCGATAGTACTAGCTACGTGAACCCCGTTTTCATCGGCGCAAATCCTGATATTGAAACTCCTTGAGTTTGCAGTGTTTACCGGGCGTCCATGTAATGCCAACCTGTATTATCAGAGCTTCTAAACAGTTGTTTGTTAGTTTTCAAAGTCTGCGAGTGCTGCTTCAAAAAATGCAATCTATTTCTTTCTGTTAGTCTAAACATTTAGTTGTATTGGTTGTTGGAATACAAGAGGTGATATGGGTTGATAAGTTGGATTAAGGTAACCTGTGCTTGGTTGACTCCTATTCACGATCCATGTATGCGGAAACGTCTGCAACTTGACGTATTTCAGACTCGTAAAAGTCACTCTGGTGACGCCTTATGGTACCAGGTACACATAAGCTGACGCAAGCAAAACACAGCCTGAACAGGAAACAATAACTAATGCATTTAGGCTTTAGTATTACACAAATTTTGCCTCGATTGCTTCACCATACTCCGACCTTCCTTCTTCAGACCCAGTTCCGTTAACGGTCCTTGGTCTCGCGTTTAATATCAACTGCATTTAATTGTCTCCGAACTGAAATAATGTGGGGAAAACATCAATTTATATTATCCTTATCGACTTAAAAGAGTGATGGTATCTCTTCTGATTGTGGTCTATCCGGTCCATACGGAATACCGACGCAACAGTCAGATATCGTTGAGCACTGAACTCTTCTGGAAACAGCGGCTATACCACAGCGAGTAGCTAAGATATCTAAATTGCTTTCCTGGAGCGTTAACGAGTCAGAAATACTCTAGGTACACTCAGAACTTCAGCTGAAGAATGAAGAACACTGATACTATGGGTTTACATCTATCCCCAAACAAATATGGTGTGTAACCAGCGACACCTTTCCTTTGTAGGCAGGGCTCACTGAAATGTGTAGTGCGAGAAAACTGAGGAAAGGGTGGCTGATCCACGAAAACAAATGGACGTTATTCGTTCGAAATACTCGGTATGTTTCACAATATGGAGGGTTCTGATCTTCTTACCCATTTGACGATAAGGGAGACAGGTTCGATGACGAATGAGGACCACTTAGAAGCATGGTACACTGTGGATTAAATATGAAATACTGGCCATTCTTCAGTGATATTCGCACTGTCCGTTTATTCTTATCCATGTTCAAACTATACTCACTTTCACCGTCGAATGAAACGATGCCAGAAATGCGTAATCCGATTTATAGCCCCACTGATTCTTGTTACATCCCATTTGTGATTCGTGGAAAGTTGTCACCTTAACCGGTTTTTTGTGTAGGACGCCTAATGTCTTTAATGTACAAGTCACAACGAACATATCTGTGATGCATATGTTTCGCGACTATTTACCGACAGTATTTAGGACTGATGATACTTTATTTGGCCGACTGTCCTTTGCACTCCTCCTTTCACGCACAAGTCTCAGGTCATCCGATCAACCCCGCACTCGGAAGCACCAGACTCGAGTTTTGCTCTTGTTAGAGTTCGTCAGAGGTTCACGTTCTCTGCCACACGCAGGGTTTGAACCCGAGCTTTTTCACCTCGAAGGCCAGTGAGTCACCACTGCGCCATCCCGCTCCCTTCCGGGCTGATCAGAATCGCCGGGGTAAGTTTTTTCAGGCTTCGTTCTGTATGACAGCCAGCTATGCCGGCCAGTTTCATATGAAGACACGGTAAACGCCCACGTAAACTCCAAGCAAATGCCTCCCACCGAATCAGGTCTTCTCCACAGGATGAAACAACGTACCGGCATTTAAACCTGCCTAGCGTTTTTGATATTTGTATATACCTCACAATTACTTGCGAGTAGTGAGTAGGACTGGTGATACTTTGGTTGACTGTCCTTTGGACCCCACCTTTCACGTACCCGATTACAGTGAGCAAATTTTTTCCGAAGAACCGACAATGTCAAAAACCATTCCTTTCGAGGTGATTCAAATGTGAGAAGTCTTTGGCCCCGGCGGGACTCTGACCCGCGCATGGTCACCACCCTCGCCTTAGTACCGCGAGTGCTCTACCGGCCGAGCTACGAGGCCACGCCGAAGGGCCTTCGACTTTCTGTATAAGGATCACATTTGGAACACTTCGAAACATTGTCAAAAGCTGCCAAACATCAAAAACCATTTCGTCTAATTGCATTGACCCCTCCCCTCCCCCCCCCCGGGTGTTTTGCCATGTAGAACTTCTATTGCAACTGGGTTTCCTCAACGGAATTACCCACATTATATGATGACAATAGCTAATAAGATTCGTTTACTTTCGGTGACACATATGCAGGGATCCCAGGCTGCCTTACAATTAGCTAAACACACATTATTATGTAGCATATATTTGTTCCTGATTGAACTAAACAAATACAAGCAACCTATTCGTACTGAACCAAGTTAATTAGTTCAATTGCTACCAACCTCACTCAAGTAAAACTAAACAAAAATTTCCACTGGCAAATTATAATCATTTTTTGCTCAGTGAAAATTCCTCCCCTTTGATTCGTTATAAGTGGCCGATCTAAAATTTAAAAAATATTGGTTCGCACCGAAATATTCTGCACACGACTTAAACCGACGAAGTAATGTTACATCACCATGACGGTTAGACGTGGGTTGTTCTGAATATGCGTCAAAATGGTACCTACCGCTGCAAAAAGTAGGAGATACTGCACGAAAAAGCTTTCAGAGTGGTGTGCTTTTGATTCGATTTCGAGGGTTATGCGAAGTTGTCCGATTTTTTATTGAAGATTCAGGTGAAATCGGTCGAAATGTGCCAGTATCGGAAAGTAAGCAAATGCCAAGATGCCACTAGACAAGGGGAAGTCAATCTTCCGATTCACTTTTACAACGAATTTAAACGACGACCACTTTTTTATTTGGTGGCTAGATCATTTTAGTGGTAAGCGCTTGGACTCTAGAACACAAAGCCATGGACTATTTCTGCGAAACTGTTTGGACGCATTCAAGGAGAAATAACAGCTTCCATCACGTGACATTGTCTGCACCACATCTAATAAAACCTCTTTTTTATGAGATAAGCAGTACACGAAAAAGGAAGACGTAGGTTGTTCTGCGCTGACACACAAGGACTGTAAACAGGGTTGTTATTGGGATTCTTATTTCTGAACTGAATAATCTGTTCAGTAATTTATGATACTCAAATAACCGCCATGACGATCTTTAGATCTGGAACACCGGGTTAAAAATGTTTTACTGTTGGCCGCTTTCCCGTTAGTCGACCCCTAATTAGCCAAGATGTCCTTCCAAACATCTTGTTCTCACTTCGTGGTTTACTTACCACGGGATTACTTACTACTAATTTACTACTTAAATCAGAAACGCCAACTCGCAACCACGGTGTGGTCTTTTTTCAGGTTTGGTGAGTCTAACCCACATAAAACTACCAGCGAACCACTGTTGTTTTTCCTCAGTGGACTCTCCAAATAGGAGCTTCCAGTCACCCTCGTGACAGACAAATTAGATGGTTGTGAAGAAACACCTACGGTGTGTACTAGTATCAGAACCTGTGGATGGACAACGGAGTACCTGATACGCATACCCGATTAGCGGCTACAACGGCGAAACCTGTGGTGTGCTTCCCAGAATCTTTGTCCACCCATCTGTAGATACTACTTGAATGGGAACTATTACTACACCGATTTAGAAGGATTGCATGCGCCAATAACTCCTTTTGGGCACCATCCATCATGAACTGTTTGACGACCTCCCAATACACGTCATTGTTTCGGATAAATCCTGTTTTCATTGCGCTTGTGAAATTTACCCCAAAAGGAAAGAGCAAGTAAATTGGTGACTCATATGATCACAAATAATCCCACAGCCAACTGCTTAGCATTCATGTAGCTGACTGAAAGATTTATCCAGGAGTGGAGGATCTTATGTGAACTGAATTCACCTTATGTATAAGTCATGCTTCTTATCTTTTTGCTACTGATTGAAACCGTTTTCCAGGGTTCTAATCGGGTGCTGTCACGAGATATTCGACTCCTGATTCAGGGTGTTTTACTTTGAAGCAAAAATTGCGAAAATCATCACAATTTGTGTACTAGAGGTACGACGGCTTCTGTAATCCCTGAGTGAAAGATAATTGGAGCGAAACGTCTTTTTTAAGAGCTACTTAGCAACCATTTCGAAAAAGGGCGTGAAAACTGCTGATTTTCTTCCCGCGAATCAATAGTGGATTGATGGCTAACCAATAACCCGTAAGTGAACGCACGTACCTACATGTAGTTTTACGTAAATGAGGTACATCTATTATTCCAGACCATTCTCCTATTGATCCATCGATGACTATGTTTGCCCTGTTTTCCTGTGTTCACTCTTTTGTTTGACTTTACTGTCCGCATTGTGATCGCTCACCCCTATTTTCGCCGAGTACAAGTGCCTCTCGGGTTGCCCGCGCTTTTCGATTGACTCGAGCTCTTCACCTTCGTCGATGGTTGTGCACGCGTGAAAACACTTTATCGACTCGAGTCAGTTGCGCACATCATTTCTTGCATTGTATCCTTGTCAGACGAAAGCTCACTGTTTTTAGTCGCTTCTTGTCCGGCTTGAACCAGACGTTCTTCTTGCACCTTTCAAAACTGATTTATTCATTGGTTCCCTCTCTCAGTAATACATGTGAGTTACCTCTACGATATTCTGTTTATGCTCTATTAGAATTGATTTGTTGTCTTCTCTTTTGAGCTGCTGTTTGAGTTACGTGCGTTCCTCTATTTGTTGATTGTACTTCCTACATTCCGGTTTATTAGTATGGTATAATTTGGAATCGCTACTCGTTGTATCACGTCTTACTTACGGTCTAATAAACTGTCCTGCCTATCAATCCTCTAATGCGTCTGACAGAGGGCGAGTCCACCGGTTACTCGCGTAATCGGAGAAAGAACCTGTTTTTGATTTGGGATAGCAGGATTCTGTAAAGCTTTTCTTTTGCCGTAAGGGAGATCTGAATCGTTCAATAAATGACTTGTCACAGAGTCAAAACTATGTGACCGAGGTTCAAAATGATTAAGAGTATTGATGTCGTTTGAAGAGCAGGTTGATTGTCTGTATCGGTTGGTGTACAGGATTGTCGTTCCGTAATTGAGTGGCTCGCAGATAAACGAACCCCAAATCCCAAGACAGTACACAGGCTTGCTCTACTATGGGTATTAGAGGAGAGCTTGTCAAACAATAACAGTGACATACCTCAAAGTGTAGACAAACAGACCACAGATTCGATACTTTTGAGGAAGGGCTTCAAGACGCCCAAGCAACAGTAGATGGGAAACGTTCGAGACTGCAATGAAGGAACGAGTTAAGTGGTTTACAAAGTAGATCCTTATTTATGGGGGCATTTTGGCCAGTCAGCAGTCAGAAGAGAAATAATGTTTCGACGGAACACAGTCACACATGCGAGGGTGAAGAACAAGCGGAATAGCATGGTTATGAGAAGGTGCGAGATAATAGAGAGATCGCTAAGTCCAGTCATTCACACGGATAAGGCAGATTGGGAGAAAAGGATAATTACATCCAAAAGTTTGCGCCTCGTTACGTAACCAAGGCAGTTATGACATGGATTGTCAAAAGTCAGTTCTTCGGGAAATGCAATCAGTATATTGTTAAAGCGTGCAACAAGGAAATCTCCATTATTTTTCATTATTCAGTGATTTATGAAGCCTCTTTCGCCAACCAGATTGCTCGATTTGCAATGTGCTAAACAAAAGTCGCCTTCTGACCAGTCAGGAAGCGGCATTGATGAGGTAAAACAAAAACCTATCCAATACACGGATCATTCCAAAACTGGAGGAAAAGGTTACGTAAGCGATAAATATGAACTACTTATGCGAATTCGGGTCAATCCACACATGTAGAAACAAGACTGAAAATAATTGCGTGAAGCAATACGACTGAACAACAATTGTTACACGGTTAAGAAGTCAAGGGGTATGGTGGGCGTGGAATTTAGGGGTGACTGCATGAAAAGCAAGTAAATAGTTCGGTTACTACGAGACAAGATTAGGACAGAGAGCAAGGAACCTGGACTAAACCAGTTTAACTAAGCTCCTTGATACGGCGAGCTGAATTTCTTTTTCCAAATTCAATAAATCTTTACAGTAGGTGATTTCCGATTTTGGCATTAAGGCCAAGAAGAGGAATTGTTTTTTCCTGAGGTTTCAACGAGAAGGACAGCCGAGGAACTTCAAACGGAAAACCATATTCGGATCCATGACAGAAGCCTATTAAGGAGTACAGTCTAACAGAAGGATAGCGCTGTCATACATCAAAACGTATCCGAAATGACCGCTAGTCTTCTCCCGTTACAAGGTATCACAGTCCTTCAAAAACCAACCAGAACCTTCAGAAGAATCATATCAAAACCGGGAGAGAAATTCAAAACCGAAGAAGGAAGCAAATGTGATAAACAAAGTGAACTGCAGGGACTGTGACAAATAGTACCGTGGTCAAACTGGGAGAAAAGTTGCAACGCGAATGCATCAACACGAACTAGGTACACGAATACATGATCCACTCTCCCTAATAACCTTTCATGAGGATCAAAAATGGAACATGCTTAATCTGGATGATACTCAGATTCTGGACCAAGCAACAACGGGACTCGCAAGGTAGTTCTTAGAAATCTGGCTTTCTTCAACAAATTCAACCAATAAACACATCTAATTCGCTCACACTTAGAATAACTAACTACGGAAGAAATTCAAATTACCCAAGAAATGGTAAGCAAATGAACTGAAAGTTAGTCCTACAGACCCCCAGCCATGAATCCCAGTTCTTCGAGTATGTACATCAACTAAGCTGTTGTCATGATGACTCGATCAGCAAAGCCTACGAAAACACAATAAATAAGTGAGATACAAAACGATAAAACAAACAAAAATGCACGGATGTACAGTGGTCAAAATTCCAAATGTAGACAATATTGCAAAAGGTCAAAGGTTATGTGACCCTAACTCCAAGCTCAACGATCACCAGCCGCTACAAGCGGCGGTAGTGTCGTCGTTCACCGGGCTAGTTGCTACTAACCCATGAAAAAGTATCTATGACCTATAGCTGTGATTCTCTAGGGGACCCTTCAACAAAAAGCATCTGTTCACAATCCTGAGAGACGCATAAGATTAATGTAAATAAAACTCAACTCATTGTGCCGGGACCAAACGAGGTTGGACCAATTATAATTTTTCCATTCACAATTCGGTGCTATTGACATCACATTTTTCCCGTGAAAATCAACTCACTTTTGAAAATTCAGGAAAACTGTTTCATCTAGTTTGTGACTGATGTCCAGTCTCAACTCGGACTCAAAACCATGGCTGCATAATGGTTAGTCTTACACACACACACACACACACACACACACACACACACACACACACACCTCGTCACCGTACACGACGAAATATAAGGGGTTAAACATTCTGCTACTCCTGCCGATCCAGTCATCAAACTCTGTACACTGTTTGATTCAATAAGGCCCCGTGATAAGTAGACGGCCATCAAAGGAGTTGATGGTTGCGTTCAGGGGACTAGTTGTTTTCGTCCAAGGCCAGTGAGGGATCGAAGTCAAATCAGAAACTGGGTTGTGAGCCAGCCTGGATAGTCTAGTGATTTTGAGTGTAACGCGCATTGATGCAATCATTGTTCACACTGTGCACTGCTGGGGGCTCCGGTGCCGGTGAACCGGCCATCTGGTTTAGAACAACAAACCCGGGCGTCGCAGGTTCAGATACTGCCATTACCTTTCGGCAGCCAGTAATTAGCTGCAACTCCCCTTCTGGAATACTTTTCAGTTATGTACAATACATTAAAATAGAGTAAAACATTATTGTTATTGTTATTACTACTATTGTTACTATTATCGCTATTGTGATATAAAATAGCTGGACAGGGCTGCCACTGTTTTTCATGTTGAGTTGAGAGTGGACATTGCATCATGAATGGCTTCTGTTTTATCCCGACTGAGTTAATAGATAAATTTGTGATAAGTGAGGCTATCGCTAGACTAGACTTAACACTGCCAAGCTTTGGAATGGTGATTGTGTTCAGTTCCGTGTGTTTGTGTGTGTGTGTTTCTTTGGCGAAATTCAGTCACAGGTCATTGTATCATTGGTTTGCAGTTCGGAATGCACTCCAACAGACCACTTCCCCAGGTGTGGCACTGCGTTACTCGTGGAATGATTCTACCGAGATTGGGAGCTAGGAATGTTGATTTTTTGGCATCTGCAGCCTTCACAACAGAGAAGTGTGATTGGGGGTCTGGAATTTTTTAACGACACAATTTCTCACTTGAAGCTATGCACATTGCGATTTTATACTACAAATCACGACCGGGGTGGAGTGACGTTGTGAGCAGGTCCATTTGAACTCTTTATGAGCACACCCTATTGACCACTTAATATCGGTTGTACAAAAGCAGGAAATGGTATTTACCTTCATCTGTCAATGAACTGGTATTCAATCGATTGTTGGCATAAACTCACAGTCATCAGTGAGCCGAAATGTGTAACTTATCACTCGTTTTTGTTTACTAGTGATTGTGCAATAAAAGGTAGCGCAAAAAACAAGAACCAGCCAAGAGGGTCTATTTGTAGTTTGCTCATATAACAGTCGGTATTTTTGTACGTGTATATTTCTTTCTTTATGTGTGGGTACGTGTGTTAGGTCAAAAGAGATTGCTGAAATGAAACCAAGATACCTAATAGGAGTTGTTCTAATTAGTGTGGTAGTATCCAATACACTCGGGGCTAAATGTGCCCTCGACACTGAAAAACGGAATACGCTTGGGAAGCTTTCAGTAGGACTGAAAATAGAGCCATGTCTGTTGAAGAAGCCTAGAACTTTCACAAAGTTTCGATAAAACTTTACAATGTCAGTACGAGTGAAAACTGTGTGAAATATGTTTAGCGTTTTAGGCCAACGCTCTCGAAATCAGTCGCAAGCACTTCGAATTAAAACAGGAGAGAAAACCCAATAACCTGGAAGGCTTTATAAAACGGTAATGATGATCAGGGGAGATTTAAGAAAACAAACACCATTTGGTTGATCAATCGTGGAAAAGCGTGATTCGATAGAAGCCCAGATAAAAATGGTGTTGCAAACAGCTATCAATATGATTTTTGGAGTTCTGTGCACCAAAAGAAAACGCGTTCAGTTAGAAATCAGATTTTTCTTAACGACACCCGACTACAACCCTGGGAAGGGATCTTCAATCTGTATCAGAGGCGCAAGAAATACGTTCTAAGCAGGAGTTACCAATAAGATGAATCTAATTCACATAACGTCCTCCATTACTGAACACGTCCTTCAGTCCACTATGTGAACGTAACATGAACAACTGTGGGACTATTTATGACCACATCCTTCGTCAGATGATTCTCTTCTGCCTTTTGCGACGAATAATTCCCGCACAGTTACAAATAACACAAATGTGCGGAAACGATGATGTTGATCGACTGGTCAGCGAAAGGTTCATGGTGTCGTGTGCCGAAAAGAACTTATTGTGTTCTGTAGCCACCCATAACTGTAGTGGGAAGACTCCTCTGGCCTAGAACTATCTCCATTTATTTGTACGAAAACAATAGTTTACATAGGATCCATAGTGGTAATAGCCAAATCCTGGCCCACACAGCTATCGGACCACCTGTTATTCGAAACCGGCTCTTCTGTGTGGTTAGTTTGCTAACATACCCAGTTGATTGATTCGGTTCAGACGACCAATGGTGTGTGACTGGTCCCTTACTCGGCTTCGTTCGCTCAAGTGTTCTCCTTGATTCAGGATAGATGGAGACTTGCCGGCTGCTCACCAAACCATCGTGCTATCTGGTAAACAAACCAAGCCATATGTTGGCCCAGGCCCTCACAGCTGAGGTAGGGAATTCTTCTGACGTAATGCAATAATAGTTGTCATTATAGTTAGTAACCTCACCAATGATTATTGATAAACATCCTTTCACTTTCTTTATATTACAAACTATGGTTCGTTAGGCAGTGTCAACGCTCAACTCCCCATTGAAAACTATGGAAGCACTGTACTACAACTTCGTCCTTGTTAGGAATTATCAACAGTGCGCATCCGCCCAGCCCCCCCTGGGATTCGAACCCTGTGCGCGGTATTTTTTTGGAAGAAGTCCCGGCCTGTCAGAGATCAGCGAATGAGGAAGTGACCAAATGTGGATAAATTTGAACCCAATACCAGAGGTATATTGTTTTTCACGATGGTTACCTGAGTGTCAAGAAATTACTGGATATGTCAGATTACTGAACCCCGAAAACAATTGTTTTTCCAACCCAAAACACTCACTTCCCTGAATTCTGCCTGCCCAGGATGTGTGGCGATGAAAACACCACATATGTATTTACGAACTGGGGTAAACTAATGGAATGTGGTGAGTCAAATGCTTCCGCTGGTGACCCAGTGCGATACAGCTTCTTTTTCAGGATTTTCCAGGTGAGACCGGATCTTGATGGCAAGATTTTCCAGATACGATGAGGTTGTTTTTCAATGAGTAGTATGGCACTGTTTCTGGATAATAGGACAAAATTTCCCCAAATACAATTTAATACTACTCATATCGAAAATCCATACCTGGGATCATGTGTCCTCGTTCTGAAGGTCAGCAGTGTTACCCGCCGAATTAACTTTGGAAGAATCATCGTGTGATTCTAAAAACGGACTCCATTTGATTCAAATGAGATTTCAACAGTGAGGTTGTTTTATGATTGACTAGCACATTATATAGCAATAATATCATGTAAATCATGTTATACCTAGTAATGAGGACGGATTACTCACTTGCTATTCTCTTCTTTTCAGTTCCTGTTTCAGTTGTGTCAGGTTGAAACAGTCACGTATACTACTCGGTCAATCGATCAACATTACTCTCATGAGTCAAAATACGTCTGTTGATTTATTAACTCTCTTCAGCCAGGGCAGGGTTGAATGATCGGTCCGCAAACGTATTGGGTGATCTTACTTGGCCTCCGCTCACTTACTTTCGAACTTTGCGTGATTACTGACGCTTTTGCTTGTCTTTCTGGTGCGAGCCGTTCCATTGTTGGTCCACATCTGGCGGCGGTAGGGACTCATGGACGAACGGACATTTGAACTTTCACAACAATCCATTCCATATTGAAGAGTGGGTCAAAAGTTTCAAGCTTTGATGACGTGTTTGGAAAAACACCGGGCAAGATTACGCGGCTTTGATTTTGATTGCTGGAGAACATGGTGTTTATCCACTGGTGAAGAATATGACATTTTCACATGCAGCTGTAAAACTACCTTAAGAGAATCTATGTGCTCGACCATCAGACGTTACGTCCACGCCACGGGTGGCTCAAACTGGCAAATACCAGACTTGTAGTCTGTATTCATGACGTAACTTTACCCGACATCCACCACCTGGAGAGATGCATCTCGTTAGATAACAAGACTTATCTACCACAGCTAGACCTTCCCTGCCAAAACAAGGTTTGGTATATGGCCATCCCAACACTGTAGGAGAATTTCCCACTTCCAAGCCGTAAACGGCATCCCAAACTTTGCTGCACTATTTCTCAGACTATTTTGAAAAACTCGCAGTTCATCTGGATCTTCACTCAGAAGAACGGTATCGTCTGTGTATTCCAAATCACACACTTTACTGCCTGAGCGAAGGTCGACGTCGCTGTTCTCACACGAGGATTGAGCTGTCTCAAGAGGTTGGAAGGCTGCAGAGGGCAACCCTAACGAACACCTGTTATCGTGATGAAATTGGGTTAAGAGTCGGCTTAAGTACAAACTGGACTTCAACTGTTCACATACAAGCATTGCAAAAGAAAAAAAAAACAATTCCTCTGCAAACCCTTCAATGTAAGGCAACACCAGGTAACTGTGTGACCAACTAAGCCAGATACAGTTTTAAAATCAAGAAATTTGTCAAATAAAAATGTGCACGACAAAACCCTTATTGAGTCTAGGACCGTCCTAATTCCCATGCGTACTTCTTTTGTGAGCGGAGTTTAATGCATGCAAGTAGTTTGGATTAGCCTGAAGTTCTCACAAGAAGACCTGTTGCTTTTCTTGTAAATCGGAACAACCACGGATTTACACCATTTTCTGGGAATCTACCCGTTATCCCAGATTATTCCAAGGAGTTTCGTTAACTTCGAAACTAAAGCTTCCTCTCCATCCTTCAAGAAGGTAGGAGACCAAAAATCCGGTCCAGCAGCTGTTTACCTTTTCAGACAACCTACCCACCGGATAGATTTCGTTTCGGATGGAGGAGTGATATCTACTTGTACCGTTTTCTTGCATTAATATTCAGAAGGCCCACTAGGGAAGTGGGTCAAATGAATTGCCCCAGAAATTGCTATGCCCAATAATCCAGACGACGCCCGTGTGAGTGGTTCATTGATTCCTCGAATTACTTGATTAATTCTCACCTGACTTTTTTGAACCGGTACTTCTAATCAAACGCAAAATATCGCCAATATTGCATTATTACATTTTACAAGCCGCCTTTGTTCGCGATCGTTTCGCAGGCTCCTAGTTAGTCGGCGCTTCAAGAGTTCGGGCATACTGAACCAGGCATCCAGTGGGACAGATCTGCGGGCGTCTAACAGAGTAACTGATCTCGAAGATATCCATGGGTTGTGAGATTTATAAGAACTGGAGCCGTTTCGGCATTGGTAGAAGCGTACAAGGTCGAATCGATCTGTCACTAGGGTTCAAATAGATCCTGGGCTTCTGTTTGCATCGACCACCGAGTAGAAAGCTGTGCTTGGGAAGCGGATAATGGGTTATCGCTTCGGAGTAATCTCGCGGGACTAGCTGCTTTAGTGTTTGTGAGATGGCAGAATAGGCGTAAATAATTTGTACTCGTCAGAAGAAACCTATGGTCAGAACATAACTGGATGTGACGATCTCCATCGTCAGTTGAGTCGGCTGGAATAGCGAATGTCTGTCCTTTGTCTTTCAGTATTCCCAAACAGTAAATTCAGCGTCGAAACCCCACCGTTGACCACAAAGTCCGTTGAAAGCACGCTTCGAGGCGTTTGGGAAAAAATTCTCGAAATTTGCCTTCCGCCTCAGAATAACTGCACTCAGTGGGCACACACACGGAGGAAAGGAACGGGCATTAAGGCTTCAGTCGGCTGCTGTTACCGCCCACAGAACCGTCTAACCCAACTGTACGTAAAGGGCGGCTGACTGCAATGCGATATAGGACAGCACGCTCGACTCTCGTGCTCCAGGCGATCCCCACGCCAGTCCGGCAACTTGCATTGGAAACCGAATCGTCGGACACGCGAGAACTGAACTGAGAGGTCGAAATTTTATCGAGCATAATCAGTATGATCAAAAGCCAATTCTACAGCTGTTCACTGGAATTATCAACTTTACAGGTCGGGAGTATGATATGAGAAATCAATATGGCATACCAATTTCTACAGGTCACTCAAATGACTAAAAAATATTCGCTCATTTCCTTTATTTACGACGCGACGAAGGACAATATTTGTGGAAAGGGGCCACGGTCAATAAAAGGCTGCCGAATGCGTAAGTGATGGGCTTCGTCAGGAAACATGCACAAATGGTAAAGGTTTAAAGTTCATGGTGATTTCCTCATTCACAATATGTTATGTGATTGTGTGACTGCTGAATATTCACCTCTCGGGGTGCTTGATTTGACTTGACTTGATGGTGACCGTTTGACTACCGACGGATCGT
The DNA here is from genome assembly GCA_948099385.1 of Fasciola hepatica. NCBI lineage: Eukaryota > Metazoa > Platyhelminthes > Trematoda > Plagiorchiida > Fasciolidae > Fasciola > Fasciola hepatica. The sequence continues at coordinate 2,289,789 of CANUEZ040000033.1, read as the reverse complement.
TTTCAACGATCAGCTGAAGTACGCAAATCTTCCGTCTGCAGTTTAATTATAGGAATGAACTCATCCGTTGTTTGCTGATTCAATTCAGTGGGTGGATCGCGTTTTCATCTATGCCAAATAAGTGAGGCTATTTATGAACTCTGATAGCAGTCCTGTAAATTATACTAATAAATGACATTCCAGATTCTACTCAGCAAAGGTAGTTAGCAAACGATTCTGTCGTTCAAGCGAAAACAAGCCTCGTGAGTATTTTCAGCCGTCAAAGATCGTAAGCGAACTGATCGCTGGTCAAGACTTTTGAGCATGAAGGTAGGGACAGCAATCAGTTGCTTTTAGGCCCATGAATTGCTGTATTCACAACTAGTGGCATCCCATAGTTAATAAGAAATTTGCTTATTTGCTAGTGAATGCCGGAATGAGCGAGTGCAAGTTTTACATGCAATTGACTCGACCAAGCAACACAGTCCCGGGCATAGCGAAATGAGATTGGGTTAACTGGTTCCGTCAGCTGCAAGGTGTGCACGTATGTGTGGGAATGGCAGCCAGTGAACATGGATCACTGGGGACAAACAGAAAGTTAGACTAGGCTAATTCTCCTATCGATCCGAAAATTTATGAAGCCACAAAACGTGGACCAGCCAAGGGGTTTTCTTTTAGGACTTCATTGCTTTTGACTAACTCACTAAAACAATGATAAACAGAACTGACTCTACTATGAGTTTAAATTCAAGCTAACTGCTGGCGATTTTCACAGCTTATTAAAACAGGTCATTGTGCATTTCATTCTTATCGATCTTGTTTCGAACAGTTACGAAAACTTCCCTTGATCAGATACTCTAGCTCAGTATCAACGTCTTATGACCGACTGCAAACATTATGAACAAACAATTTTGGAAGTTCATCATATAATTCATCATCTAGTGTCAACACTCAGCTCACAGCTGAAAATAATGAAGGCACTGTATTTAAGGTGGTACTATTTAGCTTGAATGTACTCTAACCCGGGATAAATGAGTGGGATTTTTAATTTGAAATAGATCGTTGGGTGCCTGCTCGGATAACCTAACGGTTAGATGTTCGACTTACAGATGCTCCCCTCGGGTTTCAGACCGATAGCCCTAATGGTGAGTCTAATGCTGATATTGTATAGTCAGTTTTATCTCATAAAATTCGACTCTCCTACTACCTATATCGAGAAAATTGGAAATGTTGATACCGACAGTCCCTGTTCATTTCGGATCCATTTACGTCAGCGTGTGTTACGTCAAAACGACTCCAGCAGCTGAAGTATCTGAACCAGTTCTTGCGAGAGCTTAACCTTGGGTTGAACAGCTTTATCATCCTTGTTGACCCGTTACTAGATCGATCATATTTTGACTGACTGATTCATTCATTCATTCATTATGACCTTCTCCATCTTGGGTATCAGGTGGGCCTTGACTTTCGGGATCTACTAGATCCGTCGGAACAACCCGCGAAATTTATCCAGGTAGTTAGTCACGGTCAATTCGATCACAGTCGCTAACCCCCTCCCCCCCCCCCGCGCCCCCACCTACCGGTCCTAGAAGGATCCAGAATGGGTGGTGTTCTCTAATCTGATTTGTCCTGTATCTGGTGTTCAGTTCAGTCTGCATGTACAACCACCAACTATCGACGGGATGAGACAGTTCGGGTTGTGCAAACCTCGGAAATTAAACCCTTCCAGATTATGAGAGGAACACGAAGTGAACTACAAATAACAATTCCAAATGGATGGAGAAAGAATCGCAAACTCAAGGGGTCCAGGGATCGCAGCAACTAGTCATAGTTTCCTTTAGCTTTAACTACTGAGTGGTGAACCTCCTGAACGTCATTCAGAAGACCCGAAAGGCCGTACATGGCAAAGTCCACCTGTCAGACCTTTCATACCTTTCTCGCAATTCCTGGACTGGTCGTTGTTATTCATCTTCCATCACTATTCGCCTCAGATGACACATCACGCCGGTTGAACATATCTGGGGATCTAAACAATATATCCCAGTCCCATACTCCTGCCGAGATTCAGTGTCCGATCGCAAGAAATGATGTTCCGACCAGAATGGAGCTATTCTAGGAAGAAATCAGTGTTCGAACACCGGTAATCCTCGTTGATCATCAGCACACACCCTTCACATACGGGAATAATAGAGCGGCAGCAGCATGACCTTTACTCTTGATGGAAAAGTAGACGTTACGTCTACGTCACTGACGGCTGAGGTCGGAAAAAGCCAAGGGCGCTTTCTACGTACAAGGAGATACTTCTTCTAGTGGGACCTTATGCGATTCCCTGCCACTCCAAGTCTCAAGGTTCGGTTACCGGTTATCCCCAATAGAGCAGTAGGCCTTCCCCGGCTATGAGTTATATACCCCTTCCACTGCTCTCATGCGCAACAGTGTAATAAAAAAAACCCTCTTCCTACTTCAGAGTGAAATGCAGCTGGGTAGTATCAGGACTTGTCTGTCTGATTTGTTTCTTCACAGGTCGTAAGGCCAGAAGTTGGACCAGCAGTATCATCCGGAACTTTGAAGTGGTGCTACAACCGACGCAACTTGGTTGTCGGTAGCAGCAAAGTAGGAAGAAAAGCAATGGTGCTTGAGAGAAACTGAGCAATAATTTAGAAGCACTGAAGAAAACACGATTTGAGAGCCCCAGGAGGAGATTTGTCGAAGGTCCGCAATGAGCGATATTACAAGAGCACAACGGTCACGGTCGGTATTGGCGGTGACGTGATGGGAGGTGAGATACGAAAGAGAGTACTGAAGGGTGGTACAGTTAGCGAGAGCGTGGATAGGGATGGAAGTGGTGGATAAGAAATCAATGATAAAAGGCAGAAGGAGAGTGAAATAAAGTACCGAACTTTGGGGAACACCAAATTTCACGCAAAAAGGCTGAGACTGCATCCATCGACTCGGAGGGAGGTGATACGACTACTGAGAAAACTCGACGTCCACAAGACAAGGGCTGGAATAAACTCAAGAGTGGGTAGTTTAGACCGTAAACCACTGTACGGGACATGATCAAAAGCCTTTGATATGTCTGGTGAGACCAGGTGTGTATTTCCGTTGTTATCGAATGCTGCTGGCCTGGAGTGCGAGACCGTAGCTAGCAGATCATCCGTGGTTCGATGTGGCCGGAATCCGTATTGACGACCACTTAGCAGTCCTTTACGTTTGAGGAACGCTTGCAGCTGGTCGGAAATTATGGTCTTCATAACTTGTGAAGTGATATAAGTTAGGAAAATAGAAAGGTAGTTGTTCGGGTTGGAACGGTTGCCGTGTTTAGGAATAGAAAAAGTCGCGGATTCTTTCCGCGAGGGAGCGCATCAGATTGGACAGAGAGGCAAAAAAGATGACGCGAAATCGGTGCTAACTATGGGGCACACATTTTCAGGAAGATCGTGGGACCAAGTGGTTTGTTTTGGTAGGGTGATCGTAAGGTCTGGTGGACCCTCCTGGCTGTGATAAGGAAGATAAAAGGACGGCTACTAAGAACGGTTGAAGGCGTAATAATAGATTTGGGTGAGGTGGAATTGGAAGCTAATCGGGAAGTGAAATCCTCAGCTTCCTCGTGAGGTTCACAGACTAAAGAGCCAGAAGCTTCAGAGATAGGAAATTAATTAGAGGGGCAAGATTTATGGGAAAAAGCTTCCGGGAGAGACCAAAATGATCGGCTACCTGTAGCGGAAGAAGTCAGACTTTCGAGTTTGTGGCGAATGAAACGATCCTTGGCTTTCTAAGTAAAAAGCAAGCATTTATTTCTGGCTACACGAAGAGACTACGAAATTGGAGACTATCGAAGCGACACCATCGTCTGAATGCTAAGCTCTTTAAGCACACAGCACGATACCAGACGTGAGTAAACGCTTCGGAAAAGTGTGAAATGAGAAGAAGCATGCCTTGGTGAACATTCTCAATAGATTTTGAAACAGAGAAAGAAACATCAGAAGTGACGCAACACTCACCGCAGGGATAGGAGGCCAGCTGGCTGAATCGTAACGCTATAAGTTGCATTTGGAGCTGCACACCGGAACAGGGCGAGAAAAGGTGGTGGAGACGGAGATAAGATCGTAGTCCTATGAGCCAAGTGAAGCATGGGGGTAATACCAAAGAATGGGGGAAGCGAAGTGAGAAGATCGAGAATATGTGCACAATGGCCAGCCCGATCGGGAATGCGAGTAGGAAAGTCAACGAGTTGACTTAGATTGTTGACCAAAGCAAAAGCTTCAATTTCGTGCCCCACAAACGTAGTGTCAGAACAGTGAAAAAGCCAGTTCCTATTGTGGACGTTAAAGCCACGAGGAATGGTAATTTGGCAATGGGGGTCTGATGCGAACAAGTTCTCAATGCCAGAGGATATTAAAAAAATCTGAGTGACGGCTAATGTTGGAAGAGCTATAAATGGTACAAGAGTAATAGTTAAAAAAAGTTAACCGGAGCTTCAGCTGGAACTCGTTGTTGACAACGTCCAAGCATGGGATACGGGAGTTGGTAACCGACTAGTGGATACAGACGTCAGGTTTAGATAAAAATGAGGGATGAAGAAAGTGGTTCAGAAACTGGAGCTGGATAGTATTCGACGGGGAAAAGATTTGCGCCTCAGTCAAGAATAAGGCAAAAGGACAAAATGATTGGAGGAAATAATGCACAGAATCAAAGTTTTGTTTCAAGCCCGAAAGTTGGTGACAGCTAGAACTTTTACTTGTTCTGAATGCAGAGTAGAAATGAGCGATGAGTTTCTGTGGGTTTTGAATTTCATGAGTTTTTTGGTGACATCGGTAACCTAGGGCTTGGAGGGGCGAATCACATAAAACTTTAATGGGAAATATATCACGCAATTACTTGCGAGTAGCGTGGGATTGTTTAATTTTCGTTTGATTGACTGTCCTTTTGGGCTCCACGTTTCACGCGCAAACCTCAGGTCATCCGACCAACCTGCACTCGGAAGCACCAGACTCGAGTTTCGCTCTTGTTAGAGCTCATCAGTGGTGCATATCCTCCGCTACACCCAGGGTTTGAACCCGGGCTCTCCCATCTCGAAAGCGTGTGTGTTACCACTGCGCCACCCCGCTCCCGTTCGAGCTGATCCGAATCACCAAGTTAAGCTTGTACAGATGTCGACCTCTATGACAGTCAGAAACTCGAGTCTGGTGCTTCCGAGTGCAGGTTGGTCGGATGACCTGAGGTTTGCGCGTGAAACGTGGAGTCCAAAAGGACAGTCAATCAAACGAAAATTTGGTGGGAAAGGTGGTGGCGCTAAATCAGGAGACGGCATGACCATTTGCCAACTATGTGGTTCTCAGCACGTGGCCTTCTAGAAGCTCATACCCGCCTGTTCAATCTTCTGCTGGCTCGTGGTCGTTGAACTAAAGTGAAGGTCGTGGGATATTCAACGGACATTATCTTCGTGGATTTCAGCAAGACCTATGACAGAGTTCCACAGTAGCTTAGATTTCTGTGGATAGTTGGTCACTTACTGAGATGGACTGGGCTTTTCGCAAGAGGGCGGAGATTTGCGGTCAGAGTCTCAAAACCTATTTCCAGGTTGTACTCAACTCCCAGTGGTGTTCCACAGGGGTCCGTTCTTGGACCGTTACAATTTCTTGTTTATACAAACTATCTCTCATGAGTTTTTACATACTCATGACTATCGTTTGCGAATGACCGGAAACTGTGGCTCGCATTTTCTTCTGACACAGACAACGAAAATCTATTGGAGGATTTGGATCCCGTCACGAGCTGGTCCTCTGCCTAGGTGCTGCCACAAAATCTTGCGGAGCGCTTTCATACGCGTGTGGGTCGTTCTCAGCTGCCAGTGAACTGCAACCTGTCCGAAACCCTGCTACGAACAAGATATTGTGAGCATGACCTAGAGGTTTCGGTCGTTACCTCGTTGAAAACCACAGATCACACGGATAGATGAGCTCTTCGACCTGGAGTATCCTTGGTCCAATTCTCCGATCATCCGGGAGATTATCGTACGACTCCTTCGGCCTTCTGAATACTTCCCATGTGCTTCCTCTCCCTGAGTATGACTGATTGGCTGCACATCCATGTACAGCTGCTGAATCTTTCATGTTGGGGAGATTTCAGAGGTCCGCTACTCGTTTCTTTCTTGACCGCATGCGACCATCTATGAAGGACGTCTAGAAGCGACCTGTTTTGTTTTCAGAAACTTATCGGCTGATGCGTTTTGGTTACATCCACATCCTTCACACCATTCAGCGTGTCTGAACTACCATATCGCTTCTCGCTTTCTGGACCTTATCGTGTGCGCGAGTATTCAGTTAAATTGATCAAGATTCATTCTACTGGTTTACCATTAGCCTATCGCTTGTCACAGAGAGCTACTAACCTTTGGAATTCTTCACCTGCTGAAGTGGTGGAAAAGTTAGACTATGATGCATTCAAGAGAAAACTTGACCAGACATTGATGGGGCTACGGGGTTCTACTCAATCTTGAGTTTATGCCAACCGATAGACTGATTACTTTTGCCCCTATGATGAAGAATGAACAAGTAGTAGCGTAAAGGACAAAAAGTTCCCAGAAAAGTGCCTCCGGTTTGGCAGTTACGGCTGATCACCAGTTATGAGCACTCGGTACACTCCGGTTTATGCTTGTGAGTCATGTCATGGACTTAAATGAGATGGCATGGGAGAAACAATAATTATAAGTGAAAATGGCAGTTTCGAGTATCCTAATAAAAAAATGAAACAATACACATTGGATACGCAAACAACCTAAGGCAGTGTGCAGTGAATTCAACCGGAAACCCTCATACACTACTGAAAGGGAAGAAGCCCACGGTATTCTTATAACGGATGGATTTTACAATTTGCATGTAAGCTTGAATAACCATACACTTTTCTGGTTTGATTCTCGTGGCTTGCATAACAATTGAATTTAGCTAGCAGAATGTCCGTTCTTCGAATTCCGAAATCTAGGCTTACACACGCGCACATACACAAAAGAGAGAGGTATACTTGCAAATATATGTACAGGTACAACACATGCAAGTACTTGCAGAATAAGGTTTCCTCGGAATCTGATGGGTGCGTGTGTACTGTTCTTACCGAAAAATCCGTCACATTTCACTACCTCATCAGGTTCGCAGTTGAGGAATTCATGTGTGTGTATGTGTGTTTGTCTGTGTGTGTGTGTGTGTGTGTGTGTGTGTGTGTGTGTGTGTGCGTAGTGTATGCGTGTGTGCTCGCGAACCTGCGAGTGTATCCCGGTGCTTCTGTGTATGATGTGGCATACCTTTCGCTTGCAATATATGATTCCATTGATCCTTTTTGTGTATGTGCGTGAGCATTCATGGCTTATTGAGGAAACCTTTTACTGTTCATTGAATTGCTCATGTTCACCCAAACCCGACGCAAACACACACCGACAGGCCAGTATGAGCTAAGAAAATGGAGACTTTTGCTCAACCAGGTGGTCACCTTTCATTTGTGTATGTCAGTAGGAGCGCACAGTCTACGGAGCGACAAGAATGAAGTGTGTATGCAACTTCAGTGCCTTTTTGACATCGACCCAGACGATCAGGATTAGACATACTCTGGCAAACGCACACCCCGGATTGTTCAGTTCACCCTGTTGCAATTGCTAGTCTACAGGTCAGGAAAAAACTCAGATATTTAAACTTGAAGTTTGATAAACCTTACACAGCAGTCAGCTCCAGGATGGCAACCGCGTCCGCTCGTTCATTACCTCCAATGTACAAAACATTGGCGAAAAAAACATTAAACGAAAATCAGGATCACGTGCCCGCACATTTGACCAGCTTCAGACGATGGATTTCCAGTGCACCACATCTGAAAGTACCAAACGGTAAGTTCGGTAGATTTATAGATTGTTAAAAATTGACATGAGGAATGACTGGTTCGGTGGTTCCATCGATATGTCCTCAGTTCTCCGCTGAAAGACTATTTACAGCTGTTTCATCATAGATAACAGTTGATATCTAGTTGCGTTTAAGGAACCATAGAAGTTCGCTTATATTAGTTAAGGATGATACCAAAATTACGTCCAGCGGTTTTGTCTGGTGGGTTAAACGTTACCCAACTATTTCCTTATTACACGCGTTCGCTACTTGTTCCTATTACGCGTGGACCAACCGTCTCTTACAGTGATACTTCACAATACGCCACCAAGATCACCAGAGCTGTTCCCCACAACCCATGAGAAGGAGAACACTATCGGTGTGGAGAGAGGGAGTGAAGAGCTTACAATGCGACTGCGTGCGTGTAGCGTGCACGGGTAACTGCCAAGTGGTCACCGTACTTGGCAGCAAGAGTTCAGATAAACAATAATGTGTGGTAAACAAATGAGCAAAGTTGAATGTCGCTGCAATTTGCTTTACTTTACCACTTTCTGAATAACCTTTATTTAGTGGTGTATTTTGATGCATGCATATTCAGAAACGTTTAGTCTAGCTGTCTATAATCCACAGGGAAAGTTGAGGTACTAATCATTAGTTTATCCGGTAAGTTTCATCGTTTGTATATTTAGGGAAGTTATGTGCACATCACAAGTAAGCGAAAACTACGACAAATACCTTGAGAGTAGAAACGGCTCAGTGCTCATACTGTCCAATGATGATGAAGCCTCGTACGCTCACCCAACTGAACAGGCCCACTCAGTGAAACCTAGTATGACCATGAAAAACGTTTGCTTTTATGTGAAATTTTTTTAAAGTTGCTTTTACAAATTTCGTACTTCGAATATGTTTTGATTTTACCTAGCATTGGATCGGTAACTTGCCCTACTCAAATTGGAACACAGAAGTGAATAGCATTAGATTGCACCATGCATTCCGGACCATGTCGCTTCATCTTCGCTATTAGCCATCGTCAGCCCCAACTGTGTAAGCAGCAAGAAGAAGTTAGCCTTGCCTAGGTAACGCATTTTTATTTGCCATAATTGTGTGTGTGTGTGTGTGTGTGTGTGCGTGCATTTTGCCTCTGGTCGCATGAGTAGGTTCAGTTTTCCATGCACCAGTGAAGATGTGAAATGGTCTGGAAGAAATCTTGTAGTCTGATGCTATTTGCTTAATATAGCTGTGTTGCCCGACCGGGCTTCTTATTTTTTAGAGCACCGTAGGCAATAAAACAAGCACAAGATATCGCTGACAGTCTGCAAATGTAAACTGTCTAATAATTGTGTAATTTCAAAATTGGAAATGAACGATAAATGGAAGAAAGAGACCCATATTCGTTTGACTAACTATCACTTTCTCACAACGGAAATGCACTAGACACTTTTGGAACCTTCAGCAGTGCACGCCCACTCAGACATGAATCCAACACTCAGGACCGTGGTTTGCTCACCTTAACCCCCTAAGGTGATACAAATCGACTTCAAATTTTGATGCGACTCTCATGTGGGTTCATGTTACCCGCTGTTAAGCACAGTGACTGATTCCGAAACGGGTGTCCTATCTTTAGACATAATTCTTTCTTGGTTACCCATATCTGATGACCGTGTATGGGACAGATAAGACATTGGATCTGCCAGCTGGAGGAAACCAGAAAAAATTGAACCTGAATTTGTTACTCTAATAAGCAGTCCTGGCAACCATAGGCTAGGCAACCAACAAATTAGTCATTTGGAGAATACAGGCTGGCAAACATGCTCGTTTTCAATTGCTACTGAGTAGTAGGAGATTGGATTTGCATAATATGATTCATCATGCAGCTTCAGCGCTCAACTCACCATTGTAAACCATGGAAGCACTGGGCAGCCGTTTCTACCTTGTTGGGAATCATCAGCGGTGCACACCCACCGAGCCCCCACGGGGACTCGAACCCGGGGTGAACGACTGTGAATCGAACACCCCAACCACAAGGCTATCCGGGCTGGCTCTCAACGGTTTGTTCAACATCTACACTACATGATACAGCACCCCTCCTTCACTGGCTTTGAACGGTAACAACCCGCTTCCTGCACGGCGATCGACTCCCATGATGGATGACTTCTCTGTACGGGCCTAAGTACAAGGAAGGCATTCAATCATCCATACTCACTCTATTGCATCACAATATATATTACAACAACTTGGGGAATGGAAACAATTAGACAAATAGGTGGAAATGATATGGACTAATGGTCACAAAGAAGAAAGAAGTGTGGATCAGGCTTAACTTGAGACTGGGTGTGGATTGTTTCACAAGTTGTACCAGTTTTCGTCTGATCTGGAGTCTGTTCTTGGGTAAAGGGTAGGTCAGGGTTGCATGACCCACACGTTTGTCTGAACGTATCCGTGATCATCGCCCTGTACGGTTGAACACTGGGGTCATCAAGTTACTAACTAGGGCGGTCATTTCGCACTAAGCTCAGTCCAGTCACACAATGAAATTGTCCGAAGCTTTACGTATCCTGCATAAGGTTCGGGGTAGACAATTGAGAATAGCAAAATGTTGCATCTCGTCCACACTGAGGCTGTTGGCATGCGCATCCACAAAACTGTGTGAACAAAACAGCTTGGCGAACAAGCTTGGTTTCAGTTATTCGTACCCATACCAATACGTAACATTAAATATGACTCAAAACAACGAAGGGGAATGATCATCCAAATCTGTCTACGCTTCGGTGTGTGTGCGTGTGAAATTGATCACACTGAAGAAAGTTCGAGTGGTTGCACACTTGTTCGGGAACAAGAAGTGGGCCATGGAAGTTTGTGTTTGCACAAATTGTTTCTCAGCGCACAGGGGAGGATTGTAGTGTCGAATACTCACGGATGTGCTCAAAAACAATTTGTGTGTGTGAGTTCTTCATCGCCCCTGACCCACCCTTTACCCTAGAGCAGACTCCAGATCAGACGAAAACTGGTACAACTTGTGAAACAATCCACACCCAGTTTCAAGTTAAGACCGATCCACACTTTTTTCTTCTTCGTGACCGTTACTCCATATCATTTCCACATATTTGTCTAATTGGTTCCATTCCCCAAGTTGTTGTAATATATATTGTGATGCAATAGCATGAGTATGAATCATTGAAAACGAGCTTGTTCGCCAGCCTGTGTTCTCCAAATGCGATCAATGAGGATTTTTCCCCAAAAAAGCTATTCGATCAACGGTGGATGAATGAACATCTTCCGAAAAATACGGGAAACAATGGATTGTTGAAGGGAATAGGGTTTAGACATATAATCAGTTCAGTTCTTTCAATCATGAACCTATGATTTACCGGTTTCGGTCCCGATTGCTACTTCCTAGCATCGTCGAGTAGAGGGCGAACTGAAGAGAAAGGTAAAGTGGAAAAGACCAAAAGCAAAGTAAGAAGCGGAAATCACGAGGACAAAGAAAGAGTGTGGGTGTATTTACACCACTAGCCGCAACAACTAGCCATATCACATAATGTCTCGAACCATGGGGTAGGCGGGTCGCGTGGACCCCAACCCGGAAGTCTGACACATTCTACTCGGTCAGTCCCACTGGTCAAACTGTTCATACCTTTTTGTCATATCACAGACAAACCACCTTGACCTACATTCCAGCCACTTCTTGCCTCGGTGAACAGTATACGCACATGTTAGCAAATGTTGAATTGATCGATATGTGAAAAGTCGCTGAACTACGCATAACACGAACCCACACATAGAAGCCATCCACTCCTCCGAATTTTCTACGACTTTCGAAGAGTCGATCATTAAGTGATCATGTATTGACTGCAGTCTGACAGTGATTATTTAATTAGTTCGATGATTGAAGGCCTCTATCGAGTGAATTTGTGTTGCTGATTTAAGGAAAATCTGTTGATCAGTCCACTCCTACTGGCACATTTATTGCACAGAATTATTCACTGAGCTGTTTTTCTCACAAGTAAAACACGAAGATTATTCTCGTTTTATGATACAGTGAGATGCTGCATTCCATCAGACGTCATCGTCTGTCTAGTTAGCATCACAACTAATTATCAGCCGCGGAAGCTTAGCTCGAATCTGTTGTAGTGACCATATCTTAGTCATTTAAAATGCGTAGAATACCTGAGAAAACCTAGCACAGTGATGATTTGATGCGCTGTCAATCAACCGGAAAGTTCACACAGGATTTGAGCTATCACCATGCCAACAGAGTTGTTAGTAAGAAATAAGACTTCCATTCCATTGACAAAAACAGTCGAGATCTCTCGGTGATAGAATAAGAGGACGGTGAGCTGTTGTTATTCTGCATGAAACACGCATGACTCACTATCATGAATCCCGAGTTTGAGTCCCCCGGTTGAGGGGAGGGGTGGGTGCTGTAGATGTGAACTGCAGCTATTTAGTCTGCCTAATAATTTCGATAATACTTCATATCAGTCGAATTCCAGTCTTCACTACTGCGCAATTGTAAGTAGCCAAAATTCACAAAATCACCATGGCTTATACAGGTCAACTCGGGTATTTACTTTATGCTCCCAGGTCGGTGGATTTTCAGTAGTGCATAGCTATACTCACAGCAGTTACACGAAGAAGAAAGCAGCAGATACAACAACAAAAACGCAACGTTAAAGGGTGATTTAGGAGCTAAGACAATAAACGTTGTCTAAGTTCATCGTCGATGTTTACAGCATTTCATAAGAAGCGAGCGAGTTAAGGGACAACGGAGGAGCGTAAACAGACGTGCATGCATGAATCATTTTTTGATTGATGCGGGTGGAAGAGTAGGTAGAACAAATGCTGAGGTCTCTGTGAAGCCGGTGAAGTGAGTCGCTCGGAATTCTCTCGGCGAATCTTTTGCACATTTTGTTATGTTGGGATATGATGGGGCGTGTGAGATCTTTACCAGGTATACCGCTTGCACAGGATAAGTGCTTCGGTGATCTTTTTAATGTGGTGGAATCCTTAGCATGTAGGCCAGGGAAGAAGACGGGAAAAGAGTACGACCAGTGAGGTAATATGCATGCAAGGACAAAACGTTGAATGAAGTGAAAGGGTGCAGACGTGGCCTTCAGACGCAAAACGTAGTAGGTTAGTCTTCTGACTTTGGTGAAAACGCAGGCAACACGTTCAGTCCAACACAGATCATGACTGATAGTAATCCCAAGGTACCTGATCGATAGTTGACGAAAAAGGGAATGTTTCTCATGTGAGCTCCTGGACAGGATTCCAAAAGGAGAAAAGACGATATCTGAGCATTTACGGGATTAAAGCCTAGGCTATGGTATTTGGACCAGTAGTCAATATCTAAGAGACCAGATTGGAGCTCAGGTGTCGCTGATGCATCAGGATGAGGTAACCCGACCGCAACATCATCTGCGTACTTTATAATAAAGGAACTGTCACTGATAGGCATGGAGGACGTGTAGGCGGAGAATGAAAAAGGGGAGAGGATTGCGCTCTGTAGGAAGCCTTGATTTGAAACCTTGGTCTGAATTATTGAATTGTACCGCTCAACAGACTACTCATATCAACCCTCTTTCTACACTGAGACTCAGCCCATTTTCTGCATTCCGTTTAATTCCTATTTACATCAGAGAAAAAAACCACGTTTTCCGAGATTTCGGCAAATTGCTTTTGTTTTACAGTCTGCCACATTTGTCATACAGTCAAGTAAATATCAGTGAATGAACACGTCTAAACAGCACCTCGGGTTGTCAGCTCAGTAATCATTTTTATGATAAAATGGCTGCATTAATTTTTTGTACCAAAATGTTTTTTTCTTCTATTGATGCCATTTGAAGAATTTGGGTTTTGATGTTGCCAGTGAGCAGCTCTTACCCACTTGTCAGGTAGATTGTTAACACATCTGCTCCACTAGGACCTTATGTATGTGCACTCCAATACAGGTCTCAAGGTCATCGTTACCAGTTCTCTCTGATGGTTACGAATATGCACCTTTCGCTCCACTTATGAAAAACATGACAGAAATAAAATTAAATCAGTGTGTAAGTACCTTTGTTGCGCATTTGCAGATGAGAGCGAGAAAAATACTATCACTCATCAGGCGCTTTTACCCAGTTTTTGCGGATTGCTTATTTCTGACAGAGAAAAAGACAATAATGTTAATGTCTTATCGTGTTGAAAATGAACTGGTCTGTCAGATAACATTGTGAATAGAACGCCACATATAAAATGAATATGAATAAGGTAAGAGTAATACTAAAAACAGAAGTGGATTAGACAATTGGTCTTGCTTATCTATGATTAATAAAATTATTATGTAACCAAGACTTGCACACAACTTTAAAAATCCATATTCCTCATAGAAGTAAGGATATGAAAGGGCTATAAAGGATAGTATTTGTTACTTTCCTCCTAATAATGCGAACTCAGGCGAGAAGACAACATCAAGGAAGAAATTACTTCCGGTTTTTCTCTCCCCAGTCTCTAGGTTGCCGAGTGATTTGACTGAGACGGTGAGCTTCACGTGGTGCGATTTGCTTTTATTTCGTCTTACACTTTTCAATATTCTTTGTAATTCTGTTTGTCTGATTGACTTATTTTGCGATTATGAGACACGACAGTTCTACAGGCAGACCCCACAGCATTCGTGCCACTGACTACTGTTCTCAGCGACGTCCCTCAACGTATCTAATCCAAGACAGTCTGCATGCCTTGGGCACAAACTAGGAAGACGGAAAACTCCGAACGAAGCTAGTATTCATGCTAGCTCCTTTATACCTTCAAACTAAGTCATAGTCTGATCTCCGCGTCGTTTCTTCCAGCCTTAGCTAGCACGTGCGACTAAAGCACAGAAAGGTAGACGATGGGAAAGCAAACGCAAAATGTGCCCAAGCCATCAGAGGTTGTGTAGAACGATCATTTTAGTTAGAGCGTAACTATCCGCGCCCAACAAACGACGACGAGTTTTGTCACTACTTACCCGATTTTTCCACCAGATCCGGGCAATAATTCGGAAACATTGGTTGTCAAACATAGAAAGACGCCGATTATCCTCAACCCGAACTGTTTGGGTCTCGCAACCGTACAGTAAAACATTATAAACCGTGGCCGTGCACACCCGCCCCTTAAGAGAGAGCGGGATGTCAGGGCGATTTCACAGGTGTCGCAGGTAGTGAAAGCAGCTGTAGCTCTCACTATTCGTGAATTGATATCCTGCCCAACACCACGTGCAGCTGTCATCAAGTTCCTAACGTACTTAAATTTGTCGGATAACTCAAGGTGATCACCGCAAAGAATGAGTGCAGACACTGGCTTGGGAAAATCTTGCAAAAGCACTATGCAATTTGAAGACGCAGTGCACTCCATATCTGGATACTTCAACCGCCATGCGGTCCAAAAAGTGTTCTATTGCCTGTGGGTTATCAGTTAGAAAGATGATATAGTTGACATATTCCAAATCGAAAAACTCTGTTCCTTGGGAGGAGTCCGACTCCACCGGTTGGAAGATCAGATAAGATAAGGCATTCCATAGAACATCCTCTATGACAAAGTTCAAGATAATTGAGGATATACGGTAACCTTGTCGCACTTCACTGAAGACGACGAAAGGGAGCAAAAGCTGGCCGTAGGCCCAAGCCCAATCTCAGGTGTGATGGTACAACTCTGTGATGGTGGATAAATACTTCTCAGGTATTCCATTTCCCAACAAACAATTCCTATCGACAGAATCGAAGGCTGTGCAAATGTCCAGAAAGACGATGATTGTTGATTTTCGGAAAATGTGACAGAGCTCTAGCAGTTGTCGAAGAGAAACGATTTGCTAGATACATCAGTGGCCGGCACGAAACCTCCTCGAGAGTGTGATCTTCATGCGTTTGATACAGTCCGGGAAGTTTGACAGATGCAAGTGTTGTGTTCGACTTGAATAGTCATTTGCTTAGACAGAAATTCTCGCGGGCGCAGGCACAGTGCCCACACATGATCTAAATGCCTTGAAATCATCTACACAGGACTGCAGCCGTACACACACGTACACAGTTGACGTCAATCGTGCTTCATCCCGGACAGCACCAACCAATCCGGTCGTACCATGTGTTGAACGATTGTGCGTGGTCTTATTCGATTGTACACCTGGATTACGCTTTCGTTTGCGTTCAACGCTAGCTCAATTACTTGCCTGCCTGTACTTGCGCTTGCTATACTTTGATACCTAATGCACGTTCATCCGTACAAGCTTGCCCTTCTTGTGACTACTGAGTTCGAGACACAGTAGCAAACAGCTTTGAAGCTATCGGGATAAGGCTGACACCCCTATGGTTAGCGCGGTCACTGTGCGAGTCCTTCTTAAAAATGGGAACAACAACCGATTCTCCCCGCTAGCAGGTAATTTGGTCAGAATTCCAAATTTTTGAGAACAAAACGCAAGGTCGTCTAACGAGCTGCATTCTACCATCTTAGAAAAAGGTTGGAGAAGGGCCATCGAATCCCGGCTCTTTGTGGTGTCCTACAGCCTTGATTTCCTTTCCGACCTTCGCCTCGGTAGGTGGATCCGTTGAAACGGACCAGTGGAACCTTGACAGGGGGAGCTGCAGGACAGCCTGACTCTGAGGACCAGCTGAACTACTTCTGAACGTCCTCCGCCCAGCGTTCGATACGCCGCTTCCAATTATGAATCGGCGAACCGTCAGCTTCACAGATTATTTCACTCACACCTAGTGGCTTCCTACCGGTGACTCGAATGAGGGAGAACAACTTGCGGGAATTTCCCACGATGGCAGCACGTTCCATCTCTGGTACATGTTGCGACAACCAGATTTCGCTGTCCTTACGAAGACTCGCGTTAAGTGTACTTCTTGTTACGTGTCGTGCATTGTTATTCTCACTTCCAGCCGGAATCGACTGAGGCACGTCGAGAAGTCGCAGATATTCAGCAGAAATCCGAGGTCTTACGGCACGACGAGACAGGCCACAAATTAATAAACTAGCGGAAAGCAGAGCATTCTTGGTAAGCGACCAGTGCTGGCCTATGAAATCCGGTGGGTCTACAGCTAGCGTCTCAGGTGGCGCGTTTTCGAAGACCGGTAGGCGAAATGAACCGGAAAGCTTATCATAATCTAACTGTTATTGTAGCATGCGTTTGGAGGGTCCACCGAAGACCTTGAACAGCTTAGTGTAGACTTGTGCGTGGTCAGAATCAGCGGGTGTGCTCCAGTACGACCGACAGTCTTGTATGTAACCCCACTATTTGTGGCTTACAGCGACGTGGTCGATTTGGGTCTACTATTGACTAGTAGAAGGAGGACGCCACGTGGCGTATCGGCGATTAGAACGTCTGAAGCTCGTACTATCGAGAAACAGACGATGGTCTGATCATATGGTTAAAAGCCGTTTCTCGTTGTCCCAGCGACAGGAATCTAGATCAAAAGGGCTTCCTAATTGCGCCTGCTTCGATGGCAGCCGACCAACTCTAACATACGTATCTCCTACCAAAATCATGATATAAGTCCGGATCGCTTTACTTAAGAGGTCGTAGAGCTTTTGGTAAGTTATCTTTGATTGCATCTGGACTGCAATCTGTTGTCCCACAATTCAGTAATCAGAAGAAAGGCGCACTTGTATGGGAAAACGTGTATACTGTAGCAACGTACCGTAAGCACCAGTACAACCGAGCAAGTGGACACGCAAACGGGTATGCAAATGCGTGAGTCGGCGATGTATGTAGTCGGAAGCGTAAGACAACTGTACACTCGGATTAAGTTGTGCAAGGTCGTGCAGCACGTGAAATGGTCTGATTGGTCAGTGCTGTCCGGGACGAAGCACGATTGACGTCAACTATGTACGTGTGTGCACGATGGCAGGCGTGCGTCCATGATTGCGCGGGGAGTAGATCACGCGCGCGTGCGACCACATGACTATATAAGCCGAACACAATCAGTGGTGCACGTGCTAGAGCGACATGCGGGCTGGGTCTGCCGGGACGACAACTGCTCACTTTGCACGAACCACTGGGTTTCACTGCGCATAAACGACGGAGATCCGGTCTAGCAGCGCCGCTTCAGCTCTTTCACTGAGAGCAATGCCAACACCAGAAAGACCAGAAGCTGCAGCCCCGGCGTCCCCAGAAAGATGTAAGTGGAACTTCACGGAAGGATTAGATGGGAGTGTCAATCGAATGATGAGACTGGAGTCTTGGATACGAATCCCTTGAATGCAACGCATATCGCTGACAAGGTACGCAAGCTTACGGGCTAAACTCGCCTGTTGTCCTATGTACATCAGTGTTCGCACGTTGAACGTGGCTAGTTTAAACAGGCATCGAGGGTGAATCAAGTCATCAGACAGTGGTAACAGGTTTTGTGAGACTTGAAAGCTATTCGAAGAAAGGCGAGGAAACGTAGCCAGGATTTTCACCAGTGGCACTACAGCGGGCACGGTCGACTGAAACTTCCGTGGGGTGTGAAAATCGAAAAGTGGGAAGAGATCGGGGATGGGAGAACAAATTTTGTGCGGTGTAGGAAGGTGATCGTCTGTGCGTCTGAATGGGCAGTGAATCATATTAGCAGAATCTGTTATGATTGGTTGCTTTGCGGACTATTTTACTACTCGACCTGCCGGTGCATCTTCAGCCTTCGCGCAGCGCAGCACTTCCGGCAAGGCATCAGGGTTGGTCCAGATGAGCCGGTGGCCAATTGTGTTTCATTCGCCTCTTCTGGAAACCTCTAGGAACCGGTGGCTAATTCCCTAGTCCATTTTTGCTTCAGGTTAGGCTAGATATCCTGGGTGCCAGTACACCCTTCCGCCACAGATGCCGGTGAGCATACCGTTGTACGTCCCATACGCTACTCATGGTCTGTTTGGTATCAGAGTTTAGCCAACTCCCCTGGACTGACTATTAGTCGGCCAACCCAGTGAAGAGCGTCGGGCATTTGCTTTCGTCCTCTCACTTTCGTGGGGATACCTCCGCCACGAGAAGGCAATGAGTAGAATTTCCTCAGCAGAGGCACTTCAAGAGGCGTTCAGGACGGGTAGCCATCTCGGAGCCTGTGACACCCATCCGCGACCGTAACGAAGTATTTGGAGACAGTCTAAGCCCAAAAGTCTGGTACTAGGCTGAAGCTCAATGTCTTTGTTCGTCTGATTTTCTTGTGCCTCTCTTAGGATATCATCGATTTCAAAATTAAACAGAAGGGTGAGAGTGGGCCGCCTTGACGCACGCCGCTTCTAACTGAAAAGTAACTTGACGACGAGCCAGTCAAAAAGGTTTACACTTCGCAACTCATTGAATCAATGGAATGAAAAGAAACGATTACATATCGAAATTGTCAAGAAATTCTGCCAATACTTGGGAGCGGTTTGTGAGGATCAGGGACAGATATGGAAAGGTAGAGTTTTTTCAGATGTTTATTCGAAAGGTGGAACGTGCAGAAGCGAGAGATTTACATTTGGGTAGATCATTGGGTAAAGATGGAGTTCAGTCTGCATAGATTTCGTGAGAGAACTTTTTATAAGCAGCCAGGTGTAGTTCGTATAGCTTAGCAGACAGTTCAGTTAAGGATTGACAATAAACAGACCTTGACGAAGAACTTTAAAATCTTTCTTCTACAGACTAGCAAAATTACCACGCGAACAGGAAAGTAGAACAGGAAAACACATTGATACACGAAAAGAGAAACAACACTCTGTTTATCAATAAAATGTCTAGGCTTTCGGGCCTGGGAGCCGACGTAGTTTCTTCACACAGTTTGAAATGTGGGATGGCCACTTCAAATTTGCATCGATGGTGACTCCTCAGTATCTGATAGAACCCACTCTAGCTAGTGGCTCTGTAGAAGTGATAAATCGATCGCAGAATTAAACCGATCGAGGAAGGATCAATATGCATTCAAAGCATTTGGACGAATTTGATGCTGAACCGGGTCGAACAGAAAAATCATGAAAATTGGACGGATTACTGGAAAAGTCATTGAAGTCCTGGGTTACAGAAACAGTTCGACAAAGGGTCCCATCAATGGCGTATTTAAATAAATGTGCGGCAGCACTGGATGAAAGATCACCAATGTACGTGGAAGACAAATAGGGGGAAAGCACAGCTCCCTGAAGCACTCCTGAGTTGTTCACCAAAGGTTTGGATGTTTTAAAACCTGGTCGAGTGCACTGAGTTCTATTGGTTGATTAGTCGGACAACCATGCTAGTAAAGGTGTGGGACAGCCTAAAGCTTCCAGTTTTCGGAGCAGGAGAGACCGCGGTATAAAATCTAAAGCGGGTGGGTAGTCTAGAAAAGCACATCTCGAAGACTTCGCTGATCCATCCGAGGATCTAATTATGTGGTGCACTAAGTAAGCGACAGCATCCACGGTGGAACTGTTCGGTTTATAGGCAAACTGTGAGGGGTCATCGAGAGATTTTATGGAAGAATTCAAACTTTTAAGAATAGCACATTCTGTTAACTTAAGGCCAGAGGAAGTTGGAACAGTGGGACGAAATCGTTTAGCTGACACCAGAAATACAAGGTTTGGGGATAGGACCAATAGGGACTGGTCTTCAGCAGTCGGGAATATAAAATAAGCACAATGATTTGTTTAAAAGAGAAGTAATTTATATCGGTCAGAGAAACACAACAAGTCCCAAGCGTGATGACGTTAGGCCATCAGTTCCAATGCCTGAGGTTATTTTACAAGTACGAAGAAGCTTAAATAATTCTTCCGTAGAGAACCGCGTAATGTGTGCGTCATCTGCTAGAATGAATAAAATCGGAGATTCGTTTGATGAGTGGATGAATGCACTGTTGATACTGTCAACATCCGCAGCAAGTTTCACTTGTTTCGATTTCTTTCCACACAGCAACCGAACGCCTGGCCAAAATCGGTTACTGTTACGGCTACATAGGAGTTGAATAGCATACAGCGAGTCAGTGCGTTTAATTTCTTTCCTTATTAGGAGAGAAATGTATCTTACTTTAGAATTATCCCGGGTTTTGTAGAAATGTTCTTTCCGTCTTCTTAAGGATTTCAAAGTCCGAGAAGTGACACAGCCTTTACAGAGAAAGAGGGTTTCTGAGGGGCAGCACAAATTGAAAAAAATTAACCATCCCTTTGAAATATTTGACATTGGTACTTGGCAACGAATCGGAATAAAACCGGGAAGACGTGTGAGAAAGAGATTTCTCCAAAAGTAGAATGTTTTCACTTGAAAAATTTCGCAGACGGATTTTGATTTGGCTGGTTTAGTCTGAAAGAGTGAAAAGCAGACCGGGAGTATATCTAAGGCCTCAGCAGAAGCAGACAATGGTCACTGGTTGAGACGGATACACACCTAACTTGAGGGAGAACAATTCAGGATGATTGGTTATAATCCTGTCTAAGACAGAGTTGCCTCTGGTTGGAGAAACACAAAGATCAGTCAAACCAAACGCATTGAGGGATTGGGTGGAAGCGCGATTAAAGTTGCTGATTATGATGCGCAAATCGTCATCAATAAAATAAAAAAACGAAAGGTTAAAAAGAGTCATAGAAAGAAGAATTAGTGTTCTGTGTGCAAAACGCAGCTATATATAAGTTTGTCTTGCTGGGCTCTTAAGGCCAGAAAATTTAGATTGACGTTGCATAACTAAACGATCACCACCGTTCACTGAGCATGAATAAACGACTTCAGACTTACCCCATCAGGTGGAGTTGACATAGGTGGCCACTCCTCTTCCAGTCTTCCTGCTGGTAGAAGTCCTGTCCTGCCAGAATAGTTTGAAGACATTTATTGACACCAGTGAGTCAGCAATATGTGGGTTTAGCCACGATTCTTGCATGCAAACCACACAGGTATGGGCATGAATGCGAGACCGAAAAACAACGGCTAGATTCGACATTTTCGGGAACAGAGAAGGTATATTGTTACTGAACAAAGACGGGACTTACATCTTCACTGAAGGAGTGCTATTAAGGGCGGCCTGCCAGCCAACACGAGTGAGGTTTTCGGATCGAAAAAGAAATCCTTGATATAAATGACCGGTTTAATCAGACTGGGTGGGAGATCCCATATTCTGTTTTAGTGGACGTGTGGTGGAGAGTACACACTATTTACTGAATAGGTAAGTTGTTGATTACTCAGAACGAAATTATGGACCGTTGTGGATTGATAACGAACGCGAATACGTCAGCGAAACCAAATGCAGTAAGATAAACAAAGGCATACGAACCACAAGGTTGTATTCTCCTTCTGGACAATGACTGTCTTGAAGTGGAGTAGATCTCCGGTATGGATTAAAGAATTGTTGTTGGATTTGATTTATTTTGGTCTCGTTCGAATGAGTGTTTTTCAATAAACAATCTTCCGAGTGCAGGTTGGTCGGATGACCTGAGGTTTGCGCGTGAAACGTGGAGTCCGAAAGGACAGTCAATCAAACGAAAAAATAAACAATCTGTTTACTAGGCCTGTCTTAGGAACTATGACAGAACTAATTCTGAGAGCGCATTTCGGCGTACAGCAATCATAGCGAATAAATTCCTTTAAATGATGCTTGGCACAGAGATGTAACGCAGCGGGTTAAAAGGCGAGCGAACCGACCTCTATGAGATTCAGACCATCCACTCACTACGAAACACTGTGTGTGCATTCTACCAGTTAGGATACAAAGTCACATCAACTGCTGCTGATATCTTGTTTACCCGCGTGTATTATGTCAATAACTGTCACAGTTTACTTGTAATCTGACTTTAAAAGATTGTCCTTCTGCCTTGTGGCCCAGACGAATCGAAGGTTTCTTGTGGACCATTCATTCTCAAGTCTTTAGGTTGTTAAAGAGTGATGAAGACAAGCAGTTTCACAAAGCGGGAGGGTGAGTGCTTATTCGAGTGGAATAAACATCAGTTTTGTTGTCGTTGCCATCGCATTTTCTTGTTAGTGTCCGTGCTAATTATCAGGCCTTTGATTAAGTAAACGTTTTGTGACCACGGAAGACTTGGTTTATGCAGAAACCATTTTCAAATGCTTTGTGCCTTCAGCCATCCGGAACGTGGATCACATAGCGCTCAGTTTATCATATCCAATATGGTGGCTGTCACCGATTGTTTTCACAAAAGTCTTCCACGTTAAAATCATTTAATCTTGAGAAACTTAAGACAGCGTTATACCTCGAAGGACAGTAGCAGTGGAAGAAGTCTACTTGGTGAGTGACATATGAAACACGAGCAACGCAGCCTATTTCGCTAAACTGGCTATTCTAGTTGACTGGCATCGAACAGTCAACACTGTGTGTGAAGGTATGAACTGACTCATCGTCCATAGACAACCAAGTCCCAAAGCAGCCAGCCTGTCAGCGCCTTCTCAAAATTCACCTCAAGGTCTGAGCGAGCAGCAACAAAAAGGGTAAGACAACCGATAGATAAAATGAGAAAGAATTCCCAGTAAGGGTGGCTGGCCGTATCACGAACTAATCAATCAGAAGAGAGTATACCCGATGTCTGTTTGAACCAGTTACTTTTTGGTGTGATGATTGGTGAAAATGACTCTTTCATCATAAATAAACGGTCTGTTTTCTGGTAATAAGATAGGTGGGTCGAATCCAGAATAGTGTTCTTATCAGAGTCAGTGGGCGGCTACAAAACATGGTGTCAGAGGAATCTGAAAAATTCCACCGCTGTTTAATGAATGTCTCAAGAACATGCGCTTTGTCGCTTCCGACACCAATAAACATGACCAATACCAATCGTGGGAAATGGATTTTATGGAGGCGGAAATTTCAAGATTTCTCTGGCTTCGAAACGCTGTGATCCGAACATCAGCAGTGTATATTCAGTATTGAACACGGGAGCACATAAATCGATTACTGAATATTGATCGGTTTTGCGAGTTTTCTATCCATAGTGGCTCACTTTCAACGCCACATAATAAAACTCATTTAACTAACGCGACATAGGTGACTCGGTTTTTGGCAAACAGAAATCGTGTCACTACGACTGTACTAGTGATGGAGGTTGGCACGGGCAAATGCATGCGCATGATTTTCTTATAGGTGTTTTATCCGACTATGGATCAATTCAGTTTTGCTAATTCTACCAACATTCCGCACTTCTGTGTTCCTGTTTGGGTTGCTACCTCACAGCATCGTCTAGTTGAGTGTATCATTGGAACATATGATGATGATGAGGGGGCTCGAAATCGATTGTGACACCAGCCGCGGCACTCGAAACGTGTCACCTAATACGTTCAACCGTTCGGTGACCGAACGTCGTGATCCAAACCCGGAGGCCCGAAGCGTCCTACTGGAGCATGATTCACATAAGTTTTGGCAAATTGATGAACCAACCACCTTAACCCACCCTCCAAGCTCTAACTGCTTCGAATAAAAATATTCACCAAGGTTAGTCTAGCTGTGGGTATACACATAACGGTGTTTTGTTCCGTCCCACTAACTATGGTGGGAACTCAGATCTGCCTCAGAATCATGTCCGTTTATTAGCCCAACGAAAAAAACAACATGTAGCTTGCTCTCACATTCGCCCGGGCGTTGCACACAATGCATTGGTCCGACTGGTGTGGGCGACCCCGCCTTGGGGCTTAACCAAATACGGACAAGACTCAGTTCTCAACTATCGACCCACTCCAGCGATCGGCTGCCTTGGCACTCGAGATTCCGTTGTCTCAAGCCTTGGGCTTGGTACCGCACCAATGCCGACTGTCGGCGTGACTTGGCTGTTCGCAAACGATGAGCTAGTACTCCACCACAAACGGAATTGCCCAATTTGGGTTTAGCGTTTGCTGTAAGGGTTGGCCGCTGATTTCCGATATAGTACGTTCAACCTCAGCTCCGCTGACGAGATGTTCGGAACGTCTCCCCAAAATACTTGTAAGGTACTGACGCTCAACTTTTTCCCTCAGTGGTCATACCTCTGAACCGTATAAAACAACGAATCTAACCTCTGCAGTGTATACTCAGCCCTTAACAGATAACCGGATTTTCTCCAAAACCAGTGGTGGTGCAAACTGGCAAAATCCGAATGCGCCTTCTATCCGCTTTCTGATCTACGGGTGACATGTAACTGACGAGGAAACAAAACGAATCTGCTTCCGCTGAAGAATCCCCTGCTAAGGCAAGATTCCCTTTTCGGGTTTATCCAGTCCGGCGGTAGCATTGAACCGGCGTTGACCCTGATGGTCATCATAGTGAACCTCAGGTATGGCGAATCTCGTCACCACCGGTCATTTCCCAATTCGGTAGGCTTTGCTTCACCGCACCCTCCATTTCTGAAAATATTTACCAATGTTGTACAATAAAATGAAGGGAGCAAGTAGAGTAATGTTATTCGTTTATAAGACAAGAAAGGTGACAAAATAAACGTACTTGTGTCTATACTTCTTCAGCTAGGATATGTTTAGACTCCGAAGCCTCACATGGACCGAAGTCATTGTGCAACTAATATTGGGTCACTGTCCTTGTTTTAATTAGCGATCTTGTTCCGTCGCTTGTTTTCATAAGCGGAAAAATTAATACGACTGGAATAAATTGAAAGGGCATTTATTCTTTTAGTGGATAGAATCAGCATTATGAACCGAAAATTATAATTCCTAAATGACTACCCTCGTATCGCCGAGCATACTCAAAAGACGGAAAACACAATATGTACGTTTTCATGAATAAGAGCATTTGGTTTTCCGTGTCCAGTTGATTACTGCGTACTAGTTCATTTATTGTTGTTATAATGGTGATGAATTGCTAGGAGGTCGGATGGAAAAAAAGCCTGTACCATATAACTGACAGAAAACCACTCACTATACCGTGCGCACTTGGTCATATCTATGTATACAAATGAGTCATGTAAGGAAGATAATATGCTATTCGTCAGCCTTGGTCTTCTTGCTTTTTCGGTCTATTGATTTCTGGGTTGGAGCCTTTTCAATACGGTCTTTCAGTATTTCGATTGATGCGGCTAGCCAGACCGCTTTGGACGAGTGTCTGTTATCGGTGACCCACTTTGACACATCATTTTTAGTCATTGTTTGGTTTTTTATTACACCTTTGAGCGTAGCCACAAAAGCCCGCTGCACTAATAAGGAAAACCGGCAACCAAACCCTGAGACTTTGAGTGGAGAACCACATAGGGTCCCAGTAGGTCAGGTGTGGCAACGAGCCGGACCACAGTGGATTAGGATCCATCATCAAAGTAACCGATAATGGCGTGGAATCGAACCTCAAACCTCCGAGAAGGTAAGAAAACTCTCCAAACTAAACGACCAACACCTGGTGGTGGTCACAACACCAGAAGGCTTAGTGTTCATCATAACAACAGACCATCGACCGTTATAGATATTTTTCATCGCTCAAAAAAGTTAACCCCAAAATTGGATGATGATAATGCCTATGACCAGGACAACAATGAATTAAAAGGGAATTACTCTAACACAAGTCATCATGAAGAAAACCAATAGAAAGATGACTTCCCGTAATTCATAAGGAACATTTTGTTCTGGAGATGAACTGAGGAGTGCGGATAGTGTTGAATCACTTCCTCAATGATTAAATTACAAAGGTAACCACTCATGTCTTTCCAAGTGCACAGACGATCTTAAAACCTGTTGACTAATCACACTTGAAACCCCCAGTGAACTCATCTGTGTGTGGGCAAGCTGTCATGCTTATCCGACAGTGACAACTGGGTATGGTGATGTCTTCAGGAAACAAGCTTTTGGTAACCTTTAGTACTTCAGATAGTCCAAGGGACCAATCTCCTTAAACAATTTTACAATTACTATAACGAATTCTCTATAATTAGCTTCCTCAAAGCCCCATCCAATAGTCGTTATCCGCGAATCCACTCGTGAGCACAGATTCATCCCTACTGAGTATCTCTGGAGACTTGGCAAATATCGGGATTGAGATTACCACTTTTTACTGGAATCACATAATTTTTCCACCTTGCTATAATCTTTATCCATTTAAGTGCAGACCATATAAACTGCGCGTTTTGCTAACGGTTCCTTTACACTCATCTGCAAATCACGTTCATTAGAGCTTAAGGTGTACCCCCCCCCCCCCCGGTAATTCACATATTATCCATTGACGTAGCAAAATATACATGGTTTCAGTCAGTCACTCTAACTATCTCTCATTTTACCCACTTTTTGATTATGATGGACTCATAAAGTGACTTTCGTAGTTGCATAACCGGGTGGAAAACGACATGTTGATCAAGCATAAGTTGGCAGCACATTTCAAGATGCAACATGCCCTTACTAGACGTTTTTATCGGTGTTTATATACGTTTATCAATATTACTCCCCAACTGCTTTGTTTTCCAATTCTTCTAATCAGATGACATCTTCCTGCTTGGATTTCTACGCTATGCGCATTTTGAGCATGCATTGGCTCAGAAACGATTGGACAATTTCTGCACACTGCGATGCTCGGACAAGGTGATCAGTCAGTGGTACGCTTATCCCCAACTTTCGCATCCTGTGGTTGACACATATCTCAGTGCCGGGTAAGTTCTCTCTCTCTCTTTCTCTCTCTTTCTCTGATGTCCTGGTTTGATCAACAGTTTTCCTTTCACCATTTGACCAACTAGGCTTCAGTATTGCAATTCTCTCTCTACAATCTTCAACTTTTTGTCTACGTAGTTCGTGTTGATCACGTGTTGCAAATTCGTGGTACCGTACGGCTTGAGGGCAATCTCCTATGGAGTGTTCCTAACACAATGCTCCCAATCTGGTGGACACAGGACACGACTGCCAGTCAGAAGTCAATTTGAGATTCTTCGAATAGTCAATTTATTGTTTGGTTCTGGTTGCCACTTCTAAGCGAAAACTTAGTCGAAAATTAAAACAAACAAACAAAGAGCATCAGGTAGGAAAGGAACAACGACCGGTAGTGCCATTTAATCTAAGAATTTTTTTAAATGCAACAGTCCCTTTGGCTGCAACAGTCAGCCATGCCCTACACCGTATTCACCCACTAAGTAAGCAGATGTATTGAGTCCCCTTTAGAAAGCCTAAAACGCCCCGCAGGTCGAAGTTCACTAGTTAAACCTTTCTTGTTTATCCAGGGCTGGCCACAAATGCTCATCTTCCAACCCCTACCGACCTCAGCGAACAGTGTGCGTCCAGGAATCCTATTCGGAGATATACGTAACACATCCTCACGGCATAAGCCAGATGGACTTAAGTGTTTCAAATGGTAAATTGTACCGCTTACCTAAAACTCTACTTTTAACCTCATCATCATCGACGCAAAGTTCCCACCAGATCCAGCCAATGCCAAGAAGACGTTTTTATTCAAACAGCGATAGCTTTCGCGCTCTGTAGTACCAAAGCGCCTGGGCCACTTGTGGACCAGTTACTCAGTCCCGTCACTGTGGGAAGTGGTTTGGTGGCCGGTTTACTCCAGCTTGATAAAGAGTCTCGACGTGTTAGATAGACAATTTTGATTGCACACGCATTGTCCGTGGCTAACTGCGCGATAAGTCTGTTTTTATCAAATGGTTGATTCCAGGTTGGTCATCAGAAAATCTTACTAGTTCAGTAGATAACTACTTCAGTGCTTCACTTTCCTCAATGTAATCAAGTGGGATCACCGTTAGCCAGCATACAAATATCCCGGGAATATAAAAACAATAAAATGTCAATAAAATGATCAGCAATTACCCATGTGTGATACTTTAAAAACGAACGTTTCTAGACGGCCAAATACTTCTATAATGAAGACTTGGGTGTTTCTCAGTCAAGTCAAGTCAGTAAACGCTTTTGTGCACCCGACGTAAGGGGAATTTTCAGCGCATACGAGATTTACAGAGGAATCCAAAAGAAAAGAGTGTAAGTGCATATTAGAAGGTGCAGATAAGTGCTTGCAGGCAAAACAAAGCAGTACATGCAATTTCATTGGATACGAAGTTGAGTAAGGAGTTCGTTGATTACTTCCTTGTGGTCTACGATTAAGCGGACAAGGTAAGGAGTGAGGCTGTTTCGACAAGTAGATGTGCGTGAATGAAGTATTTTGGATATCGAACGAGTGGAAGAGAATGAGACAGTTTTAGATAGTATAGATTAAAGACAATAACTTGTGTCGGAAAGTAACCTACTTAAAAATTTGTCACAAGCATCAACATGCTTGCTAATGATAGAGTCAATGAGAATGGGTCGAGTAATGTTGCGACAATGAAAGGGTTATTTCAAGGATTTGGTAATAAGACCAAAATATTTTCCTTATGAACCGAGAAAAATAATAGAAGAGCAGTTAGGTCAAAGAGGAAAAATGCAAGACGTTACAACCTGAAGTACAAAACAGTAAGGTTTTCTAAGTTTTCATAGTCTGACTGATGGGGAAGAAAGTTTTCTGACTTTGACGAAGACTGTTTCAACGCGACTAGTCCAGCCATGGTTGTGACTTCGAGTTACTTCTAGGTGACGGACGGAAGATGCTTTATTTACGTTTTGGTTCCCAATGGAGAGTTAAGGAATATAATTAAAAAACAGTCTGATGGCATGATCAACATTGGAGACTGGAGAGTATGTCAATGCATTTTGAGACGTGGAGAGAAAGAGAATGGGAAGCAGGCCAATTAGCCAAGTTCATTCAGATTGTTTTGAAGAAAATTCAAACGTTTAATTTCATTATAGAAACATCCGGTTACAACATCATCGGCATATTTACTGTCAACGCGATTAGATGAGATAGGGAGTTAGTTGATATAAAGAGCGAAAAAGTAATGGGGAGAGAATGACGCCCTGAAAAACACCTGAGTTAATTTAAAAAAAAGACGATTGTTGGTTACCACAAGAAGCTAACTATGTGTGATTAGAAAAATAATCACGAAGGGCGTTCAGAGTAAGACCGGTAATCCATTATCGTGTAGAATATTCAGGAGAACACCGCAGTGAGGAAAACCAAAGGCATTCTCATAGTCAAGAAAAATTTGCTTCATGGTAAGACCACCCTGGATCAAGAGTAGAAACGATAGAACTACCAATGTAGCCAACGGCATCAAGGAATGACTGAGAGGGTTTTTGGACAAGTAGTATCGCCCAAGAGAGAGTGAACTTGGGGACTTATGCGATGGAGGAGTACATTCTCAAATATTTTCAGCAAAGCAGATGTGCGGGCTATCGGACGATACTGTGTGGATCTTTTCTTGGGTTCAGGTGTGATATGTACAGGAAAACAATCGGGAATTTATCCAGAATCAATACAACGATTAAACAGATCAGTCAAAGTGGACATGAGTTCGAAAGAACGGGCTTCCAGTAGCACTGATGAGAGAAAGTTGGGGCCATCAAGCTTATAGTGCTTGACTTGTTGCAGAACTCTAAGGATAGAGCTAGGTGTACTGCCGTTGGGTTCATGGGATTCAGTATGTGGAGGTGGAAGTGAGGACGGGTTGGAGTTGACGGGTGAAATGGTGATCCAAATCTTCAACCTTTAGCTTCAGCTTCAGTCTAGAATAGCACAACCGTTGCAGAGTTTTCCAAATCTCACGGGAGTTCTCGTTACCCAGCACTGTGTCTATATACATATTATTCAAATCTCGTGCTTCAATCTTGATGAGTGTGGATAGCAATTTTACAGCATGATTTTGACCCGACTTGTACGCTCTCTCTTTAGTTCTACGGAGCCTGATCAAGCGAGGGGAGCAGAGCTTATCGGGTCGAATATGACGGGTTTCCATGGGGCAACACAAGTCATAACAAAAGGTAAGGTAGTCGGTTAAGTGTTCACAGTCTGAGAATGCATCGTGTAAAGGGGAAAAACAGGAGTCAATTGTGAGGCCAACAAATGCCCTGAGCTTATTGAAATTCTCAGAGATGCAAGCTCGTTTGTAGACAGTGCACGATGAGTGTAGAGAGTTGGTCGAAGATTTGCTTTTACAATAAATTTTAGGGTGAAGAACTAAAGTACTGTGATCAGGTACCAATGAGGGTGCTTCCAAGAACTATGAGAATATTTAGATAATTACCGACACTGAATCCAAAAGTGCAACGAAGCGCATTGCGGAGTGCACAGGATTCAAAAAACTCAAAACGGTTAAAAAGGATAAGTCAATTCTATTGAAATCCCTTGCCATTATGCACAAGGACTGATCAAGACTTGTTGTAAGACAGCTGGAAAGGTTGTTAATTAACTGACTGATGTCATCAGCAGGAGTATCTGGTGTGACGTAGGAACTAATGGGACAAGATGACGAAAGGAACTTGGAAAGAGCGGCATACAATGAACTGCAATGCAATTGATCTTCAGCGTGTTGAATTGGAATGAAAGTTGAGAAGAGTTGCCCCACTCACGACGGACAGATAGGATTACTCCAGCTCCTCGGTTTCTTGAGTTCGCAGGCAGATCGTCCCGGAAAGCTTCGAACTCATCTATATGGACAACATCAATATCAACTTCTTCGTACAACAAACTTTCCTGGAGCAGTATGGCACCGACATTTTTCGATCCATTTTGCAAGGTGACATGGAGTACATAATCGAACTTCCCCAAATCGGAACAAAACTTTCGAAGATAATATTGATGGTATTGGCATTTTGGAAATAGTGTGATATCTTAGATCAGCTCTCCAGCCAACACGATGTTTTCTCTAGTGCCCGCATAACTTTCGTAACAGAAGTTTTGCGCGATTTCTGAATGCATTCGGAAACGCTCTGAACTGGTTGCCAAGCATGAGGATTCGTAGGAAATTTTAAAACGAGCCGCTGTAAGATAAAAATGGGCCTTGAAAACTAGTTCAACTTCGGGATTCACGAAAGATGGAAAAGTATTTAAAGCACGGCTAATATTCAAAGGTCCCTCCACAGCCAGTTAATTTATTTTGTATCAGTACACAATGGAACGTCTCATAAGATTTGTGGTGACGATAACCAAGTCCATGCTCGGAAACCCATTGGTCCAAGTGTTACTGATAAGCGCCACTTCTGGATGTGCTGGTCTGGTTACAACCGGATCTCTCTATTCGGTTCCGGTCGGTTCAGGAAACTGTTGGCCACGGATTCACCCATCTCTCCGTTTCGCTGACTCCAAACTTGTTCAAAATCTGCACAAGCGATGACCTGCTGTCCGCTTGCCAAATCATTGATCCGCTTCGCCGAGTACAAACTTGCCCTCGATTGTGAACGGAAGAAAACACGCTGTCTGCTGAACGAACAAGGCAATCGATAGATGGAGTGTCTGTCAACACCATCACATTCTCCTTTCGTTTGATAAAGACCGTCGTTTCTCGTTCTCTCAAGTTCATATAGACTTATTTCGTTTTCCTTGACGCTGACGTTCTGAATGCTTACGTGCCTTCTACTTTTCCGTTTCATTACGTAATCCACCTCGACTTCGTACGACCGGTTTCCTAAGCACTCTAGGACTGTTTCTCCCCTCCATCGACGGGAACTTTCTGAATCGTCCTGAACCCATATTGCCTACCTCGCTTTCAGTTCTGGTAGGTCCCATGCTCCAGGTTCGAAACGGAACTTTGGTGTATCCCTTCTGTGTTATAAGCAATACTATATTTGCAATTGAGTAGTAGGAGATTAGATTTGTATAATATGGTTCATCATGCAGCTTCAACGCTCAACTCACCATTGTAAACCATGGAAGCATTGGGCAGCCGTTTCTACCTTGTTGGGAATCATCAGCAGTGCACACCCACCGAGCCCCCACGGGGACTCGAACACGGGGTGGACGATTGTGAATCGAACACCTTAACCACAAGGCTATCCGGGCTGGCTCTCAACGGTTTGTCGAACATCTACACTACATGATATAGCACCCTTCCGTCACCCTTTACCCAAGAACAGACTCCAGATCAGACGAAAACTGGTACAACTTGTGAAACAATCCACACCCAGTCTCAAGTTAAGCCTAATCCACACTTCCTTCTTCTTCGTGACCATTACTCCATATCATTTCCACCTATTTGTCTAATTGGTTCAATTTCCCAACCTGTAGTAATACATTGTGATGCAATAGGGTGAGTGTGAATAATTGAATGCCTTCCTTGTACTTAGGCCCGTACAGAGAAGTCATCCATCATGGGAGTCGATCGCTGTGCAAGAAGCGGGTTGTTACCGTTCAAAGCCAGTGACGGAAGGGTACTATGTCATGTAGTGTAGATGTTGAACAAACCGTTGAGAGCCAGCCCGGATAGCCTTGTGGTTGAGGTGTTCACCTCGGGTTCGAGTCCTCGTGGGGGCTCGGTGGATGTGCACTGCTGATGATTCCCAACAAGGATGAAACAGCTGTACAGTGCTTCCATGGTTTACAATGGTGAGTTGAGCGTTGAAGCTGCATGATGAATCATATAATACCATATTTCACCGGGGTTCTACGCACTCGACTTCAGAACATCAGCAACTGTCGGAAGCAACGTCCGAATTTTTCTTCTCAACAGCCTCTGCACCGGACTGTATTCTACAATGGCACTGGGGGGGGGTCTTTGCTCTAGAAGCTTCTCTTAGGAGTTATTTGTGGATTCTTTTTCCAGTGCTAACATTCAGAATTTGTTTTCAGAGACAAACAATTGTTTTCAATGATTCACTCTGTAGTCTTTACAAATCAAATAGGAAATATTTGTGCTGAGATAGTGGGGGTTGGGGTTAGATCGACGTATCGATCCGCACTACTAGGTCGTCACAGTCACATGGTTTGGAGCTGAGTCACTGGGGTGGGGGTGGGCCAGTTGCGGCCAGGGTAATTGGATGGCCTGGACGAATTTCTTCTGTGTACACAGAGCAGGTGCGAAGAGACGGATGCTAATCGCCTCTGCGTTGGCCAGTGCGTGTAAGCGGATGTTTGGGAGGATTGGGGGGCACTCGATAGACGATTTTAAATGCCAAACCTGTGCTTATTTGATGACTTGAGTCCGCCCGAGAATGGCACGCCCTATGGTTCCTGTTCCTTCATTTTGTAGCCACAGTGGATAATGTTCCTTGATTCTTTGGGATAGTTGCCTTGCCATTCGGCCAATGTAGGTTGCATTACATTTTCACCTGAACAAATAGATTACCATGGAGGTGGCCAACGTTGGCAACACACCCTTATTAGAATTTCGGATAATCGGAGAGCTTGCAAATATACAGGAAATACGAGCCGAGTTGAATGTTCCACCTACCGCACTTGTTAAACTACGACACAAGGCTCTTAAACTAAAGGATATACTGTAGTACAGGATTGTCGTCCCGTAATTGAGTGACTCGTA
Source organism: Fasciola hepatica (assembly GCA_948099385.1). Lineage (NCBI taxonomy): Eukaryota > Metazoa > Platyhelminthes > Trematoda > Plagiorchiida > Fasciolidae > Fasciola > Fasciola hepatica. The sequence goes on along the minus strand of CANUEZ040000033.1, from coordinate 2,255,776 downwards.
AACAAACAAACCCCAGTCCTGAGGCCGAGAACACAAGTGCTTTTTGCTACAAGTACTATAAGACAAATTAACAAAAAATAACAATTTTGTGGGCAAACCGAGCACAGAATCAAAACATTCGGATAGGGCTTCAAAACACTCAGACAACATTGGACGCGAAACACTCCAGACGGCGATCTAGGAGTGACTCAAGTGGCTCACAAATAAAGTATTAGTGGGAAACATTTTGACCAATCGACGGTCAGAAGAGACATAATTGTCTGAGGAGACACAAAATCGTGGTGAAGAGCAAATGAACTATCTATGGCTGTGAGAAATTTGCATGACCATGACGGGATGGTCAAAGTCCAGTGATTCTCACAGACAAGGCAGAGAGAGAGAGAGAGAGAGAGAGAGAGAGAGAGAGAGAGAGAGAGAGAGAGAGAGAGAGAGGGAGAGTTAATTACGTCAGTCAACCCAGGCAATCACGACGTCATTGCGGAACGGGTCGTGGATGCCAGTGGGCCAGTGAATAAAGGTACGAAAGGGGGGAGATAGGTTACGTAATAGATAAAATACACTAGGAATCAGAATCCAATACGAAAAGATAGGGCCGACAAATGGTCCCCAGACAGATATCGGTTAAGGTCAGTCAGCTTTTGTCACAGGAACAAGGTGAATGGCTTTGTGACCCAGTGGGATTGAATAAACAATTATCACGGGTGTGCCAAGGCCAAGGAAGGTGCTCCACGTGGGAAATGTTTGTCTAAGAGCATGGGAAACCAAGACAGTGCTTGATAAACACGATAAAAATTGTGACTTATAACATAGGATCTGGACTAAACCTGTTTAAAGGAGTTTCTTGATATGGTGTGCTCAATTTCAATGTCCAACTTCAACAAGTCTTTACTACTGTAGTTGACTGAAATCCGTCCTTCCTTGACACAGGGTAGATAATTTTCAGTGTCCTAAGAATGTATTTTTAATATGCTCCTGCCTAAACGGACCAACGTTGTTTGTTGTCTTAATAAGTATTGACGCGCTGACGCTGTAAAGTGGGTAAATGTCACCGACATAGAACTGAAAAATGTGAGGAAATTATTCACGAAAAGAAAGGTTTATTTATTCCACGGTTGAAGAGGAATTTTTACAAGAACGTGGCGAAACAGAAAGCATCCAAAAGTACTGTGGTTTTCTGGGGAAAGTGATGAGGCACGTCTTCAGAGATTCCCATCTAGGAGGGCTCCATGAGTGTGAAAGAGATCCATAAAGATAAACAATAGTGAGACTAAAATCTGTTGGCATTGGTGTGTCCTAGGTCCTATCCTTTATTCATTGACACGCGGCCTGTGCACACTATCGCCCCATCGCTTGTGTCACCAGTACGCACGCACCAGCAGCATACGTGACCGAAGGTCATCTGATGCACTAACCAATCACACCGACTAGCGGCATTCGACCTTTGGGTGCGAAAAATGAAAGAGGACTTTCCACTTCATGATCGCAAAACTGTTCGGACTTTATTAGTTAGATTGAATGCATACTTAATTGTTGACTTGTTGAGGGCACATTTTAAGCTGGTGTGTGGCCGTGCGGTCGAAGTATACTGAGTGTAACACTGTTTTTTTCAAAGCAGCAAGTGGGAACTGGCCGGAAATTTGAGCGCGTTAGTCTTCCAAATTGTTCATATCCCAGTGGATGCCAAAATTTATTGCAATATGAACAGCTAAACAATAGTTACCACCTACCGATATCTAGGTACAGTCACTGCTGCTCTCTGTTTTCATCGATTCTGTCCACTTTACTCATCGATTTGTTGGAGAAAACCACTATTCGTGATAGAAATCAAGAAATGATACACGGTTCCCCGTCTACTTTATCTCAAAATTGAGCAAGAGCCATATATATATATATATATATATATATATATATATATATATATATATATATATATATATAATGAGGGGTGATCCCTGCCATTCTGTGGATAGGGTGCAATAAGGAATACATAATCGGGTAGGCAAATTATCACGCACCCTCTCACGCGAACACAAACTAGCTGGTCCACTTTCACGTATTTGGAATTACTGTACGCAAACGGGTCACGAGATCAGGATGAATAACTGTAGTGATTGGAATGCCTCCATGCGCGGTTCAGTGCCTTATAGTTTCGTTTTCAGTATCCATCCAATCAGGTGAAGGCAGGCATTGACAGACAAATAGTATAGGTACAGCAGAATCGATTTGTGATTGGTCATTACGTTATTTGCCCATGAATACGTACATCCTGTCGTATATAACCGAGTCTGCACCAACCAAATCCGACATAATTCACTTCCGCTATTCGTATCTGGTCTTTTCCTTTCCTAGTACACGTAGTCCGGGGACAAACTAGTGTATTATCTGCGATTGGCTGGATAGATGCGACTCTCACAACAAAGCAAGAGTGGTCGCCCGAGATAAAAAAAAGTAGCTCCCGATTGTGGAAGCCCTGAGTTCGATCGATTCATTCAATTGGCACAGAGATCGATGTAATGGTGCCATCCTGGCAAGACCGGACAACAAACAAAAATGCGCAGAGCTAGCCGACCACTTACAAACTCATACCTTCACGCTTTACAGTAGTCCTAGCTTGTATCGATACAGTAGCCCTCCCCCCCCCTCCCCCGCCCACACATTGCAGCCTCTCTGATTCTAGTAACCAGTCTGCCAGAAACTCTTTTGCGGTGCAAGAAAATTTTGTCTGCAGAAAACCTCCCCAGAACCGAAAAAGAAACACATCTATGGAGATTTTCCCCGCAACAAGAAACGATTTCGGGATGTATATATGTATTTATGCAATTTCGTCTGGGTATATGACATCAGTTTTATGGCTCGTTACCACAACTGACCTATCAGGACCTTATTTGGTTCCCTAATCCACCTGTCAGGGTCTGGTTGCTGACCATCCCCAATAGTACAGTGAGCCTTTGACGCTACAGAATATTTCCCTTCTAGTGCAGATCTGTGCAACCATACAATAAATTGTTAGAATCAATAAGCCACTGCTTTCTGCGGGTTCTAAGCATGTTGACCGAGCCTTTTCTGGGTCGGTCAGCACTAACGTTAAGGACTTTAAGTATTTGTGTATGAAGAGGATTCTTGTGGAAGTTATAATGTTAGTAACACAGCATTGTTGGTAGATGTAATGCACTAACTTTTCGGTTATCGTGGATAACCTTTCTCGAGAAGAGGATTCTGTTTAATTCTAAAACATTGATATTGTTCGCCTGTCAATATGACCTAGGTACTGATACGGAGAGCAGTAATCCTGATGTTCGTAAGCCGTTTTTTTAGACGAAGCATAACAACACCACGCGTTCCGCTCACGATTGGTACTCAGTTGTTCCTAGGACAATCGAACTCACTTCTTCGAGTTAGATTTGCTTTGTGGAATGGTTAAAAGACGCAAAATGCATATTTATTTATTTATTTTTTTAGCAAATTTTGAGTCAGAATGACTACTTATGTGCCTACTTCCTTCTGACTTCCTCCTCCTGAATATAATTCCTTATAGTGCGAAACAATTTGAGGCTAGTGTTTGTCGATGAGGGGGGAGTGTCTGTTTTACATCACAGAGAATGTTTTGCAACTCTGTGTAAGACTTGTTGCCAAGACAGTCAAATGAAATAATGGTAATGTGTAATCTTTTATGACCTTGTTTTAAGACATTGGGTTGGTTTCTCTCCGCACTTGTCAACGTGAGAGAGATTGAGATCAAGCTTTCTGTGCTTAGCATCGTTATATCAAGATGGCCCGGCATGATTGAAAACGGTTTTATTTGATATATAGTTAGCTATACTATTTGATACAAATGGATCGTGAATTGATGCTTGTATACCAAGGGGTAGTGATGTTCTCAATATATAATCTGGCCGTATGTTACAAACTGCATCGGAGTAAAAATCCCGTCAAATCTCCGGTAACTCTCAACTTCTCATTACTGCAGCGCTGTTTTGAGATAAACAACTGAACTCTTTGCTACGGTGAACAAAAATCAAGTTAACCAAATTGGAAAATTGTATTCCATAGTTCATGAAGCTCTTGTGCACACAGTTAAGTCCAACGTAATGAAAAATTGAAAGATTCTTCATTAATGGAAGTAAACACTACTGAGTCAACTGAAAACTATTATCTTTCAGAGGTTATTAATTTTTTTGAATTACAAAATCAGCTGATTGAATCATACCGAAAATCTACCGAAGAATGCACCGTGTGTGTGTGGGTGTGTGATTATCGATAATCAGCAGTGCTTACGGATGTAGCGAGGAAGCTATGGTGCAAGAAATGCTACTAAATCTACCATGTTTTTTCTGAGACAACTTTTTAATGAAACCACCTAGAGTGATCAAGTTGGTGAAATAAAAGCACGTGTTTTGGGCGTAAAACAGATAAATCGATTTATCTCAGAACAGGCGCCTCATAGGGTGCAAAATGCTACTAAACTCACCACTGAATAAACAGCAAAATAACCAGCCGATTACGAAACACGATGGTCTTAATTGGTTTTGATTGAAACACAACCTCCAGGAATGCTTCCGATGGTGTTCCGAATGACCTCATTTTCTCTGTTGTCGAGGGTGATAGACATGAATTGGTGCAAAACGGCAAACGCTCATCCACCTGTGCAGACTTGTGAACTCCTTTTCGATGCTCAGGGAAAACGTTGTTGGTCAGTATTGACGTCATACGCGGTTCGTGAACGAATTTCATTCAGGCTATACGTTCTGATTTGTAGTAGAGACTTCCTATTTAACAAAGCAGTAGGATGGTGCGGGGTCCAAGGTTTTCTGAGTTGAAACAAGGAAAAAATACTCCCACATAAAGAAACACGAATAAGTATGCGACAAATATTCTAGAAAATTTACAGATCTACTGGAGTTATTCGCGGCTACTTGAAGGATCTCGATCATTATGTAGACATGAGATGACTGGTACTTGATGCTCCGAATGAATTGTTGAGTGCTCAAAGTACGCAGAGGTTTTTGGTACGGAATTTGAACTTTTGGCGTATAGAACAATACAGTCGGCACACCGTCTACAGCACAGAAGAATGATCTCAATCCATTGGATGACCGATCGTCATTTTCAAACACGAGAGGAATTGGCTGGAAACCACAAAACGTGGACTACGAAACAGAATGATTTGATAATCGGCTTTCAGAAACAGTTTAATTTGGACGGTCCTGATGTAATAAAGTGTTACTAGGATGACTCTAGTAAGAGCAAGCTGAACTTCAGTCGTTGAACCTTCTCTGGTGGCTCTATGGTGGTCTGGGGTTCAGTTTTTGGAGATGGAAAATCCCAGCTAGTGGTCTTAAAGGAAAGCAGACGGCTGTCCCACTTATCAGAACATTGAATAATGTTTTGCTCTGGACATCCCAGAAAACCGACTCAGGATTATAATGTCTCAACATTAAGATACAGCCATCAATACGGCCAACCTTACCAGAATCTGGCTATTGTACCGGAAAATTAAAGACCATGGGGTGATCCGCTCATAGTTCAAGTATGAACCTGATTGAAAATATCTGAGTTCTGCTAGCGAGGGTAGTATGTGCGGCTGGATGAGTGTACGCCATTTTGCACGAATTCGTGTCCACCATCCTCGACAACAGAGAAAATAAGATCATTCGGAACATCATCGAAAGCATTCCTGGAGGGTGTGTTTCAATCAAAATCAGTCAAGACTATCGTGTCTCGTAATCAGCTGGTTATTTTGCCTTTTATTCATCGGTGAGTTTAGTAGCATTTTGCACCCTTTGAGGCGCCTGTTCTGAGATAAATCGATTTATCGGCTTCGTTCTTTAAATGTACTTCAATATTTGGTTTATTAGTGGTTTCACACATAGTGTGCTAAATTTGATTACCCTAAGTGGCTTGGTTCAAACATTGTCTCAAGAAAACAGGGTGGGCTTAAAAACCTTCCGTGCACCTTACATGAAACATCAGCCTATGTGTCATCATGTGACCGATGTTGTGTCATTCACGATAGACTTGGTCTACCTTTCAGCCAAAAAAACTTGGGGTATTTCTGTGATATTCTTGAAACAACTGATTGTTAACATCTAAAAAAAGGCAATAGATTTCTGATTTAATCTATATTACAAGGGTGCACTGTAAACTAAAGTTTTAAATCACGTGATTTATAGACGGCAGACATTTTATTTCTCTCCATTCTAAACCAGGATCTTTATTCCACTGGGCTTTTTGGCAAACGGGATCAAAGTGATTCTTATCCGACTGGGTGAGTTGTCTGTCACCTTCTCCCATCCCCCAGGATTGTTTCATGTGGATTTCATTTTGCATACTATAACTTACTAATGCAAACAGTTTACCTGCATGAATTTTGATGCATAATTGATTACCACACTCGGTAGGTCTCACGATAATGGGTCCATTATTGAATTGGCGTTTGGCAGAAAGATTTAGGAATTGAGAACGCGATAGTAGCGAACAAGCCCACTTTTGATAACTTCATCTCCTTTCTATACGGTTACGCACATACAAGATGCTTAGTATTGTATTCTATACGATTCTCTTCGAAGGGGTGTTGTAGACAGAGTGGTTTCGAGATGGAATCGGTACTGTTGTAGTTTTAAAAATGTAATACATGAAGGAATTATCATGCGAAACCACGAACCATTCGCATCTTTTGGATCACATGCTTGGAGGGAGTATACCTTAAAACCTTAAAGACCCACTTCACCGTTAGGCACATCCTTCAATCAGACTGAGACATTGTACGAAGCAGTTTCCGAATTAGCTCAGTTATTTTTTGTATGCACTCAGAAGCCATGCATAGACTTGTCCTATTCGTGACTACATTTATCTTTTTAGTCCATATAGTCCCTTTGACAACGATCTGTGGTGCAAGAAAGCACTAAGTATCGTCAAAATGTCCGGAATATTGTATGCCGGTAATGACGACTGCCTCCCAAAGGATATTAGAAATTTTCATGAAGCGAACAACACTCTTGGATAGTTTATTTCGGCCTCAGACAATCAGATTTGATGTGATCTTCCCGGTTATACTTGTGAGTTTTTTCCGGCTTTTATCAGTGAAAGATAACTGGCAGTCCGAATGTACAAGCACTCGCACATTTAGGAGAATTAAAAACGGTGAACCCCGAACTTCACACTCTGTTCTCCATCTGTTCGCGATTTCAACGAGCAGATGTGTTTCACCTCGTTCAGATGAAATGTCACTGCGAACTGCTTACGTCTTGAAGGCTTTCGATATTCCCAAACCCTGTTCATAACGTGTACACAATCGAACGGCTCAGTTGTACAAGCCAGAATGAATCAAAAAGATTCACCTTTTTCCGAAGTCATTTAACTCCGTATCGGAAAAAATAACCACTCAAGTACAGTGGCGATAAAGATGAATCTCTCCTTCGTACGAAAACGGGCAAACGGTTGCAGGCACTAAATTATTACCTGACGAGCACTGAAGATGACATGGCACTGCAATACGTTAGAACACTTACTAACGCATCACCATTAGGAAAAAAAGGTTTGGAGGAGAATACTTTGCTCCAAGTCTCGCACCTTTTAGATTATCGCAATTTATCCATCATGATCATCAAAACAACTCTCATGGCGAAACAGTGAAAGTAAGCAATTTATCCCCAATATAGGCTAACTTGAGTGTTGTGTATCTCATTGGAAGAGAGCATGACAACTAACGAACTCGTTTTCGGTAGCTTCATTCTCTGGCTAATACTGTTACATACATTATAGGAATGCATATTTTCAGGATGATTTGTACAGCATGAAATTATGGTTGACTGATCAAGCGTTGTTCAGTACGGAAACGGAACGAAGTTTATTGTCTGTGGTTTGGGAAGCCCGGCAAACGAAGCACATCTGGGCTAGGTTATCTGCCTCCTGTCACAATTGAAAGGTCAACATCGGTGGCACGGTGATTCTGTCTGACATTTTCCGATCGTGGTCAGGATTAGGTGAAGTAATTTTTTAAATCAGTTGTGTGAACAAATCCGTAGATTTAACAGGCTATCCATTACCGCTTACGCTGTTCCTAAACGGATTTGACGAACTACCTTCGACTAATTTACAGTTACCTTGTGAATAATCATGGAGGCTTCGCCTTCCTTTGATGCTCCGTGTCAGCAAGGTGAGCAACCATTACATTGGTCATGGTTCTTCTATTTCATGTGCTCTTTCAAGCCGGATTGTTTTCCTTGATTCTTTGGGACAGATGTGTAGTTTTCCCTACGTAGCTTGCCCAGTATGAACCAAAGAACGAATACGTTAACATGGAGGAGGAAAGGACAGACGTTTTGCCTTTCACAATCATAGAAATCATTGACCGTCTATTGAAGTGGGCGCATAGAATGGCGGATGAAAATGCACGGGTGGTTGCATGTCTTGGACGCTGCACTAATAGTTCAATTTCAACGTCTCCTTTGAACGGTAGTTGCAAACGCCATTCATTCTTCTTGAAGGTCATCACCAATGATCGTTTAGGTAATCCCAAAATGATCTTTTGAATGAAATATTCCTGGTGTCAGTAGTTCAGTAGCATTTATCTTACGTAATCTTATTCTTCACCCACTGTTCACTCGGAGTACATCTTTTGTGTACGAGACTCTAGGGACTGGACAAGAGCTTGTTTCAATGTTAGGGGCACAAAGTTGGCAAAAAGTGTGTATTGGCCGGTCCATGTTGGCTTGAGAAATACATAGTGGCCAAGTTCCCCATATTTCCTCTTCGTAAGGCTTACATCCAGAAAATGAACGTTGTCTCCTTAATTCACTTTGAACGTGAAACTGGTACATCTAGACGTACGTGCTTGCCAGTCAAAATGGAAATATCACCCACGTATCGACCCTAATTGGTCAGTAATTTTATGCTGCCTTTTGAGTTTGACGACGACAATTTTGGGCGAGTAGGAGGCCCCGGGGACCAGCCCATCTGTAGTGACCGAATTTCCGGGAATGAATTCAGAAGACTTGTGAACTAGCACTGGAATGAATATATCCTTTAGCATACAAAATAAGGTATTTTTGTAGTCATAAAATATGTTTAGGGAAGCTTATGCGCACAGGCATTGATCAATGTACAGTGTGATTGGTAGTCACAAACTTGCCAACCGCTGTTGCATGACGTGAAGTCGGATCATGCGCGCGAGAAGTGTGCACTGCGATGGTCAATATCTGTGGTTGTACTAAGCTGTGTCATACACGCACAATGTCTTTGGTCGTTCATGGAAATGTGCGGGTGATGACTGGAATGAATGCCGGGCAAATGAAGTGATTGGTTCAAATGGGATTTCTCTTACTGCTTGCGAGTACGACACAGAGGCATCACATATCCCACTCCCTTTATTTAGGGATCATAACGTTATTGACTTGAGCCGTCGTCTCATGGTTGAGCTGAGGTTATCTGCGCAATGCAATCGGTTCACCAAGTCTTAAGTTGCCTCCCAACTCATCCTGTTGTTCTTCGACTGAAGTTCTGCTGCGCAGCTAATCACCTGTGTTCTATGAACAGTGATGTCTTGTTACTCTGCAGTATCCACAACTCTCCGTCCCATCACTAGTTTAATACTATCTGTAAATGGTCGAAGACAGTTACCACGGAAATAGAAAACATCTGTTGAATCCGAGGGTTGCAAAAAACCTCACAGTTTCCTTGCCCTGTTGGAGGGTTTCAGGAACTCATTTCGATTTTCAATGCCTTACCGAAGTTTTTCGGGATGCTATTTGATCACGTATGCGAAGATGATGTACCCAAAAATAGCCGTTTTAACTGTCTTGGTTCTTCGTCGTCTACACTGACGTTTGTGGCCCATTCCTGAACCAATACCACGCCCTGGTACTGATCGACTCACAACCCGAACAGCTCCTGACGAGCACACCATATAGTTCGCTTGTACTTCGAGTGTTTTGGAAAAGCTTTACTCGGGAAGGAATTTCACATGTTGTGAGCACTGGTAACGGGTCATAGTTCGGCGCAGGTGAGCTGAAAAATTGACCGGACAAGATCAGGTGTTGTCATTTGCGCGTCGCTCCAAGCCACCCATGCTGAAATGGTGAAGTAGGAAGCTTGCTGCGTTCCATGATAAATGCATTTGCATCAGCCAACCTGAGAACTTCACTCGACTTGGAGGTGTTCTCCGACAATCTCCTGCTACAATACCAAAATGCAGTCCATGCGACCACCAAAGAGAATCAGACCGTTCTGTTCAGGTCGAGAAGACTGCAGCCGTCAACGATGTGTCTTAATTCTAGTGACTTGACGCATGCTCGTAGCAAAGCACTTTGACGAACTTGCCTAATCACTATGAGAGAACCTGTTCAGTCTTTGGTTTAGATTACAGATCTGTATGATATATCCGTACATCGACATCATCTCAGCCAAACTCAGTTAAAAGCATCGACCGAGGATGCCTACGACTGTAGTGTTGAAGTCGACGACCAACGTGTTCCGCCAGCAGAGGTGAACGTCGAAGAGGCCCAGCCACATCTATCAGCTCCAGTTCAAAGGTCAGTGTAACAGGCGAGCCAAACTGACTAGGAGCTCTTGAAGGACGAAGGTTGAGGTGATTCATCAGGCATCACACGAAACACGACCCGGTACCGCTTCGTGACCACATACGATGAGGAGTATCAGCCAACCAGAATCACTGTGACAAAGAGCTCGCTGTGATTTAGCGACAATGTGATCTACCAATTCTACAATAAAATAACGGACAGTTACGCAGCCTAGGCTTCCTTGTTATTTCGGTTTGCGCAGTTCTGAGATGGGGCCATTCCGATACGTTCCCAGTTCAAGCTTTTCGAATTGTACACCTGGATCAGTTGCCACATGCCCCACGAAATCTCTACCCTACTCGACAGTGGACAAAGCGCAGAAATTACAACTGCATGCATTCCAATTCAATCAGTGCTCGGCTCAATAATCCTTAGAACTATGAATAAGTCGGCATACTACTTTAATTCAACAACGCAACTCACACATTGACAGACTGGAAGCTACCCATGCTCCACTTATACCAACTCAAACTTTATAGCTGTTATCATCTCCTCTGACTAAGTTATGAAAAAAGAGTGTGACTAAGAGGTCCACTACAACTAATTAATTTTAACACAAGTCGATTAAAACTTATTTCCTTTTCGTCAAGTTCAGTTGTAGCTTCTTTCATTCCACGGGATAAACTTTCAGAACAAAGATCTTCGGTCCGTTATTGCTGTACAGACGACTAATTAAAAACCGTAACTATTATAGAATTGCCTGATCCATAGGTCACACGAAGTATGCGCAAAGTTATACTGTGCGCGCAAATGATCGTGCACGCTGTGATTGCGGTTACTGCACATTCTACCAGAAATAACAAAAGCTCTAAGCATCCATCCCCACTTGGAAGCATGATAAAGCCTTTTGAATGAATCTGTTGCAATCATGAGAATGAGATTAACAGACCAATCTAATCAGCAGTCAGATCGAAGATGTTGACTCTGCTGATTAATGATATACACCTATCATAACTATATGAACCTTGATAGGATACACGCCATTAGGGTGCCAGTTCACAAAAAGGAAAAAAGTAGTCGAAGCCGCCCTGGTGAACTTGGCCATTTAAGGCATGTCGAGTCTTCACGATAGGATCCACGAGATCTATCCAACCAGTGAATATAGGCAGATAGATGCGACTAAGCTCTCGTATTAAAACAAAACACTCGGTAAATTGATAATGTAATTTTCACTCAACTTAACCTTCCTGTTGATTGTTTTGATTAACGAGTAATGTTGCTACTGAGCCTTAACAGTCAGAAGTGTTGCAATCAGAAAACCTGTGGAATCAGATTCGTTAAAGCCCCTTGAATTCAGGAGTCAAATATGATTATATAAGATGGAACCGGGAGCAGTTTAGCCATAAATAATGTGCTATCGGAGAATGTACGATCGAGCGAATGCTACTTAACTGCAAAAATCGCAATGAACTAAACTGACAGTCCGTATTGAAATCGCCCCAACCGAGAAATACGCAAACGAATGTACCAAGAAGACCAAGGATGCGAAATGGCACCTTAGTTATATCTCAGAAGGGGTTTGTATAAATATGTCAAATCAGAGAACAATTGGTAGACTCAAAGATGGCCAATCACAGGGAGCTTTTGTCGGACTTGTCCTTAGCGATTCTGATTGGTTGAGGCTCATCCGCGTGCGTGGCTACGAAGCTGTACCTGGCCGTATCACGTGTGACAGCTGCTGAATCATCACATTAACACTAGATTGACGACGGAAAAAATCATGACAGAACAACGAGATATCCGTGCGGACACCTTCCACCATAGACTTGGGAGGAAATATCCTACACAAACAAATCTGACCGCATTTTGACGATAGTAATGAGACTTTTCAACAGATATTAAAATCGGTATGGGAAAATGGAGCCCAAATATGAAACGACTGTGAAGCCTTCGCAATATTGATTTAAACAAGACAGTTCAGCACTTTTCGTATACATTAGACATTCACCAAAATCCGGGCTGCGAAATTACTCACAAACTACATTTTACAGAACTCGGAAGAGTGGACTAGCCTCGTAAAATGTCAGAATACCGTATTTGTAATCTTACTGAGTCAATAAGGTAGCTGTGTAATGGCATAAAATCTATCCGTTACGAGACTGTAGCCTCTGTTCCAAAAACCATTAACCAACCTCAAAAGGACGTTACCAGTCAACACCTTTTCAAATGCTCCCAGATCTGGCTGCCTAGTGTAAACATGAATTTTGAGTCCACAGGCATCCAAAATTTGATGCCAAACTCATCTGGCTTCTTCGGCGTTGTTGTGTGGTCCTACTATTGATCAGACTACATACTGCGTCATCACAATGCCGACAAACATATCGATCGAACATCTGATACTGACTACTATCACCTACGCAAGGAAGTACGCACGCACGCGCACACAACACAGTGACTTTACTCATACCACGGACGGTTTGTTCTAGGCAATCAGAATTCGGCATTCACTTATACGTGTTTGTTGATTCGTTGATGCTGGGGCGTCCGCACTCAGTCGCATGTACTGCTTGCGCTTGCCTGTAGATGATTCACCTGCTTGATTGCTCTCTTACTTACGTACTTACCGATGTCCTAATGCACGGATTTGTTGCGTACTGTTCTCTGGTAATTCCGAACACAACAGGCATATATGTAATTAGATTGTTCCTGTTTTTTGTAATGAGTATGACGCTTTATCGAACAAAAACTACCACGGGTCATTACACTCGGAGACAGCTACGATCGAAAGTTCACGCCATAAAAAAGAAACTGGATGGTTTTTTTACCATTTACACCACGCACATACTGAAATCCAATACAAGCCTTCCGTTTGTTCATTGTTAAATATAAAGTGGTTCTAGGCCGACATAAAGGGATGCGCAAAACACAGAAAACGATTTCCCACTGGCTGAGGTTTATATTGCAATATCATGACATGAAACCACGAAATGGAGTAAATGCACACCTCAAATCGTGGCTTCCTCGGGAAGTTTACTGTCCACTCCGTTCCACAGAATATACGAAGATCAACAGGGATAATGAATCGCGAACGAATGCACTGAGCAACGATAGACCAGGGCTTAATAGCCAGAACACAGACGTCAACTCCGGCTACCAAGAAGCACAGGCAGAAGAGAAGGGCATCATCTTTGTCCAGTCGCATACAGTTTTCGGGAACACCACTTGCTACAATCATTTATTCATAAAATAAAGCTGCTGGAGGATTTCGGTTCATATCCTCCTTTTTCTGTCCTCAGAAGTGTTAGCTGCATAAATTCCTGTCTAGTTACAGCCCACGTCGGCGTCATGAATAGGAGGAATCCACCTGAATACTTTCTGAGATTGGTCGTCAGCTAAAAATAACCCAGTTGGCGTGATCCAACTAGTATGTACTTTCCATGTTCAGAAATATAGGTTATCTTTACGATGCCATGAGGCTAAAGAACTTCTAACTTTGCACCGGTGGCAAGCTCGACTATCATCCACCAAACAACATTGGATCAGAAGTTGAATCGGTACAATCAGTTGGCACCAAAGGGTTTGAGGTTTGGTTGTCAGTCGGCATAAGGGCAAATCAGATAACGCAAACCACCGTCAGTGTTCAAAGAGACACTTCGTACTTCTGTCTTCGAAAGTCAAGTAATTGCCTTATGCACCCCGAGGGGTGAATATTCAGCCTTCATGTAACCATGTACACTTCCGAAAGCAATCTGGGTGTTCCTAGGGTGTCAATCGATTTATAGATTTTACCGAAGGTTGGACATAGCGTCCAAAACTTGTCATAAGGAAAAGCCAAGAAAGTTCGGCGAGTTGCTATAAAAAACAAGAAGTTATATTGTTTACAACTTTAATCTCATTTGGATCGAATGGAGCCCGTGTGTACGGAGAGTCCGTTTTTGGAATCACACGGTGATTCTCACAAAGTTAATTCGTTGGTTAACACGGCTAACCTTCAGAACGAAGACATGATCCGAAGAATGGATTTTCGAAATGAGTGGTATGGCATTGTATATGGATCACTTGGGAAGAATCACCGTGTGATTCTAAAAACGGACCTTCCGTCCATGCACGCTCCATTCGATTAAAACAATATTACAGCAGTGAACCAACTGTGGAGTGCTCACGTATAAGGATGATTGGGCGGAAGAGTACCGGGTACGCATACCTGATGAGCGGCAACAACGGCGAAACCGATCGTGTGCTTCCGGGGAAATTTCTCCCTATCATCCAGATATAATGTCATACTATTCATTTCGAGAGTTATATTGTTTTTACTGCGATCCAGTGTCCCTTGAGCGTGTTTCGTCTTTTTAGTGTTAAACTGCAATTTGACTCTACTGTTCCATGCAAGGTTTACAGAAATCGACCAACATGACCAATTTGGACACAATAGGCGAGTCCACTTTGGTTGATATACCACCAGGATTACATCGTGACCTTTACTCTATCACTCTGAGGTAAAATAAAGATCTTCCGAAGCCGTAGTTAGCAAGGCTGCATATCGTTTGTCGTCATCTGAAGTGGACTATCCAACGTATTTTTTCTCGGCAGACTTCAGAGATGTCAAAATTTGACTACTGTTGCTATTTTCAGTAGCTTCTATAGAAATTCAAACCTTCGGGGGTGGATAGGTTACCGGGGCCCTTACTGTACAAATGCAGTGCAACCACACTTTCTTCTCTTTACTGGCAGTGGATAGTATGAGTCTTGTTTTCACAACATGGAACACAGGTGAACTACAAAAATGTGAGTGACTGGTCGAGAAGCACCAAAATTCGTAAAGCCTACTGGTTAGGTATTTGGCTCACAATCGTTCATCTGGGGTTCGAGTCGCAGTAAGGGCTCGGTGGATGTGCACTGCTGATGATTCTGAACAAGAATGAAATAGCTGTACAATGGTTCCGTAGTTTCCAGTGGTGATGTGAGCACTGATACTGCATGATGAATCATATTATGGACATGCTAATTGGTATATGGTTAATCTATGTGTCTTTGACATTCGCACGTGCTTCATTCGTGTCTCGTTAGCCACTCACTCTCGCGTGCGATGACTCTCTGTACCACATTCTGATTTGTCCAGCTCTGACAATCACATGCGGCAGGCCCCGTGTGAGACTGATACTATACTGGTTGATTGCTTTGGTCCGCATTTCACTTCTTCATGCTTGGGTTTACTGTATGCCCTGTATGAATACACGTTAGTCCGTACGTGCACGCTTTCCTCACTGATCCTTGGGACACGGCACAAACATCTGTTTATTAACTCACTCTTGTACCTTTATTATTATTTTTAGATGTTAGATTGTTTCTTCCAGACATTTTCTCCCAGCAGCCTAATATGGACGTCAAAAATAACTTCATTTTCCTACACGTGCATCTAAATCTAGTAAACTGCACAATCATTATTGGGTGTGTCTGGTTTTGGATCTAATATTACAGGTAGCTGGTCACCTGCAGTAATTTCACAACAAGAAATGCGTACAATGAACAACATGAATTTTGAACGTTTGATGTTTGATGAACGTTGTCAAATCGGAGGTCTGGCACTACTCGTGGACATGTCCTCCACTTCAATGGAACAAGCCTCTCAGTGGGCGGATATCAAAACTTCTAGGAGCGCATTCAAACTTCTACAGGTAAGTGCAGATTTAGTTTTATTTTAATTTTGTGTTTTCTTATTCGTCTAATACATAGTTTCAATTTTGAGAATTGACTGCTCTCATTAAGTTGGCTGTCAATGAAAATTCACAGATTTTATTTTTTTTCTACTGTTCATAGTATCAACTCCAATCTGATAGTCAACCATCGATCTTTTTTATACTCTGAGGGATGGTATCGCAAACGGGCCACATCCCATCTACTCCTACGCTACTGACTCAGTTGGGCATTTACCACAACTATTTCTTCAAAAAGACACCCAGGCTTTCCTTGAGGTTGTAGTAATTATTCTGTGCTGGCGGAGCGTTCCGTAAGCTGGTCAGCCTCCGTAATAAGGGATACACCAGTGCCAGGGCCACTGTTTGCTACTTCACGAGTGTGAGCTCCACAGCTAAATCGTCTGGTGTAGATGGGATCACGTCACACTCTACGGAAGCCCTCTGGAAACAGTCTGGTAGCCTGGAGACAATTTTATTAGCTAATCGCTCATAGCTCAACAACAAGGCGAGTGGTGGTATGCTGCACTCGTTCAAGCTTGGTCACTTACATTGTGAGAATCGAACAGCAATTTGAAAACACACATAGATAGTCGCTCAAAAGATCAACCTATCGGTCCGAGCGTAATCCAAGCTGAGGTTGAGGACTTGCCCGTGTCGGCTTTGGTCTTCAGGGTCGAGGTCACCTCCCCATTGTCTGTCTCCTAGATTGACTCGTGGACAGATGTTCCATGTCGGTAGTAAGCTGTACCTCTCTCCTGCCTGCCCGCAGTAATATAACCGCATTTCTCCATATTGATGGAGGGAAGCCATGTCTTGAAGTAGCATGCGAGCTGGCCCAAATACTCGTGTAAAACATAATTAGATTCACAGTAAGATTAATCCGTTTTAAACTGAACTTGTTACTTCGGCTACTGACCATGCACATACTTCTTGCGTTATCGGAGACATGCTTGATGTGCAGATAAGCTCAAGTAAGGTATCAACGTGCTTGATAGCACCTGTAGAACTTATTTGGAGAAAAGGTAATCTTTAGGAATGCAGATTAGGCCAGCTGAGTAAATGACCTATATCCCCCGAATGTATAAAACACAACGAATCAATCGGCGGCATTCTTATCAAGTCAAACAAATCAAGGATATATTTCATTTGTCCCGATAGGATAAATTTTCTGTGAGAACGTACCATTGTATACTCAGGCAGTGGTGATGGATCTGATCTGTTTCACAAACTTCAGTAAGAAGACTTTTACGCTTTCGGATTATCATGATTTATTACTTCAAAATACACAGTTTATGTAGACTGAGTGGTAGTCGTAACCAAGTCGATGGCTCAGGCACTCACTGGTCCACCTGCTATTCCCAGTTGGCTCTTCTGAGTGGTTAGTATGGGAACAAACCCATTTGGCTTATTCAGTTCAGACGACAGGTGGCATATGATTAGTTCTTCAGTCCGCATCGTTTGTTCGAATCTTATCCTTGATTCACATTTCACGTATCTTCTGTAAACGATTGTTTTTGTACCAATAAAATATAATGGTTTGAAGGCAGAATAGTCTTCTTCTTAGAACTATCACGACGGGTCAAACACCGTCTACTTGATTTGTAGGATTCCAGATTTTCGGATGTTCAGCAATCAAATCAGAAGACCAACGCCGCTAAAGGAATTCCTTTCGTATACTCTCATCGGTCGCGTTCGTACTTCATCTTGCAAAAGAAGATTAAAATTATGGAACCAACGAAGTAACTTCAACCGTTTAATGCGACTCAAAGCTAAGTGTATGTGCATGGCTGTGGGTGACTGGATAAAAAATACTGTAAGCTTATGGGTGCAGGATCTGTTTCGCGTTGGCGGTCGGTAATTTATCAATCGATATTTGTCACAATAATGGAATAAAACTGAGAATGTGTTCACCGGGTTCACATTCGGGTCAAGTTCGACCCAGTGGCGAGTGACGGCGAAGATCAGCCTAAGTGTTGCAGTCGAGTTATGCGGGTTAGGCTGTGAATATACGAAAGGAATTATCCTCGTACTGTTTATCTATTGAAATGCCTAGTCAGGCATATTACGAGATCTAAGTATATCAGTTGGACTTTCGGATGCTGAACTAAACACTGGGTGCTTCCCGTACTGCTGCTATCCCTAACGATCCATCCCGCATCTGCCACGTTGAACAGTGGAGCATATACGATCTCACAGCGTCGGTGAAAGCAAGACTGTAGCAATGGAAAATCCTGTACCACTCCAAATAAATGTAGCAAGATCTGGAAATCTAGGAAAACTAGGACCTTTTGAAGCTAACCGAGAACATCGTTATCGATCAACTATCTGGTTAAAAAGATCGATTAAAATGAGTATATCCACACATTTCACGACTCTCATTGTTCGGACAGATCTGTCCGATATAACAGGAGATTAAACTGGGCCGGTAACAGTTAGTCGCCTAATCAGTCAGACCGTCGACAGAAAAACAGAACAGCTGGGGGGGGGGGGTGGGTGGGTGACAAACTATCTCCCAATCCGCACTGCGTTCCATTGTCTTCGAACTTTCAGCAGACACCTGAGGTTGTTTATAAAACTTGGTGCTCTTAGCGTTATGCTACTGCGCTCGTTGTCGATTTTATTGTAGGACCACCTTGCGACTACTGAAGGTTGGTTTGGTATTTTTTATTGAGTACAAATAAGCAATTTATCATGTAGTTAACTCTATCCACCTCAAAATGATAGAACTTTTCAGCTACCTTGTTCATTTGGTTCAGTAGCCGGGTGATTGCTTCACGAACGGAACACAGTTCGCCAGAGCTTGAAACCATTGTCTAAACTGTTGGAAAATAGGGCTGGTTTTCTGCAATGTGCTGTCACTTGTTCTTACCCATTCTGAACCTAAATCAGCGACATAGCTCTTCTCCATTCTGCTTATCTCCACGTGCACAGAGATGGTGTTATTTTTGTATAGGCTATGTTCCATCCACCTAATATGACTACATCTCCAAGCAACCTTTCCAAATTTCACAACTTTCCGTCCACTGGTGATCTCTCCTATAATCAGGTCGTCTTAGTGATGAATGTTTCTACACCGTTTCCCATTGATAAAGGACACTGCCGTCCTTAATGCAAACCCACTTGATCGAACACCCTAACGTCTCGCTGTAAAACAAATTGCTCTGGATTCAGCGTGCATAGAACGTGGTTAGGAAGCCGAGATATCGTCCTTTTCGGATCCGAAAACGATGGTTCAGTGCTGCACATCAGGGCTTGCATAATTCCTCTAGTTGTTTCATTGTTTTTATTTCATTTTAGGCTTACTAAGATGTACCACTCCATGCCCCGTCATGGTCCGAACCTTAGCGGTAGCGTTTCACTGTTTAGCTTCGAAAGACCCAATAGCCGAATTTTCTCCATGTCAGTCTTGGGCCAGGCTTGTACGGTCATGTGCTCACACACAGGCATGATCTACGCCCCGCGCGAACATGGACGCACACGTGCAACCGTGCAAACACGTACACATGCTACGTTTGTCGTGTTTCGTCCAATCAGATTGTACCACGCGTTGCACGACCTTGCTCAACTTAATCGGATTGTACAATTGCCTCGCTCTTCTCATCGCTTACATCGCTCACTCATGCAGTTGCACACGTTTTTGCGTTTTCTGCTGCTCGCTTGTACTGGCGCTTACCGAATGTTGCTACAGAATTCACGTTTGCCCGTACACGTGCGCCTTCCTTGTGCTGAATGAATTCGGGATACAACAAGTCTCAACTGCTGAAATAATTCTTCCCTTATCGATCGCATACTTTGATACTATCTTATTTTCACTGGTGCATCACTTCTGCACTTGTTGTCATGTCCCACTTTCTATTAAATATGGACTAAGTTTTTCTGCAAAAATGGTTATTACTCAATAAGACTTTTGAACTTTTACTCGTCAAATTATATATTCCATTGACTGAATGGTGTTTTCTTAAAATTCTGAATCCGATCCAATGGATTTACTACAAAATAACAGAAACCGGGACAACGACAACAAAACAACTGACACCACCAAATACTACTGCTACTGCAACAATCCACGAGACGTGCGGCTCAAATCTATGGTTTCTAATAGACACTCGTTCGGGGATCACCAATATCAATCAACTACACTAATAATAATAATAATAATAATAATAATAATAATAATAATAATAATAATAATAATAATAATAATAATAATAATAACGGCTGCACAATCCCCTCGACGACGTTCTTTACCCAGACGAAAGATGCGGTATTGTGGTTCATATACCTTCCTTTACCTTTTTGCGTTCGGTCCGTCTGACGTAGTTCCATCCGTTGTTAGTCCACAGTTGTCCATAACTGGCCTATGAGCACTCAATTACTCGCTTATCCAGTAAGTAGTAAGCATACTCCGACACACTAATATTATTATTATTATTATTATTATTATTATTATTATTATTATTATTATATTTGTACTGCTTTGATTGCTTTGGTTTCTGTATTCGAAACAGGGCAAATAATGAGTTTCACACGCAGCCAGTCTCGGCTACAAAAGTTAATCTGAGTTTTAATTGCTCACACCTTTATCGAAACCGTTCACTTTGAGTTATCAGGAAAGTCAGCACCCTAGGCAAAGGTATCCTCACTTTATATTCCCAAGTAGTATGTGAGTGAAACCGCAAACACCTCATATTCGCTGGCAAACACGTCACTGCCTCTTCCTTTTCCCACATTTCTTTTCGCAGGAAGGTTCTCCGGGACGAGTAAAACATTTGATTTTCTACAAAGAGTCCAAGGTGTTTGACTTTGCGTTCCGGTTGACGGAAATGTGGATCAGTGAAAAAATGCGCGAACGAGTAAGTGGACCAGATAATCGAATGTTTTCTGTTTTGTTTCATCATCGATTGCTATGGACGACATTCTTTCTGCTGAAGTGTAATATTCCAGTTTACCTGGCTGATTTTTGAACAAGTGTTTGCTAATCCACCGAATAAAAAGTCTGATAATCTGAAAAACTGCGGCAATATATATGAAAGAATAATTGGCGAAACGCTATTGTGTTACTCGCCCAGAACGTTAGAAATTTGTTTTACTGAACCTCAGTTAACCAGCTAGGTTATCAATTGTCTCAATGTTCCGTTTGAAAGCCCCTAAGCTGAAATAAACCGTCTGGTGGTCCCAGTATTCTTCTTTTTTCTTCCGTGTGTCTGGATTTCGATGGTCCCATTTTCTATCAATAAAGAAGTGCTACACTTCGACTGAGCAAATTTGCCACAAGTAGCTTTCAACAAACCAGGCATGTTATTTGTTTCATCCGTTCCGGAACTGATTTATGTTGGTGAAGTTTTACCACTGTCACACAGTCTTACCGTTGTATACGTTGAAGAGGCCGCGGTTCATGATACCGTGTATCGATAAACCTACCAAGAAATCGTACGATGTTATTGCTACTGGAAAGTCTAGCAGGACGAGTGAAGTGCATCTCCCAGGTAATAAATACTGTTTCCGGGTTTTAAAGTTAAAACTGCCGACTCCATTATGTCTTGACACCTTACCTAATCAGCTAGTGCGCTGAATAAGAATGTGGAGTAGTGTGATCATAGGATCCAGCAACACTATAGTGAGTGAAAACTCACACCACTCGATCGTGTCAAAATAGTAATTTTGAGAGAGAGAGAGAGGGAGAGAGAGAGAAATAATGAGAAGATAGATGGATACCTTTTGAACTAGTCGCACGACTCATCATCACATCCTCAAGAATTTAACCGTCGATGCATCGTGTCAGTTCATTCATTGCGCCAATCAATAGCGGAACGTAACGAGATCACCAAAATACAGAAACAAAACAATGTTGTGCTTCGTTCACGTAAACTCTCCACACACACATACACACACACACACGTGATATCGCGTCATAGCTTCTTCAGTTCGCTTACGCTTGTTTCACTGCCGACCTTTGTGAGACCAGCACATTCACTTACGTAGCTCAGAGAGCACCTGGCCTTAACCAAGACAAGAAGCAAATCCTAAGAAGAGGAATTATTTGGGATCGAAAGTAAAACCCGCACACTATTTTCGAACTTCGATAAGGTAAGAAAAAGAACTGGTAGACGGATATCTAAAATAACTTTATGTAGGACATCAGGTAAAAGTAACCTCCTGTGGCTAGAAGACGGCAAAAAATATGGGTTTTAGTGAAATAAACTGAAAAAAAGTTTGGTTTGTATTGACCAACCAAAACGGAGCAACTGCTTTAAGAGGGGTTTAAGCGAAAAGTAATTTGCGAAAATAACCTGACTATCTGGGGGACCAATACATCATAGTTCAATGGTATCTTAATTCGAAGTCAAAATAACTTTCTTCTTTTGCAAAGATGTCCAGAACACGAGTTGTGGGTGAACACATTTTTGGTGATTTCATTCTCAAACCATTACAATCGCATTTATATGAAAACGAATTACTAAGAAGAGTTGGAAAAAGTCTCACTAATTCAGTACGGAGAATTAAGAGTGAGGAGGGGCGCAAACCCGTGTGAATGACCAGATTATGTAACCAGTACTAATTAGCCTACGTCACCGCTGCGCCCGGTTGTGTAACACAGTTGACTGTTGGCCATAGGAGTTGGGGTACTTGGACTAATTTTCGCTGCGCCCAAAGATCAGGCTTAGAGAGGCGGGTGATAATTGCTTCGGCTTTTGCCAGTATCCGGAGCCTAATTGCTCTTGACACGTGTTGTGGGACCCGATAGACCACTATAAAGGTGGACTGGATATCGACTGAATACCCAGTTTCTACCAAGTGCGCGACGATTGAACTTGATACTACTCCATTGCCTCCGTGTCTAAGCCATCGTGGGCGATACTCCTTAATGCGTCTTGATAGCTCTCTTGTTGTTCGACCTATGTAAGTTGCGCCACAGGTTGACCCGAATTGATAGATGATCATGGATGAGGTCAACAAGGGCAGCTTATTTTAGTTTCACATCGGATTATATATATTCACCATCAACTGGAATCCAGCTTGGTGTCAAGGCAAGAATGTTAACAGAAACACAGCCATAAATGGGAGAGAACGATCAACAAACAAAAACTGAACGTTTTTGTGTTTTCACCCTAAACGTTTTGATGTTTTTTGTTGTTCCTTTTTCTTTTGTGTATTGATGTGGAACTGAAGTGCAACACAGGCCTACAGTATTCAAGTCACTAACCTCTGTTCCGAGACATGTCACACAACGTCTCCAACCAACGAAACTCCTCTTCCCTTTGAACCTAACCAGGGAGGCGGGAAGCATCAACCGATGCCGGAGCTGATGCTAGTTTGATGTTGTTCAGAAAAGTTGAAAATTCCTGAACTAGTCTCTCGTAGCTTCAGCCTAGTACTGAACTGCACTAATTTACGTAAAGTCTAGGATGTATGACATCCGAGATCCAGTGAAAAAGAACTACTGGTTTATTCCGTCGTTGCCTAGCCTACTGGCACCGCTTCTCAGTGGTGTATGAAAATTTTCAGCCAATAAGTACAATCAACTTTGAATCCTATGGATAGAAGGCATGAGAAAACAGTATCGAAGGCCAGTTTTGTTGACTGGACAATCATACTGTAGCAGCGGATCGAGTGGGGCATCAAATGGACCAAGACAATCAGTTGAGAGCCACAGATCATACATGAGATGGTCGGCATGTTGAAAGCGGCCTACAGTAGACAAAATGTTCCCTGAGGACTGGCAGATGGAACTCTGCAGGACCTCAGGTAGCCAGTAAGATAGTCCATGTAGGGAGATATCGATCAAGCAGTCAGTGGGAGCAGTGGGACCAACGAAGCGGGAATGGTGTGCAAGAGAACCAACCTCATGGCCTTAGGTACCTCGCTGGAAAGGAGCTGAAATGGTCAGGCAGTCTGAGGATGGGTATTATAACACCTAGGGTTTGAAAAGGACTGTTCAAACCGTTGTTCATGCCTAACCAGTTTTAAGTGTCCGGCTGGTCAAATACAAATATACCTCACTCATTCCACTTTCATTGTTTCAATACGAAAAGTGGTCAGAAATTCGTTGTGTTCCACTCATGAGATCAACCTTGAGAGTTCACTTCAGCAAATTTCATACTGAAAGTACTTCTCAGCTAAGAATTATCACCCACCGCTGTGAAATGATACAACCACCCAGAATATCGGTGCGACAGAGTTGGCTGACTTTAGGTAGGCTTGTAATCTGAGTCGTAGGAGATTTGAGTTGTTTATAAATTGACTCATCGTACATTATCAACTCTCAACTCACCAGGGGAACTTGCTGAAGCAACATTATCTGAACAATAACTAATCTTGAACTGGTCAGGATGAAACGAAATTTGGGCAGCTTTCGTTCAGTTAGTAATGCCAGACCACTTAAGACTCTTTGACATGCCCAGTAACTGTCACTTGTTTTCCGGATAACCGCATGGGTTGATCACGCAGAACGGAAATAGCTAACCAGAAGTGCTAACCTTTCGGTCTGTTCGCTGTTTGTTTTGCATTTTTCGCGAAAAAGGAGGAGGCATTACGCAAGAAATCCATTTAAAAGCGCACAAGCAAGTTCCAGAAACTAAGCGAGAATACGCCGTCCTGGTGTTATAATCCAGAAGGCGTGCCTTGGTCAATAGGTTGTTTATTGACATCAACGTGTTCGGACATTGACAAAACAACACAAACGTTACAAACATCCTCATTTGCCAAGTGGCTGTCCTGTTCACTTGAAAACAGTCATCGTCCAACGGAGGAGCGGTCAGGTGGTTTGCAGATCGTCGCTTACCTTATTGCGCCTGGATTGCTGAACTTAGCTGTGTTCGTTAATCCACAATTGTCTATAGTTCTGTCTTCAGCAATCAACTACTTAATAAGTAGTATACACACTCACAACACTGGGAAGGCAAGCGCGCCTTGGGTCATCGGTGTTCAGACAACGATAAACTAATCCTTTACAGGACCTAAACAAACTGGTTAATCGTCTTAGGTCTGTTCCATTAGGATTCACATACGATCAGTGTTTACAACTTATGAAAAACGGCGCCACAGTTGTCTTTCGCTACAATAACCAGTTGTACTGTTATGCAAATAAGCATTCGTGCTACTCTTGATTGACTCTGAAGATATCCGAACGAGCAGTGTCCACTAAACAACTTACTTACTAGGCACGTCTTGTGGACTCTAAAAATGAGTGTCCTGATCATGTGGGATCTAACTTGGCCGGAGCCTTTCGAGGACAGGGACATGCGGAAGGTACTGCAGGAGTTTGAAGACCTGTTGGAACTCTCGGGGATCCAGTCGGACAGGAGTAAGTTGACTGCCCCTCAAGCGGTTTTCAATGGCAAAGCATGGGCCTTGGTGGATGTGGCGTGGAGAGGTGCGGAGAAGATGAACTGGGCCGCAACGAAGGAAGTCCTGATCGCCGCAGACCGTCAGGATGCGGCTGCCTAGCTGAGGATCGGTGCTGACCCACTGGTGTATGACGTTGCCCTCCGTTCACTTCTGGACCGCGCGTCCCCCGTACTGGGTAAGGCGTCACGAGTGGAACTCCTGGCGGACCGCTTTGTGGATAGTATGCGGAAAGCCTGTGAGGGATGGTCCGCATCGCTCGTATTGGCCGTATCATAGATGTGTTCCAGCTTTCAGAAGCAGCTCGTGATCTGCCTACTTTTGATATGCTTGTGGTAAATACAGCCCCTGTCGATGATTCAAGAATGAACACCGAACCTGTGCAGAAGATATTGGAACCGAAAATTTTGAACCCGGAAGAGAGAGCAGCGAATGCTGAGCAGCTGGAAAAACCCGTTGTTCCTGTTGTGAAAATGTGGAACGTGTTAGGTGTGAAAACCGTGAAATTCAACAGGATATTGAGAAAATTATACCGGAAATATTCCTACTGAATAGGCTGACTATTACTAATGAGGCGTAGAATGCCGGAAAATTGTACCAATGATGTGGTAATATGGAAAACTGTCACCGAGATCGACTAGAATGTCAACAGAATGATGATGGAAACGAAGACACTTCATATGATGCAGTAGCCATTAGGGCGGTAGACTGCTGATCAAGTCAGGCACAAGTTAAAACTAATGAGTCTTTCTTGGTTGAAGCAGAATACGTCGATCCCCAGACCGAGCGGTTTTCAGACGATAAAGTGCAACCATGTACAACTGAAATGGAAACTGTCGACTACAGTACATTAAGTGATGGCGAAACGGCACAACACGTGGTCCTCAGTGGCGTTGAAGTAATCAAGCAGGATTTTGTGG
Source organism: Fasciola hepatica (assembly GCA_948099385.1). Taxonomy (NCBI): domain Eukaryota; kingdom Metazoa; phylum Platyhelminthes; class Trematoda; order Plagiorchiida; family Fasciolidae; genus Fasciola; species Fasciola hepatica. The sequence continues at coordinate 2,229,298 of CANUEZ040000033.1, read as the reverse complement.
TGACATGCGATAACAGCAGAGTGATCCTGTATGCACTGTTCAGTAATCAGTTTCTACCGTTGCCAACTCGAAGCAAGGTTCGTGTTGGTGCTTATCACGGATCGGACTAAGCACACTGACGGAGGAACCATGGAACTGATGACAACGCTGAAGTTGGAAGGATAAACCCTGGAGTAGAGGAAGACTTGAAGACACGGAGTCTTTTGCCAGGGGTAAAAGTGTGCCGGAGCTTGCATATTACCCATTGAATAATTAGGTGGGTGATTGCTCAAAAAGCGATTATGAACAGTTGTGAATCGGTAATGAACGCGGCTACGTCACAGTAACCGAACGCAATAAGGTGAAGGAAGACAAGCAAACCACACGATTGAATCCTCCGTCTGGAGGATGACTGTCTCCAAGTGGACTAGGGAGATATAATGCAATTAAGGATTCTTGCTACTCTTGATTGATTTTGACGATGTCCGAACAAGCAGTATCCAGAAAACAACTTATTTACCAGACAAGTCTTGTAGATTACTACAATACCACTGTTTAAGTAGGCGATATAGAATCTGAGTGTTCTACTATGTTTACAATGGGCGATTTGTTACACGTTTAGTAAACGTTTTTAACTGAATTCGACGTCGCTTCGTCTACAACTGAAAAAACCATAAAAATACGTGGATATTCGCTTTGCAAATTTAACACTCAGAAAACTGTAGCTTTGCTGTTGTACGTGAATTTTCGATATTAAATAACACAAGAATTTATGGAATGTATTTGCTCATGCAAAAATTTCTGTTACCTAGAGTAATCTCTCTCAAGGCATATGAACGAGCAGGTGGCCTAAGTACGTCTAAGTTCTCGAGGGTGCAAGCACGTTTGCAGACAGTGCGCAATTGGGTTTGGGAAGTTGCTAGAAGAATGGTTTTCACAGTACCCTTTAGGATCAAGAATTATAGCATTACGATCAGAAGGTGCTAATTGTGGGCATGTTTGTGTACAGTTAACTTACGTGGTGAAGGGTAAACGACTGATGAAGACGTAATGAGATGGGTGGAAGAACCATAAATCAACTGTGCTATCTCATCAGGGAGAGTATCAGGTGCAACAATTTGTCAGAATTAACTAAGAAAAAGTTAATAATAGTCACCAATGATTGAAATAAATACGTTTTTGATTGGAAATAATTCTTAGCTTATCCGTTTCAAATGACTGCATTCGCAGACAGTGTTGAATAGTCGCCAAACAATTGAATTCCCGGGTTACTACGGGCTATCCAATCTGATCACAATAAGAGAGCGTGTATCTTGAGAAATATCTCCAACAGGGTCATTAGAGTGATGATTCGTAAATATCGATTCGTTAGTCATGATTATATTTGGGCGATCTGACGGTTTTTTCAGCCGAGGCAGGAAAATCTCGGCAACTAACTACTGTCGATATCATTAGTACACGAAATAGAAATGCGAACTTCGTGCGGTGACCTGTTATCCATCCACACCCTGCATGGGCAATCGGCAAGGTCAACTCAGGTTATCGGGTGAAGGCAGAAATTAGATTGGACACTGTGGTTCTGTTAGATGTAAGGTATGTGCATATGTGCAAGCGTGACAGCCAATAAGCATGAATTAATGGGCGGTCAGCAAGTTAGACGGTGACTATTGACATCAAATCGGACACCGATAATGCCACGCCGCATTATCAGTCTTAAGTGGGACCCGAATTTGGGGTGCATGCTAGTGAGTGGCAGACATTATCACTTGTAAGTTCGAGATGGCTCGAATCGGTTTTATTGGTTAGCCTACCATTCGTGCTGAATGAGGAGTTAGTGCATAAATTTGGCTATCCCAGTTCAATAACTAGCAGCCAATTGGATTTATTTCCTGTTTTTCATTTTGTGACAGATTTTGCGAGTTAAGGATGACATGAACAAGGCATTCAAAAAAATCCACGGATTGAAGGAAGTACTCCCAGTTGAATATGGAGGCAAATGTGGAGATATAAATACGGCTATTGGTAAGTCCTTGTTCGAAAGAGAAAAAACACGTGCACAGTTTGAAGTATCCATGGAAAGTACTGTTAAAACAGCGTTTTTGTATGTATGAGGTATATTCTGAACAACAGTCTGCAGGAACTATCACTGATAACACCTTCCGCACTACTTTATGTCAACGTAGAACGACGTGATAAAATGCCTGTAGCTATCAGTCTCCGGGTTGTTACTATATGAATACGTAAGTCAATTCAAGTTAACTAAACGAATGCTATTATAGGCACTACAGGCTCTGTAATTCCTGTGCTCATATGATTTGCAATAGAATCCGTAGAAAATATTACAGGGGCAAATTGAAATGTAGACGAGAAGGTCAGAGAGAAAATTAAGCAGTGAATACATTTCCATTACAAAGGCAAGGGATGGGGCTATTTCTCTATTGAGACATACACTGTCCTCTAAAAACTGTCCCGTAATAAAGAAATTGTTTCTGAGACTCCGTCATCAGTTCGGCATAACTCGAACTAGCCCTGCACAGTTGTACTTTTGCGTTATACGTTATACCGCATGCATGTGCTTTGTTATGAATGTGAAACACACACTTGTGTACTTTCCAGTCTGACGCCTCAAGAATCTTTCTGATCCTTTGAATCCACGTGATACTCACAAGGTGTAGGTCGTCTGGCGTGCAGCCAGAAGGTGGTAAAAGGAAAGCCACTTCACGAGGTTACCAAGTGTTTTAGTCTTTCAAGGCGGACAGTGAGCAGACTGATCGACCAACTTAGCAATGGAAATCCATCATTTGGACTGATGATTTATTACTTCCGTTATTCAAACATGATTGCCGAAGACATGTGTGGAACCAAATCTCTGGAACTTATAAAAGTGGTACGATGACAGCAACAATGCAGCACAATGAAGGTTCAGTGCGTGTCTGGAGAGCCGTCTGGTGGTAAGGTCGGAACGAGCTGTTATTTCTGGGCAACATCTCCAGTGATCAAGTTTACCTATAAGTCCTTATCCGACAAATCTTGCCACTGTTGAGCGTTGAAGCTGCACGACGAATCATGTTATACAAATCTAATCTCCTACTACTCAATTGCAAACAGTAACCAAGCTCTGTAGGTTGTTCATAAAGGAATGCCTTCGTTGTACTTAGGCCCGTACAGAGAAGCCATCCATCATGGGAGTCGATCGCCGTGCAGGAAGCGGGTTGTTACCGTTCAAAGCCAGTGACGGGAGGGTGCTATATCATGTAGTGTAGGTGTTCAACAAATAGTTAAGAGCCGGCCTGGATAGCCTTGTGGTTAAGGTGTTCGATTCACAATCGTTCACCCCGGGTTCGAGTCCTCGTGGGGACTCGGTGGGTGTGCACCGCTGATGATTCCCAGCAAGGTAGAAACGGCTGCCCAGTGCTTCCATGGTTTACAATGGTGAGTTGAGCGTTGAAGCTGCATGATGAGTCATATTATGCAAATCCAATTTCCTACTACTCAATTGCAAACGCTGGTTTGGTGTGTCACGTTTTGTCCTTCCGCCTGTGATTCTTGGCTGGTTGAAGCGACTAGCTACCCAATAAATATGTGGCCGGCCGTACCAGAAGAAGAAATCGAGCTTGGTCACAAGTGATTCACAATGGGGTCTATGAAATGAAATTTTAGAAAAGGTTTCCTTTTTTGTTCTATGTTTTCACTGACATATGGAGTGAAAGTATGTAATAAGAACTTTCAAAAAATTAGTAAACATGATGTTTTTCGATCATCTTGACCATTGACCGCTTGACGTTGACCGGAACGTAGAAAATGCTGTCATCTCCATCTCTCGTATAGTTTGTAAGCGAAACATTTTAGCTCTAGTTCGTTGCACCAAACTTTAAAAGGCTTGCTTTGCTGTTAAAAACAATCTGGTTTCCCGGATTAATGATGCAAGGTACTTCGGATATGACGTGAGACCGGTGGATTGCAGTGATTGGTCGTAAATTATGGGAAATACTGCTGACAATCCTAAAACAATAGAAAAAGTAGTGCAGTTTGAAGAAATCAGTGGGTTGATTTGGTGAGTATTGTGGCGGCAACGTATAATTTGAGGATGACGTAAGCAAACGGTGGTAAATGATCCAAGATTGTCCTAGGCTATCTGTTGAGGCTTTGTAATCTGTGCTGTCTGTTCAACAATTCCCCCTTCACTCCACACCGCGAGAATTACAGTTTCCAGTTAAATTCTAGCTACTGTCAGTTGTTCCAGCATTGAAAGCTGAAACTTGATTTGTATGAAGTGTGTACGGAATTACTATACACGGAACTGTTGTTCTAAATCAGGACTAATCAACTACGTATTGCTAATAACTGCTTACAAATAGCCTGTTGTACAGTAATTTTAAGGCTGCTCAATGGAGGATAGACCATCGCACCCGGATTCGAGATTTTCTCCAACAACTGCCATGGATTTACTATGACCCATAGATAAACTTGTGAACTGAGTGTACTGTCATTTGCATTCCACAACCTCCGCTCAACATACATTAGAAGCCATCAGCTAACGAACAGCTACGTGACTGAAAGTAAGTATTTGCCAACCCCACGGAGTTATTATTGAGCTTTACGTGCGTAATAACTCGCTACGTGCTGCTCGACTGTTTAGAAATTTCATGATAAGCAGTATAAATCTTATGATAATTTGTTTTTCCTCTCCCCTCCGCACGATCTGCTATTGACAGAAAGGTGTCGCGCGGAATTCAAGGAATTTTACTCCAGAGGTTATCCGCTGAAAGATATCGAAGTTGATGAGTCCAAGCGACCGGAATCTGCTAAAAATTATATGAAAGAATACAAAGAAGTAGACAGTTCCCTGATGGGAAACTCCGGCACTTTCGTGAAAATCGATCCCGGTGACTGATTTTGTAAAACCACTTTCGTGTATCAAATTCTTCTAATTTTATGGAGCATGAAGCATGTTGATATATATATAGGGAGGACTAGTTCTCAGATGACTAAATGGGCAGTGCATACAGGTTCTCATTCATTTAACCTCTACTTTGACTGAATGTACTTACTCTCTCCCTCTTTCACACACACCCAAACACTTGCATACAAGTATGCGCGTGTGACATTCTTTGGTAATTCCATGACCAAACACTGGTCCCTTCGGTGACTTCTGTCTGAATCAGCCGAAAATTCTCAGTGCCTTTGAGCGCGAATTTTTTTCTACTCCTTTGCTTAATTTGTCAGCCTACTACGTGTGAAGTCAGAAGAACCTATGAGAATGTGTTTGTATCGTTTTTTTTTAATTGTAATTTCTAAATAAAAAACCATTACATCAAAAGTGGGTCACAAATACGGCACCAAGGTTTTATCATTCATATGTTGGAGTCGTTCAGACAATGCGGAGCACGGATAGAATAGCGTCTTTCCATAGGAAAGACCTGACTTGGCGAATCAAAGCCCAGAGAAAGAAACAAAGGCGTCTAACAACAAGAACAATAAGCTGGCACCTGTATTATGTTCTCAAAATAGTTCATCAGTTTGAGGTATGAACCTCATGTTCCCGGATCTTAAGAGGTACCTCCATCCCAACAATTCCCAACAGGCTGGTAGAGAGATCTCTGGAGGTTGATGGAAACCAACCAGACTCGTACGTAAAAGAACACTAAAATTAACAGGAAAACTGAATCTTCTAGGATTTTTCAGTTTAGGCGAGTCACAGATCTAAGGAGCAACTTCACAAACCGCAAACAGATATAAGCAGTAAACAAAGTTATAACTCTCTGGTAGCTTGTTAGCTGTACTTTATACAAAGCTTGACTCCCAACGCGGGAAAAAGAGTGAATGGGCAAAGACAGGCATCAACGTTTTTTATTCTCGTGATGGGGAAATGCACTCGTCGTATTACTTGAAATGGTGTTACGTTGTAAAACTGCCCCAACACAGAACCTTGTACACCGAAATAGTAGAAAAACCAAGGCTACGAATTTGGACGCTAATTTACCTCTTTTTGAAGGTGTCCACAATCCCTTGTAGAAGGCTGTTCCGCAGAGATAAGAAATCAAATTTTAAAAAATGAGGCCTTACGAAGGTTAAAATATCAGACCTGGATATTTTCTTAGCGTGTTTGTGTTATCTTAGAAGTGAATGAATAGTAGCCGCTATCCCAGATCTGGACGAAGTGCAAGATCCAGCGCTGTTTGTAGTACGAATCATAGTTATGTAATCACATAATCCAAGGCCGTATGTAGCTGACTTTATAAAATCATCATGACGAATAATTAGATTATATGTAGACACCATATCGAACACCTCTCGAATGAAGCCGGGAGTTTTTAGCCTTTGGGCGGTTCATGGGTCAAGCGTTAAGAACGTCTCAACACAGATTCACTAGGTACTTGTAACAATATATGTCTCAATAGGAATTTCAAAAATCGGGCGATAGATTTGATCATCATGCCTCTGGCGTACCGATCCTTCATCATCCTTGTTCAAAGATTCGTTCCATACGATTACCACGCTGACCCGACATAATTTCTGACGCCCGTCGTAAATAATTTCCACATTGGTAGGATACATCGGCGGAATCAGTCCGTCTTAAATTTGAACGGAATACTGGACACTCGAATAATATTGCTGGACTAGAGCTTCAGGTGCAATGAGCTGCATTTCTGTACTGGAGCATGAAATTGCCCCCACCTCTTTCATTTCCTGGAATATTTGACAGATTGACTGTCTTCACAACACTCTTCAATATGCGAACGAAGATTTCGACGATTCTTTTTGACTGTGGATGGCTGGGTGCAATAAGCATGCGGCGAATTCCTATTCCTCTAAGCCAAGTGGTAATCTTTCCCATGGTGAAACGGCTTCTCTTATCAGTAATCAACGGCATTTAGGCTGAATTCCCCATCAGCTGATATTGTGGAGTCTTCTTTTAGCCGACGATAATAAGAATCAATCACTGGAGCCTGGTATTTATTCAGAAACGGACCACAGTAGTTGGCGTGAACACTTTTCCAAGCTCCGTAAGATACAATGCATAGAGTCCATTTCGAAGGCAGGGAATAGGTTTTGTGTACATATCAGTCACAACCTTTGGCTAATTAAATAATATCACGATCGATCCCTGGTATCTGGCAAGTTAGGCGAGCCAACACCTTCTTTATCTGTTTCAAAATGACCAGAATTGAAATCAGATAGTATTGATAGAGGAAGCGTAATGCGATCACTTAAACACAGAATTCCACCTGGAGTAGCAGCTAACTCCTCGGTCCTTGAAAAAAATAAGAAAATTGATGGCGGATGTCGACATTCTATCCTCGTTTCCTGGCAAATTAGATAGATCCAAAGTAACAACGAGAATAGTAAATTAAATCTCGTCGGCTCACAGGAAGTCGTTGCACAAGTAAAGAATCAGAACCGCATATATCACATTAGTGAATTTAGCTGGATAGATAATCCACATTTGGAATTTGTCTACCATTGTGATGTTAAATGCTACAGTTATACGCAGAAAGGGCTACACTATTTCCCTGGACCACTGCAGCAGTGGACTTTTGTAATGATTTGGATGGATCATAAGTGAAACGGAGTTCTTCGTGGTCAAAATTTATGGTGAATTTGGATCGAAAAGGTTATTTATGGCACAGTTTGATAGACCAACAGGCAGCCAAAACTTCGCTTTGCGGCTGGGAATAGCCTTTCTCAGCTGTAGTAAGGCAACGTGAAACACACAACAGGGAATCCATCCTTTTCTAGAACAGCTCCAATTCCAGTGAGTGTTGTATCAGTGATGAGGGTGGAATGTAGCTTTGGATTAAATGAACGCAAAAATGTCTTGGTTTTAAGATATGAAATAACAGAATGTGTTAATTATCCATGTTCGGCTGACCACGAGGAATTACCGGATGAGGATACCGTAACAATAGTTTCCATGATGGCAAAAAGTGTGATGATTAAGAATTGGACTAAAGCACTCGTACTTTTCGCAATGAACGTGTAGTGACCTCGATCGTTCTGAGAAAATGACTATTTTCCGGACACCATTTTGGATCTATTTTCTCTAAGATCTTTTCTGACGTTTGATATCGACCTCATAGTGTTGTCTGATTGCGTACGTTTTACTGGACTAACTTTTCCGAGGTTTCCGTCGACCTCGTTTTGAATCATTTTCAGTTTCGGTCATTCGCCGATTGTACACGCTCGCGGTTCGCTTTCTGCTCAGCCGTTGCGTTTCGTCTCGTTTTCCGTTCGGTGTATCTCTCGTATCGGTACTGTTTCGGTGCCACGATATATAGAATTCACTTTGCATCTGTAAACCGACTTGCGTCTTCTCTATTCGTCCGATAGAGGGGATATCGTTGGTATTCCGCTGATAGCCTCAATGGGAGACACGTTCATTAGCCGCTCTCGAACGTCTTTTATAAACGCAATATAGCTTCAGCCCGAACTACGCGCAATTGAAGACCACAAACACCGACTGGATGAGCACACACTTGAACTCATTTTCTGCGCAATCGTTATGTACATAAACATGCAGATGCAATAAAACAACATGAAGTACTGTCATCAAAAATCGCCACAAAAATTTGAAGTAAAACACGAATAAAATTGGAGAGAACCAACCACCGAATGCAGTTCAATATTATTTCTAGTGGTACACACCTCCAGAAAAGGAGCGAGGCAATAAGGTTCAGGCTGGTCACCAGCCTTATCTATGTGGTGTTTTAGCAAATCAAGAGAAGTTGAATTGAACGCACTTTTAGAGGGGTTTGTGGCCATGTTAATCTCGCTAAACCTTGCACTGGGTCTCTCAGTCTGTCATCATGAGCTACCTGTGTGGGTGCATGAATAACCTCATCTTGACAGCACTCAACTCATTTGGGTCCCTCAATGACAGTACTCGTAACGGACAGAAAGATGGTTGGAGAAAAACTTAGTTCGAAGGCAAAAACATATATGTTTACGAACCAAATGGGGTATCGATAGTAGTGAACTTACTACGACCTTCAAGTAGAAGAACCTTCAAGTAAGCTTCCTTCACGTCTATACGTGAGAAGTCGTTAGAGTCATGGAAGCGAGACAGTATATCCTCTGGTCCCACAGTAGGGCATGTACTTTGCGGAAGCCTCGTATTCAAAGACTTTGAAAATCTCCAATTGTTGTTGGAGTGTGCTCATCAAACTGGTTAGTGAGGCAGCACAAAACGTGATAAAACATCTCAAAAATGATTTAACACCTCAAAGTGATGCATTTTTTGTTGAATGACCCAGAATATATTGCTTAAATACCACTTGAATAAAATTCAGTAGTATTTCAAAATAAAAAGTACTTTCCTTTTTCAAAAATACCGGTCATTTTTTACAAATATCGGCAACTTAGTGGTTAAGTTAGAAAGGATGGAGAGCATATTAACTGTAGATTGTGTAATGAAACTAATTAATGGTGAACGACGGAAAGGGTGGACCAATTCTGCGTATTTTTTTATGCTCGGAATGAGCAGTTCTTCTAGGGGTTTTCAGATAAGACATCCAACTTTTTGATGGAAAAACAAATCGTATCCCAGTTATAACAACAGTAATAATAATAATAGTAATAATATTAATAATAATAACAGTAATAATATTAATGGTTTATTTCGGGGACACCCAAAGCACTCTTGATTGCATGATCATATGGTACAAGTGAGGTCACAGAAAGGATCCTTGGATATTCAATTGGGTATACGCAGCACAAACAGTGTATAGGTTTTAATGGTCCCATAAATGAATGCCCGGCCAATCTGAGTTTGAAGGTCAGGTGGACACATCGCCCAGTAGTGAGTGAGGTGGGCTCCGCGGTCGAGATAAGTACTGAAGTAAAGTTGGGATGGAGTAAAATTGCGCAGTATTTTGGATAGCATCGATGTAAAGTTGCAAGGGAGAGTATACTGACAAAAACCCTTCGAAAAAGCACCGACGAAAAATTGAAAAATTCTTGGTGATGATGGACATGCACTTGAACCAGTAGCTCAAATGACCCAGAAAATAGCAGAAGTATAATACCGAAGGAGTTGCGAGGTGTTCTCTGAGGTAGGGAATTGCGTAAATGAAACGGAGTCCGATTCACCACTGAATTAGTGCTTACTATTCATCATGAGATTGTGGAAGACGCACTCATGTATGTAGATGCCCGAGCCTGGAAATTTGGTGGAGCAGAGTGACGAAATTTGACAGGCGAGTGAAAAACGATTCGAATAAAGGGTTTGCTTCAGGTTGATTAGTGAACACAAGTTGACCACAGGGTGGACGGAGGAGTTGATATACGATGATCTAATGAGGTCATATGGGTGTGGTGCACAAGTGGTACTGTCAAGACATACAGACTATCGCTTAACGAGATATGCTGGTAAGAGTCTGACATGGGGCATTTGGGAAACAACCGAAAGGTCAATAACTTGGCATAAGTATAGTTCATTTCCAACAGAGGTTTAGAGAAGTTGCCTTCGAAGTGGTGTTCGGCATAGATACTCAATCGTGGAAGACTGGTGGAAAAATGGCAATAGGTAAAACGTGGGTAAAATGTTGTTCAGCTATTGGTTTAACGGAGATGACTCCAAGACTGACAGAGAATGAATACAAATTTGCAACGAAGTGGGCATAATAGGGGTCTATATGTTGGGAAAACGTTGGATGTACTACTTGGGACTTTGTTCTACATCGCTAATTAAAATCGACTTCACGGATCTTGAGTGGTAAAAATAATTGATACCAATTTGCATTTCAAAGTCACTTTTTGTTGCTACTCCATTCGGCCTTCGGATTATTATTCCGTGAGAAAATATTTTACTCGAATTCACGGCTGTTGGTCAATATTATGCGATCATGAGGTGTGGAATTTCTGTATCTAAATGCTCCAGTTTGAGAAAATGAGGATTCTTTCGAAAGATTCGAAGTTGGGTGCTTCAGTTGTGAACAGTTATTAAAAAATCGGCATATACTGTTATCACGAGTTTACCATTCCCACAGGTGTCTGTTTCTCTGAAATACAAAGAAATCAGGAATCGTGTTCTCCTGTACAGCCTCTTCACGAACGCCAAAATATCAAACTTACTTTGAAACGCAATTGCAAGCTTAGTGCTTGGAAGCTGCTTCTTCCTAAATAGGTATCTGTGATTAGGTATGCTTTAGGACTGATAGCTGTTACTCAGGAGCTTATCTAATTCCGGCATTAGACCTTCGACCAACTATGGCTAGTTTTACATCGTGACTGAAAATCCTATTCTGCAGAGTCACGTGAAGTGTCTTGCAGTCAGGCACATATGTACCCTAAGGTACTCAACCGCATCCTAGGCAGGTAGTTCCGGGAGGGAGGCCTAAATGCCACATGGGTGGCTTTCATCAGTCATGCATCGTTGTATAAGACGCTGGTCAATCAGACTTTGGCCAGTCTGTTTGATGGGTTGAAGAAAGGTTGGTTTCAGTCCCATTTTTGTCGCATGCACAATCTGCGGACTTGATTCCCGTCCAGCGAATGGAGACGCAGAACGATAGCAATTGATGGGTTTTAGTAATTATATTGGTTACCCTGTATAAATGACAGGAGATGAGGGACTGAACGAGCTAATGGCCAGAGCTGATGAGCTGGAGCGCGCCTTGCCGCTTGCGTAGCGTGACGTAAGTTTTTCGATGCCATCGACTTTTCCAGTACCAGGTGGACTTAAACAAATCAGAATTCAAGCAACCAGTCGATCGAAGGAACCGAGGCTAAAACGAATTCCTGACCTATTAAAAGCCTGGCCAACGTTTGCTTAGCCAATTACGTACCTATTTGGATGACTGATGCGGATCACCCAAATGTCCTCCGGGGTTTCTAAGATAGGCTGATGTGTGTCGACCGGAGAAGATTATAATACCGCACTGGTTTAATCGGGTCTTGATGAGTGAAAGCACTTCGAAGTACTTTTGTCCTGACTATAAGCCACTTTATGTGACTGAGAAAAATTCGAAAAGGAAAATTGCCTATAGCTAGGAGAAGGCCTAACACCGGAATTGGCCATTCCTGAAAAGCGGTTGTCATTCCTAATTAAATCTCGTCAACAAGGCGAACCCAAGCTCTAAGCTCGCAATTGCATTTTGATGAGTTTGGTGCCTGCAAAGCCGCTACACCATCAACGGGCTTGTTGTTTAAAGTCCTTTTACGTAAGTCATCTTGATTGTGAAATAATGTCCCACGGAATCAATAGTAGCAGTGATCCTGAATTGAAATAGATGATGAACACAACCGATTATGAAGTAGGAGTAAGAATTATTTATTCATACAATTTAGGTAAATTATATCAAATTTGTTGATAACGATCCACACTAATAGTTCTCACCGTCTTCTTGCCGAGTTGATTTAGAACGTCACTAGAGGCTGGCAGTAAATGATTGCCTCGTTGATATGAAATACCAGCAGGTTCAAGGCATCACAAATTCGAACGTAGTATCAGAGGCTTGAAAGGCTTTGATGGACTTGAACGTCTAATGCCATGGGCAGCCTTCTCGTAATGAAGCAAGGAACTCTCCACTCCTCTTTCGAATTCTTGAAATGTGGATGGATTGATCGATCTGACTGCGCTCTTCAGAGTACGAACAAACTTCTTTGCTCACCCATTAGATTGAGGATGTCCTGATGCCGTGAATAAATATCTGTTTCCCAAATCTTTCAGCTACTGTGCCGACTTTTGGGCCATAAAATGACTGCCGTTGTCACTAACTAAGGCTTGTGGCACATCTTCAAGACTGAACGTTTTACGCACATCTTTCAACGTGAAATCCGCGTCAACAGGTCTAATAAAATACACTTCCGGCCAACCAGATCATGAATCAATAATCGTGAGAGCCTAGCAACTAATTAGAAATGGTCAGTATGTATTCCTTCGATGCCCTACACGATACAGGCCACACAGCATCCACTTCGATGGTTGAAAATATATCGTACGTAAGCATTGATTACGCTGACTGGCATGTCTTGAAATATCTTGATCAGTTCCGAGCCACCAACGGGTGGTGCAAGCTGAATCTCTCATCTTTTCAGCGCCCAAATGACAAGATTGTAAATCTCAGAGAACAGGTAGAAGAAGCCGTTGACGAATAACACCAAGAACCTTCAAACACAGTATGCTTTCAGGTATATTAACCAGATCCTCTCTCCTAGAGTAGAACAACGGAAATTGACTTTTGCAACTGGTATCCATCCGGGTTTTAGTGACAAAAAACGGAACCAAAGCAACGGCAAACCTCATAAATCGATTGTTGGAGACTGATGGGAAATGAGTAAAGTAGAAAACAGTCAGGTTTGAAAACTACAGTGGAACGTGCATGCCAAGAAATGTAACCTACAAGGGGAAGATGTTTAGCTCGATGATACTGAATGTCGTGGCCAAAGTTTGTACCATAGAACTAGTAAACTTAGGCAGTTATTACAATGTGAGGTAGACAAAGCGTGGTGCTTCATGATCAGAAGCAACTGTGAATTTCGAATCAGACAAATGTTTTTGTAGGCGAGTAACTGACAGGTTACCAGCTAACGCCTTCCGCTTAGTTTGAGGATAACCTTGTGATGACTGTCCATAATATTTATTGACCATCATGCTTTCACATCATTACATACATGCAACCCTGGGTTGTACGGATGCCCAATTTTGGTTCGTACTTCATACTGTGTTGTGTTCCATTATTCATCCAAACCTGGGAAAGCTGCTGCCACTCATTCATTGTGCTAAAATTTCACCATTGGCATCGCGACCGTTGACTTACGCATTGCAGTCCTGTCATCTATAAGTTTTAGATCTCACCTCGTTCATGTGCAAGGCCGAGGATTATTTCAAAGGTTTTGAACTGTTGTGCATCGCCTGCGATGGCATTTCAGTGGAGCGGAAAACCACGGTTTTCCTATTCGGATATTAGGAATCTGTCAGTCCCGAAGAAACCAGCTTCCTTTTTTGCAAATAAATAGAGAAACCAAATCCTGATTTTGTTCAGCCCATGAATTCTGAAATTGCAGAAGGATCTGAATTCCATCAACTTCAGCTTGGTAGTTAACAAACTGTTTATGCAGTTATACTTCAGATACAGAAGTAAGCTGCATGATGTTACTTCGGTGATCAGCTCAAAACCCATCTGCGTCATCGGCTCATTGCAGGTATTACCAAGTCTCAGTTATTGCAAAAAACTCCTACTGTTGCCAAACCCTAGGCCGCAGAATGTGCTTGATGTATGTGAACAGTACCGGGATGTAAGAAAACCTTACGGATGATGCTGTTCAGGTCATGTTGAAAGGATAACCTCAAAACCCAGCCAGCACAATAGCTATCATTATCGTGGTTCTGTTCCTTTCGTCGTGAATACACTGTTCGTGAGTGATATTATATTTCATGGGAAAAATAATTTCCAGTGAACCAGACTCCGGTAACTTCTGTGAGGGCAACACATCCCACCAGTATTGCCCTTCGACTAATCGGGTAGGGGCTGGGGGGAATTTAGAGCCCTGTGGGTACCTGTAAAGGAAACACATTCACGTCTCTGGAAACAGTTCACGGCTGTCAGTTTCAGTTAAGCTTATCCAACAGTTACCTTCGCACTTCTGTGCTCTGGTTTCGGTCGTCACCTTCCAGCTTTATCCAGTAAACGGTAAGTAGAATAAAAACACCCAGTGAAAAAGATCCAAAAATCAAGAGGTCAAAGAAAGAATCCGAATGCAACGGCGCCTTTGACTGCGACTTCCAGTCATATGACGTATTGTTCCCAACCATTTGATAAGTGAGCCACGAGGACCCCACCCTAGGAGTCTTACAGGTTCTACCTGGTAAGGTCCACTGGTCAAGGTTTCCAAAAATGTTTTGCCGTGTCATAGACTGAACTGAACTGCGGTACACCAGCTGTACGGTCTTCTCCCCCGGTGAGTGTAGCTGTTTTTGAAATTTTTAGAACACGCAGCCCGTCCCCTCCATTTAAGTCGATCTTTATCCGTGCTGACTGGATCCTGAATAATGTCAATGCCCCTCACCATTGATATAACCGCTTGCTCAGATGAAGCTACTTTCCCCATGAGGCAGTGTGATTCCCCCTCTGTGGCCAGTGTCTCATTCCCCAATCCGGACAAAACGGTCCTTCATAATGCGCTGGCAACAGACGTACCAAAATGTGCAGTCCAAAATCAGGCCGCAGAGATAGCTGAGCCAAAGGCCACTGTTCGTACCCTTAAGGATGAATTGACCAGCTTGAGGAGCTTGGTTATCAAATCCCCCCCGGTGTTCCAAGCAGTCGATCAGGTGTGTAGACTTTCTGAGCAGCAAATTCTTGATGTCGCCAAGATTTTACAAAACACCGACAATTGCTCCAAGCGAGTCATCGTTTGGGGTCGCTTTCTCAACTCGGATCACCCTCATGACGCATACGCCCAGGTGTTTAACCGACCCAAACTCCCTTTCCGGCCCAAAGGTCGGTCCACTTGGTAGATAGCCAAAAGCACCAACCGAGTACACGGCATTATCATTGAAGTGGACCCCACAGAGGCAGCCAAACTAAATGTTTCCTCAGCCGCATAGCTCAAGGAGGAAATAAAAGGGCTCAAGGGAGTATCCATTGGCAAGCCACTTGATCTTAGGCTCCTCAGTGCGAAGGCTGTGCCAGCAATTCCACAAAAAGCCGATCCTAAACTCAGAGTGCTGCCAGTTGTCCAGGTAACTCGCCTTGAGGGTCGGGCCGCATGCTCACTGTCCGTCGCTTACCTACTCACTGCATCTTCCGTCGCGGAGAGTACTCCCAGTAGTAGGCCGAGTGCCACTAAATATCTGACGCCTACGAAAAGTATCCCAGACCCCAACATGGCTGTTGAGACTATATCAACAGGCAAAACTCACCCATCTTTGAGCCCAGACATAAACCTGCAAACAGTTTCTGCTGAAAGCTGCAGTGAGAGGGTTAACTCACCAGGAAATATATCTGGTGCTGCCATGCAAAACAAGCTCACCAACAAGAAAACTCAGAACAGGGCATCAAGCAGTGCGAGGAAAGGCAAACCACAAAAAGCAGACCACCCTTTTCGGAGACCGGAGGAGGTAGACCGTCCGCCTGGTATGATACCCCCCAGGTTACTAGACATCAAAACCTACCGGTCCCCCCAGAAGTCTGCTTACTCTCTTGCTCCCAATATCTTTAGCTCCTGAATTCCCCAGGACCACCTTTCCATCCCCAAATCCCCCTCTTTCCCACTCCTCAAGCCCAAAGTCGCTTGCCTCCGGCGATTCTGCAACAACTCCTGAGCATGTGCTCAAGTGTTTTTGCAGCAATTGCCTGAGTGTGTTGAATAAGATCCCGGAGCTTTGGCAGCTCGCAGTGGATAAGGAGCCTCAGATCATAGCTTTCACAGAAACCTGGCTCACCTCTGACATACTTGATGCTGAAATATCCATTCCGGGATACTTTAGAGTAAGGTAGGACTCCAGTAGAGGTCGTGCAGTCGGGGTCATCTTATACTACGATAATTCGATCCCTCCTCCCACTATACTGACAAACCCTACCTTTTCATGTATTGATTGTATGTGGGCTGTGTTCACCCTCTCTAGGACAAACACTCTATTGCTTGGTGTTGTCGATCGTCCTCCCGCTTGCATTTAAGCTGATAGCCTAGGTCTCATAGACTTATTAGGCTCCCTGAAAAGCTACACAGACTTCACCCATCTGTTAGTCACTGGTGGCTTCAACTCTCCCAGTACTAACTGGCAAGGAGCTGATGCTCCGGATATCACTTTTGGTAAACCCCTCCTAGATCTCGTACTGATGAACTCATGGGTGCAGAACGTAAGAGATCCGACCAGATATTGCACAGGACACGCCCCGTCCCTACTAGACCTGGTCATCACCAATGATCGGTTCCAAATAGATGTGGTGCATTACTTGCCGCCCCTCGGCAAAAGTGATCACATTCTCATTGGATTCGATTATATCGTGAAATGGCCTCCTCTTCCGTCAGAAACTAAAATTTTGAGATCCTTCAAAAGGACCAATTTTGACCAAGTCTGTGCATTTATTCGCTCCCAGCTAAATTCCACTAACCCAGGTAACTCTGCTGATGAAATGGCAGAGAACCTCAGAGACTTAATCTCCTTAGCTGATAGGCTATTTGCTCCCAGAATTCGTCCTCCACAGACCGCTAAGCAATCCCTCTCTCGCCCCATTAGGCACACTCTAGACGAACGCGCACGCCTCTTTGCTAGATATAGAGCCACAGGCCTTGCCCGTAATGCAGACGATTTCAGGATCATACGGAACATATGCAAAGACAAGACTAGGTCCTATCAGAATGCAGTCCAACGATCTGTACTTGATCGAGCACGAACCAATAAGGCATTTTTCTTTCAGTACATGCGCCGTCTAGGGGGCACAGCTCCGGCACCACTAGCTCTCAAAGATAGTGCCGGATCTCCAATCACTTCCCCTAGCCAAGTAGCCGAGGCATTCAGCTCATAATTTCATACAATTTCTAGCTCCATACCCATACCACCCCACCCTACCATGCACCTGTTATCTCTGGCCACTACCTCGAACCGCGTCACTATTCCCACTGGTGCAGTCGCTCAAGGTTTCCGACGGATCAACCAGTATTGTTCTACGGGTCCTGACCTAATCCACCCCCGTGTTCTCAAGGAAGCCGCGGATACATTAGCTGCTCCTTATGCCTCGCTTTTTCAGCAACGTGTTGACGATGGAGTTTTTCCAAGTAGCTGGGAAAAAGCAGTTATCGCACCCATCTATAAGAAGAGTAGTAGACATCTTGCTTCTGGTTACAGACCCATAAGCCTCACCAGCATCCCCAGCAAAATTTTTGAGGGAATTCTTAAGCGTGAGGTTCTTTCCCACCTGCATAGAAATAGGATCCTCTTACCGTCCCAACATGGGTTTCTTCCTGGCAGATCATGCATCACCAATATGCTTACTGTCATGGATAGTCTAACGAAAGCCTATGATGATGGCCAGCTCCCACACGCTATATTCATCGATTTTGCTAAGGCCTTCGAAAAGCCACCCATGCCTTTCTTCTTTATAAGCTGCCGACATACGGGATCACAGGCTCCATGTTGGCCATCCTAGGCAGCTTCGTTAACGGCCGCACCTTTGTGGTTAAAGTCGGGAATGTTTTGTCTTAACCCTCCCCAGTAGCAACTGGGGTCCCCCAGGGGTCAGTCTTAGGTCCTCTTCTTTTCCTGATCTATATAAACGATCTTCCGACAGCCCTTCCTGCGAACATTGCCATGAACGCAGATGATGTAACCCTCTGGAGTTCAAGCGTTGAAGACCTGCAAATTGAAGTTTATGAAACAAAACGCTGGTCCGAGGATTGGAACCTCCCAGTTAATGATGACAAATGCGTGAGCATGTCTTTCGGCAGAGAGACTGGTCACACGTTTTCCATTATTGGAGCAGCCACTCTGCCAAGGGTTGACCGACACAAGGTGCTCGGTTTCTGGTTAGATTGTAACTTATCCTTCTCTCACCATCACGAACTTGCGAGCAAGTCTGCCTTTCGAGTCCTAAATACGATTTGAATGTCCTTCCCGCTCATCTATAGGGATGATTTCCCCATAATTTTCGGCACGTATATCCGACCTCTGCTGGAGTACGGTAGTCAGATAGTGCACTCTGATCTTGTCCGAGACCGTGATATCCTAGAAAGAGTCCAGCGGGCCTCCACCAGGGCAGTAAGTGGTCTATCCCATCTACCTTATCCAGTCTGCCTCTCACTCCTTAACCTCTATCCCGTTGACGTAAGACGCGTAAGAGGTAATCTGTTTTTGATGTGCCACCTTTTTGAAACAGGTCAAAGCGATTGCTTCTTCTCCGTCTGTCCAGCCTCCTCTCTCCGTGGTCACAGCGGAAGGGTTTTCAAGCCGAGGCCACGCACTTCACTAAGAATTGACTTTTTTATCCATAGGGTTATTACTCTGTAGGATGCACTTCCGGAAGATATTGTTCTCTCGCAGAACAGAACTATTTTCAAGAAAAAGCTAGAGTTCTACCCGGGTCTCTACCAATAATTCCTTGTCAAAAAACAAAATAGATATCTTTTATTGCTTATATGTTCATGAATGTTGCACCCCCACTCCACTTAAAACACTGTCTACAGTGAGACACTGCATGATGTTATGTGTATCTTGTCTTCGCTGTCACCCCCTGGCTTCTTTTTGCTTTCGTTTCAGCTCAGTGAATCCGACAGAAGATCGAAGATTTCCTCAAGAACCGCAACAATTTGGCTCGAAGCCTCGAACCCGTGTAGTACTTCAAGACTTCAACACCTCAAGACCACTCCGGCCCACCTTTTAACCACCATCAGCCTTACAGAACCTCGTGAGCTGAGTAAACCTATCGCTGGTCATGCGTAACACGAGTTCCAGCCACTTTAAGGTCAGGGTTACCCCGGCGTGAAATTCAGTTCGTCTCGTTTTTTTTTGCTTATATCACTGTTAAGAATTGTAACTGTGTGTGCCCTAGTATATATAACCTCATTGGCTGAAATAGTGACCTAGTTGTGTAAACAACTGCGGCACACCAACATGCAGCTGCCAGTACTTATCGCAAGTTAGAGTTATAGATTATATTGGTTATTCACTGCTTCAGTTCTATTTAATAACATTCTACACGGCTTACCTAGCAAATCTCCCCTGATTCTCGCCACAATAAGATCCATCTAGCGTTTTTACATCCCACTCCCCATAACCCAACTCCTACCTTATTCCCAAGCAGCACTGCCCAACGTCTGCCAAATTGGGCTAGGATTGGGCGAATGTTGGGCTTGCCCATCACTACGTTGGTCAACTCTATTGAAATGCGTTGGGCAGCACCGCCAGCACCCAATTGGGCTAGGGTTGGGCATGCCCAACGTTCTAGGAAAATCGCGGAAAATAGTTCCCTCCTTTCCAAAAATCGCCCAAATTTTGTTCCACTGCTGAATCAGCTATTACAATATTCTCCCACGTTTTTTCAGTTCAACCACTAAGTTGCCCATATATATGTAAACAAGTAAAACTGCCAATTGTAGAAGAATAAGAATAGATTTATTGTATGAAAAGCGGTAAAAGCGTACATAAAATTCCGACATTCGTTTTTGGTCATTCTTGTATTCCACAGAATCCTGTTGGGTCTTCTTGCTGTTCACGGGATCTGTAAAATAAGAGTGTGGAACATGATGTATTAACTGTTCGAAAGATATGGAACAACTCAATTTTGTAAGTTTACCTCAGAAACGTATATACTTCACAAAAATTATGCGTGTGCTGTTATTTAACATTATACGAGGCTGTGTCTACTTGTAATAGATAACTCGTGTCACCACTTCACAGTTCAATACGCATATTGGTGGATGACATTCTGCACTATCAGTTCGGCATGATTACGTATATCCTAGGAATGAAATCCACAGTGTGGTAAGCTAATATATTAGTTTATATATATTGATCACCCACAGCGATCGGCGGCGCTTCTCGCCAGCTCTTTGCCTACTCCCCTTCCTCTATCCAATATTGCCCTCCCTCCCTCTTCTACTGACGTTCTATCCCCACTGAGAGCCAACTTCCATCGCCACATCGATCCCAATAGTCTCGCACCTGGCTCCCATGCTTTTTGCACACCAGCACTGAACTCATTCCTACTAGTTCTTAATAACGCCTGATCAATAATTAGAAAAGCATGGCATCTGCGACCTCTGGCATCTACCCCAAGCCCTGACACCATAATAGTACCTGAATCCTCGCTGTCAGATGATGCCTCGCTTTACCTTGTTCGCATAGCTGGGTATCAATGCATCTCGAACACCGGCCAGTCCAGGCGTGGAAGAGGCTATTTAGTCTTTGTCAAATGCGCTACCCACGCTAGTGTTATTGACCACCCCTTTCTTCACCCTGTTGAGGATTGATTATGGCTATCTGTTCACTCCTCCGGCCAGAACCTCCTCCTTGGCTGCGTCTACGCCCCTCCAGGTCTGGAGTCTGCAAAATTGACTCTGCCGTGGATGTCTTTAATGCTGGGCTTGACTATCCTGCCAGCGCAATAATTATTGCGGGTGGCTTTAACCTTCCTTCAATCCGACTACCCTCCCATTCTAGCCCTCCCGCCCTCTCCACCTTCCTTTCCTGTGTCCTCCTTGGTGGATGGACCCAACATGTCTCCTGCCCTACTAGGGGGAACAAGATCTTGGAACTAGTATTCTCCAATGACGTTCCTGATATGACTACCCAGATTACTGATCACTTCCCGGATATTGACCACCTTATTGTCAGGTGCAAGTTCAGCTGCTCCAGCTGTCCTCATCCGATGCAGTCCTCTCCCCCTGTTCCGATTTCCTACCATTCCTGTAACTGGTCCCTAGTGTCAGCGATAATCCGTCCCCTTAACTGAGACACATTTTCTCTCTCTCCTCTGATCCTCTCACTGTTGTGAACTCTCTCTACTCCAACCTCCTACACTGCTTAAGTACCGCCAACCCGTGCGCCGATCCACGCCCCAAGTCCAGCAGCTCACGCCTGTCACTTTTAGAGCGTGAGCTATCTAAGCTTCAACTTACCTTCGCTAGATCACACGACTTTACAATTCTTCTGAGCATAAACCAGCTACAACTGAGGCTGCGTTTCATGGCCGATTCGCATCTGAGAAGGTAAGAGGCCATCGCCCCAGCACACCCAAACAAAACTGGCTACCTGTCCAACCTGCTTAGTAAAAGGTCCAGTCACTCCAGTCATGTCCCGCCCAAATTCCTCATCTGTGGCTAATCTACAGCTGATACCCCAGCATCTATTTCTGAGGCCTTCAATGAGCATTTCTCTTCCGCCCTTATAAGCTGTAATAGCATTCCCTTTCCTACAATCCATCCCTGCACCCCTTTCATCGATTCTCTTCACCCATCTATAAATTGGAAAATCAGTTTCCTTTATTAAACCTACCCCAAAACCGGGCCAAAATGATCTCCTACCGGCCCTCCTCCGTTTCGGTGGTCCTGACCTCCCTTCATTACTACTTACTGTATACACTACCTCTGTGTTTTACAGTTTCGTCCCACCTCGATGAAAATCCTGTTATAATTCCGCTAATCAAAAATGGTACACTACACCTCCCAGATAACTATCGGCTTATTAACCACACCCCAGTAGTCTGCAAAATCATGGGGAGAATTATCAAAAAACACATTTTTCAGTACCTCTTATACAACAACCTGCTGAACCCTGGTCAGCAAGGTTTCTTGAACTCCCGTTCCTGCTCTTCCTGCCAGCTTTACCTTCTCAATGTCGTATCGTATGCTGCAGACGCCGGCAACTCTGTAATTGTCCTGTACCTCGACATGTCTAAGGCTTTTGACCGTGTTCCCCATATTCATCTGTTGGCCAAAATCCGGTCTCTTGGTATTACTGGACCTCTCCTCTCCTGGCTACCCTCTTATCACTCTCACAAATCACAAGCCGTGCTCGTCGACGGCCACCTATCTTCCGCCAAACCAATTACTAGCGGCGTCATCCAAGGCAGTGTCCTAGGCCCATTACTATTCCTTATTTATATCAATGACATTTTCTCTTCTATTCGACACGGCACTCCTTTCCTCTTTGCCGACGATATGAAAATAGTGTATCTTTCCTCCCTAGTGAACTATCCGTGACTCTATGCAACATATTGTATGACTTACTCGTTCTCCAAACTTGGTGCGCCTCGTGGTTCATGAAATTCTCTGCGGAGAAAAGCTTCCTCCTACCATACAAGTGCACGGTACCACCCGGCCAAATTTGTCTGGACGGCCTGCCCATCCCCACAGACCCCATGGTTACCGATCTTGGCGTACGCCACTCTCGTCCCTTCGACTTCTCAGAACAGGCATCATTCCAAATCGCTAAAGCCAAGCGAACCCCAGGCCCGATCCATCGATGTTTCCTAATACCGGCCAGTCGCCTCTCCATGTATCCCTCACATGTGACAACACTCCCAGAATATTGTCCCATTGCCTCAAGCCTCTGGCCACTTTCCTTCATTGTATCTCTCGAGAACGTTCAGCGTACTTGCAACAAAGCGCTATTGGGCGTATCCATGACCCTAAAATACCACCAGCGCTGTGAGCTCCTACAAGTTGAGCCTCTGGGGATTCGTCGCATGAGGCTCAACCTGTTTTTTTTCTCTAAGCCCATCCATAACCAGGCCTACACCTCTTATCCTACCTCATTCGCTGCTCCCTGCTCTTAACGCGTCCGACATCGTGTTTTCTCTCCCCCTGTCCCTCATTCTTATCTCAGCCGGAAGTCCCGATTCTTTCTGTCAGCCTATTCCAAAATCTGGAATAAGCTCCCCTTTAGCCTACACAGTGCCTCCCCACTGTTCGCTTCTACTTGCGCACTTCTGTTATACTTAACAGTTACCAGTGCTATATTGCCTAACAATGAGCTCGTCTCTACCGACCTGGCCCTTGGAAGAGGCCTCACAGTGTAACTCTACCACCTCTGCGCCACAGGTCACTAGGTACACCCCATGCTCGACACTTCCCCTCTCTCTCTCTAGTGCCCCAAGCTAAGGCCATTGCCTTCACTGATCCATAGCAAATTTGCCTCCTGCCTTCGTAAGATAGCCCTGTTGCTCACTCACTTTCATCTGTTATCCATCATTTTCTTTTTTCTCCTCAGTATCTCTTACTTCTCAGCGGGGGTACACCCAGACTGCTCTTCTCTATCCCTTTTCCTTTTCCAGTGATCCTCAAAGACGGCCAGCCACTTCGGGCACTGTACTTACCATCATCCGGGCAGGCGCACCCGGATAATATTGCCATACGGTCGTCTACCACTCGCTGCTCCCGTTTGATCTCCTATCTATGGTCTCACGTCTTCGCCAGTTGATCCTGGATCACTCAACCCTATCGCGGTCTTTTTGCCCCCTGCACAGTTATCAGTGACCACTCGTGCCACTCCCAGTGGCGCGGGGTGCGGTCAAATATACCGCTATGGCCGGTGCACATCGGGCGTGCAGGCCGTCTGCAACGATGTGCGAGCACAATTAGACTGGTGGATCGCACCTCCTGTGTTCACTTCACGAAGTGTTTTTCAGGTTGAATGCTCAGCGCACGGCCAGCCCCACCTACTGGCATCGGTTGTGGATGACACGCTCTAAATTTTCTCGGACTACTTAATCCAAATCTGTCGGTTGAAAATTTCATGCTCCCCGTCCTCATTTCGCCACGGTTTGTTCACCTACAGTTTTTATCATCTCTTACCGCTTTTCATTTTTGTCGCTCTACCACGGCATGCACACCTATCCGTCCTGTCCTTCCTCCTGTCGCCCCCTCTACATCAACTTTCATCGCTTTGAGTCACTATCGTCCTAGCCACTCTTATCTGCCGACGCTCACCAACATCTCTTTATCCACCCGCCTTCATTGCCGGATTCTATTCTATATGCACTTGTTATTACCCTCTACTCAGAATTCCCATTGATAGCATTCTCATACTTCACTGCCTGTTGTTTTGTAAAATCCCTCCTTGTTCTCACTCCTCATGCCCAATGCTATCATGCAACAATCACACCGGCACCCATGACCAATCCGCATATTATAACTTGCCGCTCCCAATTTTGCTTCTTTTACAGTCACTTTCACTATCTAGTCACCACCACCATATTTTCCGTTCTTGGCTCCGTGAATCCTCTGTGGCTCTTTCCCTTAGGCAGTGTCCCGATTAGCATCCACCTGCTTAATCCACCTGTTCAATTTTTGCCGGCACACAGCTTTCCAGGTCCATTGCCACAACTCCGTCGG
Source organism: Fasciola hepatica (assembly GCA_948099385.1). Classification (NCBI taxonomy): domain Eukaryota; kingdom Metazoa; phylum Platyhelminthes; class Trematoda; order Plagiorchiida; family Fasciolidae; genus Fasciola; species Fasciola hepatica. The sequence goes on along the minus strand of CANUEZ040000033.1, from coordinate 2,204,542 downwards.
GCATTCATTTCTTGGGCCTTTTGTTCTGTTACTGATTCACATATCTTGGGGATTCCTGCTTCCTTCTCCGGCTCCTTCGTGTTTCATCTGCAGCAAAAAGATCCGATTGGTCTTGTCTCACCTGTGTCTCCACGGTCATTGCTTTCAGCCCTCCATCCGTTTATTGCACACTACAGGCATTTTTCTGTGTGCCCTTCTGTGTGGTCTGCTTTTCCATGTTCCACCGATTGTATTGACAACGTTAAGTCCTGATTTTCTTTTACAGTTTCAAATCGTTTGGTCTGTCACTACCCGATTCCTCTGGTCCGTCACCACATGCCGCACCTGCATTGATCAAATAATTAGGCCCACTCTTACCTGTTTTGATCGATCCCATTCCTCATCTTCCCCCGTTTATGATCTGCTCTTCACGACCGGCATCATTCTTGTGCTTCTTCAGTCTTCCTTGTCTGTTGATCCACCATGTTATCTCGTCATGACAAACTTCGCCTGAATTCTCCCAAGTCAATCCCACACACTTTGATCCCACCCTATCTCCCTCTTCCAGTCACTGATATTTTTTTCTCCTAGTACTCCATTGTTCTTTGCTTCTGCTCCTTGCACATCTATTTATGTACTTATATATATGTATACATATATATATATATATATACATATGTATGTATACATTTGAACTGCATCCCGCACTTTTTGCTGGCTATTACTTATGATACCATTCCGCTGACCCTCGTGATATGTGTCCACTCTTTTTACATCTGCACCTCATATTTACCGTATCAAATCCTTACACATCATTCTTGCCATCTTTACCACCCTCTACTTATTCCAATGTCCACTACCTGTTCTGTGACAATTTTTGTGCCCTGTCCTCTGATCATCTACTGCAGTGTGGCACAGCCTAAATACTATATAATCCCTAGCAATGGATCCCTCTTCATTCTCCACCGTCTCCCGCTACCACCCTTTCCCATATCAAATTTTAGGCCCTTTCATGCATGCCTGACAGTTTTCAGATATCCCTAATTGGGCCACAGGCATTTTCTGTGTGCCTTTCAGTTTGGTCTGCTTTTCCATGCTCCACCGACTGTATTGACAACGTTAAGTCATGATTTTCTTTTACGGATCCAAATCGTTTGATCTGTCACTATCCGATTCCTTTGGTCCGCAACCATATGTCGCACCTGCATTGATCAAATAATTGGGCCGTTCCTCGACTGTTTTCTTCGATCCTATTCTTTATCATCATTCTTCTATGAACTGCTCCTCACAGTCGTCATCATTTCTGTGCTTCCGCATTCCTTTATTCTCTCTGGTGGGCTGCCATATGCACCCGTCATGGAGATAATTCACCACGATATTCCAAAGTTAATTCTACAACCATTTGTTCTGACCCTACCTACCCCTCCCAGTGACTGATAATTTCTATCCAGGACCTCATTGTTATTGCTCCTGCTTCTCTTATACATATATATATATGTATATATACGCACATATAAGTATACGTGCATTCGCTCTGCAACCTACAGTTCCTCACAGGCCAGTTCTCTTGCTGTCATCACACCAACCTTCAGGATATGCATCCACGCCCCCCTCCTACATCTATGCCTCACATCCACCGTATCCAATCATTCTGAATCGATTTTGTCATCTGATCCACCCTATTTTTTATTGCCCGCTGCCTGTTTCACAACGAGTTTTTTGCCCTCTCCGCAGGCCATCCACTGCAGAGTACCAATGTTTTATTGATATCTAATCCACTGCAGTGCACCTCACTTTTTTCTCCATCGCCCTTCGCTACAGCAGTTTCTTATACAGATTTCTAGCTTTTCTCATGTACATCAGTCGGCCTCTAGATGTCTCCACCTGGACCAGTCATACTCCCCATCTGACCTTGACTTTCAAACCCAACAGACGTCCATCTGAATCCGCCCTTAGGTTCATTTACACCCCTACAATCTCTATGGCATGCATACACATCCTATTTTCATCCCAATTTATTCCTCATTCAGAACCCTTTTATCCTACTTTTTCATGCAAATTTTTACGTTTTCATGGATTATATATGTCCATTCCATCACCTGCATCAACAACATCATGCACATGGCATGTTCGGGCGTCTCCGAAGTAAACCAATAATAATATTATTATTAATATTATTAGAAAGGACTCTGTTGAACGAGTTACCATATGGTAAACAGGAGCAAAAATACAAGGTGCTTTACCTGGTCAGAAAGACGCTATCAGAGATCTTATTGCGGACGATCAGCTAAACTAAATAGGGGAGAAAACTTTATCAACCAAAGTCTGTGACAGCCGGACGAAAACGGAGACAGATTTCAGAGAGTGGCGTCACCCGTGTTCTGCATTCAAACAGCGCACTGATGCAGCGGAGGCAAAAATGGGTGCTATACTAGTGGTAGAAAGGTGTTCTTTTTGGTGGGAAAGGAACGAAAACAGACAATAGACAGTTGAAGGTCAAACCGACTCCAGAGATACCTGAGGTTGGCAAAATCAAATGCTTCTTCTGCGTGCGTGATGCTCCCTCATCCGATGACTTTCCGCCTGGTGAGATGTAACTGCCTAGGTAGCAAAATTTTTCTACTTCAGCTGCAGCTTCCCCTGCCAACACGAAGTTTGGTGTTAAGCCAACTCAATTCTGCCATAGCATTTCACAATTTCCAGGCGCAAGGAGCATCCCGAATATTGCTTTGCTGTTGCTTAGGCTATCTAAAAGAGCTTGCAGCTTACCTGTGTACTCAACTGGAAGCACGATATCATCCACTTATTCCAAGTCAGATTGTTTGCCCCCTGAACAAACATCGATGCTACTATTCTCATACGAAGATAGAGTTATCGTGTAAGCCAATTCAGCTACGAAATCGAAGTCTTGAATTATTGAAGCAGCACACACGTACAAGGCCGAAACCGTAATAGTCTCTGATCTTGTGGTTATTTAGCTATCTAATTGTCACCGGAAAGCTGAAAGATAGCTCATGGAATAAAAGCGAGAGAAAAAAGAGAAAAGTTTAAAAATGCAAAACCTGACAGTATCTTGCATTTGGTATTGCCGGCGAGCCAGAAGGTAGAACACTGGACAACGCGAGAGGGTTCAGGATAATGGTCGTTACCGCATTTTGCCTCTTGTATTGCCAGTGAGCTGGAAGATGGTTTACTGGACGGTGGAAGAGAGTACTCCGTTTAGCTTGAATGGAGCAAAAGATTTTGACGTTAAAATCCATCGGACATCAAACAGAAAGTCAAGGATTGAACTACCATCCACAATCTGAAAGAAGAAAGAAAATTAGCTAATTCTTGGAAATTCTTAGGGGAAATGAATGTTTTCGACTTCGACCAAACTTTTGTGTGACGAGTGTGCTAATAAACTACTCTTAGCAGTACTTTTCACCTAAGTAAAGGGCTTTCTTAGTATTTTACTGGACATTTAATACCAAGGTAAAGCATTTGACCAGCTCAAATTTGCATCGCAAAAACAGTTCAAACGTAAAAGTGGTAGTTTTATTCGTCCTTACCGGGATTTTCGGACCGTGCTCCCCGCACAGCCTCGCAATTTTAGGAAAGGAGAATGAAAACAACCCCGGATGACACCGCATTCCGTGTTAAACTCGGGTGAAAGATCGCAATAAACACGGGTTGAACTTTGGATGTTCGGATACAAGGGAGAGAAACGAAAAATAAACATATCTGATACACCTTTCAACGAGAGGCAGTGCCAGAGAACTGTGCAGTGGACTGAATCGGACGTCCCTTTAGGATTAAGAAACACAAAGATGATGGGCCTAAGGAAAATGTGTCTGTGTTCTAAGGTTTGCCGAAGAGAAAAGATGTGGTCGATACAACATTTACGATGTCTGAAGCCAGCTTGCTTCTGAAGCGTACAAATTTCGGGAGCGCTAGATAATCGGTGGAGAAAAAACCGATGGGCAGTTTGGATGTGATACTTACCAGGTTAATTCCTCCGTGGTTTTCACAAGAGAATCTGTCACCTTTCTTGCACATAGACACAATCTACTCACTATCTCAAACAAACCGGAGGAGTTCTGCTAACTCCGAAATCAAAGCTTCTCCCCTATCCTTGAAAAAGGTGTAGACGGTTCATCCGGTCCAGCGGCCTTGTACCTTTCCAAGTAAAATATCTCCCGAGTAGTATCCAGTTCTGATGGAGAAGTGATATCCGCCTGCTTCGTTCGTCTGGCAGGTATGTTTGGAAAATCCACTGTATAAGTGGGCCGACTGAATTCCTCCCTAGAGTGCTCCGCCCAGCGCCCCAGACGACGTCCCTGAGAGTGAATCACTGAGCCGTCGGATTTCTTAATTAACTCACTGACACTAGGCTTCCGTGAACCCGGAAAAGGTTGCGAGCATTGTTAATGGACAAAGCTTTTTCCATTTCCTTACATTTAGCAGTCCGTCACTCCCCAAGCTCCCAGTCAGTTAACGTCTCAAGGATTTGAGCACTTCATTCAATGTGGCTTCCGGAGGGATGGATGTGCCAGCATCCAACAGAGCAATTGATGTCAAAGATATCCATTGTTTTTGAGACCGGCGAGAACCAGAGTCCTAGGTGACATCCGAAACTGTACACAAAGCTTCCTTGATCTGTTTCCAGCTCTCATTTGGGCCCTGAGCATCTGGCTGCATCGATAACTGCAAAGACAGCTCCATCTAGAAACTGTCTCTGGTTATGGTCTAGAAGCAACTGCGCAGGACTGGCAGCATTTAATTCGGTCCGACCAAAGGCGAGACATAAATGGAAGCGAGCACTTGTCAAGGCGTGATCTGAGTCCACAGGCATAGACCAAAATGAACGACTATCTTCTACCAATTCACGCTGGCGGTGACCAGTCCCAAAGTGGTCAATCTGAGTCCAACATTATGAAGACGAAAGAGGACGCCATGTAAGTCTACGCCGCTTCTTATGACAGAAATATCTACTAACCAGAAACAGTCTGTGGTCAGAACACAGCTGAATGAAACGATTGCCGTTATCCGTACGATCGACTGGGATAGCAAATGGGTCTCCAAAACGGCAAAAAAGGGCGTTGAAATCCCCACCAATGACCACCGCGTCCATCTAAGGCACTCCTCGGGGCAGCTGAGAGAAATCTAGATAGGATTCTTCCTTGGCCTCGGAGTAACTGCAGCCAATGGGCACATACACGGACAAGACGAACAAACATCGGCGTTTCAGTTTGTTGTTGTTGATAGGAACAGGACCATCTAACCTAACTGCAAACAAACGAGGTAATAACACTACTGATATATTTCTGGACCGTGGTCGAGAGGCACGCGTGAAAGCACGATCAGAGTTTACAATATCACATAATGAGATGGAAAATTTACAAACCTCAAACAGAGATTCGCCCATCACAGCAACAATGGAATAAGACTGAGGAGAGTTTAAATGAATCAAAGCGACCAAAGAATGCACGGCGAATACGAATTGATTTTCAGTCAACTGCGGCAATGGTAACGAATCGGCCGGATATGGGAATGTTTAGACGGACATCGGCTTAGGACGCAGGAAATACAATATTCACAAGAATGATGCGAGAAAATGGTCGGTGGTGCATATTCATGTTCGCTTAAAAAGGTAACTGGGGTGGAGACAAAAGAGGCAGGGAAGAATTTCACGAGGGTTCGCAGAGAAATACTAAGTTTCATGGATTTGTGGACGTGAAAAGCAATAGTACCCCCCGAAAAGGTGAGACAATTTCCATGAAAAGTAGTGTGTGCCATCTGGTGTCGGTAGTTCGCCGCCGGTGGAAGATGGAAGAAGGAGCGAATAATCAGCAATCGGGATGCCATGTCCACGAGGAACAAAAGAAGACAAGATAAGGGTGAAAACCTTTGCGGTAGACCAAGCTGTGCTGGTAAATTGGGGAAAACATCATTCTGTTGAGTTTCTTGTGGCTTTTCTGTGTCCGTGTTGGGCTTTTGGGCGAGGATTGGCTGCGGTTTTTGTCCGCCGTTTCATTATGGGAAGGAGGAGGGAATCGCCGAATCTGGATCGACCACTATTTAATTAGGAGTCCTAGCACGGTGTCTTCGATATCGGAGGGTCATGTGGTGAGAATTCTTCACTAAGCCTCAGAGGGGCATCTGCAGCATTACAAAAACTTCTTATGGGTGAAACACGGCGGCTAGATCGTATTCGCGGTAGTCGGCCTTTGGTGCGGTTGTAGACGGGGAGAGAAAAAGATAAGCCGTCTGCACGATATATTAAGCCAGGCAACGTGATGGCCGGGTGGTTCTGAAATTGAAAAAGGGAGGATCGCAGTCTAGGAGATGTTCCAGCTGAGGGTTGGCGTGAACAAAATAACAGATAGAGTACGGAGGTTGGAAATGAAGCACGATGGTTTTAGTGAAATGAGGAGTCGTTGGCATTGTGATTCGGTGTTCGTGAGGGCTAACTGGGCTTACACTACTGGGTAAAGTTATTGATTACCGATTCCTCCGTTCGCCGGGAAGTCCTATATTTCGGGATTAATAAAGCCGCGGAGGTGCATTTGAAGTAGGGTCTGGGGCTTAGTAAGGAAGCAGCTGGGCAACACGAAGAGCCTTGAATGGCAAGTTTGCATAATAGGTCTAGGGGATATATGACATATCCCATAGGAGAGTTTCACGGGTCAGAGGGAAGCAGCTGGGACAAGCTTAGAACACAAATGGCAAGTTTGTACGATAGATCCAGAGGATGTATGGCAAATCCTATCGTGCTGCTGTTAGGTAAGTCTGAAAACTGGAGAGTGGGCTGGATTCCAAGACAAGAGGAACGCCGCTTTCCTACGAACAGGAGGAAAAATAGATAAGTGGGCGAAAAATACGGGCGCTTTACTCTAAGTCCCTACATGTATGTTTATGTATACAATAATGTCTACATGTATATAATTAGAGCTTCGCTGAGAAGTGTCTGTCGTCTGATGTATCGACTTTTTGTCCAGAGCCACGGTGGTTTTGTAGGTGACGTCAACAAACATGCCATGCTTGCATGGGAGGGTACGAGGTGATGGCTAATTAGAGCAGGAGGTGGGTAAGCATATGCGAAGAGACCAGTTCGCCACCACTGTAACCAGCCTCGTGCGTAGGAACCAAGTGCATGTCAAGCGGACAAGGGCGGTGTGGGGTTTTCCCTTCCGCAGGGTCAGGTCTGAGCTGATGGGAGGCACCCATGATTATGGTTTACCCATTTTCTTCACAGCCCAATATTAATGGTATATATAGATCAAATCGGGCCCACTAGGTCTTTTTCGTTCTTCACTTTTTTCCAACAGAGGGCTGGTTGAGCCCATATAGGAACTTTCCATAGCCCCTCCGCCCGACCGTAATTTTCCGCGTATATGTCATTTTTTGCAACTGCCGAGGGTGGTCCGTTTTCCCCACATTCGGGCGCAGCTACGGCAAAGACGCCGTTGACACCAGGGGTGTCGCTTGCATGGGCTAAGAAAATACAGAGTGGAGCTTAGCAAACATACGGAGTAGGACAACGACTGTTGTGATGTACGCGCCTGCATATATGTTTCAGCCTCGTACAGCTCCAGACCGTGCCTAAAACTGCCAGAGGCCGTTCTGGTGTGGTTGAGTTAGGCTGCGCCAGTAGATGACATTGCAAACACGGAGAAAGGATAGAAGTCTAAGTTAGGTGATGGATTCAGAAATCTTGGCGATACAGATAAGCATTCATGTCGAGAAATATCAAAGGAGGAAATTGAGGCTAGCAGGTAGCTTTTGGAAGGTGTACGTATGGGATGAAAGATTTTCAACCGAGATGGTAAGAAAAACAAATTACGGCCGGGCAAGGAAGCTGAGAGGAGCGGAAGCCAGAATAAGCAAGAGAAGAGTCGAAGGATCAAGGAGTGAAGTAGTGGGTGGTGGGAATTATTGTCCTAGGATCCAGCATCACTGAACCATTTGGTGCTAGGGGAAAACATCAATGGCTAAAAGCCTTCAGCTAGGTGAAAGTCGTTTTACACGGCTGCCCTGGTGCTATATAGCAAGGGAGGCATTAATTGCCTAGACAGAGTTGTGAAGACCGACTAGTGAATTAGATAGGGCAGGGTTGTATAGGGGTTAGGTGATAGTAGGTGAACCTGGGTGAGTGGCGAGAACCGGCAGGCATCTAGCTAGTTGTAGTTTTAAACGGCAAAAGCTGCATTTTTCTGCAATGTGGGTTATGTGCGGTACACTTGAAAAAGTGATAATAAATGGTAAGCCTAAAGTCCGTCGTTAGGCAGAAAATGGTAGGTTTGAGATATGGTGCCATGATCCTAGTAGTGGAACCTGTTTTCGAAGGCCAGCTCGACGGATAGCAGAGAGCGGGAGGGGAGACTTAAGCTGGGGTTCTAAAGTTCGATGCCTTCTCCGCAGGCTCGATCCCCAGATATACTAGCGTTAGTTAAAAATAACATAGCCAACGGTAGGTTTTGATTTTAGGGGCTGGCTAAACTGGGTTATTGACGCACATTTGCGAATAGTCAAGGGTAGCTTAGTTCGAAGCTTTGAATATTTTTTGAGGAGTTAGATCTTATTGCCAGCCTGGACTGTGGGATGGTCAGACTGAAGTCTCTGTGGTGCAGAGGGTAAGGTGAGGGTAGCGAAAACTGCATAGAGTTGGTAGAAGTAAACGCAGAGCGATGAATTAGTCTATATGGAAAACACAAGTTAAGCCTGACATGTCTAAGTCATACGGGGTCAAGTTTTTATGGAGTGCATCGCTCTCTATAGCTCAGTGGAGAGGAATATCCTATTAGCTTCTTGGTGAAGGTGCGCTGGACTTGCTCCAGGCGTATCCTATCCAATTTACACGTTCCAGAGAAGATTACGGAGCAATATTCGAGGTGGAGTCTAGCATGGTATTGTTATTTAATGAGAATACTGTTTCATTTTAAATGATCTGAGAACTAGGCCTATTATCTGTCTGGCCCTGGCCGTCTGAAACGAGACATGTTCCGAGAATTGTAGATTGTTAGTTTATCGAAGCCCGAGATCCTTCACTTATGAGCCTGGGGAAGTGGGCACTTGGTTCAGTGACAGAGTTCCGGGAGGGACTTGATATCTGTGGGTTGTGTAGAAGCTTTTAGATATCGGGAAGCACATCTGCCATGAAGTGCACCATTGATCGTTTCTCAAGATCACTACCTATTTCAGACAGTGCTGTGCTCAAATCTTGATGGCTGAAACCACACACGATTTTGATGTCGTCGGCGAAGAGGAAAGGTGTGCCGTGCTGCACAATCGAAAATATGTCGTCAATACAGAGTAAGAAAAATAGCGGACCAAGTACACTTCCTCGTATGACTCCACTAGTGGCAGGCACCGGTTACGATATTTGACCATTAGCATATACAACCTGGGTTCGGTCCGACAGGTTGGTAATGATCCATGATAAAAGCGGGTCATGGTTACCATAGGCCCGGAGTTTTGTTAACAACCGGGAGTGGGGAACTCGGTCAAATGCCATGTTCGTATCGAGACAGATGATAATCATAGATTTTCCGTCCTCAGCTGCCGTGGTCGGCGGGTTGAAGAAATCACACTGGCATATAGTACAAGGACGTGACTTAAGGAAGCCATGTCGACGGCTGTAAATGAGGTTATTGGAAATGAGATAATCGGACATATGCTGTTTAATAAAACGCTCCGTTATTCTGGCAGCTAAAGGGGTATGGTTAATAGGACGATAATTTGAAGGGTCATGCACTGGACCTTTTTCGTGGATAGGAATAATGATTGAAGTTTTCCCCTGGGATGGGAAAATGCCATTTTTAAGGGATAAGTTGTAGAGAATCATAAAGATAGCAGCGACATCAGTTCCACCAAGATGAAAGAGTGCTGAGAAGCTGCCGTCATAGTCAGGGCGGGAGGAGGGTCTAACACGCAGCAGCAGGTGGGTCAGATCGTTCAAACTGAATTCAATGTCAGAAAGAACTTGCTCGGTGATGAGGGGTACGGGTGGTGGATTTGAAGTGGCGTCAGTAGTCATGAATTTGGAAAAGAAGGTATTGAGCGCCTCAGCGACTTCGGCTGCAGATTTAATCTGCGTGCTGCTTCTCAAAATTAAATAAGGTATCTCCGAAGACACTCTCTGATTTCTGCTCTTCAGCAGTCGGGACAATCGGTATGATCTGTCGTGGGAATCCAGGGCCGAAAGCTCCTGCTTTCTCAGCAGTTCATTAGTCCGAAGACTGATGGTGACAGAGAGAGAGTGAAGTTGCAATAGTATGGAGAAGTCCTTGGTTTTATTGTAGATCTTCTGCAGTTTTGCATGTTTATTTTGCAGCCTTGATTGGTAGGAGCCGCGGGCTTGAGAACGGTTGGTCCCGATGGTGGTGATTTCTGACAAACAACTGTGTAGCTTATAGTAGACTACTTCACTGGCGAGCTGAGGGTCGTGCTGTAGGAAGTAGCCATCCCAGTTGAGGGATCGAAGCATGGGCTTGAGGTTCATCCAGTTGATCCTCTGTAGGAGCTGTTGAGATGAGCTACATCTAGGGTCTATGGGTCCGGCTGCGAATCTGCAAGATACTGTTCTATGGTTACTGCCCAGGAAAGAGATGGGGGGCGGTAGTTATCACATCCGATAGGCCAATGGTAAATATCAGGTCAAGTATGCTGTTTCCCCTCGTTAGTGTCATTACGTGCTGGAGGCAGTGCCCTGCGCGTATGGTCGAAACAAAGCTCGTGAAGTATTGTGGTGGTGACATGGTGTTTCAGCAGATATTAGGTGCAATAAAATCGCCGGCAATGAGTTTTGACGAAGAGGGTAACGGTGCGAAGTGATCAAAAGCGTTGACTATGTGGGCTAGGTCCATGATTGTTGAATTGCGTGGACGATAAACACAGCCGATATGGAGTGGTGAGTCGGCCAGAAGAACCGTTACCCATGTTGGGTCCCGAATTGAGTCCAGTGTTGGATCAGAGGGAGGAATGGTAGGCAAGCTGTTTTCAACGTGGATTAGACAGCCTCCTCAACGACGACGACGATTTTTCATGAAGTTTTGGTAACCAGCAATAGAAATTTGTTTCATTGGGACAGAATCATTTAGCCAGGTTTCAGTTATGACAGTGATGTCAAAGTCGGAAGATAGTACTACATTATGGAGAGTATGGGATCTACTCAGTAATGAGCGAGCCTTAATTAGGAGCAAGGCGAGTGCAGCTGTATTGTCTTGGCGTGGAGTAGGGACAGCCATCGGCGGGTGTTAGTGGCTAACACTACCAAGGTGGTAACCGTCATTGAGTGGACTCATAACGTCAGGATTGTCATGTATAGAAGCGATGGGGTCTAAGCAGGGGTAAAAAGTGGGCAGCCGGCAGTGTGAAAAAGGGGTTGTTGGTGAGCAGGTGGGGCTGGGTTGGGGAGGGTGGTGCTGTCAAAAAACATCGGTCGTTTGCTGAGGTGGGGTTTCCGGGGTGGTTTAAGTAACCAGGTGGGGGGTTGAATGCTGCGGTGATGGATAGTGGCAAATGCCATTGTAGAAGGTAGTGGTGACTGGGTTCAACGGGATGCGCAGGGGGCGGGTAGTTATCGCTCCACCAGGTTCGACGAAACAACTGTAATTGGTTGGGCTGGCTCATTTTGTATTCAGGAGAAAGCGTGAGGCCTGACAATCGAGACCATTGAGTATAATTCGACTGGGGGTTATTTATTTGTATCATTGGAGGAGAGAGAAGTTCGTTCCAGAGGTTCAGCGGGGGGTGCTGGCGCTCAGTCAGATGAATGGGAAACTGTTTCGGCATACTTGGAGGATATGGTATTTTTGGTCCCAATGCATGGTGATACGTTACTCGGTGGCCGTTTTCGCCTGTATTGTAAGGTGGAGTTGGGAGGACCTTGCGATTAGCCGAGGTACCACGCTAACACAGCGAGGCGGAGTTGGCGGCTTTAAGGTGATGCAGGGTTGCGTCCTGCTCGCCAACAAGCATGGATTATTTGGGGTGTACTTGGATTGCTTGGTGGGGGTCCTAAATGAAGCTCTGAGAAGACTTACGGGGGGTTACGGGAGAAGCCGGAGAGGATAAAGCTGAAGGGGAACAGAATTCTGTCGGCTGATGGAACGATTGGCTACATTGTAGATCATGGCCCTTAAGAACGATTTGTGTCCGCAAGACGGTGGGACATGAGTTAGGGCAGGACGGACTGTTGGCAACGGACTTCCCCGGAGTCTTTTTCGATGGTGAGACGGTGGGCAGTAGGTTTATATAAGCAACAGCAGGCCTAGATGCACAGGACTTTGGTGGCCCTGGGCTAATAGTGGGTTCGGCTTGGATATCGTTGCCAATTGTAGGAGCGGAGGTTGATGGTAAAAGACAGGGCCGTTTACTAGAGGGATGTGCTGGAGACGACGTGGTGGCCAGGTCTAGGTCAACTTGGGTAGTGCAGGCAACTGAGAGCTCTTGTGCGATGGAGTGTCTCCACAGGCGGCAAGAGGAAGTGGTGACCGGTATTTCAGCCACAGGTTGCGTTGGTGAAGCTAAATTACTCTTTAGTGATCAAAGAACCTCTCTTTGGAGGAGCATTTTATCCGGTAATATTCTGATTCTTTTGAATGGGGTGGCGTTAGCAATGATTTGCCAACTGGTTATGCGTTCTCTAGCTGTTACTTCGTCAGCAAATTAGGACTTCAAAAGACAGTCGTGGCGTTGTAATATTTTGTCCAGCCGAGTGCAATAGCACCTGTGGTGTGCCGTGTTGCAAGCATTCAGTATGGCGAGTTTGGTTGAAGGCAAGGGAAGTCGGTCAGGGAAGTTAAAAACTATCGCGTTTTTGGCGTTGGCTATACGCTTACGAATTTCGGTCGCAACTGCGTCCAGGAGACGGTCCGTCATGGCTAGGCTTTGGCGATTAACTTTCTTCAGTCAGTCTTTAGTCTTCAAGTTAAAGGCAGTGGGAAGTCATCCCGTATGAGCCCCATCACATCGTACTCTATTGGCTCGGCTGGATGTCGGTGCTCCGCCAATAAACCTTCAGGGTCTGATCCAACTTCCCCTTGAATAGTGTCCCGGTTTCCTGTTCCACCACTTCGGCCGGTAGAGCGTTCCGGAGATTGGTCACTCTCCTTGACAATCGATAGATGGCCAGTAAGCCGGTGAAATGGACCTTACGAAGTATCAGGGTGTGTCTTCTGGTACGATCATTATTCCTGAGCGGGAATTCCGACTGTAGTTCCCGGCCCAACTCACCACGGATTATTCACCTGGCATAGATGAGGTCGCCTCGAAGACGTCGATAGGCACTGGAAAACAACTCGGTGACTTCCAGGCGTTCCTCATAGCTTAACCCACGCAGTCCGGCCACGAGACGTGTGGCAGCAGGTCGCAGTCGTTACGCTTTGGCTACTTACGCCGCCGTGCACTGGTAGACAGCCGGACGGCCATATTCCAAAACAGAACATACATGTGAGACATGCAGCAGTCGGAAGGTGTCCAGGGAAGAGGCCGAAATGAGTGGTGAATGGGACCAGCTATCCTCCACGCTAAGGCGCACGCTCTCTCAGCATGTGTTCTTGTCTTCAGATTCGTGGTAACAACAAATCCGAGGTTCCTTTATTCCTGCGTGTGACGGAGTACGATACTTCCAAGTCAGTAGCCGGAGATATTGTTTGGGCCACCAATCCTCATGCTCGCGCATTTGTCCATATTTATCGGTAGACCCCAGGTGGTGGACCAATTGACTAGAGCCTGCAGATTCTCCTGTCGTAACTCGCGATCCTCTGCCGATCAAATGGTGCGCTAGATCTTTAGGTCGTTGGCGTAATTGAGGCCTTGGGATTGAATGTTTTGTGGTAGGTCGTTCACAAACACCAGAAACAACAGGGGTCCTAGCACGGAGCATTGCGGCTTGCCACTACTGACTGGATACCACGCGGACTGGGACTGTGCAACTCTCACGGAAAAGGTTCTCTCGACCGAGAAGTCCTTAATCCAGTGAAGTATGGGCCCTGAGGTGCCCATGGCCCGGAGTTTCAGCAACAGGCCATTGTGAGGAACTTTATCAAATGCCTTACTAAAGTCCACAAATATGACGTCTGTGACATATCCGTCGGCCTTGGCGTTCGACCAACTCTCACGGGCAGTCAACAGGTTTGACAGACCTTGTCTTTTCCGCCGAAAACCTTGTTGCTCTGTGCATAGCAGTTGACAGCACTCCAGATATTCACGTATGCAAGCAGCCACCAGCGTTTCCATGACCCTTCCAGCCACGGAAGTGAGGTTAACTGGGCGGTAGTTGGCCGAGGGGGATTTTGTCCCACCCTTGTACTGCGGAACAACCACTGCTTTTTTCCACTCCCGAGGTAGACTGCCAATGGCCAACAGTAAATTGAGAGACCGAGTCAGTGATGTAGTTCGTTGGTCCGCCAACTCCTTCAACATAAACGAATGCACATCGTCCGGCCCCGGTGACTTACGGGTTTTGATGGATTTGAGCATGTTTTTCACTTCTGGTTCCCCAAAATCACACATAATAACAGCGGCGAGCCACTCACCATCGGGACTGGTGCACCTTCCTCCACAGAATACACTGGCAGGTAATGCTTGGCTAATGTCTCAGCCTTTCCATCATCTGCTGCAACCATTTCGTCGTTGTCCATCAGCGCCGGGATACCTACATTCGCTCTGATGCGGCGCTTCAAGTATGCAATTAGGCGCTTGGGTACTCGCACTGCACTAAACACAAGGGCCTCCTCGAACACTATCCACTTTATCCGTTTTTGTTCAGTACACTGGTTACGAATCCTGTGATAGAGATCATAACCCTCACCCGTAGACCGGAACAGTTGCCAGACCCGATTTCCTCGTTCGAGCGGAGACTGATAGCTACAGGCATTATATCACGTCGTTCTACGTTGACATAAGGTAGTGCGGAAGGTGTTACCAGTGATAGTTCCTGCAGACTGTTGTTCAGAATATACCTCATACATACAAAAACGCTGTTTTAACAGTACTTTCCATGGATACTTCAAACTGTGCACGTGTTTTTTCTCTTTCGAACAAGGACTTACCAATAGCCGTATTTATATCTCCACATTTGCCTCCATATTCAACTGGGAGTACTTCCTTCAATCCGTGGATTTTTTTGAATGCCTTGTTCATGTCATCCTTAACTCGCAAAATCTGTCACAAAATGAAAAACAGGAAATAAATCCAATTGGCTGCTAGTTATTGAACTGGGATAGCCAAATTTATGCACTAACTCCTCATTCAGCACGAATGGTAGGCTAACCAATAAAACCGATTCGAGCCATCTCGAACTTACAAGTGATAATGTCTGCCACTCACTAGCATGCACCCCAAATTCGGGTCCCACTTAAGACTGATAATGCGGCGTGGCATTATCGGTGTCCGATTTGATGTCAATAGTCATCGTCTAACTTGCTGACTGCCCATTAATCCATGCTTATTGGCTGTCACGCTTGCACATATGCACATACCTTACATCTAACAGAACCACAGTGTCCAATCTAACTTTTGCGTTCACCCGATAGCCTGAGTTGACCTTGCCGATTGCACATGCAGGGTGTGGATGGATAACAGGTCACCGCACGAAGTTCGCATTTCTATTTAGTGTACTAATGATATCGGCAGTAGTTAGTTTCCGAGATTTTCCTGCCTCGGCTGAAAAAACCGTCAGATCGCCCAAATATAATCATGACTAACGAATCGATATTTACGAATCATCACTCTAATGACCCTGTTGGAGATATTTCTCAAGATACACGCTCTCTTATTGTGATCAGATTGGATAGCCCGTAGCAACCCGGGAATTCGATTGTGTGGCGACTATTCAACACTGTCTGTGAATGCTGTCATTTGAAACAGATAAGCTAAGAATTATTTCCAATCAAAAACGTATTTATTTCAATCATTGGTGACTATTATTACCCTTTTCTTAGTTAATTCTGACAAATTGTTGCACCTGATACTCTCCCTGATGAGATAGCACAGTTAATTTATGGTTCTTCCACCCATCTCATTACGTCTTCATCAGTCGTTTACCCTTCACCACGTAAGTTAACTGTACATAAACATGCCTACAATTAGCACCTTCTGATCGTAGTGCTATAATTCTTGATCCTAAAGTGTATTGTAAAAACCATTCTTCTAGCAACTTCCCGAACCCAATTGTGCACTGTCTGCAAACGTGCTTGCACCCTCGAGAACTTAGACGTACTTAGGCCACCTGCTCGTTCATATGCCTTGAGAGAGATTACTCTAGGTAACAGAAATTTTTGCATGAGCAAATACATTCCATAAATTCTTGTGTTATTTAATATCGAAAATTTACGTACAACAGCAAAGCTACAACTTTCTGAGTGTTAAATTTGCAAAGCGAATATCCACGTATTTTTATGGTTTTTTCAGTTGTAGACGAAGCGACGTCGAATTCAGTTAAAAACGTTTACTAAACGTGTAACAAATCGCCCATTGTAAACATAGTAGAACACTCAGATTCTATATGGCCTACTTAAACAGTGATATTGTGATAATCTACAAGACTTGTCTGGTAAATAAGTTGTTTTCTGGATGCTGCTTGTTCGGACATCGTCAAAATCAATCAAGAGTAGCAAGAATCCTTAATTGAATTATATCTCCCTAGTCCACTTGGAGACAGTCATCCTCCAGACGGAGGATTCAATCGTGTGGTTTGCTTGTCTTCCTTCACCTTATTTCGTTCGGTTACTGTGACGTAGCCGCGTTCATTACCGATCCACAACTGTTCATAATTGCTTTTTGAGCAATCACCCACCTAATTATTCAATGGGTAATATGCAAGCTCCGGCACACTTTTACCCCTGGCAAAAGACTCCGTGTCTTCAAGTCTTCCTCTACTCCGAGGTTTGTCCTTCCAACTTCAGCGTTGTCATCAGTTCCATGGTTTCTCCGGCAGTGTGCTTCGTCCGATCCGTGATAAGCACGAACACGAGCCTTGCTTCGAGTTGGCAACGGTGGAGATTGATTACTGAACAGTGCTGCATCGAGGCGGATAAAGAAACACCATATATACCACACGGTATCCGTCAAACACGTTACAGTGCTCGCGGTCCTTCGTTGACATTACAGAGGGTTCTTTCCGATATGTGGTGATGAATGCGATCCCATTGTACATCCCGATACATACACACATGCACGACGCACTCTGCATCCCGTAAACCCATCAAACATGTGACAGTGTTCGTTGTTTTGCTTTTTGTGGACGCTACCGAATGCCCCTTTCATATGTGGAAGTAGCGGAGCTCAGGTCACACACACATGCTACATTTTACTCGTTTTCTTGCCGCACGGTCTTTTGTTGACACTGCAGAAAGTCCTCCTTTGATGTGTAGTCATACCTGTGATTTCATTGTACACCCCGGCACACACACACACGCACTCACACACACACACACTCAAGCACGTACCTCCAGGACCGGACGGCTCCTTACGAGGGCAACGTTTATGTGACCCTTCACGCCCGCCATCGGTCATTTGGTCTTGTGGAAGATGTAGACTAGCCTCACGTCTATGTATCCAATGGATTAGGTGCGACCAGTAGTAGAACGTTGACGACGAGCATTAGACGCGCGCACTGACAGCAGGGCCTAGGCAGGTAGGAAGAATCAGTACCTTTATACCGAACCTTTGACTCTGCTAAGGATCCAGGAGGATTTTGGTGGCGGTGTAACAGCCGGTCGTGGAAAATCCCCCCTTTTCCCTCGCGATTCAGTGTTTTTCCCAACATCACTCGTTTGCCTGCACTGTTGACTTGTCTTTACGAACTGGTTGTTTTCTGGACCAATTGTTGTTTGTTCGCGCCCAGAGCGCTACTTTGGCACATCCTTGTTCAGGACCTGCGTGACGCACGTGCTGTTTGCTCACACGCTGCTATTCGGTTTCTCGTTGTTGAGTCCTTGTGATCGTATTATTGAGGTTGGTATATTTTTTATGTCATTGTTCATGTAATAATCTAGTATCGTGGAATATCACGGATAATCGTCTTTTGATTTCGAGATCCGTTGCGAATTTGGCTACGCATTGCTCAAACGTTCGTTACAGTAAGGCTGCCGGCCTTAGACAGAATTCACCCCGCCATGCTACTTCAGTTAGCAAGCATAGTGTCCGGGGCTCTAGCGCACTTCTTCACCAGGTCACTAGCCTCGGCCAATTTGCTTTCCGACTGGTTAAAATCCGAAGTGGCACACATCCACAAGGGAGGCAAGAGGGAAGATGCTTCAACTACAGACCCGTTAGCCTGCTGTCGGTGGTACTAAAAGAACTCTACGGTGTCGTTAGAGACGGGATCATAAGGCATGTTGAATACAACAGGATGATTACAATGAGGCAGCATGGATTTTTTTAAGAGAATATCGTGTCTCACAAAGCTCTTATCATTTTTTGATGAAGTGACCGGCAGACTGGGCAAAGGCGAGCGAGTTGAAGTGTGTTGTCTAGATTGCCAGAGGGCCTTCGACCAGGTAAACCATAGACTGCTGGTGCACAAAATGCAGGGCATGGGGACTGCACAGGGGACTTTGAACTAGATTTGAGCATACCTCATTGGTAGAACTTTCCTTTTTCGAGTTGAGAATGCAACAAGCAGCGCTGCTAGGGTATGCAGATGGGTGCCGCAGGGGTTGTTGTTGTTTGGGCTCCTTTTGTTCTTGATTATACAAATGACCTGGTCGACACCTTGAGACGTCCTGGCTTCCTGTTCGCGGACGATCTCAAGATTGTGGGGGTACTAACTTCGAGCTGGATGGGAGAGGACCTGATAAGAGTACGAAACTGGACTGAAACATGGGAGCTCTCTTTGAACGGAACTGTAGACAGCTGCAAAGGAGCAGGAGGCACTGAGCACTTCAGTGAAGTAGCTCTCGGGATAATTGTGACCACCGGGGTCGTAAAAGATCCTGGCGTTCAAGTGCACGAAATCCTTAAGCCGACCAAGCGGTGCCTCTAGGCAGCAGCAAGGGGTAATAGGCCCATGTTTCAACTGTGTCAGACTGTCAGATCTCGCGACGCCAAAACGATATTGCCACTTTGCAAACCCCATGTACGCCCCCACCTTGAGTACTGCGTCCAGGCCTGGGCACCGAAACTGGTTAGGGACAAACAGCTGTGTGAAACCGTTCAAAGACGGTTTATTAAGACTACCAATGGGTTGAGAGACAAGACATACAAAGAACGCCACAAAGCCGTCGACCCGTTCCCGCCTAATATGCGAAGCCTGAAGAGGGATCTGATAGAGACGTTCAGACAGCTCCACGGGTTATCGGAAACCGACAGGCCGTTATTAGTTCTAAGCAAAACCCCGACGCTCAGGGGACATGAACACAAATTACTGAAACCCAGGACCATCATGAGAGATAAAGAACATTTCTTCTCTCATCGCGTTACGAACCCGTGTAACAAACTGCCGCCCCACGTTTTAGCAGCGAATACCGTCGTCATATTCGAACGACGGCTAGATAACCGCGGGGGCGAGGTTTTTTCGGACTGTGACTAGGCAACCGAGTCGCTGCGGCACGAGCGTGATCTTCGGGCTGCGTGCGAGACATCCAATGCAAGATCGTTTTGGCTGGAAATGCCACACGATATCTTGACGTATCAGGTGCTCAAAAACCCCACCCGTGTCTATATTTGGATAGGCGGGCACCTGCTGCCGTCCCAAACACGCAGTGTTGGGGGCTACAAAAACTCGCCGGAAGCACAACTATCTGGATACACGACTGGCTTTATCCACACAAAGTCCGGTGCAAACTGAATCGAAATGAATTGAATTGGATTAAACTTACCCTCAGGTGACGCCTATTTCTTTCACTACCTTCTTTTCAAAGACAATATATGTTTACCCGTCACGCAACGAAATACAGCAAACTGCTGCCTTTTTTGTTTATTCACTTGTCCTCACCGAGGGGTCTCGAGGGTAAGAAGGGCAGCTAGTTGAGATAGTGGATCTGTTCATCCAAAGCTACTGCTTTTTCTTCGAAAGCAAACTTGGTTATCATTATCTTCCTTACTGTCCATCACTCAACAACCCCAACATTCGGACCGCTTGGCATTCAAAGCACCGTGGGAACATCGCAGCCCTCGAGTGCAAGAACCTGAATGTACATCGGCCAAAGTAACAAGCCCTGTGACCTGGTCTGATGCCATTTGAGTTAATGAGCCCCAGGTATTTTTATCAATGAACCTGTCCGTAAAGGTGATACTGCTTCGCAAATCCTGCCTTCCAGACAAAACATTCAACAACCAGTGTTGAAAGCCAAGAAAGCTTGTCGACAAAACAGCGATCTGGTATCGGCCACTTTCGCCCTGCGGAAACTGAGCTGAACTGAACTAAGACTTAGCCAGGCGCCCAAGGAAATCGTGTTGCGTCGGTGCTACGGGTGAATCAATATAGGTGAAATAAAAGGTGCAGCAGATGAAGTTCAGTGGACTCCGAGACACAAAAACCCCTCCGTAGAGGAAGATTGGGAGGCCGCCAAGATGGGGCTACTCGAACTTACAGAGGAGTTTGCACCTCTGAGGGTGGTTGGCTGCAGAGGTCAACCCCCATGGAGGAAGTCAAAAGTCCGCAAGGCGATAGTTATTCGTAGGCAACGACGGGTGGCTTACAGGCTGTACAGAACTCAGGGGGCATAAAAACGCTACAAGATGGCTAGCAACAGAGCTCAAGCGATCCAAAGTGTAGAGAAATATGCCTTGGAGCGTCGGTTAGCTGCGTCGGTCCGCACAAACTCAAAGCGATCCTAAGCCTACTTGCAATCTCACAAACGTACGAGAGAAAGCTTAGCAACCTTGGAAGGAGCACAGGGACGACTAGCTCCAATCGACGAAGACAAGGCTGACATGTTGTTGGCATTCTTTAAGAGCACATATCGACCAGCAAATGATTAAGCTTAAAGGTTGGAGGGCCCAAAGGCGCGTCCAATGCCCGAACCTACTGTAGGAGAAGAAGAAGTGTAAGCTGGGTTGCGAAACATGAATAGAAATAAAGCATCAGGACCTGATGGGATTCATCGAGCAATCGTTCTACCTCTGGCCGAGGTCCTGAAGGCTCCGGTGACGAGACTGTATAAAACGCCACTCAGAGAGGGAGTTGTGCCGGGAGACAGTAAGGGGACACGGTGGTAGGAATTTACAGGAGCGTACCCCGGTAAAAGGCCGAAAACTGCCTGCCGGTTAGCTTAATCTCAATACTACGTAAGTGTCTGGGGCGAACAGTCAGGAAACAGATCTCTGGATATTTGGTCCGTTAAAACCTCATATCAAAGTATCAGCATCGGTTTGAGGCAGAATGATCTTGTCGGACGAACCCCCTCGATGAGGTAACGAAGCACCTGGACGAAGCACCTTCGATTATGGTCTGCTACTTGGACTTCAGCATGGAGTTTGATTCTGTGAACCACAGATTTCTGGACGTCAAACTGCAGTCTATGAATAAATAGTTTTTTAGCACGGCGAACATTTGGTGTTAAGGTGGATAGTCATGTCTCAGAACCGGAAGGTGTAACAAGTGGGGTGACACAGGGCTCGGTGCTCGGCTCTCTACTCTTCCTCATCTTCATCAACGACCTAGCACGTGAACTTGAAAACCCCACCTTTATGTTTACCGGTGACGTCAAGATAGCTGGAGTAGCTATAGAACTAGACGTTTTAGCAGTACAAAGCTGGCCATGCAAATGGGACCTTCCACCAAAACCCACCAAGTGGCAATGCTTGATCACAAATACAGGGGCTAGTGGGAATGGTTCGGGATCATTGCAGGTGACCTCTCAGGGTAAAGACTTAGGCGTTATAATGGATAACAGCTTCAAGCCGTCAAAGCAGTGCACCACGATAGCCAATATGGTCAGAAGGGAGCTCTTTCGAGTTTGGTCCACCATGTTGCGTAGAGGGCCGGTGATTTTCGTTCCGATATGCCAAGCCATAGTTAGGCCGCACATGGAGTACTGCGTGCAGGCCTGCGTGCCGTACTACCAGAACGATGTAGACAGCCCGGAGAAAGGGCAAGGGATAGCCACTAGAATGGTAGCTGGGCGAGGGGGTTAGGTACACAGAGCGTCTCCGTGCCCTGGATCTGTTCTCGATGGAAATGCGGCGAGTTCGTGGGGATTTGATAGAAATCTTTAAGGTAATGAAGGGACTGTCAGGTATAAATCGAGAGGATATTTCCTCTCTCCGATCCCAGAGAGAGGCCAAGGGAGCATTGCCTTCGATTACAAAGAAATCACTCGAGGCTCCAAATTAGGCGAATGACTTCTGTAGTGCTACCGATACAATACACGATTACAAAGACTAACAAATTTTTTTATTTGAACATTTGTCGAATTCGGTGGCGCCACTTGCTCCGCTTGTGTACACCGTCTGCACGCCGTTGCGCTCCTCCAATACACACGTTGTCCCGCTCCAGTGAGCCGCCGAGTATATCCGCCAACGTGTCACGAAGTGAGGACCAGGGGCTTTAGACTCCATACAGGAGCAGGTCCTGACTTGACTTAGAAGAATCCTAAACTTCTCAAATAGAGTGGTACCCTATTAAAGATAAGCTCCCGGAGGAGGTCATAAATACCACAACAATGAAGGTTTTTATGAAAACAGTAGACTGGTTTTGGGTGGCGGTATACCTCGAGTTACGTTAAGCAGTTTTTAGTGTCAGAAGCAGTTTGCTCATTGTTTTCACCCTTCTGTGACAGGGCTGATGCTGCACAAAATTTCTGCCTTTCAGAAGAATAAAATCACGCAGTGCTGGGAGCTTCGAAAACGGGCCGGCTACACAAATATCTGAACACACCATTGGCTCTAGCCACACTAATTCCCGTACAAACTTAACTGACACCACAGGTGCTTTTGTCTACCTCAGGGAGTTTGGCCGCTTTTAAAATGTTTTAAAACACACATCTAGTCTCCCTCCCCATTCAACTAGATCTTTACCTGTACTGATTTTATCCTCAACAATGTCAACTTCCCCCCCAGTGACATAACTACTTCCCCAAACGAGGCTATTTTCCCCATGAGGCAATATGATTCCCCCTCTGTGGCCAATTTGTCATTCCTCAATCCGGACGAGGCGGTCCTTCATAATGCGCTGGCAGAGGATGCACTAAACTTTGCAGTCCAAAGCTGGGCTGCAGAGATAGTTGAGCTAAAGGTCGCTGTCCGTAGCTTTAGGGGTAAGTTGACCAGCCTGATGAGCTTAATTGTCAAATCCCTTCCGGTGTACCAGGCAGCCGATCAGGTGTGTGGGTTATCTGAGCAGCAAATTCTTGATGCCGCCAAGGTTTGTAAGACACCGGGAAATGCTCCAAGCGAGTCACCCTTTAGGATCGCTTTCTCACCTCGGATCAGCCTCATTACACGTACGCCCAAGTGTTTAACCGCCTAAAGCTCACTCTCCCGCTTAAAGGTCGGTCCTCTAGGCTGGCAACCAAAGGCGCCAACCGGGTAAACGGCATTCAAATTGAAATGAGCTCCACAGAGGCAGCCGAAAGAATTGTTTTTTAGACGCCACGGGGTGTTCTTCGTTATCTCTGGCTAATTATATAGGCTTCTAGGAACTTAGCTGGTTATTTAGAGGCAAATCATCCCGAAACAATACAAGAATTCCAAAGATTTTTTTTCCAATACTTTTATGATGCCTGTTATTCAAAAACTTCGACCCAAGATTAGAGTTAAGAAACCGCTAACACAACTGAAACAATGCTCTATACCATTGGTGGACCTCGCGAACGATACTATCTTCAGTGCTCGTATTCATCAAGACGTTGAGAATATCTCAACAAGACTCTCGATCCCGGATGAAAATATCGCCAAACTTGCTCCGCTACTGTGCCTGACGGACCCGGCAGCAAGCTATAAGCAACAGCAGCTTGAATCAGCTACTGACTTCCTTGACTCTGTTTCTACCGAGATCTTTAGGCGCATCTCAAATAGCAAAAAGCGATAGCCTTCAATCTCCCGGACAAGGCCTCAGTATCACAACTGAAATCCACCTTGCTCAGGGCAGCTGGCATGGAACACCATCCATGCACGTGAACAAGGTTACACAAACGTTCACCACGCCACACATGTCCTATCCTTTTCCAATTCCCTTCCGATCAAATAGCAAGGGAATTTATCAAAAAGCAATCGCCGCTTGCCTTCAACACAGCTTATAAATCGGTCAGGATTACGGCAGACAAGACTCCTCTTTAAAGAGGGGTGTTAAGGGCAGCCATTCCAGCAGTACCTCCCACTAGTACCTCACAAACCGGCCCTCGGCTGAGGCTAGCCTCAGCCGTGCGATCACCTCCCCTCAACCCGGCACGCTCCGCACCAATTCAGGTGCCTATCGACCCTGAAAGCTCACCCTTTTCGGACCCCCAGGTAACATCCAGTGGACGACAGGTACTTCTAGATGCAGCTTCGACCCCCACCCGCAGCGTATTCACCTCACCTGCACGGTAGATAGGGCATAAGGGGCCTCTCCATCACCAGCCATACATCCACCAAGTAAGCGGGTTCGTAGGATGCAGGCTACCTCTACTCCCACCACTTCGTCCGGTTGGGCCCATCCGCCTTTCCCTCCCGCCCTTACTAGATCTCTCAATTCCTCCACGAGTCTTTTCGGACCAACAAAACTTGCAAGCACGAGGCCCACTCCGGTCCATCACGCACAAACAGATAGAGTGGGGCCTCACTGCCAGGGCCCTCCTACCATGCAATCCGAAGTAAAACCGGAAAGCAGTTGTCAAATATCTGTGGGCTCCCGGAGGCGACCGCACCGATCCACCCACAAACCTGAACCTAACCGTGCAGACTCCCAACATGGGCTTCTTCCTGGCAGGTCATGCATCACCAATATGCTTACTGTCATGGATAGTCTAACGAAAGCCTATGATGATGGCCAGCTCCCACACGCTATATTCATCGATTTTGCTAAGGCCTTCGATAAGTTCCCACATGCCCCTCTTCTTTATAAGCTGCAGACGTACGGGATCACAGGCTCCATGTTGGCCATCCTACGTAGCTTCCTCACCGACCGCACCTTTGTGGTTAAAGTCGGGAATGTTTTGTCTCAACCCTCCCCAGTAACAACTGGGGTCCCCCAGGGGTCAGTCTTAGGTCCTCTTCTTTTCCTGATCTATATAAACGATCTACCGACAGCCCTTCCTGCGAACATTGCCATGAACGCAGATGATGTAACCCTCTGGAGTTCAAGCGTTGAAGACCTGCAAATTGAAGTTTATGAAACAAAACGCTGGTCCGAGGATTGGAACCTCCCAGTTAATGATGACAAATGCGTGAGCATGTCTTTCGGCAGAGAGACTGGTCACACGTTTTCCATTAATGGAGCAGCCACTCTGCCAAGGGTTGACCGACACAAGGTGCTCGGTTTCTGGTTAGATTGTAACTTATCCTTCTCTCACCATCACGAACTTGCGAGCAAGTCTGCCTTTCGAGTCCTAAACATGATTCGAAGGTCCTTCCCGCGCATATTTAAGGATGATTTCCCCATAATTTTCGGCACTTATATCCGACCTCTGCTGGAGTACGGTAGTCAGATAGTGCACTCTGGTCTTGTCCGAGACCGTGAGATCCTAGAAAGGGTTCAGCGGGCCTCCACCAAGGCGGTAAGTGGTCTATTCCATCTACCTTATCCCGTTCGCCTCTCACTCCTCAACCTCTATCCCCTTGACGTAAGACGCGTAAGAGGTGATCTGTTTTTGATGTTTCACCTTTTTGAAACAGGTCAAAGCGATTGCTTCTTCTCCGTCTGTCCAGCCTCCTCTCTCCGTGGTCACAGCAGAAACGTTTTCAAACCGAGGCCACGCACTTCACTAAGGATTAACTTTTTTAGCTATAGGGTTATTACTATATGGAATGCACTTCCGGAAGATATTGTTCTCTCGCAGAACAGAACTATCTTCAGGAAAAGCTAGACCTCTACCTGGGTCTCTCCCAATAATTCCCTTTGTCAAAAAAAACAAACAAAATAGTTGTCTTTTATCGCATATATGTTCATGAATGCCGCACCCCCACTCAGCTTAAGGCACTGTCCACAGTGTGACACTGAATGAGGTTATATGTATCTTGTTTTCGCTGCCACCTCCCCCCCCCCGCTTCTTTTTACTCTCGTTTCAGCTCGGTGAATCCGACAGAAGATCGAAGATTTCCCAAAGAACCGGGACAATTGGGCTCAAAGCCTCGAACCCGTGTAGTACTTCAAGACTTCAAGACTCTAGGCCTGCAGAGGGCACTAGCTCAAAGACCTTGGACTGCACGCGTGAAATCCAGGTTGTCTCGTTTTCTTTTTTTGCATATACCACTGTTTAGACTTGTAATTGTGTCCACCCTAGTATACACCACCTAATTACCTGAAACCGTGACCTAGATGTGTAAACAACTGCGGCACACCACCGTGCAGACGCTAGTACTTATCGCGAGTTAGAGTTGTCTTGAAGTCTTGAAGTACTACACGGGTTCGAGGCTTTGAGCCCAATTGTCCCGGTTCTTTAGGAAATCTTTGATCTTCTGTCGGATTCACCGAGCTGAAACGAGAGCAAAAAGAAGCGGGGGGGGGGTGGCAGCGAAAACAAGATACATATAACCTCATTCAGTGTCACACTGTGGACAGTGCCTTAAGCTGAGTGGGGGTGCGGCATTCATGAACATATATGCGATAAAAGACAACTATTTTGTTTGTTTTTTTTTGACAAAGGGAATTATTGGGAGAGACCCAGGTAGAGGTCTAGCTTTTCCTGAAGATAGTTCTGTTCTGCGAGAGAACAATATCTTCCGGAAGTGCATTCCATATAGTAATAACCCTATAGCTAAAAAAGTTAATCCTTAGTGAAGTGCGTGGCCTCGGTTTGAAAACGTTTCTGCTGTGACCACGGAGAGAGGAGGCTGGACAGACGGAGAAGAAGCAATCGCTTTGACCTGTTTCAAAAAGGTGAAACATCAAAAACAGATCACCTCTTACGCGTCTTACGTCAAGGGGATAGAGGTTGAGGAGTGAGAGGCGAACGGGATAAGGTAGATGGAATAGACCACTTACCGCCTTGGTGGAGGCCCGCTGAACCCTTTCTAGGATCTCACGGTCTCGGACAAGACCAGAGTGCACTATCTGACTACCGTACTCCAGCAGAGGTCGGATATAAGTGCCGAAAATTATGGGGAAATCATCCTTAAATATGCGCGGGAAGGACCTTCGAATCATGTTTAGGACTCGAAAGGCAGACTTGCTCGCAAGTTCGTGATGGTGAGAGAAGGATAAGTTACAATCTAACCAGAAACCGAGCACCTTGTGTCGGTCAACCCTTGGCAGAGTGGCTGCTCCATTAATGGAAAACGTGTGACCAGTCTCTCTGCCGAAAGACATGCTCACGCATTTGTCATCATTAACTGGGAGGTTCCAATCCTCGGACCAGCGTTTTGTTTCATAAACTTCAATTTGCAGGTCTTCAACGCTTGAACTCCAGAGGGTTACATCATCTGCGTTCATGGCAATGTTCGCAGGAAGGGCTGTCGGTAGATCGTTTATATAGATCAGGAAAAGAAGAGGACCTAAGACTGACCCCTGGGGGACCCCAGTTGTTACTGGGGAGGGTTGAGACAAAACATCCCCGACTACATTGATTATGCACTGCTCTAATTCCACTTAATTACATTCTACATGGCTTATCTAGCAAATCTCCCCTGATTCTCGCCACAGTAGTATCTATCTAGCGTTTTTACATCCCATCGCTATAACCCAACTCCTACCTTGTTTTCGCTACGCATCCTCCGGTGCACCCTTTGCAGTTTCTGTCCCACTGTGCCTCCATTCCTTTTTTTGTTTACCATAAGAGCGCACTTTCGTTCCACCTGGTCCACTGACCCCATACTTACAATATACTCTCCCGCAAAACCTGCTGTTGTGACCCAAGCAACAGCTAAGTACCTACCGTATCCTGTGAGATTCAACCTGTGCACACCACACAGCAAAATTCCTTCTATCTCACTATTTCTCATCGTCCCAAGTCTCCTAGGCCTAACAGTATATATGGCGGGTCATATAGCTCACTGCCCGTACCTCATTGCCACATTGGCCTCATCTAGACCTTTGCACACATAGCACCCAGGAACACTCCTGGTCTGCTCAGACCTTTGGCCTGTCTCTGTCTAGTTGACCGACTTCCTGCTACCTTTTTACCTCCGTGATATATTTCTACTTATCATGCTATCCCGGCCCCCAACCAGTACTCGGAAAATCCGTATCGCTAAAGCTGGCAAATCCAAACGCACCCAACCCCTCCCAAAAACCAGGCCGTGTTCTGTCACCCTCGTTAACGTCGACGGTGAAGCTTCTAACAGTCCTAATGGCCTAAAGCAGAGTTTCGTCGAACTTAGTAACAAGGTCGAGCTGATTGGTGGAATCCTTTCAAAGGTTTAACCCCTGGCTACTCTCCTTGACCCTGTAGCCGCTACATCGCCCAAGAACTTGGTTTCGGTGGAACACCTCCTCGACTCCGTGTCTACTGAAATATGCCACCGCATTGCCAACTCTAAGAACGCAGTGGTTTTTAGTGTTCCAGATCGCTTACCACTTTCCTTGGCGAAACACAACATACTAAGTTCGTGCAACATGGCTCACTATAGATGCCATTGCAGGAGGCTACGTAAAACGTCCCAGCGACATAGTTGCCCCCTGCTATTCCAATTCACAGACGATCTAACAGCTACAGAGTTCATTAGCAACAAGTCGACAATTGCTGCTCTTTCGCCGTATAAGGACATCAAGATATTCTCTGATAAAACCCCCCTCCAACGGGAAATACTTCGTTCGTTGAGAAACAACTCCGCCTTGCCCATGCAGACTGACCCCACTGTAACCGACATGGAGGTTACCCAATGCCCCTCTGTCAAGAAGTCAAAGGCGAGCCCAGCGCCTCGCCCTGCCTGCCTGCAAACTGTCGACTTAGATATGTCTAACTCCCCACCCCCGGTTCCGCTTCCACTCAAACGCCCTTTTTTACAATCTCCCCCAGTAGCCTCTACTAGCAGTAGCTCTCGCTCCCCGACCACAGGCCCCAAGCGGCACTCCACTTCAGTATTAAAGCCGCGCTCCCCCGTCATAGTCTCTGAGCCAAAACAAGGCCCTGGTACAACCAACAGCCCCCGCCGTACTACTTCCAATCCGTCCTCCGAGCCGTTGACAAGTGTTGTCACCCGCCGCTCTCGCTCTAACGACTCTACAAACTACCCACCAGCTGCTAGCTCAGCCACGACAATTCGTTTCTATCCTCATAAGTGCCGCTCTAATCCCCCCATAAGCCTACCTGGTACTCCTACGGGGTCCGCACTTGCCCAACTAATCACCTCACCTATTACCCCCACTCTCAATCGGCTTCTGCCTATAGCGTACTCTCGGATCCTCCTGGTGATAACCAACTGGGCCACCATCCGGATCCGTCTAACGCCATCGTCCCTTTGAGTAGGAGTGACCTTCAGGGCCTTGCCAGTGCCACTCACCCTTCCACTGCCTCGCACCCCCTTCCACTGTCTTTCCCTCTCCCTGATCGCATGGGTTACACCAACCCTCCATCTCCGTTGCTACCGTATATCCCTCCCTGCCCCCCAGACACCAACCCTCCATACTATAGCCCCAGCATGCCTCAGCTGTTCCCCCCTGCTCACCTCCACCAACCCTCATCTAACCCTGAAGTACCACGTACATACCCTAGCAGATACTCTAGGTTCGTACCTGTATCCCGCCTCCTCGCCCCACCCCCCCCCCCACTTACCGGCTCTCCTGCCCCTCATGAGCCTCCAAACCTTTCCAAATTTCGCCACTCCCTTCCCGCCCCCACCTCACACTATGTCCCAGTTACTCTCCCACATGCCTTCACCCCCATACCGACCTACCGGCCTTATACTGACTCTGCCCAACAGGTAGGTTACCTGCGGCCAAGATCTCGTTTTTTCCTGACCGGTGCCCTCTGCACCCGTGGCCATATGGCTAGTCACCCTATGGACCATATCCATAAACTTTCACAGGCTCATATCACTGTTCGCTCCCCACTCGAGGCCATGCCACTCAGCACCTTACACCACGCACTCCCCCCTGTCCACCCCGATTCGACAGATATTCTTAAACTCTCACTTTGCCATATGGTGCCCCCTCCCTCTGCACCGTGTGACACCCCTCCGGCCCACATCAGCGGTGTGCTGCACACCCACCGTATTGATCACCCACAGCGATCGGCGGCGCTTCTTGCCAGCTCTTTGCCTACTCCCCTTCCTCTATCCAATATTGCCCTCCCTCCCCATTCTACTGACGTTCTATCCCCACTGAGAGCCAACTTCCATCGCCACATCGATCCCAATAGTCTCGCACCTGGTGTTACGAACGTTTGAGCAATGCGTAGCCAAATTCTCAACGGATCCCGAAATCAAAAGACGATTATCCGTGATATTCTACGATACTAGATTATTACAATAAACAATGACATAAACAATATACCAACCTCAATAATACGATCACAAGGACTCAACAACGAGAAGCCGAATAGCAGCGTGTGAGCAGACAGCACGTGCGTCACGCAGGTCCTGAACAAGGATGTGCCAAAGTAGCGCTCTGGGCGCGAACAAACAACAATTGGTCCAGAAAAACAACCAGTTTGTAAAGACAAGTCAACAGTGCAGGCAAACGAGTGATGTTGGGAAAAACACTGAATCGCGAGGGAAAAAGGGGGATTTTCCACGACCGGCTGTTACACCGCCACCAAAATCTTCCTGGATCCTTAGCAGAGTCAAAGGTTCGGTATAAAGGTACTGATTCTTCCTACCTGCCTAGGCCCTGCTGTCAGTGCGCGCGTCTAATGCTCGTCGTCAACGTTCTACTACTGGTCGCACCTAACCCATTGGATACATAGACGCGAGGCTAGTCTACATCTTCCACAAGACCAAATGACCGATGGCGGGCGTGAAGGGTCACATAAACGTTGCCCTCGTAAGGAGCCGTCCGGTCCTGGAGGTACGTGCTTGAGTGTGTGTGTGTGTGAGTGCGTGTGTGTGTGTGCCGGGGTGTACAATGAAATCACAGGTATGACCACACATCAAAGGAGGACTTTCTGCAATGTCAACAAAAGAGTAAATGTAGCATGTGTGTGTGACCTGAGCTCCGCTACTTCCACATATGAAAGGGGCATTCGGTAGCGTCCACAAAAAGCAAAACAAAGAACACTGTCACATGTATGATGGGTTCACGGTATGTAGAGTGCGTCGTGCATGCGTGTATTCATCGGGATGTATAATGGAATCGCACTCATCACCACATATCGGAAAGAACCTTAGGTAATGTCAACGAAGGACCGCGAGCACCTTAACGTGTTTGACGGAGATTGTGTGGTATATATGGTGTTTCTTTATCCACCTCGATTACTGGTGTGAAAAAGGTTTATTAGGCCTCAGGGTTATCAGCTCCTCCGTCTTCGCTCTCGAGTAGGTTAATACTGCGTATGTCACGAATGAGCACTCCGTTAGCTGTCTTCACCTTCACCGTTCTAATCATTCCGTCAGCGCTTTTGATGGTTTCCGTAACTACTCCCAAAGACCAAGCGCTGAAATGTGCGCGTTCGTCGGCGATCATAACCACGTCCCCAACTTTGAATGGTCATGTTTTGGCCAGCCACTTCTGTCGAGTCTGCAAAGCCGGTAGGTACTCCCGTAGCCATCGCCTCCAGAAGACCTTGGCCAGATAGTTCGCTTGCTTCCACCCGTGGAGGTAGCTCCCACGAAGGTTTACCGGCCCTTGGAAACCCTCGTTCGACCTTAGCGTCAATAAGTCGTTTGGGGTGAGCGCCAGGTGGGTGGGGTCGCCGTTCAATACTGGAACCAGGGGCGGTTGTTCAGGATTCGCTCCACCTCAGTCATGACGGTGTTCAGCGTCTCGTCGTCGGGCGGCTGCTGCTCCATGATTGACAGCAATATCCGTCTGGCGGACCGGATCATGCGTTCCAATATGCCGCCTCGGTGACTGGCCTGTGGGGGGTTGAAATGCCATCGTATGCCGTAGGCCACGGTTCGATTCTGCAGTTCGTCCCTGTTTATGTTCTTGTGCCAACGCTGCAATTCCCGTTGAGCGCCCACAAAGTTCGATCCATTATCTGAGTATATATCGGCCGGTACGCCTCTTCGGTTGATAAATCTTTGCAAGGCCCGTAGAAACGAATCGGTCGTCATCGAATGTGCGACTTCTAGGTGTACCGCACGTGATTTCATGCACGTCATGATACATCCGTATCGCTTTTCTAATCTTTTCCCGCACTTTATCCACGAGGGCCCGAAATAGTCCAACCCGGTGTCACTGAACGGCCACCAACCCGTAGTCACCCTGCATTCTGGTAGTGGGGCCATGAGTTGTTTTCCTGCTGTGGCATTGCGTCTCCTGCATTGCACACACCGTCGGATTACGCGTTTTACAGTCTCTCGTCCTCTCAACAACCAAAGACGCTTTCGGATGACGCCCGTCACGTGACTTTCCCCGGCATGTCCCTCCATGGCGTGGACGTGTTGAATCATTAGCTCTACTACAGGTTGTCTCGCAGGCAGCAGTATAGGATACTTTGTGTCGAAGTTCAGGTGGGCGTTGGTCAGCCTACCATCCACCCGCAGCAGTCCGTTGATGAGTTTGGGGTTTAAACGCTTCAGCTCGCCTCTTGGAGATGGCATGTCTTCATTGGTCGGCCCCACTTCTTCCGCCCTCTTGAGTTCTTGGGCGAAAGCCTCGCGTTGTATCATTCTGAAAATATCGTACTCTGCCGCTTGTAGCTCATCGGGACCTATCGGGCCGACCGGTATCCGACCTGAGGGCCGTAGCCCTTTCATGACTAGCAAATTTTTCTTGAACCTGGTTAACCAAACTAGCGAACGAAGCATCTTCATCCAGGAAGAAAACCTGACCAGTCGCGATAGAATGGACGACGCTTGGACGACGTTGGTTGCTATCACTACGCCTTTGATTTCCAGTTCCAATTCCGTAGGGGGTTTTAATTCGAACACGGGCCAGTCCTGTTTGGGCAGTTGCAGGAAGTTTGGCCCTCTCGTCCACGTGTCCAGTTGCCTGAAGTTTTTCGCACCTCGGGAGCACAGGTCGGCCGGATTATCGCCAGACTTGACATGACTCCACTGGTGCGTGGCTGATTTATCGTGGATAATCGTGAGCCGGTTAGCAACGAAAGTACTAAACCGGCTCCGTACGTTGTTAATGTAGTAAAGTACTATCGTTGAATCCGTCCAGAAGCTCACCGACCAAATGTAGAGATCGAAACATCTCTCCACAGCTTGCACCCCCCTGACTGCCAACACGGCTGCGCTGAGGTAAAGGCGTGGGATTGAGACCGACTTCAGTGGAGCAACGCGGGCTTTGGTGAACAGGATCCTCGTGGTATATTGTCCATCTCCTGCGCACTATCGTCCGTACACCACAGCTCCATAACCGACTTCGGATGCATCGGAAAAAGCATGTAGTTCTCCAGTCCGTGTCGTATGGCCAGGAGTCAAACATCGTGGGATTCTTATGTCCCCTAATTTCTTCAAGGTGTTCAGAAATTCTTCCCAGTCCAGCCGGTCCCCTCGGTCCAGTGACTGGTCCCAATCAACTTTCTTACGGCACAGCCGCTGCAGCAAGATCTTTCCGGGTAGCAGCCATGGTGAGACGAAACAGAGCGGGTCGAACAAACTTGAGTCGGCAGATAGTATGCCACGACGGGTTATTGGCAGCTCGGGAACGTTCAGTTCGAAAACACAATCGTCCGTTTCCGCGTCCCATTGTATCCCTAAAGTGCGCTCGATAGGAAGTGGAGAGCCGTCCAAATCTCTTACCCTTTCGGCCTTTTCGTGATACGGGATGACCTTCAGCACTTCTGAAGCGTTCGACATCCATTTAGTTAGATGGAAGCCGCCCTCTTCCAGCAGTCTCGTCAGACCCCTGAACTGCTCTAGAGCTGATTCCACATCATCGAATGACCCAAGGTAGTCGTCGACGTAGAAGTTCCTGCTGACGCTTTCTACCACCGTCCAATGTACTAGATCGCCATGTTTGTTCGCTGATTCTCGGAGGGCGTAGTTGGCACAAAATGGTGACGATATGGCTCCGAAGGGGTGGACGGTCATCCTATAATTTACCACCGCGTTGTCCCGGTCGCTCCCTTCCCACCACAGGAAACGCAAAGCATCTCGTTCTCTTACCGGAATCTTCACCTGATGGAACATTTCCCTAATGTCAGCAGACAAAGCCACTTTACCCACTCTGAAACGGCACAAAACATCGATCAGTGGTGTGGTCCAGTCAGGCCCCTGTAGTAGGCGATCGTTTAACGACTTGCCCTGGAACTTGGCCGCACAGTCGAAAACCACCCGCAGTCTATTGGGTTTCTTGGGGTTGATAACCGGATGGTGAGGCAGATACCAGATACCCCTTTTGCTGTCGGTGTTGACAGGCACCTTTTCAACGTAACCGAGGGCCTCGTTTCGCTTCATCAAATCCGCGTATCGTTCCCACAGATTCTGGTCTCGAATGAAGCGTTCTTTTAGTCGTAGTAATCGTTGGAGAACATAATTTCTGTTGTCAGTCCATGGGTCGACCGGTGTGCGCCATGGGAGGGGAACCTCGAACTGTTTTTTGAGGCCTCTAGTGCCTTGCCGCACCGTTTGTAGAGCGAATTGATCCTCTTGAGACAACGTCGGTCTTTCGTCTCCAATGTCATGAAACTCCTTTTTATACAGCCGTTGCAGATGACACTCTATGCGGTCCGTTTCGGCGGATAAGTAATTCACGGAACCGCGTACCCCTACTGGACCGTATAACATCTATCCCAGAGCCGTGCGTACGGCATAAGGTGCCTGGCGGTCGCCCACTCTTTGGTCAAACACGCAATGCGCCTCTGGCACGTCGCATCCGATGAGGAGATCCACCTCATCATCTTTCCAGTCTACAACGGTTACATCCTGCAGGTGGGGCCACCGAGTCAAGATTGCGTTCACCGACCTTGGTGCTCGCATGGGGAGATCCGCTAACGTGAATGCCTCCGTTGGTTCAATTTCCTCGTTAGTGTCTAGAGGGATGAGTTGCAGCCTTAATCTACCGGCAGTCATTACCTGTGTTCCGCCCACCGTGCTCACTGCTAACGACGTCGCACCTTTAGCCAGTTGGTGTTTGTCGGCAAACCGCTCTTTTACTAAAGTAGTGTCGGATCCACTATCAACGAAAGCCAACGCCTTGACTGTCCCAGTAGGAGTCATTACTCCCACGGCCACTACGCCTAAACGTACCGGTTTACTGGCAGATTGTGAAGTTGAAAAAATCACGCTGGGCTTGGCACTCGCCTCGGATATGGTTACTCTCGCCTGATGCAGCAGCCGATGGTGTCTGCCCGTGCAGCCTTCGTAACCACATCGATTCCTTGTTCTACAGGCTGCTGCCCGGTGCGTGGTGTTGAGACAGATGAAACATGCTCCCGCCATCCTCGCCATTCCCCACCGTTCGTCTATTGTGGCGTTGCCGAACTTGGGGCATTCTGGTAGGCCATGGCTAGTACCACAGGATCTGCAATTTGGTTTCGCCGTAGCATCTCGTGAAATGACGTGTGTGTTGGTCCAAGGCTGGTACTTTGGATGTTCCCGTACAGGGGTTTGGACTTGGCTAGTACTGGGCTTGTTTGCTCGGTTGCTGTCCCGGATGAGTCGGCCGAATCTGCTGTCAGCTATCTTTGTTTGCCTGTCTAAGTATTCAGTCAGGTCTTCGAAGTTGGTTTCTCTGTCGCTTCGGCTTATCCGTTCAGCTTCTTCCGCCCGCCGACCCTGTAGTTCGGGAGAGAGGTGACGGACTATGCCTTCCAAAGTGTGCATGGCATCTAGGTCAGTCCTGTAACCTAAATGGTCGAGGGCTATTGAGCAGTTCTGCATCTTGATCACCAGGTCGGCCATGGTGTAGACGTCGCCCTTGGTTCTCTTTGCCTCTGCCATCACGCCCTCTATTAGGTTACGGGCTACTTTGAAAGGTTGGCCAAACAAGTTCCTTAGAATCTTTCTTGCCCTTGTGTAGCCTTGTTCTGGGTCGAGCATGGTGCACCCGTCGATAGCTTCTCTTGCTCGGCCTCGGCAGTAGTGAGTAAGGTAAAGAAGCCTTTGCCCAGGGTCTGTTACCTTATTTTCAACGAACGTCTCGAACTGCTTGACAAACTTGCAGTATTGCTCAGCTTGCCCGTCGAAAACCGTTAACTCCACTCTGGGCAGATCGATCGATGGTGGTTTGTAGTCGGCGACCGGCGTGGGGTTCCCTACCTTTTTGCACCCTAACCTATCGGCAGTGTCGAAGTCACTGGTTTCATGCTCTCGCTGTTTCTGTGTACACTTCTCTGCTTCATGCGCCTGTAGTCTAGCCGAAAGTAACTGTTGCTCTAGTTCTAGTATTCTCGGCTTATATAAATCGACATCCTTACGATCAATATTGTTTTCAATAACACATGAACTAGCACTGACAGGACTAGGCGATCTAGCATTAACTAAAGAATCATATGCACCCAAAACCTCCCCAGAGACTTGCCGTATTACTTCCTGTCAGGATTCGACTGCTTTTGATCCTTTTCCTGGCATTTTGCGTGATTTTTCCTCGTTCCAAAATTGATCTATTGAGTATTGTTACGAACGTTTGAGCAATGCGTAGCCAAATTCGCAACGGATCTCGAAATCAAAAGACGATTATCCGTGATATTCCACGATACTAGATTATTACAATAAACAATGACATAAACAATATATCAACCTCAATAATACGATCACAAGGACTCAACAACGAGAAGCCGAATAGCAGCGTGTGAGCAGACAGCACGTGCGTCACGCAGGTCCTGAACAAGGATGTGCCAAAGTAGCGCTCTGGGCGCGAACAAACAACAATTGGTCCAGAAAACAACCAGTTTGTAAAGACAAGTCAATAGTGTATGGAAATGAGTGATGTTGGGAAAAACACTGAATCGCGAGGGAAAAGGGGGGATTTTCCACGACCGGCTGTTACACCTGGCACCCATGCTTTTTGCACACCAGCACTGAACTCATTCCTACTAGTTCTTAATAACGCCTGATCAATAATTAGAAAAGCATGGCATCTGCGACCTCTGGCATCTACCCCAAGCCCTGACACCATAATAGTACCTGAATCCTCGCTGTCAGATGATGCCTCGCTTTACCTTGTTCGCATAGCTGGGTATCAATGCATCTCGAACACCGGCCAGTCCAGGCGTGGAAGAGGCTATTTAGTCTTTGTCAAATGCGCTACCCACGCTAGTGTTATTGACCACCCCTTTCTTCACCCTGTTGAGGATTGATTATGGCTATCTGTTCACTCCTCCGGCCAGAACCTCCTCCTTGGCTGCGTCTACGCCCCTCCAGGTCTGGAGTCTGCAAAATTGACTCTGCCGTGGATGTCTTTAATGCTGGGCTTGACTATCCTGCCAGCGCAATAATTATTGCGGGTGGCTTTAACCTTCCTTCAATCCGACTACCCTCCCATACTAGCCCTCACGCCCTCTCCACCTTCCTTTCCTGTGTCCGCCTTGGTGGATGGACCCAACATGTCTCCTGCCCTACTAGGGGGAACAACATCTTGGAACTAGTATTCTCCAATGATGTTCCTGATATGACTACCCAGATTACTGATCACTTCCCGGATATTGACCACCTTATTGTCAGGTGCAAGTTCAGCTGCTCCAGCTGTCCTCATCCGATGCAATCCTCTCCCCCTGTTCCGATTTCCTACCATTCCTGTAACTGGTCCCTAGTGTCAGCGATAATCCGTCCCCTTAACTGAGACACATTTTCTCTCTCTCCTCTGATCCTCTCACTGTTGTGAACTCTCTCTACTCCAACCTCCTACACTGCTTAAGTACCGCCAACCCGTGCGCCGATCCACGCCCCAAGTCCAGCAGCTCACGCCTGTCACTTTTAGAGCGTGAGCTAACTAAGCTTCAACTTACCTTCGCTAGATCACACGACTTTACAATTCTTCTGAGCATAAACCAGCTACAACTGAGGCTGCGTTTCATGGTCGATTCGCATCTGAGAAGGTAAGAGGCCATCGCTCTAGCACACCCAAACAAAACTGGCTAACTGTCCAACCTGCTTAGTAAAAGGCCCAATCAATCCAATCATATCTCGCCCAAGTTCCTCATCTGCGGCTCATCTACCGCTAATACTCCAGCATCTATTTCTGAGGCCCTCAATGAGCATTTTTCTTCCTTCCTTATAAGCTGTCCTGGTATTCCCCCTCCTTCAATCCAGCCCTGCACCTCTGCCTCTCTTTCATCGATTCCCTTCACCCATCTAGAAATTGAAAAATCAGTTTCGTCTATTAAACCTTCCTCGAAACCGGGACCAGATTATCTCCCACCGGCCCTCCTCCGTTTTGGTGGTCCTGACCTCCCTTTTTTGTTACTTAATATGTACACCACCTCCACGATTCACAGTTTCGTCCCCTTTCAATGGAAATTCTCTGTTATAGTTCCGCGCTTCAAAAAGGGCGTATTACACGACCCAGATAACCATCGGCCCATTAATCACACCCCAGTAGTCTGCAAAATTATGGAGGGAACTATCAAAAGACACATTGTCCAGTACCTCTTATACAACAACCTGCTGAACCCTGGTCAGCATGGTTTCTTGAACTCCCGTTCCTGCTCTTCCTGCCAGCTTGACTTTCTCAATGTCCTATCGTCTGCTGCCGACACCGGCAACTCTGTAATTGTCCTGTACCTCGACATGTCTAAGGCTTTTGACCGTGTTCCCCATATTCATTTGTTGGCCAAAATCCGATCTCTCGGTATTACTGACCCTCTCCTCTCCTGGCTGTCCTCCTATCTCTCTAACAGATCACAAGATGTGCTCGTCGACGGCCACCTACCTTCCGCCAAACCAATCACTAGCGGCGTCATCCAAGGCAGTGTCCTAGGCCCATTACTATTCCTTATTTATATCAATGACATTTTCTCTTCTATTCGACACGGCACTCCTTTCCTCTTTGCCGACGATATGAAAATAGTGTATCTTTCCTCCCTAGTGAACTATCCGTGACTCTATGCAACATATTGTATGACTCACTCGTTCTCCAAACTTGGTGCGCCTCGTGGTTCATGAAATTCTCTGCGGAGAAAAGCTTCCTCCTACCATACAAGTGCACGGTACCACCCGGCCAAATTTGTCTGGACGGCCTGCCCATCCCCACAGACCCCATGGTTACCGATCTTGGCGTACGCCACTCTCGTCCCTTCGACTTCTCAGAACAGGCATCATCCCAAATCGCTAAGGCTAAGAGAACCCTAGGCCTGATCAATCGGTGTTTCCTAATACCGGCCAGTCGCCTCTCCATGTATCTCTCACACGTGGGACCGCTCCTAGAATATTATCCCATTACCTCCAGCCTCTGGCCACGTTCCTCCATTGTATCTCTTGAGAACGTTCAGCGTACCTTCACCAAAAGGCTGTTGGGCGTATCCCTAGCCCTAACATACCGCCAGCGCTGTGAGCTCCTACGAGTTGAGCCTCTTTGGATTCGTCGCATGAGGCTCAACCGGATTTTCCTCTTTAAGCTAATCCATAACCTGGCCTACACCTCTTATCCCATCTCATTCGCTGCGCCCTGCTCCTACCCCATCCGGCACCGTGCCTTCTCTCTCACTGTCCCTCATTCTAATCTCTGTCTGAAGTCCCGATTCTTTTTGTCAGCCTAATCCAAAATCTGGAATAAGCTGCCCCTTAGCTTACGCAGTGCCTCCTCAATGTTCGCTTTTAGGCGCGAACTTTTGTCATACTTAACAGTCCCCAATGCTATATTGCTCACCAATGAGCTCGTCTCCGCCAACCTGGCCTTTGAAAGAGGTCTCACACTGTAACTCTACTACCTCTGCGTCACAAGCCACTAGGTACACCCCGCGAACTAAGGCCATTGCCTTCACTGATCCACGGCGAACCTACCGCCTGTCATCATAAGGTAACCCAATTGCTCACCTACGTTCATCTCTTTTTTTCTCCTCAGTATCCGTTGATTCTCAGCTGGGGCACACCCAGACTGCGCTTCTCTATCCCTTTTCCCTCTCCAGTGATCCCCAGTGACGGCCAACCACTTCGGGCACTGTACTTACCATCTCCCTGGCAGGTGCACCTGGATAATATTGCTACACGGTCGTCTACCACTTGCTGTTTCCGTTGGCTCTCCTGTCCATGGTCTCGCGGCTTGGTCAATTGTTCCTGGTTCACGCACCCCCATCGCGGTCGTTTTGTCCCCTGTACAATTATCCATGAACACTCGTGCCACTCCCAACAGTGCGGGGCGCGGTCAGATCCACCGCTATGGCCGGCGCACATCGGGCGTGCAGGCCGTCTGCAACGATGTGCGAGCGCAACTAGACTGGTGGATCACACCTCCTGCGTTCACTTCACGAAGTGTTTTTCAGGTTGGGTGCCCAGCGCACGGCCAGTCCCACCCACTAGCACCGGTTTCGGATGGCACGCCCTAACTTTTCTTGAACTACCGAATCCAATGCTGTCGGTTGAAAATTGCATGCTCCTCATCCTTTTTCCGCCACAGCTTGTTCACCAATAGCTCTTATCATCTGTTTCCACTTCCCGTTTTTGTCGCCTTACCACGGTATGCACACCTTCCCGTTTTGTCCTCCCTCCTATTGCCTCTCTCTACATCAACTTTCACTGCTTTGAGTCACTATCGTCCTAACCACTCTTCTCTGTCGACGCTCACCAATAACTCTTTTCCCACCTGCCGTCATTGCTGGCTTCTATCATCTATGCGCTTGGTGTTACCCTCTGCTCAGAACGCCCATTGATAGCTTCCTTAAACCTGTCGCCCTGTTAATCCCTCCTCGTGCCCCATGCCATGATGCACCAACCGCACCCGCACTCATGCCCAATCCGCATATTAGAAATTGCCGCTCCAAACTTTGCATCTTTTACAGTCGTATTTATTATCTAATCACCATCACCATATCTTCCTCACTTGGCCCCGCGATTCCTCTGCGGTTCTTTCCAGTGTCCTGATTAGTATCCACCTGTTCAATTGTCTGCCGGCACACCGCTCTCCAGCTCCATTGCCCCAACTCCTTTTCGCATTCATTTTTTGTGGCCTTTTTGCTCTATTACTGGTCCACTTATCTCGGGGCTTCCCGCTTCCTTGTCCGCCTCCTTCGTGTTTCATCTGCAGTAAAATGATCCGATTGGTCATTTCTTACCTGTGTCTCCTCGGTCATTGCTTTCATCCCTTGATCCGTTTATTGCTCGCTACAGGCATTTTTTTAACCTTCCAGTGTGGTCCGCTTTTCCATGTTCCACCATTCTAATGACAACGTTACGTCGTGACGTTCTTTTACAGTTCCAAATTGTTTGACCTGTCACTACCCGATTCCTCTGGTCCATCACTACATCTCGCACCTACATTGATCAAATAATTAGACCCATTCCTACCTGTTTTCCTTGATCCTGTCTTTCATCTTCACTCTTCCATGAACTGCTCCTAACAGTCTTCATAACTTCTGAGCTTCCACATTCTATTTTTCTCTCCGTCGGGCTGCGGCGTGCACTTGTCATGAAGTTAATCCACCACGAAATTCCAAAGTTAGTCCTACAACCAATTGATCTAGCATTACCTACTCTTCCTATTGACTGATACTTTCTTTCTAGGACCCCATTGTTATTGCTCCTGCTTCTCTCAAACCTATACATATATATATATATATATATAATAAATCTATATATGTATATATATATAAAATTACGCATATATGTCTATGTGCACGCGCTCTGCCTCTCGCAGTTCCTCACCGGGCATTTCTCTTGCTATCATCCCAACGACCGTCATCATAGGCATCCATCAACTCTACATCTGTGCCTCACATCTACCGTATCCAATCCTTCTGAATCGTTTTTGTCATCTGATCATCCCTCTACGTCTTGCATTGCTCGCTGCCTGTTTTACGGTGAGTTTTGTGTCCTGTCCGCCGACAGTTCACTGCAAAGTACCAATGCTTCATTGTCATCTATCCACTGCAGTGCACCTCATCTTTTTCTCCATCGTTCCTCGCTACTGCAGTTTTTTATACCGATTTCCAGCCTTTCTCATGTTTACCAGTCTGCCTCCATATGTAATTGCCCGGGACCAGCCATTCAGTCCACCTGACCTTGAATTTCAAACTCATCGGGCGTCCATTCAAATCCGCTCTTGAGCTCATTTAAACTCCACGCAATCTCTATGGTCTGCATACGTTTATACTATTTTCGTCCTACCTTATTCCCCCTTCTGAGCCTTTTTACCCAATATTTCCATGGGAGTCTCCATATTTCCATCAATTATATCTGTCCATTCCATCACCTGTATCTACATGATCATGCACATGGCATGCTTCAGGCGCTTCCGAAATAAACCACTATTATTATTATTATTATTATTATTATTATTATTACAAGCATCCAGCCCACTCGAGCTGCGCTCGAATTGTCAGAAAACTCACAATAGGGTCCGACCCACGCCCAATCCCACTCAATATAAAGCCTTCCCAGAGACCCAGTGGCCGGCTCTCGACCCGTGTTCAGCACCACCACATATGCCCCACGGTAATACAGATAGCCCCGATACCAAATATGGTGCCGGGCAGACCTTTCTTTCCACCACTGGCCCAACATGCCTTCGCTTCCGTGCCCTATACCTCTTGAAACGGGGTACTCGATTCTACCTCTCCGGGGGTCCTCCGAGACCCATATCACCACCAGGTTCAACCCTTCCTGTCGAATATTCCTAGTCTCCCATTTCCTCCTTCAGTGGACTACCTCAGTGCAGTCCGAAACCTTGGCACTAGCTTCAACTTCCACCCC
The DNA here is from genome assembly GCA_948099385.1 of Fasciola hepatica. Classification (NCBI taxonomy): domain Eukaryota; kingdom Metazoa; phylum Platyhelminthes; class Trematoda; order Plagiorchiida; family Fasciolidae; genus Fasciola; species Fasciola hepatica. The sequence goes on along the minus strand of CANUEZ040000033.1, from coordinate 2,161,654 downwards.
GCCCCCGGACCGCTCCCGTTTTTTCGTCCTTATCCCTTACTCAAACAATATCCGCATATAGCATCAAGCCCCGGGCTAATGCACCAAATGTCCATAAGTCCTTACCACCTCTCTCCCCCCCTGGCTTCTTCCGCGCCTCACTTACCCCCTCCAGGATTCGGCCGTTTCAATTAGAACCCCCTAACCGCTCTTCGAATTACGCCCAGCTTGAAAGCCCAGCAGCGCATTTAGTCACAGGCACAAACTCTTCATCCGAAACGCGGTTAAAACGGGCCGAGCTTCGACTGTTCATCGTAAGCCACGCCTTATTTGACGATCCTTCATCACCTAATCACAATAAAATTACCACTTTGTTTACTGAGAACCTAACCAAAGACACCTTGTCACTCTTACTACCTAACGTTCGCTCTTTCCTCCCAAAATTGCCCCTGCTTAGAGATCTTGCATTAGACCTACACCCTGACACCTTACTAGTTACCGAGACGTGGCTGACGGATCACACCGCAATAAACCACGCATCCATACCCGGCTATCAGGCCACTGACAACAGTAGATCTGACCAAAGAGGAGGCGGCTGCATCATTTATACCATGCACATATTCACGGCGAGTAGGTTACATCATCCTATTCTAGACAAAATTCCAGACTCGGTCTGGCTCACTATCAGAGAAGATCAACAACTACTTCTCGTTGAATGTCTCTACCGTCCTCCAAACCAGGGCATGCACGAGTTGACAGCAATAATAGACGCATTCAACTATGTCTCTAACCTTCTCGTAACCGCTAAAATTCTGGCTGGTGATTTCAACGTGCCTGAAATATGCTGGCATTCCATGACATCACCCCCGAAGCTCCATGATTTCCTTTCGTGTATCCATGAGGGTAATTGGGTACAGCATGCTTTATCCCCCACTCGAGGGAGAAATACATTAGACCTTATCTTCACTATTGGTATCAAGAATTTAGATACCCAAATCTTAAGTCGCTTCACCGGTACTGACCATAAGATGGTATCCTGTGTTTTTACAGCACCCTGGCCTCACACTGATAAGTCAGCAGAAACACACCTTCCGATCAGCAATAAGCAATACCATAAAGTTTGCTGGAATAGTCTACCCTCTTTTATCCGTTCCCTAAACTGGGACGAATCGTTTTTATCTAATGACCTAGAGATAGCGGCTGCCCAACTGTATACTAGTCTTCACTACTGCCTCGACAAAATCAATCCAGCCTCAGGGCCTATTATACGCAAACAGCGGAACTCTCTAGATCGTCTTAACGGTAACCTAGCCAAAATCCAACGAAAATTCACTAGGACGAGGGACTTCTCGTCGTATCTTCGAATAATACGTATATCCCGTACGATTAAATTGCGTTTGGATTCTTCTGAGAAGAAACATGAACTAGATGCCTTAAGCCACCCAAACAAGATGGAAGCACTGGCCAGGCTAATGAAGGTCAGAAACAAGCAACCTAATCAAGACATCCCATATTTGAACTATAACAATAATTGCTTGCATGACCCTCTTTTGATTACGGAGGCTTTCAGCACCTACTTTGCCTCCTCTTCAACGACGGATGACGCCACATCCATTCCCTTTCTAGATCCGGTGACATCAGTAACTTTATCGACGGTTGTGTTCTACCCTGATGAGGTTTCAGTCCATGTTGCAAGAACAAGAACGTCCTGCAGGTCAGGTTCGGATGCATTAACACCGGCCATTTTTAGTCGAGGTGGCATAGACGTTTCAATGTTGCTGATAAACATATTCAATTTGTCACTCAGGTGCAGTGTTTTCCCTTCTCAATGGAAAACTTCAACTACCATACCGATGCACAAAAGAGGATCACGTCTGGATCCAGTTAACTATCGGCCGGTGAACCACACCCCGGTCGTGTCCCGAATCGTGGAGAGAATGATCAAGGAAAGGATGACACGTCACCTTCTTAACCATAATCTATGCAACGCTGGTCAGCATGGTGTTCTGAAAAACAGATCATGTGCGACATGCATGACAGATTTCCTCGATCTGGTCACAGAGGCTGTCAATATTGGTAATTCGGCAATCGTGATCTTTTTGGACATGACCAAGGCGTTCGACCGAGTATCCCACGTCCAGTTACTACAGAAGATCAAAACGTATGGAGTCGTGGACCCGATGCTCGCTTGGTTTGCATTCTATTTATCAGCCCGAGACCAGGTTGTAAGTATAGGCGGAAATTTGTCCGAACCCCGTCCCGTAAATAGTGGGGTGATACAAGGTAGTGTACTGGGCCCATTACTGTTCCTAATGTACGTTAACGATATATTTACCATTTTCCAACGGGAAGATCCCTTCCTGTTCGCAGATGATATCAAAATCGTGTACACTTTTGAGCCCGCGGTGTTAGCCTCTACCGTAGATGACATTACAAGGGAACTGCTTGCTCTCAGCTCCTGGAGTGATGATTGGAAAATGAGTTTTTCCGCCGAAAAAAGTAATATTATTACGTATAAATATCACGTCCCCACTGGAAGATTTAGTATAAACGGCAAATTCATACCCAATAACTCTCAGGTACGTGACTTGGGTCTACTCTACTCATGTACGTTTGGCTTTTCGGAACACGCAGACATCCAGGTGGCTAAAGCACGCCGTACGATCGGGCTAATACATCAAACATTTATTTTGCCAGAAAGTAAACTAAACATTTTTAAGTCCCATTATAGACCTCTTCTGGATACGGCTCAATCATTTGTTCCAACATGCAACAAAGGGACCGTGTAGCGTTTGAGAACGTACAACGAGCATTCACGAAACAGCTCATAGGTTTTTCTTTGCCCTCTAATTACATGGAACGTTGTGAGCGGCTAAAAATCGATCGCTTATGGCTACGCCGCATAAGAAATAACCTTCTATTTTTTCACAATATCTTGAATAATAGATCATGTAGTTCAGCACCGCAGGTGAGAACCCTTTCTACTTATCCCTTACGTAACAATGAGTTCTCGGTGCCTGTCCGTTTGCCGAAGCTTGCTCTTCGGTCAAACTTCTTCATTAACAAGTACGCTTCATTGTGGAACAAGCTGCCACAACGAATTTGGGCATTATCACCGACATCGGTGGCTTTCAAACAGGAAATAAGCATAGCCCCAACGGTGGACACGCTGACCAGGATGTACAATCCCTATATTTCAAGGGCTCAGGCCTTTGAGGTAGGTATAGGGTATTAATAAATCGAATAACCGCTTTGAGAAGCCTAGTCTCAATTAGACCAGCATAGGGTTGGCCTCTTCGCTGCAGCAATTACGGAACTCAGCTGTTCATTCACACGGTCTTGGACGGCAAAACAATCTCAATTTTTTACCGTCAAATACCTTTTATGCGGCAAGCCAACATAGCGGCCCATGGCGTACTCAGGCATAAGGGCATCACGTTGTTAGGGCTGCAAGTAGTGCCCCACCCTTGTGCGAACTGGTGTTTCAGTGAGCTTGAACCCCAGCAAATAATCGCAGGCTGTGGTTGACTCTACCTTCCCCCGCAGTTTCTGTCCTATGTAAACCGCATTGGGGATCTGAATTCACGGATATGGTGAGTGTTACCGCGGCACATCTGCGAGCATTCCCGGCTGTCATTGTCTCCCTGCACAGAGCTGACCACCGATGAGACGACGGAAACCTCAAAAAGAGATTGTCATAAAAATGAGAGAAAAAATACCCTACTGCTTTACCGCTTTACCGCTTTACCTCTGCGCTACATCGAGCCTCTATTTTCCCTAGGTTATGTTTGGTTTTTATGTTTATGAAGCTTATAACCGTCTGTCATTTAGCTAGAAAGGCGTAAGAAAAATACCCAAAATTTCTACGTAGCTTTACACTCTCGAAAAGTTCAACTTGCTGACCCATAATCTTTCCCTCTTCTTCACATTATCTCCCGAACTACTTATGGAAGCTCCAAAGGGCCTGCGTAAACGTGCCAAGGTCCCGGGTGCAAATCAGGGAATTCGTACCGTTAGGCTCAGAAAAACCAGGAACACTCAACCTCAGTCTGCACTCAGTCCATGCTCAGTACCTCTCGTTGATGTTTATGACGAAGTTAACAAGAAGATTAATGAAGTAGATCAAAGAGTGGCGGACCTGCATAATTAGATCCGGTCCATCGATGATATTCTATTAAAGATATCCCCTTTATCTAGCATAATGGAACCCACGCCTATTGCTAATCGCCAGAGCCTAGTCATGGCGGGCCGCTTCTTAGACTCAGTTGCGACGGAAGTTCAAAAGCGTATAGCCAACTCCAAAAACGCGATAGTTTTCAACATCCCTGATCGACTACCCCTGCCGTCAACCAAACTCGCCATCCTGAATGCCTGCAACATGGCACACCACAGGTGCTATTGCACTCGACTGCGCAAAAAGTCAGAACGCACTGACTGTCCTTTAAAGTTCCAATTCGCTGACGAAGTAACAGCTAGAGAATTCATAACTAGTTGGCAAATCATTGCCAATTCCACCCCATTCAAAAGAATCAGAATACAACCGGATAAAACGCCCCTCCAAGGAGAAGTTTTTCGATCACTAAAAAGTGCCTTAGCTTCACCAGCGCAACCTGTGGCTGAAATATCAGTCGCCGCCTCTTCTCGCTGCTTGTCAAGCCACCCCGTAACACAAAAGCCCTCAGTTGTCTGCACCACTCTGGTTGACCTAGACCTGACCCCATCTCCAGCACATCCCCCTAGTAAACGGCCCTGCCTTCTACCATCAACCTCCGCTTCTTTAAACGGCAACGATATCCATGCCAAACCCACTATTAGCCCAGGGCCACCAAAGTCCCGTGCATCCAAGCCTGCCGCTGCTAATGCCAGCCTACTGCCCACCGTCTCACCACCGAAAAAGACTCCGGGGAAGTCTGTTGCCAACAGCCCGTCCTGCTCTAACTCATGTCCCACCGTCTTGCGAACACAGATCGTTCATAAAAGGCATGATCTACTATGTGGCCAATCGTCCCATCGGCAGACAGGACTCTGTGACCCCCCACAGCTTTTAGCCACTCCGGCTACTCCCGTATTCTCCCCCGTAAGTCTTCTCAGAATCCCATTTAGAACCCCCACCGAGCACTCCAAGTATACCCCAAATAATTCATACTTGTTGGCAAGCAGGACGCAACCCTACATCACCCTAAAGCAGCCAACCCCACCTCGTTGTATTAACGTGGTACCTCGGCTAATCGACAAGGTCCTCCCAACTCCACTCTACAATACAGGCGAAAACGGCCACCGAGTAGCGCATCATCATGCATCGGGATCGAACACCAATTTCTCCAAGTATCCCGAAACAGTTTTCCAATCATCTGGCAGAGCGCCATCACCTCCCGTCGAACCTCCGTAACCAATTTCTCTCTCCTCCAATGATACAAACAAGTAACCCCCAGTCGAATTATAACCAATGGCCTCAATTGTCTAGCTCCGCGCCCTTTCCTGAACACAGGATGGGCCAGCCCAACCAGTTACAGTTATTTCGTCGGTCCTGGTCAAGCGGCAACTACCCGCCCCCTGCGTACCCCGTTGAACCCAGTCACCACTACTTTCTGCCATCTCACTTGCCGTTACCCATTACCTCAGCATCCAACCCCCCACCTGGCTACTTCAACCACCCCGGAAATCCCACCTCCCCAAGCGACCAATTTTTTCTTGACGGCACCCCCCCAACCCAGCTTCACCCCTTCTTCACAATGCCGGCTCCCCACTTCTAACCCCTGTTTAGACTCCTTCACTTCTATACATGACAACCCTGTCGTTATGAGTCCATTTAATGACGTTTACCACCTCGGTAGTGTTAGCCATCAACACCCGCAGATGGTTGTTCCCACTCCACACCATGACGGTACAGTTGCACTTGACTTGCTTCTCATTAACGCTTGCTCATTACTGAATAAAACCCACACTCTCCGTAATATAGTACTGTCTTCCGACTTTGACATCACTGTCATAACTGAAACCTGGCTAAATGATTCTGTCCCATTGGACCAAATTGCAATCGCTGGTTATCAAACCTTCATGAAAAATCGTCGTCGTCGTTGAGGAGGCTGTCTAATCCACGTTGAAAACAGCTTGCCTACCATTCCTTCCTCTGATCCAACACTGGACTCAATTCGGGACCCAACATGGGTAACGGTTCTTCTGGCCGACTCACCACTCCATATCGGCTGCGTTTATCGTCCACGCAATTCAACAATCATGGACCTAGCCCACATAGTCAACGCTTTTGATCACTTCGCACCGTTACCCTCTTCGTCAAAACTCATTGCCGGCGATTTTATTGCACCTAATATCTGCTGAAACACCATGTCACCACCACAATACTTCACGAGCTTTGTTTCGACCATACGCGCAGGGCACTGCCTCCAGCACGTAATGACACTAACGAGGGGAAACAGCATACTTGACCTGATATTTACCATTGGCTTATCGGATGTGATAACTACCACCCCCCATCTCTTTCCTGGGCAGTAACCATAGAACAGTATCTTGCAGATTCGCAGCCGGACCCATAGACCCTAGATGTAGCTCATCTCAACAGCTCCTACAGAGGATCAACTGGATGAACCTCAAGCCCATGCTTCGATCCCTCAACTGGGATGGCTACTTCCTACAGCACGACCCTCAGCTCGCCAGTGAAGTAGTCTACTATAAGCTACACAGTTGTTTGTCAGAAATCACCACCATCGGGACCAACCGTTCTCAAGCCCGCGGCTCCTACCAATCAAGGCTGCAAAATAAACATGCAAAACTGCAGAAGATCTACAATAAAACCAAGGACTTCTCCATACTATTGCAACTTCACTCTCTCTCTGTCACCATCAGTCTTCGGACTAATGAACTGCTGAGAAAGCAGGAGCTTTCGGCCCTGGATTCCCACGACAGATCATACCGATTGTCCCGACTGCTGAAGAGCAGAAATCAGAGAGTGTCTTCGGAGATACCTTATTTAATTTTGAGAAGCAGCACGCAGATTAAATCTGCAGCCGAAGTCGCTGAGGCGCTCAATACCTTCTTTTCCAAATTCATGACTACTGACGCCACTTCAAATCCACCACCCGTACCCCTCATCACCGAGCAAGTTCTTTCTGACATTGAATTCAGTTTGAACGATCTGACCCACCTGCTGCTGCGTGTTAGACCCTCCTCCCGCCCTGACTATGACGGCAGCTTCTCAGCACTCTTTCATCTTGGTGGAACTGATGTCGCTGCTATCTTTATGATTCTCTACAACTTATCCCTTAAAAATGGCATTTTCCCATCCCAGGGGAAAACTTCAATCATTATTCCTATCCACGAAAAAGGTCCAGTGCATGACCCTTCAAATTATCGTCCTATTAACCATACCCCTTTAGCTGCCAGAATAATGGAGCGTTTGATTAAACAGCGGATGTCCGATTATCTCATTTCCCATAACCTCATTCACAGCGGCCAACATGGCTTCCTAAAGTCACGTTCTTGTACCACATGCCAGTTTGATTTCTTCAATCTACTGACCACGGCAGCCGACGACGGAAAATCTATGATTATCATCTACCTCGATATGACCAAGGCATTTGACCGAGTTCCTCACTCCCGATTGTTAACAAAACTCCGGACCTATGGTATCCATGACCCGCTTTTATCATGGACCACTTCTTACCTGTCGGATCGAACCCAGGTTGTATATGCTAATGGTCATCTATCGCAACCGGCGCCTGTCACTAGTGGAGTCATACAAGAAAGTGTACTTGGTCCGCTATTTTTCTTACTGTATATTAGTGACATTTTTTCGACTGTGCGACATGGCACACCTTTCCTCTTCGCCGACGACATCAAAATCGTGTGTGGTTTCAGCCATCAAGATTTGAGCACAGCACTGTCTGAAATAGGTAGTGATCTTGAGAAACGATCAATGGTGCACTTCATGGCAGATGTGCTTCCCGATATCTAAAAGCTTCTACACAACCTACAGATGTCAAGTCCCCCTCGGAACTGTCACTGAACCAAGTACCCATCGCCCCAAGCTCATCAGTGAAGGATCTCGGGCTTCGATAAATTAACAATCTACAATTCTCGGAACATGTCTCATTTCAGACGGCCAGGGCCATACAGATAATAGGCCTAGTTTTCAGATCATTTAAAATGAAACATAGTATCCTCCTTACATACCAATCCCATGCTAGACCCCACCTCGAATACTGCCATATAATCTTCTCTGGAATGTCTAAATCGGACAGAATACGCCTGGAGAAAGTCCAGCGCACCTTTACCAAGAAGCTAATGGGATATTCCTTTCCACTGAGCTATAAAGAGCGATGCATTGTAATAAAACTTGACCCCGTGTGGCTTAGACATGTCAGGCTTAACTTGTGTTTTCTATACAGACTTATTCATTGCTCTGCGTTCAATTCTACCAACTCTATACAGTTTTCCCTACCCTCATCTTACCCTCTGCGCCACAGAGACTTCAGTGTGACCATCCCACATTCCAGGCTGGCAATCAGATCCAACTTCTTTCTCATTAAATATTCTAAGCTTTGGAATAAGCTGCCTCGGACCATTCGCAAATGTGCGTCAATAACCCAGTTCAGCCATGCCCTTAAATCACAACTTACCGTTAGTCATATGTTATCTTTGCCGAACGCCAGCATATCTGAGGATCGAGCCTATTAAGAAGGCATCGAACTTAAGACCCCTAGCTTCAGTCTCTCCTCTCGCTCTCTGCTATCCGTCGAGCTGGCCTTCAAAAACGGGTTCAACTACTAGGATCACGGCACCATATTCCAAACCTACCATTTTCTGCCTAATGACAGACGATAGGCTTACCATTTATTATTATTTTTTACGTATAACCCACATTGCAGAAGGGTAGGTTTTGTCGTTAACAACTATAAATATCTAGATGCCTGCCGGTTCTCGCTACTCACCCACGTTCACCTACCATCACCTAACCCTTATACCTCCTTGCCTCATCTAATTTACTAGTAGGTTTCCACAACCATGTCTAAACAATTACTGCCTCCCTCACCATATAGTACTAGGGCAGCCATGTAAAACAACTCTCCTCTAGCTGAAGGTTTTAGCCAATGATGTTTTCCCCCAGCACCAAATTATCCAGTGGTGCTGGATCCTAAGACATTAGGTCCCACCACCCACAAATTCACTCCTTGATCCTCTTATTTATCCTGGCTTCCGCTCCTCTCAGCTTTATACATTTATATACATTTATATATATACATATATATACATATATATGCATATATATACACCTGTTCATATATATATATATATACCTATTCATATATATACATATATATGTGTAAATATATAACATTTTTATATACCAAATATACATATACTCACTACTGTCCTATAATTAATAACACAATCATGGTGAGTAACTCAACGCTCTTCGATATCTCTTAGCTTACAATGCCTCTCTTCCGCACCAGGTCCCACCACTCATACTTCGCTCACCACCTCTGCGATTTCGAACAGGAAAATCCAGTCTGATTCATCCCACTTAGCGTGACTCACTAACTGAACTCAACACCCAGTTATGACGTTACCATTTCTGCTCCAACCCTATCCCCCAGCTAAGGTTCTTCTGTAATTTCATGCAGAACTTGGTCTTTACTCCTCCTCAATGACCACTCCAGGCGAAATACTAACTTTCCCATTGAAAGTTGTAGCCACACTTAGGCGTTTCCCTTTTAGTCTCACGTTTCATGGCCTCAATGTGCTTTTGGGATCCGCCGCACCGATGAGCCCGTGCTTAACTTTTGTTCTTCTTTCCGTTAACCGTCGATCCTCAGCTGCGTCACTCTATCTCACTTTCCTTGCCATAGTCTTTTGCGTCCGACCGCTTTCGCATGACCCGTCCGATGATTGCACCCACGTATAAATCTATATATATATATATACATATATATATATACCTTGGGTATGCTCCACTCACTTGTCCCCCTTCCTAACTAGACTGTGCCATTTTACAACACAATTTGCATATATATAAATAAAAACGCTCCGTCCTTTAGCGATGGGTGCCCGCACTCACTTAATTCCTGGCTCAGGCTAGAACTCAGCCGTCCCATCCTGCTTTTTTGCGCCTTTCTCGTACATTGAAGCCTTGCCACACGGATTACCATTCCTTAGTAACTAGGCTTCACTACTCTGCGCATATGCTCATGGTAAGTTGAGACCCCATTCCAACCGGAATCCGTATGCCCCTGCCAAGTACCAGCACGTTTGCCCCCACATGAAAAATCCTCATTTTTACACTCAGTGTTTTTCTCCTTTTTTACTGTTTGCCGTCCTCGACCAAAGCTGGTGAACTGACCAGACTGTTATCTTCCTATTTTCTCATTCTTCTTCCAGACCATACCATCTACTATTGTTTTATTCCTGGTTCCCAAACGGACACCCTCTCCTCATCCACCGCCTACCTGATATTGCCCCAAATCTCTACTATCACCCAACTACCCTGGAAAGCTACCAGTCTCCGTCTAGGGATCCCTAATAGACCGGTCCACTTGCCAAACGATAACTAATTTTTCGGATAACAAAAATGTTCATTTTCTTGCTTCCATATAAACGATAATCATAACCCACAGCTGGAACACTCTCCAGACTGCCGCACTCCTGAACTCTTCCAGATTGCATTGGTTACTTAGGTAGCCATCGACCGAATCGAGGTTTATTCCGGATTACCGTAAGGACTGGACGATTTGATCAATGGTTTAAACCTATAATCTCGCCCGCTGACGTTACATGGGGCACCGTACACGGATTAACAAAACCTCATGAAAGTCTCACCGGATCGCAGAGGTGATTCCTGACACCAACCATCAACACATCCGCTCAAAGTCTATCCCCGAATAATCCAACCCAACAGTTCAATTCTTCCCGCGTTGCAGTACGAAACCAATGGCCGGAACCCAGCCTTCGCAGCTGTCAACTTCGTCACACCAGCCCTTTTTTACCTGCTTCCCTCAACATTCTACTTGCCACCACCTGCAACCAAGGTCTTTGCGGAACAGAATACCAGCCATCTGTAGCCAACCATAATTTGGTTAACAATTTTCTATCACATACAAAAAAAACATTTTACACACTTCCAACTCCTGCCTAGCCGAACCATTGACGTTTTGTTTCCACTAATCCGTTTCATTGACGGCTTTTCTTTTCTTTAAAAGTCCGTTATATGTCCATACACCATTCATGCTCTTCAAACGTTCACTGAGGTCCCTGCGAAGCTTTTCGCCTCCATTTGAATTTCCATATGACGCTGTAATCACCTGCACAAAAGGTCCTTTTTATTATCACCTTCGACTCACTTGCCTTTATTTCACATGCTTCCACCACAATTAGTTACCCAATGCTGGATCAGTGTCCAATATTCCGCTGGTATCTCTGACTGCACTTTGAAAGCCCCACGCTTGCTCTACTTCTAACAATGTTCTTTGGCATCTCTTCCGCCCGGTTACTCGTTAGTGACCGTCCATTTGTTGCTTATATCAGCAATCCCACGACTGTCCAGCTATCCACACTGCCCTCCTGTAACAGGCCGGTTAGCTAGAAACGGACACATACGAGACTCATCAGCCATAGTCCAGTGATCGTCGCTCAGTCAAAACAGAGAACACAGGGTACAAGAGATGAACGTGTATTGGGCAGAAATGAACGTAGTAGAAACGAGTTACAGCAGTTCTTCACAACTCAAGTCTCTCCGGGTCTGGATCACTGCACTCTTCGGGGATAGCGGCAGGTCTTCTTGTCCGAGATTCCTCACCGGGCTTCGTCCAGTTCACACGTCCGACAGGTGCACCTGTGACAAGCGAACGACAATAGATGAGTGCGTTCAAAAGTCCCTCCAATATGGCCGCCCCCGCTCTTATCTTTACACTATCCCCCTTCTTACAAAGGCACTGTCCCCAGTGCCCTTCCTGAACCACCTTCTGCGGGTATTTCTAGCTGCACGGCAACATTCTTTGGCCCAGGGTTACCTGAGAACGCGGCAGTCGTATCTGGCTTTAGTCTGTCGAGATGTACGGTGAATGGCCTTTGATTGGGGTCCCTGAGTGATCGAATCGAACACGTGGATGCCGACAAAACTTCGCAAACTTCGTACGGCCCCCTCCAAGCCCGATGGAATTTAGCGGGTAGCCCCGGATCAGCCTGGTCCGATCGCAGCCACACCCGGTCGCCTGGTTCCAACGGACTGCTGTATGTGGACTTGTCGTAGTATTCTTTCTGCCGACGATGTTCAGCTTGTAATTGTCGACGTGCTAGTTGGTGGCTGCGAATAAGGCGTTCTCGGCTTTGGATGACGTAATCGCTGGCTAACAGCCCATCGGGTGCCGGGTGCGGGTGATCCATGTCAGCGGCAATTAATAATAATAATAATAATGGTATATTTCTGGACCGTGGTCAAGAAGCACGCATGTAAGCATGATCAGAGTTTACAATATCACTGAATGAAATGGAAAATTTCACAAAATTGAAGGAGAGATTAGCAAATCACGGTAACAATGGAATAAGGCTGCCGAGAGTTTTAATGAATCAAAACGAGCAAGGAACACACGGCGAACACTAATTGATTTCAAGTCAACGGCGGCAATAGTAGTGAATCAGCCGGATATAGGAAGGTTCAGACGGACATTGGCTTAGGACGCAGGAAATACGATATTTACAAGAATAATGCGAGGAAAAGGTCGGCACTGCATATTCATGTTCACTTAAAAAGGTAATTGACGTTGAGACAAAGGAGGCAGGGAAGAATTTCACGAAGGTTCGCAGAGGAATACTAATTTTCATAGACTTGCGGATGTGAAAAGGAATAGTACCCCTTGAAAAGGTGAGACAATTTTCGTGAGAGGTGATGTGTGTCATCTGGTGTCAGCAGTTCGCCGCTGGTGGAGGATGGATGGAGTTCCAGGAAGGAATAAGCAACAATCGGAATGTCGTGTCCATGCGGAACAAAATAAGGCAAGACAAGAGTAAAGACCTTTGCAATAGGCAGGTTATGCTGGTAAATTGGCAAATACATCATTTTGTTGAGTTTCTTGTGGGTTTTCTGTGTCCATGTTGGGCTTTTTGGGCAAGGGTTGACTGCGGTTTTGTTCGCTTTCTCATGGAAAAGAGGCGGGCATCGCCGAATCTGGACCGATCACAGTATAATTAGAAGTCCTCGCACGGCAGCTTCGACATCGGGAGGGTCTTGTAGTGAGAATTCTTCAGTAAGCCTCAGAGTAACGTATGCAGTGATACCAGGACTTGTTTTGGGTGAACCCGTTGCTAGATCGTATTCGCGGTAGCCAGCCTTTGGTGTGGTTGTAGACGGGCAGAGAAAAAGACAAGCTGTCTGCACGATATATCACAGCCAGGCAACGTGATGGCCGGGTGGTTCTGAAATTGAAAAAGGGAGGATCGCAGTCTGGGAGATGTTCCAGCTGAGGGTTAGCGTGAGCAAAATAACGAGAGTACGGATGTTGGAAATGAGGCACAATGGTCTTAGTTAAATGTGGGGTCGTTGGTATTGTGGTTCGGTGTTCGTGAGGGCTAACTGGTATTATACTACTAGGCAAAGTTATTGGTTACCGAATCAGCCGTTCACCGGGAAGTCTTATCTTTATGAGTTAATAAAGTCGTGGAAGTGCATTTGGACTAGGGTCTGAGGGCTACGTGAGAAAGCTGCTGGGCAACACGAAGAACCTCGAATGGCAAGTTTGCATAATAGGTCTAGGGGATATATGACGAATCCCACAGTGGTGTTTTACAGGTCACAAAGAAGCAGCTAGGACACACCAGAACCCGAATGGCTAGCTTATATGATAGATCCGGAAGATGTATGACAAGTCCTATCGTGGGGTATCTACAGGTCTAATGCTGCAGGTTGCTGTTCGTTAAGGCTGTAAACTGGAGAGTAGGCCAGATTCTAGGACAAGAGGAATGCCGCTTTCTTACGAAAAGGGGGGAAAACATACTTGGGCGAAGAATACGGGCGCTTTTTTTCTACGTTCTTACATATATGTTTATATATAAAATAATATATACATGCGAATTACGGCCAGGCAAGGAAGCTGAGAGGAGCGGAAGCCAGAATAAATAAGAGAAGAGTCGAAGGATCAAGGAGCGAAGTATTGGGTGGTGGGGCTTAATATCTTAGGACCCAGCACCACTGAACAATTTGGTGCTAGGGGAAAACATCAATGACTAAAAACCTTCGGTTAGAGGAAAGTTGTTTTACATGGCAGCCCTAGTGCTATATAGCGAAAGAGGCAGTAATCGTTTAGACAAAGTTGTGAAGACCGGCTACTGAATTAGATGAGGCAGGGTTGTAAAGGGGTCAGGTGATAGAAGGTGAACGTGGGTGAGTAGCGAGAACCGGCAGGCATCTAGCTACCTATAGTTGTAAACGACAAAACTGTATCCTTCTGCAATGTAGGTTGTACGTAAAAAATGATAATGAATGTTACGTCTGGCGTCTGTCGTTAGACAGAAAATGGTAGGCTTGAGGTATGGTGCCATGATCCTAGTAGTGGAACCCGTTTTTGAAGGCCAGCTCGACGGATAGCAGAAAGCGGGAGGAGAGGCTGAAGCTAGGGTTCTAAAGTTCGATGCCTTCTTCATAGGCTCGATCCTCAGATATGCTGGCGTTAGTCAAAGATATCATATGACTAACGGTAAGTTGTGATTTAAGGGCATGGCTAAACTGGGTTATTGACGTACATTTGCGAATGGTCAGGGGTAGCTTATTCCAAAGCTTAGAATATTTAATGAGAAAGAAGTTGGATCTTATTGCCAGCCTGGACTGTGGGATGGTCAGACTGAAGTCTCTGTGGCGCAGAGGATAAGATGAGGGTAGTGAAAATTGTACAGAGTTGGTAGAAGTGAACGCAGAGCGATGAATAAGTCTATATAGAAAACACAAATTAAGCCTGACATGTCTAAGCCATACGGGGTCAAGTTTTAATAGAGTGCATCGCTCTTTATAGCTCAGTGGAGAAGAGTATCCTATGAGCTTCTTGGTGAAGGTGCGCTGAACTTTCTCCAGGCGTATTCTATCAGATTTAGATATTCCGGAGAAGATTATAGGGCAATATTCGAGGTGGGGTCTAGCATGGGATTGGTATGTAAGAAGAATACTATGTTTCATTTTGAATGATCTGAGGACTAGTCCTATTATCTGTCTGGCCCTGGCCGTCTGAAATGAGACATGTTCCGAGAATTGTAGATTGTTAGTGTATCGAAGCCCAAGATCCTTTACTGATGAGCTTGGGGCGATGGGTACTTGGTTCAGTGACAGAGTTCCGAGGGGGACTTGACATCTGTAGGTTGTGTAGAAACTTTTGGATGTCGAGAAGCACATCTGCCATGAAGTGCACCATCGATCAAGTTTCTCAAGATCATTACCTATTTCAGACAGCGCTGTACTCAAATCTTGATGGCGGAACTCATAAACGATTTTGATGTCGTCGGCGAACAGGAAAGGTGTGCCGTGTTGCACAATCGAGAAAATGTCGTTAATATAGAGTAGGAAAAATAGCGGACCAAGTACACTTCCTTGTATGACTCCACTAGTGACAGGCGTCGGTTGCGATAGATGACCATTAGCATATACAACCTGGGTTCGATCCGACAGGTAGGAAGTGATCCATGATAAAAGCGGGTCATGGATACCGTAGGCCCGGAGTTTTGTTAACAACCGGGAGTGAGGAACTCGGTCAAATGCCTTGGTCATATCGAGGTAGATGATAATCATAGATTTTCCGTCGTCGGCTGCCGTGGTCAGTAGATTGAAGAAATCAAACTGGCATGTGGTACAAGAACGTGACTTTAGGAAGCCATGTTGACCGCTGTGAATAAGGTTATGCGAAATGAGATAATCGGACATCCGCTGCTTAATCAAACGCTCCATTATCCTGGCAGCTAAAGGGGTATGGTTAATAGGACGATAATTTGAAGGGTCATGCACTGGACCCTTTTTGTGGATAGGAATAATGGTTGAAGTTTTCCACTGGGATGGAAAAGTGCCATTTTTAAGGGATAAGTTATAGAGATTCATAAAGATAGCCGCGGCGTCAGTTCCACCAAGATGAAAGAGTGCTGGGGGGATGCCGTCATAGCCAGGGCGGGAGGAGGGTCTAACACGCATCAGTAGGAGGGCCACGTCGCTCAAACTGAATTCAATGTCAGAGAGAATTTGCTCGGTTATGAGGGGTACGGGTGGTGGATTTGAAGTGGCGTCAGTGGTCATGGATTCTGAAAAGAAGGTATTGAGGGCCTCAGCGATTTCAGCTGCAGATTTAATTTGCGTGTTATTCCCCAAAATTAAATAGGGTATCCCTGTAGGCTCTCTTTGATTTCTGCTCTTTAGCAGTCTGGACAATCGGTGCGATCTGTCGAAGGACTTCAAGGCCGAAAGCTCCTGCTTTTTCTGCAGTTCATTAGTCCGAAGACTGATGGTTACAGAGAGAGAGTGGAGTTGCAATAGTATGGAGAAGTCCTTGGTTTTATTGTAGATCTTCTGCAGTTTTGCATGTTTATTTTGCAGCCTTGTTTGATAGGAACTGTGGGTTTGAGAGCGGTTGGTCCCGATGGTGGTGATTGCTGACAAGCAGCTATGCAGCTTATGGTAGAGTACGTCACTAGCAAGCTGAGTGTTGTGCTGTAGGAAGTAGTCATCCCAGTTGAGGGATCGAAGCATAGGCTTGA
The DNA here is from genome assembly GCA_948099385.1 of Fasciola hepatica. NCBI lineage: Eukaryota > Metazoa > Platyhelminthes > Trematoda > Plagiorchiida > Fasciolidae > Fasciola > Fasciola hepatica. The sequence goes on along the minus strand of CANUEZ040000033.1, from coordinate 2,144,938 downwards.
GGTTCATCCAGTTGATCTTATGCAGGGGCTGTTGGGATGAACTACATATAGGGTCTATGGGTCTGGCTGTGAATCTGCAAGATACCATTCTATGGTCACTGCCTGGGAAAAGGTTGAGGGTGGTAGTCACCACATGCGATAAGCCAATGGTAAATATCAGGTCAAGTATGCTGTTACCTCTGGTTGGAGTCATTACGTGCTGGACCCAGCGCCCTGCGCGTATGGTCGAAACGAAGCTCGTGAAGTATTGGGGTGATGACATGGTGTCCCAGCGGATATTAGGTGCATTGAAGTCGCCAGCAATGAGTTTTGACGAAGAGGGTAATAGTGCAAAGTGGTCAAAGGCTTTGACTACATGGGCGAGGTCCGTGATGTTTGAATTGGGTGGTCGATAAACGCAACCAATATGGAGTGGAGAGTTGGCCAGAAGAACCGTTACCCATATTGAGTCCTGAATTGAGTTCAGTACTGGATCAGAGAGAGGAATGGTAGGCAAGCTGTTTTTAACGTGGATTAGACAGCCTCCTCCACGACGACGACGATTTTTCATGAAGGTCTGATAACCAGCAATAGCAATTTGGTCCAATGGGACAGAATCATTTAGCCAGGTTTCGGTTATGACAATGATGTCGAAGTCGGAAGACAGTACTATATTACGGAGAGTATGGGTTTTATTCAGTAATGAGCGAGCGTTAATGAGAAGCAAGTTAAGTGCAACTGTACCGTCATGGTGTGGAGTGGGAACAACCATCTGCGGATGTTGATGGCTAACACTACCGAGGTGGTAAACGTCATTAAGTGGACTCATAACGACAGGGTTGTCGTGTATAGAAGTGAAGGAGTCTAAACAGGGGTTAGAAGTGGGGAGCCGGCATTGTGAAGAAGGGGTGAAGCTGGGTTGGGGGGGTGCCGTCAAGAAAAAATTGGTCGTTTGAGGAGGTGGGATTTCCGGGGTGGTTGAAGTAGCCAGGTGGGGGGTTGGATGCTGAGGTAATGGGTAACGGCAAGTGAGATGGCAGAAAGTAGTGGTGACTGGGTTCAACGGGGTACGCAGGGGGCGGGTAGTTGCCGCTTGACCAAGACCGACGAAATAACTGTAGTTGGTTGGGCTGGCCCATCCTGTGTTCAGGAAAGGGCGCGGAGCTAGACAATTGAGGCCATTGGTTATAATTCGACTGGGGGTTACTTATTTGTATCATTGGAGAGGAGAGAAATTGGTTACAGAGGTTCGACGGTAGGTGCTGGCGCTCAGCTAAATGACTGGGAAACTGTTTCGGGATACTTAGAGAGTATGGTATGTTTGGTCCTGATGCATGACGATGCGTTACTCGGTGGCCGTTTTCGCCTGTATTGTAGAGTGGAGTTGGGAGGACATTGTCGATAAGCCGAGGTACCGCGGTAATACAGCGAGGTGGGGTTGGCTGCTTTAGGGTGATGAAGGGTTGCGTCATGCTCGCCAACATGTATGAATTATTTAGGGTGTACTTAGAGCGCTTGGTGGGGGTTCTAAATGGGGTTCTGAGAAGACTTCCGGGGGGGATTACGGGAGTAGCCGGAGTAGCTAAAAGCTGTGGGGGGACACAGAATTCTGTCTGCCGATTGGACAATTGGCTATATGGTAGATCATGGCTTTTATGGACGATTTGTGTCCGCCAGACAGTGGGACATGAGTTAGGGCGGGACGGACTGTTGGTAACTGACTTCCCCGGAGTCTTTTTCTGTGGTGAGACGGTGGGCAGTAGGTTGACGTTAGCAGCAGCAGGCCTGGATGCACGGGACTTTGGTGGCCCTTTGCTACTAGTGGGTTCGGCATGGATATCGTTGCCTTTTGTGGGAGCCGAGGTTGATGGTAGAATGCAGGGCGGTTTACTAGGGGGATGTGCTGGAGATGGGGTGGTGGTCAGGTCTAAGTCAACTAGAGTAGTGCAGGCAACTGAGGGCTTTTGTGTTACGGCGTCACTCGACAAGCAGCGAGAAGACGCGGCGACTGATATTTCAGCCACAGGTTGCGCTAAGGCACTTTTTAGTGATCGAAAAACCTCTCTTTGGAGGGGCGTTTTATCCGGTTGTATTCTTATTCTTTTGAATGGGGTGGAATTGGCAATGATTTGCCAACTAGTTATGAATTCTCTAGCAGTTACTTCGTCAGCGAATTGGAACTTTAAAGGACAGTCAGTGCGTTGTGATTTTTTGCGCAGTCGAGTGCAATAGCACCTGTGGTGTGCCATGTTGCAAGCATTCAGGATGGCGAGTTTGGTTGACGGCAGGGGTAGTCGATCAGGGATGTTGAAAACTATCGCGTTTTTGGAGTTGGCTATACGCTTATGAACTTCCGTCGCAACTGAGTCTAAGAAGCGGCCCGCCATGACTAGGCTCTGGCGATTAGCAATAGGCGTGGGCTCCATTATGCTAGATAAAGGGGATATCTTTATTAGAATATCATCGATGGACTGGATCTGGTTATGCAGGTCCGCCACTCTTTGATCTACTTCGTTAATCTTCTTGTTGACTACGTCATAAACATCAACGAGAGGTACTGAGCATGGACTGAGTGCAGACTGGGGTTGAGTGTTCCTGGTTTTTTTGAGCCTAACGGTACGAATTGCCTGATTTGCACCCGGGACCTTGGCACGTTTACGCAGGCCCTTTGGAGCTTCCATTAGTAGTTCGGGAGATAATGTGAAGAAGAGGGAAAGATTATGGGTCAGCAAGTTAAACTTTTCGAGAGTGTGAAGCTACGTAGAAAATTTTGGGTATTTTTCTTACGCCTTTCTAGCTAAATGACAGACGTCCTGTTACCATGAAATGAGTTGTTTGTCCGGTCGATGCTTGCGCCGTGGCGCGGTACGACAGCAAACAATACGGTACCGCCTCATCCCAATGCCTGGTGCTGTCCTGGTTCACAAAGGCTTGTAAAAGACCTTTAAGCGTGCGGTTAACTCTCTCAACTACTCCGTTGCCTTGAGGATGTTATGCCGTCGTGCGTGACTTTGATGACCTCAACACCCGGCATAGCTCCTTTACCAATGAGCTTTCGAAGTTGGCTCCCCTGTCCGAGTGGAGCTGATAGGGTACGCCCAAGCGAGATACCTAGGCTGCAAACATTGTGTCGGCAGTGGTTCGTGCATCTATTCGGGGTACTGGTATGGCTTCACACCATTTGGTGAAATGGTCAATAAGCACCAGTATATATCGGTTTCATTTACCGTCTCTGGAAATGGCCCAACTGCGTTGATTGCCACTATCTCGTTAGGAAACCCGGTGGTTAAGCTTTGTAGAGGTGCTCGAGTGTGCTGCTTTGGCGGTTTAATCTGGGCGCACAAGCTGCATGTCAAACATGTATTACGGACATCGCGCCGCTCGTGGGGCCACCAAAATCGGTGTCGTACAGCTTGTTCCAATTTGCTTTTGCCCACATGTCCCAGTTCCGTATGGAGTTCTTGTAGCAACGTGCCTACCTGCATTTCCGGAACCACCGGACGGCGCATGTATTTCGGACCAGAGTGCAGATAAGTTACGCCTTCTTCCAATCGCAAACTATCCCAGAGGGACCACAGACATCTCGTCTCCCAGCTGCATCCTCTCATTATCTCGGGGGATGGCCGCCCCTTTCCATTCTTCAAATAGCTATTTATAATTTGCATATCTGGATCTTTTTCTTGTAATTTGCCCCACATTTCGCTTTTCGACTGTTGCAGCGTAGCTGTCATTGTCCATGCTTCGGTACAACTGGGGCAATTCCCATGGACACATTGAGGTCGTCGAGATAGTGCATCGGCGTTTGTGTGTCTTTTGCCGGCCCGGTGCTCGCACGTAAAATTATACTCCTGTAACCTCTCTTGCCACCGTGCTACCTGCCCCTCGGGGTTTTTAAGGTTCCTCAGCCATTGAAGTGAAGCGTGGTCAGTCTGAACTAGGAACTCTTTTCCCAGTAAATAATGCCGAAAATATTTGGTAAAATGCACCAGAGCTAACATTTCTTTACGGGTAGTACAGTAGTTGCGCTCGCTTCGATTTAAGGTACGGCTTCCATAGGCAATGACGTGCTCTTTGTTATTTGAAGACCGTTGAGACAAGACTGCTATAATAGCGGCATCACTTGCATCTGTGTCCAAAATGAAGCTTCCGGCGTTGTCCGACAGATCCTGTAGGGCTAAAATAGGGGCACTGCAAAGTCTTCTTTTGAGTTCATTGAACGCTCTCGCGCAGCCTTCTGACCAATCAAACGGCTTGCCCTTTCTTGTTAATTCTCTCAACGGGGCAGCGACGGCGGAAAACTCAGGTACAAATCGGCGGTAGTAAGAAGCGAGCCCCAGGAAGCCTCTCACTTCGTCTACATCTCTAGGGGTGGGCCAGTGTTCCACAGCATGAACATTCTCCGGATCGCTACTTATGCCGGCCCGAAAAATTGTATGGCCTAAGAATTTGACCGTGTCTTTCAGGAACACGCACTTCTTGGGATTGAGGCGCAAGCCAGCACTTTTTAACTTCTGGAAAACCAACTTCAAATTGTCGAAATGCTCTCGGATGGACTTTCCGGGAATAATTATGTCGTCTAGATAAAACAAACACGTATTGGAAGGTAAGCCTGCAAGGACAACTTGCATGAGACGTTGGAACGTGGCCGGGGCGTTCGTGAGCCCGAACTGCATAGTATCGAATTCATATAGGCCGCTGGGAATAGCAAATGCCGTCTTTCCTCTATCTTCTGGTTTTACCTCGACCTGCCAATATCCTGAGGCCAGATCCAGTGTGGAAAACCATTGGGAACCGGCTAGGCCATCCAACGTGTCATCAATGCGTGGTAATGGAAACGAATCCTTTCGGGTTACACTGTTCGGCTTTCGATTATCCACGCAGACTCGCATTGATCCATCTTTTTTCTTAACTAGCACTACCGGTGAGGCTCACGGAGAAGTTGACGGCCTGATTACCCCTTGTTTCAGCATTTGTTCTACAGCTTCCCTCAATGAATCTTGACAATGTACGGGGACACGCCGTGGTGCCTGTCTTATCGGCCGTGCATCACCAGTGTCGATGGAGTGTTGTACTAGTTTCGTCCTGCCCAGCTGTTCTCCATCCCACGAAAATATTCGCTCATGTTCGTGGAGCAGCCGTTCAAACCGACTCCGATCCGGTGGTTCCAGACCCTCCACGTTGGGTGGTAGCAACTGACCGATTCTTTGTTCAGATGCCGATTCTTTCTCCAGCTCCGCCATGAAGGTGACAGAGGCGGTCTGTGTTTTTATGCGGGTTTCATCTCCCCCCGTTTGCAGCCAATTGTCTCGAAAATTTAGGGTGCACCTTGTCGACCTCAAGAAATCAACCCCAAAATGACCGGAACTGGCAAATTTCGAACTACCGTGAAACCCTGAGGGTATTTATGGACTCCGAGTTGGAGCTCTGTTGTTATACTGTCTATCACCTCCAGCGGAGTACCAGTCACACTTTTAAGCGACACCGGACGGTCATACAGTGGGCATCGCGGTACTTTTCTTGCGAGCTGTTCGCTAGTTAAACTATAGACGGACCCAGAGTCAATCAAAGCCCTGACTTGGTGGCGGCCAATTATAATCTCGATCACAGGTAGGGCACCACTACGTTTATCATACTCAAAACTATTGACATTACCCGCATGAAAAGTTGACCTACCTTCGCGAATAATCCTCCGTCGACAGTACCGGGCGATGTGTCCCGGTTTCTGGCAGTAGTAACAGACCTTTACGTCTCGAACTGCCGGTTGTTTCCCCGTCTTGGCCGAAACCGCGAAGATCCCTGGAGTTGTCATATTCATCCCACCACCTGTCTGGTCCAGCGTGGTGCTGGTAGATTCCAATGCGGCCAAGTCTTTTGGGGGTTGTAGTCAAAGGAATACCTTTGCCATGGGATCTCCCACCCCAGCCAAACATCGGCCCAGGATCCGGTTTTCTCGGTCCTTCTTGGCTTCCTCTGGGAATCCCAACCGGGCCAGACGACGTAGTACCGATAAATATTCCATTAATCTTTCTCCCTCCGCCTATGTCCATAAATGGAATTCATTCTGTCGATCGGCCTGGGCTACCGGGCTGTCCACAATTTCCCTCAGCCGAGCGAATATGGAGTTCACATCCTGTGGGATTCCATAGTCAAGTAGTTTGCTAAATACTTCCTTCAACAGCAAGGTTAGTATCAAGTCCGCCTGTTCCTCGGCCGGAAAACGCTGGATATATCGTTTCGTTTGGGCCTCCCAGACGCTAGCATCGTCTCCCAAAGATAACTTGTCCGGAACTGGGTACGGAGGTTCCCGGCGTCTTTTGGGCATTAAAACTTGTTCAACCGTTTCTGATGCGAATGGACCAGACAACGTGGGTAATGGTTTGGACGGACTCGTATCTCAAGAACTCGGTCCCGCCGTGGGTGCCAAATCTGTAACAGGCCGGTTAGCTAGAAACGGACACATACGAGACTCATCAGCCATAGTCCAGTGATCGTCGCTCAGTCAAAACAGAGAACACAGGGTACAAGAGATGAACGTGTATTGGGCAGAAATGAACGTAGTAGAAACGAGTTACAGCAGTTCTTCACAACTCAAGTCTCTCCGGGTCTGGATCACTGCACTCTTCGGGGATAGCGGCAGGTCTTCTTGTCCGAGATTCCTCACCGGGCTTCGTCCAGTTCACACGTCCGACAGGTGCACCTGTGACAAGCGAACGACAACAGATGAGTGCGTTCAAAAGTCCCTCCAATATGGCCGCCCCCGCTCTTATCTTTACACTCCACCGATTTTGAAACCGATTCGGAATTCCCGCCTCAACCATTACCACTTTTGTTCACTCAAACACTACATGACTTTACTGGTGTATTTCGGTTGCTGTGTGATTTATAAATTTAGAACCTGTGAATACCTCACATTGACATGTACTGCTGTATACTCTGATCTTGCCTTGTGCATGTGTATTGACCACGGTCAAGAAATATACTGTACTATACTATACTAAATTATGTAGTTCAGCACCGCAAGTGTGAACCATTTCCTATTATCCCTTACGTAACAATGAGTTCTTGGTGCCTGTCCCTTTGCCGAAGCTTGCTCTTCGGTCAAACTTCTTCATTAACAAGTACGCTTCATTGTGGAACAAGCTGCCACAACGAATTTGGGCATTATCACCGACATCGGTGGCTTTCAAACAGGAAATAAGCATAGCCCTAACGGTGGACAAGCTGACCAGGATGTACAATCCCCATAATAATAATATAATAATATTGGTATATTTCTCGGCCATGGTCGAGAGGCACGCGCCAACGCATGATCATGGTGTAACATGTTACTCAATAAGGTGAAATATTCACAAAATTCTAAGCATGAAAGTCGAGAGTATCAGAGATGGAAAAACATAGACAGCAACAGTTTGAATGGATCATTCTGATAATGGTTTGCGCGGCAGTTTTGAACCAGTTTCGAATCCGGGCTAGGCAGTGGTGAGCGGTGGAGATGTCGAAGGAATCGGTAACGCAGTGCTAAGGAGGCATTATGAAAAAGAATGATGCAAGCCAAGGAAACCGGAGGCCAACTAAGGTTCTGCAGATGGAGTGAATTTTTAACAAGAAGAAGAGGGGGGGGGAAATCGACGCATGCGAAGAGTATAGCGATCCATGAAGACAATGCAGACCCTGATTGACGGATTTACCGGAGTTTGAGAAACGGAATGAGCTTTGAATCAAGGGGACATGAGGCCAATTTCGTGAAAGTGAACTGGTGGATGTGGGAGAAACAGCAGTCCATAAAAAGGTAAGTTTAGATTCAAGGCCAGTAACATGTACTATTCAGAAATAAGAAGGCGCAACTGGAGGGTTCTCGAGAAGTAGAGAGTCAATTTCCAGCCAGCTACGGTTCGGAGGAAGGATAACCTGTGGTAACGGATAATAAAGTGGGAAAATCTCTGCATGGACTTCAGCGTTATTATGTTGTTTCACTGACAAATATATGTATGTGTTGATGCATTTGCCTTCAGTGTTATCTAGCGTCATTTCTGGCAATGTACGGCTTTGAATGCGTAAGTTTCGTCTGGCAGGGCACAGTATGTGTCGGTCGATCAGCCGAGTGTGGCTGTATATTATCGGCATGCGCGTGAACTGGAATTCGTGTTCGTTGCGTTAGAAAACGCTGAATGATCTGACAAGCAATTAGGGGTATCTTCTGTTGTGCGGTTTGATTTCAGTCTCAGTTGCTATGGCAGGTTCCACTTGAGTCTCTATCCGTGCGAGTCGAAGCGGCATCTTTGGTTAGCCAATTTGGCGACTGAGATAGTGAGAGACAACGAACCTGAAATAAAGGGAGATTTCAGTCTGGACGTGGTTCCAGCTGTGGGTTATGATAATATATGAAGATAATAAACAATGGATTGGTTAGGTCAATGTGAGTGGGGCATGGGTAAAATAGACTCGCAGTGGATTTGAGCTATACTGCTGCAGGCCGACGAAGTTGCGTACACCGGCTTGGTAACTGTGTATGCGTTCAAAAGGATTTGTGATTTGCCCGTGAGCATGGCATCGCTGGGATGCTAATAAAATACCTAGGGCTTCACGGTTAAGAGTGGTTAGTAATGATAACCCTCGATACCGTTTGCTTACGCAGAACGTGGTTAGGCAACGAGGCGATAGGATAGGTTTGAAGTGACAGACTGTGCGAGTAGGACTAACATACTGTTTGCGTGGCGCTACGCTGTTACTGTCTCTTTCTGTATAGTAGTTATTCTATACTGAGTAGTTTCTGAGGAGTCAAAGTAGAAGGAACTATTGGGGTGACAGTAGTGATACATTAGAGGTAATTGGTCACTTCTCTTGGAACATTGACGCGAGTTCATCTATGCTCTTCCTCGATAGTGCAATCGTACTGAGATTAAGCTCCAATGTGAGCAAGGAAATCTGATACGGATATGATTGCATGGTTACCGTGGTATCTTTTTCGCTGTTATCGTGCTGCAAAGCAGGACTACACCGATGTGAGGACTGGTTTGGGGAACCGTGAGAGGTGGGTCCGAATTTTCGTCAGAGAAGCAAACTCTAACGGTCTACATTTGGTGCTCACGATAGGCGGCACAAGGGCCAGCTTCAGGTAGGGAGGTAGCACGATACACAACTACTGGCATCCAGCACGTGGCTCTCCAAGAATGATCCACACTTTTTAGACGTTCTTATTATTCTTTTTTTAATGGTTTTATCACAGTCAGGTATCTGGCTGTCAGAGAAGGCGGAGCTGCTTTTGGTGGGCGACCACAGCTCCCACGCCCCGGCCGAAACATGGACCGCATGTAACAAGCCGCGTTGGGAATAGGTCAACCACACCTGTCAATCCGTAGCGACACTACAACCCAGAGACTTGGGTCACATGTGACAAGGCTGGTGTGCCTGGAAGACAAAACAGTGGGGTATATTTTTTTCTCACTTTTTTGTGCCGACCTCTTACTTTTTGGTGTTTATGTTTCATTGGTGGTCAGCTCTGTGCAGGGAGACCATCACGGCCAGGAATGTTTGCAGAAGTGCCGCGCTAACACTCGCCTTATCCGTGAAGTCAGAACACCCAGGCCGTTTACATGGGACAAAAAATGCAGGGGGAGGTAGGGTCAACCACAGCCTGCGATTATTCGATGGGGTTTATGTTCAACAAAACGCCAGTCTGCACAAAGATGGGGTACAACTTGCAGCACTAACAACGTGATTCGTCGGTACGATCCACAGATGGTTAGTAGTTTTGCTGGCTAAGTATCAAGTGTTGTATAGGCCTATCGTGGAGGATGCTAGAGTTTTGTGATAGGGACATAATTTGAGCTGTGAATGTCTTATGGTGACTACTGGATGGAGGTTGAGGAGTGTGACAGGTGCTGCGTCTTGGGTTAGAGACAGAGGCAAAAACCTAATAATAATCAGCACAGGAAATGTTCAAAGACTATTTTTCTTGCTTCCAGTGGTATTTCATAAATTCAAATACGACTTCTGAAGCACTGGCCTCAGTCGTGAGAGTTATTATGTCTAGGCATTGTAAACTGGTTGGTTTACGCTTAGGTGATGGCAATTACGTCGTATGATGTGGCACACCCTAGATTATCAAGGGTTCGGGTTAGTATCCAACGCTTTCCTCATAAGCTCTGTCAAAAGACATATAAGGATTCGTAAGAGCTATCAGTTTTTGGATGTCCAGAGCTACGTGTATCTAGACTTAAACATATTTAGGGAGTCTACGGAACGTACATCAGCTGGGAGTTTATTCCACAGAGTTGTATATTTCAGGAGGAAGAAGTTTTGCCTTAAGGATTTCCGAGAAGTAGGGATCGTTATACGGTGTTCCCTATTACGCAGCTGATGTGTCGAGTTTATACTGAACTGAACTTGGCTGGAGGATACAGCTTGTTTGTGGAGCAAAGTAAACAAAAATGCGAGGTTGAGTTTTATTCTCCTAAGCCATAGGGGATCAAGCCACAGGAGTGTACACCGCTGTCTGTAGGTCAGGGTCGTAGAAGGCCCAAACAGTTTTTGGTAAATCGACGCTGTACATTCTCAATGTCGATAATGTCACGTTTATGCATATTTGAGAACAAAAGTGTACAGTACTCTAGGGTTGGGCGAATATGAGTTTTGTATATCTCTAACTTACTGTTCGTGAGAAGAAAATTTCTCTGCAACAAGCCAAGGGACTTATTTGCCCGTGCAGTTATGTAGGAAGTGTGTTCAGAGAAATTGAAAGTGTAAGAATATTGCAGTCCAAGGTCTCTAATTGTTGGGGAATATGGGAGTGAGACACCGCCAATCTTAAGCGTATCATAAGGGATATTGCAGTTTAGCGAGAGATAACTGCTTTTGTTCACTGAAAATTCCATTTTCCAGCAATCACACCACGAGGATAAGGACTGTACGTCGACCATGATGTTATTCAGTGCTGCAGGTAGGTCTCCTCGTTCGAATTCATAGACTATCTTCATATCATCGGCAAACAAGAAAATTTCGCCATAAGTGATGACATTGCAAATATCGTTTATATATAGTAAGAACAGCAGTGGTCCTAGAACACTACCTTGGATAACCCCGCTGTTTACTGGGTGGGGGTCTGATATCTGACCGTTGATGCAGGTAACTTGGTGACAGTCTTGTAGATAGGATTTAAACCAATTGAGTAGGGGGTTTTCAATACCGTATCCCCTGATCTTGTTGAGTAACTGCAGATGTGGCACTCTGTCGAAGGCTTTTGTCATATCAAAATAGATGATGACGAGTGCTCTGTCTTTGTCGGCAGCTGTTGTTACCAAATTTAGAAAGTCAAATTGGCAGGTTGAACACGACCGTGATTTGAGAAATCCGTGCTGTCTTGGGCTGATGAGCTTATGTGCCGAAAGGTAGTCGGTCAGGTAGTGTTTTACGACTTTTTCTAGCAGCCTCGAGATCATTGGCGTATGATTATTCGGGCGGTAATTGGAAATGTCATGCACTGCGCCTTTCTTGTGCCTGGGAATAATAATGGATTTCTTCCATTGGCTGGGGAAGGTCCCGGTTTGCAGAGATAAATTGTATAGGTTTAGTAGTAGTAGGGGAATATCCGGGCCGCCTAGAGCGAATATTGCTGACGGTAGGCCGTCAGGACCGGGGTAGTAGGTCGGTTTGAAGGTGTGAATGTATCTATTTATATCCGTAGTGGTAACCGTGATAGAACTTAGTGAGGAGTTTGTGACAGACGGGGTGACAAACTGGGTACACGATGGACTGAGAGACACGGTGGTTGTGAAGAAAGTATTTAACGTGTCAGCTATCTTTCGAGGTGAGGTTATGAGGTTATCCAAATGGATGATCTGTTTTATGCATCGAGTTGATTGTGGGGCACGAGCCCTGTGTAGCCGGGCTAGCTCTTGAGCTTTGTTTGGGTGGCGTAACGCTTTGGTTTCTTGCTTTAGTTGTAGGTCACGGGCCTTGCGGTGGATTTCGTGATAGAGGCGTTCCAGTCTGAAGACTGTAGAAAAGTCTCTATTTCGTTGGTACTGTCGTCGAAGCTCGTCGTGTTTCTGCTTTAGCCTGGCTATATGGTTACCTGCTGGTCTGGATGGATTGTAGGAGCGTGATATGTTTTCGATGCATGAGTGTAAACTTGAGTAGAGGAGGTCAGCGGCGAACTGGGGATTTGCTGTTAGGAAGAACTCGTCCCAGTTTTTGGAGCGAATTTGAGAGGGAATATGGTCCCATTTAAAGTGACGGAAGGAGGGACCGTTACGTGGTAGGCTAATAGTACGTGGCTTGACTTGAAATCTGCAACTGACGATTTTATGGTCGCTGTCTGTGTAGTCGTTTAGTACGGACGCAGAGACGTTCGTGAGACCCAGGGTAAATATCAGATCAAGGATGTTATTCTTTCTGGTAGGTTGTTTTACATGTTGGGCCCACTGGCCCAGGCGAATGCATGAGGCAAATTGCAAATACTTGTAGTGGGCAGAAAAGGAGGACCAGTTTACGCCCGGGGCATTGAAGTCACCTGCTATAAATTTACCTCCAAATGGCAGGTCAGCGATGTAATTAAATGCATCAGTTATGGGATTAAATGTAGAAGTGTCATTTCTGGGGGGTCGATATATACAACCGACAACTATGTTCATCTGGGATAAAGAAATTGTAAACCATATAGAATCTTCAACATTTGCGAGCACGGTATTTTCCAGTAGGGTGGCAGATAGGCTGCTCTTGACATACCCCACGCAACCTCCACCGCGGCGGTAGATTCGTTGAGTCCTGAAGGTTTGATAACCGATCAGTGATATTTGGTCAGAAGGTATGTTCTCGGTGAGCCAAGTCTCAGTAATCAGGATTATGTCGAAGTTGTGGACGACAGCCAGTCTTTTTATAGCGGAAAGCTTGTTCAAGATGGAACGGGAGTTGAATAGTGCTATGGTAAGCATTTCTGTAGGAGGCTTTGAAGCGTCAGTGGATTTGGTAGCCAGGGTGTGCGTGGCAGGGCGGTGACCAATGGGCGGGTCACCCATGCAGGAAGACAGGATGTGAGTTGCTACTTCCTTTTGGACAGCTCTATCCTTATCGCCGCACATTGTACATTGGGCCGAACACTCATGATGTTCAGCAGAGATTAACACTGGATGCTGAGGTGTTATTGTAACGCGGGCTAATAGATCTGGAGGGGAGTATGGTGACTCTAGGTGGGACCTTTGAGGCAAAACAGGTATGAAACGGGGAAGAGTTTGTAAGGATGCCAGGGGGTCAGCAAGGGGGCGGGGAGCAGTAGAGGAAGGGCAGCCATGGTTTTGATGGAGGCCTTGTGAGGAGAAGGACGAAAGGCAGGGTAAGTGGGATTTTAATGGAACAGGTATGATGTTTCGGATAGAGTTTGTTGCGATGAGAGGCATCTCACAAGGCTCCATGGAAAGAGTGTGAGGGGGTAAAGTAGTAGCGAAAGGGCTGTTGATGAAAGGGGCCTTGGTGTGAAGGGTCAGTTGGCATAGCGTGCAGTGGTGTCGAAGTAGAATACGGCGATGTTGGGTGGTAGGGGTTAAGGTTGATTAGACCTTACTTCGCGGTTTCCTTAGTAAACGCGTGCTTCGGTCCTTTGTACTGCGTGGACCACCTGCACGTTACTCTAATGTGCGGCACCGCACAAATATGTTAACCAGAACAGTATTCTCCACGACCCGTGAGAACGAGAAGGCGATTGGGAGAGATAGTGGTTAGCGTGTATTTGGGAGCGTGCATGAGAGCGTGCGCAAGAGCAACGGTCAAATGGCCACCACTCTTGGCAGTCAGCGTTCAGTTAAACAATAAACGTGGTAAAAGTATGAACAGGTTTGGCCACCACCACGGGAGCCACCTCCTAAACGTCCAACGGAGTTGGGTTTCGATCGTGTCGGTAGGCCGGAAGTATTGATTGTCTGGGAACTCCTCGTAGCTTGCCCGTTATATTGTTGGTGACGTCGGACGACTGCTGATGAGTTTAACGGTGCCTGCACTCTCGAGGTCCGATGTGCGTCGGTCTAACTGTGTTGTGGCGCCCACGGGTCTCATAAGCTTGCGAGCCTGAAGAAGCTGCCTCATGTTCACCCAAAAGGGCGTCCAGTTGTCGTCTCCAGTACCACGCTGACCAATCGTCCCGTTTTCTAGTGAATGGTTTGCTCCTTAAACACGCACGGGAGTCGGCGAGGCTACGGATAAAGCCAATGTTTGTGTAAATCCGCAGAGGGAGGGCAAGATTAACTAAGACAAAATAGCGCCTGAGGGCGCCGGCGGATGTTGGACCGTAATAACAACACACAAACGATGTTCGGTGTTGTTGGAGTCGCTGGGAGACCAGAAGAAAATGAAATCATGACTACCGATTGTAATTTCACGGGCCTGTTGTTTGGTAAATCCATGGCGAACTTCCCAACTTATTGCTAACAGTCGGTTGTAAAAATCGTCACGAAATCGGCGAAGCGGACGGGATTTCGTAGTTGGCGACCGCGACAGCTACTTTGCGTTGCGGGTACGGTTGGAGAATCTGATGGACTAGCTGCCGAGTCCTCACTAGGCGTAATTTGGAGTGGTTCGAATAATGACTCGCTCGACGCGGGTGACTGAGCGGCTTGAGCAGGTGCAAATTGGCCGAGTGGCCCGCACTCCATGACGGCAGGCTTGAGACGATCGATAGATACGGTGTCGTGTCGTCCGCTGGTGTCTATGGCAAGTGCTTTTGCCCTACTATTTATCACCTAAAACCGGCCAGTGTATGGCGCTTGTAGTAGTGATCGACCGCTATCGACGCGAAGGAATACATGAGCAGCGGTTTCTAACGCAGCTGGGACATAACTTGTAGACTGTTGTTGGCGCGGCGGACTGGCCCTGAGCACTCGCATGTGCCATGTAAGGCGTTGAGCATAGTCACCGTAGTCGAAAGTCATGGTTGGTGAGGGGGCTACCAACTCCCCAGGCAGACGAAGTGTACTGCCATGTACTAGCACGGCCGGTGTGGTGTGTAATTTCTCCCTCACGGTACTACGCAGGATTGAGAGTGCTAATGGTAGTGTTTCACTCTAAAGGGGGTTACGGTTTGCTCGAAGGGCGGCTTTTGATTGCCGGTGAAAACGCTCAACCACACCATCGGTCTGAGGGTGGTAAGCTGTCGCCCTGGCGTGTTGGCAACCAAGCGTAGCGAGTACACTGCCGAAAGGGCCGTCAAAGTGTGGACCACAATCGATGGTCACTATTGCTGGGCGACCGAAATGACTAACTTAACCGGTCAGAAAAGCTTTCGTGGCCTCTTCCGACTTTCGAACGAGAAATAGGAATGGCCTGCGGCCAGCAAGTAAAACCGTCCACGCATGTGAGTATGTAAACGTGCCTAAGCGAAGGTGGGAGTGGTCCTACGAGGTCGACGTGCACATGATAGAAAAGTGTGTCAGGTTCTGGGAAACTGGCTAGCGCCGCCATAGTGCGCCTATGGGTCTTAACACGTTGGCACTGCGGGCCAGCGCGAGCCCATTGACGGACATCTCGTTTGACATCGTGCCAAACAAAACGCTTAGTTATCAGTTCCACCGAGGCCGACACACCCGCATGAACCAGGCTGTGGAATGTCAGGAAAGTAGGATGACGGTGGGCAGAAGGAACTACTGGCCTAGGGCGACCTTGCTACACATCGCACACGATGGTATTCTGGGAAGTTGAGATAGGTACTGTGGTTAAACTCAAAGAACCGTTTTGTCGAAGTTGTTCGATCTCAGGGTCTATAGGTTGGGCCTGTGCCACTGCGTCCAGGTTGATGTTAGGTGTTGGTGACAGACTTGGTTGATGCACGCGTGATAAGGCGTCGGCGAACGGATTAAAAATCCGAGACGTGTCGTATGTCCACAGTAAACTGTGAGACAAAGTCTAAGTGGCGAATCTCACGTGGTGAGTACCGATCGGAAGCTGACTCTATTGCGTGAACCAAGGGCTTGTGATCTGTAAACACCGCGAATGAACGGCCTCCGTGTGCATGTCGAAAATGACGGATTCCCAAGTAGCTGGTTGATACCTCCTTGCCGAATTTGCTGCACCCAGATTTGGCGGGTTGTGGGCGCTTGGAGAAGAATGCTAAAGGTTGCCAAGAGTCATCTACGAACTGTTGCAGTACTGCTCCAACCGCTGTGTCCGAGGCATCCGTCACTACCAAAGTAGGAGCCAAAGGGTCGGGGTGTGTAAGGAGTGCTTTGTTGGCGACAGCATCTTTGACCAGGGCAAATGCGACTTGTGCCGTGTCGGGAAACACGAACTTCCGCTTACCTCCGCGCAACAGGTCGGTGAGGGGTTGCATCATTTCCGCACAGTGAGGAATAAATCGGTGGTAGAACTTTATCAGGCCGGCAAACTGACGCAACTTGCGAAAAGATTGGGGTTCAGGGTAGTCGCGAATAGCGGAAACTTTATCTGACAGAGGGCGGATACCCGAGGATGAAATAGAATGTCCTATGAAGGTGATATCAGCTCGGCCTAATTCGCATTTCGCGATATTGATCGTAACGCCGTGCTGGCTAAGGCGTTCGAAAAGTGATCGTAAGTGTGTAGCGTGCTCTCGCGCTGAAGAACTCGCCATCAAAATATCATCCAGGTATACGTGGACATTTTCCAAACCACGAGTTGCCTCATGCATGAACCGTTGAAAGGTCTGGGCTGCATTGCTGAGTCCAAACGGCATTCTCAGAAACTCGAACAGCCCGAAAGGCGTAGTGACGGCAGTTTTAGGGATATCGGCCTCTGCTTCCGGGATCTGGTTGTACGCACGAACTAAATCGATACGGCTGAAGATGGAGCAACCTGATAAAGACGAAGTAAGATCCTGTATATGGGGAATCGGGTATCGGCCAGGGACGCTGACTTAGTGAAGTGCTCTGTAATCACCACAGGGTCGCCAGTCGCCGCTAGAATTAGGGACCATATGAAGAGGGGAAGCCCAAGGGCTACTAGAAGGGCGTAATATACCCAGTTCTAGCATATGTTCGAATTCAGCCTGAGCAACACGAAGCTTGTCTGGTGCTAACCGATGCGGCCTACCGAACACTGGGGTCCCTTAGTATCGATATGGTGAGTGACACTGGTGGTTACTGCTGAGAGAGTCAAGGCCTGCCGAAACATGGCCGGGTAGGCGGCGATGAGTTTGCCATAAGGTTGGTGTGTCGGTAGTTGAAAGTAAAAGGCGTGAAGTGATTCACTCGCGAATCACAACCCGCAACAGCGACAGTGGTCTGACGATCCACCACTCTGCGGCGCCGTGCATCAACTAGCAGGTCAAAATGCTGCAGGGAGTCAATGCCTAGAATTGGGTACGGGACGTCGGCGATGATGAATACCCAACGAAAATTACGCTTCAAACCTAAGTTCAAGGTGAGCGACCGCTGACCAAACGTTGGGATGGCCGTGCCATTGGCAGCGCATAGTGTTTGGGTCCGCATTGTGCCATTGTCGCCTTTCGGTCAGAGGAAGACGCTCACTTCGGCACCGGTATCTACAAGGAATAGGTTATTTGAAATGATGTCCCTTACGTTCGAAAGGTGACTGTTGGACTGATGCCCAGTTTTGTGAGTCGCCACTACGGGCCGGGTGTTTAATTTCCCTGATGAGCACCGGGAAACGTACACCCTCGTTCGCATAGTTTGGCTCCCCCGCCGAAGCAAATGTGGTATTTACAATGCCCTTCTTTTGAAGAGCCGAAGCATCGTCGCAGTGACGGACTATCGAGCTTAGGTGAGCGTGCGCGATGCCGCTCCTGTGACCCACTTCTTCTCACTGCTATGCGTTTCAGGCTCACGTCAATTCTAGACAAAACTGACGCGACGTCGTTAGATGTTGGCAAGGCAGGCACCGTTGTGACGGAGGACCTGGTTACTCCAACTTCAGCGGGTTGTATCGTGACATAATGCCATCAGCTATCGCTGCAGTTCCCTCCAGTGAACACTTGCGCGTGGCACTTAGTAAAACCGGGATGTTGTGCGGCAAACGCTGCAGCCAAAGTTCCCGTTGGTCCTCTCAAGCGCTGCATCTCACGCAGCAGTTCGGAGGGCTTCCTGATTCCAAGCTCAACGTTTTGAGATTGCTTCATACCTTGGTCCTGCGTTGGGGTCGTGCGGGCAATGACGGCCTCCTTTAAGGCCTCATAGCTTCGGGAAGAGATTATTACGTCCCTTACTTGCAGCGTGACCTCCGGCGGGAGGCGGCATGCTACCCACCTGAAAAGGCTGGCGTCACTGGTTTTACGGCAGTTTTCGAATTCTAACTCGACCAGCGTGAACCAGAGTTCTGGATCAGCAGGCGTGGATGCCGGTATGTGCATCGTGATCGCCCCAACGGTGGGGTCTGGGCAGGGTGTCCTTTCAGCAGACATAGCGGTTACTTTATAGAATACAGACGGGAAAAGAAATCAACGACCAATGGGGCACTATAGTCTTCGCGAAAAAAATCACGACGAACTAGAAACCAAAAATATGTATGGACGAAAAAAATAATTTCGTAAACCGACCAAAAATCCAACAGATAGGGAAACAATAAAACACACAAAAACGTACGCAGACAGGACCTTGAACGGTAGAAAACAAGGAAACTCACGTGACCTGGGGATCACGTCGGGCTCACCAATTTGTAAGGTTGGTTAGACCTCACTTTGCGGTTTCCTTAGTAAGCGCATGCTTCGGTCCTTTGTGCCGCGTGGACCACCTGCACGTTACTCTAATGCTCGGCACTATACGAGTATGTTAACCAGAACAGTATTCTCTACGACCCGTGAGAACGAGAAGGCTATTGAGAGAGATGGTGGTTAGCGTGTATTTGGGAGCGTGCGTGAGAGCGTGCGCAAGAGCAACGGTCAAATGGCCACCACTCTTGGCAGTCAGCGTTCAGTTAAACAATAAACGTGGTAAAAGTGTGAACGAAGTTGGCCACCGCTCAATCCACTCCACAAATTGACGCTGCCTATCTAGATGAAGCCCAGCGTCTCCCCACGCGAATGGTGTAAAGGCAGAGGGGTAAGACGTGCGAGCAGAGACTCTGTGACCTGAAAGTTTTCTCGTTGGAAAGAGGGAGAAGTCGAGAGATCTCACAGTAACCTTCAAGTTAATGAGGAGTTTTTCTGGCCTTAGACCAGATAGTCTGTTCCAAGTGGCCCCAGATTCCAGAACAAGTCCAGGCAGCACAAAGGGACACTCGACCGTCACCTGAGTGTCCCCCAGGGGACGGTGGCAGCAAATCAGCGCAACTTCCCCAAAAGCAACTGAAACCTATATATAAGCAGTAGAATCCGTCATAAATGCAACCAAGTTCGGTTTAAGTAGTTCATGGCCTCTGCACTACGGCCAAGAATGGCGGCCTTAAATCTATCAAATATCACCTTATTTGAGGCGTAAACCAAATTTCGCATCCACTGATGGGCGCGTAGTTTGTCATTTAAGGACAAGCCATGCAAGCGACAACAATGACTCTTGATATCCCTAAGAACACGGAACCGACAGAAAACGAATTCTACCCCTGGATACGCAACGGAAAATCCATTGTACTGCGATAAGCTTCGATCTAATATAATTGTCTTCACGTTCGCTGTCCCCGGTAACCTGGCTCTCATTTCGGTGAAGGCACGCAGATAACTTGCACTGCTCTGGTTAGGAAGCAGGGCGTAGAATATTGAACGACCTAGGCCCCTATCGTCTATCAACATGCAGTGCCAAAGAAGGTAGCCACCGCAGTTCAACTGGTGGGTGGCATCCGCTAGCAGTACCTCACTATATTTATCAGCCAGAGACTTCACGGTCTGTGGAATGTGAAACGCGAACCTAACGACGCCCTCCCGCGATATAATTCTCAAACAACCCTAGTAGCTTTCTTTTCTTGTTGAAAAAGAGGAGAAGTCGATGAGATCTCATAGGAACGTTCAAGGTAATGAAGGGCTTTTCTGGCCTTAAACCAGATAGTCTATTCCAATTGGCCGTCGACTCCCGAACAAGGGGACGTGAAAAGAAGTTGATAAAAGCCCGATCTAGGTCGATGGCTAGATCGCACTTCTTCAGCAATAGGGTTGTGAACAGTTGGAACGGTCTGCCTGGTGAAATGGTAGATCTGCAGACAGTCCAATCCTTCAAAGGTGCCCTAGATCGCAAGTGGTACGAGATCTTTCCTTGTAGTGAGCCTTAAGAATATCAACTAGATGGATGACGGGTAGCACTGTGGTCCTTCTGGAGTATGTTTTAGCAGACTTTTTCCCTCATTGCATACTGTCTCAGTGAACGCTCACGATGCATAATGTCTCTCTCGCAGTTGATGTGCGATGAGGTTTTCCGTTTCCCTCTCATTTTTAGCGGGGATTCGACGAAATACACTCCGCAGTGGTGGGTGCATAACTGGTGTGCATACCATTGAAGGAATTCTGGACGCTCGATTGGCCGTGGCAATTACTTGTCCTGTGCAAACTGAACTGAACCGAACTGAACTGAACAGCTAGGTCGGAGTAGAGTTGCCGCGTGGTTTGAATTTTCGAATTGCTCTCAGCGTTAAGCATTTTTGCATTGATTGGTGGAATAACACACGTTATTTCGCCAAACTAACGTATCGTAATTAGTATTTCGGTACGCGTACTTTTTGAAGAGTTCACTCTCTTCAGAAGAGTTTATTCTCTTCAAAAACTGAGTATACCTTTTGGTGTCCTTTTTGGTGTTTTTTGTTGGTGTCAGTGCAACTGATACCGGCTAACATCTTTTTGTGGCGCTTTTCTAGTGTACTGTTTTTGTGGAACTTTTTAGTGTGCGGGTTTACTGCACCTGCCTTAGTGTACCGTTTGTGTCTGTTCAAAAGTTGTGTTATTGTCCCACGGGTGTTCGAAACGAAATGAATGGGACAAAGGTTGATCCCATTGGCCAGGCAGTAAGCTGTGGGAACAAGGAATGCACGGACCTAGTACAAGATGAGGGAATTCAATGCGACCAGTGTTGCATTTGGTTTCATCAAAAGTGCTCCAAGCTGGAAGAGAAAGACTTCGAGCTGCACATCAAGTACCCATCGCTCAAGTGGATATGCGCCCATTGCTTTGCGTTTGCAAGGGAGTGCTCGCGTATAATTCGAGGCGAGCTGGGGAAAGGGGACACGAACGTGGAGCTGGAACCAAGACTAGAGAGAGCCGTTTCGATCCATAGCCTAGAGGGAAAGGAAAACCGGGTGCCAGAGCACAAAAATAAAAAAGGCAACCCAAGCCAAAGGGCAAAGAAGGAAAAGAGGTAGCAGGATTCACCAACGTGGGGAAAAGCCTCCTGACGGAAGTGGAAGCCCTCAAGGAGCAGGTCAAACGCCTAGATGCTGAGGTGCAGCGCATGAAGCGTGACACTGAGGTCATGGCAGACAGAAGTAGAAGACTGCTACTTCATAACCTTAGGGAGAACATTGTAAAAGACGGTAGAATCAGGAAGGAGGAAAACCGCCGGCATGTGACTGAGGTTCTTAGGATGGCTAGCCTACCTCCCACGACACCAATAGTCAAGTGCCATCGAATAAGACTATGGTGTGGAGCACAACCAGCGCCGCCACGACCCCTGGTAGTTGTATTCCACAGTGTCTACTGGAGGGATATGCTGCTGTCCAGGGCGGGAGCAGTTGAGGGCAACACGCAGGGAATGGTTAGGGTTACACCTGACAGCCCAGCATTTGTGAAACCGGCTAATGCCATAGTCTCGCTGAGAACGGGCACACCTGATCTTAAGAGGCCGAAGCTAAATATGGCGAAATTGGAGATGACTCCTCTTGGGAAGTCAACACCTAAGGCCCAAGGAGTAATCCAGGTACCAAAGGTGGCTTCAGGCTCCGGTATACAAAACGCCAAAGATCAGAAAGTTCGAAAGACCAAAAAGAAGGGGACTCACAGGGCATTTAGTCCGGTTGGTGTTGAGAACGTGCAGCCAGCCAGCCCGATTCTAAAGGATACCCCCAAGAAGTCCCCTCTGGTGCACCCAGCGAAGTTGGAGGCATCAGAGGGAAAAGCCGAGGAAACCAGTTGGGCTAAGGTGGTCGCAAGACTATCCCGGCCCATCGGTACGGCGACTCAAAAGGGGGTAACGTCCTTTGTGCATGTCGAGCCTGACACTGGGGCGACGGGTGGAAAAGAAAAAGCCACGAAACTCAGAGTGTCACTCGATATGCAAGATGCTGCACCGCCGACACCCTTAGAGGCAAAAAACGGGGCGCCCGAGGATACCCTAGCCCTAGAATTAGCAATGAAGTCAGTAACGAGGACCAGGGAACCATCAATATGGTACACCAACACCTGCAGTCTCCCGGGAAAAAGAGGGGAGTTGACGGCTAGGATCGCAGAGTCTGAGGTCGTTGCGTTGACGGAAACTTGGATAAAGCCATATACTGACATGCGCTTCCAGGGATACGCTGCCTACAGACAGGATAGAACAGATGGAAGGCAGGGGGCGGAGTGGCACTTCTAATACAGACCGACATAGGCCATTGGGAGGCTCCGTTCAACTTAGTCTCCGGTAATGTACAGGTCAGATCCTGCTTTATTAGGATCGAGGGGCGTACAGTATGCATTATCTGTATCTACAGGGCACCGCTAGCCACAGATGAGGAAGATGTTGAGCTTTTCCAAATGCTGGATGCGGTGCTGGCACAGACAAAGGAGTTCATCTTATTAGGGGATCTCAATCTACCCGAAATTAACTGGGAAAACGGGATCGCACCAAGGGGATCAACGGGCGACAAATTTCTGCAGTGGGTCCAGTTACATGCACTTACGCAGCATGTGACACAGGCCACTAGACACAGAGGTGGACAGCACCCGTCTCTCCTTGACTTAATCATAACGCGGCACCATCAGGACGTTAAGGAAATCAAGTGGGAAGAGCCACTTGGAAAAAGTGATCATGTAGTCTTAAGGGTCACACTAAGACTAAGCAAGGCGCCGAAGGAAATCGTGTTACGTCGGCGCTATGGGAGAATCAACATAGGTGAACTGAAGAAGGCGGCGGAGGAAATTCAGTGGACACCGAGACACACAAATGCCTCCGTAGAGGAACGTTGGGAGACCATCAAGATGGGGCTACTCGAACTTACAGATGAGTTCGCACCCCTGATGGTGGCAAGCAGTAGAAGTCTACCCCCATGGTGGAAGTCGAAGGTCCGCAAGGCCACAGTTATTCGTAGGCAACGATGGGCGGCGTACAAGCTGTACAGAACTCAGGGGGCATGGAATAGCTATAAGATGGCTAGGAACAGGGCTCAAGAGATCCAAAGAGTGGAGAAATATGCTTTCGAGCGTCGGTTAGCGGCGTCGGTCCGCACAAACCCAAAGCGATTCTACGCCTACGTGCAATCTCACAAACGTATGAGAGAGAGCGTAGCAACTTTGGAAGGAGCACAGGGACGACTAGCTCTAAACGACGAAGACAAGGCTGACACGCTCTTGGAATTCTTCAAGAGCATATATCGACCAGAAAATAGTTTGGAGGAAAGAATGGAGGGCCCACAGGCGCCTCCAATACCCGAACTTACTGTAGGAGAAGAAGAAGTGTACGCGGAGTTGCAAACTTTGAATAGGAACAAAGCAGCAGGTCCAGACGGGATTCATCCAGCAATCGTTCAGCCTCTGGCCGAGGTCCTGAAGGCTCCGGTGACGAAGCTGTATGAAACGTCACTTAGAGAGGGAATTGTGCCGGGAGACTGGAGGAGAGCAACAGTGGTAGGCATTTACAAGAGTGGGCCCCGGCAAAAGGCGGAAAATTACCGGCCGGTTAGCTTGACTTCGGTACTGTGTAAGTGCCTGGAGCGAATAGTCAGGAAGCAGATCTCTAGACATTTGGTTCAACACAACCTCATATCAAATGCTCAGCATGGGTTTGTGGCAGGGCGATCCTGTCTGACGAATCTCCTGCTGTTCCTCGATGAGGTAACCAAGCGTCTGGACGAAGGGCAATCGATTGCGGTCTGTTACTTGGACTTCAGCAAGGCATTTGATTCCGTGAACCACAGATTTCTGGACGTCAAACTGCAGTCCATGGGAATTGTTGGAAAGGCAAGACAATGGATAAGTAGTTTCTTAGCAGGGCGAACCTTTAGTGTTAAGGTGGGGAACCATGTTTCAAAACCGGAAGGTGTAACGAGTGAGGTGCCACAGGGCTCGGTGCTCGGCCCTCTGCTCTTCCTCATCTTCATCAACGACCTAGCACGTGGGCTTACAAACCCCACCTTTATGTTTGCCGATGACGTCAAGATAGCTGGAGTAGATATATAACTTGACGTGTTAGCAGTACAAAACTTGGCACGCAAATGGGACCTTCCACTAAACCTCACCAAGTGTCAATGCTTGACCACAAATACAGGGGCTAGTGAGAATAGTGTGGGTTCGTTGCAAGTGGTCTCGCAGGTCAAAGACTTGGGCGTTATAATGGACAACAGCTTTAAGCCGTCAAAGCAGTGCATTTCAGCAGCCAATACGGCCAGGAGAGAACTCTTTCGAGTTAGATCCATTATGTGGTGTAGAGATCCGGAGATATTCGTTCCGATATATCAGGCCATAGTTAGGCCGCATATGGAGTACTGCGTGCAGGCCTGGGCACCGTACTACCAGAAAGATATCGACTGTCTGGAGAAAGTGCAAGGGCTAGCCACTAGAATGGTGGCTGGGCAAAGGGGGTTTAACTACACAGAGCGTCTCCGTGCCCTAGACCTATTCTCGATGGAAAGACGGCGCATTCGCGGGGATTTGATAGAAACCTTCAAGGTAATGAAAGGACTGTCAGGAATAAGTCGAGAAGACCTTTTTTCTCTGATCCCCGAGAGAGGTACAAGGGGGCATAGCCTTAGATTACAAAGGAAACATTCGAGGCTCCAAATTAGGGCGAAGTACTTCTCAAATAGAGTGGTACCCTAATGGAATAAGCTCCCGGAAGAGGTCATAAATACCACAACAGTGAAGGCCTTTAAGAAAGCACTAGACCCATGTTGGGTGGCAGTATACCCCGAGTTATGCTAAGCAGCTTTTAGGGTCAGATGCAATTTACTCATTGTTTCCACCTTACTCTGCCAGGGCTGATACTGCACAAAATTTCTGCCTTTCAGAAAAAGAAAATCACGCAGTGTTGGGAGCTACGGAAACGCGCCGACAACACAACTATCTGGACACACGATTGGCTCTAGCCACACCAAGTCCTGTGCAAACTGAACTGCTGGAGTACGGTAGTCAGATAGTGCACTCTGGTCTTGTCCGAGACCGTGAGATCCTAGAAAGGGTTCAGCGGGCCTCCACCAAGGCAGTAAGTGGTCTATCCCATCTACCTTATCCCGTCCGCCTCTCACTCCTCAACCTCTATCCCCTTGACGTAAGACGCGTAAGAGGTGATCTGTTTTTGATGTTTCACCTTTTTGAAACAGGTCAAAGCGATTACTTCTTCTCCGTCTGTCCAGCCTCCTCTCTCCGTGGTCACAGCAGGAAAGTTTTCAAACCGAGGCCACGCACTTCACTAAGGATTAACTTTTTTAGCTATAGGGTTATTACCATGTGGAATGCACTTCCGGAAGATATTGTTCTCTCGCAGGACAAAACTATCTTCAAGAAAAAGCTTGACCTCTACCTGGGTCTCTCCCAATAATTCCCTTTGTCAAAAAAAACAAACAAACAAAATAGTTGTCTTTTATCGCATATATGTTCATGAATGCCGCACCCCCACTCAGCTTAAGGCACTGTCCACAGTGTGACACTGAATGAGGTTATATGTATCTTGTTTTCGCTGCCACCCCCCCCCCCCGCTTCTTTTTACTCTCGTTTCAGCTCGGTGAATCCGACAGAAGATCAAAGATTTCCTAAAGAACCGGGACAATTGGGCTCAAAGCCTCGAACCCGTGTAGTACTTCAAGACTTCAAGACAACTGAACTGAACTGACCTTGGAAATCATTGGGCAGGTAGGGCAACCGGTCAGTCGGAGGGGGAGGGGGTGTTTGTTGCTAATATGTCATGGCGCGATAAGATACAAATTTAAATTAGCAAATAATGTAATATGCTCAGATAGATCGCTACTCCCATTTTTATCGGTGTAAGTGTTGATGCTTGCTGATGCACTTACTGAGCTCCGACTCACCGAGTTTTCTTTCTTTCTTTGTAAATCGTACACGTGCAACCCCCACGGAAGACATTGCGTCCCGCATACTATGGTAGTTAATCGTCTGTGTAGATTACAAGGATAACAAGACTAGTAGTGATGTATTGTTGTATCCATATTTATGTTGCCGAACTCGTACTAATAGAGGAAATTTATTTTTATACTAATGTTGACTTTGCGAAAATGGTTGCCCCTTGTTATCAAGTTCTGCAATTCCAGCTCGGTGGCACCGGAGTAAAGAAGATACATAAAAGAACCAAGAACATTATAGCTCAAGCGTTGCACCCGTGAACTTCTTCGAGATTTCAAGACTAGTTTACTCTTGGACATTGTCCCGTTTTCCTCTTCCACCACGTCGGTTGGTGAAGCGTTCTAGAGATTGTCCACTCTCCTTGATAATCGATAGATGGCTGGCAAGCCGGTGTAATGCACCTCAGTGCGTGTCCTCGGGTACGGTCATCTTCCTGAGTGGGAGTTCCGACTGCAGGCCCGGGCCCAAATCACCACGGATGATTCGCCTGACATAGATGAGGTCACCTCGAAGACGTCTATAGGCAATGGGAGACAATTCGGTGGCTTCCAGGCGTTCCTCGTAGCTGATCCCACGTAGCCCGGCCACTAGGCATGTGGCAGCGCGTTGTACTCGTTCACGTTTGGCTACCTCCGCCGTGCAGGAGCAGACAGCCGGGCCGCCACATTGGAAGCGAGGACGTACATGCAAGGCATACAGCAATCAAAAGGTGTCGAGGGATAGGCGCCCAAATGAACGGCGATTCAGACCAAGTATTCTCCATTCTGAGGCACAGGCACTCAGTGTGTGCTCGTGCCTTCAGATTGTGAGTGACAACAACTCCGAGGTCTTTTTCCCCAAGCGTGAGTCAAAGTATGATACTCATAGGCAAGTAGTCGGAAGTATCATTGGGGCCGCCAGTCCTCATGCTCGCGCACCTACCCACGTTTATGGGTAGATCCCAGGTGGTCAATCAGTTGACGAGTGCATGGAGATCCTCCTGTGGTATCTCACGATCCTCTGCCGATCAAATGGTACGCCAGATTTTCAGGGCTTCGGCGCTTATAACGTGTGGGACCGAAGGGTAGGTCGTTCACAAACAGGGTTTTTGCACGGTGCTTTGCGTCATACCACTGCTGACTGGATACCGCGCGGACTGGAATTGCGCAATTCTCACAGAAAAGGTTCTCTCGACCAGGAAGTCTTCAGCCCAATGAAGCATGGGCCCGGAAATACCGATTGCCCGGAGTTTCAGCAGCAGCTTATCATGGGGAACTTATTCAAACGCTTTACTAAAGTCCACAAAAATGATATCCGTGACAAATTCCTCGGCCTTGGCGTTCGATCAAACTGCACGAGCAGTTAACAGGTTTGTCAGCCATGACCTGTTTCTCCGAAAACCTTGTTGCTGTGCGCATAGCAGTCGATGCTGCTCCAGGTGTTCACATATGCGAAAAGCCACCAGTCTTTTCATGACCTTTTCAGCTACGGAAGTGAGGCTTACCGGGCGGTAGTTGGCCGATGTGGATTTTGTGCAACCTTTGTGCATCGGAACGACCGCCGCATTTTTCCATTCCCGAGGTAGTCTACCAGAGGCCAACGATAAGTTGAACAACTGGGTCAGTGGTGGGGTCAGTTGGTCGGCCAACTCCTTCAACATGCGGATGTACATCGTCCGGTCCCGGTGACTCGTGGGTTTGATGAATTTATGGATATTATTCACTTCTGGTCCCACAAAATCATGCATGCCAAACAACGGAGAGCCATTCATTATCGGGCTTGGTGCGCCTCCTTCCACAGAATGCACTGACAGGTGATGTTTCGCTAATGTCTCAACCTTTCCATCTGAATTGAAGGTGCGTTTCAAGTCAAGGAAAACCACTACTGTCGGTTGACGGTGTGCATGACGCGCCTCAAGTATTTGACGAAGGGTGAAAATTTGGTCGTTTGCATCCTCGACCTGAGCGGAACCCAGCCTGTTGTTCGTGGGCGTTTCTCTCGAAAGCCGCTGTAAAACGGCACAGCAAAATCGAGGCTAATAATTTCGTAACTATCAGTACTCAGCTAATCCTACATGGATTATTACAGTCATTGCGTATTCCTTTCTTAAAGATGGGTGCAATCAATGACTCACCCCATAATGACGGAGTACTCTCCTCTTCCCAAACGTCACGGATCAGGGTGGTAGGTGATTTTATTAACGCACCACCACCTATTTTGAAAAGAACTGGAGGGAGTTCGTCAGAACCAGCCGCTTCCCTTCGCTTCAGTAAGCGAAGGCTTGATTCTACTTCACCTTCCAACGAGGCTCAAGTGATACTCCCCAAGGAATCGCAGTTGTTGTCAAAGTAACTACACTAGTGCGCGGCCAGGTAAACTTTCCCTTGAAGTATTCGGCCCAGCAGTCAAGCTTTTCCTCTTTACCACGAATGGGCTGTCCATTTCTGCCGCATATCGTCCCACTGACTGAGGTTCTCCGTCCACTGGTGTCGCGAATAAGTTTGAACAATCTTTGACTATTTCCTGAGGCACCTGCTACTTCCACTTCGGCTACCTTGACCCACCAGTTTTTGCGATCATTCTTAAGGCTCTTTGTAACTTGCCTTGGTAGCTTCTTTCGTATTTTATTTATCTTCTCACATTTGGAGCGCTGACGTTTTTGCGCTATTAGTCCGATCGACTCTTGCGAAATCCAGTTTCTTTGATGGACATCGGACCTAGAACGCCAGGTAAAACCTGCTACCATGTGCATCGCTTGTTTGATATGGACCCAATGCTCATCTACGTTACTGTTCGTAGATCCTAGCTGATGTGCTAACTTCTGTTCATGACTGGTGCAAACTTCTGGATCAGAAAAACGTTGCACGGCTAACCGGGTTTGCGGTTTGCTTCGGTGACCATGGAGTTGGAGAGATAATCGCATTAGAACTAATGCATGGTCCGACTCTACGTACATGGACCAGTAAGATCTACAGTTCTGAACAGAACTGCGCCACCGGTAGCTTACTGCGATATGATCGATCTGGCTTAGAGTACCCATAGAGAACCATGTCGCTGTGCGACGCGAACTGTGTCGGAAATTAGTACTAGACAGGACTAACCGATTGTCTGCACAAAACTGGAGAAGCCTATCCCCGCTATCTGTATGCTGAGCGGGCAAAGCACCACGTCCACCTAAACATGCTTCTGACGCACTAAGTTTGCCAACTTGTGCATTCAAATCACCAACTAGCACTACAGTGTCAGAACCTTTGCTGCTGCGAACGAGAGTGGTGAGTTCATCGTAAAACTCATCCTTCTGCATGTCAAAGCTGCAATCTGTTGGAGCGAATGCCGAGATTACAGTCAGACTGCGCTTAACACAACTATCTTTTCGAAAGCCAACTGACCCCTGGAGTCTAACTGCACGTAAACGACTATTAATCGGGATCCAGTCTTAAAAGACAGCCTCAGCCTTGTCAGTCAAGATTACTCCTGCAACACGATCCAAAGCTCTAGCTACTTCGTCTCCCAAAGTGCGCAGGAAATGTCTCGATAAGACACCAGGATCAGTTAGTTGAATTACACTGCTCGAATCCTGTATACGCGTTTCACTTAAGCAGCAGACATCAATCTTCAGGGAATCTAATGTGAAGGCTAGACACGCCTGCTGACCGACCTGCATGAGAATTCGCACGTTTAAGGAGCCAAGATTCAGAGGCTGACGGGGCTTGACAAAATGTGAGTTACGAGATGGAGGATTATTTGCGACACTATATGACAAGGGATCACTGTCATTATCGGACGTGTTATCGGTGGGAGCATTATGGGTGGATAGAGGGGACAAATGAGGTGGTTGGGGACGGAAGACAAAGGTTAAGTGAAAGAGGGAACTCTCAACAGTAGCCCACTTATCACCACCCACCTTACTTGATGCAATGGGTAGGGCGGTCCTGATTATCCTGCCCGACGACCGATGCAGTGTGGAATTCTTTGTAATCGTGCAGTTCATGCGTGATGTTGGACGGGTACTGCCAGGGTGTCCAGTCGCAAAGCAGGAGAACGATTAGGGTTCTCAACCAAAGCCATAATTTCCAACAAGAATCAGTCCACAACGCAGCGGGGTGGCTGAGTGGAAGCCCATTTGCTTGGATCAATTATTTGTCCACTGATTTTACCGACTGAGTCGCCAGCTCAAATCGATCCCCAACCTGGAGGACCACGAGACTGGACTTCGTCTGGCCTCCACCCATTCACCTTCCAGGCATGATTGTATCTCCAGCATAAGGAAGCCATCCTGTATAGCTCTTTGGGTCTTAGAGGCACGCAAGCCATCATACCCCGTCAAGGTGCATTCTCGTCGTGACGGTGGTTCTTCACCACTCCAAGTCTCAGGGTTCGGTTACCGGTTATCCCAAATAGTGCAGTGGGCCCTCGTGTCTATCGGGTATATACCCCTTCCACTGCACTCATGCAAAAGCATGTAATCAAAAAAGGCAACTCGAACGGTCTTAAAGCCTCCAGTTGTTAGCTTGATGCGGTACCAAACCCTTATGGGTCAGCGTACGCCTCTGCGCTGTTGGAATGTCTGGTCGGACGAACAGTGCCACGACCCACCCTACCGAACAGAGTTCCTATCAGCTCGGAATAGGGTGTAGCCAGGATAGACACCTCAGAGTCTAGGATACTGTTACTCAGTCACGTCTTCGTCAGCGCCACCATAGTAGATCAGTTTGGCTGCAGCAAGTGTTCCAAGTCATCTCTCTTGTTCAACAGACCACGAATGTTAGACAACAGGATTATGGTGTTGTCTCGGTTTTCTACCACCCTTGTTTGTCTGCTGTGTCCTAGCTTGGGGGGACTGACAGGGACACTAACATCGGCGGCCTCCGCTTAAGTTCAGTTCGGTTGTAGTGAGCAGGCTGTGGACAGCAATTCTGTTGTTGGATTAACGTGCTTTGGTTCCTGTTGATGCACTCTGGGCTTCGACTCATGGAGTCTACCTACCGTGACTGCTCCCCAGTCAGCCTAAGGATGCTTTTTTCGTCCGAAAATGTCCCATGTGGGACTGTATTTTATTATGCTGTTCGGATGAATTTTTGTCATATTAGATTTAGAAAGGTCTAGATTCGGAAAAGTAATTGTACTCTGTTGAGAAACTTTTATCAGCCCCGTCAGCACAGAGTGAGCCTTCTCCGTACTAAGTACTCTAGAGTATTTAGTCCAAAAAAGTCCCCCAAGGGACTATTCCAATACGTTAGGGTTTTGCCCGTTACTTCTGTGGTTCACAACATGGAAGTACACTTGGACTGAACTCAACTGAACACCTTGAATTCGTTATAAAACCAGATCAGATCAGATTAGAGCACAGGACTGGCAACCATTGTCAATGATAGTCTAGCTTCTTTCACCTGCGTGCCCCCGGGTCTCATCGCGCTTCGACTTTCTGGGACTCTTTGTCTTTCAGTATCTGAGAACTGGACACATGTCGGGTTCGCTGTCCGGGAGTAGCAAAGAGTACAATTTCAATAAGGTAGACTTCGACAACCAGTGGACAGACTCAATACCTCCTCTCGTGAAATAGTAGAAAAAAAGAAAAAGAAGTATTTAGGGGAAGTACTTAGGTCAAATCAAATCAAGTCGGGTCACAAGACGTAGACGGCGGCGTGCCAAGCTTGTCCAGGTTCTTGCACCCTGAGTCCCTTGGACCACTCGGTGCTGCGACAAATGAAAGAACAGAGCCTTGTTCGATGATTTGGTAACGATGAATGGGAGAGGGGACCTTCCGCCACTATGCCGCAATCTGAGGAGCCTCTCAGGGCCGCTGTCTCTTGGTGAGGTGGGCTGGAAAAGAATGAAGAATAGGAAGAATAATGAGGTAGGCTGAAGTACTACAACCAGGCTCATGTTTCTGACTCACGGACAGTCCGGAAAGGCGTGTCCACACTCCGTCCACCTTCCTCTTAAGTGCTGCCACTGTGTTTGCTTTCACCACCGCCTCGAGACGTTTATTCCAGTCGTTAATTATCCTGCAAGCAAACGCATGGGCTTTGATGGTCTCGTTGGCCCTCAGCTTGATTATTTTCAGCTTGTGTCAGCAGAGGGCGGAGTTTCTGTCACGGGTAGACAATGGCTTGTTCGTGGCTGACAACCAATTCAATTTATACAACCACTAACCTTGCACCTCTATGCTCTGGTTTCGGCCGCTACCTTCCAGCATCGTCCGGTAAAAAGCAGAAAGAATAGAAGCATCGAGTGAAAAGATAAAAAAACAAAGTAATAAGTGGAAGTTACGAATACAATGGAAGAATCCGGATGAAACTACGCCACTGGCTGCGGCACCCAGCCACATCACTTAATGTCTAACCATTTAGTAGGCGGATCACGCAGACCCCAACCTGGAAGTCTGACGCGCCGTACTTGGCCAAGTTCACTGGTCAAGGTTTTCATACTTCTTTCCCATGCCATAGACCGACCACCTTAATCTACCCTCCAACTATACCTGCCTCGGAGAGCAGCGTTCGCCGTGGAAGTCTATCGGTGGGCATGCGCAACACATGTTGCAGCCACCTTAATCTGTTTAGATTCAGTACTTGATCCACAGACTGACCTCTGGTTCTTAACACCGTACGTCTAACCTCAGTATTGCTGATACGATTTTCCCACAATATTCGGGCAATGCTACGGATACATCGGTGCTCGAACACCCACAGTCTTTGCCTATCTTCTACCCTCAGCGGCCATGTTTCTGAACCGTATAAAAGAACAGACCTAACCACCGCAGTGTACACTCTACCCTTAACAGAAAATCGGATGTCACGCCGACGCCACAGATTAAGGAGGTTCGCGAAAGCCAAAAACGCCTTCTGTATACGCGGTGACACTTCATCCGTTATCTGTCCACCTGGTGAGATGTAACTGCCCAGGTAACAAAATTTATCCACTTCAGCTAGAGCTTCTCTTGCCAACACAAGGTTTGGTGTTGAGCCAACCCAGTCCTGCAACAGCATTTTACACTTTGAAGGTGCAAAACGCATCCCAAACATTGCTACACTTGTTAAGGTTATCTAAAAGAGCTTGCAACTTGCCTGGATCTTTACTCAGAAGGACAATATCATCCGCATATTCCAAGGCAGACAATTTACTGTCTGATCAAAGATCGACCCCGCTATTCTTACACGAAGATAGGGCTATCTCAAGAATCAGTTCAGTTGCAAAATTGAGTAGGAAGGATAAAAGAAGGCAACTCTGACGGACACCACTTTCCGTTATGAACTCGGGTGAAAGATCGCCGTAAGCACGAACTCGGCTTCGGATGTTCAGATACAAGGATTTGGAAAAAATAAACTTCTCTGGCAAACCTTTCAATGAGAGGCAGAGCTAAAGAACTGTGGGGTGGACTGAGTCGAACGCCGCTTTTAGATCAAAGAACACAGAGATTGTGGGCCTACGGAAGATGTTTCTGTGCTCTATGGTTTGCCGAAGAGTGAAGATGTGGTCGATACAACCACTACCGGGTGTGAAACCGGCTTGGTTCTCACGCGTACACATTTCACGGGTGCTGAATAATTGGTGGAAACCCGATGAGCAATTTGGATGTGATACTTACCAAGCTGATTCCTCTGTGGTTTTCACAAGAGGATCTGTCACCTTTTTTGTAAATCGGCACAATCACCGATTCACACCATTCCCTGGGAACCTGCTCACTGTTCCCAATAAACCGCAGAAGTTTGGTTAACTCCGAAACCAAAGCTTCGCCTCAATCTTTGAAAAAGATCGAGACAACCCATCCGGTCCAACGGCTTTGTATTTTTTCGGGTAACCTATCTCCCCGCATAACCTCCATTTTTGATGGGGGAGTGGTATCCACCTGCATCGCTTCTCTGACAGGTATATTTGCAATTTTCACTGTAGAAGTGGTCCAACTGAATTGTTCCTTTAAGTGCTCCGCCCGACGGTCCAGACGACATCCCTGAGAGTAAACCAGTGAGCCGTCGGATTCCTTGAATAACATGCTTATCTCGGGTTTCCGTGGACCGGTATCTCTACTCAAACGGGAAAGGTTGCGAGCAAAACCAATAGACGCAGCCTTTTCTATTTTCGTACATTTCGCAGTCCACCGCTACTCGCTATCGTTTCTCGGGCTTTTAGTCAGCTGGCCTCCGGGATTTGCGCACCTCATTGAATGTGGCATCCGAAGGGACGGATCTGCAAGCATGCAACAAAGCAACTGATGTCAAAGATATCCATCATTTGTGAGGCCTATTGAACCAGAATCCTTCGTGGCATTAGACGCGGCATACAAGGCTTTTTTGATCTGTTGCCAACGTTCATCTGGGTCGTGCACATTCGACTGCATCGGTAACCGTGTAGATAGCTCCGCCTGGAAAGCAGATCGTGGGTTGTCGTCTGGAAGGAACTGCGTCGGACGGGTGGCATTTACGTTGATGCAACCTCGGACTAAACGTAAACGGAAGCAAGCACGTATCAAGGCGTGATCTGAGTCCACAGGCGTAGACCAAAATGAACAACAATCTTCAGTTGATCCACGCCAGCGGTGACCAATCACAGTATGGTCAATCTGAGTCCAACTTTGTGAAGACGAATGAGGATGCTATGTGAGTGTATGCCGCTTCTTATGACAGAAGTTCGTACTCGCCATAAACAATCTGTGTTCAGAGCATAGTTGAATGAGACAATCGCCGTTGTCAGTACGACCGGCTGGGATAGAAAATGGGCCTTCGGTGTGCCTTTCGGAATCTCCCAAACGGCCAATTTAGGCGTCGAAATCCCCAGCAATGACCACCACGTCTGTTGAACGCACACTTAGAGGCAGCTGAGACAAATCCTGATAAAATTCATTTTTGTTCCCAGAGGAACTGCAGTCAATGAGCGCATACACAGACACGACGAACAAGTATCGACGCTTCAGTTTGTTGTTGTCACTATGCACAGAGCCGTCCAACCAAACTGCACACAAACGACTGCTGACTGGAATCCAGTCTAGTAGTGCACGCTCAGCTCTCATGATCAAAGCAATCCCAACGCCAGCCTGACCACGAGCAGTGGAAACCGGGTCACCCGACACAAAGAGTAAATCAGGAGACTGAGGATGTACCTGAGGTGCGAAGCGTAATCCCGGAAATGGGGTCTCGTATGCGTGTTTCGGTGACACAGCATACATCTAATTTCACATATGGACCACCCAGTGGCGATTGCCACTTGTTGTGGGGAAGTTTTGACATCTAACCCAGGACACCAATGGAGATATAACATACTTAGACCCATGCAACCCACAAACGATAACGGGCTCGTAGTTCGAATAAGTGACCGATTCCAACTACCTGAGCTTCGGCGTCTAAAGTCAAGCGGACAGTATGCCAGCTACTGTGCACAGTTGCATCAAGAGAAGCCCGTGTACTGCTACCAGTCTGGAAATCAATCGTCAGGCCACCTCGAATATTATGTCCATTCGTGGACACCGGCCCTTGTGCGATACACTCCGGTCCTGGACGATGCTCGGCACCAGTTCACCATTTCACCGAAAGAAAAACAGAGAGAAAAAACGCAGCAAAAGGAAAAAGAAGTCGTAGCCCGATAGGAATCAGCTCATTATTACAAGAATCTAGACTGGTCCATTGGCCCTAACATCAAGTCTTTTGACCTAACCTGACCTACTTTACTCAAGTGTGGGCATACCCACACCCCAAGTAGCACATTGCCCACAGTGCTGCAGGTTAATATGGACAACCTAGGGCAGAGGTATGTGAAAAATTTGACCGGAGATTGTCGTTCATTTTGGTCAAAGCCTGTGGCCTCAGATCACGCTCTGGTATGTGCTCGCTTCCGTTTATGTCTCGTCTGTGGTCGGGCAAACGCTGAAACCACCCGTTCCGCCCACCTGCTCCTAAACGATAACCGACAGTCTGCTTTTCAGGCGGAGCTTTCTACACGGTCATCAATGGAGCCGCATGTCCATGACCTAAATAAACTAGCAACAGATCAAGGAAGCCTTGTGCGCCGATTCCAGGGCAACACAGTTCAGGTGGGCCCCACATACGATGCATGTCTTTGATGTCAGTTACTACGTTGGATTCGTTATATATATATATATATATATATATATATATATATATATATATATATATATATATATCAAGAGGTGTCCACCAGGGTCGCCCTCTATCGCCCTTCCTCTTCAGTTTTGTAACTGAGATAAT
Source organism: Fasciola hepatica (assembly GCA_948099385.1). Lineage (NCBI taxonomy): Eukaryota > Metazoa > Platyhelminthes > Trematoda > Plagiorchiida > Fasciolidae > Fasciola > Fasciola hepatica. The sequence goes on along the minus strand of CANUEZ040000033.1, from coordinate 2,108,623 downwards.
TCTTGGTAATAATAATAATGATGATAATAACGGTATAGATGGGTGCGCATGCGGTGAACTGTCTGACTTACAATACGCGAAAGATATTTTCTTCCTGAGTGAAGATCCAGTTACGTTGCACGCTTTCCTAGATAGCCCAAACAACAATGTGCACTGTTTGGTGTGCGTTTTGCATCTTCAAAGTGTAAAATGCTGCTGCAGGACTTTGTTGGCGCCACACCAACGCTTGTCTTGTCAGCGCAGGCTCCAGCTCAAGTAAATAAGTTTTGTTTCCTAGGCAGTTACATTTCACCAGGTGGTCAGATTTCAGTCAAAGACTGTTCAAACTTATTCGTGACACCGTTGGACGGCGCACCCATGTCAGTGAAACGATTTGCGATAGAAATAGAGAACCCATCCACAGCAAACAGCAGAGGCTTGACTGTTGAGCCGAGTACTTCAAACAACAGTTTAGCTGCCCGCACGCTAATGTAGTTACTCCTGTGTCAACAACTGCGACTTTTTGGGTGGTATCACTTGAGCCCCCATCAGAAGTAGAAGTAGAGTCATGTATTCGATTACTAAAGCGAGGGAAAGCGGCAGGTCCCGACGAACTTCCTCCAGTTCTTTTCAATCTGGGTGGTGAGGCGTTGATAAAATCACGTACCGTCTTGCTCAATGACATTTGGAACGCGGAGCGTATTCCGTTAATATGGAGTGAGCCGCTGCACGAATACAAAGAATTCCATACTGCATCGGTCGTCGCGCAGGCTAATCAGGACCGCGCTGCCCATTGCATCGAGCGGGGTGGGTAGTGATAAGTGTACTACTGCTCAGAGTTCCCTCTCTGTTATTCAACCTTTGTCTTCTGTCCCTAACCATCCCTCTTTGCCCCATCTATCCACCCATAATGCTCCCACTGATAACACGGTCGATACTCGCAACGATTCACTGTCAAACAGTGTCGGGAATAATCCTCTGTCTGGTAACTCACATTTTCTCAAGCCCCGTCAGCCTCTGAATCTCGGCTCCTTCAGCGTGCGTACACTCATGCAGGCCGGTCAGCAGGCGTGCCTAGCCCTCACTATGAACTCTCTGAAGATTGATGTTTGCTGCTTAAGCGAAACGCGTATCCAGGATTCGAGCAGTGTAATTCAACTAACTGCTCCTGGTATCTCATCGAGGTATATTCTGCGCACCTCAGGAGACGAAGCAGCTAGAGCTGTGGGTCAACGTGGTGTAGGAATTGTCTTGACTGACAAGGCTGAGGCTGCCCTGTTAGACTGGATCCCTGTTAACGGTCGTTTATGTGCTGTGAGACTCCAAGGGTCAGTCGGCGTTCGGAAGGATAGTTGTGTTAAACGCAATTTGTTCGTGATCTCGGCGTACGCCCCAACGGACTGCAGCTCAGACTTGCAGAAAGATGAGTTCTATGATGCCCTCGCCACTCTCGTTCGCAGCAGTAAAAGTTCCGACATTGTAGTGCTAGCTGTTGACTTTAATGCATAAGTTGGCAAACTTAGTGCGTCAGAAGCCTGTTTAGGTGGGCGTTGTGCTTTACCAGCTGAGCGCACAGATAACGGGGATAGGCTTCTCCAGTTTTGTGCAGACAATCGATTGTTCTTGTCTAGCACAAATTTCCGACACAGCTCGCGTCGCACAGCGACATGGCGCTCTAACTCTACAGGTACTTTGAGTCAAATTGACCATATCGCCGTAAGCTACCGATGGCGCAGTTCTGTTCAGAACTGTAGATCTTACTGGTCCACGTACGTAGAGTCTGACCATGCCTTAGTTTTAATGCGATTATCTCTCCAGCTCCATGGCCATCGTCGCAAACCGCAAACCGGATTAGCCGTGCAACGTTTGTGTGATCCAGACGTTTGCACCCGTTATGAGCAGAAGTTAGCACATGAGCTAGGATCCACGGAGAACAGTAATGTGGATGAGCATTGGTCTCATATCAAACAGGCGATGCACGTTGCAGCAGGTTTTGCCTGTGGTCCTGGATCCGTTGTCCATCAAAGACACTGGATCTCGCAAGAGTCTCTGAGTATAATGGAGCAGAAGCGTCAGCTTTCGAACCGTAAAGAGATGAATAAGATGCGGAGAAAGCTGCAAAGACAAGTTACGCGAAGCCTTAAGAAGGATCGCGAAAATTGGTGGGTCAATGTAGCCGAAGAAATGGAAGTGGCAGCTGCTTCAGGTAACAGTCAAAGACTGTTCAAACTTATTCGTGACACCGGTGGACGGCGAACTCAGGTAAGTGAAACGATTTGCAATAGGAATGAAGAACCCATCCATAACAAACAGCAAAGGCTTGACCGATGGGCCGAGTACTTCAAGGAACAGTTTAGCTGGCCGCACGCTAGTGTAGTTACTCCTGTGTCAACAACTGTGACTTCTTGGGTGGTATCACTTGAGCCCCCATCAGAAGTAGAAGTAGAGTCATTCATTCGATCATTAAAGCGAGGGAAAGCGGCAGGTCCCGACGAACTTCCTCCAGTTCTTTTCAAACTGGGTGGTGAGGCATTGATAAAATCACTAGCCGTCTTGCTCCGTGACATTTGGAACGCGGAGTGTATTCCGTTAATATGGAGCGAGTCATTGATTGTTCCCATCTTCAAGAAGGGAATACCCAATGACTGCAGTAATCATCGTGGGATTAGCTTAATCCCGATAGTCGCCAAAGTATTAGCTTCGATTTTGCTGTACCGTCTTACACCGGCTCGCGAGAGGAATGTCTGCGAACAGCAGGCAGGATTCCGCCCAGGTCGAGGATGCATCGACCAGATTTTTACTCTTCGCCGACTACTTGAAACGCGTCACACGCACCGCCGACCAACAATAATGCTTTTCTTAGACCTGAAAGGCGCCTTCGATTCAGTTGATCGAACATCGCTTTTCAGTACTCTTCATCGAAAAGGTATGCCCCAGAAGTTCGTGAACCTAATGAGATCGTTGTATTCTCATACTTCTGGCCGCGTAAGGGTTTACGATGAACTATCCGGTCGGTTCGAAACGACCAGTGATGTTCGGGAGGGATGTCCCATTTCTGCATTCCTGTTCAATTTCGTCGTGGACGAAATAACCGAGAGTGCGTTGCAAAATCTTCAGGATGTAGGGGTCAAACTAGAAAATAGTGGGAAGCTATGTGACCTAGATTACGCGGACGATGGCGTCTGTTTGTTCGAATGCACGGAACATGCTCAGCGTGCACTAGATAGACTCTCAAGAGCTGTAGCTCCATTCGGCATGCGCTTCGCACCTTCAAAGTGTAAGGTGATGTTACAAGACTGGACGTCAACGATTCTGAGCTTTATGCTCGATGGGGAGGTGCTATCACTTCACCTACCTTGGCAGCAGCGTGACGACGGATGGAAGTGCAGTAGTAGAGGTGAGTACGCGTATATCCAAAGCTCGAGCGGCGTACGTTGGACTGAAGCACTTGTGGCGCCGACCTGACATTTCACTGAAGTTGAAAGGTCGTGTATACTGTGCCACTGTGCGTTCAGTTTTGTTGTATGGTTGCGAAACTTGGAGTCTGCGTGCTGAAGATATTCGTCGTCTTGAGGTTTTCGACCATCGATGTTTACGTAGTATCGCTAGGATTGGGTGGAATAGCCGAGTAAGCAACGATGCGGTAAGAAATCGAGTATTGGGTATTAATTCGGAGAACGTTTTGCCACAGCGTATCCAGCTTAGTAGACTTCGTTGGTTGGAGCACGTGTTACGTATGGCAAACACACGTCTACCGTACCGTGTCCTATTCTCCGCCCCTCCCAGGGAGTGGAAGAGACCACGTGGAGGTCAACAGATGACGTGGCAGCGAGGAATGAGAAAATGTACAGCAGACTTAGGAAAAGTAGGTGCTTCACGTCTTCGTGGTTGGGGTCCAAAAGATCCGACTACCAGTTGGCTGGACACACTGAAGGATATGGCAGCGAACCGCGAACAGTGGCGATCGTGTTGTCACTTTCTGTCAAATCGGAATGACTGATCGATGTGCGTTTGTACAGTTAGACTGTATTCCGTGTGTTGGTTACTGGGGCATTCCTTTTCCCGCCCGTATAGGTCCACTCCCTGTCCATCTTGTATATTCATACTTTTTAATTCAACGTGCAAGATGGTGAGGAAGGAAGTGATCGGTGGTGCTTGCCCTACTGTTGAACTCTGTAAGATCATGATAATTATGGTCAGATATCGGATGAGGTTTCATCGCGTATGCACAAGGAGCGTTTGGCTTTTGTCAATTTCCGTCATCTGTGGCGTCGATGTGACATCCAATTATCTATCAAGTGTCGAGTGTACCCAGCGGGGGTTTAATCTGTTCTGTTGTACGGTGTAGGGACCTGGTCGGTAATGGTAGAAAATAGTTGTAGATTGCCGACGTTTGCGCCTCTGTGTCTCCGTGGTGTTGCTGGAATATGGTGAGAACACCGTATCAGCAATATTCGAGTTAGGCGCAGGGTGTTGGGAACCAGCGGTCAGTTACTGGAACAATACTATGCATAAACCTGTTGGGGTGGCTGGGACGTGATACGCATGCTCACCGATCGACTTTCTCGGTGTACACTGTTCTTCGAGGCAGGTGTTTGGAAGATAGGTCGCGGTGGTTAGTCCATTATGTGTCAGAAGGTGTGCAAACCTTAACCATTGGACATGGTCAAGTGGGACGTGACCATCTTTCGGGTGGGACCCACAAGACTCGCTTTCTAGGTCACTGGAGACATAAAGTGATATAGTTAGATCTCGCAGCCAATGGCGCAGTTGCATTCGAGCCCTTTGTTTCTCTCCATTGTTCCCTGGTCTTTCTCACTGTATGATTTTATTCATCTTGCCCTCAGCTCAACGATACTGGGAGGTAGCAGCGAAAACCGAAGCAAAGAAGTGTGACGTTAATGATTCAGTAAACTGAATTGAGATCTCCAGTATGGAAGATGCTATTGCAGGACTAGATTGCTTCAACCTTCCAGCATCTGGGGAGATTATAAGCCGATTGTATTAGTTATGTTGTCAGCTGTATTCCATTCGGAGGTCGGGTATCGGATGAAGTGTTATCACATGTTACAGTAGGCGAGTTTGATCTTTCCCAACCTCATTTATCCGTGGCATCGACGTCGCATCAATATATCTATCGAGCGTTGGGTGCATGCTGTAGCAACCAATTCGGTTCTTTTTCACTTGAAAACAGAATCACTTCGGAGGGAAAATGCAAGGAGATTGTCGCTCTTTTACCGCTGATGTGCGTTCCCTCAACGCCGACGGTTGCATTGGTTTGTGCATGCCATACGACGCCCAAACACGGAGATCTCAGAACTGCTTTCTCCTGTTCCATTTCCAGGATGACACTGATGCTTTGACGAACAGCCGAAAACATGGATCAACACTGTCAAATCGGGCGTTCACCGATTACGACTCCAGTTGATCTACAGCGTTTGCAACTGGGAGTAGAGCTGGATCCCTGTGCTCAGATTTCGCCTCTGATCGTCGCTCTCGGACAGGTGCCATTTGTGATAGCCACAAACCTGGCTCATCCTCTTGCAGGAGCTAACCGTGCAAAAGTAAAGTAAGCATATTGAGAACAGCACATATGGGTGAGCAAGCTCGTTCTGAAATTATAACGTTCCTCTGATATAACGGGAGAGTACTTTGGAATCATTGGAAGTCAATTCAGCTATGATACGCATAACATCATGGGCAGCCATAGCAGGCAACGACGTTTACTGGCATCCATACTTCATCATCATCATCATCGTACAGCGTTAAACAGTAGGGCAAGCCCCACTGACCACTGCGTTTCTCACCATGTTGCACGTTGAATTAAAAAGTATGAATATACAAGATGGACAGGGAGTGGACCTATACGGGTGGGAAAAGGAATGCCCCAGTAACCAACACACGGAATAGAGTCTAACTGTACAAACGCACATCGATCAGTCATTCCGATTTGACAGAAAGTGACAACACGATCGCCACTGTTCGCGGTTCGCTGCCATATCCTTCAGTGTGTCCAGCCAACTGGTAGTCGGATCTTTTGGACCCCAACCACGAAGACGTGAAGCACCTACTTTTCCTAAGTCTGCTGTACATTTTCTCATTCCTCGCTGCCACGTCATCTGTTGACCTCCACGTGGTCTCTTCCACTCCCTGGGAGGGGCGGAGAATAGGACACGGTACGGTAGACGTGTGTTTGCCATACGTAACACGTGCTCCAACCAACGAAGTCTACTAAGCTGGATACGCTGTGGCAAAACGTTCTCCGAATTAATACCCAATACTCGATTTCTTACCGCATCGTTGCTTACTCGGCTATTCCACCCAATCCTAGCGATACTACGTAAACATCGATGGTCGAAAACCTCAAGACGACGAATATCTTCAGCACGCAGACTCCAAGTTTCGCAACCATACAACAAAACTGAACGCACAGTGGCACAGTATACACGATCTTTCAACTTCAGTGAAATATCGGATCGGCGCCACAAGTGCTTCAGTCCAACGTACGCCGCTCGAGCTTTGGATATCCGCGTACTCACCTCTACTACTGTGCTCCCATCCGTCGTCACGCAGCTACCGAGGTAGGTGAAATGATCGACAACTGCCAGCACCTCCCCATCGAGCATCAAGCTCGGAATCGTTGACGTCCAGTCTTGTAACATCACCTTGCACTTTGAAGGTGCAAAACGCATGCCGAATGGAGCTACAGCTCTTGCGAGATTATCTAGTGCACGCTGAGCATGTTCCGTGGATTCGAACAAGCAGACAACGTCGTCTGCGTAATCTAGGTCACATAGCTTTTCACTATCTCCTAGTTCGACGCCTACATTCTGAAGATTTTGCAAAGCACTCTCCATTATTTCGTCCATGACGAAGTTAAAAAGGAATGGAGACAAAGGGCGTCCCTGCCGAACACCACTGGTCGTTTCGAACCGACCGGATAGTTCACCGTAAACCCTTACGCGGCCAGAAGTATGAGAATACAACGATCTCATTAGGTTCACGAACTTCTGGGGCATACCTTTTCGATGAAGAGTACTGGAAAGCGATGTTCGATCAACTGAATCGAAGGCGCCTTTCAGGTCTAAGAAAAGCATTATTGTTGGTCGGCGGTGCGTGTGACGCGTTTCAAGTAGTCGGCGAAGAGTAAAAATCTGGTCGATGCATCCTCGACCTGGGCGGAATCCTGCCTGCTGTTCGCAGACATTCCTCTCGCGAGCCGGTGTAAGACGGTACAGCAAAATCGAAGCTAATACTTTGGCGACTATCGGGATTAAGCTAATCCCACGATGATTACTGCAGTCATGGGAACAATCAATGACTCGCTCCATATTAACGGAATACACTCCGCGTTCCAAATGTCACGGAGCAAGACGGCTAGTGATTTTATCAATGCCTCACCACCCAGTTTGAAAAGAACTGGAGGAAGTTCGTCGGGACCTGCCGCTTTCCCTCGCTTTAATGATCGAATGAATGACTCTACTTCTACTTCTGATGGGGGCTCAAGTGATACCACCCAAGAAGTCACAGTTGTTGACACAGGAGTAACTACACTAGCGTGCGGCCAGCTAAACTGTTCCTTGAAGTACTCGGCCCATCGGTCAAGCCTTTGCTGTTTGTTATGGATGGGTTCTTCATTCCTATTGCAAATCGTTTCACTTACCTGAGTTCGCCGTCCACCGGTGTCACGAATAAGTTTGAACAGTCTTTGACTGTTACCTGAAGCAGCTGCCACTTCCATTTCTTCGGCTACATTGACCCACCAATTTTCGCGATCCTTCTTAAGGCTTCGCGTAACTTGTCTTTGCAGCTTTCTCCGCATCTTATTCATCTCCTTACGGTTCGAAAGCTGACGCTTTTGCTCCATTATACTCAGCGACTCTTGCGAGATCCAGTGTCTTTGATGGACAACGGATCGAGGACCACAGGCGAAACCTTCTGCAACGTGCATCCCTTGTTTGATATGAGCCCAATGCTCGTCTACATTACTGTTCTCCGTGGATCCTAGCTCATGTGCTAACTTCTGCTCATACCGGGTGCAAACGTCTGGATCACACAAACGTTGCACGGCTAATCCGGTTTGCGGTTTGCGACGATGGCCATGGAGCTGGAGAGATAATCGCATTAAAACTAAGGCATGGTCAGACTCTACGTACGTGGACCAGTAAGATCTACAGTTCTGAACAGAACTGCGCCATCGGTAGCTTACGGCGATATGGTCAATTTGACTCAAAGTACCTGTAGAGTTAGAGCGCCATGTCGCTGTGCGACGCGAGCTGTGTCGGAAATTTGTGCTAGACAAGAACAATCGATTGTCTGCACAAAACTGGAGAAGCCTATCCCCGTTATCTGTGCGCTCAGCTGGTAAAGCACAACGCCCACCTAAACAGGCTTCTGACGCACTAAGTTTGCCAACTTATGCATTAAAGTCAACAGCTAGCACTACAATGTCGGAACTTTTACTGCTGCGAACGAGAGTGGCGAGGGCATCATAGAACTCATCTTTCTGCAAGTCTGAGCTGCAGTCCGTTGGGGCGTACGCCGAGATCATAAACACATTACGCTTAACACAACTATCCTTTCGAACGCCGACTGACCCTTGGAGTCTCACAGCACATAAACGACTGTTAACAGGGATCCAGTCTAATAGGGCAGCCTCAGCCTTGTCAGTCAAGACAATTCCTACACCACGTTGACCCACAGCTCTAGCTGCTTCGTCTCCTGAGGTGCGCAGAATATACCTCGATGAGATACCAGGAGCAGTTAGTTGAATTACACTGCTCGAATCCTGGATACGCGTTTCGCTTAAGCAGCAAACATCAATCTTCAGAGAGTTCATAGTGAGGGCTAGGCACGCCTGCTGACCGGCCTGCATGAGTGTACGCACGTTGAAGGAGCCGAGATTCAGAGGCTGACGGGGCTTGAGAAAATGTGAGTTACCAGACAGAGGATTATTCCCGACACTGTTTGTCAGTGAATCGTTGCGAGTATCGACCGTGTTATCAGTGGGAGCATTATGGGTGGATAGATATGGCAAAGAGGGATGGTTAGGGACAGAAGACAAAGGTTGAATAACAGAGAGGGAACTCTGAGCAGTAGCACACTTATCACTACCCACCCCGCTCGATGCAATGGGCAGCGCGGTCCTGATTAGCCTGCGCGACGACCGATGCAGTATGGAATTCTTTGTATTCGTGCATACTTACGGTCAGCCTTATTAACTAATTCTTGCCAGACTTATCGACATGTTCACAGTAATATGTGCAATTAGATTGTGCATTCCATGTCCTTTTAAATGAACGCTTGGCCCAATCGACTCGGTGAGTGAAAAACCTTTGGTACCTCTGACATAAGATATTAAAACCCTTCCACCGCTTGTGGTACTAGTGGTTGACAGGAATTCGCTGTCTGTCGGCTTGTTATCACACCTGATTAATCTGGATCTTCAGCCAAATCAGTGTCATGACTACCGTTTCTCCTCATGAACCTTTGAGGCCTAAGATGTGTCCGTTTCACTTCACGCATACGTAAGGGTGGGATAAAAAAATGGTTAATCAGAAATCACAGTGGCAAAGAAAGTAGTTGAAGTCCTTATCATCCCGTTCCCGGTTGCATAATAGATTATTCACCACAGAGTAGGTGTCGGTTGCAGACAATGGCAAAAGCATTTCGATTACTAACTAAGCGTTGACCGTTCACGCACATGCCGAGGAAGATGAGGTGACACCAAAATTAAATCCATGAAAAGTAACATTTTCGCTCAGTTGTTCTGGAATTTATTGCAGAAGAATAGTATGGATTTCTGAACTATGTACACTGGAATATCAGAACACGTTTTCGGAAGAAAAAAATTCTTCTTAACGATTCGTCCTCTGGCCTGTACAAATCAATGGAAATGGGTGTGTTGAAAAGGTCAAGGATCAGTCACGTTGGGCAACAGGGTTTTGTGGCGGAGGGTATTGAAATTAGATCGATGCGTTGGTCTGCACGACTAGGTTTTTTTATTACATGCTTTCGCATGAGTACAGTAGAAGGTCCACTACACTATTAGGGATAACCGGCAATCAGACCCTGAGACTTGAAGTGACGGAGAATCACATAAGTTCGCAACAGGTCAGGTGTGGTAACGATCCGAACGACAGTGGATTACTGTCTACAACCAAAGTAGTTATAGTTGTGACAGTAGAGCATGCGAATAACTCACCCATCTTATTCCATTCCCAGGTTCTTTTGTTCAGTTTTACGTGCTCGCCGTTTTTGTCCCTCATGATATTCTTACAAAGAAAAACCAGTAGTTTAATTTCTTTGGGTCACTCAAGGTTGGTTGAATGATGGTTCAAAAACCGACCAAGGTGTCCATACCTTTGCTGTACTAACTATATCATACGTCTAACCATCAGCATATTCATTTATGTACGCGCTTTTAGTTCTGTGTTCCCTTTTTTAATCCAATATGAACTGTTTTTCTATTACGTGCTTACACATGACTGCAGTGGAAGGAGTATATACCCCATAGCCACAAAGGCTCACTGCGCCATTAGTGTTAACCGGCAACCAGACCTTGAGACTTGGGATGGAGATCCGCATGAGGTCCCAATAGGTCGGGTGTGGTAACGATCTGAACGACAGTGAAATACTGCATGCCACCAAAGTAACTGGTAATGGCGAGGATCCGAACCACTGACCTTCGAGATGGATGTCAAACACTGAACCATTCGACTGTCACCAAACTATCGAACTATAATTTCGATTAAATCGTTGCAGTTCATTCATTTCTCGGACCAGTAATTCAGCTTGTTACTATTTTTTCATTATACAGCTCCAAATAGAAAGAGGTTGCCCGAAAATCCTGTCACAATGGCTTTGTTTAATATCGGTATTTTTATCGTGACTGCCAAACGGACTCCGTTCGGCTCTTTCGGTGGCTTACTGAAAAACAAATCATGCATAGAGCTGGCTGAACATGCGGCTAAAGCATGCATATTGAGTAGCCAGTTACCTCCAAATTTGATTGATACAGTGGTATTTGGTAACGTGCTCCAGGTATGTACCCGGTTGCGTCTTGATATGCCTTGATTTTTCGTCGTTCATTTCCAGACCAGCCGAGATAGTCCCTATCTGGCTCGTCATACTGCTATTCGTGCTGGTGTGCCCATTGAGACGCCAGCCCTGAATGTGAACCGTTTGTGTGGATCCGGATTTCAGGCGGTTATTTCCGCTGCACAAGATTTGCTGACTGGCTCCGCGTCTGTTGCCCTTGCTGGTGGAGCGGAGTGCATGTCGGAGGCTCCTTTTGTTGTACGAAATTTACGATTTGGAACACAATTGGGCGCAAAATATCAGGCAAGTTTTACTCTATTCATGATAATATTCATCTGGAATAATTTCATTTCGTCATATAAAAACAAACACGAGTTGCGAATAAGCTCGTTTTCGGTAACATCATCCTCGTGGCTAATACAGTTACACTTATAGGTTAGAAACGCTTAAATTTAGACCAATGTCTGTGTCAAAACGTAGTTGAGTAGTCATGAGGATTGGCGTTGCGTAGTTAGAAAAGTTTGGAAGGTAGTTATTGTTCTGTGGTTGGGAGAAGGACCAGCAAAGCAATGAAAATGGGTTTTAGAGATTATCCAGTTCCGGTTTGGACCAAAGGGTCACCACTTGGTCATCTTGAATTCGAATGTCGGTCTCGGACCGCGGTCAGGGCAGCTGCACTGCTTTAACGAAACGCTCTTGAGAACGAAGCATGGATTGAACAGTCTGATTGCTGCAGCCTCTGCCGTTCCTGGATGTTTCTTTCGAGCGACAGAAGACTGCAACAAGGCCATCTTTCAATGCCGCCACAGAACTGCCCACCACAACGAAATCATCCAGATATGCTGCCATGTCTAGTAAACCTGAGATTAAGGTGTCCATGATTTGTTGGAGTATGGCGGGTGCCGTCTTTATCCCGAAGGGCTGGCGAGTGAATTGATAAAGTCCACGGTGAGTGTTGATGATCAGAAGTTCTCGAGAGGCCGGGGCCAGCTCGATCTGGTAACAGGCCTTTGCCAGGTCCAGCTTTGCAAAGCACTTTCCACCATTGAATATCGTAAACAAGTCCTCTGGGACCGGTAGTGAGTAGTGGTGTGAGGCTAGAGCGTCGTTCAGGCCAGTGGAATAATCGGCACAGATACGAATTGCCCCTGTAGACTTTTTTCCGACAACGATTGGAGCCGCCCATGTTGAATATGTCACAGGAAATAGTATCCCAAGGTCTTCCAGGTGTTTCAGTTCGGCATCGACTAGTGGAAGGGCCGCACGCGGTACGGGGCGCTTTGGTCGGAAGACTGGGATGGCGTCAGATTGAGGTTCTAATGTGGCCTGCGCATCTGTACAAAGGCCAAGGTCGTCACGGAAAACAGGGGCAAACTGCTCGATGATGTCAGTGGCCACTTTCGTTGGAGTCTCATGTGAGTCGACGACGTTGCAAATGGCGTTCATGGGAAACTCGGCCAGTTCGAGTTCGTCGATTCAGTCAGCGTACGGGAGATTGAGCCCAGTGTGGTTCAAGTAGCACGTCCCTGGGACGGACGCGCCACGGAAAGACACCCCTGCTAGCACAAACTGTGTTCATACACAGAGTTTGCACACTTTTTCTCCATTGGAAAAATGTACGCGATGTGTGTTCTTAGTCACTGTTGACAACCGCCATGGACAGATTTGGTAACCAATCAGCGTACGTGCCTGTAGACCAACAGGTGTTAACGGCTGCCACACTTCCTACTCCAGGGTAGGAACTAAAATGCTCCATCGGCGAATCACACCGCGCACCGCATTTCTATACGACCAATCAGCGTCACTGGCCAACCCACCCTCCCCTCTCTTACGTGCGTGAATCTGCCGTACCTTTTGCTTAATTCGCTCTCAACTTAATATTGCTGATCAATCGGACGGGAACTAATCTGCCACCCATAGGCGAATCCCCCTTACCGCGAAAGATGGCAGTCGCTAACTCGTTTCACCTTATTAATTCATTCCCTTGCATAACTAAACGGTAGTGTTGACGCCAACGCATTTATTTCAGTGAACCCATAATTGGACTTGGAAATACAACGGCGTGTGAATTATGTATGAAGAACATTCATTATTATAGTTGATATATACAAATGAAGCGTGTTGAAATACGAGGCATCCAAGTCCACGTCAAGACGGACCACCTGTGCTTTTTTGTTGTTGGGTTCCCGTGACGGAAATAACGTAGAAAAATAAACATACTGTTCGTGGTGTTCGGCGCAAATTGCGATGCGTGTCTTACATCCAGTCTCTTATGGCACATTCTACTGCCATTCTATCGGCAGGCCGGAAATTTTCTTGTTGAAGCACAGCATCTGCGAAGTGGTAATCGTTCTTTACTGATCTAGAAAAAACTCACCGATGATTAGTCCCTTGACTTCAGTTTTCCGGGAAGCCATTTTTCCATGTGCTCCCGAGAAGTTCAGCCCATGGGTAATCTCTTTTGTCATCAGCCGAGACATCAGCTGACGAACATAACGTGCAGCGGTTCCGCCGCACGTTGGTATGAAAACGGAATCCTGTGGACATTGCAATGAATCAGAAAATACCCACCAATTTCCGTCTGTTTTATCCTCCGGCACTGAGGCGTCAGATTCTAGGAGCTCTTGTGCACTGGAAAACGGAAATACGATCGGCAGGTCACCATGTTGGTAATGACACTTTATTCGTTCTCCCAAGTAACACCTGTCGTTGTAGGGCAACCATTTGTTCGCGCAACATTCTGAACCCAGATTGCATAGCAGATAGGGGAAGGAATTATTTTATACGTTTACTGTCGTTTATAATAAGTAAAGTCTGAGTCCCACCGGCATGTGTTCGAACGTTTATCGAAGTTCTAGATGTCGACGGCATCATGTCCGTCTCATGATCCGGACCACGTAAAGCTAATATCATTAGACAGAACACTTAAAGAATTACACTCGTCCCTATTCGCCGAATGCTGCTTGTTCCCGACGGACGAAGTCGGCAAATCGTAGTTTTCAGCTGTAATAGTATTAGGTTACGAAATTATTAAACTGTATTACTTTTCTCTTGCAGCCCCCTCGTACAACGCTTTGGCGGCGTCTCGTCCTCCGACGAAAGGGTTTTTCTGGGGAAACTGGACAACTGAGGTTAATATTCAACTAAACGATATTTTACGGTATCCACTTCCACGGTAAACCCATGGAAACTGTCCTATCGCTTGATGGAAATTTGTCCTCTTCGGCCCGCTTTTGTATTCGCCAGGCTTCATCGTACCGAGCTGTGGTTTGAGGTAATGATTTATTTAGACGAAACTTACTGGTGTGCAATAGCTTCCTAATCGGTCTGATGGGAGTTTCGGTTGGAACAGTTGCGTGTGTGCTCACCAGACGGTGGAAACGAGCTCCGTCCACATTGGGCACGTAAGCGCTTCATCCGGGTCAACCATGATTGACTAATCACGCACACATCTTCGTTTTCATCGTCCAAAAGGAGAACGACAGCAAAGAACTGTAATCCGGTAGTCATCTAAAAACATCAGCGTCTAGTTCACGGTGAAACTGATTTTATTCAGAAGGGAAGTCAGTTTATTAGCTTTTACTTAAGAAATGCGGTGTTTGCAAATAGAATGAGAAGCGTGAACAAAGCTTTCCACGCGGTAGAGGTATGAGGAATGCGTATGACACAATAGCCTTTGTCGTCACTGAAATAAACACTTACAATCCGTTTCAGACAGCGGACACTGAATCAAAATGGACGATAAATTCTTGACGAAGAAGATATTTTGCTCTGCGGATGAAACCGGGTCGTCGAAAAAATTATCTGTTATAGAAACGACTAAAGCCCACCACTTCACTTCCATGTTTATCATAATCGATGAAGGGGGATAGACCCTTTGAGACAAACTATCTTCAAGTCCATCACCGTACCTTGTATTCCAGCTGACCAGAAAGCTGGATGGTGCCACCACACGCAATCGTCGCAGACAACGACGAGGTTTTGAAGGCGGGGGGATCAAGGGAGTGCCAATTGTCAAAGAAGATCCGTGTGATGTCGGAGGCCGTGTTCAGTTGCAGTCTGACGGCGTGTTGGTTGATGTCGACCGCTACATACCGCCGGCGTTCAGCGACGTTCATTTGAAAAGTTGCCATGAGACCATGTGACTGGACGCCAGAAGGTGGGGCGGGTCGCACCTTGAAGTCATCGGCTTTACGGTTTGGGCAGTAGCCGTCTTTGTGACCGGATTGTTGGCAGCGTTGGCAGCGGTTGCGCCGAAAGGGTCAGTAGCGGTGAAAATGCCATGCGCCGCAGTGTTGGCATGGGGATAGTGGCTTGTGAGGACGGATGCTGAATGCGGCCGGCATTGGTTGCGCCGGGAGGCCGCTAGATATTATCTTGTTGATAGACCGGGAGGCCCGGTCGGACTGTTGGATAAGAGCCGAATCGGATTTGAGGTTTGCCACGCGGTGGCACTCCTTCACCAGTTCGTGCAGTTTTGTGGCTGGATTCTGGTCAGTGAGAGCCAAAAGTCGTGTGCGGAGGTCGCAGCAGTCGGTGATTGCAGGCCACAAATGAAGATCAGACAGCGGAATTAGTTCTCAGTCAACGAGCCAAGTTGGAACCGAGCGCATTCGCAATTGACGTTGACGGCGAACTGCAAAAAATCATCGGTGTCGCGTTTGGGGAGCTGAAGGCATTGAGAACGGGAGTGGAAAACAAAACAGGACTGGCCAAATATATCAGTCAACATCTCAATGGTATCCTTGACGGTGCGAGCAAGGGGGTCATCCGGTATGACAAAATTGAAATATCACACATGTTCGGTCGGGCCGAGTTTACGGAGAGGTAAACGGACTTTAGTAGCATCGTCATGAGAAGCCAATTCAACAGTGAAAATGTCCTCGTAACGTTTATACCAAGAGTCAAATGTAACGCCAGAAACAGGATCATAAACAAAATCACAAACGTTACGGAGCACGTGATCCACAGGCACAGGTGTGGCCGAAGTCGACTGGGCTGCTTACCGTGCGTCCGGAACGAGAGTTTAAGATCAAGGTCAAACGCTGCCATGATAACGAATCGGGAAAGCCCATTTGAAAAATACCTTTTCCCACAAATCAATACCAAGGAATTCAAATGTGCTATAAATATTTACCCACCTTGCGTCCTTTTGGAGATAGTTGATATCGGCCTTGAATTTGAATGACGCGCGGTTGTAATTTGTGCAAAAACTTATAATTCACCTTCGTCGGGGCGCGCTGTGTTGTTTTAACCTTCAAGTTACGCTACCGTTTAGTTATGCAAGGGAATGAATTAATAAGGTGAAACGAGTTAGCGACTGCCATCTTTCGCGGTAAGGGGGATTCGCCTATGGGTGGCAGATTAGTTCCCGTCCGATTGATCAGCAATATTAAGTTGAGAGCGAATTAAGCAAAAGGTACGGCAGATTCACGCACGTAAGAGAGGGGAGGGTGGGTTGGCCAGTGACGCTGATTGGTCGTATAGAAATGCGGTGCGCGGTGTGATTCGCCGATGGAGCATTTTAGTTCCTACCCTGGAGTAGGAAGTGTGGCAGCCGTTAACACCTGTTGGTCTACAGGCACGTACGCTGATTGGTTACCAAATCTGTCCATGGCGGTTGTCAACAGTGACTAAGAACACACATCGCGTACATTTTTCCAATGGAGAAAAAGTGTGCAAACTCTGTGTATGAACACAGTTTGTGCTAGCAGGGGTGTCTTTCCGTGGCGCGTCCGTCCCAGGGACGTGCTACTTGAACCACACTGGGCTCAATCTCCCGTACGCTGACTGAATCGACGAACTCGAACTGGCCGAGTTTCCCATGAACGCCATTTGCAACGTCGTCGACTCACATGAGACTCCAACGAAAGTGGCCACTGACATCATCGAGCAGTTTGCCCCTGTTTTCCGTGACGACCTTGGCCTTTGTACAGATGCGCAGGCCACATTAGAACCTCAATCTGACGCCATCCCAGTCTTCCGACCAAAGCGCCCCGTACCGCATGCGGCCCTTCCACTAGTCGATGCCGAACTGAAACACCTGGAAGACCTTGGGATACTATTTCCTGTGACATATTCAACATGGGCGGCTCCAATCGTTGTCGGAAAAAAGTCTACAGGGGCAATTCGTATCTGTGCCGATTATTCCACTGGCCTGAACGACGCTCTAGCCTCACACCACTACTCACTACCGGTCCCAGAGGACTTGTTTACGATATTCAATGGTGGAAAGTGCTTTGCAAAGCTGGACCTGGCAAAGGCCTGTTACCAGATCGAGCTGGCCCCGGCCTCTCGAGAACTTCTGATCATCAACACTCACCGTGGACTTTATCAATTCACTCGCCAGCCCTTCGGGATAAAGACGGCACCCGCCATACTCCAACAAATCATGGACACCTTAATCTCAGGTTTACTAGACATGGCAGCATATCTGGATGATTTCGTTGTGGTGGGCAGTTCTGTGGCGGCATTGAAAGATGGTCAGGTTGCATTGCTACGTAGCATACAGTAGACTTGCTTCCGGCTATGTCCCGACAAATGCTTACTTTTCCTATTTACTGTCTAGTGTGAGGGATTCATAATCTTTGCTCTGGACCGTCACCAGGATCCGGAAATCATCCGCGTTTTCCGGGAGATGTACCTACAAAGGCTTTCCGGTCGATTCCGCAAATCGCTTAGTCCGCTGGACAACCATCCTCCTGGGTTACGATTTTGAAATCCGATCCCGACGAACCACTGACTTTGACCAAGCCGTCGGACTATCCCGCCTTATTTCGAAACACCGTGCGGATAACAAGGATGCTGTGATTGCGCGCCCTACCGTCGAAAAAGGTATCTCTCATCATTTCGCTGACACATTTCGGGCCTTGCCTGTTACAACCGCTGACATTCGCTCCGTCACCGTCCGGGACTCCGCATTGAGCGACGCCATTATATTTACCCAATCCTCTTGGTCGCCGACGCACCTCACCGACGAGCTGGACCTCCTGCATCTCCGAAACTCGTCGCTGTCTGTGGTGAACTCCTGCTTGATGTGCGGAGAACGGATTGTATTTCCAAAATCACTGCGACGTGCCGTCCTACATCAATTTCATACAGGCCACTCTGGCGTGGTCCGCATGAAGTCCATTGCTCGCAGTTGTACCTACTAGCCCGGTATGGACGTCAACATCGAAGCTGTTGTACGCCAATTCTCCAAACGTCGACAACACCTGTGCCCTGGCCCACCCCAGAGCGTCCCTGGTTTCGCCTCCATCTAGACTTCGCGGGGCCGATCGACGTTGTAATGTATCTCATCCTTGTGGACGCTTTTTCCAAATGGCCCGAGATTGAACCACTAACACCTGCGACCACTTTAACCGCCATTGACGCCCTCCAGGCGATTTTCTCTACTCACGGCCTCCCGGACGTGCTCGTCACAGACATGCCTTCCAATTTGCGTTCGCCCTGTTCGACGAGTTTTGGCAACACCATAACGTCCAACACGTCCGTTCACTACCCTGCCACCCATAGTCCAACAGCCAAGCAGAACGATTCGTCGATACTTCCGAACGGGCATTCCGCAAATCATACGGGGAGAGGAAGATAGGAAATAATCAGAACATTCCTCTTCATGTATAGGACTACCCCTAATCCAGCCATTCCAGGAGGTCAATCACCATCTGAGGCGTTAATGAACAGGAGGGTGCGCACAATTCTGCAGGCGTTACTTCCAACAACAGCCCAACCAGTCACCGCAGAAGGAAACGGATTTCCCATTTGAAGTATGGTTCATTCAATCGACTACTGCCCTGGAAAACGAACGTGGAGTGAAACAGTGGTGGAACGAAAAATAAGGTACGTTACCTACGAGGTTAATACCACAGAGGAAATGTGGGTATGCCACCAGAACCAACCACGCGTCCGGTGGGCGTCAGTAGAAGCCAACAACAACGAAGTACAACAATTACCTTTAGACATACTACTGGACACATTCCAGATGCCGGCAATCACCAGAACCGAAGTTAAGCCATGTCTTGCCCCCAGAAGATGGACAGATCGTCAGCGACGCCCAGTGCAGCCGTTGCAAGTTGATCCACGTGCAAAGGAATACCCTTAACTTCTTCAAGGGGAGATGTTGGGAAAATACCTTTCCCCATAAATCAATGCCAAGGAATTCAAATGTGCTATAAATGTTTACCCACCTTGCGTCCTTTTGGAGATAGTTGATATCGGTCTTGAATTTGAGTGACGCGCGGTTGTAATTTGTGCAAAAACTTATAATTCACCTTCGTCGGGGCGCGCTGTGTTGTTTTAATTCTCAAGTTCGTACAATTTGTATACAAGCAGCGGCGTTGCAATGTACGATCGCCTTTGGTCCAGCACCAAATACACGACTGAGCTGAAGGTCCTGTTTTCGGTGTTCTTCCTTGCTTGTGTGGGTTATCCTGGGGTCGAGTACCGGTAATAGCGCGACAAGCTGGGATTTGTGTATTACCGACCGAGTGATACTCGTTGGGGGTTCGTAACAGTTTGTAGGGACTCCGTA
Organism: Fasciola hepatica; assembly: GCA_948099385.1. Classification (NCBI taxonomy): domain Eukaryota; kingdom Metazoa; phylum Platyhelminthes; class Trematoda; order Plagiorchiida; family Fasciolidae; genus Fasciola; species Fasciola hepatica. The sequence continues at coordinate 2,089,074 of CANUEZ040000033.1, read as the reverse complement.
GACTATTTTGGAAATGTTGTCATTCACGTAGTGTCCAATGTCCGCAAATTGCGCCACAGTTGCACTGGTAATGGCTTTTCTGTTTCTCGTCGTCAGCCAAGCCGGTTTCTATTCTAGATTCTTTGCGGTAGTTGCCGTGTCGTTCTACCTATGTAGATTGCCGGACATGGGCAAGTAAAGAAACAGGTTATCACTGAGGAGGTACTGACAGGTAACTTGTCTTTACAGTTCATTGAGGTCACTAATCGGATGGTGAAGCGTGCACGTAGCGTGGCAACAGGAAAGGTGCGAGCAATTCCCATTTTTAAGCGCCATTGAAGGGGAGTTGAATGTATGGTTCTTTCTTCCCAACGGCGAATGACGCCCGTCTCGTTGCTCCTTCTGCTGTGTACTGAATGAAACGTTCGGTGTATCCCGTATCCAGAAGTGTTTACTTTGAAATGTCCGGTTATTCACTCACCATCGCAGCCAAGCAAATCAGTCGCACCCGGGCTGCGAAGGAATGAATTAGGTTCCGTTTACGCCCCAGAGGTACAAGGCTTGCGAAGTAGGTGTAATGGCCTGTCCACGTTGGTTTGCAATACACTCGACGGAGTAGTTTACCATCATCACCTCTTACGAGAAGTAAATCGACGAAGTGGAGAATGTTCCTTCCTACTTCCAACTTAAAATCTATCTCATTATGAGTCTGACTAAACTCTACCATGTGTTGCTGTCAGTTAGAACAAAAATATCATCCACACATCTACAGTAGATGGGTAGACTTTCTATCGTATCAAAAAGTGTACCGTTTTCCAGCCTAAAGGTGAACATATCATCCAATAAGCGGCCTAGAATCGACGCCACGACAACTCCACCGGTCCGACTTACTTTTGATTTGACGTAACTACCTGCTGCGGGAGGATAAGTCAGCTCCATGGATGTCACGGACCATTGCTGACCACGCGCGGCGGTTGAAGGCAAGCTTGATATAGGTCATGATCCAGTTCTTTTTCCATCGCCGGACTCCATATGCCGACCGAAGACCTAGAAGCCCTATGTCTTTTTCTATTGTACCGATCCGCGTTTCGAGCTGCCCACCAAACGGACAACGCCAACCAGGGCAAACAACAGAATAGTGTTTGTTTGGTTATCTGACACGGGTTGCCGAAGAATATGGCCGAACCACTGCAGTCGCCGACGTTGGAGGAGGACGGAGTGTGCGTCGACGTCAGACCATCGTTCCGTTACCTCTTCGTTGGACACCCGTCGTGCCAGTTGACTTTGAGGACTTGCCGCGTCCATCAGTGATCGAAAACCTCCAGTCTTCTGGTATCGTGAGCTCGTAGCGGTCAGTTTTCGCAGCCACAAGTGTGAGGGTATGCTGACCCACGGTCGATAGCCAGCCATGCCCCGTCAGCAATCACCATGTCAGCGCCTGTCCAGAATCCAGGTCAGTGCTTGTACCAGCGGATCCGCAAGTGACAAAGTAGCGGATAGTTGAGACGCGGATAGATTCCCGTTAAGCGGCAGCTGGTCGTGTGACCAACCAACCAATCAGAAAACAAGCTACTTGATGCAGTTATGAACCTACTTGGTTTCATAATGTACATTAATATTGTGAAACTGAGTAGGTAGTTCATCACCCTAGGACAACACCTCACGACTGCAAGTATTACATTGAAGAAGCGATCTGAAATAGAATGCCATGTTATAAAAATGATCATTTTTAAAATTTTCATCCTAAATTTAGACGAGAATATTGTCATCTTAGGACAGTCACAAACGAAAAATTAACACGAACCATACCTGAACGCTCAGCATGAAGAGTTAGTAGATACGCGCCAAAAATTCATAGCACACTAAAACAAATTTAGTTCAACCAAGTTTCATAATACCCTTTGCGCCACGATGAATCCCAACGCAATATAAAAGGTTATTTTGGTCGTCTGGAACAAAAAAAACAGACGTCTACGAGAAAAACAAAAGTGGTATTTTAAGTTGTGAATCTACCACTTCAAAGGTGGCATTTTGTACTGGCGGGGTCAGTGGTTAGATACACCGGGAGCATATGGTGTAGTATGCCGGACGCAGTTTACTTCCATGGGCTTTGCACGAGCGCGATCTGCAGCGAGACAGAAAATCAACTCAATGAGCCGGAGTGCACTGGCGAGCATTAACACTTATACGGATAAAGACGGACATAGTGATCTGTCTGAGTGCGTTACAATGACTCGCTGTCCGGATCAGTGGTGCCCTTGTATTCACAAAATCTCTTTATCGACTTGATACTACTGCTTGTGGTTCTCATCCCACTCTTATTTTTTTCATTATTTGCGATTGAGGTTTCCTCTCAGAGATGGAAACCAAAACCGCTGTGTTCGGTGCATGGTTAACGGTTGTTTGAATTGAACGGAACTGAAGCGTCTACGAACAGTAATGTTTCCCTTTTTAAACTGACTGGGGAATTAACGGGAGAACAATATATAAATATGAAAAATACTCACTAGTCTATGATGGAAGAAATGACACTCGTAGCTAACGAATTTGAAGGGATAATCGGTACAATTTTCCAGCGATAATTTCAATATGCAAAGACCAGTGCAAGTTTTCTTTTAACGTAAAAACGAGATATTTCCCAAGGTGTGTGCGTGTAGGACGATTCGAATTATTGTTGGTAATGTTTTCTTTAAATCGTGATCGCAAAGTAGAAAAATGCACTTTTGACATTTGGCATTGTCTAAAAGACCACTTATTGGGCGAGAACGCCCTTACATTTCGAACTAACCTGGTGGATCAACAGCCGCATATCACAAAACCCGTGATATTTTGTCATGGTGCGGTAGATCAATCACACGCACAGACGAGTACACATACAACATACTCAGATGTGTCTCATTCGGGTTCACTATTCACTGACTGTGTTTCTATTTTGTCCCCTCACCTTCCGCCTGTCACACGCACAGCTGGACGATTTACTTTGGAATACACTGACCGATCACCAGTCCAATGTGTCCATGGGTATCACGGCGGAGAACTTAGCCGAACAGTACTCCATCAGTCGTGAACAGTGCGACGAGTTTGCATTGCGATCACAAACCCGATGGAAACAAGGTGAATCAAATACTCGCCAAGTACTCCGTCATTCTTCCTCTAATTTTAGTTGACAATCAGTTTATTTCACTCGTAATCAACCACTGCATAGATGTGATGTTCTGTTCAGATTTTAAACCAGATACACAAAAACTGAGAAAACTCAGGTTGTGGGCCGATTTGAGCTAGCAACTCAGTCAGTAAAATCAGTGGATGAATAATTGATCCAAGCAAATGGGCTTCCACTCAGCCACCCGGCTACTTTGTGGATAGGTTCTCGTTAGAAATAAAGGCTTTGGTTGAGAACCCTAATCGTTCTCCTGCTTTGCGGCTGAACTCCCTAACAGTACCCGTCCAACATCTCGCATGAACTGCATGATTACAAAGAATTCCACACTGCATCGGTCGTCGGGCAGGATAATCAGGACCGCCCTACCCATTGCATCAAGTAAGGTGGGTGGTGATAAGTGGGCTACTGTTGAGAGTTCCCTCTTTCACTTAACCTTTGTCTTCCGTCCCCAACCACCTCATTTGTCCCCTCTATCCACCCATAATGCTCCCACCGATAACACGTCCGATAATGACAGTGATCCGTTGTCATATAGTGTCGCAAATAATCCTCCATCTCGTAACTCACATTTTGTCAAGCCCCGTCAGCCTCTGAATCTCGGCTCCCTAAACGTGCGAATTCTCATGCAGGCCGGTCAACAGGCATGCCTAGTCCTCACAATAGATCCTCAGATGATTGATATCTGCTGCTTAAATGAAACGCGTATCCAGGATTCGAGCAGTGTGATTGAACTAGCTGCTTCATGAATTCCATTGAGGTATTTTGTGTGCATTTCAGGAGACGAACCAGCTAGAGCTGCATGAACAAAGGGTCTGATATTGTAGTGCTAGCTGGTGATTTTATGGGCAAGTTTTCAAGCGTAGTGCGTCAGAAGATTGTTTTGATGGGCGTTGTGCTCAGCGTACAGACAACGGGGATGGGCTTCTTCATTTTCTTGCAGACAGTCGGTTATTCCTATCTGTTAGGAATTTCCGATACGGGTGGCGTCACACAGTGACATGGTGCTGTAACTCTACAGATAATCAGAGTCCCATTGGTCATGTCACAGCAAGCTACCGGCGGAGGGTTTTGTCCAGAACTGCAGATCCTGCTGGTCCATGTACATAGAGTTGCATCATACGAGTTTTAATGCAATTTACGTTTCAGCTCCATCATTGTCGACGCAAACCGCAGACCCGAGTAGCCGTACAGCGTTTGTCTGATCCAGAAGTTCGCACCAATTATGAGCAGTAGCCATCACATGAGATAAGATCTAGAAAGAACAGCAATGCACACGGGCACTGGGCTCGAATGAAACGGACGATGCACGTGGCAGCAGGTTTCACTTGCGGTCCTAGATCCGATGTCCATCAAAGACACTGGATTTCTCAGGAGTCGTTGAGTCTAATGCAGCAAAAGCGTCAGCTCTCGAACTGTAAGGAGATGAACAGAATACGGAGAAATCAACGAAGGCACGCTTTAAAAGGCTTTAAAAGGATCGCGGGAATTGGTGAATCAAGACAGCCGAAGAAATAGAAGTAGGGTATGCTTCAGGTAGCAGTCAAAGACTATGTAAAGATATTCGCTACACCAGTGGACGGCGACAGAAATGGAGAGCTCATTCATTACAGAGCAAAGGCCCGACTGTTTGGTCGAATACTTAGGAGAGCAGTTTAGCTGACCGCGAGCTAACGTAGTCACTCCTGTGTCAACAACTGCGATTCCTTGGGGAGTATCATTTGAACCCCTGTCGGAAGTGGAAGTAGAGTCACGCATCCGATCAGTGAACCGTGGAAAGGTTGCCACTCCCGACGAACTTCCCCCAGTTTTTTTCTAACTGGGAGATGGTTTGATAAAATCACTTACCACCTTGCTCTGTGACATCTGGAACGTGGAGTGTATTCTGTTGTCGCGGGGCGGGTCATCGATTGTACCCATCTTTACGAAGGGAATACGCTATGATTGCAGTAATCATCGTGGAATCAGTTTGATTGCGATAGTCACCAAAGTATTAGCGTCGATTTTGCGTTGATTTTTCTCGACTCGACCGAACGGCGCTATTTAGTGTTATTGACGGGAAAGGTATACCACAGAAGTTGGTGAATCCACTGAAATCATTGTTATCTCATATTTTTGGCGCCGTAAGGGTTCACGGTAAACCATCGAGTCCATTTGAAGCGACCAGCGCTGTTCCACAAGGATCTCCCATTTCTCTATTCCTGTTCGACTTCGTCATGGACGAGATAATGAAGGATGTCTTGCGAAATCTTCAGGATGTGAGCGTCAAACTAAGGAGTAATGAAAAGCTGTGATCTAGATTACGCGGAGGACCTTGTTCCGAGCTTAATGCTCTATCTGGAGGTGCTAGCAAATGTCGACCGCTTCACTTACCTCGACAGCAGCGTGACAACAGATGGAAGCATGGTAGTGGAGGTAAGCACGCGTATAACCAAGGCTCGAGCGGCGTACGTTGGACTGAAACACTTGTGGCGTCGACCTGATATTTCGCGGAAGTTGGGAGATCGTGTGGACTGTGCCGCGATGCGTCTAGGTTTGTTGTATGGTTGTAAGACACGGAGTCTGTGTACGGAACGTGTTCATTGCCTTGAGGTTTTCGACTATCGATGTTTGCGTAGTATCGCTGAGATTGGATGGAATGACCGAGTAAGCAATGTTGAGGTCAGAAATAGGGTATTAGGTATCCATGCAGAGAATGTTCTATCACGGTGTTTCCAGCTTAGTAGAATTCGTTTGTTAGGGCACGTGTTACTTATGCCAGACGCATGTCTGCGTACCGTGCCCTGTTTTTCGTTCGTCTTCGGGAATGGAAGAAGCCACGTGGAGGTCAACAGATGATGCAGTAGAGAGGAATGAGACAATGTACAGGGAACTTAGGAAAAGTAGGTGCTTCAAATCTTCGTGGTTGGGTCGAAAAGACCCGTCAACCAGTTGGCAAAGAACCGTGAACAGTGGCGATCGTGTTGTCACTTTCTGTCAAATCAGAATGATTGACCAATGTGCGTTCGTACAGTTAGACTGTGTTCCGTGTGTGGGCTGCTAGAGCGTTCTTTCCTTTTCCCACCCGTGTAGGTCCACTCCTTGTCCATCTTGTATGCTTGTACTTTCTAATTCAACGTGCAACATGGTGAGAAAGACAGTGTTCGGTGGTGCTTGCCGTACTGTTCAACGCTGTACGACGATGATGGTGACGACAAACCGCTGTGACAAACATCAGTTTGGGAATGCGATGTACCGCATGGACGCCACGGCAAGATCAGTTGCTCTTTAATTCTGATCGGGCCGGTGTTGCTTAAGCGATATATTTTGTATTTGTACGACAGACTTTTGCAAGTATGATGCTAACATTTCACTCGTTAATTCTTTGACAAAACTGGGGTAAAAATAAACAAAGTATACAAACACGGGCGCTAAAGGGAAATAAAAGTGAAGAAGGTAGAGGAAACATTACCAAATTTAGGAAGCAATTCCTTTTTACTCGTGTCTTTGTCGGTCATTACAAGCGCCAGGTAGAGCACAAGAGAGTTTTTGTTCAGGGTAATTCTGAAAGAAGAGTGTCGAAATTCAGATCTGGTGGATGAGAGAGAACGACAAAGACATGAGTCAGAGTGTAATGAATACGTTATATCCTGTAATGTCTTGTGGGATAGAGCTACGCAAGATTCAGTATGTTGTTTGACTTGTTTATTTAAAAGAAAGTCAAAGTAACTACCGATCTCCGGCGAAAGGCCTTGAAGTCTTGTTTCAAAAGGCCGGGGAAAATTACTAAGGAACAAGAAAACCGGAAGAATACATTGAAGAACAGTTTTCGAGACAACTGTTATTGGTGTACAAAACTGCCCGAGTCTTCTCATCTGAAAAGATAGGCGTCGCAGTTCACCTGACGTAGTGCTGAACTGAGGATGTCCATCATAACTTGGTGCCTGGGCAAACACTCAAATACTTGACGGAACTAACTCTGGTTAGGGAATTGGAATTCATTGTAACAGGATCAGTAGGGAAAGATGAGCGATAGACTGAAAGCTCATCCAAGGCACTTAGGCGGATTCAGTATTAGACCCAAGTGGGAAGAGAAACATTCTATTCGAAGTGGGTTTTCATCGAATTTCCTGAAATCCAGATGATCAGAAATAGCTCGACTAAGGACAACGTCATCGACATAGTTGAATATGTTGGATGGAGAAGAAATCGGAAGATCGCTAATATAGGTCGAAAATGGAAACGGGGATAGCACTGCACCCTGGAGTTCACTGCAATTGTTAAAAAGAGGTTTTGAGATGTTCTGCTTGACCTCGGTTTGCTGAACTTGATTATGAAAATAGTTCGATAGCTAAGAAGGAAGTTATGTCGGACAGTCGAAAGCTTCAAACTTCTGGAGGAGACAAGATCGAGGTACAGAATCAAGAGCTGAAAAATAATCAAGGAATACGCAGCGGGCAGATCGCTCAAAGTTGTTCAGATTTAGCGATGGAATGGGCCAAGCGGGCTGCAGCATCAAATATGGATCTTTGGAATTTATAAGCAAACTGGAAAGGGTCAGGTGGCGCATTCATATGCGCTTGAAGACGGATGGAAACAGTCTTTCCAGTGACTTTAAGGGCAGCAAATGCGAGGGCAATGAGGCTAAAGCGTTTATCTCTGCCAGGGATGTTGGAACCTTTAGGACTTGAAACGATGGTAACTGGGCGCCACAAATCAGGAATCAAACATCTGAATAGAGACACGCTTATCAAGGTAGCGATCGGTGTGGCAAGTTGAGCGACACCGTACTTGAGAGTCGCTGAAGGAAAGCCATCAGAACCTGCAGCAGACAACATCTTGGATTTGCGAGAAATTCATCTGTTGATCTCGGAGACTGGAGGTTCGAGTCCCGCCACTCCCGACCAACTTTAGGGACAGACACCCATCCACTGACGTGCGGCACACCATCACTACCTCTGTAGTTCTCTACTTCAAGTCTCATGGTCATGGTTGCTCCTAATCCGAAATGGTTCGGTAAGCCTTTGAAGCCAAAGGGTATGTACATTCCTTCAGCTGCACTCATGCGAAAAAAATGGAATACAAATAGTTGATTGTCCGCAAAGCGACTTCATTTTTTTACTTTTATGCGGCCAGCTCCTGCGAGAGGATGAACCGGCTTCATGTGTGTCCCGAATGAGCGGCAATCGAATGCGAGACTTGAACACAGAGAAATCCAGTTCTGCTTACAGTTGCGAGTGCCGTAGACAACCTGGAGTCCTAATCCCTCTACGTCCAATTTGATGGTACTGACCCATTTTTTCAGCTGTCCTCCGTAACGACAGCGCCATCCTGGACATGGGACGGGAGAGAGGCACTGTCTTGAGATCTATGTCTGGACGGCGTAGGACGTCCAAACCACTGCAATCGCCGGCGTTAGAGGAACACTGACAGCTTTTCGATGTCAAAGCACGGTTGTCTTGTTGTCCCATTTGAAACCATTTCGTGCCACATCACTTTCAGTATCCGTCGCAGAGACCAGTGGTCAAGCACTTCCAACTTTCCGATGTCCTCGACGCGTAGTTGCCACGTCTCGAAGCCGTAGGTCAATACTAAACAGATAGCGACCCGGAAGATGCGGACTTTGGTCCGAAGGCTGATTCCGTTTCGCGCCCGGAGTGCATTATGAAACTGAAGAAATGCAGTCCTGGCCATGTCAATGTGTGCGACTTGACTTAATCTTTAGCATGACCGTTCGCGAGAATCGTGCAGCCCAGATATTTGAACGCTGCAATGTGTTCAATTTGTTCAAGTATAAGGGAAGAATGGACTATCCGCAAATTGAAGGCAATGCTAGCTTGATATGTCGCTTACTTTGCCAAATGAAGCTGTTGGTACCTCAAACGTCTAAGCCAATGGGTACAGTGAGCTCGAATTCGCTGTGCACGCTACCGGAGAGATTCTGTCATCCATAAATTCAATTACTTAGTTAACAATAAAGACTGCGAAGAGCTGTTTACGTTGTAAAATTCTTTTTCCGTGAACTTGGATGTGTTTTGTTTGTCAGAACGACAAATTTTTGTCATAATTTAATGCGAATTCGGTTGACACAAAACTGGCGGTGGTTTTTATCCGTAAGTCTTGGTGATACAATGCAATTATAGCCGCCTTATTAGAAAGCCAGAAATCATTTGAGTATCACCTAGGTCATTTTCGGGTAAGGATCATTCTAGTGTTCCGGCATTCGAAAGGCAAGCCCGAACGTTCAAATTAGCACTCACGTTAGACGGAATACAAACGTGGGTAACGCGGCCCCGAATTTAAACTTCCATATGTCCCAGTGCACCAAATATTACTATCAGTTTCGTAACGATGTGAACAAAGCATGCCGGATCCCTATTTTCCCATCCAGTTGGCGTATTTTGCTCCTTTCGGGGTAGTCTTTTTCATGTTTCTTTCTTGCTGGTGAAACCGTTAAAAATAGATCGATTTCATGCTTATAAGGGATTAATAATGTCCTTTTTCAGTGGTCTGATTATCCCCCGTGAGCACATTATGAGAACAAAGGTTGGCGAACAAGCTCGTTTTCAGTGATTTATACTCATGCCATTACATCACAATATATAACTACAAGTTAAGGAATTGGGCCAATTAGACAAATAGGGAGTGACAGTGATTAATGGTGACAAAAAAATAACACGTGAGAAATAATCTGCATCCTGTCTTGAAGAAAGCCTGGAGCACAATTGTTTTCTTTCCTTTTTTGTCACCATCAGTCTCTGTCACTCCCTATTAATCTAATTGGTCCAATTCCTTAACTTGTTTTATATTGCGATGTAATGGCGCGAGTATGAATCATCGAAAACCAGCTTGTTCGCCAACCTGTGTTCTCATAATATGTCCCTTCCATAGAGATCTTTATTGGATGCATTGATGCGCTGTGGTTTATCTGTCGACTCCAGAAATGTCTTTATCACACTGCCGCTTGTTAAAAATTTCTCTGCCGCGTTTGTGCTTCTGCACATTTGATAATAATTCTGCAGTGCTGAAACAGTTTTTGGATCTTCACATTTTTCATCCGTATGCTGTCCTTATCATTGTGCCGCGGTTTACTAGTTTGCTGTCTGGGTGGGTTCGTATTGAAAGACTTATTCAGTATGATAAACGGCTATCTCGGTAATCCTGTTGATATTTGCCGAGTACAACGTAAACAAAAGCGAACTGGGCCCTTCTCCAAAATACGATAGATTGTCCAAATAAGGCAGTTTTCTTGGGGACCAAAAATATTGTTCACATGAGGGGCGAGGTCCGGCGAATCATCTAAAACTCTGGTGGAACGTCGGAACGCAGGCTAAAGCTCGTATCGCTTGTGTTTGATCACCTCTTTGCGTGGAGACGTCCGCATTTCAGTCAGAAAAGATTTACCCTCAGCAACTCATTGAATCGAGAGAATGAAGGAGAACGATTATGTTAATTACTATTCTTTCTCCTTTCTATTTAGTTACTCATTAGTAGTGAGCACGTACATCGTGAACCCCAGACGTTCGTAATGTATTTTCTCTGTTTCTAAAGTATCATATTGGTTTATACTCGAGTTCTATGGTGCCTGTTACATGAATAGTTCACATGTTTACTTATAACCCTGTTTCCCCAAAGGTCTACATTCCTACTGCAAGGTAATCTTTCTGAGTTTCATTTGTGGTGTCGAGCGGAGGCTCGAACTCTCAGCCTTAGCGATTCTGTCACTGCACTCCACGACTGGCCATCACACGTCAACGGCGTTACCAGATCTAGTGCCGGATTCGTCCATTCATGTTGGCACGTGTTCTCGTTTGCCACACAGATTTAGTTTATTCGTACTTATTTATTATTGACTCTTTAGTATTACCGCTACAGTCTAATTCACGCCTCTGCAACTGACTTATGAATTCGTGACGGTAGAATTTTCCTGATTTACTGATTGTACCGCAACCGAGCTGCGCTACAGTTTCGTTCAGCTGCCTGCTAAGTTGACCGTTTTATTTCCTGCTTTGTCCCGAATTTCGGAAAGCGACTGCCCATTGTTTTTGGTTTCTCACCCGGCTGTAAGTCTTTTTCTTGCTGTATATTTATGCTCATTGTATTATTCAAAACCACGAACTATTGATAAACATGGTTACGCGTTTGGAATTTGTACTACTGCCTGTAACCGTGCTCTGCCCATATCGCATGTGTAACTAGTGAGACGATTTTTTTGCTGGATTCACAGCCATAGACATCGGGATAGTAACAACAGATTAGATATCAAAACTGCCTAGAATTTCGGCTGATGCTGGCATCCGGTTTGTGGGGTGAAAGAATAGTAGGGTTTCTGTAGATGTCAATGTGATAGCGTATAAATCAAAAAGAGGAGAGAGGTACACCTGCATAGATGATGGTTTAAAGGGTAAGTGAAATGTGAAGGGATTTTGTGAGCGAACTTCTCGCATGCAGCCAGGTGTTGTTCACACAACCAAATATATAGTTCGATTAAGGGTATGAAAAATACCCGACTGATAATAGATATAACCTCGAAGAAGAATTTTAAAATCTTTTTTCAGTAGACCAGCAAAAACGTTGATAAACGAAAAGGGAAATAGTACTCTGCTTAGCGATAAAATGCCTTAACTTTCGGATTTGATAAGGTTGTAGAGCGTGTGTTGATTTTTACGCCATGCGCGACAGCCTCGGCCCAGACGTTTAACCGATTTGAATGATTTTTTCAGCCCCGCTTTACTGTACACTTTGCTTACTTCGTACGCGTGTCGATCCGTTGTCAGTTGACTCTACTGATGCACGCACACACACGCACGGACCTGGTTTGCTCGTTAACTTTTCTAATACACACGTCCGCAGTCACACCACGTGTGTCTTTCCACTACAGGATAGTCGGCGTAGTTTCTACACACAATATGAAATGTGAGATGCAACAAGTAGTCACGTTGGGTTCATAATTTTCGGATAGATGCTTTGGTATGTTCGGTTTATGATACTGGAGGATAACCTGTAAACATTTAGTGATGCACAACCAATATACCAAATGTACACAGTAACTGTTCTGGTTTTAATCGCTGGACTAGTCTCATCGATCACTTTCTAACTAAAGCAATTACCCAGTAAGCGGTACGTTTTCGGTTCGATACCGTCTCGGACCCTAAAATACGAAATCCAGGCTCCTCGTGCAAGTAATACATTCTACGAAGCGGTTAAACGTTCAGTTAACAGTACCCATTCATTCGAGGTGTACAGTTCCTGGTGGCCTGTTACCCCACTTGGCTGTGTGCAGATAGTAAGAGCATCTGTAGGAAGATAATGATTTGGTCTGATTGTTGTGTCTAGATTTTTCTCTTTTTATTACTATCAGAGTCGTAATTTTCCGATCCTCATTTCTTTAAGCTCGTATTTATTTGAAATTATGACTAGGTAAAAAAGTTAATAACGTCTGGATCACAGCTACTCAACCATGGAGAGGAATTTTTTATGGGAGGCGTGACCAGTACAGACGGCTGGAACACACAAATAGTGAGAGAACTAAAAGTGATATCGGTGAAACCACCAGGAACCTTGACCGGAAAGTGCGACTCAGCAATACAACCCCCAAGGTAGTAGAAAGTCAAACCAACCAGGTAACTTGGCCGTAGCTTCCAAAAAGAAGCTTCTGATCTGTTACACAAGTACTTGGTTCTTTCGTTGTTTGCCACTCTACACCTGCAGAACGCGGCGGTTTATCATTCTGTTGGATGACCACCTTTGGTAGGTTTGCGGCCTGATAAGTTGTAATGACTTCTCCCACCGACAGGATAAATCCCAGGTGCTTCACTTCTACCTTCATTTAGTGGAGGTTTTATTGGTTGGTATACCGCTTCTCTTTGTGTTTGTTGGCTGAACTTTGCTCTCTGTGAACGTGATAGTTGATTGTGCATATCCACTCGGTTGTGTCAGATAGAACTTCCGGTCCTCGCCCACTGAGTTTTCAATAACGTTTTTTCCGGCTTAAGTACGTCATCCTTTGCAGCTCTTTGGGCTTGAGTGGCACAAGTTATCACTCACATCAGGGTGCAGTTTTCTATTCACATGCATCAGTTGTTTTAACCCCGCAGTGAGTTATGTGGGAGTAAAGTTATCTACCGATAAACCTGCTTTGTAGTCTCTAAAAGGCAATCTTTCACATGCGTTATCCTTCTCTTAAGAGCACTAAGTTTTTTGACCTATTCGTGCTTCTCCCATGTGAACATATAATTCCTATCTGTAATGTAATGTTTTATTCATAAACCAATTTAGCTCATTCGGATGGTGTTTTCGTTGCTGAGTTATGCCCTATCCCAGCACGAGATCGAGCGGGTCGCCCGGTCATTATGGACAAGGACGAACATCCTCGAGAGAACGCGGATTTGGAGCAGCTTGCAAAATTGAAACCGGTGTTTAAACCCAACGGAGTTGTAACCGCCGGAAATGCCTCAGTAAGTCACAAGCCTGATAAAATTTCAGCCCGGTGCTCAAGAATAACTAGCCACCCGTGGGTGTTTCGCATTTCTATTTTAGATATTGATAACTGTGACAGAAGTTAGTTTGTGCGATTTTTTTTTTGCCTAAGCCGAAAAAACCCGTCAAGATTAAGGAATGCGATAATTACGAACCCCTGCTCCCAAAGAGCAATTGTTAACCCCGAAGCGATTATACAGATATACTGACCCATACCAACGGCCCTGTTAGAGGTATTTCTGCGAATGTTCGCTGGTTTACTGTGATTGAGCTGGACCACCCGAGGCAACCTGTGCAGTTCGCGGTAGCTGAAATTTTCACCGGACAGCAGGAACATTCGACGTTGTGTTGTTAAATACCGAAAATTTACCTATGACAAGGTTTTCTAATTGTCCGAGGTGTGAAACGATTATCCGCTGATGCTTGTGAATATTCAAACTGTGATATAGGAAATCCATTACGCACGCTCAGTGAGACCGAAATAGAAACGAGACACCAGATGCACGTCCCTGATGTGCACTTCAAGATAAGCTTATTTTTATCACCAACATTTTCCGAAATAACGGATATCCAGACATGTTCATCCAACGTAATATGGTAGAAAAGGAACGAAAATAACCGATGATCACGGCTGAAAATAAAGGTTCACCCACCAGCCCTACTTTCAAGGGTGATATTCTGTCAGAAACTCTCCAAAGGCGCTAAAACAGCGCCGTAAAGAGCACCTCCAGTGTCGTACGAGTAAGGTGTTCCTTCTTAAAAGTTCCACTTTGATAATAATGCGAAACAAAAATAGACTATCGGTGCTCACGGCCTCCATAGTTATTTATTTATTTAGATGCATCTGTGACGCACTCTACACCGATCGAATGGCACGGCAATTTTCTCCGCATGAAAGAATATTGCCCGGGTTGGCTAAGCCAAGGTGGGCCGGCAACGATTTCTAGGGCGATTCTTGGTCATTTGGTTGACATTGGTCATCGAATAGATCCCAATCATGCAATTAGTGTCTTACCAAGTGCCCAAAACCGATCGAAACTGGTCCGAATACGCACGCTAGCTATCGTCGAAGCCATCAGAATAAAGTACCAAACACCAAACCGGTGTGCCTAAAAAACGACTAGTGCACGCCCTCCACCTTCCATGTTCAACGATCGCGCCGATACACACACGCACCACACACACAAACTTTCGTCATTTTCGTGCAGTTCAGCTGGTCTCTGGGTCACAACTACTCGGCCACATTTCTTAGTTAAATCGCACTATGGCCGTGTCCACTGCAATCCTCATGACACACCGATTGGGTATTTTGTTAGCGAATTCTCTGTCCCCTGGGTTTTCAGTCATATACCCTGTCACGGTATGATTATGTATTTTCGAAAACAAATGTTCGCCGGAACTGGTGATCTTGATGAAACTAAGACTCAGTTTGAGTGGACTACGCAACTAATGCGATTCCTGATAGCTGTTGTACATCTTTTCTTAGTTCCTTGTGACAAATTATTGCACCTGGTACTCACATTGATGACATGGCACAATTCATTGGTAGTTTTTGCACCTATCTCTACGTTTTGATTCGTACTTCTGACTTTGCGGATTCGGTATTAGATAACCATCCAAGTATTTTCACTATATACAAACATGCCCACAATTAGCATCTCTGGTCGTAGTGCTGTACCACTTGGTCCTAAAGTTTATCGTAAAACAATTCGTTTAGCAACTCCCTAAACCTATTTCGCACTGTCTGCAAACATTCTTGCACTCTCGAGAATCTTGATATACTTAGATTACTTTCTGGTTCATCTGTATAATCCATGGTAAATCTGCCTTGAGAAAGATTACTCGCGGTAAAAGAAGCTTTGAGTGAGCACAACAACAGCGTTGTTGTCAAATGTCTAAAACTTACATATAACTACACAAATTTTTGACTTGTTAGGGTTGTAAAACGAATACCCTCCTATTTTTCTGGTTTTTAAGAACAGTGGAATGCACACGTTTCATACCAGGTTACCTAAACAGGTATAAAACTGAGAGATGTAACGCGCAGACAACCGTTGTGCTGTTTGTTATCAGGACCGGACAGCCCTTAATCGATACTGGTAATGTTTGTTGAGTACCTCCAGACGATCACGGGCTCATCTGTCACTTACTGTCCGCGTACTTCAGGGGATTAGTGACGGAGCCGGTGCACTCGTTTTGGCCGTATCCGAAAATGCTCTGACACCGATGGCGCGTTTGGTTGCATACTCCGTGGTCGGTTGTGACCCGACTACGATGGGGATCGGACCGGTGCCTGCCGTGAATCGCCTCATGCGTCTGCTCCAACCAGATCTCAGTGGTCGGGATGTCTCCAGCTATTTTGACCTTATCGAAGTGAGTAACCTCGCAAAAAGAGTCGTAACCGTACTCGATTTATTGTGGTTTCTTGAGGAAATTTATCTTCAAGCAGTTCCGCCCATTTTTGTAGTTTGATGAGGTCGGCTACCTTTCAGATGTAGCGGGAAGGGGGCTAAACAGGGCGAGCTTTACTTAGCCTTCAGTTAATTCGATCGCTTGACCGGGGATTGTTGAGTAGTTTAGAGCGGTGGATTACCACATCGGAGGTCTGAGGTTCGAATCCCCACTATCACCGGTTACTTTGGTGGTAGACAACAATCCTTCGTTGTCTCACTCGTCGCCACACCTTACCCACTGGGGCCTTATGTGGTTCTCCATTCCAAGTCTCAGGGTCTGGTTACCGGTTACTCTTACCAACGCAATGGGCCTTTGAGGTTATGAGTATATCCCTTTCACTTCACTCATGTGAGAGTAAGAAATAAAAAATCTGGTGTCATAAGGTAGGATTCCCACTCGATCAGATTCCATCAGTTGGAACATCCGAGACTCGAGTAGCGTACCCACAAAAGCGTAAACGCTGCGGATGGTATTTGTAAGCACTGCTGAGATTTTGTACGAGAAATACTACTTCACGTTTTCTGAATGGTCTCCTTTCCCAAAATTTGGCTCTCTTTCGACCTGCATGTTGAGGTGAATGAAGCTTTTGCTTCGCAGTACCTTGCTGTGGAACAGGTTCTACAACTGGATCCCGAAATCACCAATCGCCACGGCGGAGCCATTGCCATGGGACATCCAGTTGGCGCATCCGGAGCCCGTATCCTGACACATTTGGCGCACCAGTTGGCGAGGTACAAGGGTTGTAGAAAGCGTGCACTTGGCACCGCCTGCATTGGTGGCGGGCAGGGGATCGCTGTATGCATGGAGTCTGTCTAGGAATCGGAACACTCCCAAAGCTGATTGAACTTTGAGCGCCAATCTCAGGAAATTTCACTTCGTTTTATACGAATCCCCATTTTTGCTTTATTTTGAATGATTTCATCTTTTGATAAAATTTATTTCTCCAGTTAGTTATATTTTCATAGCTGAATGGGGTGTGTCCACATTTGTGGAAAAAATACTGCAGGAAAGCAGTCGTTGTGATGAAGTTAGAAAATTCAGTTCGCGCGATCCATTCAAATGTACGCATGCTGTCACGATAACCAGAAGAGTCCGACAGATCGATGTGAATTTGCCGATTAACTCTTCGCACGCTAATTTGGGGTATACGGAAGATCCCGAGGATTTCCAGTAGTTCCTGAACTAATTTTTTGAAAGTATTTCCTTTGGCTTCTGGAGTAAAATATTTACTATGGTCACAGCTGGATCCCAGACGACCACTTTCTGCGGTACTCAGATGATCCCTTCAATACATCACATTAGAACCGAACCTTTCAAAGAAAAAATCTCACAGGAACATCCGGTCGATTTAAGGTATACTGCAACGAATTTCATCATCACACGCCCGTGCAGTCTGCTGTTAAGAGATTCATACCCCAAGGAGACAGAGTAACAACAGGTTTGTTTATTTCAACCTCATCAACAACTTAGCCCAGCTCTCAGAGCACGCAGTCCCGTATGTATATAAAATTCACATTTGAAATGGAATCCCTGGACATTGCCCAGATTACGATTGAGTTTCGCCTAAAGAAGACAGGAACAAATGATCGCTATCCGCCAGAAAACAAGTTGCAATCCATTTGCCCAGAAACTGCACACAGGATGTGAGTAACGAGATGCTTAGATCAGAAGGCAGACAGTAGCTGTCAACCAACAGTAGCCATCGCAAACTCCACTAACATAAAACCCAGTCTGCTCAAGTATATATCTATCGATATGTGTGTATATCATACTGTACAAGTCAGATGAATCACGAAAGAAACATTGAAGTAGGGTCAGGGCGGGGTTGAGCGAGTAACGACAGATAAGGGGACAAATTACATGCGGCTTTTTTCAGTATCTGGTGCGTTTTTTCATCACTCTGGTGGATCGAGCCTTGGACTGACCTCGACTGCGATTGCGCAGTGTGAAAGGGATGCACTGATTTGGTCAATAAAAAAACGGGTTAAAGATGAGGGTCAAGAACACATGCAAACTTGAATTTCAAAGACGGATGTGGTAGAAACTTCATTTAGCATTTGGTAGGAGGCTGCACACGTTTATTAACACGGTCATGACCGACGAATCACTGTTTATCATAAACATAAAACATTGGGTCCCCTTTGATCCAGTTCATCAAAACACGTAGAAGACATAAATTGCGAGATGTAGGCATTTCTTCTAGTCTTCTCAATCGCGTACGCGAAACGTGCGAATTCGTGTCTGAATGGGGCACAAAGCAAAACAGTGGAATAGCCAGTCTTGAACGAAATTAGGAAACGATCCGGTAAACCTGATTGTTTACCGCCGCGGCAAGCACACATTGTGGGTCAAAAGTTTCTGTGCTCACAGTTGAGGCCTAAGTCTACTTATCAACACAGCCTCACAAAAAGCTGGAAGCTTTGGGTTCCGATTCCATGCAATCACTCGGAACGCTTGACCCGGATCAATCCGATGACGAAAGGTCACAAGGTGTGTACGCGATTGAGAAGATTAAACGAAATGCTTGCATCTTGCAATTTACGTCTTCTGTCTGTTTTGATGGACATACACGTTGAATTAATTCTCGAAATCAGTTTTGCTCATAGCTCCGGTTCACTGTTTCCCTTAACTCATTTAATGGTTAAGCGTCTCATTTTCTCATGTGAATGTATTTATGTATCCTAACCATCGAATCACACAGTTAACGAGTTAAAATTGTCTCAATACATTAAGGAATGCCACTCATGCCTAATGACTCATGGGGAGACCGGCGGTAACAAAAGCGCCATCCTGAGTCATTTCATAGATAGTAGTCAAACGATCGAAAATGCACTCCAAGCGGCGTGTCGGGTCCGACCACAACCATGAGAAAAACAAATTCTTTATCAAAAACTAGGAACGACAAGGTACAACGAGATGGAAGAGAACGGTTAACATATAAAGGTAAAACGGATCTTATGTGTTTTCATCGTACACACTGGTAGATTTTGTTACAGGGGACGGAATTGCAACAGGCCGTACGGCATTCGCGCCACTGGATTCTGTTCCAAGCCATATCTTGGCATCTCTAACCAACGACAATCGTCCCCTGGGCCCAAAACAGGAAGGCGGGAAACACCAACCAAAACCAACGCCGATGATAGCCTCATACCTTCACGCCGTGTCATGGCCTGACCGCCGCGTCGCTTTTCTCAGTCTCCTACCCAGTATGTGCGAGGAGAGAACGAAAAGGTAGATGAGCAGGTGTTCGCAAAAAATGACCGAGTCATCGGAGGTGGTGTAAAGTGACCACTTCGTTCAGAGGGCGGCTATCCGCGTTCAACATACGACGGCGCACCCCGTCATTACTCACTCGATGTTCCCGCCGGACGCGAGAAATGCTTTAGAAGCAGAGGTTGTCCAACACAGAAAGTAGCCGAGCATCCTCAACGCGAAGTGGCTAGGTCTGGCAACCGTAGAGTAAAAGACTACGAACCGCGGCAACGTGCATTCGCCCCTTGATGGACAGACGGCTGTCACGGCGGTATCACGTGTCGCAGTTTGTGAAAGCAGCTCTGGCTCTCGCTATTCGTGACTTGATATCCCCCAACACCACATCCTGCTGTCATCAAGCCCCCAAACTATTTCAAGTTGTCGGCTAACTCAAGCTGATCTTGACAAGGAATGAGTGCAAGCAAAGGCCCCCGCCAATTTCGCAAAAGCACTTTGCACTTGGACTGTGCAAAATGCATTCCTTATCTAGATACCTCAATCGCCAAGTGGTCCAAAGCGTGTTGTATTGCTTGTTCATTATCACTCAACAGGGTGATATCTTTGGCATATTCCAAGTCGGCTGTTGGTGGTCGAATGGCTTACAGCGTTTGATTACCACCCCGGAGGTTCGAATCGTCACCGCCGATGGTAATGTTAGTGGCACAAAGTAATCCCCACCGTCGCCCAACTCGTTACCACCTGTGACCTATCGTGGTTATCCACATGTTTCAGGGTCCGGAGGACGGTTACCCCTAACAGAACAATGAGCCGTTGTTGCTATGGAGTGTACCCCTTACACTGCACTCATGCAAAAACTATTGAATGAAAAAGTTTAAAGTTTGCTTCCTGGGAAGAGCTCCACCCCACCGTTTGGAAGTCCAAAATGAGCACTCCGTACAACATGCCCTGTGGAAAAGTTGAAAAGAAATGGGAATATAGAGCAGCCCTGTCGCACTCCACTGGAGACGACGAAAGGGAGTGAAAGCTGGCTGTGTGACGATACAACTCGTTGAGGGTTGACAAATACTTCTCGGGTACTCCATTTTCCTACAAGCAGTTCCCATCGACAGAGTCGGAGGCCGCGCGAATGTCCCGGAACACGATGATTGTTGTTCTTTGGAAAGTGTGACGGTTCTGTAGCAGCTGTCGGAGGATGAAGATTTGATCGGTACATCCAGGACCGGTACGAAACCCAGCTGGCTCTTCGCGAGTCTGTTCTGTAAGGTGATGCATACGGGCGTCCCACAGGCAAATTTTTTGTTCGTACATGACAGCATCAATGACAAACTAGATCATTTTATATGTACCATGAATAACCAGTAGCGGCGACGTTTCAGGACGATAACCCTTGTGGTCTGCGCGTATGCAACGAATGGCCGTGCTGAAAATTCAGACAAAACCATATGTGTGGCACTACCAGTGGGCCGCAACTGTGACCCTCGAAGAGAAAATGGAATAAGATTTGTTTCACAGTGAAGTAATCCAAGCGTTATTAAGAACACAATGTTTATACACGGTATCAGACATGTGGTCTCTGTATTCTCCAGGATTTGGTTTACCTTTATTCGTCCGGAGGTTCCAGGGTCTAATCGGCATGCAGTCCACTACATTCGTGAAATAATTATTCATCTTATGCGCCATCATATATTGGAGTTTTGACTCCAATGGCCAGTGTGTAAGTAGCCCTTTGACTACTCTGTTTAGAACAGGTAAATTATTACGACTTCGTTTGAATCTGCGATATAAGAAGACAACTGTTTGAACTGGAACTTGAAGTTGTGCATGCTTTCACAAGTCCAGCAGCGAACGATGACTGGATTCATGAATCTTCCGTGAAGCAGAGTGTTACGCGTTATCCTGAAAAACGATTACCTACCCAGGTTATTTCTCTTTTCGTTGAATTCGGGGACGTTTTCAGTCATAACGGTGAAGATTTCTCTAACATGCGAAGCTCTTTAGTTGAAGCGCACTAACTAAGCTAACCGCGTTTCGTTCTGATCCAAATTAATAAGAGTGGTTGGTGTGAAATATCGACATTCGGTGGGATTATGTTTCGAGAAAAATTCCTTCGCCAAGTGACATTTCTCCGAGCCTTCTACAGTTCACTAATACGAGAAACAAACCCGTCGGCAAAATGACAGACCTCGTGATTTTAATCCGCTGGTGAAATCAATGCGTGCTCTCTTTTGTTGGGCTTGCAATACAGCCTTCATATCACGTGATACTAGCCGCACTGAAAATTGCCGCCACCTTATGTCCAGCAGGGAGTGAGAGAGCCTGGGAATATTTTCGCGTTGTATAAAGAATAGGGATTTCTGACAAGGTTTTTCGATCGTGGTGCACATAAAATCGTCCTATTCACTCGACTTGCTGGATCTCTTACCTCTGAGATGTCTACTTGGAATAGTTTTCTTCGACTTATCCCCTTTCATCACTAGCGCGATACCACTATAAGCGATTACCAAAGTGCGCTCGAATGATCTTGGCAGTCATTGGTAAAACCACATGCCATGAAATCTATTGACCTTATAACATAGGCACAAATAAGAAAAACATATTGGTCGAGAGAACGGCTCCTACAAAAATATTCGGATAGCAAACCGATATTAATATAACCCTAGGATAATTTATGCGGTCCTGTTGACCAGTTTAACTGTTTTCATGCCTTGTTAATTTTTAGCTCAGAGCATTTTACCCCGGCAATTAAGGTTACACACATTCAACTACCCATAGCGCGGCAACGAATCAACGTAGATGGGTGGAGACCTTGAATAAATAAATACTACTACCCGATGGCCTGGTATACCTTGATTAAATCACTAAGCTCGAACTATGTACTGAGTAAATTTTTGTGTGCATCACTGTGGATACTATATATGAACTGGTACATGGGGCAAATTCTCGAAGTCAACTGGCACGACAGGATGTGCAAATAAGATGCTCTGACGTTGGTGCACTCTCTGTCGAACATCGTCGGCTGTACTCTCCGACGACCCAATTCAGAGCTAACCAAAAGAACATTGTCCTGCTTCTCGCCTTGGTTGGCGTTGTCACTTTGGTGGGCTGCTCAAAACGTGGATCAATACCGTAGAAAAAGAGCCTTTCGGTCTACGGAGCCTGGCGATGGAAACAGAACTGGACCGTGACCTGTACCGAGCTCGCCTGCAATCACTGTGAAGGAGACAGTAGCGCAAAAAATAAATGAGATTAAGTTTAGTCAATAAGACAAGGCACTTCGTATAAAATCCTCTATCGCGAAGTTGAAGAGAAGCGAGGATATAGGGCAGCCCCGCCTTATTCCACAGCAAAGGTTAGAAAAAGCTGGTTGTGAACCCCAACCCCGAGGTATGCCGTTACAACTCTTTGAGGACCGACATATACGTCTCAGATACTCCATTTCTCAGCAAACGGTTCCATAGTGCAATCCTGTCGTAAGAGTTGAAGGCCGCGCGAACGCCGAGAAACACAATGATCGTTGGTCTTCGGAAGGTGTGACGGTTTTTTAGCAGCTGTCGGACGATAAAGCTCTGATTAATACATTCACAACCCACAATAAAGCAAGCCTGCCCTAAACGCGTTTCTCCCCACGCTCCGTTTTGCACCGCAATGACAGTGACTTCAAGCCCGGTCAATGACCAATGCATTCCGCTATCATTTCACTCATGAGCTGTGAGAACACGTACGAGATTCATGAACATAAATGTTCGCTATCCTGCATGTTGTTCTTAGGGTGCACACGCTGGAAAGTAGTCAAAACGTTAAATATACTGGGGGAAAACCTTTGAAAATAAACCAGCCTAGCAATTGTCACCAGTTCACCGATTGCTTATGAAACACTAGTGATGAAGACGTCAAGCTTGGTGATCAGCAGTCAATGGAAACCACTTGAACTTCTGTACGTGAAACCGGAAAAAGCAAAGGAACGAAACAGTAAAACACGACGATAGACGCACGGGTTACGAAAACGGTCATGTGACTGGACGGAGATCGATTTAATCGCCTCGGGTACCCACTCAGAGACTAATTCATTTAGTAAGTAACCTCGGGTACAACTTTGACCAGTAATGAAGGAAGGGGGGGGTCTGGTCGAAATGCATGACAGATCAGTAGAGGAAAGATCTGAGATGCCATTCCTCGTCCAAGAGCATTTCATGAATGCCAGTACGGCCCGTAAGCTGACAGGAAAGACATGCCAGACCCCGTAAGTGTATGGCTTACCAAAACTGCACAAGCCGTGCTCCCCTGAGGCCAATTCTATCGAAACGACCCAATGGTTAGTTTCTATCATCGAAGTGCACAAACGCTCACTGGTCAAGTTTTCTGTAAAGGATGCTTTCGAAATATCGGATTTACTGGAAAAGCCAAACATCAACGGAAAATTTATGGCTGTTTGACGTCGAGTCTTCGTTTACCAACGTACCAGTCTGACAGGTTATACGGTTATTCGACAGACAGCATCACAAGCCCTATGAAATCGAACACTGCATTAATAGTACGAATGGAGGTCACAATGCGCTTCCCATCCAACGATCATGACTTTACCTAAATGCTAGAAAGACGCTTAAGGTCAGCTATCGCACGAACTTATTATGTCGCCCGATCAAAAATCATTTGCCGCAAGAAAAGCATACCAATCCCGTCGACTAAAGAAGGCCTTTTTCAGTACGTCACTCCAGACGTGATTTACCATTTCGAATGTGGGTGTGGAATTATCTGTGTCGGTCGAACAGAAAGGTAATCACGCTATCGGAGTTCGGTACAAATTCCGAATTGGGTTCAACTCACAATTGACCCTAAAACGTCAAGCAACAACGATCAACGAACTGATAAGACATGGTCATCATCAATAACCCAACACTTATCGGTGACGCAACACTAAGTTGACAAAGCAAAGGCGTTTCCGATGATTTACAGAACAGAAAACACGAAACTGCTTAGGCTGGCTGGAATATATTGTATATTGTAATGATGAGAATTATACGATGGAAACCACCGCTGTGCAAACAGAAATAACTGTGTGTCACCGTTTACCATACTTTCGAAAATTGGTATTGATTGTTTATCATAGTGAGAAACGTGTTCGTAATTTTGTTGTCATACTTTCGCTCTTATATAAACTGTGGCACCAACCGCTGTTTGTACTATGCACTGCGTAGACAAAAGGAGATCGTTCTAGGCATAAAGCGTGTAATTCTGGTTTCACTTTTCGAAGGAAAATTAAATTTACAGCCATAATTTCATATGAATCGTATGGAGCGTGCATGGACGGAAAGTCCGGGGACGGATGGTTCCAAGTACAGGTTTTCGTTCTGAGAGTAAACCGTATTAACCGACGGGTAAACCTTGGAAGAATCAACGTGTAATTCTAAAAATGGACTCTCCGTTCATGCCCGCTGAATACGATTCAAGTGAGATTATAGCTGTAAACTAACTAGGCAGTGCTCAGGTATAACAATGGCTGGGCAGAGGAGTACCGGGTACGCATATTTGATGAGCTGCAGCAACCGCAAAACCGGTCGTGTGCTTCCGGGGAAACTTGGTCCTTTGATCCGGATACGATGCCATACTACTCACATCGAAAGTCAAATTTGCTCAAAACTCACTTGATTGTCCAAAATGTCTATGAGTTTCCGCGCACTGATTCGAATCCCGGAACTTTTGAGCATTGCGTGAACAATATCGAATTCGATCGGCTTGAGGGGGGGGGGGGAGGGGAGGGATTTCGACTGATATTATATCACGTACTGAATTCAGATCAATGGCAACGAAACATTGGGAATTGCTTTTTTGTTTCAGTGTTTAGGCTGTTGCGATAAGAATGAAAATTGAACCGAGGTGTGTGAGACGTCAGACCGGACGTGTCCGATCTGATGAGATTCAACAAATAACCAATCACGAATAAGTTAGCCATTTGGTGATGAAACATTGTAACGAAAATTGCTCTGGCACCAGAAGGCGATCGATGGTTATCGAGCGGTTCAGAGCGTTTGATTTTCAACTCGGAGGTCCGAGGATCGAACGTCGCCACCGCCGGTCACTTTGGTGGTAGACAGTATCACTGTCTTCTGGTTCATAACCACGTTTAGGACCTTTTGTAAATCTCCACTCCAAGTCCAGCTATTCCTAATGGTGCACTGGGCGTTCGAGGTTATTGGGTAAATACCCTCTCCACTGCACTCATGAGCAAGCATGTAGTAAAAAAAATTAAGTCCATAGTGTCAACCAAACAAGGAGCAGTAACTATTTCGAGAGCATCCCGCGATGGAGAAAATGAATCCTACAGACGGACCTCGGCAGAATCCGATATAAGGGCCGAGTTGAGAGTTGCGGATCAATGTGTGAAGCGCACCAACATGAAGTGAGTAGTGCGCGTTCAACGGCCACAGACGACTGCCTCAAAAGGAACTGAAATGCGCAAGTGACCGAAGTGCTGTGTGGGTAGTAGAATAACAGCAAATTAGAAAACACCGATCAGCGTCGTACAAGGTGATTCAATTCAAGTTTGCTCGGTTTCAACTAGCGTACATGTAAGTCGAAGAGACACAGTTTAAGAAAAACGAACTGTTGGTGCGTCATAATGGAAACTGTGACCGATATCTGCCCGGCTCGCATCAACTGTTCGGATTCTGAATAGACAAAACTAATATGATTATGTGAGTTCCATAATAGAAATGCCTTTTAGCTGTCCGATTAATATACGGAACACCATAAAAGTTAGTCCCCAACTTACAAATGGTAATTATTGTTTCAGAACCGAGATCGGCTCGGAGTGCATCGAAAAATCGATGCGCCATGTGAAATGTTATGGTGAAATTTTATTGGTAAATAACACAGCGTAGTCGAAATCGTTGGTAGGTTGTCAACGTTTCCGTCACCACGGGTAAACGTTTTCAAGATAGGTTGCAAAACCAGTCTTGAAAGCGTTTACCCGTGGTGACCGAAACGCCGACAACCTACCAACGATTTCGACTACGCTGTGTTATTTACCAATAAAATTTTACCATTACAAATGGTGACACTAAATTCAACAGAGGAAGCGTATGAAAGCGACAGACAATCAAAGCATATACTGAAACAGCCGAGAAAGGAAACCGATTAGAAAAGTCAGTTCATTTTGATCTTCACGTTCGTGAGTAACCGAGACCCGTGGAAAGCGCGTCAGCACGAAACCTGAGAGATCTATAGCGAGGAAATCGGGATCGCCTAGTGTCCGTTGCCTCAGTGATGGTATGACTGTCGATTGACCACCATAGGGCACGAGTGAAACAGCAGTGCTAAAATGGGACATAAGAGCTCAGTATGGAAAATACAAACGAGCAGCCAGCAAGAGTCTAACCGAGAGAATACACATTGAAAGACAAGAAAAATGTGGCATGTGCCGTATCAAGTGTGAATGGAGTGCGCGAGAAATCGGATCAGACAATCAAACAAATAAACGATTTATTTGGTGAAGACTTACCGTGTAGATAAGGACATTCTGATATAAGTCATCGTTTTTCTCCAAAAAGTTGAGCACTGCACTTTCCATATCAAGCTAAATGTTGCAAAGCAAGAAAACATTGGCGGCATAGTGCTAGCATCAGCAATTCAGAAAATAAAAAAAATTGAATGCTAAACAGTGCTTCTAAGTAAAGTGGGTAGCTAGATTGCAAAAACGCACAGCACTAAAAGTACAAATATTCACCCAAGGTGCAAGCTGACACTGACATCATCCAAGTAAATCAAATATCATTGTGAAATCAATTCCGTCGGGACCATTTTAGCCAGTTGCCAAAATGTTGCAGGCGCATCGGCTGGACCAAGAGATATCATGTGAATATATATATATATATATATATATATATATATATATATATATATATATATATATACCCCTAACCCGGTACAATATACAGGGGCGTGGTGCCGTGCAAAAATATAAAACAGTAAAACAAAAGTAAAGTGGGAGTTTCTCAGGAGGTCGAACACAGAGTGACACAATATAACCGACACTCAGCTACATCCTACAAAGTTTCCAGCCAGCTGTGTAGTGGATCTCGAGGTCCCTTACCATGAGAGCCCGAGGAACCGAAGGAATCAAGTCTTGAAGTCAACACTTTGACAGACCGGTGCCATGTCATCCCTTGGCTTCCACGTTGTCTTTCCCAGCCAACCTTTGGCTCCGCAAAAAGAGCGCGACGGGAAATCCATCAGGTGGCACACGTAGCAAATGCCCCAGCCAACAAAGTCAATGTTGCGATTTGGTAGCACTAACTGGGCGCGTAGCAGGCCCGGTTCCGTAGATGCGCGTTCCAACTGCGGAATTGTTCATTCTCTGTTGCCACCAAACTCACAACATACTCCTCAGGCATCGATGATCGAACACGAGCAACCGGTCGAAATCGTCGGCTGGAACAGGCCAGGTCTCACAAGCGTATAAGAGCAGACTACGCACAGCAGCGTTGTACACCCTATCTTTCGGTCGGAGATGTCTCCACAGGTGACATAAACTGCAGAACGCCCCTTGAGACTTTCCTGTTCGTTGTTCACGTCTCCAATTCGCCCATCGACCATTTTTTAACAGCCTCCCACCGATGATTACTGGGGGTGAGTGCAGGGATGGACTCCTGCCAGTCTTGCAGAAGCACTTACCACTTGGAGGGCGGGAAGCACACTCCGTACCGTAATACACATGACGAGATTGTCTAAGACGCACTGTGCCACAGTAGCATCGTCGCAAACCAATGCGATGTCACCTGTGCAGTTCAAGTCTAAAAGTCTACTACCAAGTAGGAGCTCAACGCCTTCGTTCGTTTGACTTCCTTGTGCCTCCATTAGGATATCGTCGATCAGGAAGGGTGAGAGTGGGCATCCTTAACGCACACCACTTCCAACTGGAAAGCAAGGTCACGATGAACCATATACTTGGACTCGGCGGGAAGGCCAATGGTATAGCCTTTGGATGATTTGACATACATATCAGGCACTCCCTGTCTGATGAGACAATCCCAGCTGGCCGTCCTATCAACGGAATCAAAAGCTGCTCGGATATCCAAGAATATGATTACCGTCGGTCCACGATACGTGTGGCGGGGCTCAAGTATCTGACGGATGGTGAAAATTTGGTCGATGCATCCATGGTTGGGTCGAGATTCGGACTGTCCTTCACGCGCTCTTTGTTCGCGCACTGGGGACAATCTACGGAGGATTACCGATGCTAGCAGCTTTGATGCGACCGAGATCAAGCTCATCCCTCGATTATTGGAACAGATGTTCTCACCCCTTTCTTGTATATAGAGATGATGGCTACACGGTCCCAACTTTGTCAGGATTTTGTGGAGCCAAATCTCAATAAAGAGACTGGTGAGCTTTTTGGAGAGGTGCACATCAACATCTTTGAAGAGGGCAGGGAGCTTTATTGCGTTTCAGGAGGTGAGGCGCACGATCGACTTCTGTGGGTGAGGAGCATGAACTGGTTCAAACGGACTACTGAATGGGGGCGCTGGCGCTGAACGCCAGTTTAGCTGCTCCTCAAAGTGTTCTGCCCATCGATCCATGCGCCGTAAAAGCTGGTAGTTTGGTTGGCCGTTTGCCTCGCAGATCACTTCGCTCACCCCAGGCTTCATGGTTCCTGTGGATCGGATGAGTTAGGAAAAATTCCGAGCATTGCCGGTGGCAGCAGCTTGTTCCATTTCACCCGTGCGTTCGGATCATCTATTCTCTCGGTCTCCGCTCAAGATTCTAAGCAAATTTCTTCGTAGTTGGGTACGGGCATTGTGGTTTTCGCTTCCGGCAGGAATATTCACGCGGCTGTCTAACAATTCCAGAGAACCCGAAGAGATCCCGTGCGTGACTAATCCGCAAGATGCGGTTCTTGCTGGTTTTATAGTGTCTTGGATGTGTTACCAGCAGTCTGACAAGTCACCGTGTGTGGCTACTGGGCTGAGCAGCAAGTTCATTCTGATATATCTCCCGGACGACGTTCGGCAAAGTTGGTCTACGTCCATCCGTTGACGGCGAACTTTTGACTGGACACACAATAAAACCTGATCTGAATCTAGATGTATGCTCCAGTATGACCTAGAAGACTTGAATGAGCCACGTCAGTGGGAACTTACGGCTACGTGGTCTATTTGTGTCCAAGACTGGTTAGCAGATGGCGGTCGCCATGTGACTGAGACGAAAGCTGTGCCGGAGGCTTATACTCGACAAGAGTAGGCTAAGGTTTGTGCACAGATACAGCAGTCGACCATCGTTATCCGTGCGATGATGGCTGGCACCACTTTGGCCTCCAAGTTTTCGCCCGTCTGGATTCAGTTGGGCAGTCTGGGCGTTCAGATCTTCGGCTAGTACCACTATATCTCTATGAGATTCTTTTTGAAGAAGTTCGTGTAGTTGCTGGTAGAATATATCTTTCAGTGTATCTAGACTGTAATTGGTAAGGGCGCAGGCGGAGAAAGCAAACAAACAACGGTTATCATCGCGGTCTTTGTTAGCTTTGAACGAACTCTCTAAGCGAATCGCACACGATTAGTTTTTGACTGTGATCCAGTTAACTAGCGAAGACTCAGCTGCAGTAATTAAAGGGATTGCCACACCCGCATGACCAGATGCAGAAGCCTCGGCGTCCCCGGATAAGCGCGCAGTAAAAGCGTTTCCTGAGGGCAAATTCAGACAAAATACGATGAAAAGGTCCTGGATGCGTGCTTCAGACAAACAGTAGACGTCAATGGCCAGTGCACCGAGTATGCGCGCTAAAGCTGCTTGTGTGCCTGTTTGCCTTGGAGTGCGTACATTGAAGATTGCAAGCTTCATTGGCACATGTAGTTACAGCAGTGGTTCTGATGAGCTGCGCACAACTGAAGGAAGAATCTCCATTGTATGCCCAGCATGAGTGGCCATGGCAACCTAAGAAGTATGCAGAATGGTATTAGCATTGTTGTGTGTATAATAGTGGGTGAAAATGGGTGGTGCGGTAATAGGTAGTTGGTTTTGCCCAACCGCCAGCGCCTCGGTCATAACTTGTAAAGCTTAAGTGAATGAACAAAGTCGAGCGCGAAAACGAGTGATCGTATATGTGGAGATTACACACAAGCTTGTGGATTGGATAGACCCGGCT
This sequence comes from Fasciola hepatica, assembly GCA_948099385.1. Taxonomy (NCBI): domain Eukaryota; kingdom Metazoa; phylum Platyhelminthes; class Trematoda; order Plagiorchiida; family Fasciolidae; genus Fasciola; species Fasciola hepatica. The sequence continues at coordinate 2,058,673 of CANUEZ040000033.1, read as the reverse complement.
GCCCAGACTGCAGCAGAGGGCTCACTTAGGGGGCCCCAACCCCAAGCCTTTGACCAGAACGCCTAACCTGGAAAGCAGTAGGATGATATGAGGGTCACGAAGCCCTCTGGTGGCTGGCGACTGACTGCTCAGTTGAAACGCTCTTCGGATAAGACCAAACATCCTGGATGCCCAATACATCCCTCCGCCACAGATGCCGGTGAGCATACTGTTGTACGCCTCATACGCCATCCGTGGTTGGCTTGGAATTAGGGTCTAGCCATCTCCCCTATACTGACTATCAGTCAGTCAATCCGGTGGAGAGCGCCTGGCATTCGCTTTCGTCATCTCACTTTAGTAGGAACACCTCCGCCACAAGAAGGCAGTGATTAGGTCTTCCTCATCAGATGCTGTGGGAAACGCACGGTCATCTGCGACCATTTTGCGAGGAGTTCAAGACGACTAGCCATCTCACGGAACAGGGGCTAGAAACATCTGTTAAAATCATCGAGGGATGAGCTTGATCTCGGTCGCATCAAAGCTGCTAGCATCGGTAATCCTCCGTAGATTGTCCCCAGTGCGCGAACAAAGAGCGCGTGAAGGACAGTCCGAATCTCGACCCAACCATGGATGCATCGACCAAATTTTCACCATCCGTCAGATACTTGAGCCCCGCCACACGTATCGTGGACCGACGGTAATCATATTCTTGGATATCCGAGCAGCTTTTGATTCCGTTGATAGGACGGCCAGCTGGGATTGTCTCATCAGACAGGGAGTGCCTGATATGTATGTCAAATCATCCAAAGGCTATACCATTGGCCTTCCCGCCGAGTCCAAGTATATGGTTCATCGTGACCTTGCTTTCCAGTTGGAAGTGGTGTGCGTTAAGGTTGCCCACTTTTATTATCATCAGCAGCAGCATCGTACAGCGTTCAACCATAGGGCAAGCCCCATCGACCGCTGCCTTTCTCGCCATCTCGCACGTTGAATTAGAAAGTATGAATATACAAGATGGACAGGGAGTGGACCTACACGGGTGGGAAAACAAAAGTTTGCCCTAGTAGCCAACACACAAATTACACAGTCTAACTGTACAAACACACATCGATCAATCATTCTGATTCGACAGAAAAGGACAACACGATCGCCACTGTTCGCGGTTCGCAGCCATATCCTTCAGTATATCCAGCCAACTGGTTGAGGGATGTTCTGGATCCCAACCACGAAGACGTGAGACACCTATTTTTCCTAAGTTCACTACATTTTCTCATTCCTCACTGCCACGTCATCTGTTGACCTCCACGTGGTTTTTTCCATTCCCGGAGAGGAACGGAGAATAGGACATGGTATAGCAGACGCGTGTTTACCATACGTAACACCTGCCCTAACCAACGAAGTCTACTAAGCTGGATACGTTGTGACAAAACGTTCTCCGAAATAATAACTAATACTCGCTTTCTGACCTCATCATTGCCCACTCGGCTATTCCACCCAATCCTGGCGATACTACGTAAACATCGATGGTCAAAAACCTCAAGACGACGAATATCTCCAGCACGCAGACTCCAAGTCTCGCAACCATACAACAAAACAGAACGCACTGCGGCACAGTATACACGACCTTTCAACTTCAGTGAAATATCAGATCGTTGCCACAAGTGCTTCAGTCGAGCGTACGCCGCTCGAGCTTTGGATATCCGCGTACTCACCTCTACTACTGTGCTCCCACTCTCACCCTTCCTGATCGACGATATCCTAATAGAGACACAAGGACGTCAAATGAACGAAGGCGTTGAGCTCCTACCTGGTAAAAGATTCTCTCGAGAGACTACATGCACAAATCGGAAAACTGAATGTAACGGAAGCCGTAATGCTCTACACGGTCAATGGCAAAAAACGTGTTGCGTTTTGCACAGAATGCTGGTTGATTTTTTTATTTACAAGTTCCCAACACACGAACTGTAAACATGGCCTTTGAGATGATGGGACAACTCGGACAACTTTTGAATAGACATCAGTTTGATATGCTCCGTTTTAATATTGCAACAAATAAAACCAAGCAAATTGGGATAATTCGTCAGTGCTTGTGGAGCTTGTCAAACGGATCGAATGAGATGAGTTGACAAGAATAAACAGACGCTGTATCTGACAGAAGCGGCATGCAGTCTACTGTTGACCGAAGGAGACAAGCGGACAAGTAAAAGAGTGAGGAAACCGTGCAGTAACTTACTTCGTTTGTATTTTCCCCGTCCGATTCCTCACTTGGTTCATCTACCTCAAACTCACATCGTGTGCTTGAACAAGCGTCATCATTCGACACTACGGGAATTCCGGGTGGATCGGTACCTGGAGCACACTGTTCCGGCCTCAAAGCTGATGTTGTTTGCTGGTGAACAGCCTCAAGCGAAGTGATTTGCGAAAACGAAGAAGAATTTAGATCAATTCGTTCGTGGAATAGTTGCTGTGGTTTCGTCGTTTCAGTGTTAACAGTGCCGTGGGACGTTTGATGCGATTGAGATACCAAACTGGCAGCACTCACATAATTGCTTTCATCTGTACAGATGAACAAGAAAACGGAGATTATCAAAGATTCATAACCGTCCAGCGATGATTTTCGACGGTAACAATGACGGAATAAAGATGGCAATAATGAAACATACAATGATATGGTCAGAAGCTCATCCACATCTGAAATACTTTTGAAACTCCATTCCTCACCACTGCTGTTAACAGTTTAATCTGAGCTCTTATCCACTCGACTTCGCACATGAATAAAAAAATAATTTTCTTTTCAAACAGAACAGAAAGACAGTCCGTTTCGGTATATTTCGAGGGTATTGACAGACACATCGTCTAAAGACGGCCTGGTTTCTTTAACAGACAGCATGTCTTCGCCCGTCCGGAATGGAAAGTGTTGTGTTCGTAATCAGTAGCAGCAGGACACGTAATTGGTGTACTTTATCTATTTGTAAGAATGCATATGGGAGCAGATCGCAGCCGGCGAGTAAGCAACCAGTAAGCAAGTAAAAAACTCAGCTGCGTGCGCTCTCACATGCAAACAAGTGAGGTTAACCGACACGGGAAGACCAATCAGTCAATACTGTTATTACTGAAGTACGGCAAAAGATCTAAACTAATCGGGGTCGAATTAACCCGTCAAGTTACAACCAGACTTACCAGTCAGAAGAGCCATTTATGAATAGCAAGTGAAACAATACGCTTTTGCGAAAAGTTTCGGTTATGATTACCACTCATCTTACATAAATTGTTTGTTTTATGTCAATGAAAAGAGATGTTTTGAAGGCAGAAGAATATTCCCATTAGAGCACGTGGGTCGGATTGCCCAAATGCATCAGAACAACTTGGAATAGCAAGAATGTGGAAGCGGTCGTTCATGCATTAAAAATTTTCTGTGAAACAATGACACATTGGTACCGAACTTCCCCAACTAGTAAGCCGCGGTAATTACCAGTTTAGAGCGGAACTGACCCCAAACCAACCAGAATGAAACAAATTGTGGTCAGTTGGCGAAACCAACCGAAGCAAGTCCTGTTGCACGCCTTATCACTGTCACACGTTATTTTAGTAACCTGCGTTGGACTAATACGTGAGGTATGACAAATTGAACACAACTGGTCATTTTTGGTCAGTCAGCTGATCACTGCGCGGTCGAGGTTGTGATATCGTGTACTGTAACAAATGTCTGAGGTCATAATGTGCGACTGGATATTAAAAGAATGATCACTGGAATTAACAAAATTTCATTTCATACAGCAGAGTTATGTACTGTATCACGCAATGATCTTCGACAAATTTCAGGGACATATAAGGCCACCAATGTGCGTCTTCCAAACGGACTGAATAGTACACTGTATCGCATGCCATCCCTCAACATTTTTAACCCATGCTTTATTTACCAATGACAGATGAATTTTACAAAATGACGTTCAGGTATGAAGTTGAGGACTGTCTCAGGTCTCAACGGATCGAGTACGGTGTCCATCCGTGGTGACAGTGAAGTATCATTTACCATCACAGGTGACCCCTGCATTAGGGATTCAGACTACGAACATCAGTGAGCTGAACTGTCCGACCACGCAATGCTCGTGAGGGTAAAAAAAAGTCAGCACACGCGAGTTAGGCACCCCCGGTTCAAGATGTTCATTTCTCAAGATACACTATTCATAAGTATGAAGTGACGACACTTAACATTTTTGATAGTAATTCGCAATAAAACCTGCATTACCCACAGAAATAAAGACAAAACCAAAAAAGATCAATAAGGATATGATACGCTGGAAATTGAGGCAATTTTTTGTTTGTAAAATAGTTACTCTGCTCTCCTAGAGTAATAGTTACGTAAATGTTATGAGACAAGCCACTGCACCTCATTTATTTTGATGCATTTTCTTATGCACACGACGACTACAGCATTTCCTTTCCCGGAAAGCCCTTCCGGGTTCATTTGGGCAGTAACCTACGGCCCTGCAGAAATTACACAGTATCGGATTTGCAGGTATTAGATAAAATATGAGGCAATTCAGCTGTACGAGACCACTGTTCAATTAGTGCGCCTAGCTCAAAGTCAATTATCCAAGGACAGGATAGACTTTCAAAATATTCACATGTTTAGGATCAGCGTCCGAAGATGAATATTTCTATATCTGTGCTTGGCTAACTGTCCATTGGACTCCACCTTTTCCGCACAAACCTCAGTTCATCCGATCCACCCTGTTTTCGGATCATCAATCCCACAAACTACTCGCAGATCACTGTGAGGCATATACAAATGTCTTCAGATTTTCATTTTTCTTAAAAAGACTAGAACACAAGATACAAGGATGCCTAGTTATCTCGTCCACTTCAAAGTCAACAAATGAAGAAACAGATGTGAATGACAGGGATGGGGACTTACAACGATGAAGTTCATTGTATATTTCATTCAGCAGTTTTACAGCTCGTTTTCGCGGTAGTGGTCTCACCCCATAAATGGACAATGCATGCTGAAAAAACAACGGATAAGATCGAGGGACGACTGTGAAATAATGGGCAAAAAGTAAATAAAGCTATGAATGAATTCGATTGGAAACTCTGTGAAGCAGGTTATCCAAACGTTTATCACAAAGTTATTCTGTAAGACCATAAACCAGGCCATTGGTAAGTAAGCACCAATGAGATTGCCGAAATCCGAAAAACTAGGACATTATACAAAAAATAACCACGAACTTCCGGCATTTGTGATCCAATACTCACTGATTCATCTATAATGCAGACAAAGTTTCTGCAGGACATCTTAAGCTGACGCCCGTCAGACGTGCATTTCGTGCCGGCTGTAAGCAACCGAATCTTGGTCAAGAAAAGGCCGTCAATTCCGAGCGCGAAGGTAACTTCAGAGACATTCCTTTCAGTAAATCATCTAATCACTAATGATACTTGCTTACAGACAAACTTATGTCCTTATGCTGGCATTGTAACGCCCGGTGCGCTAAATCCTGGCCGCTGAGCGACGTGTTTTGTTAATAACTGTATCGTCCGCACCACTGACTAGAGACGCGAAGGCTTCGAGGTTCTTCTCAATACTGAAGTGTTGAACCAGAGCAAGTCTTAGGTATGCAGCTACAGCGGCTCTACTGAGTCACACCATTTCGGTGGCGTTCAAAACTGCATGAAAGTCTACATTCCTGGGGGGAGTGGGGTGGCTGACAAGCTGCGGCATTTGTGGATACATACCTCAAAAGGACAACTAGCTTATTCTTGATAAATCTCAGCAGTACGACCTATCTAAGAAAACTTGTAACCAGATGTGAACACATTGATGAACTGTAGTCTTCCAGAGACTAGTAGCTAGATGAAAAGGTAAGCACTCCGTACACCCGTGCTGTTAGTTGCAAGACGTACAATTAGGTATCTCCGGACAACTTTACCGTCTTGCCGTTTAGCTGGCAGCATTTGTTTGTTCTATGATAGGCGAAAGTCGACCACCTAAGTTTCTAGTGTCGTTGATGATCTAAACGTTGTACTTGGCCAAGACAGGTTTTCTGTTAAGCATCAAGCCGGCACAGACTGAGGTTCACAGCAGCTCGATTTGGGCAAGAAATGGATTAACAGCGAGGAAGTATCGACTTTTCATTTGAGCCGTCAGAAGGCACAGAAGCACAAATGTGTTACACACCTCGTCCTCACATAGTTCTCTTGGGATGGTCACTCCAAAGCTAATTCAAGGTCGAAGGTGACGATTATTTTCGTGGCTAGTGGAACTTGCGAGGTGGTGCTTGATTGCTCAGCTATATTATTATTCATGAATGGTACAACATCTCAGGATGGGGGTGGCGGCCGATTATAGGCTAAGGAAGTGGCCAACGTGTGCACGGAGAAAACCCGAGACCACAAGGTTTAACGACTACCATCACGACCGACTGACCGCCGCCGATCAATTAGATAACGTCATTTATTCACGGAATATTGTAAACGGAAGTCGTGTTGATTGTTCTTATTGAGGTGTGGAAAATTGACCGACCCCTAGTCTCATTAGAATCGGCCTCGCAATTATGGTGGTTATCATTAGAGGTGGAATCCAAAAGATCCCATGCACTCAAAGTTCATGGGCGTGATCCACATTAATCTCAGTGAAGAGATTCAACAAACCGCCAATCGCTTCTGGAGGCGGCCGACTAGTGAGTATCTATCCATAGTACAGATTGGTAGGTCGAATCAATAAGCGAATATGAAAATTCGAAAACCGAGTATTTTGACGGAATGGGGAAATATTCGACTACTGACGCATGTAAAATTGTACTGATCAGTGAAGTGGGGGCAAATCAGTCCGCAGATGTTTCGATCAACGTCTCCATTGGAAAACAGACTGATCAACACCTATCGATCGAGGCTACTCAACATACCTTATAACTCAAGAAAACCATTCAAACGGTTTTGTATTTGGTGTGTGAAGCCCCACTTTGTGGAAAGAACGAAGGACGCCACGCCATCCAGCGTTGTGCGCGCTGAACGCTAAGCGAGACGACTTTTTCTTCTTTTGCATCCTCGGCATCAGCCAGAGAAAACAGAAACTTCTCAAGTGATTTGAAGTTATAGATGTAAATATAACAAGACGGCGTCTAGTTGCGTCCCTCTTATGGATGAGTGTTATCTGCGTTGACCTCAAAAGTTCAGGGGCTTTTCCAGTGGATAGACAATATTTGAAAAAAGTCAGAGTCAGAAAGGATGCGTTGGCTCACTCAACCAGTACGACAGGTGACGGCCCACTTGCTACCGAAGCCCGAAATACCGATCAACTGCTTTAGTATGATTCCTTACTGGTTTATTCTGGGCAAAATTTTCTGATAAACATCCATACAAAAATGCAAATTTTGTATGAATGGTTTTAATCTTCAATTTTGCGTTTCAGCTACAGTCAGACTCGGCAAGATCGGTGAGAAGCAAAAGGCTCTTCGATTCCTTCTGTTTGAAGATTATTCGATGCGGAATGGATCACAGGCTGGTTCTCAACATGACCGATCACATGTGTGGTCTGGATATAAGAACTAATCTGAGTAATCGAAGAAATGAAGGGATTGTTGTATTGGATAGGTTAAATTGCACGTTTCCACTGTTTATGCCTTCGGCTTCCGACTACTTATGAGTAGAAAACCGGAATCGTCACATTTTAGCTGGGACTGGCTGTAATATTTCGTTCCGCTATACGCTGCATTGTTTGGTAACCCACGAAATCACATCGATTTTGTATCGACTACTTTTCGGAATGTTTCAGGGACTTCTCAAGTACATACTGCTCATTAGAAGTGAAGCTCCAACGGGTATATATATATATATATATTTCACACTTGTCCGGTTTCAGACTGTGTCAAACAAAACATGGTACAATGGGGGGGGGGGGGAAGGAGTAGACAGTCCAAGTCCATGATTTGTTTGTGGGCGTGTTACTACCAGATTACCTAGGTCAAAGCAGGTGGTTTTCTCAGGGATCCACAACCGGAGCCTTTAGCTATCCAAAGCTTAACCCGCAAGGCAGCGGGACGAAACGTGGGGTCCGTAACCCACTGGGGGCCGGAGACTGATTCCTTGGTTCATCCGCCCTTCGAATGAGGCCAAACATCCTGGATGCCCAATACATCCCTCCGCCACAGATGCCGGTGAGCATACTGTTGTACGCCTCATACGCCACCCGTGGTTGGCTTGGAATCAGGGTTTTGCCATCTCCCCTAGACTGACTATTAGTCAGCCAACCCGGTGGAGCGCCAGGCATTCGCTTTCGTCCTCAAAAACATCAACTCTAACCCTAATTCTTCGTGCTCTCATCCACGTTCACACTTGCGTGCTTCATAAGAATCGCGATTAAACCCACATGTTTGGAACTCATTCACCTATAGATCGTTTCAAACTCTTCCGGCCAGACAGGTTTTTCAATAATAAGAAAAACTGAGGCAGGGTGGTCATACACACCAACTCCCAATGTGACAAGGCTGAAGCCATCACCGTTAGCTCGTCAAACAATATTGGCTGTCTAGTTATACAGTGTCATCCTTAATTTTCACGACATATGACCATCATAACAAACTTATACGTAGCTTCGTTTTCCATATAGAATACCATATCATTTTTCTATAACTTAGGTTTATTTTTTTCTGTTTCTCTATTGGATGACAATTTGCATGTCATAGTGCGCGATTTCAATCATGTCTCATCAACCAAACTCCTCACTGCGGTTGATCTAACTAATCTTTGTGTTTCTCCAACCAAAAGGAACCCCTTTCTGATAGGATTATCACCAAACATCCTGAACTATTCTCCTTTAGGTTAAGTGCACCCGTCGCAACCAGTGACCGTTGTCTGCTTTCATTCTGCTATTCACCCCTTCATGCAAACCAGCCAAATTAAAATCCGCCGCCGAAATTTTTCACGTGACAACATTCTTCTACAAAAGTCCCTTTCCTACGCGTCTTTCTGGTTTTCCTTCGAATCTTCACGAAGTAACAATGTAAAACTTTTGTAATGACAGTTAATTTAGTTTATGACATGCCTCCCAGAAACCCTCCTTCCCTGTAATGGTCGTGTTACTTTCGTGTAAAAGCCATTCAGAAAACGGAAGGGGCATTTCTAAAAATCCCCGGATAATTCGGAAGTAAGATGCATTTCTGTTTTATAGGAAAAAATTAAACACAGTTACGCGCTACAACAGTAACCACCTATGGCAAGGTATTTTTGTTACGGATCCCAACTGCCATGTCACTATCCTAGGAGATTTTAATATTCACAATCGAGATTGGCTGATTCACTCATCGGACACTTCGGCTCTGGGGCGCGAAACCGAACATTTCGCCGTGGTCAACAACCTGTGCCAGCTTGTTGACCTCCCCACACGTATCCCCGATCGGGCTGGCGATCGTGCCCGCGTCCTTGATCTTATTCTCACTTTCGTTCCCTCTCTTTTCTCCGGCATCTCTGCTCTCCCTCCACTTGGATCATCTGACCACAGTATTATTTCCTATTCCATCAGTTTCACTAGCCCCGATCCCCAACTTATCTCGAGATACACATTTTGGCGTTACAGTTCAGCCAATTGGGATGGTTTTCGCAGTTCCCTAGCATCCTATCCGTGGAATGAACGCTGCTTTACCTCGGACGTTTCCGTCTCTGTTTCTAACTTCATTCACAATGTTCTTCAAGGTATGCAACTTTTTATTCCTCACTTCTCCAAACCCGGCGAGCCCGAATCCCCCGAGTGGTTCAACCACGCAAGTGATCGTGTTGTACGTTTGAAGCGTGCAATATTTCGCCACTTGTGCCGCTCGCCCACTCCCGACTCCGATCGCCGCTTCGTGCAAACCAGGAACAGATGCTCAGAACAGATGCCAATTTACAAAGTTCGACGTGGGCAATCAAGACTGGTGAACTGTCGTGTCCTAGCCACAGCGGAAGCGGCATGCATTCGTCTTTACAATCCCCCGTGGTGCGTCCAAAAACAGTTCGCGCATGCGCTAAGGCTTCCTTGGCCCACCCCCTACGAACAAACAAACCACAGATCCGTTGATCAGACTAATGACACCGCAAACACCCACTCACGGTTCAAAGACGGATCTAGTTCTCACATGTGAGATTTGATCCCCTTCATCCCCACCATCATGCCATTACATCACATTCAATATGAGCCATGTTCAGTGAACAGAACAGAAATCAAGATAAGGCGATAAGTCAAAATTAAGTGGGGATGAAGGGGATCAAATCTCACATGTGTGACCTAGATCCGTCTTTGAACCGTGAGTGGGTGTTTGCGGTGTCATCAGTCTGATCAACGGATCTGTGGTTTGTTTGTTCGTAGGTATAAACCAAACATCCGGGCGCGGGAAAATGCTACTTTTGGCGCATCTTTCAAACATGCGCAATAACTGATACTCACTTTGGTGAATTCTACAGCCAACGGTATTTACACTATCATAGATATAGAAAAAAGTTGAAGTTTTGCTTTGAGAAACCCGAAAATCATTTTCAGAATCTGAAAAACTCTTCTACGTATCGCGACCTAAGCGAGAAAATACCGCAGAACCATCGACCAGAGCCGCGCCCCCAGCACCAACAGCCATTGCGGTCAATGCCGGTCCTGACCTTGATCACAACGCTTATATACCCCTGTGACACGCATTCAAACAAAAGTCGCACCAGAACATTCCACGTCAATCCCATTTTCTACGGGCAACGATTCACCTGTTCCACATATAACAGTCCCACAACTTCAGTCGGGCTATATTTAAGCCCGTATGTTTAGACACTATCCCCTGTCTACCCCTCAGACTCCGGTTTGATATATGCATCTATTTTCTGAAAGTAGGCCATATTGACCTCACGTGTACCACATGATCTGACCACATCTGGTCCTTAAGAGAAAGACGGAATCCGTCCACGATTCTGAACTGAGACGTGTCACCCATTGGAAAAGTTTGCGCGGGCGCGAAAGTCCATTGCCCCCAGGGAGGATCGAACTCCCGACCCCTGGTTTACAAGACCAGTGCTCTGACCACTGAGCTATGGAGGCGCGAGGAAGACTTCTAATGAACAGAATCTAAGTGCGACACTACACGACCGTAATTTTTGATTAGTTACTTGCATATGACAGAATAATTAGCTTGATACGATACACGTCCCAATTCAAGAGTTCATGTATGCAAAGAATAAACGAAGATCGACAACGGCATTTAACCGGATTAGGCATGAGATATTCTGACGCAAGCTAGACTTCAATAAAATAACAAACCTGATCGACAAATTGGCTTATCAAAATAGAAATGACTAGTGTGTTACTACGGCTTCAACACTGGGAAGCCAGATATAAATATGGTTATTCGTACACGGGCACTTAGATATGCAACTCACTTTTAATTCGGGTGTCATCATCTGGACGTAGTTCGGTAGTGGTGTGACTGGTGACTGACAACTCAAGGTCGTCGTGCACTCTGTCAGTGGTGTGCGCTCTATCAATGCCGGATTAGCTAACTTAGCTTCTGGGCTAAGGACAAGAACGTTTTCAACGGAGGCAGAATTGGACGCTGGTGTGAACGCAAGACTCTCCTTGAACATGGGTTCGCACATTACGGAGTCGATGATCGACTCCGTAAGCTCTGTCACTTCGGTACGTGTGACGGAAGCTTCATCTGAAAGACGTATGCGTTTGAACAGTGGACCTGGTGTAGGTTGATCATCGAACAGTGGTGGACCAAATGGAGTGAGGACGGAACTATGCGCGGTTATTGTGCCCGGTGAGTTTGACACATTTGTCATCTCCACCTGAGAGGAAAAAGTAGTTTTTAATAAAAAAACCGCACCACTTACGAAGCTTGAAATGACAATAACCCTACTCTATCTCCCACGACTGGTTCAGCAGACCCATGCGCTATGATTTGAAAGGGTGAATAATATGATCTGCTATCCCTACAAGCGTCACGGTACGGTCTTCATAGTCACTTATCTCAACAGACGGAAGTAAGAGTTCAGGTTATTTGTGATACACTTCGAGACAAAGGCTGACATTCAAATCTATAGGGTGGAAAAGAAGATAAATTCATAGGTAAAGCAACAAGGTTGCCAATGGTTATCGAATTCAGCATTTTCTGGATAGTAGAAAGGAATTATTGAACAAGTGAACAGAATGCCTGGATGTGATTTGATTCAGGATTGTTCTTCAAAATAAGTGAACAAAAACCTTCATGTTTCCGATTCTCCCGCAAACACGTGCGCATAAACATACACACATCTTGAGCATGTTGTTTCAATGAGACTGGTGCGGCGAAACCAACTAACCTCTTTTTCTTGTACTATTGGGACGGGGTACAAACAGAACTTGTCCTCCTCCAATTCCTCGTCTACGGGAGAGAACAAATCCCGACTGAATTGTGCAGAGATTGGAACAGTTGGAACAATCGAGTTGTTCGTATTTGCACACGGAGTGACCATAGGAGTTGATGGTGAAGGATGGTCGAGCTGGGGATTTGTGTTATTGTTCAATATATGTGATGTTTGATCATCTCGCTGGATGCTTGGCACGATGAAATGCTCAGATCCGGCGAGCTTGGGAGAAGTATCGTTGACGAGATTAGCTGTCGATAATGGTGGCACAGTATTTGGGAACGGAAGACCCCAGCTGAATGAATCCAAGAGAGCGAAGGTGAAAAATCAGTGCTGGAGTGGGGATGTTTATTACAAGGTTAACGTTTGATTATTTGAGTGTGACCAACAAATTGCCTCACAGCTTGAACGCTTCAGAATTAAAACGAACATTAGGAATGAACAGAATGAATAAAGTACGAACAGACGATGGAGATTGTGCCGTGGTTCATAACACCAGCCGTTGAGTATATCGATCTCCTGGAGAGATAAAGATAACCTGAGAAGCCGAGATGAACAAATCTCCAAATCCTGAATTGATTACCGCCTACAATCTTCCATTCATGACTGGCAACAATCTGTAGACCGAATCGAGGAACTACAAAAATTCACAATCAAGATCGCGGTGATAAATTCGCATTCCGTCACCGCCAGTCAATTCGCGGTAGACTGCAAATTGCAGTTACCTGGCTCATTATTACTACGCCTTTCTATGATTCATCCACCTAACAGTCCCTGGTGGTATAGCGAAGCCTGTAGTTATGGTTTAACATTATTCCTTTACGTTCATTCGTGGACACAGAATAAAAACAATCTACAAAATCAACGCACCCTGTCTGAGAGGCATGATGGACTGGATCCAATGGCTTTCGGGGAATTCGCATTTTGGGTTAGCCAAAATAACGGACCTATCTTTTTTCACCGGATATAGGCAGATATTGCGGGATATGAGAGTTAAAACTGTTGCAACATAAACCGAACAGAATAAACAGTCAACTTTTAGACAGTCCATCATACCATGCGTGGATTCAATCTAGTGGTGCTCATATCTACATAGAAGCTAAATTCGGCAGGATGGCCTTAGTAACGGAATGATTGACTGTTTTAAGCCCTTATGGAGAAGTTATCTATCACAAGAGACGATCGCTGTGAGAACAATGGATTGTTACTCTTGTGAAAGTCATGGTGTTAATAAAACAGCGTTGTTGGTGGATGTCGCAATTCGTCAACAGCGCTGTGTTGCTAACATGATAACTTTCACAATCAACGTACCATTAAAGAGTAGGTGACTGTTGAGAACTAGCCCAGACAGCCTGGTTGTCAGGTGTTCAAGTCACAGTCGTTCATCCCGGGGTTTGAGTGACAGCCGCGGTAATGGTGGTTGTGCACTGCTGATGACTCCTAACAAGGCAGGTGAAACAGCTGTGGTTTTCAGTGACGAGTTTGGTATCGATACTGCATGTTGGTCTGTATCCAGTAAAACACCTCAATAAGGTACAGCCCGCAAACAAGGACATATTTCGACTTCCAATGGGGGTTAGGGACATACTATGCTCATCCAAATGAGGGACAGTTTATGATGTTCATTAGGACCAAAATAACCCTCTATAAGGGACACTGCGCCGATTTGTGGCAACATTGTTTAATATGAGAACGAACACTATTCACTCTGTGTACCCGAAAATGCATTGAAATTGATCACAAGTAATATTGTCTGTTTGCTCCAAGTGTTTGTGCGCGGACCACCATGTTACCTGCTTGCTCACGTTTTAAAGGGCTGGTTGGTCAATCGACCGACATTGCTTACATGTACCCGCACAACTCACACTGCTCACATCCAGGACAGTCTGCAGTTAACTGAACATTTATCAGACGAACAACGGGTATGCACCATTAGGTTTGCCGTGACCAATGCCAGTGGGATACAATCGATTGCCACAGGTGGCCTAAAATTACACACTGTCCAGTTGAGGGTAGGCCAACAGTCAACCGGTAAACAATTCGTTCACATTTTTATCGGGCAGGCGCAGTTTGTACAGGTGGACACGGAGCACAGAAAGAGATCTGTTCTCAGTTTGGACGGGATGGTCAAAGCCATTCGAACGAAGGAAAGCGGTTCATCAACACGACATTGCAAAAGCAGATCCGTGTCATCAAGTCTCAAATCCAAAATATTTTGACTGAGCAGAATAAAGTCATGAGCTTTTGGAACAGTGAAACTCTGGGCAAGAGAATGTTTATTCCTACTACCTAACAGTGTTTTAAGATGATTCAGTTTGCCTGTTGTGAACGGCGAGCGAAATGGTGCAAACGCGGGACGAGAACAGTGAGGATGAACACGAAGGTCAATTGGGAGAGGTTGGGGCGAACCTTCTCAGATACTTTACCGGGCAATCCGGTTTGTGGAAAGCATACGTTCGTACGCAATGTACGGTGACATAAAGTTGTTGTCGAACATCAGGTAACAACAGCGAAGTTTCTGAAAACACCGTTCCAAAGTTCACAAACATTAAACTTTCCTTCTGCACCTTTTCATTTTCTATCATGTAGGTTGATTTATGAAAGTAACTCACGCTATCCACTGTTATGTCGAGATGAATGCTTAAGGCCAATATGAAAAGGACACCTCGCATTTCGGGACATTTTGAACTATCCCGTGAGTGTCTGATTACTGAAAGTTTTTCTGTATGCGATTTACCAAGCAGTATCGCACGATGAGACTGCATCTTGTCGTGATGTGATAGACTGGTTGTCACTAACCCGAAGAACTATACAGGATGGCCTCCTTTATCCGGAGATGCAATCATGCCTGACAGGTAAGTGGGTATAGGCCAGACAAAGTCCAGTCTCCTGGTCCTCCAGGTAGGGGTCGATTTGAGCTGGCAACTCGGTCGGTAAAATCAGTGGAAGAATAATTCATCTAAGCTGGGCTTCCACTAAACCATCCCGCTGCCTTTCGGATAGGTTCTCGCTAGAAATAAAGTTTTTGGTTGAGAACCCTAATCGGTCACCTGCTTTGCGACTGGACACCCTGGCAGTACCCGTCCTACATCTCCCATGAACTGCACGAACAGAAGGAATTCCATACTGCATCGGTCGTCGCAGGGTGGGTGGTGATAAGTGGGCTACTGCTCAGAAATCTCGCTCTTTTATTCAACCTTTGTCTTCCGTCCCCAACCCCCTCTCCTTGCCCCCTCTATCCACTCATAATGCTGCCACTGATAACACGCCCTATACTGGCAATGGTTCATTGTCAAATAGTGTCGGGGATAATATTCTGTCTTGCAACTCACATCTTCTCAAGCTTCGTCAGCCTCTGAATCTCGGCTCCTCTGACGTGCGTAGAGTGATGCAGGCCGGTCAACAGGCATGCCTAGCCCTCACAATAGAATCTCTGAAGATTGATGTATGCTGCGTAAGTGAAACGCGCATCCAGGATTCGAGCATTGTATCCAACTCATTGCTCCTGGTATCTAATGGAGGTATTTTGTGCGCACCTCAGGGGACGAAGTAGCTCGAGCTGTGGGTCGACGTGGCGTAGGAGCAGTCTTCACCAACAAGGCTGTGGCTGCCCTCTTAGACTGGATCTCGGTTAATAGTCGTTTATGTGCAGTTAGACTCCATGGGTCAGTCGGCGTTTGAAAGAATAGTTGCGCTAATGAAGATAGGCCAAGACAGACAGTAGCCGAAAAGAAGCCCGTATTTGTCCGTTTACCATTCAAAGGAGATACGGAAACTGAAGTTATTCAACGAAGACTAACAGGAGCAGTCAGTAGAACATTCTACGCTGCACAATTACAAATTATGTTCGAGTCTAAACCGATCGTGTTTTCGACTGAAGGATAAAGTGCCAGGCTCTGCAGCATCTCTTTGTGTGTATTCATTCACCTGTTCCTGTGGAACCAGGTATGTTGGCCGCACGACCAGGTGCTTATCCGAACGTGTTCGTGAACACCACCCGGCTTGGTTAAACACTGGAGCAAGTAAGACAATTACGAGTGCTGTGTGTTCACACCTTGTTGAGTCAAACCATTCCGTAGAGGTGATAAACGCTTTTCGCACAATTTACAAAGTCCGGGGCAAGCAATCAAGACTTGTCAAGTGTCGCATCTTAGCCACAGCCGAAGCCGTGAGCATTCGACTCTACAATCCTCCCCTGTGCGCTCAGAAACAATTTGTGCAAGCACTTAAACTTCCATGGCCCACTTCTTGTTCCCGAACACGTGTGCAACCACTCGAACATTCTTCGCTGTGATCAATTTCACATGCACACACACACACACACGTGCACAGACAGATTTGGATGATAATCCCCTTTGTTGGTTTGAGTCATATTTAATGTTATGGATTGGTATGAGTACGAATAACTGAAAACGAGCTTGTTCACCACGCTGTTTTGTTCTCAAGTTGCGTTAACCTCAGTTTGTTTGTGATCTCGGTTTACGCCCCAACAGACTACAGCTCTGACTCACAGGAGGATGAGTCCTACAATAAATTCGACACCCTCGTTCGCAACAGCAAAGGTTCTGACATTGTAGTGCTAACGGGTGATTTTATTGCACAAGTTGGCAAACCTAGTATATCAGAAGCTTGTTTAGGTGGGCGTGGTGCTTTGCCCCCTCTCAACGCACAGATAACGGAAATAGGCTTCTCCAGTTTTGTGCAGACAGTTGGTTGTTCTTGTCGAGTACCAGTTTCCGACACAGATGGGGTTGCATGGTGACATGGCTTTCTTACTCTACAGATATTCTAAGCCAGATCGATCATATCGCCGTAAGCTACCGGTGACGTAGTTCTGTTCAGAACTGTAGATCTTGCTGGTCCACGTACGTAGAGTCAGACCATGCATTAATTTCATTGCGATAATCTCTCCAACTCCATGGTCATCGACGCAAACCGCAAACTCCGTTAGCCGTGCAACATTTGTGTGATCCAGAAATCCGCACCAGTTATGAACAGAAGTTAGCATATCAGCTAGGAACTACGACGAACAGTAATGTTGATGAACATTCGGCTCATATCAAAGAGGCAATGCTTGTGGCAGCAGGTTTCGCCTGTGGTCCTAGATCCGTTGTCCATCAAAGACACTGGATTTCGCAAGAATCGATCAAGCTCATAGAGCAAAAGTGTCAGCTCCCGAACTGTAAGATGAATAAGACACGGAGAAACCTACGGAAGCAAGTTACAAAAAGCCTGAATAATGATCGTGAAAATTGGTGGGTCAGGGTAGCCGAAAAAATGGAAATAGCAGCTGCTTAAGGTAACAGTCAAAGACTGTTCAAACTTATCCGCGTCACCGGTGGACGGCGAAATTCGGTCAGTGAAACGATATGCGATAGAAACGGAGGTCCCATTCATAGCAAAGAGCAAAGGCTCGACCGTTGAGCCGAATACTTCAAGAGGAAGTTTAGCTGGCCGCACGCTAATGTAGTTACTCCGGCGTCTACAACTTCGATTCCTTGGGGAGTATCACCTGAGCCCCCATCGGAAGTGGAAGTGGAAGTAAAGTCATGCATTCGATTACTAAAGCGAAGGAGAGTGGCCCGTCTTGACGGACCACCTCTAGTTCTTTTCAAAATGGATGGTGGTGCATTGATAAGATCACTAACGACCCAGCTCCGTAACATTTGGAACGACGAACGTAGCCGGTTATAATGGGATGAGTCAATGATAGTACCCACCTTCAAGAAAAGAATACGCAATGACCGTAGTAATCATCGTGGGGTCACAGTGGCAGTGCTGAGCACGTGCATATCCAAAACTCGAGCGGCGTACACCGGACTGAAGCACTTGGGACGCCGACCTGATATTTCACTGAAGTTTAAAGGTCGTGTGTACTGTGCCACGGTGTATTCAGTGTTGTTGTATGGTTGTGTGGCATGGAGTCTGTGTGCCGAAGTTATTCGTCGTTTCGAGGTTTTCGACTATCGCTGTTCGTGTAGTATCGCTAAGATTGGGCGGAATGACCGAGTAGGCTACGATGAGGTCGGAAATCGAGCATTGGGTACCACTTCAGAAAATGTCCCATCACAGTGTATCCAGTAGACTTTGTTGGTTGAGGCACGTGTTACAGATGGCAGACACACGTCTACCATACCTTGTGGTATTTTCCGTTCCTCTTCGGGAATGGAAGAAGCCATGTGGAGGTCAACAGATGACGTGGCAGTGAGGAATGAGAAAATGTAGTGAACTTAGGAACAGTAGGTGTCTGAGGTCTTCGTGGTTGGGATCCAGAAGATCCGTCAACCAGTTGGCTGGATACACTGAGGGATATGGCTGCGAACCATGAACAGTGGCGATCGTGTTGTCACTTCCTGTCGAATCAGAATGATTGATCGATGTGTGTTTGTACAGTTAGACTGTGTATTCCGTGTGTTGGCTACAAGGGTGATTTTCCTTTTTCCCACCCAGGTAGGTCCATTCCCTGTCCATCTTGTAGGATGATGATGATGATCGTGTTCACACAGATCAATTACAAAGTATGGTCATCTGGATAAGTGAATGTAAGAAGGAGGAATTCAGTCGAAAAGATTTATGCACAAATTCTGCTAGATTTAGCTTCCATTTCGGTTCGGTACCTTAGCCCGAGACTCATGCTATCCGGTTTTGGCTGATGCCTCCGAGTACCATCATATACGTCGATTCTAAAAGAGCAACTACACAGAAAAAAACTCACGTGGAGATTATGCAGTCGAGGAAGTGATAAAATGACCGCCAAATCTAGCCATGTCATCTAATGTATCCGGTCATCTAGAGGACGAATCTCATGAACCTCAAACCGGAGGCCTGAAAAGTCCTTACCAGCCAATTCCACTGGTTGAGATTTCCATACAGTTTCGCTATGTCGTGGGCTGGCCCAATTGGCCCATACTCAAATCGCTTCCTGCGTCGGAGAACAACGTTCACTGGGAGAGTCTATCTGTTGAGATTCGTAACATATGACCAAAGCACAGTCTCTGTTCATATTCAGTGCCTGCTCCGGTGAATGATCTGTGGACCCTAACACCCTACGCCCATTCACAGCATTTCGGTTACGGCGTTCCTGCTATATTGAGGCAATGCTATGAAGATATTTTGTTCGGGAACTGAACTCACCCAAAGGAAACACATTTTATCTCATGATCACAAGCGACTTCAAAGTGAGTGGGAGCAACATTTGAGACTTACCTGCTAGCTAGTGCTTGTATGGAGGGCGTCAACCTGGTCACACTATGTCGAAACTGATTCTCGTCACCTTCGTACAAGACGTGCAACAGATCGAATAATTCATTCCGAACCACCCCAGTCACAAAAGCCGTGTCCAGGTTATCCTGAAACGTTTTCGAAAGTGTTTAAAACAAAGTGGTATGAGACAACCGCTAGGTCAGTGCTACATACTGATCGGGAATACTGAGCAATCTGCAAAAAGTGCTAATGTTAGGAATATAACCTACTGGGGGACAAAGGAAAAACCTCAAATAAAACCCAACTCGGCAAATCACGATGCATGAAATCGAGACTAATACAGGGAAGCTGGAATCCTGAATACATTGTTTGACTATAGCGCATTACTTTACTTGGCTGACTAACTTTGAACTTCACCTTTCACGCACAAACCTCAGGTCATCCGATCAACCCTACCTTCTGAAACACCAGACTCGAGTTCCGCTCTTGTTAGAACTCGTCAGTGGTGCATATATATATATATATATATATATATATATATATATATATATATAATGAGAAACTTTCAATGCTTCGCAGTCGGTCATTCCTGAATATTCTTTGAATTTCAACCGAGATTTTACCAAGGGATGCAGGACTTGGCTTTGCAAGTTGCTGGCCACGGAACGTGGATGAAATACTCGCGCTTCACGAGTAAAGTTCAGTATCAAAAGTCCACCAAACAAAGTAGAAATCTCAACACGCTCAGAAGGATGTTGCCCACGGATTCTTTGTTGCATTGTACTGAGGTGAAGTGAACCACTGGTCTTTCACGAATCAGTCGGTGTGAATGTATTAACGACAATTTCTGAACCCTGTCATGTGTTGCTGACGGTAAAAAGCACCATAGAGGTTATGATGTGGATCACAAAGCCCCCGCAACAATCGGATGTGAAATGTGCCAAAAACTATCCAGTGATGAATGAAGCATTGAGCCTCTCGTGTGCTCAGGCTTTCCCGCCTGATAAGCCTAACTGACTTAAAGACGTGCATGGCCAACATCGTTACCACTGTTCTTTATCCAGAGAAGCTCACCTCTTTACACTGACCCGGGCACAGTTTGGATTCAGTTGACTCTAAAAACGGATTACTGGCCTCAAATGAGCGGTGGGATAACCCTTGAACAGCTGACAAGTTCATACAATGCTGATTTTCGCACTCACCACGAGGGGTCACTTTAGTGTTAACTGTTGGACACTTGATCTGTTCACGATCGATGCACTGACTATTACTGTTTCCTTGGCTTGTCGAACGCCCGTACATTGTAAACTCTGTGACTTGGACGCCCCTTGATTCATACGCGTCGTCTAGACTACGTCACCTTAGACCTCGTTGTTACTCGTCTGCACCCATCTTAGTCACACGATCCGTATACAGATTAACGCTTACAGCTCCCGGACATTTGATCGCCGGATACTTAGATGATCGAATTGCAGTATATTCACTCAGTCTGCTAAATGTCGCACCCTCAGGAAGTAGCAGAAACCCAATCCCAAACCTTTTTCCATTGGTTTTCAATCCTGAAATGTACCACCCTCAAAATTTCAGTCTGTGAAATGTTCCCATTATCACCCAAACAAACCTGTCTCTCAAAAGTAGAACCCGATTGGCGAAGGCTGTCCTCACACGTGACAAGTTATCTACTCGACTGATCGATTCAGGGTCAACCACGCATGTATCAGAATTATCCTACTTCATACAGCAAGTGTTCTTCGTCGCACGAAGCACAGATGTATCGAAAAATAAGACGGAATAAATAATCCAAAAACTGGAACAAAGAGCTACGATTAAGCCCGGCTAGGTGCAACGGCGACATGAAATAAAAGGAGAAGCCACATTAGTACCTGTAAATGCGTACGTAAGGATTATGCGCGGTCATAGATGGAAACATTTTCTGAAACAAATAATCGAGGACGGATAATATACGGAGGAAATTAGAAATTTAAAAACAAGGTCATTGTGTTACGCTATTAGTGCTTTGTCTGTCTCTTTCTTTTGTACTACACTTTTGTAAAGTGAGAAACATACAGCTGAGTCAAATTTCTTCACATTTATTGCAAACAATATGGGATTATTTGCTCCGAAACACAGCTGATTCTTCCTGGGTTGAAGAAACACGAACCAGAAAGTAGACGGTCGTTTTGTAACCTAATTAGGTTTGAACGGGTTCAGGGTTTGCATTTTTCCTGTGGAATAACTAGTACTGGACATTCTCCAGTGCTTTCTCCTCGAGCCAGCATACGTGACAAACTCCCCAATTCCCCTCTGCATTTCAACAGATAGTTTGAGCAATCTGAATAGCAGGAACACCAATACTTGTAATCTCGCAACTAGATATCTACGCAATATTATCTGAATTTTAACCAACCATCCTGTGGAACTGCATCAATGATAATTGACAGATCAAGCACACATGACATGTTCTGAAGATATGAAGGCTTCAAGCAAGATCAGTGTGTTAATCAAAACACCCGAACGTAAACACTGAGTATTAGTTAAAAGGTAAAAACCTGATCAATCCGAGTAGCTTTCGAGTACACATAACTTTGAATGAACCTTCCAGAATGTCTTCCTAATTCAATGTCGGAAAAAAGTGAAGAATTTTCTTCCTGTCCGACCAACTTTGACTGCCTGAAAGAGCATTTAATTTTCTTCCTTGATTATGAGGTTTAGTCCGCATATACTGTTCTGTCCCGTCATAGATCTAAGCTATGTCTCGCTACTATCATCGTTGCAAGTTTGCCTTTTCAGTAGATCCCAACGAACTGAAGTCTGTCATAACTAGTGGAGCCCCTTAACTACCATCTCAAGTGTTATTGAGCGTTTTAGTTTTTTACATCTTCCTGATTAACTATGTGGCATTAATACCATGCAGTAATCTTCCTGAACCTAATTTAGAAGGAACTGCTAGTACTTTACAGCGGATTGGCTATTTTCAATCGACGAAATCGAGTTCCGTCTACTGGGGCCTTATGTGGTTCTCCATTCCAAGTCTCAGGGTCCCGTCACCAATTATCCCCAACAGTGCAATGGGCCTTTGTGGCTATAGAGCATACACACCTTCCCACTGCACTCATGCGGAAGCATATAATAAAACAAACATGAAACAACGTACAGCGCATAAACTCGCTGATACACTCATAACTCCGATCAGCCGAAATAATGCTAACCTAATTATCACTGGGCAACTAAAACTAACCCGCTGACATCATTATTAACCCAACATAGCATATTGTATGCACGCTTGGACAGCATTGACAAAGAAATTTATGAACAATGGTTTTCATGGGTTCATAGCAATTGAACGCGAAAAATGTACATGGCTGTGCTCGTCATACTGCTAAACAAAACTGTGCAAGCGATTATTGATAAGCAAATATTTGCTTTTCGGCGGTCTCATAAGTGTGGCGTATGACAGTTGCTCCGTTTTTAGTTCCCATTCTGTTTGTTCCTTCCTGAGTTTTCTTACACGGTGGCACAGTGTGCGATGTCTCATGGACATTCTTTGTTCAAAGTCCCTACGCTGACCTTCAATCGAGTTTGTCGTTCGTGGGACGCTCTGTACAAAGCGCTCACGCACATCCAATGTCCTCGGCTCGTATTTTGGTGCCTTCAAAGTAGAGAAGGAAATCTGACACCACGTTCTGGATTTACCGCTCGAGGTTCGATAGTAAACCACTAAAAACAGACAGACACTTCGCCCACCATACGCTTCGGCGACCCGAGTTGGAGCTAACCAAGCAAACACTCTGCCCCACTCCCTGCCCTGGTTGGCGTTGTCGCCTTGGTGGGCAGCTCAAAACGTGGACCAGTACAATCGAGAAAGACGTAGAGCTTCTAGGCCTTCGGTCAGTCCATGGAGCCCGGCGATGGAAAAAGGACTGGATCAAGATCTGTACGGAGCTCGCCTCCGACCGCCGCGCGTGGTCAGCAATGGTTCGTGATATCCATGGAGCCGACTTATCCTCTCGCAGGAGATAGTCGCGTAAAACACAAAACAACACCTGAACAAATGCCAAGGTCTGAAGTGATTTCCCGATGATAGCACCAGTTTCTCTATTGTACCGACTTTGGAATCCCAACGACTGTATTTCCCGCCAAAAGCACCGTCCAAAATGAAAGAAACATCCATACATATTAGTGCTGGGAAAGTTTCTTTCAATACTGTTTATCTCCGCTTCTTCATAACCATTTGTTACGGACTCAGAATTGAAAACTGGCTCTTCTTGTTTTAGCGTCTCGAAAATCACATCACACGTAGCTTGTGTTCTGCTACTGCTAATACATTAAACCAGTGGGACTGTGGTTCCCACTCAATACGCGCGGATTGTATGCCGCTGGTAGTTGAGTGGCGTCGTGTCAAGTGCTCCGTCACACTGCCAGTGAACTTTTCGTTTTAGCAGCTGCACCCTGCGGCGCGTGGCTGAAATAGTCAAATCAGAACTATTGTGCAGAACGAAATTTCCTCCACGTACTGTTTTCATTAGAGATCCTGGAAGCGATTCAGCACCTGGAACCATGCATTTTCCTCTGAACATTCGAAACAGCGTTTCTTTCTTCGGAAGAGCACTCACAGCGTCAAGTGGAAAATCAGAAATACAATTCTGTATTAAAAACGAAGTCGCTTCCTTGGACGACGACGACGCCATATGTTCATTGTGCTGTATCGTCTTCTGTGCTATGTTCCGTGCAGCATCAAGAGGATGTGAATGGTTGATACTATGAAGAGCCGTGTGGTTTTGTGTCTTCAGCCTTTCACCACATCGACCACGTTGTTCGCATTTCCTGTAGGTTACGTCACCGTTCTTTTTCTCCTCCGTACAGGAGTTGCCTTGATAGAGTAGCTTCTGCTCGGCTTTACTAGAAACCATGAATTCTATTATCGGAAACGTATCATACGAACTCTCAGACTTACCTTAAGAGGATGATCAAACACTGTCAATCACGGGACGTTGACCGCGTAAGTGACCATGATTCACTCATCGATAACGCAGCCCATATGCCACTTGCGCGAACAGGACGATTGCTTACTTTCCAACGGCTGCATTCAGTTTCCGTCAATCAGTCGATAGGTGTTTTCTAGCGTGACACCGGAATTTCTGCAGCCCTAGGCTCGCAAATTAGGGTGGCTGGAATGCTGATTGAAGGCAGTCGGTTAGGACAAAGCCAGTGATGAATCTTGTTTTGTATGCCGCACATATTCGTTAAGGTGAATCATTACGTCCACACATTAGGATATTCAGATGAATTAGGTGTCTATCACCCCGAAATCGGATCAAATAGCAAAGCGCAAGTTGTTTCGCATATCCATTCGTGACCAATGTATGCCTTTAGAACTCTGGATTATCAGGTGTTAACTATAGGTCCAAAGAATAGCCATGAGAACGGGTTACACGTAATCCGCTTTCTGAGGATGCGACATTTGACAGACTTGAGTGAATATAGCGTAAATCAGTCACAGAAATATCAGGCGACCATATGTCCGGGCAGGGACGCATACGAAACGGTCGTTCTGCTTGCAGTTCCCTTGCGCATTCGATTGCGAATGCAAAACGAACTGTACATTTTTCGTCCAATGCGAATCTTACTCTCGATATGTTAACCTCCGAGGATCCTTGCCACTAGGTACACGTAGACAAGAATGCTGCAAAACAGAAATTTTGTTTGGGATCATTTACTCCTCCAGACGTATTACTTCTAAGATATTGCCTGATGAATACCTGAGACTGGTGTTTTGATGCTAATATCGTATAGGGACGGAACTGATTCTCGGATCTAGTAAACGTACCAGATGGACCAAGTGATCACTCCCAAAACGAAATGAACTGTATGCGTCCCACTCATGAGCGTGCAAGCTACTCCTGAATTGAAAACACAACGGACGATGCGATTACTTAAATAAGCAAATGGGTACGGAGAAAACCATTCGCCCAGCTCGTCGATATCATCATCATCGTACAGCGTTGAAAAGCAGGACAAGCCCCACTGATAACTGCCTCTCTCACCACGTTGCACGTTGAATTTGAAGGTATGAATACACAAGATGGACAGGGAATGGACCAATATAGGAAGGAAAAGGAAAGAACACCCCAACAGCCAACACACGGAATAAACAGTCTAACTGTACAAACACACATCGATCAATCATTCTGATTCGACAGGAAGTGACAACACGATCGCCACTGTTCATGGTTCGCCACCATATCCTTCAGTGTATACAGCCAACTGGTTGACAGATCTTTTCGACCCAACCACGAAGACGTGAGACACCTACTTTCCCTAAGTTCGCTGTACATTTTCTCATTCCTCACTGCCACGTCATCTGTTAACGTCCACATTGCTTCTTCCACTTCTGAGGAGGAATGGAAAATACCACAAGGTATGGTAGACGTGTGTCTGCCATCTGTAACACGTGCCTCAACCAACAAAATTTACTGGACGTACTGTGATGGGACATTCTCTGAAGTGGTACCCAAAGCTCGATTTCTGACATCAGTATTGCTCACTGGGCTGTCCACCTAATCTTAGCGATACTATACAAACATCGATGGTCGAAAACCTCGAAACGACGAATAACTTCCGCACACAGACTCCATGTCTCACAACCATACAACAACACTGAACGCACCGTGGCACAATATACACGACCTTTAAACTTCAGTGAAATATCAGGTCGGCGCCCCAAGTGCTTCAGTCCAGCGTACTTCGCTCGAGCCTTCGATATACATATGCTTGTTATCACGCCTGACTCTTTTGAGAACGTATATGGATCTCCATTCCAAGTTTCAGGGCTACTGGTTGCAGGATATTCCTATTATTACAGTAAACCTTTGAGGCCAAAAATGAAACCCTGTCAGTTGCACTCATACGCTAACATTTTAAATAAAATAAGACCGGAGTTAAGGGTGAAAGAGTCGTAAAACTAACCGGGAAAACGCGATCCAGAATGCGCCACGCAGCAAACACAAAGCGATGCGCCGGGACCGGATCACCTGAGTCTAGTATGAGCCAACTATCGGCACAGATGTTCTCACCGACCATAGAACGAAATCGGCTAGTTGAACGAGAAGTGGAATTCGAAGGAGGACAGGCACAAGAACTCGGACCAACTGAATGACACGGCAGACGATCCGGTTTTGGAGGTGGCTTTTAGGGGAAGAGGGATGAGTGAGCCAGAATTTGGAGGAATAATTAAAAAGGGCAGCTCTAGAACTATAAAAAGACATGAATTAAATATAAATTGGTGATGTATTATTTGCACTGTAACACTAGCAGTCACGCCTTTGTGTTGTGTCCAGATAGTCTGCATTGTCCAAATGCGAACCCCTATCACATTACCGAATCAAGAAAGGCGAAGGAGAATGTGGGTTCGAACGGGGGGGGGGACAATTCTCCGACAACGCTTACGCGCATTCCGTACGCAAGGACAGAACGAAGTGATTGAAACAAGATACACAATAAGCAATCGCTACATACAACAGAAAGTTCTATATAAAATGATGTCATAAGAAGAACCCAACTCACTGAATTGTCGGGAGATGAAATACAGATAACCGAAGCTACAACATCATCGCTGTTGGGCGGTAGAGCTTTCATGTTTGGCGGGTCCTGCGAAAGCTAAAGTTGAGAAGTGGTACATGGATAAGATACTGAATAAATGTATACACATAAATTGTTTGAAAATTCCCAGTAAACGCATTTGGAGAACACACATCTGCGAACGAGCTTGTTCACAGGGATTCATACTTATGCCACTACATCATAATATATTACGATAAGTTAAGAGATCAGACCAATTAGACAAATACGAAGTAGAAGAGATTATTGGCGACAAAAAAGAGAAGGAAAACAATTTTAGTCTAGGCTTTGATTAAAACCGAGTGCGGGCTAGTTTTCACGTCATATATATATATATATATATATATATATATATATATATATATATATATATATATATATATATATATTCACGATAACTCAGTACGAAGTACAGAGACGCGGTGCCATGTGAAAACATAACACAGAAAAATACACATGAAGAATCAATGGGGAACTTTCTCAGGAGTTTGAACATAAAAGGTTGCAAAGGTCGGACTTTGAGCTCTATCAGACAGAATCTTTAGCCAGATGTGTAGTGAATCGCAAGGTCCCAGCCATACAAGCGCGAGGAACCGACAGAGACAAGTCTTAATGTCAAAATTTTGACAGATTAGTGCCATGTTATGGTTTAGCCTTCACGTTGTCCTTTCCAGCCAACCTTAGGCTCCGTAAAAGAGCGCGACGGAAAGTCCATCGGGTGGCATACGTAGCACATGCCCCATCCAACGAAGCCGATGTAGTGATATGGTAGCAATAACTGGGTACGCGGCACGCCCTCTTTCGTAGATGCCCGTTCCAACTGTGGAATTGCTCATTCTCTGTTGCCACCAAACTCGCGAGATACTCCTCAGTCATCGATGATCGGACACGAGCAACCGGTCGACATCGTCCGCTCGAACAGACCACGTATCACAAGCATGTAGGAGCACACAACGTACAGCAGCGTTTGACACCGCACGTTTCAGTCGGAGAGAAACGTCACGCCGTCTTCACAAGTGACATCAATTGCAGATTGCTGCTTGAGACTTCGCTATTCGGCATCTCATATCGTCTCCAACTTGTCCGTCAGCGGTCGTTAGGCTTCTCGAATCGACTAACTTTTCAATAATTTATAACCGATCAGTACCGAGGATAAGTGCGGGGATGGACTCATGCCAGTCTTGTAGAACTTTACACTCTGGGGATGAAAAACATCCCGTACCGCAATACAGACGACGCAAGATTGTTCAGAACACAGTGCCAGAGTGGCATCGTCCCAAACCAATGCAATGTCGTCTGCATAATATAAGTCTTTTACCAGGTAGGAGCTCAAAGCCTTCTTCCGTTTGACTTCCTTGTGCCTATATCTGGATATCGTCGATCACGAAAGAGCGAAAGTGGGCAACTTTGATACACGCCGCTTCCAACTGAAAAATAAGATGACGATGAGTAGTTGGATAAGCAAATCTCGTCCGACCACTCAGAATTGTCTGTCTTCGCATGCCGAACACCGCCTAGACGAGAATCTTAGATCTTGGTTAGCCTCAGCTGGGTTTGGCCCGCCTGTCAAGCGGTTTTCCGGGGTGTGGCCACTGATGCTTCAGCTTCGTAGAGCCAGTACTGAGAGCTGAGTGAGTGATGAAGACAAAGGAGATGGAGGATGTCACAAGGGACACGAGTCTATCAACTCAGGTGCTACTCTTCTCAAACACCCCATACACCGATTCTGCATCGGCCTGGCGAAGCAACCTCGCAGGCTGATTCCCCGTCGAGGTACTAGTGATTGGTCACAGATGGACAGTATCATTTTATGTAATCGGCCATTACGATGTCGAGGGAGTAGGTACGAAAAAAACCAAAATATACTACCCGTCGGTGATATCTTCTATCAAGAGAGACCCGCAACCGGAAGTGAATCAAAAAGAACTATGCGAACAACCTGACGGAGTACTATGTTGTTGCGGCCGGCTGGTCATATCTCATCCCGTGCGCGGAACAGTTCCAGATCTGCAAAAAGACCACCTGGGGGTGGATATGAATGTAGGTTAGTTCACTTTTGAACTAAAAGAGAAAAGAAATATGGGACAGTGTGAGATACTCGAGTAAAAGACGATGATCGCCATCTGTACGAGCGACAACTTGTGTACTGCATAAAAGCGCCTGAATCAAACGCAACTTAGGGTGGACGTTATTAAAAGCTCAAGTGGACTGCCTCGAGTCGCACTTATCCCACTCATTCACACACATTCACACGTGTTCACGGGAAATGGATCCACTTCGGGAACGTCGAATTCCCATATATGCTGCTGGAAACGACAGAATTAGTCAGACTGTGACATTTGGCGAAAGAAAACGTTTTGGACTGCCCGCCAGAGATGATGATCACCGATGCCGAGACTAGCAAATTAAAGTGCTAAAAATGGTTCATCCCTCAGTGTATCACCAGCTCTGGAGCTGTGTACACCGTACTGAAGCACTTGGGGCGCCGACCCCTTATTTCACTGAAGTTCAGAGATGTGTACTGTGCCACGGTGCGTTTAGTTTTGTTGTATAGTTGCGAGAAATCAAATATTTGGCACCACTTCACAGAGCTTTCTATCACAACGTATCCCGATTAGTAGACTTCGTTGGCTGAGGCACGTGTTACAGATGGCAGACACACGTCTACCATACCTTGTGGTATTTTCCATTCCTCCTCAGAAGTGGAAGAAGCAATGTGGACGTTAACAGATGACGTGGCAGTGAGGAATGAGAAAATGTACAGCGAACTTAGGGAAAGTAGGTGTCTCACGTCTTCGTGGTTGGGTCGAAAAGATCTGTCAACCAGTTGGCTGTATACACTGAAGGATATGGTGGCGAACCATGAACAGTGGCGATCGTGTTGTCACTTCCTGTCGAATCAGAATGATTGATCGATGTGTGTTTGTACAGTTAGACTGTTTATTCCGTGTGTTGGCTGTTGGGGTGTTCTTTCCTTTTCCTTCCTATATTGGTCCATTCCCTGTCCATCTTGTGTATTCATACCTTCAAATTCAACGTGCAACGTGGTGAGAGAGGCAGTTATCAGTGGGACTTGCCCTACTGTTTAAAGCTGTACGTTTTTCAGTCATTTCACTGGTAAAGCAGCTTTGTCTCTGGCTGATCTAGCAGTGCATAGGCAGGAATGCCAACACATTCAGATAAATCGGTATCGGTAGCAGATTGTTCAACATTGACATTCAACTCCTGATAAGTGTCGTAAATAAAAAACGAATTCAGTGTGTTTTTATATCCCGTACTGTTACCGATATGATCGAATTAAAGAAACAAAATGACATCGTTATTCAGAAATGCGGGCGACCATGCGGTTCAATGGAACCGTCTGCTTATAACAGCAACAGATTATCACATTCCAATTACCTCAAATAACATGAAACTGTGGTGTTTTTCCAAGATTGCTTACGCAAAGCAAAGTGCTCTTCTGCTAGGAAACTGATTAATTTAGGGCGGGCGATACAACTGGATCGTGATGTGACTTTGATAAACTTTTGCAAAATGAAAAACCATTTCTACTGGAAAGCCGGCAAAAATAATGGAGGAACAATGAAGCTGAGTAAAATTTACCGACTTGTCCAAGATTTTCCAAAGTCACCCGATACGATCGGAAAACTTCTCAATTATGAGGTCACACGAACTATGTCCAGCGTTACACTATACACGTAAATGATCATGCACATAATAATCGCAGTTACTACGTATTCCGCCGGAACAAACTGAGGTGACTTCCACCCGCTTCTATCTGATAGCACGATAAAGTCTTTTGAATGAAATCATTGCAACCACGAGACCAAACACTATAGAGATTTAATCCGTAGTGGGATTGGTGGTTCGTTTGGCAAATTATTGGTATACCACTCGTTAGAGACCATTAAACGCCATTAAGTGATCAGTCCGTAGCATGGCAGGAAAGTACTAAAAGCCGAACCGGTGCACTTGGCCATTAAGAGCGTATCGGGTTTCCACGGTGGGTTACACAACCACGAGATACATCCAATCAGCGACCATATGCAGGAAGATATGACCATGTGACATGAGAAGTGACACGTGTAGTTGAACAACTTAACAGCCAAAATGATGCCATTATTCATAGTTTTCCCCCGGATTTTCAATCCTGATGATCGTTTTGATATTCAAGTCAGGCTGCTGCTGAGAGCCGGGAATCACAACCACCGCAATCAATGAACTATTAGTGGTTGTTACAAGGGAATAAGATCCGCCAAATACTCACAAATTTATCACACCAATGTGAATATACATGATTGAACCAAGAACAGGTTACCGATAAATACTGTGACAATGGATGATATACTGTCGAGCGAATACTACTTAGACTGTCATTTTACTCGAATTTTCCATACAAGCGCTTGAAAATACAGCAACATGGTCAATTTATTGGCAATAGGTGCGTCCACATAGGTTGATATATCACTAAAAGTGTGGAAGGAGTACGCCGGGAGCTTTGCACGGTCGCTCCGCGCTCAAATGAACCATTTTCGGCACTTTAATTTGCAAATCTCGCATTGGTTGTCATAATTTTCTGCCTATACAACGCATTTTTATACGACCTTACTTTGAAATTTCATCGACTGAGCTGAATGTGTAGAAGGGATAATAACTCTATTAGAGGTATTTAATCTTGTAACACAGACGGGGAATGGTTGATCGAAACAAGGTACACAATGAGCAATCGCAATATGCAGCAGGAAGTTCTATGTAAAGTGATGCCATTTGATGAACCATACTTACCGTTTTGCTGGGAGATGGAAGACAGATAACGGAAGCCGCGGCATCATCACAGTTGGGCGTTACAGCTTTCATGTTGGGCGGGTCCTGTGAAAGCCAAAAGTTGAGGAGTGGTACGTAGAAAGGATACTGAATATATATATATATATATATATATATATATATATATATATATATATATATGAGTGATAGATTAGATTTGTATAATATGATTCATTATGCAATTTCAACGCCTAATTCGCCACAGAAAACCATAGAAATGTTGTACAACTTTTTCATTCTCGTTAGGAGTCATCAGCAGTGCATATTCACGCGCGCTTCCTCGACTGCGTGATGATGTGCTTGCTCAATCCCACTGAGTCCCGCAATTTTAGCCTTCTTTCTATGAGAGGTGTCGACTGGCCTCAGTTGTCATTTGTCTTATTGTTGATCTTATCTGTTTGTATTGAACACCGATTGAAAACAGATTCTAGACTAACGTACCCTTTACTTCTCTGTATGAAATCTAAGCACTGGTGTCCATGGCCCATTCCCTTATAACGTCATAACTGCCTAGGTTACTTAACAAAGTCCAAAGGTTTGGACGTAACTGTCTTTCTCTCTCTATCTGCCTTATCTGTATGAATGACTGAACTGGTCATACAAATTTCTTTAACGATACTATTTCGTTTGCTCTATGTCACGCTTGTATGTGCGTGTTCCCTCAGACCATTACGTCTCTTCTGACTGTTTGCTGGTTGAAATGCTTTCTATGAATAGGGAGTTTCTTTGATAGCCACTTGACTCGCCTCTGCATTGCCGTCTTGAGCGTTTCCCCTCTACTGTTGCTTGGGTTTTTTTAGGCCCTTGTTGGCTGTCTTGGTTCTGTGGTCGGTTTGCCCACAAACTGATGTGAGTTATTGTT
Organism: Fasciola hepatica; assembly: GCA_948099385.1. Lineage (NCBI taxonomy): Eukaryota > Metazoa > Platyhelminthes > Trematoda > Plagiorchiida > Fasciolidae > Fasciola > Fasciola hepatica. The sequence continues at coordinate 2,025,831 of CANUEZ040000033.1, read as the reverse complement.
CTTGTTTGATAATTTGTCCTATAATACACGTAGTAAAGCAAGCCTGTGTTCTCGGCCCTGGGACTTAGGATTCGTTTATCTCCGAGTCATTCCACTACGGTACGACAATCCTGTTTAGTGGGTACAGTACCTTTTCAATGCAAAACGGGCAGTCAGACAATAAATCACTCGACCATTGCTTTAGACCGCCCCACCAACTCGTGAGAACTCAGTTCCGCACCAGAATCATCTGCTTTCACAAGCGAAAAACAGAGTACATGGGTTGTCGTTGCATGTACCTACCCATTGGACACAGCGCATTGGTCCGGCTGGTGTAGGCGACCACGCCTGGAGGTTTAAACAACGCTGACAGGACTCATCTCTCATCTATCGATTCACTCCAGCGAGCGGCTATTCTGACATTCGAGATTCCGTTGTCTCAAGCCTTGGGCTTGTTACCGCACCAGTGCGGACTGCCAACGTGGCTTGGCTGTCAGCCAACGCTGGGTTAACACGTGCCCTCACAATCACTACCATTGATTCTGCAAACTTGGTCTTTTGCACTTCGAAAGGGGATCAACAGTAAGAAAACAGCACCAAAGCAGGCAACAATCTGTTGCCCCTGTACCGCTTAGAAAAGCCTGAAATTCACTTTGGCTTTTATTTAGAAGCATCACAATATGGGGACACTTTACTCACACCCAAATAGGGCGCACGCCGATAACAACAATAAAGAGTACACGGAAAATTCAGCCTGGCGTGTACACTCAAAGAAAAATGGACAAATACCCTAGAATGAATACAAAACTAATATAAGGCTCAGATTGTCAAGCAGTGTGGAAAACTAATCAAGTAAAGAAGCAATGCGGAGCTGGAGATAAATGTGACGATGATGGGTACTAAGGCCTTACTTCACTCGCGGTATTGGGGTTCGAGTCCGCGAAGGAACCTTGTGCTTGCTCAACAGGAACCTACAGTTAGGATGGGATCGTGAAAAGCGTATGCGGGTGTGTAAGGGGTTAGACAACCGACGATCAGTGGACCCGAAACGCAAGTCAAGTCAACGACCAGTGAACTGAACCAGTTTCTTTTTATCTTGCTATACCGACTGCATTGCCACATGGCCAACATAATCGATGGAAGACATGCAGTCGAAATTTGGGCACAATATGCTAGGAAAAAACAATAATGCCCAGTGAGTATGATAACGTTACAGTGAGAACGAGCAAAAATGACGAGAATGAACGAATTCTTTCGACTCGCAATTCGAAAGCAAAGGAAGTACGGAGTGTTACAACCACCTCAATACGGCAATCACAGTAATTTCAACAATATTTGCCGCAAAAAACAAAGTGACGATATTCCTAACTATGACAACCAGTCAGTCGTTCCGTATAGCTAAGTATTCACCGGTGTCACAAAAAAAAACAAGGCGTAGACAACAGTGAGACTGGTGAACCTAAGCAATTCAAAATGACGTGCGGCTGCTTAAGTTGTCCGTTTTTACACCCGCATTCGAGCTAAACCGATTATCATGCGACGAAATTATTTCGGCTCATGTTTTCCCACAAGTTGTGTGGTTTCAACTTGTGCTTTTGCGTACCCTTAACTGCTCAGACCGGAAGGTCCAGAAAAAAATCTTAACCGAGAACTGCTAATCTCGACAATCTTTCTGCCCGCAGGCGTTCTACTACGATCCACTTGAGCCTCCGTAAGATTAGTTTAGTTTGTCACAGGCGACGATAGAGAAAATCAAGTATTCTTTTCCCACCTTCATCGAAAAGGTATGCTCCAGAAGTTCATGAACCTACTCAGATCATTGCATCCTCATACTTCTGGCCGCGTTAGAGTTTACGGTAAACTATCCGGTCGGTTTGAAACGACCAGTAGTGCTCGACAGGGATGTCCCATGTCTCCATTTCTATTCAACTTCGTCATGGACGAAATAATGGAGAGTGCGTTGCAAAATCTTCAGGATGTAGGCGCCAAACTATAATATAGTGGAAAGCTGTGTGAACTAGATTACGCGGACGACGTTGTCTGCTTGTTCGAATCCACGGAACATGCTTAACGTGCACTAGATAGACTTGGGAGAGCTGTAGCTCCATTTGCAATGCGCTTTGCATCTTCAAAGTGTAAAGTGATGTTACAAGACTGGACGTCAGTGATTCTTAGCTTGATGCTCGATGGGAAGGTGGTGTCAGTTGTCGACCACTTCACCTTCCTCGGTAGTAGGGTGACGACGGATGGGAGCACAGCAGTAGAGGTGACCACGCGGATATCCAAAGCTCGAGCGGCGTACGCTCGACTGAAGCACTTGTGGCAACGATCTGATATTTCACTGAAGTTGAAAGGTCGTGTATACTGTGCCGCAATGCGTTCAGTTTTGTTGTATGGTTGGGAGACTTGGAGTCTGTGTGCTGAAGATATTCGTCGTCTTGAGGTTTTTGACCACCGATGTTTACGTAATATCGCTAAGATCGGGTGGATTAACCGAGTAGGCAATGCTGAGGTCAGAAATCGAGCATTGGGTACTAATTCGAAAAACGTGATCCAATTCAATATGTCTATTGATTGAATTATTTGAAGAGTACCAGGCTTCCAAAAACTCCCTTGCGTGCCTTGTGGTTGCTTGATCCAAAATTTTAACGTCGTCCAGATTGAACTTGTGTCCTTCTTGATCCTCGTGGACGGATATGAGAGAGAATGGGTCATGTCTCTTTGTGGCCAGTTTATGCTCGTGCATTCGAGTGGCAACTTTTCTCCCGGTTTGACCGATGTAGCCTTTGCAGCAGTCCATACACTTCACTTTGTATATAACGTTTCTTCTTTCTTCGGTTTTGAGTTGTTCTTTCGGTTTTGATACGAGTTTTCTCAGGGTTTTGGTTGGTCTGTGGGCAACTGTTATGTCTTGGGATTGGAGCAATCTTGCAGTTGTTTCAGAGACGTTTTTGATGTATGGTAGTGTGATCCTTCTGTTTGGTTGTGTTCTTCGGTTTATTTTCCTATTCATCCCATACACGGTTCTTCTTATGAAGTTTCTTGGATATCCGTTTCGCTGGAACATTCTGAAGAGGTAGTTTTCTTCTTGCGTTCTCATTTCAATTGTGCTGCAGTGGGTTTTAGCTCTCGTGAACAGGGTCCGAATGCATGACCTTTTATGGTGATTTGGGTGATTGCTGTGAAAGTTCAATACTTGATCCGTGTGTGTTTGTTTCCGATACACCGATGTCTGCAGTGTGCCGTTGGCATTTCTTTTCACGAGCACGTCCAAAAATGCCAATTCTCCATTGTTCTCTGATTCCATGGTGAACTTAATGTCGTCGAAGATGTTATTAATTGTTTTTTGTGTGTTTTCAATATCCGAGCGTTTTATGATGACGAAAGTGTCATCCACATATCTGACCCAAAGTTTCGGCCGGATCCTTGGTAGTGCAATGTTTTCCAGGGCCTGCATTACAGCTTCAGCGAGAAATCCGGATATTGGTGAACCCATTGGTGTTCCTTTGATTTGTTCGTACACGTCACCATCAAATTTGAAATAGGTGTATAGGCACATTTCCAGCAGTTCGTAAGTTGTTTGTGCTTCTAGTGGTTTGTCTGGGTAGTGGTCTTGAAGGAGTTCTTTGGTTACGTTCTTTGCTAAGTTCAAATCAATCGAAGTAAAAAGTGCAGTGACATCAAATGAAATCATCACTTCGTCTTCTTCTATGGTTACGTTTTTTATTCGTTCCAAAAACTGCTGCGCGTTGGTTACGGAGTTATTTGATCCGCATATCAGTGGTTTCAAACGTCTCCATAGTTCTTTGGCCAAGTTATATGTTGGAGATCCAGGGAGGGAGACGATGGGTCTGAGTGGAATACCTTCTTTGTGTACCTTGGGTAATCCGTAAAATTGTGCGGCGTTTGAGGCTTCAGCTCTCATCCTCCAACATTCCTCTTTAGTAATTCTTTGCATGTCCTGTAACTTCTTCAGGGTTTTATTGATTTTCTTTTCAAGTTTTTCGGTTGGATCAGCGTCCAGTAGACGGTAGGTCGTGGTGTCTTTCAGTAGTTGTTTGGCTTTTTCAATGTAGTTGGCCTTGTCCAGGATGACCGTCATTCTTCCTTTGTCAGCCGGTAGGATGATGATGCTTTTATCCTTCTTCAGGGTTTGTAGTGCTCTGTGTTCTGTATCTGAGAGAGCATTGAATGGTCTGTTGTGGAGCATGTTGGGGACTATGATTTGCCTTAGCTTGCATTTAGTATCCTCGGGCAAACCTGATGACTTGAGTGCATGTTCCAGTTCGGCAATGTATTCCTTCGTTGTGGCGTTTCCCAGGTTGAAGTTGAGTCCCTTTTGGAGTACTTTGTGCTCTTCTGTTGATAGTGGCCGAGATGATAAATTATTGACCCATGTCTTGTTTTCGGTTTCTTCGAGGCCCCTCGTGAGCTTCTCTAGCTTCCTGGCTAACAATGACCTCTTCGTCTTCTGACAATGGGTTACTCGTCGTCCAATGGCAGCCTCAATTTCTTTAATAGTTTCACTATCGATTATTCGTTCACACCAGCATTTAACCTCCGTCATTATATTTCTATACTTATTCATACGATTGTGAGCATCTGTGATCAGCATGCGTACCATACGTTTACCATTTTGTTTTGCTATCGTCCATGCCTGTGGATGATTGATTGGCGGTCTGTGGTTTACGCTTCTAGGTAGAACATTCCTTCTCAGACACTCGTGGAGGAAGAATAATTGCTCGCTGGTCGAGGCTTGTCGGCAGGCAAACATCTCCCAGCGGCGAACAGATTTTAGCGTTTCACGCCCAAAGTTGATCTCAATAGTTTTAAATATTTGTGTTGGTTGTAGCTCAGGTTGTTGGTTGCTATGATGTTCTGATCGCTGAGCTTGGCGTTTAGATCGCAAACGTTTCATCACCAGTCGAGGTGACATCGTCAGTGCATGTGCGCTGTTGGTAGTGATCTCTTATATTTATAGGTTTGTCATTATTCCTGACCTTGAGCTCTGTAGACGTGCCCAAGGCTCGACGTTTGTTTTACGGCTTCGCCTCGAAGAACTTGACCTTTGACCTTTGGCCTTTGACAGTTGACGTCCCGCTCGGTGAGCTTGAATTCTTTTCGCTTTGCCCTGTTGTTTCCATTTTTTGATATTTGAATTCTCGGCGAGTCAGTTCCGAAGATGTGTGAGTGTAAAAACTCAGATTCAATAATACGGGTTGAGTGATTTTGGTCTACTAATTCCGCCCCTGACATTCTTGATTAGTTCAACTGTCTTCTCTTCATCCGACTGTACACGTGATCCAATTCAATATGTCTATTGATTGAATTATTTGAAGAGTACCAGGCTTCCAAAAACTCCCTTGCGTGCCTTGTGGTTGCTTGATCCAAAATTTTAACGTCGTCCAGATTGAACTTGTGTCCTTCTTGATCCTCGTGGACGGATATGAGAGAGAATGGGTCATGTCTCTTTGTGGCCAGTTTATGCTCGTGCATTCGAGTGGCAACTTTTCTCCCGGTTTGACCGATGTAGCATTTGCAGCAGTCCATACACTTCACTTTGTATATAACGTTTCTTCTTTCTTCGGTTTTGAGTTGTTCTTTCGGTTTTGATACGAGTTTTCTCAGGGTTTTGGTTGGTCTGTGGGCAACTGTTATGTCTTGGGATTGGAGCAATCTTGCAGTTGTTTCAGAGACGTTTTTGATGTATGGTAGTGTGATCCTTCTGTTTGGTTGTGTTCTTCGGTTTATTTTCCTATTCATCCCATACACGGTTCTTCTTATGAAGTTTCTTGGATATCCGTTTCGCTGGAACATTCTGAAGAGGTAGTTTTCTTCTTGCGTTCTCATTTCAATTGTGCTGCAGTGGGTTTTAGCTCTCGTGAACAGGGTCCGAATGCATGACCTTTTATGGTGATTTGGGTGATTGCTGTGAAAGTTCAATACTTGATCCGTGTGTGTTTGTTTCCGATACACCGATGTCTGCAGTGTGCCGTTGGCATTTCTTTTCACGAGCACGTCCAAAAATGCCAATTCTCCATTGTTCTCTGATTCCATGGTGAACTTAATGTCGTCGAAGATGTTATTAATTGTTTTTTGTGTGTTTTCAATATCCGAGCGTTTTATGATGACGAAAGTGTCATCCACATATCTGACCCAAAGTTTCGGCCGGATCCTTGGTAGTGCAATGTTTTCCAGGGCCTGCATTACAGCTTCAGCGAGAAATCCGGATATTGGTGAACCCATTGGTGTTCCTTTGATTTGTTCGTACACGTCACCATCAAATTTGAAATAGGTGTATAGGCACATTTCCAGCAGTTCGTAAGTTGTTTGTGCTTCTAGTGGTTTGTCTGGGTAGTGGTCTTGAAGGAGTTCTTTGGTTACGTTCTTTGCTAAGTTCAAATCAATCGAAGTAAAAAGTGCAGTGACATCAAATGAAATCATCACTTCGTCTTCTTCTATGGTTACGTTTTTTATTCGTTCCAAAAACTGCTGCGCGTTGGTTACGGAGTTATTTGATCCGCATATCAGTGGTTTCAAACGTCTCCATAGTTCTTTGGCCAAGTTATATGTTGGAGATCCAGGGAGGGAGACGATGGGTCTGAGTGGAATACCTTCTTTGTGTACCTTGGGTAATCCGTAAAATTGTGCGGCGTTTGAGGCTTCAGCTCTCATCCTCCAACATTCCTCTTTAGTAATTCTTTGCATGTCCTGTAACTTCTTCAGGGTTTTATTGATTTTCTTTTCAAGTTTTTCGGTTGGATCAGCGTCCAGTAGACGGTAGGTCGTGGTGTCTTTCAGTAGTTGTTTGGCTTTTTCAATGTAGTTGGCCTTGTCCAGGATGACCGTCATTCTTCCTTTGTCAGCCGGTAGGATGATGATGCTTTTATCCTTCTTCAGGGTTTGTAGTGCTCTGTGTTCTGTATCTGAGAGAGCATTGAATGGTCTGTTGTGGAGCATGTTGGGGACTATGATTTGCCTTAGCTTGCATTTAGTATCCTCGGGCAAACCTGATGACTTGAGTGCATGTTCCAGTTCGGCAATGTATTCCTTCGTTGTGGCGTTTCCCAGGTTGAAGTTGAGTCCCTTTTGGAGTACTTTGTGCTCTTCTGTTGATAGTGGCCGAGATGATAAATTATTGACCCATGTCTTGTTTTCGGTTTCTTCGAGGCCCCTCGTGAGCTTCTCTAGCTTCCTGGCTAACAATGACCTCTTCGTCTTCTGACAATGGGTTACTCGTCGTCCAATGGCAGCCTCAATTTCTTTAATAGTTTCACTATCGATTATTCGTTCACACCAGCATTTAACCTCCGTCATTATATTTCTATACTTATTCATACGATTGTGAGCATCTGTGATCAGCATGCGTACCATACGTTTACCATTTTGTTTTGCTATCGTCCATGCCTGTGGATGATTGATTGGCGGTCTGTGGTTTACGCTTCTAGGTAGAACATTCCTTCTCAGACACTCGTGGAGGAAGAATAATTGCTCGCTGGTCGAGGCTTGTCGGCAGGCAAACATCTCCCAGCGGCGAACAGATTTTAGCGTTTCACGCCCAAAGTTGATCTCAATAGTTTTAAATATTTGTGTTGGTTGTAGCTCAGGTTGTTGGTTGCTATGATGTTCTGATCGCTGAGCTTGGCGTTTAGATCGCAAACGTTTCATCACCAGTCGAGGTGACATCGTCAGTGCATGTGCGCTGTTGGTAGTGATCTCTTATATTTATAGGTTTGTCATTATTCCTGACCTTGAGCTCTGTAGACGTGCCCAAGGCTCGACGTTTGTTTTACGGCTTCGCCTCGAAGAACTTGACCTTTGACCTTTGGCCTTTGACAGTTGACGTCCCGCTCGGTGAGCTTGAATTCTTTTCGCTTTGCCCTGTTGTTTCCATTTTTTGATATTTGAATTCTCGGCGAGTCAGTTCCGAAGATGTGTGAGTGTAAAAACTCAGATTCAATAATACGGGTTGAGTGATTTTGGTCTACTAATTCCGCCCCTGACATTCTTGATTAGTTCAACTGTCTTCTCTTCATCCGACTGTACACGTGATCCAATTCAATATGTCTATTGATTGAATTATTTGAAGAGTACCAGGCTTCCAAAAACTCCCTTGCGTGCCTTGTGGTTGCTTGATCCAAAATTTTAACGTCGTCCAGATTGAACTTGTGTCCTTCTTGATCCTCGTGGACGGATATGAGAGAGAATGGGTCATGTCTCTTTGTGGCCAGTTTATGCTCGTGCATTCGAGTGGCAACTTTTCTCCCGGTTTGACCGATGTAGCATTTGCAGCAGTCCATACACTTCACTTTGTATATAACGTTTCTTCTTTCTTCGGTTTTGAGTTGTTCTTTCGGTTTTGATACGAGTTTTCTCAGGGTTTTGGTTGGTCTGTGGGCAACTGTTATGTCTTGGGATTGGAGCAATCTTGCAGTTGTTTCAGAGACGTTTTTGATGTATGGTAGTGTGATCCTTCTGTTTGGTTGTGTTCTTCGGTTTATTTTCCTATTCATCCCATACACGGTTCTTCTCATGAAGTTTCTTGGATATCCGTTTCGCTGGAACATTCTGAAGAGGTAGTTTTCTTCTTGCGTTCTCATTTCAATTGTGCTGCAGTGGGTTTTAGCTCTCGTGAACAGGGTCCGAATGCATGACCTTTTATGGTGATTTGGGTGATTGCTGTGAAAGTTCAATACTTGATCCGTGTGTGTTTGTTTCCGATACACCGATGTCTGCAGTGTGCCGTTGGCATTTCTTTTCACGAGCACGTCCAAAAATGCCAATTCTCCATTGTTCTCTGATTCCATGGTGAACTTAATGTCGTCGAAGATGTTATTAATTGTTTTTTGTGTGTTTTCAATATCCGAGCGTTTTATGATGACGAAAGTGTCATCCACATATCTGACCCAAAGTTTCGGCCGGATCCTTGGTAGTGCAATGTTTTCCAGGGCCTGCATTACAGCTTCAGCGAGAAATCCGGATATTGGTGAACCCATTGGTGTTCCTTTGATTTGTTCGTACACGTCACCATCAAATTTGAAATAGGTGTATAGGCACATTTCCAGCAGTTCGTAAGTTGTTTGTGCTTCTAGTGGTTTGTCTGGGTAGTGGTCTTGAAGGAGTTCTTTGGTTACGTTCTTTGCTAAGTTCAAATCAATCGAAGTAAAAAGTGCAGTGACATCAAATGAAATCATCACTTCGTCTTCTTCTATGGTTACGTTTTTTATTCGTTCCAAAAACTGCTGCGCGTTGGTTACGGAGTTATTTGATCCGCATATCAGTGGTTTCAAACGTCTCCATAGTTCTTTGGCCAAGTTATATGTTGGAGATCCAGGGAGGGAGACGATGGGTCTGAGTGGAATACCTTCTTTGTGTACCTTGGGTAATCCGTAAAATTGTGCGGCGTTTGAGGCTTCAGCTCTCATCCTCCAACATTCCTCTTTAGTAATTCTTTGCATGTCCTGTAACTTCTTCAGGGTTTTATTGATTTTCTTTTCAAGTTTTTCGGTTGGATCAGCGTCCAGTAGACGGTAGGTCGTGGTGTCTTTCAGTAGTTGTTTGGCTTTTTCAATGTAGTTGGCCTTGTCCAGGATGACCGTCATTCTTCCTTTGTCAGCCGGTAGGATGATGATGCTTTTATCCTTCTTCAGGGTTTGTAGTGCTCTGTGTTCTGTATCTGAGAGAGCATTGAATGGTCTGTTGTGGAGCATGTTGGGGACTATGATTTGCCTTAGCTTGCATTTAGTATCCTCGGGCAAACCTGATGACTTGAGTGCATGTTCCAGTTCGGCAATGTATTCCTTCGTTGTGGCGTTTCCCAGGTTGAAGTTGAGTCCCTTTTGGAGTACTTTGTGCTCTTCTGTTGATAGTGGCCGAGATGATAAATTATTGACCCATGTCTTGTTTTCGGTTTCTTCGAGGCCCCTCGTGAGCTTCTCTAGCTTCCTGGCTAACAATGACCTCTTCGTCTTCTGACAATGGGTTACTCGTCGTCCAATGGCAGCCTCAATTTCTTTAATAGTTTCACTATCGATTATTCGTTCACACCAGCATTTAACCTCCGTCATTATATTTCTATACTTATTCATACGATTGTGAGCATCTGTGATCAGCATGCGTACCATACGTTTACCATTTTGTTTTGCTATCGTCCATGCCTGTGGATGATTGATTGGCGGTCTGTGGTTTACGCTTCTAGGTAGAACATTCCTTCTCAGACACTCGTGGAGGAAGAATAATTGCTCGCTGGTCGAGGCTTGTCGGCAGGCAAACATCTCCCAGCGGCGAACAGATTTTAGCGTTTCACGCCCAAAGTTGATCTCAATAGTTTTAAATATTTGTGTTGGTTGTAGCTCAGGTTGTTGGTTGCTATGATGTTCTGATCGCTGAGCTTGGCGTTTAGATCGCAAACGTTTCATCACCAGTCGAGGTGACATCGTCAGTGCATGTGCGCTGTTGGTAGTGATCTCTTATATTTATAGGTTTGTCATTATTCCTGACCTTGAGCTCTGTAGACGTGCCCAAGGCTCGACGTTTGTTTTACGGCTTCGCCTCGAAGAACTTGACCTTTGACCTTTGGCCTTTGACAGTTGACGTCCCGCTCGGTGAGCTTGAATTCTTTTCGCTTTGCCCTGTTGTTTCCATTTTTTGATATTTGAATTCTCGGCGAGTCAGTTCCGAAGATGTGTGAGTGTAAAAACTCAGATTCAATAATACGGGTTGAGTGATTTTGGTCTACTAATTCCGCCCCTGACATTCTTGATTAGTTCAACTGTCTTCTCTTCATCCGACTGTACACGTGATCCAATTCAATATGTCTATTGATTGAATTATTTGAAGAGTACCAGGCTTCCAAAAACTCCCTTGCGTGCCTTGTGGTTGCTTGATCCAAAATTTTAACGTCGTCCAGATTGAACTTGTGTCCTTCTTGATCCTCGTGGACGGATATGAGAGAGAATGGGTCATGTCTCTTTGTGGCCAGTTTATGCTCGTGCATTCGAGTGGCAACTTTTCTCCCGGTTTGACCGATGTAGCATTTGCAGCAGTCCATACACTTCACTTTGTATATAACGTTTCTTCTTTCTTCGGTTTTGAGTTGTTCTTTCGGTTTTGATACGAGTTTTCTCAGGGTTTTGGTTGGTCTGTGGGCAACTGTTATGTCTTGGGATTGGAGCAATCTTGCAGTTGTTTCAGAGACGTTTTTGATGTATGGTAGTGTGATCCTTCTGTTTGGTTGTGTTCTTCGGTTTATTTTCCTATTCATCCCATACACGGTTCTTCTTATGAAGTTTCTTGGATATCCGTTTCGCTGGAACATTCTGAAGAGGTAGTTTTCTTCTTGCGTTCTCATTTCAATTGTGCTGCAGTGGGTTTTAGCTCTCGTGAACAGGGTCCGAATGCATGACCTTTTATGGTGATTTGGGTGATTGCTGTGAAAGTTCAATACTTGATCCGTGTGTGTTTGTTTCCGATACACCGATGTCTGCAGTGTGCCGTTGGCATTTCTTTTCACGAGCACGTCCAAAAATGCCAATTCTCCATTGTTCTCTGATTCCATGGTGAACTTAATGTCGTCGAAGATGTTATTAATTGTTTTTTGTGTGTTTTCAATATCCGAGCGTTTTATGATGACGAAAGTGTCATCCACATATCTGACCCAAAGTTTCGGCCGGATCCTTGGTAGTGCAATGTTTTCCAGGGCCTGCATTACAGCTTCAGCGAGAAATCCGGATATTGGTGAACCCATTGGTGTTCCTTTGATTTGTTCGTACACGTCACCATCAAATTTGAAATAGGTGTATAGGCACATTTCCAGCAGTTCGTAAGTTGTTTGTGCTTCTAGTGGTTTGTCTGGGTAGTGGTCTTGAAGGAGTTCTTTGGTTACGTTCTTTGCTAAGTTCAAATCAATCGAAGTAAAAAGTGCAGTGACATCAAATGAAATCATCACTTCGTCTTCTTCTATGGTTACGTTTTTTATTCGTTCCAAAAACTGCTGCGCGTTGGTTACGGAGTTATTTGATCCGCATATCAGTGGTTTCAAACGTCTCCATAGTTCTTTGGCCAAGTTATATGTTGGAGATCCAGGGAGGGAGACGATGGGTCTGAGTGGAATACCTTCTTTGTGTACCTTGGGTAATCCGTAAAATTGTGCGGCGTTTGAGGCTTCAGCTCTCATCCTCCAACATTCCTCTTTAGTAATTCTTTGCATGTCCTGTAACTTCTTCAGGGTTTTATTGATTTTCTTTTCAAGTTTTTCGGTTGGATCAGCGTCCAGTAGACGGTAGGTCGTGGTGTCTTTCAGTAGTTGTTTGGCTTTTTCAATGTAGTTGGCCTTGTCCAGGATGACCGTCATTCTTCCTTTGTCAGCCGGTAGGATGATGATGCTTTTATCCTTCTTCAGGGTTTGTAGTGCTCTGTGTTCTGTATCTGAGAGAGCATTGAATGGTCTGTTGTGGAGCATGTTGGGGACTATGATTTGCCTTAGCTTGCATTTAGTATCCTCGGGCAAACCTGATGACTTGAGTGCATGTTCCAGTTCGGCAATGTATTCCTTCGTTGTGGCGTTTCCCAGGTTGAAGTTGAGTCCCTTTTGGAGTACTTTGTGCTCTTCTGTTGATAGTGGCCGAGATGATAAATTATTGACCCATGTCTTGTTTTCGGTTTCTTCGAGGCCCCTCGTGAGCTTCTCTAGCTTCCTGGCTAACAATGACCTCTTCGTCTTCTGACAATGGGTTACTCGTCGTCCAATGGCAGCCTCAATTTCTTTAATAGTTTCACTATCGATTATTCGTTCACACCAGCATTTAACCTCCGTCATTATATTTCTATACTTATTCATACGATTGTGAGCATCTGTGATCAGCATGCGTACCATACGTTTACCATTTTGTTTTGCTATCGTCCATGCCTGTGGATGATTGATTGGCGGTCTGTGGTTTACGCTTCTAGGTAGAACATTCCTTCTCAGACACTCGTGGAGGAAGAATAATTGCTCGCTGGTCGAGGCTTGTCGGCAGGCAAACATCTCCCAGCGGCGAACAGATTTTAGCGTTTCACGCCCAAAGTTGATCTCAATAGTTTTAAATATTTGTGTTGGTTGTAGCTCAGGTTGTTGGTTGCTATGATGTTCTGATCGCTGAGCTTGGCGTTTAGATCGCAAACGTTTCATCACCAGTCGAGGTGACATCGTCAGTGCATGTGCGCTGTTGGTAGTGATCTCTTATATTTATAGGTTTGTCATTATTCCTGACCTTGAGCTCTGTAGACGTGCCCAAGGCTCGACGTTTGTTTTACGGCTTCGCCTCGAAGAACTTGACCTTTGACCTTTGGCCTTTGACAGTTGACGTCCCGCTCGGTGAGCTTGAATTCTTTTCGCTTTGCCCTGTTGTTTCCATTTTTTGATATTTGAATTCTCGGCGAGTCAGTTCCGAAGATGTGTGAGTGTAAAAACTCAGATTCAATAATACGGGTTGAGTGATTTTGGTCTACTAATTCCGCCCCTGACATTCTTGATTAGTTCAACTGTCTTCTCTTCATCCGACTGTACACGTGATCCAATTCAATATGTCTATTGATTGAATTATTTGAAGAGTACCAGGCTTCCAAAAACTCCCTTGCGTGCCTTGTGGTTGCTTGATCCAAAATTTTAACGTCGTCCAGATTGAACTTGTGTCCTTCTTGATCCTCGTGGACGGATATGAGAGAGAATGGGTCATGTCTCTTTGTGGCCAGTTTATGCTCGTGCATTCGAGTGGCAACTTTTCTCCCGGTTTGACCGATGTAGCATTTGCAGCAGTCCATACACTTCACTTTGTATATAACGTTTCTTCTTTCTTCGGTTTTGAGTTGTTCTTTCGGTTTTGATACGAGTTTTCTCAGGGTTTTGGTTGGTCTGTGGGCAACTGTTATGTCTTGGGATTGGAGCAATCTTGCAGTTGTTTCAGAGACGTTTTTGATGTATGGTAGTGTGATCCTTCTGTTTGGTTGTGTTCTTCGGTTTATTTTCCTATTCATCCCATACACGGTTCTTCTTATGAAGTTTCTTGGATATCCGTTTCGCTGGAACATTCTGAAGAGGTAGTTTTCTTCTTGCGTTCTCATTTCAATTGTGCTGCAGTGGGTTTTAGCTCTCGTGAACAGGGTCCGAATGCATGACCTTTTATGGTGATTTGGGTGATTGCTGTGAAAGTTCAATACTTGATCCGTGTGTGTTTGTTTCCGATACACCGATGTCTGCAGTGTGCCGTTGGCATTTCTTTTCACGAGCACGTCCAAAAATGCCAATTCTCCATTGTTCTCTGATTCCATGGTGAACTTAATGTCGTCGAAGATGTTATTAATTGTTTTTTGTGTGTTTTCAATATCCGAGCGTTTTATGATGACGAAAGTGTCATCCACATATCTGACCCAAAGTTTCGGCCGGATCCTTGGTAGTGCAATGTTTTCCAGGGCCTGCATTACAGCTTCAGCGAGAAATCCGGATATTGGTGAACCCATTGGTGTTCCTTTGATTTGTTCGTACACGTCACCATCAAATTTGAAATAGGTGTATAGGCACATTTCCAGCAGTTCGTAAGTTGTTTGTGCTTCTAGTGGTTTGTCTGGGTAGTGGTCTTGAAGGAGTTCTTTGGTTACGTTCTTTGCTAAGTTCAAATCAATCGAAGTAAAAAGTGCAGTGACATCAAATGAAATCATCACTTCGTCTTCTTCTATGGTTACGTTTTTTATTCGTTCCAAAAACTGCTGCGCGTTGGTTATGGAGTTATTTGATCCGCATATCAGTGGTTTCAAACGTCTCCATAGTTCTTTGGCCAAGTTATATGTTGGAGATCCAGGGAGGGAGACGATGGGTCTGAGTGGAATACCTTCTTTGTGTACCTTGGGTAATCCGTAAAATTGTGCGGCGTTTGAGGCTTCAGCTCTCATCCTCCAACATTCCTCTTTAGTAATTCTTTGCATGTCCTGTAACTTCTTCAGGGTTTTATTGATTTTCTTTTCAAGTTTTTCGGTTGGATCAGCGTCCAGTAGACGGTAGGTCGTGGTGTCTTTCAGTAGTTGTTTGGCTTTTTCAATGTAGTTGGCCTTGTCCAGGATGACCGTCATTCTTCCTTTGTCAGCCGGTAGGATGATGATGCTTTTATCCTTCTTCAGGGTTTGTAGTGCTCTGTGTTCTGTATCTGAGAGAGCATTGAATGGTCTGTTGTGGAGCATGTTGGGGACTATGATTTGCCTTAGCTTGCATTTAGTATCCTCGGGCAAACCTGATGACTTGAGTGCATGTTCCAGTTCGGCAATGTATTCCTTCGTTGTGGCGTTTCCCAGGTTGAAGTTGAGTCCCTTTTGGAGTACTTTGTGCTCTTCTGTTGATAGTGGCCGAGATGATAAATTATTGACCCATGTCTTGTTTTCGGTTTCTTCGAGGCCCCTCGTGAGCTTCTCTAGCTTCCTGGCTAACAATGACCTCTTCGTCTTCTGACAATGGGTTACTCGTCGTCCAATGGCAGCCTCAATTTCTTTAATAGTTTCACTATCGATTATTCGTTCACACCAGCATTTAACCTCCGTCATTATATTTCTATACTTATTCATACGATTGTGAGCATCTGTGATCAGCATGCGTACCATACGTTTACCATTTTGTTTTGCTATCGTCCATGCCTGTGGATGATTGATTGGCGGTCTGTGGTTTACGCTTCTAGGTAGAACATTCCTTCTCAGACACTCGTGGAGGAAGAATAATTGCTCGCTGGTCGAGGCTTGTCGGCAGGCAAACATCTCCCAGCGGCGAACAGATTTTAGCGTTTCACGCCCAAAGTTGATCTCAATAGTTTTAAATATTTGTGTTGGTTGTAGCTCAGGTTGTTGGTTGCTATGATGTTCTGATCGCTGAGCTTGGCGTTTAGATCGCAAACGTTTCATCACCAGTCGAGGTGACATCGTCAGTGCATGTGCGCTGTTGGTAGTGATCTCTTATATTTATAGGTTTGTCATTATTCCTGACCTTGAGCTCTGTAGACGTGCCCAAGGCTCGACGTTTGTTTTACGGCTTCGCCTCGAAGAACTTGACCTTTGACCTTTGGCCTTTGACAGTTGACGTCCCGCTCGGTGAGCTTGAATTCTTTTCGCTTTGCCCTGTTGTTTCCATTTTTTGATATTTGAATTCTCGGCGAGTCAGTTCCGAAGATGTGTGAGTGTAAAAACTCAGATTCAATAATACGGGTTGAGTGATTTTGGTCTACTAATTCCGCCCCTGACATTCTTGATTAGTTCAACTGTCTTCTCTTCATCCGACTGTACACGTGATCCAATTCAATATGTCTATTGATTGAATTATTTGAAGAGTACCAGGCTTCCAAAAACTCCCTTGCGTGCCTTGTGGTTGCTTGATCCAAAATTTTAACGTCGTCCAGATTGAACTTGTGTCCTTCTTGATCCTCGTGGACGGATATGAGAGAGAATGGGTCATGTCTCTTTGTGGCCAGTTTATGCTCGTGCATTCGAGTGGCAACTTTTCTCCCGGTTTGACCGATGTAGCATTTGCAGCAGTCCATACACTTCACTTTGTATATAACGTTTCTTCTTTCTTCGGTTTTGAGTTGTTCTTTCGGTTTTGATACGAGTTTTCTCAGGGTTTTGGTTGGTCTGTGGGCAACTGTTATGTCTTGGGATTGGAGCAATCTTGCAGTTGTTTCAGAGACGTTTTTGATGTATGGTAGTGTGATCCTTCTGTTTGGTTGTGTTCTTCGGTTTATTTTCCTATTCATCCCATACACGGTTCTTCTTATGAAGTTTCTTGGATATCCGTTTCGCTGGAACATTCTGAAGAGGTAGTTTTCTTCTTGCGTTCTCATTTCAATTGTGCTGCAGTGGGTTTTAGCTCTCGTGAACAGGGTCCGAATGCATGACCTTTTATGGTGATTTGGGTGATTGCTGTGAAAGTTCAATACTTGATCCGTGTGTGTTTGTTTCCGATACACCGATGTCTGCAGTGTGCCGTTGGCATTTCTTTTCACGAGCACGTCCAAAAATGCCAATTCTCCATTGTTCTCTGATTCCATGGTGAACTTAATGTCGTCGAAGATGTTATTAATTGTTTTTTGTGTGTTTTCAATATCCGAGCGTTTTATGATGACGAAAGTGTCATCCACATATCTGACCCAAAGTTTCGGCCGGATCCTTGGTAGTGCAATGTTTTCCAGGGCCTGCATTACAGCTTCAGCGAGAAATCCGGATATTGGTGAACCCATTGGTGTTCCTTTGATTTGTTCGTACACGTCACCATCAAATTTGAAATAGGTGTATAGGCACATTTCCAGCAGTTCGTAAGTTGTTTGTGCTTCTAGTGGTTTGTCTGGGTAGTGGTCTTGAAGGAGTTCTTTGGTTACGTTCTTTGCTAAGTTCAAATCAATCGAAGTAAAAAGTGCAGTGACATCAAATGAAATCATCACTTCGTCTTCTTCTATGGTTACGTTTTTTATTCGTTCCAAAAACTGCTGCGCGTTGGTTATGGAGTTATTTGATCCGCATATCAGTGGTTTCAAACGTCTCCATAGTTCTTTGGCCAAGTTATATGTTGGAGATCCAGGGAGGGAGACGATGGGTCTGAGTGGAATACCTTCTTTGTGTACCTTGGGTAATCCGTAAAATTGTGCGGCGTTTGAGGCTTCAGCTCTCATCCTCCAACATTCCTCTTTAGTAATTCTTTGCATGTCCTGTAACTTCTTCAGGGTTTTATTGATTTTCTTTTCAAGTTTTTCGGTTGGATCAGCGTCCAGTAGACGGTAGGTCGTGGTGTCTTTCAGTAGTTGTTTGGCTTTTTCAATGTAGTTGGCCTTGTCCAGGATGACCGTCATTCTTCCTTTGTCAGCCGGTAGGATGATGATGCTTTTATCCTTCTTCAGGGTTTGTAGTGCTCTGTGTTCTGTATCTGAGAGAGCATTGAATGGTCTGTTGTGGAGCATGTTGGGGACTATGATTTGCCTTAGCTTGCATTTAGTATCCTCGGGCAAACCTGATGACTTGAGTGCATGTTCCAGTTCGGCAATGTATTCCTTCGTTGTGGCGTTTCCCAGGTTGAAGTTGAGTCCCTTTTGGAGTACTTTGTGCTCTTCTGTTGATAGTGGCCGAGATGATAAATTATTGACCCATGTCTTGTTTTCGGTTTCTTCGAGGCCCCTCGTGAGCTTCTCTAGCTTCCTGGCTAACAATGACCTCTTCGTCTTCTGACAATGGGTTACTCGTCGTCCAATGGCAGCCTCAATTTCTTTAATAGTTTCACTATCGATTATTCGTTCACACCAGCATTTAACCTCCGTCATTATATTTCTATACTTATTCATACGATTGTGAGCATCTGTGATCAGCATGCGTACCATACGTTTACCATTTTGTTTTGCTATCGTCCATGCCTGTGGATGATTGATTGGCGGTCTGTGGTCACCTCGACTGGTGATGAAACGTTTGCGATCTAAACGCCAAGCTCAGCGATCAGAACATCATAGCAACCAACAACCTGAGCTACAACCAACACAAATATTTAAAACTATTGAGAGTGGAGTCTGTCATGTTAACGCCAAGGTAAACATTTTGGGTCAATAATTTTTTTTGCACAGAGTGCTGGCTGATTCTTCATGGTTAGAATTGCTTTACCGAACGCTAATAGCTTCGGTGTTGGATTGCGCAACAAGGCTTCGAAACACTGGGTCAGGTCAACTCTGTGACCTGATGCGACCAGGTGTTTTATAATCGAAGAAGCTGGCGGTGTCATTTCACGTCGTTGTGTATTGCTCTAGCGGGTTGCGTCATCAAGTTTGACAGCCAAATGCACTGAGTACCGGCTGTGGTGAGTGAGTTTAAAATACAGACCACTGAGTCTCCGCTTAAGCAGGCTACATAGAAAGAATATGATAATTACCGCTTTTCTCAGCAACGTTTAGTCAAAAGCGTCAATTGTTGAACCTCGTTGGAAGAAGCACTCTGTAAACAAGCAAACGTTTCCTATTGTATCAATTCGTTCGGATCTTTAGTACATTGAAATCTAGTTCACTGAGAATACATGAGTCATACGGGATCTGCCAAATGGTTCGACAATACGTCTAAACTTTCTCGAACTTGCAGTGCAGCATTTGATACTATCATCACGGTCAACTGCGCAGTGTACAATCGTCGCATTTTCTCATGCGTTCAGCCAGCTTTGCAACGTCCATCTTAATGAGAAAAAAAATTGTTCCACAATGTATTGATGTCATACTATTCCGATACTCTGATCTGACTGGTTTGCAGTGGCATGGCTGAAGGTTGTGCATCAAGGCTAAAGAGCTATGGGTCGTTCCTGAAGAATTGTTAGTCACGCGTCAACAATTGTAGGTGTTGGCTGGAAGCTGCGGGGAATAAGGGTAGTTTACCAAACCAGTCTTGAGTTCTATGCACGATTTCCTGGCGTGGTTCGGGCAGTTAAACTGTGTGTAAAATATTGGACAACAAACTAAGCATGCAACTGCATGTCAAAACACTGGCTCTGAAAAAACAAAATATCGATTCAAAACATTCTCAGGACGTGACTGGATCCGCTCAGCAGTTACCGTACTCCAATGGTGGAGCTAATCGACGGCTGTACGAATGAAGATCAAACTGAGCGGCACATCCAATCACCACTTTCCGCCTCATTGCTCATACACGGCTCTTTTTTATTTTTTTGGTGGATACGTATTGCCCAGATAAGAGAAGGATGAACATATCACACTGTCACAAAGAAACACAGTTTGAAGACAAAAAACCACCTACATCGTTCGAAATGACAACCTCGTCCGTATTCGTGAATCTCGCTCTAATTTTTGTGGCCGAACGACCGGGAATTTGTGACAAGGATAATAGGTGAGAACCCCAACGTGATTTGGCAGGACTGATCGGAGGAATGAGTGCGTCAACGTAAAACGAATTCGAGTTTTGCTCGTCCTCTTCCGAAGATGCAGCACCCGATGAATTGGACTGACTGGCTAAGCGCCAAAGATGGGGCGTGTCCCAAAATTTTCTACGGTACCGTGATTGAGTTCTTGAACTGGTCCGGTCAACCGCTTGTGGGACTGGTCGTGTCTGAAGCGTAAATTAAAATCTCTACATAATCCGATAGATATATCATGAACAGTATGGAGGAGAACTGCCCAAAGCAATCTACATACACATACACATTGGTGAGAGTGACGTACTAACGCGTTACAATCTGCATAGAAGACGTGACACGACTAGTACGGGGAGCGACTGAGTGGGATACAGGTATTCGGGTGGAAGAAATACACAGACAAAGAGAGAGGAAACTGTTTGCATACGACGAGAATGTTTCATATTGCGGATAGGAATTCATCACTCTCAGGTTCACTGGAGTCTTTTGTATTACATGATTGGGTATAAGTGCAGCGGCAGTGGCATGTCTCAGCCTCAAAGGCTCATTGCTCAAATACGGATAACTGGCATATTGACCCTAAGAGGTAGACGGGAAGCCCATATAAGGTATATATAGGTCAGGTGCAGTGGAGTACTGCCTACCACCAAAGAGTGAAGGAATTTATTGTATTCGTGGGAGAATTAAATAGACACGATTCGGCAGAAAATATTGAACACGACCGAGTATGTCAGAATTTGTAGAATTTGTCGAATATTGCAACGTTTGCTTTCCGGAAAGGTCTGATAAGCAAGCCAATTAAGTCCAGAAGGTGACACCATATTCAGACCAGAATGGAAATACTCCAGATGAATTTAGAATAAGAAACGTCAAGGAAACTATTCTGAAAGATACGACCAATAAATGAGTATGTGGAAATACGGGCGAAAGTAATGAACAAACTCCAGAACTGGACTGACAATGATACTCGCTAAGGTTATCAAATAACTTCAATTGCTGGGATGAATTTCATGGAACCAACGAGGGAAGCTTAAGACAATCCACATGACGAAGTCTACCAATCTAAATTTTCACATACCTATACTTCAATGAAACAATTCTCTCGCCTCAACCGTCCAAAGATCAGTCACCTAAATGGACGGTAAATAGTAAAGTATCCACTTAGTTCCGAGAGTTTCAATGCTCATCTGCAATGCCCAATACTCTATGCCAGATTTTGGCGTCACACGTATGTTTCATCAGATGCGGACCAGACTACGAAAAACGCCAATCGCGTCCGTCAATATCAAATGCGAAATGAAGGGGTTTCCGAATAAAATATCGAAAACGGTCGGATGGTCAGACGGCTTTAAGCTGGCAAAATAAATCACTCATATCTGTATGGACAAAAGGACTACACCCAAAACTGAACCACCAGGTGAAACAGCTCTCCGGACGGGATAGCTAGCTGATTTAGTCAGTCCCATTCAAGTGCTACGAAATAGGAGTGGATACTGATTGACCATTCCAGTGTCCAATTGAGTTCAATGCCTTGCATATATGACCTCTGATTTGTAGATGTTGTGTCCGTAACCGGTAGCAGAACACGTAATGGTGGTGTTGCATTTATTTGCACGAGCGTAAACACAAAACCCGGCCGTAGCCGGCGAGTAAGCGGCAAACAAACAAGTGAGTTGGCATAAAAAATCAAATTACTTGTGCTGTTACGCGCAGCAGGGTAAGACCAATCAGTACACAGCAAAATCGATAGGTCAATACTGCTGGCGCTAAAGCATGAAGAAATATCAAGGCAAATCAGGTGTATGTCCATCCATGAGAGGAACATTGATCGGTTGTCCACGTAGTGTGCGAGACTTTAACCAGACACAACAGCAGAGAATATTGCCATGCTATTAGACTCATCCGTCACACCTTAACCAATACTCGGTGGGATCGATTTATTGGAGAGGACAGCTGGGCCGGACGGAACGTCATACAAAGCAACGTATAATCGACCTACTCAGGGTCGTCGGCCCAACAACTACTCATCGTTGGCGTACTTGTCAACGTAATGACACTGCTCAAATGCCTATACTCAGTGTTGCTTCCAGATGACCCGGTGCCGAACGCACTAATGCTGAGAGCTCATCACTCCACAAAAACGTTTCTTTATCTGCGATGAAAACTTCAGGCTGGCAGTGAGATCAGCCTACGGAGCAAGTTTCGTATCTCCCAAGTCACTATGCGGTCTGTGTTCATGCGACTGTGAAAATTGATCGTTGTGAGCCGATAATTTATCAAAATCAAAAGTTCGATCTGGTTCTGAACCAGGTTTTGGGTAACATCTGGTTCCAGCCACTGTGTCCCTGGACGACAATCCAGCGAATAAAAACGGAAAGAATCACCATGTGACTCTAAAAATGGACTCTCCGTCCATGCACGCTCCATACGATTCAAATGAGATTACGGCTGTAAACGGAGAGAAGCAGTTTATCGATAAAAAACCTCCACTAGATGGGTGCATAAGTGGAGTACCTAGGGTTTCTCTAGCACCTCATTGGGCACCAATCGCTCGCCTATGCTGCGCAGTCCCCCCCCCCTCCACAAAGAACGTTGTCCCGTTCACCTTCGCTTGCTCCACTGGGTCCATGAGGCCAAGGACTGAATCCGATAAGCGGATTGATAACAAAGCACCAGGTTCAACGTGACAGACCAGAACTTCCACGGGTGCCGCGGTTACGTTCCCATGTTTGGCTAAAGCCCTACTGCCCTGTGGGTCCGACTGTTAAGTCAAAGGCTCTAGTTAGGGTTCCCAAAGAAAAACCCCTTAAGCGGTGTGGGCAGCCGCAAAAAACGACCGGGTGAAAAATCTAGAGCGGTCATTTGGAAAATATTTCTTATCTCTCTGCTGTTCATCTATATCAATCCAATTACAAACCGATAAGAGAAGTCACAAAGTCTTGATCGAGAATTCGTAACCCTCGGTAAGGATAATAATTTGAAGGTAGGGAAAAACAGAAAACCGATTCTCAGACATAAGCATTCTTTTCATTTAGCTACTCTTAATGTTCGCACATGTTGTCAAACCGGGCAACAGGCTATCATATCCACGACTTCTGAGACCTTTAGGAGGTGTGCTTTTTCTCCGAATCACGCATACAAGACCCAACTTTATATATACCACTTCGCTCTCGGCTTCTCGTTTTATCCTACGAGTGTCGGGAGATTCAGTGTCCAGAGCATCGCCCTGAGTATGAAGGTTGAATATACTGCTTCAGTAGAGTCCAATCATTCGTCGTCCGTGTGCAGTTCGATTGGATAGTTATCTGCATGTTAACAGCAACGGATTGCATGCTCTTTGTTTCTGTATACATCCAGCGACAGCAGCTATCGGCAGACCAAAGATGATTTCTACCATGTTTTGTCTCAACTGCTCCACAGCGTGTACTGTACGGACAATGGTTGTTACCGGTGAATTCAATGCTCAATTTGGAGGGTTAAATTTGACGAAGCGGAATATAGGAAATCGATTTGGCATTTCAGCTGGTCGAACGGATAGAGGTGACTAGCACATCGAACTATAATCCGACCACAGACTACACTTAGTGAGCACAAAGTTCTCGAACAGAAAGCGGCACCGGCGAACCTAGCATTGTACTGCACCTTCGCACCGCTGGACTAAGGTCGATCACTTTGATATCGATTACTGCTGGCGCGGATCAGTTCGAGGTCGTCACTCATTCTGATGTATGTCTGGAGACAGTGATCACGCTCTTGTCCGTGAGTGTTTCAGCCCACATCTCGTCGGTGGCCGAAACAACGCCAAAGCCGAACCCCCTTCGCAGCAGCAGATAGACGACAACCACGGATCTGTTTTTCAAACATAACTATACACGGGGTTGTCGATACAGTCATGCTCCAATGATCCAGATAAGCCAAGGACAGAGATCAAAGAGGCCATATTGGAGGCTTCTAATGCTGTCCAAGACCCAAGAACCAGACACTCACACAGAGAAACGATAGGTATCTGCACTCTCAACTGTGCTTAGATGTGCGAGGACCGATTCTTCTGGATGCCAGATATGAGGCATGGAAACGCCTTACTTGCTTCTTTTTGCGTAACTCATTTCTGCGAGAGGATAAGTCGGCTCCATGGATATCACGGGTCACGACTGATCAAGCTCGGCGGGTAGAGGCGAGCTCGGCACAGGTCGTGGTTAAGTTATTTTTCCATCGCCAGGCTCCACAGTTCGACTACAGGCCTAGAACCACTGCCTTTTTATAAGGTACTAGCCCACGTTTTCAGCCCGCCACCAAGGCGACAACACTAACCAGGGCAAACAGCGGGACAGTATTTGTTAGCTCTGACCCAGGTCACCGAAGGATATGACCGAACCACTGCAGTCGTCGATGTTATAGGAGGAGGGTGAACGCATCGAAGCGGGCGTACTGTCTCCTAACTTCTTAATCTGACACCCTGTCGTGCCAATCGATTTTGAGGATCTGCCGCGTGCACCAGTGATCAAAAACTCTCAGCCTTCAGATATACTCAGCTCGTAGTGGCCAGGTTTCGCAGCCACAGGTGAGTACGGGACGGATGATGGGACGACGAACACGAATTTGGTCCTCAAGTTGATTTCGCTGCGAGTCCACAGCGTCCGTCTTATCTGGAGGAAGGCTCTCCTAGCGCTGTCGATATGTAATACTACTTCATATTTTCCCTAGCCTATTGGAAGTAGAGTTAAGTCCAGGCATTTGAACGAAGGGACTTATTTGACTGACCGGTCATAGATGAACAGTTGTTGAATTGTCGGACCTGGATGGGTTGTGAATGCCTTGGCTCTGGTTAAGTTCACTTCTAGAATTGAATCGGTCGGAGCGTAGCGGAGGAATCTCCAAGCACGATAATACTATCTGCGAACTCCAGGTCCAAGATATTCATTTCCTGGCTAAGCTGAACGCTAAATTAGTCGTGTAATGTCTGACTCACTGTCCAATCAATGGCCTACTTAAACAGCACCGATGAGAGAGGACAGCCCTGTTTAACTCGGGTAATGAGTGCAAACTCCGAGGCTTCTTTGCCATACGTACGAAACCTAGCGCCAGTGGTCGAGCAGTATCGCCTCAAGAGCCTGAAAAGATAATCTGGCATCCCATCGGGCTGAATTATGGTCCAAAGGAACTCGCGGTTAACCGAACCGTTGGCTACTGGAACGTATAGCGTTGCTCCAGTATTCGGCGCAGTGTGAAAATTTGGTCCACACAATCTCTGCCACATCAAAATATGCTTTGGTTCTTGCGAGTGCGTCGGTCTTTTGTTCTGGAGAAACGGTTTGGTAACAACGCATCGAAAATCTTTGCGGCGACATCGACCAAGCTGATTCCTCGGTAGTTCCCACATACCAGTTTAATCCCGTTCTTTGGAATGGGCAGTAGAACAGACATGTCTCAGTCCCGACCCAGTGGTGGTCGAGTGGTTTAGAGCGGTTGCTTACTACCTCCGAGGTCCGAGGTTCAAATCTCCGCCATCAAGGGTTACTCTGGAGGCTGGCAGTAAATAACTTTAGTCCTATTCTTTACCACACCTGACTTGTTAGGACCCTATGCGGTTCTGCACTTCAAGTATCAGGGCATGGCTGCCGGTTACTGCTAATAGTGCAACGGGCCTTTGTGGTGTACTGTACTCATGCGCAAGCCTGTAATAAAAAAGACAGGAACACCTCCCCTCGCCAAATGGAGCTTAAAAGTGTACATGACCGGTCAATCAATGACAAATGACAGGTTTTATGGACTTCTGGAGGATGCCATCTTCCCCGGCGACCTTTCTGTCGTTCAGTTTGTTAACAATATCGGTATTTTAGTGATGCTCGGCGGGTCGCAATGGCTTTTGTACTGGAAGGGAGGAGTTGGCATTGGTTGGTTTGGAGGTCGGTTGAGCATTTGACCGAAGTTTTCGACCCATCGGCCCACTACCTTACTTTGTTTGGGTACTACGTTTCCTGTTGCATCACGGATAAGCAAATCCTGTTTGTAGTACCTATTCGAGGAGCTGCGAATGAGGCGGAACAGTTAACCAAAGTCACCATTCACTGACACAATCCCCATGTTTTTTTGGTTATTTCTATCTAGTATCTCTTGCGATCAACCTTAGCGGATCGTATGGCCTCTCCTGCATTCTGTGGATTTTGCCACTGCCCGCTAGCCAGACTTCATGCGCTCTGGTTGACAACTGAAATGTGCTCTCAGAAACTGTTTTTCCGTCGACTGCGCTTCCACAGATATTTCATCTTGTGCGTTGGTCGGGGCGATCAGTCGAGTTACGGTTGTTCGTGACAGCACTTGTCGCTTGTCTGGGTTTTCTAGGGCGGAGACTTTTGTCCGGGAGGGTGTATGGACCCTAGCACATACAGACAGATGAGTTTTGAAGCAAGCACGTTGGAAAATTTCTATTTCTGTAATTTTCCGCAGCTAGCTCCTGCGAGAGTAAAAGCCGACTTCATCGATGTACCGAATGGCACCTTCCCATGAGCAGTGTGTGTAGGGGAATGGTTCACGAGGAATCTCGGAGATTTAGAACGAAGTAGCGTCCCCAGCGTCACTCGGTTTTTTGTTTGAGGTAGAAGCTCTAGCCCGTGCAAAGCCAAGTGCTACCAGTCAGGTAACAAGTTTTTCTGTTGGGAGCCCATGACCGAACGAGCGGTTCGTACACCTTTTGGATGGTGGTCCACCAATCCGGGATGCCCAACGCGTCCTAGTGTATCTTACCCTACTCAAAACAGCTGAGTGAGAAGCAAAAGGTAATGGCTTTATTTAGTGGCGGGCCACAATCGCACATGTCACGTTGCTGTTTATGGGCTTGTGTGGCTTTTATATAGAGAGTTCGCTGCCAGGCGATAAACCCGGAACGCCCTCTAACAACGCAGCGTTGCGTTTGTCTGGCTACTCGCCCTAGGTCTGTCCCATAGGAGCGCTTTGCGCCCCAATTGGCGGAATTGTAGGAGTCACTGTAACACGCAAACCCGATCACCACGGCAAAATAGCAACATCGATAAGGGTCAGTTTCGTTTGCGGTGTTTGTCTTTGCAGCTCGGTGAGTTCGGCAGTCCTTCAAAGAGAAGGCCCATTGGGATCTCACCAGGATGCGGTCGAGTTAGTGCACAGTGTAACAGTCGTCGGAATACCATGGTAGTACGAGCTTCTTGGGGTGTGAAAGCCAGTGTTGCAGACAACAATTCCATTGAAGTCGGTTAGACCCATGAGTAGACTTTACATATCAACTCATTTGGAGTTTGAGAAACGACCGTGGGTAGTATAGGATTGCGAAGCGTGGGGCTATGAAAAAAGCTACGGCGATCAGAAACAGCTGCACATTTACCCGTTTAATTATAAACACCGGTCCATAAAAGCCGGGTGTTAGTGAACTGATCAAAGAGGCAAATAACTCACTGATCTAGAATCCGTACCGTCGCCTAGATCGTTGGATGGAGCTCTTCAAGAAACAACTTAACTGGTCTTTATCCACCACAGATGTACTGAACAGCACGGTTCGCTATCATACCTGGGCCCATTGGGACCATTCGTAGGTCTTCATCACCCCAAGTCCGGGTCTAGTTGCCAGTTATCTCTAATACTGCGGTCGGTCTTTGTACCCATGGCGTATACCGTATCATCGTACTCATGGGGTGTATGGGGTATTTGAGAGGAGTAGCAACTCTGAGTTGGTAGACTGTCATGCCCCTCGGGGTATCTTTCATTTCTTTGATCTCTATCACCTGCCCAACTCTTACATGTGGTTCCACGAAACTGAAGCATACATCAGTGGCCACATCCCGGCAAACCGCTTGACAGGTGGGCCAAACCAGGTCGAGGGTAACCAATGCCTAAAAACCTCGGTGAGACGGCGCCCAGCATAGGCGAATGAGACCTACCGGGGATACCAAGGAAATCCGTCTAACCGACAGGGCTGCATGGACCCCTGAGTCTATGTGACTTCAACCGAATGGCGAACGAGCTCCTGGGGAGCCACCAGCAACCATGCATCAAGATCACTTGGACGCGTTGGGCATTCCGGATTGGTGGACCACCATCCAAAAGGCGTACGAACCGCTCGTTCGGTCATGGGCTCCGAACGGAAAAACTTGTTGCCTGACTGGTAGCATTTGGCTTTGCACGGGCTAGAGCTTCTACCTCAAACAAAAAACCGAGTGAAGCTGGGGACGCCACTTCGCACTAAATTCCCAAGACTCTGCATGACAAGTTCGCTTTTACTTGAGACATTCATGAAGCCGGCTCATCCTGTCACAGGAGCTAGTCGCATAAAAGTAAGTAAATAGTACTCATGCGCAGGCACGTAATTAAAAAAACAACAGTAAGAGTACTGGGTGTAGATACTAGAAGCGGAAATTCTTCGACGAATAAGCCATCTTGGACAACAAGGCTGCTGGACCGGATGGGTTACCTTCGTTTACTTTACACTACTGTGGCTCAGCATTGTCACTGGAGTTGACAAAACTCCTCGGTTTTATATGACAGAAGGACCGAATTCAAAAACGTGAGTGTGAATCAGCGACCGCAGTGACTGATAAGGTGATAGGTCCTCCAGTGAAAATCGCAAGGGAATAAGTCGGTTAGCGTCGCATCTAAAATTCTCGCTGGTATTATTCTCCACCGCTCCTCTAACGAAGAACAATGCGCGCGTGAAAATTAAGCCGGGTTTATAAATGGTCAAGGTTGTGTTCCCCACATCACTCTTCGATAAATTCAGAATATAAACACATCTACCGTAGGCCCGACATCTATTTGTATTGATCTGAAAACGGCGCCAGACTCAGTCGACTACACGGTTCTCCAACACTGCCCCCTGTAGAAGAGTGTTTCAGAGAAATCTATTTCCATGATAAAGTCCATGTACATGAATAGCCGAAACCGAGTTGTGGTTTAAGGCAGTCTTTCACCTGAGAATACCACGACATGTGGTGTACGTCAGGGTTGCCCCACACTCCCTTTTTCTTTAATTTTGTGATTGATACGGTCCGAGACCGCCCTTTTCCTACGTAAGGATAGCGGAATTAAACTTTTCCTTAGCGGTAAAGCGTGAATATACGGACGAGATAGCTCTTCTAATTGAAGATCCGAGTAATCTGCGAGTTTTTGTGTTGATTTCTGGTATACGTTCTGCACCTTCAAAGTGCAACATGTTGTTGCGGGACTGGGTTGGTTCAAAACAAAGCCTTTCGGTATCTGGAACGACCATTCCATCCGGAGATCGGATGAAGTGCCTGCATATACAGAGGGCTCGTTTGGCATTTGCCAACCTCAGTCATCTGTGATTACACTAGATATTTTCACACCCGTCTGATTCCAGGCTGTGCCATACAAAACATGCTACAACCGGGGAGGAAGAAGTGGATAGTTCGAGTCCATGACTTGTTTGGGGGCGCAATACTGCCAGGTTGTCTAGGTTAAAGGTTTCCTAAAGGATCCAAAACCGGAGCATTTAACTATCCAAACCTCAGCCCGCAAGGTAGCGGGACGAAGCGTAGTGTCCGTGGCCCACTGGGGACTGGTGACTGACGGGGTGTTAGGACACGCCGAACATGGCCAAGCCCACTCGTTAGGCTTCCTATATGAGGCACAATGGATCCTCTTACTCAGCCGTTAAATACATTAGTGGACATGACTGTGTCACGATCAGTGACGCTCTTATATTCACAAACTTTTGTATCGGCTTCATCTTGTTATTTGAAGTTCTCCTCTTACTCTTTTCGTACTTTCGGTTTTTCATTATTTCCACTGACGTTCGCACTGAGATAGCGAAGAAACCAAAGCCACCTTCTACAGTGTACGGTTAAAGGTTATTTGAACTGAACTGATCCGACTGGTTTTTGCACCGAACCTTGGAGACAGAAAGGGCCGGCGATGTTCGAGTGGTTTAGAGCGTTTATCTAGAAAATTGGAGGTATGAAGTTCGAGTCCCGCAACCACCGGTCACAGTATTCTACTGTCTTCTCGAATGACCTATGGAGACCTTAGACGGTTTTCCAACCCAAGTCTCAGGGCTACGATCATCGATTATCCCTAACAGTGCAATGGGCCTTTGAGGTTATGTGGTGCACCCCCTCCACCGCACTCATGTGCAGCCACGTTATAAAAACGTTATCCAACGACGAACCGAAAATATAATGCTTTGCCAATGGTCAACTTTCCACTTTTCTACGACACCGAGAGTACAATGGGTTCATTGTATCAAACAGTAACCAGAAGCAGACTAGTATTGTGGTGGAGCGTGTATGCTACTTAGTAAGTAGTTGATTGCTGAAAACGGAACTATGGATAGTTGTGGATTAACGAGCGCCGACATGTCCAAGAGCCCTAACGCAATAAGGTAAACGACGACATGCAAACCACACCACTGCTCCTCCGTCGGATGGTGACTGTCTTCGAGTGGATAAGACCGCTACTTTGCAAAGAAGCACGTTTGTAAAATTTGGTTAGTTTTCTTGATGCCCGAACGAGTTACCCCAATAAACAACATATCACCCAAGCACGTCTTGTGGATTATAACAGTATAAGCATCATTCATCAGATTGAGATAGTGCTACCGTCTTGGAGGTCAACTGAACAAACACATCAGAGCTGCCCAGGCAGATTAGTAACGCACTGGCCAATGGGCGGTCTATGGCGTTCATTATTCGAAATTTACCTGGGTTGTTCATTGTGACCATTTACAAAAATATTAGAAATCCAATTATGAAAACCACAGAAGAAGCAGCTTGGTGAGAACCGCGTCCAAACTGCTAGCTCGAAGTAGAATGGCGATCATTCGCCCGAGTTCATCGAGAAAAGCAGTGTTCTTCAGGTTTGCACTCTATCGCCCTTCCTCTTCAGTTTCGCTCCGAAATGGTTATCGTGGCAGCACTAACCTAGTGTGAGAAAAGAATCATCAACCTGTGCTCCATAGTAAATTGACTGACTCGGAATATTCCGACGATACTGTTTCTTCTGAGTAAAGATTCGCGTGGGTTGCGAGCTTTCTAGATAGCCCAAACAACAGTGCGGTAATGTTTGGAATGAGGTTTGCACCTTCAAAGTGTAAGATGCTACTGCAGGACTGGGTTGACTCTGTAGCAAACCTTCTCTTGGCAGGCAAGGTTCTGCCTGAATTAGATAAGTTCTGCCACCTGGACAGTTACATCTCGCCAAATGATCAGAAACCAGATTGAGTGTCGTCACCTACACAGAAGACCCGTAGGGATTTCTCCAACTTCATTCATCTATCATCATAATCATCATCGTACAGCGTTAAACAGTAAGGCAAGCCCCACTGACCACAGACATTCACAGCATCTTGCACGCTGAATCAGAAAGTATGAATACACAAGATGGATACGGAGTGGACCTAAGTTCACTGTACATTTTCTCATTCCTCACTGCCACGTCATCTGTTAACGTCGACATCGCTTCTTCCACTCCTGAGGAGGAATGGAAAATACCACAAGGTATGGTAGACGTGTGTCTGCCATCTGTAACACGTGCCTCAACCAACAAAATTTACTGTGATGGGACATTCTCTGAAGTGGTACCCAAAGCTCGATTTCTGACCTCATCGTAGCCTACTCGGTCATTCCGCCCAATCTTAGCGATACTACACAAACAGCGATAGTCGAAAACCTCAAAACGACGAATAACTTCCGCACACAGACTCCATGTCTCACAACCATACAACAACACTGAACACACCGTGGCACAGTACACACGACCTTTAAACTTCAGCTTTGGTTATGCACGTGCTCAGCACTGCCACTGTGACCCTACGATGATTACTACGGTCATTGCGTATTCCTTTCTTGAAGATGGGTACAATCAATTACTCACCCCATTATAACCGGATACGTTCGTCGTTCCAAATGTTACGGAGCTGGGTCGTTAGTGATCTTATCAATGCACCACCATCCATTTTGAAAAGAACTAGAGGTGGTCCGTCAAGACGGGCCACTCTCCTTCGCTTTAGTAATCGAATGCATGACTTTACTTCCACTTCCACTTCCGATGGGGGCTCAGGTGATACTCCCCAAGGAATCGAAGTTGTAGAC
Source organism: Fasciola hepatica (assembly GCA_948099385.1). Lineage (NCBI taxonomy): Eukaryota > Metazoa > Platyhelminthes > Trematoda > Plagiorchiida > Fasciolidae > Fasciola > Fasciola hepatica. The sequence continues at coordinate 1,993,884 of CANUEZ040000033.1, read as the reverse complement.
GCCGGAGTAACTACATTAGCGTGCGGCCAGCTAAACTTCCTCTTGAAGTATTCGGCTCAACGGTCGAGCCTTTGCTCTTTGCTATGAATGGGCCCTCCGTTTTTATCGCATATCGTTTCACTGACCGAAGTTCGCCGTCCACCGGTGACGCGGATAAGTTTGAACAATATTTGACTGTTACCTTAAGCAGCTGCTATTTCCATTTTTTCGGCTACCCTGACCCACCAATTTTCACGATCATTATTCAGGCTTTTTGTAACTTGCTTCCGTAGGTTTCTCCGTATCTTATTCATCTTACAGTTCGGGAGCTGACACTTTTGCTCTATGAGCTTGATCGATTCTTGCGAAATCCAGTGTCTTTGATGGACAACGGATCTAGGACCACAGGCGAAACCTGCTGCCACAAGCATTGCCTCTTTGATATGAGCCGAATGTTCATCTACATTACTGTTCGTCGTAGTTCCTAGCTGATATGCTAACTTCTGTTCATAACTGGTGCGGATTTCTGGATCACACAAATGTTGCACGGCTAACGGAGTTTGCGGTTTGCGTCGATGACCATGGAGTTGGAGAGATAATCGCAATGAAATTTATGCATAGTCTGACTCTACGTACGTGGACCAGCAAGATCTACAGTTCTGAACAGAATTACGTCACCGGTAGCTTACGGCGATATGATCGATCTGGCTTAGAATATCTGTAGAGTAAGAAAGCCATGTCACCATGCAACCCCATCTGTGTCGGAAACTGGTACTCGACAAGAACAACCAACTGTCTGCACAAAACTGGAGAAGCCTATTTCCGTTATCTGTGCGTTGAGAGGGCAAAGCACCACGCCCACCTAAACAAGCTTCTGATATACTAGGTTTGCCAACTTGTGCAATAAAATCACCCGTTAGCACTACAATGTCAGAACCTTTGCTGTTGCGAACGAGGGTGTCGAATTTATTGTAGGACTCATCCTCCTGTGAGTCAGAGCTGTAGTCTGTTGGGGCGTAATGCGAGATCAAAAACAAACTGAGGTTAACGCAACTATTCTTTCAAACGCCGACTGACCCATGGAGTCTAACTGCACATAAACTACTATTAACCGAGATCCAGTCTAAGAGGGCAGCCACAGCCTTGTTGGTGAAGACTGCTCCTACGCCACGTCGACCCACAGCTCGAGCTACTTCGTCCCCTGAGGTGCGCACAAAATACCTCCATTAGATACCAGGAGCAATGAGTTGGATACAATGCTCGAATCCTGGATGCGCGTTTCACTTACGCAGCATACATCAATCTTCAGAGATTCTATTGTGAGGGCTAGGCATGTCTGTTGACCGGCCTGCATCACTCTACGCACGTCAGAGGAGCCGAGATTCAGAGGCTGACGAAGCTTGAGAAGATGTGAGTTGCAAGACAGAATATTATCCCCGACACTATTTGACAATGAACCATTGCCAGTATAGGGCGTGTTATCAGTGGCAGCATTATGAGTGGATAGAGGGGGCAAGGAGAGGGGGTTGGGGACGGAAGACAAAGGTTGAATAAAAGAGCGAGATTTCTGAGCAGTAGCCCACTTATCACCACCCACCCTGCGACGACCGATGCAGTATGACATCCAGCTGTATACAAAGTAACGCGTGCACACTGTAGCAGCCAAATCTGCTTTTTCAAGGGGCTGAGAAACATGGCCGTTCAGGGTGGAAGAATGGCGAAGACTGTGAGTGTTTGAACACCGGTCTCCGTAGCATTGCTCGAGTATGGTGGGAACACCGTATCAACAGTGCTGAGGTTCGGCGTAAGATGTTGGGAACCATAGGTCAGTCTGTGGATCAAGTACTGAATCTACACAGGTTAAGGTGGCCGGAACATGTGTTACGCTCGCCCACCGATGGATTTCCGCGGTGTACACTGTTCTCCGAGGCAGGTAGTGGTTAAAAGGTAGGTCGAGACGGTCAGTGCACGACATGGCAAAAATGTATGAAAACTTTGACTGCTGGACTTGTCCCAGTAGGACGTGTTATATTTCTGGGTTGGGGTCCACTTGACCCGCCTACCAGATGGTCCAAGACACCAAGTGATATGGCTGGGTTCCGCGGCCAGTGGCGTAGTTGCATTCGATCTCCTTTTTTTCTTTGTTATTTTCCTTTATTACTCCGATTTCCTAGATCTTTTTTCTTTTTATGTTGCAGTTCTTTTTATCCTTGACTCGGCGATGCTGTGAGGTGGCAACCAAAACCAAAAGACATAAGTGCAAGATTAATGATGAAATGAACTGCACTGAACATAATTAGATCACAGACCATGTGGAACTCGACATCAACCGTAATGTGCGTTTAGCGATGATACGGGATATCCGAGTGACCGGTAGTTCCTGTAACAGGAAATAGTTCAATTCAGTTCATTCAACCATTGCCTCGAACTTTTGTGCTCCGGTTTCGGTTGCCAACTACCAGCGTCGTCGAGTCAAAGGAAAAATGTACCAGAAACACAAAGTGGGAAAGGGTCGAAAGCAAAGTAAGAATCTGAAATTACGTAGAGAACCGCCAAAGGGAACTGTATACAAACGACTGCTGACTCGAATTCAATCTGGCAGTGCACGATCCGCTCTCGCGCTCAAAGCAATCCCAAAACCAGCCTGACCACGAGCACTGGAAACCGGATCACCCTACACACGAATAATGAAGTGATAGAATGAGGTCGTATCTGTGAGAATCGTGACCACAGATGTGGGTTCTTGTGTACGTGTTTCGAAGACACAGCATACATCTGTTTTAAGATCTTCAAGCGTTCTAACTAGGGCGGCCAGTTGTCTTGTCCGACATAGTGTGCGCACGTTAAAGGTAGCCAAGTGAAGTGAACATGCGGCCTCAAGAATTACGCTTGATTTATGCTCGACTACTGAACTACTGCTTCCTTCGAAGCCCAAATTACCCGTTGCGTTTTTGCATCGACCTCAAATTAAAAGAGAGGAAAGTGGTAAGGCCCTATGCAGGAAAGATACTGGAGGTTTCTGGGTAAATCATACGTCGCGGATGCCAAGCCGCAGAACGGGATTTTCTTTGGGAACCCTAACCGGAGCATTTTAATTAAAAGTCGCACCCACAATGCAGTGGGCCGTTAACCCAGCACGGGAACGTGACCGAAGCACCCGTGAAGGAACTCCTTCTGGTCTGTCACGTGAGACCTACTTGTTGCATATGTTCTGCCCTGTCTTCGTTGGTGTTCTGTTATTGATCCGACTTTAGAATTCATTCATTAGCCTCACACACACAGTGGAGCAAACAGAACTTGAACGGTGTAGCATCACTTAGGCTGATGGTTGCCCAGCTCAGGCGGGTGATAGTTGCCCAGTGAGGTGTGATGACTTCTCCCACCGCCGAGAGAAACCCCAGGTATTCCACTCCTACATCCATTTAGTAGAGGTACTTGGTCTGTCAACTGCTCCTCATCGTGTTTATTCGCTACAGTGTCCTCTCCAGGGACATAGTGGTTAAAGCCAGATGTTATCCATCGACTGGCTCAGAGACTGAACTTCGTCCGGCCTCTATCCATTGACCTGTCAAGCACGATTGCATCTCGGGCTTAAGCAAGCTACCCTGCACAGCTCTTTGGGTCATGGAGGCACGTAAGCCATCACACCACGTCAATGAGCAGTCTCGAAGTAGTTGTTTAACAGTAAAAGTACCTGTTGGAACAATGTTTGGCGTCTGAGCACCACAGCTTTGCAGCAGTCTTGAAAATTTTAAGCGCAAGATGCATATGTACTTTCAGACGGCTTTTTCACGTAGAGCGGAAACGCTTGAAAATCGTCCTTCATCTGTATATAAAGACACCAATAACACAACTATAACGTGCTCCAAAGAGAAGTTCCATCCTCAGGTAAATCTACTCCACAGAAATCAAAATAGATATGCTAGTGGCAATAAGTGAAGCACGGAGTGGTCGAGTACCAATTATTTATGTGTACACTTTAAGACACCCAAGAATGATCATTTGAGCATCCGATGGAATAAACCAGCCCTCTAGTCCAGCCACGATTACTAACAAATCACAAACCATACTTTTACCTGTAGAATAATTGTGGCCAGTCTTTCCGAAAAGATCGCACATCTTTGCTTCTCCGAAAGCAGAAGATGAGACGGTGGCCCAACATCCGTGGGGTGCAATCTTGCACCAAGTTTGGCCTCAAATTTACGTTGTCGATCCTCTTCGATTGCAGAGAGGGACAAAGCAACAGCCGTTTGCATATCCTCGTCCGTAGTTCTATCGTAAACGGTTGGGGAAGGATGAAGTCGTAAAGTAATTACTACCCATCAGGTGCAGTGCAAGACGCGGGAATGTAACGCTTTAATTCGGTTGGATGACTAAAAATGCAGAAGGAAATGAGAACAACTTGATGTCAATTACAATGCCGGTCCGTTTTCAGCAGCTGAAAGCGCCATAAAATCAATTAGCTTCATTTTTATCCGTGAGGCACATTGTTTCAAGTGTGAACGAGGAATCTGTGGACATTCCAAAATGAAGAGGATATATAGTTGTAAATCTTACCTGATTAACGAGTGACTTGTGACAACCAGGACAGTTGTCACAGGTGGACATCTGATTGGGTGCACAAGATAATCATCCAACAGACCTATACGTACCGTCTTTTCGCAGCATGCCCCCAGATGTAGGGTTTTCCTGGCAGCAGTCCACTGTAGCATGCTGATTCCACACAAAGGACAAGATGGACTATCTTGGGAGCCCATCATGATGAAAAAGCTAAAAAAGAATGGCAAATCGAAACAAATCATACTTCTTATGCTTGGACATGAGTAAAGCGGGAATGGTATACCCCGTAACTACAAAGGTCTGCTATGGTTTTAGAGAACCGGCGACCAGTTCAGTTTAGTTTACTCAACCACTAATAGTGCAATGGGTCTTCGTGGATATGGACTTTATATCACTTCCATTGCACTCATGTGCATATGTGTACATATTCATGTATTTACACCGGCTTCACATCAAGCAAGATGTCAACAAAACAGCAATTACAAAAAAGGGGAAGGGGCGTGCAACAGAGTAAGAGACAGTCAGTGAGAGAGAAGGAAATAAAAATGCTGATTTCTTTTCAGGCTTTCCGCCGTACACTATTTTAATGTTTTTCTATCAATTCATTTGTTAGAATGACATTTTTGTGGTTACGAGGCATGAGAGTTAGACAGACGGACCCCACAGCATTTGCGTCACTGACTTCTATTTTCAGCCATGTCCTTTAACGTCCCTAAACAACGACAACCCTCACCCCTTGGGCCCCAACCACGGAGGCAGGAAGCTCAAACCGAAGCCAAAGCTGATGCAAGATTTTTCGTACCTCTAAGCCATGTCATGACCTGACCAACGCGTCGCTTTTTCCAGCCTTGCCCAGCACGTGCGATCAGAGTACAGAAAGGTAGACGATGGGCAGGCATTCGCAAAACATGAACGAGCTACCGGAGGCGGCGTAGAGCGATCACTTCGTTAAGAGAGCGGCTATCAGTGCCTAACACAACGGCGCACCTCGTCATTATTCACTCGATGTTCCCACCAGACGCGACCAATGCTTCGGAGACATCGGTAGTCGAACACGGAAAGATGCCCAGCATCCTCAATGAGAAGTGGCTACGCCTCGCAATCGTAGAGTAAAACATTGCGAACCGCGGCGACGTACACCCGTCCCATTAGAGAGAGTCGGATGTTAGGGCGACGCCACAGGTGTCGCAGGTTTGCGAAAGTTGCCCTAGCTCTTGCCATGCGTGAAATGATATCCTCCCCAACACCGCCTCCAGCTGTTATGAAGCTCCCAAGGTACATAAAGTTGTCGACTAACTCTAGCTGATCACCATAAAGGATGAGAGCTTTCACAAGCTCTTGTCAATCTTGCAAAACGACTTTGCACGTAGAAGGCGCAAAGTGCATTCCATACCTGGATACCTCAATCGCCAACCGATCCAAAGCATGTTGCACTGCCTGTGCATTATCACTCAGCAAGGCCACATCATCGGTATATTCCAGGTCGAAAACTCTGTTCCGTGGCAGGAGCTTAACTCCACCGTTCGGAATAACAGACAGAGCTTCCCGTAGAACATCCTCTATGGCTAAGTTGAAAAGAAATGGGGATATAGGGCAACCCTGTCGAACTCCACTGGGGACGACAAAAGGGGGGCTGGCCGCAGGCTCTCACCCGATCTGAGGTGTGACGATACAGCTCTATGAGGACTGATACGCACTTCTCAGGTACTCCATTTCTCAACCAGCAATTCTACAGTGCATCCCTATGGATGGAGTCGAACGCCACGCTAATGCCCAGGAACACGATGACCGTCGGTCTCGGGAAAGTTTTACGATGTTCTAGCATTTGTCGGAGGGTTAAGGTTTGATCGATACATCCACGACCGGCGCGAAACTCAGCTAGCTCCTTATGAGTTTGCTCTTCACGCGTTTGGTACAAACTGAGAAGCATGACAAACACAACCATCTTCGACGCCTTTGGGATAGGGCGTACATCCCTATGGTTAGCGCAGTCAGTGCGCGAGCCTTTCTTAAAGATAGGAACAACAATCGATTCCCCTTACAAGACGGGACCTGCTCAGAATACCAAACTTTTGAGAACAAAACATGAAGTTCTCTAACGAGCTACACCCACTATCATTAAACAGGGTTGGAGAAAAACCATCGGAGCCCGGCAATCTGTGACGTGCTAAGGCCCGGATGTCCTTTCGGATCTCCACCTCGGTAGGTGGGTCTGTCGAAACGCATCACTGGACGTGTGCTGAAAAAGTTACAGGAGCGGTCGATATCAAGGGCCAGCTAAATTTTGTCTGAAAGTGCTCCGCCCAACGATCGAGACGTCACTTCTGATTGTGAATTTGCGAACCGTCAACCTCACAGATTGCTTCACTTACACTTAACAGCTTCCTACCGGTGACTCGAAAGATAAAGAACAGCTTGCGGGAATTTCCCATGGCGGCAGCACGTTCCATCTTTGATACGCGTTGCGACCACCAGATTTCGCGGTCTCTACGAGGACTCCCGTTTAGTGCATATCTTTTTTCGAGAGGTCCTGCGTCATACTCGCCTCCAGCCTAAGTCTGCCGGCGTGTGTTCAGAAGACACAGATTCGGCGGAAAGACAGAGTCTTACGGCACGACGAGACAATCTGCAACTTACTAGAACAGCAGAATGCGAAGCATCCTTGATAAGCGACCAGTGTTGGTTTATATTATCAGGTGGGGCTATATCTACTTTTTCAGCTAGTACGTTTTGGAAGACGGATAAGCGAGATGGATCGGAGAGCTCATCGCAATCTAACTGTCGTTGCAGCGTGCGTTTTGGGCGCCCGCCGAAGCATATGGACAGCTTAGTGCAAACTGATGCATAGTCGTAATCAAAGGGGGGTTCCAGTACGAGCGACAAGCCATTTATGGCTTATAGCGATGTGGTCAATCTGGGTCTACTGTTGACTCGAAGAGGGCAGACGCCACGTTGCGTACCGGCGATTAGAACGTCTGAAGTTCGCACTGGCGAAAAACAGACAATGGTCTGAGCACAGAGCCAGCAACCATTCCCCGTTTTCCGAGTGACAGGAATCTAGCCCAAAAGAGCCTCCTAGATGCGCTTCATTCAATAACAGCTGACCCACTCTAGCATTCAGATATCCTTCCAAAAACACGATATCAGCACGGCTTGCTTTACGTAAAAGGTCGTGGAGCTTTTGGTAGAAGTTATCTTTGGTTGCATCTAAGTTACAGTCGGTGCGTGTGCACACCGAAACGACAAACAGATTGCGTCTATCGGAGCGGCGACTGTTCACTTTACACGAAACCCTAAGCCTCACTGCGCATAATCGACTGTCGACTGGGACCCAATCTAGCAGCGCCGATTCAGCTCTTTCACTGAGAACAATGCCAACGTCAGAAAGACCGGAAGCCGCGGCCTCAGAGTCAACAGAAAGGTGTAAGTGAAACTTCACGGGACGATTAGATGAGGGCGTCAATCGAATGATGGAACTGGAGTCTTGAATGCAACATACATCGATGACAAACGATTCAAGCGTACGAGCTAAGCCCGCCTGTTGTGCTAGACTTATCAGGGTTCGCACGCACAATCAGATGTCGCGCAGGCGCCACAGATGACTGAGGCTGGCAGAAGAACAACGGGTCTTCTGTATAGGTGACGACATCTTATCTGTTATCTGACCACCTGGGGAGATGAAACTGCCCAAGTAACAAAACTTATCTACTTCAGGCATAACCACCCTGCCAAGACAAGGTTTGCTGTGGAGCCAACGCAGTCCTGAAGTAGCATTTTACACTTTGAAGGTACAATCCTCATTCCAAACATTGCTACACCATTATTCAGGCTACTAAAGAAGACTTGCAACTTACCTGGATCTTTACTCAGAAGAATGAAGAATGAACAGAGGCATTTGAACGTTTCAAGTTAGACTTGGAGAGTGCTACGGTCGTAACAGTGGATTATAATATCCCACTAGTCGTCAGGACGGATGCTTCAGATACAGCTATAGGTGCTTTTATGAGCCAACATAACCAACCGGTGGTTTTCTTCTCCCGAAATTTGGCTCTTAGTGGAACGCATCATTTGGCTGTCGAGAAGGAAGCCCGTACAATCATCGAAGCCTTCCACAAATGGCGCCATTATCTCCTGGGTGCCCATTTCAAGTTATTTACCGACCAAAGATCAGTTGCTTTCATGTACAACGACAAGCTGTCAAGCAAAATCAAAAATGATAAGACCCAGAGGTGGTGGCTTGAGCTATCAGCTTATCATTGACATAATCTACCAGTCCGGTGAAGCTAATCATATAGCTGATACACTTTCCGGCAGTACATGTCCTTCTAGCTTTAATGGAACCCAGTTTGAGTAACTGCATGATTACTTATGTCCTCTTGGGATAACTCGCATGCTTCACCTTGTGCGTATTAGAAATTTACCCTATCTGTAGACGATGTCGGGAACATTACTTCCAGATGATTCAGTAGACCGAATAGCGCTATTCAGTGCACTCTACCAAAAAGGTATGCCAGAGAATTTCGTCAATCTGCTGAAGTCATAGTACTCTCATACTTCTGGTCGCGTAAGAGTCCACGGTGAACTTTCCAGTAGACTCGAAACGAACAGCGGTGTTCGACAAGGATCTCCAATTTCTCCATTCCTGTTCAACTTCGTCATGGATGAAACAATGGAGAATGTTTTGTAAAATCTTCGGGATGTGGGCATCGAACTAGAAAATAGTGGCAATTCGTGTGACCTAAATTACACAGACGATCTTGTCTGCTTGTTCGAATGCACTAAATAGACTAGCAAGCGCTGTAGTTCTAATTAACATGCGCTATGCACCTTCAAAGTGTAAACTGATGTTGCAAGACTGGACCCCAACGGTCCTGAGTTTGATGCTCGATGGAGAGGAGCTAACAACTGTTAACCGCTTCACTTACTTCGGCAGCAGCGTGACGACGGATGGGAGCACAGTAGTAGAGATGAGCACGTGCATATCCTAAGCTCGAGCGGCGTACACCGGACTGAAGCACTTAGGACGCCGACCTGATATTCACTGAAGTTTAAAGGTCGTTTGTACTGTGCCACGGTGTGTTCAGTGTTGTTGTATGGTTGTGTGGCATGGAGTCTGTGTGCGGAAGTTATTCGTCGTTTTGAGGTTTCCGACTATCGACGTTTGTGTAGTATCGCTAAGATTGGGCGGAATGACCGAGTAGGCTACGATGAGGCCAGAAATCGAGCATTGGGTACCACTTCAGAGAATGTCCCATCACAGTAAATTTTGTTGGTTGAGGCATGTGTTACAGATGGCAGACACATGTCTACCATACCTTGTGGTATTTTCCATTCCTCCTCAGGAGTGGAAGAAGCGATGTCGACGTTAACAGATGACGTGGCAGTGAGGAATGAGAAAATGTACAGCTAACTTAGGGAAAGTAGGTGTCTCAGGTCTTCGTGGTCGGGTCAAAAAGATCCGTCAACCAGTAGGCTGGATGCATTGAGGGATATGGCAGCGAACCGCGAACAGTGGCGATCGTGTTGTCATCTTCCGACAAATGAGAATGATCGATCAATGTGTGTTTGTACAGTTAGACTGTTTATTCCGTGTGTTGGCTATTAGGGCGTTCTTTCCTTCTCCCTCCAGGTAGATCCACTCATCGTCGATCTTGTATACTCATTTTTTTGTTCCGACGTATAACATGGTGAGAGAGGCGGTGGTTGACATATTTTTTATCGTTTCTGTTATAACACCTTTCGTTTTCCCTTTTCAGCTCTCATACATGTATTGTGTCGAGTAAAGCCTGAATTGTGGATCTCCTTTGTTCTCTGTCTCCTCCCGAATCTGGCTGTAGATTAAGCTCATAATATTGGTCAGTGTAGCTTCTATGCTGTCTAGCGCTGTACGATGATAATGATGACTTCCAGGTCTCTTGCCCGTGCAGAAATAAAACCGCGACTTCAAAATACCCCAGGTTGCCAAACCAAATCTAGGCAACCGTTCGAGCGATTGAGAATCGACTTTAAAGGTTTACTGCCTGCCACTACCCAAAATTGCTACTTTCTAACTGTTATTGGTGGTACTGTCGTGTCCCCTTAGCATTCGCTTATCCACGATGATTGTGTCTGAGTCAACTTGTTTTATTTGGCATGCCCGCTTACATACATTCTGATTGAGGATCTGCCTTCGTGTCATCGGAACTAACACAGTTTCTACGAGATAAAGGAGTGGCGCTCAGTCACACGACAACATAATCCTCGAGAAAATGACCAGGTGGAAAGCCTGAAAGGTACCCTATGAACGGCGGTATTTCTGGCCCCAAAAACAAGAAACCTAATTTCTCAATGAGAGTTGGTCCTTCCAGACTCACTTCATTCGATTCGTCCGCTACTGTGCACCGCCACAAACACCACTCCACATGAGCGATTGTTGTTATGCTGGACTCTCGACTAATGGGACTGCGATGCCTACGTGGCTGACAATTCCAGTCTCCGTATCTCAAGCGCATGGACAGACCTTCGAAGTATGATCCTCGGGGAGAACGAAGTAGATTTAATCAGTTGTAATCCGCATTGAGGCCTAGCGAAACTGCAGTATGGACGAACAGGGAGCGCTTTTATCTATCGTCTGGCTTCCCGAGGCAATACATTTGTGCCATCCACCGATGAACCCGCGCTAATAACATCACCTAACGATTTACCGCAGGTGTAGACGTTAGTGGCAATCTTACGATACTTGCTATTGATAATGTACAAACACAAAATCATCTCAGAGGTAGCAATACTTAGTCAGCAGCAGTGCACATGCTGTGGTAAGTGAATCTTCCTTTAGTAAATAGTTTTGTCATCCCTTGTAATCTTCCACGTTGACACCTAAGAACTCTTGCCTATTTAGATTTTAGCTATGGCCTTGTTCCAAGTTGATTAAAGCCTTACACCGAATTCCATTTGAAGACCTGTGTTATCACTCGATTGTTGATGATCACAATACATGCGCATAAGGTCTACGTAACCTAGAAGCATGAATGAGCAACACAAAATGCCAGTTTCAACTGGTTCATGACTACCGCCTGCCCTTACAAAAACTTGACGAAGAACTACTCCTTCCTAGTTCTATAAATTTTCGTACGTTTAGTCGTTTCGCTTTATATAACATTTCACGAACGGTTATTTTAACATCTCAACTGATGTACTCCATTTATTATACGAGTAAAGCGTTTCGCATTCGCTCTCCATCTTCTCAATCATACCGGTCTTGCCAATTCTGCTGACAGTCCACTTTCACCGAGTTACCGGGTTCGTAAGACGGCTTTCATGCCTGATCAACCTGTAAAGCTTACTTGACGAGCCAACCAGGAGACCAGAGAAGCTGGAAAAAGGAGTAAACCAAACAAAATGCAGTGACGAACCAGTCGTGTAGTGTGTAGAAGGTTTACGTGAACGACTCGGGGAATAAATTCCATCACGACGGGATTGCACCTTGGCGTGGAGTGGTGGCTTGCGTGCCTCCACGACCCAAAGAACTATGCAGGATGGCTTCCTTAAGCCGGAGATACAATCATGCCTGACAGGTCAATGGGTAGAGGCCAGACGAAGTCCAGTCTCAAAACCAGTTGATGGACAACATCTGGTTCTATTCACTATGCCCCTGGAGAGGACACTCCAGCAAATAAACACGGAGAGACACAGTTTACCGGTCAGAAAACCTCCACTAGATGGACGTAGGAGTGGAGTGCCTGAGGTTTCTCTCGACGGTGAGAGAAGTCATCACACCTCACTGGGCAGCTATCACCCGCCTAAGCTGAGTAGCCCTCAGCCCAAAGGATGCTGTCTGTCCATGTTCCGCTTGCTCCATTGGGTGCATGGGGCTAAGGACTGAATCCGAAAAGCGGATCGATAAGAAAGCACCAGCGACGACAAAACAGAACATATGCAGCAATCAGGTCTCACGTGACAGACCAGAAGGAGTTCCTTCACGGGTGCTTCGGTCGCGTTTGATTAGAGGTACCGGTCCACGGAAGCCTGGTTGCGAGCATTGTCAATGGACGCAGCCTTTTCTATTTCCTTACATTTCGCGATCCACCACTGCTCATGGTCATTTCTCAGGCTCCTAGTCAGTTGGCGTCTCAGCGATTTGCGCACTTCATTGAATGTGGAATCAGGAGGAACGGATCTTCGAGCATCCAACACAGCAACTGATAACGAAGATATCCATTGTTTGTGAGACCGACTTGAACCAGAGTCCTGGGTGGCATTCGAAGCGGCATACAAGGCTTCCATGACCTGTTTCCAGCGTTCATTTAGGGTCCTGAGCACCTGGCTGCATCGATAACTGCGTAGACAGCTCCGTCTGGAAATTGTTTGGCTGGTTATCGTCCAGAACCAGCTGCGCGGGACGGGCGGCATTAACGTTGGTGCGACCACGGACAAAACGTAAGCGGAAGCGAGCACGTACCAAGGCGTGATTTGAGTCCACAGGCGTAGAGCAAAATGAACGGCAATCTTCAATTGATCCACGCCAGTGGTGGCCAATCACAATATGGTCAATCTGAGTCCAACGTTGTGAAGATGAAGGAGAACGCCATGTCAGTCTATGACGCTTCTTGTGACAGAGGTTCGTACTTGCCAGAAACAATCTGTGATCGGAATACAGCTGAATGGGACGATCGCCGCTATCGATACGATCGGCTGGGATAGCAAATGGGCCTCCGAAGTGTCTTTCGGAATCTCCCAAACAGCCAACCTGGGTGTTGAAATCCCCAGCAATGACCACCACGTCCGTTGAACGCGCGCTTCGAAGCAGCTGAGACAAATCCTTATAGAATTCGTCCTTGGTTTCAGAGGAACTGCAGTCAGTCGGCGAGTATACAGACACGATGAACAAGCATCGGCGCTTCAGTTTGCTGTCGCTGACACGAACAGAACCGTCCAACTGAAATGCACACAAACAACTACTGACTGGAATCCAATCTAGTAGTGCACGCTCAGCTTTCATGCTCAAAGTAATCCCAACGCCAACCTGATTACGAGCTCTAGACACCGAATCACCCGACACGCGAAAAATGAAGTGATAGACTGAGGTTGCATCTCAGGTGCGGAGAGTTATCACAGAAGTGGGGTCTCGTATGCGTGTTTAGGAGACACAGCATACATCTATTTTAAAGGTGGCAAGTGTTTCAACGAGGGCAGCCTGTTGCCCTATCTGACATAGTGTGCGCACGTTAAAGGTAGCCAAGTGAAGTGAACACTTAGACTTAAGAAGTGCATCATATTTATACCCAACTCCCGAACTACTGCTTTATTCACAGTCGTAATTACCCGTGGCGTTTTGCATCGACCTTAAATTAAAAGAGAGGAAAGTGGTAAGGCCCTATGCAGGAAAGATACTGGAGGTTTCTGGGTAAATCATACGTCGCGGATGCCAAGCCGCAGAACGGGATTTTCTTTGGGAACCCTAACCGGAGCATTTTAATTAAAAGTCGCACCCACAATGCAGTGGGCCGTTAACCCAGCACGGGAACGTGACCGAAGCACCCGTGAAGGAACTCCTTCTGGTCTGTCACGTGAGACCTGATTGCTGCATATGTTCTGTTTTGTCGTCGCTGGTGCTTTCTTATCGATCCGCTTTTCGGATTCAGTCCTTAGCCCCATGCACCCAATGGAGCAAGCGGAACATGGACAGACAGCATCCTTTGGGCCGAGGGCTACTCAGCTTAGGCGGGTGATAGCTGCCCAGTGAGGTGTGATGACTTCTCTCACCGTCGAGAGAAACCTCAGGCACTCCACTCCTACGTCCATCTAGTGGAGGTTTTCTGACCGGTAAACTGTCTCTCCGTGTTTATTTGCTGGAGTGTCCTCTCCAGGGGCATAGTGAATAGAACCAGATGTTGTCCATCAACTGGTTTTGAGACTGGACTTCGTCTGGCCTCTACCCATTGACCTGTCAGGCATGATTGTATCTCCGGCTTAAGGAAGCCATCCTGTATAGTTCTTTGGGTCGTGGAGGCACGCAAGCCACCACACCACGTCAAGATGCAGTCCCGTCATCCCGTTCATTCACGAGCATGTGGTCGATGGTCTGAGTTATGAGGACGCCATACGAACTCTTGAATAATTTTACATTAAACCGAAAAATTGTGTTTTCTCGGCATTCGCTAGCTCCTAGCAAGGAAGAACCCGACTAGACAGTAGACCAGTTTCTACAGAAGTTACTTTGTCTTGCTACAGACTGTAACTTTAAGGCGTTTCCTGCTGACTAACACCGCGACGAAGCCATGCGTGACGCGTTCATCACAGAGTTGCACTCTAATATCATCCATCAACGGCTACTTGAAAAGCAAACGCTAGACTTCCAACACGCTTTCGACGAAGCTCGTATGCTGGAGCATGCTCAGCAGCAGTATCTTTTCTCTGATTCGACTACCTGCGGGCCGTGCGGCGTCACATCAGAACTGACAGAAACTGCCGTCTTAGCTCCCTCTCCAGGTGCTCATGAGTCACAGCTGGAAACCAAGGAAATGATCGCAACGACTGCTACCAATTGCTTCTTTTGTGGTAGAGTTTGGCACCCGCGTTTAAAATGCCCGGCTCGGGAAGTCATTTGTAACTTTTGTGGAAAAAGGGCATTTCCAGGTTTGTCGATCAAATCCCAAAAACAAACGCATTGTGTTCTCATTAAAACCTGCCGTTTCATTTCTTGTTGTCACATCTTTTACCGGTTCATCCAAGCCTATGATACGGGTTCTAATTACCGATGTACCGTTGAGGGCACTCACCAAAAAGGGGAGTTGTGAGAGCCACTTATCAAATAATATCGCTGCACATCATTGGTCTGTACTTCCCTCCACTGGTACGATTTGTATGGCATCAACTCAATTGTCTTGTGTTACCCGAGGGCACATATACGCTTTTGTTAGATACAAAAACACCCATTACAAATCCGTTAAATTTTCTCTCTTAGATTAGTTATGTACTGACTCCATTCTCGGTTATTTTTTGAGTCAGCATCAAATGTGACTATTCTTCTGGACGGTGATCGACCATCTTTTCCTGTTTGTACGCTTACTGCTGCTAAAGTTGACATACCATCCCTGTTTAACAATCTGGCTCCCAATTGTAAACCTATCATCACTAAGTCCCGTCATCATTCTGTTGCGTACTTAAAGTTTACTCAAAGTGCAACTGATTGACTACTAGAGAATGATATCATTGAACGTTCAATCCCCATGGCGAGCCTAAGTTTTAGTCACCACGAATGAAAGACAAGAAACGCATGGTGGTCGACTACAGCCAAGCCATTAATCGGTTTATGTAACTAGATGCCTACCCTCTGTCTCGAATAGATAATCTCGTAGAGGTGTTTCAGTACGCCGTTTTCAGCACGCTGGATTTTCAGTGCTTTTTATCAAATCCCCATACGTGAGGATGAAAAACCGCACACTACCTTCGAAGCCTGTGGGAAGTCATACCAGTTCTGCCGCATACCGTTTGGCGTGACGAATGGGGTAGCCTGCTTCCAGCGCGCTATTGATAGTATCATAAGCGATGAATCCTTACAAGACACATACGCCTATGTGGACAACGTTACAGTGTGTGGTCACGACTTGGAGGAACATGATAAAAACCTGCAGAACTTCCTTGATGTTGCAGAGACGTGGCATTACATTCAACGAGAGCAAGAGAGTAATCGCTGCAACAAAAGTCCGACTGCTCGGTTACGAAGTTTCGCAAGGCTTGTTCAAACCAGACCAGGAACTTTTCCAAGCCCTAAGAGAACTCTATCCTCTACGTGATATCCGATCACAGAAGAGAATAGTGGGAATGCTAGCTTACTATGCCAGTTCCATCCCACTTTTCTGATAAGATCCACCCCCTGGTGAGCAACCGTATATTTCCAGCTCCTGATGATGTGATGACGGCTTTTCGAAATCTTAAAGACGAATTGGAAAGAGCTGCTGTGTGCAATATCGACTACAGTCGACCCTTGATTGTGAAACGGACGCATCAGATATCACCACTGCGGTCACACTTAACCAAGATGGCCGTCCTGTTGCTTCCTTTTCATGCACTGTCTCCAAACGAATATAGGTACTCAGCGATTGGAAACGAAGTCTGTGCCATCATAGAAGCCCTCAGAAAATGGAGCCATTATTTGTTGGGGAACCACTTTACTCTCGTCACTGACCAACGCTCAGTCGCCTTCATGGATGACCGGTTGCATAAGGGCAAAGTAAAGAATGACAAAGTTCAGCGGTGGAAACTGGAGCTTTCTTGTTACCATTGACTTTCAATATCGTCCTGGAGTCCACAACAAAGCGGCCGACACGTTCTCTCGGGATAATTGTGCTTCCGCCGTATCGCGCGTTGCTCTAAAACATTAACACAATACACTATGCCATCCCGGTATCACACGCATGTTACATCTTGTCCCTTCTAAAAACTTACCGTTCTCTGTTGACGAAGTTTGATCAGTTGTCAGTCAATGTGAAATTTGTGCGGAACTAAAGACCCGTCTTGTTAAACAACAGTCCGGTAGATTGATAAAAGCTACTCAACCATTGGGAAGAATCAACATTGACTTTAAAGGCCCCCTACCATCTATCTCCCGTAAAAAGCAGTTAGACGATGATCGACGAATATTCACGATTTCCTTTTGCTTTTGCTTGTTCTGACTTATCTTCTTCCACAGTTATCCAGTGTCTTACCCAAATATTTTCCTTATTTGAATGCCCTCTGTCCACTCAGACCGTGGCACTGCTTTCGTGTCATCTGAAGTCCAGACATTCCTCCAAGACAAAGGAGTGGCAACCAGCCGCACCACTCCGTACAACCCACGTGGAAACGGTCAGGTGGAGCGGTTGAATGGGACCCTATGGAAAGCCATCACACTAGCATTGAAACCACAACAACTGTACATTTGTCACTGGAAATCCGTACTCTTGGATGCCTTGCATTCAGCTTGTTCGCTGTTGTGCACCGCTACTAATGAGATACCCCATGCGCACCTTTTTAATTTCCACCGCAAGTCTACTAGTGGGACCTTCCTCCCTATCTGGTTGTCGAAACCGAGGCCCGTCCTATTAAAAAAATGGCTCGGTCTTCGAAATACGACCCCTTGGTGGAAGAGGTAGAGCTTCTGAACCGCAATCTACAATACGCTCCAACTCGTCCCTCAAAGGGCAACGAAGACACTGTATCATTGAGGCACTTTGCCTTCAAACCGGTCGTCTCGGAGGTCTCACATCAAGGGCAGACGAATCAACATGTCTTTCCAACCGCCGAACCGTTTGCTTACACGTCCGACTCCCTGCATCATACATATGGAATTGAAGACGAGGGTTCTCTGTCATCCCAGATCCCTGATCCGTCAGAAAATGTTCGGCAGCTTCTGGAAGCCCAACAACGAACCAGACCATATAATTTAAACAGTCGTGAAATTTGAGTGCCTGGGAAGTGACTGCCCCTTCTATACTAGTGAGAATTTATTCAGCGGGGGAGAATGTTATGAACTAGTTTGACGTTAGTCCGCCATTCTCTCGTTTTTTTTTAATACTAACGGTTTTTTCCTGTTCAGTACGTGTACTAGCATTGTTAGAAGATTAAAACCTCCTTTCGGATCCGTTTTCTCTCTCAGTTCGTTGCTCAATCATTCGAGTTCGTAACAAAAGGTATATACTCGAACAGGATGCTCTAAGGGTCCTCGCCCATCATTATCTTTGTACGCGGTGGCTAATATACAGAGAATTCTGGATCTGAATTTTTGAATTTGTTCGTCCAGTTAACCTGTGATTAGTCTGTTTCTCATGGCAATGACTGACTGTTATTTTTTTCTAACTGCGACACAAGACCCTGCGACGTAACTACTGAGACACAAAACGGACATCCATTATTTCCGTGTCAATTTTTCCAGATCGTTTGCTATCATTACTTACATTGTTGCCATTCCATTCCGAAACCGGTTTCAGGATTGAGAATCGACTTCTCAAAAACTTGTTGTTGGGTTTTTCCTTGTTAAACGATGATCATACATACCTTAGGTACTACTTGCTGTACTCGGGCCTTTACTTTTGTCTTTGACTCATTGTTCGGTATATGTGCTCTGTTAATTACCCGATAATGACCACCCGGACGAAAAATTCTACGAGGTTTGTGAGTAGACCTAAACAGTTCTTCTGCCGTTATAGACAGGACTTTCACTCCATATTATGGTACAGAAATTTCCATTCAACCTGTTCAAATAATGACCATGTGCGTGACCGATTCGTACCAAGTTACGCGCATATGTTGTTATCAATCAGAACCACCAAACAACTCGTGGCCTCATTCTATGTAACAACATACACTGCAACCGGATCAAGTGAAATCCCGTTCGTTCTGTGCATTGACTACCAGGAAGCATTCAACTCTGCAAGCCATCACCTCCTATTTACTGAACTAGCGAAGTTCGGATTAACCTACAAAGTTACAGCTTGGATCATGCCCTCTGTAACAAGTAGAAGCTTTTAACTCAGAGACGAGGAGTGTCTCGCGAGTGGGATTTCTGCACAGTGGCGTACCCCAGGGTTTAGTACTGGGGCCTCTACTCATTCTCATGCTCGTAAACGACCTTGCCGCAGCCTTCAAGAACCCCGTCTTCGTATTTGCAGACAATGGCCAAGTGATTGCCTTCACTCGGACGATTCCATTAGGCGAAACCCGGACAAGATATACCAATGGTCTGTAAAATCAGATCTGCCGCTGAATTTTACCAAATGGTAACATTTAGCGAAAAACAGATGTATACGACCTTTGAGGCAGTTGGGAACACCGGGACAATAATTGACAATCCTGATGGTCATTGGACTAAAATACTTCCGGGTTGTAACTACTCAAGGTTTCTGAGTGAGCAATACTATCGACCACTAGCCCATGGCCAGGGATTTGCTTTATTACCTCTTTTCCACCGTTATTATTTTGGTTTTTGTTCATCAGAACTTGCCTCGGCTATTCCCCTTCCTATGACTTTCTCTCGTTCATCTGGTATGCAGGCGGCCAGTCACTTGTATCACGTATCTGTCCCTAGATATCGAACTCATTTATGTCTTTCTTCATTCTCCGAACTTAAAGGCTTTGGAACACTCTCCCTCTTTTCGTATTTCCAACCACTTACGATCTTTGTTCTTAAAAGCAGGGTCAACAAACTAAATTTTGCTTGGACGTTCCCCATACACATTCCCTTCATACTATTTGACTATGGAGTTTACCCTTTTTACCGTGAACCACGTTGTGTACAGAAATGCCACATAGCTCATAGTGCAAGTAAGTGGGCGATTTTGGCACACTACCGTATAGATCCTGGGAACCGAACTGAACTCACCTGAACTCGACCTGATGATAACCGTCTGTTTTCCCCGATTTTGCATTGGATACTATACTTCGAATCATGAGTAGAACATATGTAACCTCTTTGATTTTACTCCCTCGGGGGGTCCTTTTGTGGCTGGTCTCAGTACATTGATTTCTGATGCGTAATGGTCAAGCGAATAGCTTCTGACTGCTTCTTTTCGTCGGCCGTGCTCTTGTTTGAAGTCCAAATGTCGGAAAAATAAGGGCTCTTTAGTGTTTCCCTTATACCACTTACTCCAAAGCCAACTTGCGTACTTATATTAAATTTGTTTAGAAGATCTTTGTCAAATTCAAGGTATAATAACACGCCAATGGAACGCATACAATTCGAACAAATTCATGTGGAGCATTTATGTTCGTGGCATAACATATAGTGAATCTCAAACAATTCTCAGCATCGAGCGTCAGGTCAGGTCAGGCCAGGTTGCACGGGACTGATAGTGGCCAGGACCAATCGAGCGTCCAGAATTCTTCCAGTGGTATGCACAGAGATCGTCACCCACTAATGCGACTTCGTTAATTCCTTCCAGTTTTATTGCACGAAATTGTTCGTTCCTTCATTTTGGCCGGAAAATAAAGGAGTAGAAACATTCTTCTCGCCACCCAGGCGAGAGACAACCATGACGTGTGCGTCTCATCACAACCAATGCCCCAGATAGTAGGCACGGACACACGGCAACCGAAAAGCCGTCCTCATTATTCCACTTAGCACTTAGCATCCAGCATCCTATACCATGCACACCAACGATTTCTTCAGTTATTCCATTCCACACCCCCACTACTCTATTGCTGAAGTTGGCTCGCACATTAAGCTTACAGCGTGGCTTCCACAATTTTATGCTACTCCCTCTCGTTCTCTGATCAATGGCCTGTCCAAGTATATCCTCGGCACTTATTCCCGATAGATCCCTCGGGATTTTAAACGCCTCAATAAGGTCTCCTCTGAGTCTTCTTTTTCCATATGAGAAGATTCCCATACCCTGCAGTCTTCGTCCATATGATTTCCCTTGTTGTTTTTCAACCATCCCAGTGGCTAATCGCTGAATGTTTTTCCAGGCAAGCTGCGTCCTTTTTCAATAAACGTGCCCAAGGCCGTACGCAATGTTCTAAAAGTGGCCTCACTACTGCCCTGAACATAAGTAGAAACACTTCTACCGTTCTGCAGGACAATACTGAGCGCAGCCGAAGGAGCTCACCCCTTGCATTGTGAGCAGCTTGTTTGCACTGTTCAGCACAAAGTCTGCAGTCATTTTGACGCCCAAGTTTCTTGCTGACTGCCCCCTCAACTGTGAATAGTTCATTTTCTCCCATTTCCGTCACTCACAGTAAAGCTCTGGTTAGTAGGTGACTCTTGCTTTCGTTTACAGGCATATCCCATTTACTGGCCCAGTTAATTACCTGCGTCGAGTCCCTTGTTAAGTCATCACGAACTCTTGATCCTACAGACTTTAAATCGTCTGCAAAAATGAAACATGTCAGTAAAAAGTCTTTTGCTAAATCATTTGCGTAGAGAAGAAAAAGCAGTAGACCTAAAACCGACCCTTGAGGCACTCTGCTAGTTACCTCTGCTGCTTCTGGCTTGCATGTTCTTACTCTAACAAAGAATGTCCTGTTAGTCAGAAATGCCGAAACCCACTTGTGTAATTGCCCTTCTGCCTCAAACTTCTTCAGTTTCTCCATCAATAGGCGATGGATGACTGAGTCAAAAGCCTTACTGAGGTCTAGGTAACAAACTTCGACCGTCTTGCCCTCAACCAGCTGTGTACTGTCTTTGTGCAGCAGTATTATAAAGGTAGAGAGACAACGTTTACCCCTCAAAAACCCGTGCTATGCCCTACAAAGCAACCTGTGGTTCCTTAAGTGCTTACATATGTGTTCTCCCGCTAGTCGCTCTCAACACTTGGACAGAATGCGAGGACGGTAATTCTCCTATTCTGGCCATTATCCTCCCACAACTGTAGTTAACCTCAAGTCCAACGGTAATACCCCTTGTATAAGTGTGGCACAGTATAGACGGCACACATGCCCACTGATCATGGCAGCCAATGGCTGTTTGATGACTGGTTGTATGCCATCAGTCCCCGCCGACTTGTGTATGTTAAGTCCATTTAATTAATCGTCCAACTCCCTTCTAATTATTCAAAGGTTGGGTACAGTGAGAGCAACGTACGTTTCCCTCTCATTTTTTTGCGGGGGTTCGACGAAATACACTCCGCAGTGGTGGGTGCATAATTGATATGCACACCACTGATAGAATTCTGGGCGCTTAATTGGCCGTGGCCATTACCTGTCCTGTGCAAACTTAACTTAACTTAACTGAACTTACACCGATAAAGTTGGGAGTGGCGGTCTGTCTGAGCGCGTCACACTGCTCCCCCCAACGAAATAACACTGTCCACAGTGGCCGTACGTTATTTTAGCAGTTCAGCTGACAAGGTCTGTCAGTAGGGTTTGCGTGAAGTGCTGGTTGACAGAGATCCTGGCAGGGTCGCCAAAAATGTAGTACGCCAGATGCAGCGTCTTCCGTGGGGGTTGCACGTGCACGACCTGCAAAGACAAAAAGAAAACTCGGTGAGCCGGAGCTCAGTAAGTGCGTAAGCAAATATCAACACTTACACCGATAAATATGGGAGTGGCGATCCGTTTGAGGGCGTTACAATATAACAGAGGTGGTGGTGAATGGATCTCAAATGCTGGTGTACTGCAGCTACGGTTACATCCTTGTTGTTGTGCATTTGCTATTGATAAATGCTGTTCTTCCTGGTCAGGTGCGCCACGAGCGTGTATACTAAGTCATGTAACCCTTGCAGCAAAACCGGTGCAAAACCGATCATTTTCGACCAGGTTTTGGCTGGTTTTCGACCGGATTTTACTATTACGCCGATCGGTTTTCGATCGCTTTATTTCGTAGCCATCATACACGGATCAACAATGAATTAATACGAAGGAAATTGACGACCGAAGTAATGTGCAATGCTTGGTTGGCGTTGTATTTAAATGTATTGGTTCCATTCACCGAAATGCCCTGAAAACCTCGGTATAGATAACTCTATTTTATTCCCTCGAAATGGGTAGGATATGGACAGTTAATCAGAAAATCATAAATTAGGAGATACAAATGAGCGTCGTAGTACGTAATTTGGGGAAAGTGAAAGAAATTAACGAAGCATATCACGTATTTCAAACGGCTGACACAAACCGCTCGGAAACCATTCAGAAACCGTCCAGGAAACCGGTTAGAAACCACTCAGAAAACGCTCGAAAACCAATCGGCGAAATAATAAAAACCGGTTGAAAACCGATCGGTTTTAGAGCGGTTTTTGAGCGGTTCGTGTTAAATGTTTGAAATACTTCGTTAATTTCTTTCACTTTCCCCAAATTACGTACTACGACGCTCATTTGTATCTCCTAATTTATGATTTTCTGACTAACTGTCTATATCCTACCCATTTCGAGGGAATAAAATAGAGTTATCTATACCGAGGTTTTCAGGGCATTTCGATGAATGGAACCAATACATTTAAATACAACGCCAACCAAGCATTGCACATTACTTCGGTCGTCAACTTCCTTCGTATTAATCCAATGTTGGTCCACGTAAAATTGCTACGAAATAAACCGACCGAAAATCGGTGTTATGAACGGGCTGGGTGCTACAGGGGAAAAGTTCCGTGCGACTTTATTGATGATGAAAATTTTTTTGTACGTTCTACAGTGATGACAGTTGCGGCGAGCCTCGTTCACTACTGGTAGCTTCGTTGACTGGCTCGCAGATCTACGCGAACAGGAACGTAACCAACCACTAGTCGCCGAAGGAGCACAGGGACAACTAGTTCCAAGCGACGAAGACAAGGCCAACATGCCTTTGGCATTTTTCAACAGCGTACATCGACCAGAAACTAATGTAGGGGAAGGAATGGAGGGACCTCAGGCGCCTCCGGTACCTGAACTTACCGTAGAAGAAGAGGTGTACACGGAGCTGCAAATCTCGAATAGAAATAAAGCCGCAAGACCAGATGGGATTCATCCAGCAATCGTCCAACCTCTGGCTGAGGTCCCGGTGACGAGGCTGTACGAAATGTCACTCACAGAGGGAATTGTGCCGGGAGACTGGAGGAAGGAAACAGTGGTAGGAATTTACAAGAGTGGACCCCGTCAAAAGGCCGAGAATTACCGACCGCTTTGCTCGACTTCAGTACTATGTAAGTGCCTGGAGCGAATGGTAAATAAATAGATCTCTAGATATTTGGTTCAACATAACCTCACATCAAATGCCCAGCATCGGTTTGTGGCAGGACGATCTTGTCGGACGAATCTCCTGCTGTTCCTCGATGAGGTAACCGGCGCTGATGGACAACGACGAAATGGTTGCAACAGATGATGGGAAGGCTGAGACATTAGCCAAGCATTATCTGTCAGCTTATCCTGTGGAGGAAGGTGCACCAATCTCGATGGTGAATGACTCGCCGCTGTTCATTATGCATGATTTTGGGGAACCAGAAGTGAATAACATGCACAAATTCATCAAAACCCATAAGTCACCGGGATCGGACGACGTGCATCCGTTGATGTTGAAGGAGTTGGCGGACCAACCAACTACACCACTGACACGGTTGTTCGATTTATCGTTGGCCAACGGCAGTCTACCTCGGGAGTGGAAAGAAGCAGTGGTTGTTCCGCTGTACAAGGATGGGACAAAATCCACCTCGGCCAACTACCGCCCAGTTAGCCTCAATTCCGTAGCTGGAAAGGTCATGGAAAGGCTGGTGGCGGCTCGCATACGTGAACATCCGGAGCGCTATCAACTGCTATGCGCAGAGCAGCACGGTTTTCGGGGAAACAGATCATGTCTGTCAAACCTGTTGATTGCTCGTGAAAGTTGGTCGAACGCCAAGGCCCAGGGATATGTCACAGACGTCATATTTGTGGACTTTAGTAAGGCGTTTGGTAAAGTTCCTCACAATGGGCTGTTGCTGAAACTCCGGGCTATCGGTATCTCCGGGACTATGCTTCACTGGATTGAGGATTTCTTGGTTGAGAAAAACTTTTCCGTGAGAGTTGCACAGTCCCAGTCCGCGTGGTATCCAGTCAGTAGTGGCATGCCGCAAGGCTCCGTGCTAGGACCCCTGTTATTTCTAGTGTTTGTGAACGACCTACCACAGACCCGTCGATCCCAATGCCTTATCTACGCCGGCGACCTAAAGACCTGGCGCACCATTCGATCGGCAGAGGATCGTGAGATATTACAGGAGGATTTCCAGGCTCTAGTCAATTGGTCCACCACCTGGGGTCTACCGATAAACGTGGACAAATGCGCGACCATGAGGATTGGTGGCCCCAATAATACTTTTGGCTATTGCCTTGGAAGTATCGTACCCTGTCACACGCAGGAGGAAAAGGACCTCGGAGTTGTTGTCACCAACAATCTGAAGACAAGAGCACATACTGAGAGAGCGTGCGCCTCAGCGTGGAGGATAACTGGTCCCATTCACCGTTCATTTGGGCCTCTTCCATGGACACCTTCCGATTGTTGTGTATCTCGCATGTACGTCCTCGCTTGGAATATGGTGGTCCGGCTGTCTACCCGTGCACAGCGGCGGAACTAGCCAAACTGGAACGAGTGCAACGTGCTGCCACACGCCTCGTGGCTGGACTGCGTGGGTTCAGCTATGAGGAACGCCTGGAAGTCACCGAGTTGTTTCCCAGTGCTTACCGACATCTTCGAGGCGACCTCATCTATGCCGGGCGAATAAACCGTGGTGAGTTGGGCCGGAAACTACAGTCGGAATTCCCGTTCAGGAATAATGATCGTTCAGTTCAGTTTGCACACGACAGGTAATGGCCACGGCCAATCGAGCGTCCAGAATTCCTTCGATGGTATGCACACCAGTTATGCACCCACCACTGCCGAGTGTATTTCGTCGAATCCCCGCTAAAAATGAGAGGGAAACAGAAAACCCCATCGCACATCAGCTGTGGGAGACATTATGCATCGTGAGCGTTCACTAAGGCAGTATGCAATGAGCGAAAAAGTCGATTAAAACGTACTCCAGAAGGACCAGTGCTCCCCGTCATCCATCTAGTTAACATACTCAAAACTCACTACGAGGAAATATCTCGTACCACTTGCGATCTAGGGCACCTTTGAAGGATTGGACGGTCTGCATATCTGTCATTCGACCAGACAGACCGTTCCAACTGTTCACTACCCTGTTGCTGAACAAGTGCAACCTAGCCATCAACCTAGCTCGGGCTTTTATTTGCTTCTTTTTATGTCCCCTTGTTCTGAAATCTAAAGCCACTTGGAACAGACTATCTGGTCTAAGGCCAGAAAAGCCCTTCATTACCTTGAACGTTTCTATGAGATCCCCTCGACGTCCCCTCCTTTCCAACGAGAAGAGATTCAGATCACAGAGTCTCTGCTCGTAAGTCTTACCCCTCTGCCCTTCAACCATTCGCGTGGCGAGACTTCGACTTTCTCTAGGCAGGCAGCGCTTTTTTTGTAGAAGGGTGACCAAGCCTGCACGCTACCTTCTAAGAGAGGTCGTACTATAGCCATGTAAATAGGTACGAATATCTCCGGCTTCCGGCAAGACAAATCTGATCGCAGTCTAAAGAGCTCACCACGAGCCTTTTATGCAGCAGCGTTGCATTGCTCCGACCATTCGAAGTCACTGTTCATGATGACCCCAAGGTCTTTAACCCTACTGATTTCTTCCATAGCGAACATCCCTTGATCATGAGCGACAGTTAGACTCTCTGTTGTCCTTGACAACAAACGGCTCTTTTCAGCGTTCAGGGGTAAGTCCCATTTGTATGCCCAGTCCAGGACGGTACCTATTTCCCTGCCCAAGTCCGCCCTACCCTTAGATCCAACAATCTTCACATCATCCGCAAAAATAAAGCTAGGCGATTGAAGAGCAGATGCCAGGTCGTTAATAAACAACAAGAATAGCATCGGGCCTAGAACGGATCCTTGAGGTACACCACTGGTGACATTCACCAAACCAGAGCACCTGTCCCCTACTTTCAGATAAAACGTCCTGTGGGAGAGGAAGTCCGCTAGCCACCTATATACTGGTCCACCTATACCGAACGTCTCCATCTTGCATACCAAAAGACGATGATTAACGGAATCGAACGCCTTGCTAAAGTCCAGGTAGCATACCTCAACTTGCTTACCTTCGTCCAGCCGTCGAGTTAATTCATCTAAGAAGCACAGGAGATTGGTCAGACAAGATCTATTTTTCAGGGATCCATGCTGCGCCGGACTTAGCATGGAGTGCTCCAGTAAGTGCTGGTAGACGTGGGCACGGATGATCTTCGCAAGGAATTTACATAGGATGCTAGTTAGGCTTACCGGCCTGTAGTTCTGCACAGCCGACTTGGGTCCACTCTTATGTTTTGGCACGACTGCCGCGACTTTCCAGTCCTGAGGCAGCTTACCCTGATCCAACGTGAACCTGTACAGCCTGCATACCGATGGAGCTATGATATCCGCCAACGGCTTGATGATAGCTGGATGAATGCCATCTGGGCCCGCTGACTTGTGGCTGTTTAATTCCTGTAGGTACTTACGCAAGCTTTCCTGATAGATTTAGCTCGTTTAGCTGGGGAGCAGGATGCACCAGAGTCAGATCTACTCGTACCCCCCCCCCCTATTTATCCTACGTACATCATCAAAGCACTCCCCCAGGGTGTCTGCTTTGTCCTGATCATTAGTGACAATACCGTGGTCTCTAGTGGATAGTGGACCCACGGCATTCTTTGTTGAGCCTTTCGACTGTACATAGCTGTAGAATTTTTTCGGCTGTTGTCTTACACACTAGGCTAATTTGAGCTCAAATTCCCGCTTGGAAGTTCTCAGATAGCTCACAGTCTCGTTTCTCAGCTTTGTATAGCGGTTCCAGACTAGCTGACTGCCGGAAGCTTTGTAATGGTTCCAGCTGCGATTTCTACGTCTGATGGCCTTGGCTATTGCAGCCTTCCACCACATGGGTTTGCCCTCCCCACTTCTTCGTTTCAAGGGTGCGAACTCTTCCCGTAGGGCAATCAGGGATCCTTTTATGACCTGCCAGCGCTCCTCGACAGTAGCTCCCTCTATCGTGCCTCAGGTCAAACCCATCGCCCTATTACGAAGCCTATCTATGTCCATACTACCGAAATGCTTGACCAGCCTTGAGGGTACCTTGGGTTGCCGCATGCATAGGGCGATTTTGACACACACGTGGTCACTCTTGCCCAGCAGTGCACAGTAATGCAGTCCTGACACATCGTTCGGGAGGTTCGCTATCGCTAGGTCCAGCAAGGATGGAAGGCAACCAATCCTGTATCTGGTATTTTCCCTAATATGCTGGTGCAACGCATTGGCATGCAGCCATTCTAAGTAGGTTTGCTCCTCCGATCTAATCACGCAGACCTTAGCCGTCCAGTCGATGTGCAGAGGATTGAAGTCACCAACTATGAGGGTCTTTCGTGCGTCCTAAACTAGTTAAGTCAAAGTCCACAATAAAAAAACATCCTCTTCGCGGGTTGTACTTGGTGCCCTGTAGACACAGACAACGTTAACCCTTCTGCCTGGAAAGATAATCGTAACGGCGCATAACTGGACATTGCGAGTGCACATCTTGGTCTGAGACTCAAGGTGGTTTGTACCTAACCTAATGAGGATGGCTACTCCTCCACCAAGGCGATCGTGTTCTCTATCCTGCCTATAGACTGCAAAACCGTTACTTATTAGGTCTGGCACATGGTCTTCTTTAGAAAGCCACGTTTCCGTAACGGCAACCATTGACGCCTTGTGATCCCCAGCGGTTTTGGCGAGTTCCATCCATTTATTTCTTATACTACACGCGTTAGTATATAACACCACCGCGTTTGCGCCGTCACTTAGGTGTCCCCTATTATTTACTCCTGTCTGGTTCTCAGGCGCAACGCCTGAGATGATGACAAGTTTTTTGCATCGGTCGTCCCCGCTGGTGTGGATGACGCCGGCTGACTATCCGGAACTTCCGACGACTCCCAAGCCATCTCTATAGGAGTTGCCATAACATCCAGGCTGACAAGGGTTGCGCTGTCCTTCACCTTCGGACAGTACTGTCAATTTTGATCCTCCAGCGCGTCTCCAATTACAACTATTCCCGACCCCGCGCGCGGCTTCTTTACTACTGTTGGGGTCGGGGCCTCAGAGCCGAATACGGCATTCTGCTGAACTTGTTGGTTTCTCACCAACACCCTGGCTGGTTGGGCCAGGTCACCCCCGGTGCTTGGCCACCAGGCCTTACTCTATGCTCGTCTGGCACAATTTGGTATCTACCCGTGGTGTGAGCCACTACTGCTGCCCTCGCCAGCAGTCTATCCCGGGTGGTCTCATCAGCGAACTCCACTAGTGTTGGCCTCGCACGATGTTCGCCTTTGTTCCCCAGTGGTGACTTCCATGTCCCCATTCTGTGTACCATTCTTAGGGTAGTAGGGTACGAAACACCTGCAATTCGCAGTATATCGTAGACCCTCTCTATCTATGTCCCGCCTGGCTTTCGATTCTCTTATAAAAGGTTCTTCCTGGTTTAGGATCAGGAGCCTGCTGCTTGAGACCCTGCACATCGACAAGATTTGCCTTCGAAGATCCTTCGCCTTGTTTTCCAACACCAGAAGAGTAGGGTCGTTCACCCTAACTGGCCCATCCTTCGCTATATTACAGTCACTCTTCTTTTTGGGCTGCCCCGCCCTTCTAGGCTTCTGCTCAGTCCACTGGCCCTCGTCGGTCTGCTTCAAGGGAGTTGAGGCAACGACCGCATGGCAAACTCTCGGAACTGGCCCACTCGCTTTAATGACTGCCCTCTCAGGTGTGGCTACTACTTCCGCAAACGACGTCCTGCAACCTGATTGCGGTGTTTTGGGGCTTATGTCTAAGGTAATACTTGGTGGGCGCTGGTCCTGCCCTTGGGCCTGCAGTTTTAAAGGCCAGACTGGCCACTCCCTTGTAAGGAACACAGATCCAATCAGCCCATGGGTTTTGTTTATAAAGGACATAGATGTCCTTTACTATTCCTGAACACTTTAGGTGAGCCCACCTCTTGCATACCTCGCACTCTATACTATTTATTACAAGTTTTCCGCACTAAGGTGCGAGACACGGGTCGGAAACGCATGTCGTGCCGAAATCCACAAGACAAAGGGAGAAAACAGCTCAAGTGCTCTTTAACCAAACACAAAATAAACACTCTGACACTTGCAGGTACAGCCCGTTAACACAAAAGAGCAAAAAGAAAAACTCCAAGCGAAAAAAGATCGCTTTAAAAAAAGACCGAACACTACTCGGCAATACTACGAGAATAAAAATATTCTTCGGATAAAACGCACCTTAAATGCAACTCTGATACGCTCAGTGATGTGAATTAAACTAGGTTCATTCACAAGATTATTCAAAAAGTCAACTTAAAGGCAAGAGCGAAAGTCAAGGATCGAACTACCACAAATGAAACGGTAATATCAGCTGAAATAGACATTTTGTGATGAGATAAATTACGTTTAAAAGAACGTGAAATAAATTCTGTTGGGTGTAACCAGAGGCAAAGAATATTACCAAATATTGTTTATATCATCAAATTTACGCTGGTATATAAGGCCTAGCGCTACAAAATGTCAGCACCCATCTCGCTCGCTAGCCACGTGAACGACCATGACTGTTGACAATGCCGATACTTTTTCCCGAATGATAAAAGACTTTTACGAAGGTCTGGATGAATTCGCGACCGATTTTCGAGAGTTCCAGCGATGCACAAGTACCAGCTTCTACAATTACAATGCCCGAACATGCATGTATATATATATATATATAGGACGTACGTCGAGCGATGGCCGGGAACGTTACCATTTAAGTATATATATGCATATATATATATGTACTTATATATATATATATTTATATATATACATATGTATATATATATATATGCATATGTATATGTATATATATGTATATATATGTACATATACATACATATATATATATATATATATATATATATATATATGTATATCTATGTACATATACAGCCCACTCCCATAGGACGTACGTCGAGCGAAGGGCGGAAACGTTACCATTTAAGAATATATATATATATATATAGATATATATATATATATATATATATATATATATATGTATGTGTTTATACATATGTACATATACATACATATATATGTATATCTTTATACATGTGTATGTATGTATATAGAAAAACATATAGATATGTACATATGGACGTACGTCCAGCGGCCGGAAACGTTACCCTTTATATATATATATATATATATATATATATATATATATATATATATATATATATAGATTTATACATATGTATATATACAGCTTATATGTACATCTCTATGTGTCCATAAGGAAGTTCGTCCAGCGATGGCCGGAGAAGTTACCATTTAATTATACATATATATATATATGAACATATATATATATATATATATATATGTGTATGTATGTATGACGGTGCAGCCTAGTAGCCCAATTCCTACTGCAAAATATTTCAGGTACCAGACTTGTATTGTTCCTGGCGAACAACATCTACGAAGGATCGTTTGACATTTCTTTACATTCCCCAATTTATGTCGTTCCAAAAAGGTATCCATTTTGCAATACAAATGGACATTATGGCAGATACATAAGAAACAGTCGGTAGACCAATTTCATAATTTTTTTTACGACATATTAGGCCTTACGGCATTAACCGTCAATTGCTATTTTTGCGGTTCCAAGGGGGTATAAATTTTGCAACAAGACGCAACATTTAGGCAGATATGAGCGGAATTGGCGGCAGACTAAAACCGCCATAACCTCTTTCAAATTTAGCGGGGTGATGTGTTCGGTGACCTTGCTCACCGGCGCCCGTTCAAATCCTATTGTGGTAGTTTCATTCATGCAAGAGCACTATGAATTCAAACCACGCGGCACTCACCAGGTCGTACCAGATGGCACGCCCTGACGCTTCGTAAGGTGCATTTCACCGGCTTACCGGCCATCTATCCATTGTCAAGGAGAGTGACCAATCTCTGGAACGCTCTACCGACCGAAGTGGTGAAAAAGGAAACGGGAACACTGTTCAAGTGGAAATTGGATCAGACCCTGATGGACTTTTGGCGGAGCATCGACATCTAGCCAAGTCAATACAGTACAATGTCATGGGACTCATACGGGATGACTTCCCACTTTACCCACTTTACCCACTTTACCTGAAGACCGAAGACTGACTGGACTGAACTGAACCAACCGTAACGGCACACTTCAGTTCAGTTCAGTTGTCTTGAAGTCTTGAAGTACTACACGGGTTCGAGGCTTTAGGCCCATATGTCCCGGTTCTTTAGGAAATCTTTGATCTTCTGTCGGATTCACCGAGCTGAAACGAGAGTAAAAAGAAGCGGGGGGGGGGGCGGGGGTGGCAGCGAAAACAAGATACATATAACCTCATTCAGTGTCACACTGTGGACAGTGCCTTAAGCTGAGTGGGGGTGCGGCATTCATGAACATATATGCGATAAAAGACAACTATTTTGTTTGTTTGTTTTTTGACAGAGGGAATTATTGGGAGAGACCCAGGTAGAGGTCTAGCTTTTTCTTGAAGATAGTTTTGTTCTGCGAGAGAACAATATCTTCCGGAAGTGCATTCCACATGGTAATAACCCTATAGCTAAAAAAGTTAATCCTTAGTGAAGTGCGTGGCCTCGGTTTGAAAACTTTTCTGCTGTGACCACGGAGAGAGGAGGCTGGACAGATGGAGAAGAAGCAATCGCTTTGACCTGTTTCAAAAAGGTGAAACATCAAAAACAGATCACCTCTTACGCGTCTTACGTCAAGGGGATAGAGGTTGAGGAGTGAGAGGCGGACGGGATAAGGTAGATGGGATAGACCACTTACTGCCCTGGTGGAGGCCCGCTGAACCCTTTCTAGGATCTCACGGTCTCGGACAAGACCAGAGTGCACTATCTGACTACCGTACTTCAGCAGAGGTCGGATATAAGTGCCGAAAATTATGGGGAAATCATCCTTAAATATGCGCGGGAAGGAACTTCGAATCATGTTTAGGACTCGAAAGGCAGACTTGCTTGCAAGTTGGTGATGATGAGAGAAGGATAAGTTACAATCTAACCAGAAACCGAGCACCTTGTGTCGGTCAACCCTTGGCAGAGTGGCTGCTCCATTAATGGAAAACGTGTGACCAGTCTCTCTGCCGAAAGACATGCTCACGCATTTGTCATCATTAACTGGGAGGTTCCGATCCTCGGACCAGCGTTTTGTTTCATAAACTGCAATTTGCAGGTCTTCAACGCTTGAACTCCAGAGGGTTACATCATCTGCGTACATGGCAATGTTCGCAGGAAGGGCTATCGGTAGATCGTTTATATAGATCAGGAAAAGAAGAGGACCTAAGACCGACCCTTGGGGGACCCCAGTTGTTACTGGGGAGGGTTGAGACAAAACGTTCCCGACTTTAACCACAAAGGTGCGGTCGGTAAGGAAGCTACGTAGGATGGCCAACATGGAGGCTGTGATCCCGTACGTCTGCAGCTTAATAAGAAGAGGGGCATGTGGGACCTTATCGAAGGCCTCAGCAAAATCGATGAATACAGCGTGTGAGAGCTGGCCATCATCATAGGCTTTCGTTAGACTATCCATGACAGTAAGCATATTGGTGATGCATGACCTGCCAGGAAGAAACCCATGTTGGGACGGGGAGAGGATCTGATTTCTATGAAGATGGGAAAGAATCTCACTCTTAAGAATTCCCTCACAAATTTTGCTAGGGATGCTAGTGAGGCTTATGGGTCTGTAACTAGAAGCAAGGTGTCTACTACCCTTCTTATAGATGGGTGCGATCACTGCTTTTTTCCAGTTACGGGGGAAAACTCCATCGTCAACACATCGCTGAAAAAGCGAGGCATAAGGAGCAGCTAATGTATCCGCGGCTTCCTTGAGGATACGGGGGTGGATTAGGTCAGGACCCATAGAGCAATATTGGTTGAGCCGTCGGAAACCTTGAGCGACTGCACCAATGGGAATAGTTACTCGATTAAGGGTAGTGGTCAGAGATAACAAGTGCATAGTAGGGTGGGATGATATGGGAAAGGAGCTAAAAATTGTACGGAAGTAGGAGCTGAATGCCTCGGCTACTTGGCTAGGGGAAGTGATTGGAGATCCGGCACTATCTTTGAGAGCTAATGGCGTCGGAGCTGTGCCCCTTAGACGGCGCATGTACTGAAAGAAAAATGCCTTATTGGTCCGTGCTCGATCAAGTACAGATCGCTGGACTGCATTCTGATAGGACCTAATCTTGTCTTTGCATATGTTCCTTATGATCCTGAAGTCTTCTGCATCACAGGCAAGGCCTGTGGCTTTATATCTAGCAAAGAGGCGTGCGCGTTCGTCTAGAATGCGCCTAATGGGGCGAGGAAGGGGTCGCTTAGCGGTCTGTGGGCGACAAATTCTGGGGACAAAATGCCTATCAGCTAAGGAGATTAACTCTCTGAGATTCTCTGCCATTTCATCCGCAGAGTTACCTGAGTTAGTTAAATTTAGCTGGGAGCGAAAAAATGCACAGACTTGGTCAAAGTTGGTCCTTTTGAAGGATCTCAAAATTTTAGTTTCTGACGGAAGAGGAGGCCATTTCACGATATAATCGAATCCAATGAGAATGTGATCACTTTTGCCGAGGGGCGGCAAGTAATGCACCACATCTATTAGGAACCGATCATTGGTGATGACCAGGTCTAGTAGGGACGGGGCGTGGCCTGTGCGATATCTAGTCGGATCTCTTACGTTCAGCACCCATGAGTTTTTCAGTACGAGATCAAGGAGGGGTTTACCGAAAGTGATATCCGGGGCATCAGCTCTTTGCCAGTTTGTACTGGGAGAGTTGAAGTCACCAGTGACTAACAGATGGGTGAAGTCTGTATAGCTTTTCAGGGAGCCTAATAAGTCTATGAGACCTATGCTGTCAGTTGAATTGCATGCGGGAGGACGGTAGACAACACCAAGCAATAGGGTATCTGTCCTAGAGAGGTTAAACACGGCCCACAGACAATCAATACATGAAAAGGTTGGTGTTGTCAGTAAGGTGGGAGGAGGGACCGAATTATCGTAGTATATGATGACCCCGCCGGCACGACCTCTACTGGAGTCCCGCCTTACTGTGAAGTATCCCGGAATGGATATTTCGGCATCAAGTATGTCAGGGGTGAGCCAGGTTTCTGTGAGGGCTATGATCTGGGGCTCCTTATCTACTGCAAGCTGCCGAAGCTCCGGGATCTTATTCAACACACTCAGGCAATTGCTGTAAAAACACTTGAGCACATGCTCAGGAGTTGTTGCAGAATCGCCAGAGGCAGCTGGTTTTGGGTTTGAGGAGGGGGAAAGAGGGGGATTTGAGGATGGAAAGGAGGTCCTGGGAGAGTCGGGGGCTGAAGATTTTGGGGGGCTAGAGGGTAAGCAGACTGCTGGGGGGACCGGTAGGTTTTGATGTCTAGTAACCTGGGGGGTATCAATCCAGGTGGACGGCCTACATCCTTCGGTCTCCGAAAAGGGTGGGCTGCCTTTTGTGGTTTGCCCTTCTGCGCACTGCTTGATGCCCTATTCTGAGTTCTCTTGTTGGTGAGCTTATTTTTCATGACAGCACCATATATATTATCTGGTGCTTTAACCTCCTCACTGCTTCTTTCAGTAGAGACAGGTTGCAGGTTCATGTCTGGGTTCAAGGATGAGTGAGTCTCGTCCGTTGAAACAGTCTTGTTGGCTATGATGGGGCCTGGGATGCTTTTCGTAGGCGACAGATGTTTAGTGGCACTAGGCCTACTACTGGGAGTACTTTCGGTGACGGGAAATGGTGTCAGTAGGGAAGCGAGGGATGGTGGGCATGCAGCTCGGTCCTCAAGGCGAGTTACCTGGACAACTGGCAGCACTCTGAGCTTAGGATCAACTTTCTGTGGAATTTTTGGCTTAGCCTTCTCACTGCGGAGCCTCAGATGAAGTGGCTTATCAATGGATACGCCCTTGAGCCCTTTAATTTCTTCCTTGAGCTTTGCGGCCAAGGAAACAATTCGTCTGGCTGCATCTGTGGAACCCATTACAATGATAATACCGTGAACCCGGTTGGTGCGTTTGGTTACCAACCAAGTGGACCGACCATTAAGCGGGAGAGGGAGCTTAAGTCGGTTAAACACCTGGGCGTAGGTGTCATGAGGGTGATCTGAACTGAGAAAGCGGCCCCAAAGGATGACTCGCTTGGAGCAAATCTCGGTATTTTGTAAAATCTTTGCGGTGTCAAGAATTTGCTGCTCAGAAACTCTACAAACCTGATCGGCTGCCTGGGACACCGGGAAGGATTTGATTACCAAACTCCTCAGGCTGGACAGCTCATCCTTAAGGGTGCGGACGGTGGCCCTTAGCTCAGCTATCTCTGCAGCCTGACTTTGGACTGCACATTTTAGTGCATCCGTTGCCAGCGCATTATGAAGGACCGTTTCGTCCGGATTGAGGAGTGAGGCATTGGCCACGGAGGGGGAATCGCACTGCCTCATGGGAAAGTAGCCTCATCTGATCAAGCGGTTATATCAATGGTGTGGCTAGAGCCGATCGTGTGTCCAGATAGTTGTGTTGTCAGCGCGTTTCCATAGCTCCCAACACCGCGTGATTTTCTTTTTCTGAACGGTAGAAATTTTGTGCAGTTTCAGCTCTGGCAGAGTAAGGTGGAAACAATAAGTAAATTGCATCTGGCCCTGAAAGCTGCTTAACATAAATCGGGGTATACTGCCACCCAACATAAGTCTACTGCTTTCTTAAAAGCCTTCACGGTTGTGGTATTTATGACCTCTTCCGGGAGCTTATTCCAATAGGGTACAACTCTATTTGAGAAGTACTTCGCCCTAATTTGGAGCCTCGAATGTTTCCTTTGTAATCCAAGGCTATGCCCCCTTGTACCTCTCTCGGGGATCAAAGAGAAAACGTCTTCTCATCTTATTCCTGACAGTCCTTTCATTACCTTGAAGGTTTCTATCAAATCCTTGCGAATGCGCCGTCTTTCCATCGAGAACAGGTCTAGGGCACGGAGAGGCTCTGTGTAGTTAAACCCCATTTGCCCAGCCGTCATTCTAGTGGCTAGCCCTTGCACTTTCTCCAGGCAGTCGATATCTTTCTGGTAGTACGGTGCCCAGGCCTGCACGTATTGCTCCGTGTGCGGCCTAACTATGGCCTGATATATCGGAACGAAAATCTCCGGATCTCTACACGACAATGGATCTAACTCGAAAGGGTTCTCTCCTGGCCGTATTGGCTGCTGAGGTGCACTGCTTTGACGGCTTAAAGCTGTTGTCCATTATAACTCCTAAGTCTTTGGCCTGCGAGACCACTTGCAACGAACCCACACCATTCCCACTAGCCCCTGTATTTGTGGCCAGGCATTGACACTTGGTGAGGTTTAGTGGAAGGTCCCATTTGCGTGCCCAGTTTTGTACTGCTAACACGTCAAGTTCTATATCTACTCTAGCTATCTTGACGTCACCGGTAAACATAAATTTGGGATTTGTAAGCTCAAGTGTTAGGTCGTTGATGAAGATGAGGAAGAGCAGAGGGCCGAGCACCGAGCCCTGTGGCACCCCACGTGTTACACTTTCCGGCTTTGAAACATAACTCCCCACCTTACCAGTTCAGATCAGTTCAGTTCAGTTTCCACAGGATGAAAGCGGCCGAAACCGATCTAGCGTCCAAATCGTTGTGTTGTCGACGACTTCCCTTGGCTCCCAATACAGCTCGCCGATTACCTTTTCGAAGAGGCAGAGTTAACGGGACAGTATCACCAGCGGTGCGGTCGTCTCCCTCGGTGAGTGTAGCTGTTTTTGGAATTTTTAGAACACACAGCTCGTCCCCCTCCAATTAAGTTGATCTTTATATATGCTGACTGGATCCTGAATAATGTCAATGCCCCTCACCATTGATATAACCTCTTGCTCAGATGAGGCTACTTTCCCCATGAGGCAGTGCGATTCCCTCTCCGTGGCCAATGCCTCACTCCTCAATCCGGACGAAACGGTCCTTCATAATGCTCTGGCAAAGGATGCACTAAAATGTGCAGTCCAAAGTCAGGCTGCACAGATAGTTGAGCTAAAGGCCACTGTCCGTATCCTTGAGGATGAGTTGACCAGCCCGAGGAGTTTGGTTATCAAATCCCTCCCGGTGTCCCAGGTAGCCGACCAGGCGTGTAGAGTTCGGAGCAGCAAATTCTCGATGCTGCCAAGATTTTACAAGACACCGAGAAATGCTCCAAGCGTGTAATCCTTTGGGGTCACTTCCTCATCTCAGATCACCGTCACGACACCTACGCCCAGGTGTTAAACAACCTTAGGCTCCCTTTCCCACTTAAAGGTCGGTCCACTTGTTTGGTAACCAAACGCACCAACCGGGTACACGGTATTCTCAATAAACGGGGCTCCATAGATGCAGCCGAACGAATTGTGTCCTCGACCGCAAAGCTCAAGGATGAGATTAAAGGGCTCAGGGGATTAGCCATCGATAAGCCACTTCATCTGAGGCTCCGCAGTGAAAAGGCTAAGCCAGCAATTCCACATGCATCGCCAATATGCTTACTGTCGTGGATAAGGTAACGAAAGCCTATGATGATGGCCAGCTCTCACACGCTGTATTCATCGATTTTGCTGAGGCCTTCGAAAAGGTCCCCCATGCTCCTTTTCTTTATAGGCTGCAGACATACGAGATCACAGGCTCCATTTTGGTCATCCTACGCAGCTTCCTTACCGACCGCACCTTTGTAGTTAAAGTCGGGAATGTTTTGTCTCAACCCTCCCCAGTAACAACTGGGGTCCCTCAAAGGTCGGTCTTAGGTCCTCTTCTTTTCCTGATCTATATAAACGATCTTCCGACAGCCCTTCCTGTGAACATTGCCATGTACGCAGACGATGTAACCCTATGGAGTTTCAGCGTTGAAGACCTGCAAATTGCAGTTTATGAAACGAAACGCCGGTCCGAGTATTGGAACCTCCCAGTTGATGATGACAAATGCGTGAGCATGTATTTCGGCAGAGAGACTGGTCACACGTATTCCATTAACGGAACAAGCACACTGCCAAGGGTTGACCGACACTAGGTGCTCGGTTTCTGGTTAGATTGTAACTTGTCCTTCTCTCATCATCAACAACTTGCAAGCAAGTCTGCCTTTCGAGTTCTAAATATGATTCGAAGTTCCTTCCCGCGCATATTTAAGGATGATTTCCCCATGATTTTCGGCACTTATATCCGACCTCTGCTGAAGTATGGTAGTCAGATAGTGCACTCTGGTCTTGTCCGAGACCGTGAGATCCTAGAAAGGGTTCAGCGGGCCTCCACCAGGGCAGTAAGTGGTCTATCCCACCTACCTTATCCCGTCCGCCTCTCACTCCTCAACCTCTATCCCCTTGACGTAAGACGCGTAAGAGGTGATCTGTTTTTGATGTTCCGCCTTTTTGACTCAGGTCAAGGCGCTCGCTTCTTCCCTGTCTGTCCAGCCTCTTCTATCCGCGGTCACAGCAGAAAGGTTTTCAAACCGAGGCCACGCACTTCACTAAGGATTAACTTTTTTAGCTATAGGGTTATTACCATGTGGAATGCACTTCCGGAAGATATTGTTCTCTCGCAGAACAAAACTATCTTCAAGAAAAAGCTAGACATCTACCTGGGTCTCCCCCAATAATTCCTTGTGAAAAAAACAAAATAGATGTCTTTTATTGCTTATATGTTCATGAATGCCGCACCCCCACTCCACTTAGTGCACTGTCCACAGTGAGACACTGCATGATGTTATGCGTATCTTGTTTTCGCGGCCACCCCCGCCCCCCCGCCCTCTTCATTTCGCTCTTGTTTCAGCTCAGTGAATCCGACAGAAGATCAAAGATTTCCTCAAGAACTGCGACAACTGGGCTCAAAGCCTCGAACTCGTGTAGTACTTCAAGACTTCAAGTATTCACAGACAAGTTAAATGACAATAATACAAGGGGCTCATCACCTTACACCTGTAGGCAACTGTATATTTCCGACTTTTCCATAATTCTCAACGCCCACTGGTGCAACACTCCGTTTTTGTACCGACGTTTTAATGTAAAACACACATCACTTTGATCGTCACCACCGTGCAATACAAAAAGCCTGTCAATAAACCCTTCATTCTGGCACGGTCTCATCTTCTGATTCGGAATGTCTCGGAATTATATCGGTTGGAACTAACTATGAGAAACGAAGTATTTAAGAAGCTTCCACGGCGTCACTTGGCACTTATCTCAATACCATCCTGTTCTGTTCAACGAATAGCTGTCAGACCGAACTTAACTGAAGATATCGGTAGATATTGGATCTCTGGCGCTCATTTTTTCATCACAAGAACAACGAACAACTGTGAGTTGGTGTCACATCTTTCGTTTCATTTTATTTTTGAATGCACATCCACTTTTGGCCCTTTATCAAAAAACTCTCCTCACCCATTTTAGTTCCCCAGCGTCGTCTTAGATTTTGTTGACATTTAATTTAGCGTACCACATAGACAGAGTATTATGCTGCATCGCTGGCTCACACCTAGTTCTTAGAGGGCTGCTTTCCAGAGTGTACTTGTGGCCTTTTTTAAGTTAGTACATGGCGGCATCCAACAGCATCCTCCGTTAGTTTATTCCGCATATGTGCAACCCACCCTGTACACAAATTTGATCGTATTTCCAGCCTTGAGTATGCCCTCTGTAGCTCAAGACGTTATCTTATGGTGCTGCACTCAGGGGCGGAAACGAACAAGCCAACCATTTCTACACTCGACGGAAGCTTCATGTTCTTGAACGCCTCTTTCAGGCCACTTTGGTATCTTCGACACTCCAAAGGGAAAAGGGTAAGGTCCTCTAGAATCAGGGCGGGAGATTCCACTCTCCAACTCTTATTCAAGCTAAGGGCAAGCCGCTGCACCTTCTTCGTGCACCCCTTATCCTCTTAATAGTAGAGAGTTCATGTCTGCATGCCATACTCCAGAGGAAGATGCACCGAAACCCTGCAAAAAGAGGTGGAGCCTTCCGGTATTTCGCATGCGAATGTATTGCTCTCCCTAGCTAATACTCTTTAGGCCCTATTAGCAGTTCTCTGGTACTGCTCAATTTTCCGCTGGGCCGTTCATATGCTCTGTGCGCACATTCTGTACCCCTTTGTTAGTTCCGACCCTGACGCCACTTCAATCATCTGATCATGCACACTGGCAGGCTTCGGATGCATTCAAAGTGTACCATTGTTATCATGTACAAGATCCCCGTTTGTTGTGTCCTACAGTGAACATCACGTGTGGGACTCCATGATCACTCTTTCAAAATGGCTCCTCTATCACCAAAGAGGTGACTCCAGAACGGTACCTTGTTACCAGCAGATCCAGTGTAGATAAAATTTGCCTGTCGTGGAAGCGCGTTGCTTCTCTAAATAATAATAATAATATTGCTACTGGTTTATTTCGGAGACGCCGGAAGCATGCCAGGTGCATGATCAAGTTTTTACAGCCAATTGAATGGACAGATATAATTCATGAAAATGTAGAAATCTGCGTGAAATCATGGGATAGAAAGGCTCAGTGGGGGGAATAAAGTGGGATGAAGTTGTGACCAATGTGTGCACACCAAAGAAAACGTGGGGTGTTTAAGTGAATTCAAGAGCGGATTCAAATGGATGCTTGGTGAGCTTAGAGACCAGGTTTAAGTGGGAAGTATGAGTGATCCGCGTGGAGACGTCTGAAGTCCGACGGATATACATGAAAAGGGCCGGAAATCCGTATTAGAAGCTGCAGTAGCGAGGGACGATGGAGAAAAAAGTGAGGTGCACTGCAAGGATTGGATAGCAGTGAAGCATTGGCTCTCTGCAGTGGATGGTCGGCGGACAGAGCACAAAACCCATTGTAAGACAGGGAGCGAGAAACGCAAGATGTGAAGGGTGGATCAGATGACAAAAATGACTTGGGAGGGCTGGGTACAGATGCAAGGCAGAGATGTAGAAGGAATGGAGGTACATCGTGAAGGCCAACGGGATGATAGCAAGAGAAATGGCTGGTGAGTAAATGCAAGCTGCGGAGCAAATGTGTGTGCAGGTATATATATATATATATATATATATATATAAGAGGAGCAGCAGCAATAACAGTGGAGTCCTAGAAAATAGTTGTCAGACATTAGGGGGAGCAGGTTAGGTTAGATCAAATGGTAGATATCAGGTAGTTTCGATTTTTCCTTTGTCCACCTTTTAGGCTTGATTTTACGTAGCACCTAGTAGTAATAGTTATTTGCTCTGAAGCTCCAAATTTTCCGCGGCAACAACTGCGACACACCACTGTGGGTCCGTAATTTACAATAATAATAATAATATTAATATTAATAATAATATTAATATTAATTGTATATTTCGGATGCGCCTGAAGCGTGCTAGAATGCATGATCAGATGACTATCGTGATGCTGGAATGAAAATTTACA
The DNA here is from genome assembly GCA_948099385.1 of Fasciola hepatica. Lineage (NCBI taxonomy): Eukaryota > Metazoa > Platyhelminthes > Trematoda > Plagiorchiida > Fasciolidae > Fasciola > Fasciola hepatica. The sequence goes on along the minus strand of CANUEZ040000033.1, from coordinate 1,951,441 downwards.
AGGGGGTACAAAACGTCTATAACGGTATATTTCTCGGATATGGTCGAGACACACACGCAGGCTCATGATCACGGTGTACAGCTTTACTCAGTAAAATGAAATAATCACAAAATTCAGGTATAAAAGTCAAGAGTGCCAGCTGTAGAAAAACACAGCCAGCGATAGTTTATATGGATCACTCTAATAATAGTTTTCGCGCCAACTTTGAACCGGTTTCGGTTACGCGCTGGGCGGTGGCGCACAGCTGGGATGTCGAATAGGTCGTTCATTCGTGCTGCTAAAGGTGCATTATCAACGAAAATGATACAAGCCATGAAAAACTGCGGTTTACCGGGTATCTGCGAACAGCGAAGTTTCAAATATGAAGAAAAAGAGATTGTATGGCAGTACACTAGGGAAAATTGATGCATGCGAAGAGGATAGCAAACCATAAAGCTGATGCAAATCCTGAATGTCGGTTCTACTGGGGTTCAAGAAAAGGAATGAGTTATGAAACAAGGAGATATGAAACCAATTTTATGAATGTACATTTTTGTACTTTGGTGAATGTGCAAGTAACAAAGGTCCATAAGAGGGTGAGTTAAATCTCAGGATCAGTAACCTGTACCATTCAGAAGTGTGAAAGTGCAACTGGAGGGCCCTGGAAAAGGGGAGGATCAATTTCCAGCCGGACACGAATCGAGCGAAAAGCGGACTGTTGCAACAGATACTAAAGTGGAAAATCTCCACATTGACTTGGGCAATATTATGCTATTTCACTGACAAATATATATACGTTGACGCATTGAGCCTCCTTTGTATTCAGCGTCATTACTGGTAATGTACTACATTCTATGGGTATAGTTCGTCTGGCGGGGTGAAGGATATGTGTCGGTCAATCAGTCCAGTGTGGCGAGATATGACGGATGTAAATGACGACTGGTATTTTAGCAGATTGCGCGTGAACTGTCACTTGTGTTGGCTGTAATGTTCATATCAGCAGGAGTGGTTGAGTGTTAGAAAACCCTAATTATTACGATAGGCAGTTGGGGGTATTTTCTGCCGCATGGCTTGCTTGCAGTCCCAGATGATATGAAAGGTCCCACTTGGGTTCCCGCCGGTACGAGTCATAGTGGCATCTTTGGTTATCCAGTTTGGCGACTGAGATAGCGGGAGGTGACGAACCTGAAATAAATAGGGATTACAGTCCGGACGTGGTTCCAGCTGTGGGTTAGGGTGATATATGACGACAACAGTAATGAACTGGTTGGGTTTATGTGAATAGGGCAAATATAAAGTTCATTTAAGCTGTCAGTGGCACCTACTCCACGTTCTGGGTGGAGTAGGCTCGCCGGGGACTGAGCTATACTGCTGCAGGCGAGCAGAGTTGCGTCCAACTGTTGGGCCATTTTGTATGCATTCTAAAGGATTATTGGTTCGCAAGTTGGTGCGGCAGTTTTGGATTACTAAGAAAAACCTTGAGCTTTAAGGTTAAAAGCATCTAGAAATGGCAACCCTTGATCCAGTTTGCTTACGCAGTCTGTAGTTCAGCACCGAGGCGGTAAGGTGGGATTGAAGGAACAATGAGAGTTAATGTGACTGGTACCCTGCTAGCATAGCACTATATTTGTTACGGTCTCTTCCGGTATAGTGGTTACTCTATATTGAATGGTTCCTGAGGGGCCATAAAGTGGAAGAAACTATGATTGTGTCGGTGATGACACCTAAAGGAAATTGGTCTCGTTCCGAGAAACATAGCCGTAAGTTCATCTATGCACATACTCGATGGTGCTAGTGTGCTGAGATTATACTTGATTAGGAGCAAGGATATCCGATTCAGTGGTGTTTGCACGGTTACCGTGATATCTTTCTCGTCATTAGCATATTGCAAACAGGAAAACACCCATGTGAGGACTGATTTGGACAGCCGTGAGAGGTGGGAACGGGATGGGGCCAAATTTTCGTCAGAGAGGCGAACTCTAACGGTCTACATTCAGTGCCCACGGTAGGCGGCACTAGGGCCTGCTTCAGTTAGGAAAGCAGCACGATACACATCCATCAGCATCCAGCTCGTGCTGCTCCAAGAGTGTACCAGACGTTTTTAGACGTTATTATTATTATTTTTTAGTTTTATCACAGTCAGGTATCTGGCTGTCAGAGAAGGCGGAGCTGCTTTTGGTGGGTGACCACGGCTCCCAAGCCCCGGCCGAAACGTGGACCACGTGTAACAAGCCGCGTTGAGAATAGGTCAACCCCACCAGTCAATCCCTCGCAAACGGCAGCCTGGGGACATGGCTCACATGTGACAAGGCTGGTATGCCTGGAAGACAAAGCAATAGGATTTTTTCTTCTCTCCTTTGAGGTTTATGTCGTCTCATCGGTGGTCAGCTCTGTGCAGGGAGACAATCACAGCCAGGAATGCTCACAGACGTGCCGCGGTAACACTCGCCATATCCGTGAAGTCAGATCCCCAATGCGGTTTACATAGGACAGAAAAAGCAGGGGAAAGGTAGAGTCAACCACAGCCTGCGATTATTTGTTGGGGTTCAAGCTCACTGAAACACCAGTTTGCACAAGGGTGGGGCACTACTTGCAGCCCTAACAATGTGATTCCCTTATGCCCTTATGCAGAGTATCAAAGAGAGTGTTACGGTGGACTAAAACGGCAGTAGTGCCCGGCAAATTTTAAGGTCAGGGTCGAATGATTAACCCGGCTAATAATGATTGAAGTCGGTTAAGAACGGGGGAGTAAGTGCATGAATAGTACGGGAAATAATCACAACAATAAAAATTCCAGCTGAACCAAAGGATATTTGGTATAACAAACTCATAAATAAAAATTCCATCAAGGGGAATTAAAAGACTCTTTTGCACGTAGCAGGGTGTGGAGGGAGCATAGATGGGAAAACTCATGTACAAGAATGGATCTTTAGATATAAAATTCCACGAATCAACGGCTAGTGTGATGGTTGAGCCAAAAGTTGAGATGCTGATGTCGTCAGTCACGAGGTAAGAGACCAACAAACCCCCATTGATAGAAGGAGCGATTTCAAGAGCTCCGATGCGAGAAGTAGCCAGCGGTTAGGCCGTAAGTGTTCGGCGGTTTATTTTCATTGATAAATGCTTGTCACGAGGTAACGGCCAGGATGTGGAATTATGGCGGTAAGTCAACGTGGATTGTGTCCTGCAGTGATTGCAGGGGCGGATAGCAGGCGGAAGCGATAAAGTAGTGCAGGGTAGATAAATGACCTGATGACCGTTTTGATAGGCAGATCCCAAGGCAAATGTGGATCGCCAGCTGCGGAACAAATGAATCTGGTACGAGAAACGAGAGCGGGACACAGGATTCAGAACAAAGTGAGACATTCGGCAGAGAAGACAGCATAAATAAAATTTGAACGTCAGGTGATGGCATAACTCAGTGGCGAACAAAGTCGGCTTTGTAGTTGCCATACGTAATCAGATACAGCAAGAGGAAGCACAGATGAAGAGTCACAGTTTATCGTAGGATAAAATAAGTGCAAACAGGGGCTATAGGAGAACACTGATCTTGCCTTGTGCATGTGTATTGACCACGGTCAAGAAATATACTATAACTATACTATAACTGTAATGGACTATAATGATAATAATGCCCGGCAAATAGGAGACTCATTGTCGAGTAATCAGTTCACCTTTTTTTGTGTGATGTCGGCTGAAGGTCTGGAGTACATGCATAAATGGTATAGGAAGCAGTTACCACTGGTGGAAATTCGAACATATTCATAGGATCTGTTGTTGGTCTTCATAAAGAGAGGAACTTATCGAGCGGAGTATAAGGAGTTACTTACGGGTTGCAGAGTGTGAGAGGCATATGGAGAGAAATCTCGTCGAAGCGTTCGGTGAGTTATTCACTTTACGACAGGTATATCAAGAAGTATTAACATGGAAATATATCAGTCTGTAAGGATGGTGGTATATAAAGTGGTGGCTGTATACCGGAGGAATCATATATGTGGCAAACAATTGCGTATTTTGTGGGAGGGAGACTACCACAGTGGTGGTGGTAAGAAACGGGGGGGGGGAATTTAAGTGAGAGTGCAGCAAATTGTTAACTTTATATAGGGTTGGTATGAAATGTCAAAGTGGAAGTGGAAGACAAATCAATATTGACTGTGTGGTTACAGCCATTATACAGGTGTTCACTTGTGCAAGAGGGATGGTAGAGTAATTCACAGGTAAGTGTACGTCAGTAGATGAACGCTGTGTGGTGTGTACTATGCAAAAATGACAGATCAATAAAGCTGCCCAGGTATGTCGCGGAAACCGGCAGTGGATCAGCGGATATAGAAATAAAATGTATCAGCCGGTGTAGATAATGGTGGGATTTAGAGGCAGTATACGGGGTCAGCTTCGGTACTATAACATGAATGCAACATCTGGAAGATCAAGGGCATCGATAACGGTGATGGTATAGTAAATAGACGGTGAGTTTCACATTTCTAATGACCAATTTGACAGGTGTAGCAAGTGATGGGAAAGCAGCGGCGACGGTGCTTGTGAAGTGTATCGGAGACGTTCAATCATGGGGGGAACATGGTGATCTGCAAAACCCAAACAACTCGAGGCAACAGCACTGGGGAGGCGATGGGATGGACTGATGAAGAGTATAGGTAGTTACTAATCACTTCGCTGCCCACTGGAAGACTACCGGAAGATATGTCAGAGCCGGTGAGGCAATGAACAGTGACAATAAATTTGCCAATGACTGAACTGTATTAGCGGGTTCTAACACGGAACAGGCATGATGACGTGTGGGGCCGAAGAGTAGATAGACTTGTCACTCCGGGAAGGTATGAAAGAAGTAAATGCCATGGTCGGTGAGTGTTTGCAAAGCAACAACTATGTGCAGAGAAAAAGATGGATAGCAGGTAGGGATGAAAGCTGTTCACCGATGCGTGCGTAGATAGTGATAATTTGTGCCGGGAAGGATATAACGTTAGTATAGTGAGCATGCTCGAAGGGAAACCGGTAATAACTGGAGAGGACTGGGGCAAACGTTCACCGTAGCAAAGTGAGCATAAAGATAGAACCTGTAATCCACAAGCGGTGCTAGTGGATGGAACTGACCGTGCACTGGACACTCAACCTGAAAGCCGTTTTTGGAGGCAGGAGGTACAAACCGCCAATCTAGCTGCGCCCGCACATCGTTGAAAACATCCTGCACTTCTGATGTGCGCCGGCCAAAGCAGTGAATCTGGCCGCGTCCCCACCGTTGTGAATAAAATGAGTTGTATGAATGCAGTGAGATCAAGTAGCCCAGGTTCAAGTAGTCTGATGGTGGAAATCTTGGGGAAAGCCATCGTGAGTCGGGCGAAAATGAAGTCGTGCGTAAATCTCAGTTGTTCTGTACAGCGAGAGAGATTCCAGGTTATTCCTGGGATGAAGAAGGCGACAGTGGTCCTTAGGGTATACGTTCTGAAAACAAAACGGAGAAGGCTGCATTCTGGCAATTCTACCAGCTGTGGGTTATAGGGGAATACAGAACACCAGAATCATGCCAGTAACAGAAATGGGTGGTGACGACGTTGAGGTCTGGTTTTTTGGATTAAACAACATACGGAAAGCGGAGAAGACCAGTACTAGCGACTTATTATCGTGAGGCTTAGTGAGAATTATGAACAAAGCAAGGAGGCGAGAATGGGCGACCCCTGGGGCTAATACTCATGTGTAGTTCGATGAATGGTTTATGGAAGACCATATGGATTGTAGTGGTTTGTTCATTGGAACAAAGCCTGGAATCCCGTGTGTTGAAATAAGGTATCATCGAGTAAAAAGTTGACGCTTGGATGAGACTGGTACCTTGAGGATAATCTTATATATGCTGCTATGTATTTTTCAGCATTAGCGATGCTCTTGTACATGGCGGCAGCTGATAAAAAAGGACCTTACCGACCATGGTAAGATCCGACAGCATGAAAGAAAGAATCAACAGAGTATCTTATTTAACTCGCGGTCCATATTAAATAAGCTTCATCACTTAAAACACTGTCGTAACATGCAGTCCTAACATCATCATTATTACTGAAACCTGGCTCACCGAACACACTCCCGCAAACGAAATTATGCTTGAATGGTTCAAGGTTTTTGAAGTAAATAGGATTAACAGACATGGAGTTGGGTGTCTGGTGTACGTAAAGCACGCTCTCTCAGTAATCTCGACTCAATTCCGAATTCTCTGCGGCTCACAATTCGGTTCTCAACTGTAGTCACGCATACTGGTTATGTCTATCGCCCGCCCTCATCTACTATTGCAGACTCAACTCCCTCAATTGAAGCCTTTAATTAGCTTTCACTACTACCTTCGGCAGCGAAAATCATAGCTGGTGATTTAACGGGCCTAAAATAACTTGGAGAAACCTCACGGCGCCTCCCAACTTAATAGACTTTGTGTCGCACGCTCACATTAAGGGCTTGGTGCAACACGTTAAAACCCCTACTAGAAAAGCCAACATCCTAGATCTTATATTCACTCACAGCGTTTCCCACTTTTTGCTCTTCGTTCTGAATAAATTTCCGGGTAGCAACCATAACATAGTGGCCGGTAATCTTTCATTCCATCCATATCCACCAGACTATCTGACCCCAGCAAACAATTCCGTCCGTTTAAATTGGAACCCTCTGCCCAATCTCATTCGTAACCATGATTGGAGCAGTTTTTTCTAACGGCTGACCCCCAACAAGCGGCTGATCACCTTTACCTTAACATGGGAAACTGCCCCCTGAAACTTCGTCAAATATCCCAAGACTCCCCCCTTAGGAAGTCCAAACTTGCCTCCCTCCAACGAAAGTACCTTAAGGTGCAAAGACTTTACCTCCAAAATCACGAATTCTCTCTTCGCATGAGACTAACACGTCTTACCGATATTATCCGGGGCCTAAAGGAAAACCAGCTCCGCTACGAAGAAGCCAAAGTTTAAGGGCATCCCAACAAAGCACTAAAACTCTCACTCCTACACAAATCTAGGAATTCGGCGTCAGATACCATGATACAATACGTTCTGTTACGGAATAAAACTTCGGCCACCTCCCCTTCTGATATCGCTGAGGCCTTCAACCATTAATTCGCCAATTCCATGGCACCCGCCTCAGATACAGCCCTTCCCCCCCAAATCCTCGGGCTATTACCAGCTCTTCCCAATCTACCCTAACCTTTGAATTAAAGGTTATTTCCAGGCTCATTTCAAGCTATGAAGCATGCGCCATACCGGCCCAGGCGGGTTGCACCCAGCTGCAATCATTAACGGTGGGTCGGACATACCACTTTTATTACTAAACCTATTTAACTTGTCACTCAAATTTGGTTTGATACCGTCGAACTGGAGGCGTTCAGTCATCATTCCGCGGCACAAAAAAACCTGTCCAAGAACTCACTAATTACCGTCTTATCAAACACAACCCTAGCATTTCCAGAATAATGGAAACGATTATCAAAGGTGGCACTACTACCCATCTCCTCGCTGCAAACCTCCTTAGCAATAGGCAGCACGGGTTTCCCAAATCGTGACCATGCAACACATGTCAGTTTGACTTCCTCAACCTAGTCACTAAGGCCGTTGATAGCAGGCAGGCATTAGTAATTGTCTACCTAGATCTGTCAAAGGCTTTCGACCGTATTCCACACCTGCATCTTATCTCCAAATTGCGTTCATTCGGCATTGTTGACCCGCTTCTTTCTTGGCTAAAATCTTATATCGCTCATCATTCGCAAGTAATCCTCACTAATGGGCATACTTTTAAGCCGAAACCTGTTACAATTGGCGTTATACAGGGCAGTGTACTGGGTCTACTCCTATTTCTGATGTACAATAATGACGCATTGGATCTAGTAAAACATGGCACGCCATTCTTGCTTGCAAACGATATAAAAATAGTCTACTCTTTCCATTCTAATGATGCTATCCCTACTCTTTGCAACATTTCCGCTGACCTTTCTGCACTTGACCACTGGTACCACTCCTGGATGATGAGCCTTTCCACTGACAAGTGCGAGGTTCTAACCTACAAGTTCCGATCTCCCCTTGATCCTTGACTCTTGGTGGGTTCCCAATAGCCTGTCGACCTACCATCCGCGAGTTGGGCCTCGACCATTCTACTCCCTAAACTTTTCTCAGCACGCCGCCATCCAAACGGCCAAGGCTGGAAGCGTGGCCCTTCTCTTCCAACCCTTTCGTCCCCTGGACAGTATAATCAGCATCTACAAATCCCACACAAGACCTTTGCTTGAATAATGCTTAATAATGCTTTCTAACATGACAAAATTCGACAGAGTTGCGCTTACAAGCATACAAAGGCGTTTTTACCAAACAACTACTTGGTTGGTCCACGTCTTTAAGCTATAGAGAACGATGCCAAAATCTGAATCTTGACCCACTCTGGCTCCGCCGCCTAAGACAAAGCTTAGTCTTCTTGCATAACCTGCTGCATAACAGGTCCTCTTCCTTTAACCCAGTAAGCTTCTCCCGTGGAACCCCCTACTCACTTTGGCACAGGCATTTTACTGTCCCTTTTAGTAAAGCTAAATCGGCCATACGGTCACGTTTTTCCCTTCTTGTCTACTCCAAGTTCTGGAAAGAGTTGCCCATCACCCTTCGAGCTTCACAAACCAAGTCCCAATTTCTGTCGGCACTCATCCCATATCTCAGCTTCACCCGTGCACTCCAGTTATCTACTATGAGCATAGTAAAGTATATAGTACACGGGAAAGGCCTCAACTTCTAGGACCGGCTCCTTAGTAGACCCCGTTCCCTCCAATAGAGAACACAGCCAACAGTGGACAGTTCCATCTATCTGACTGAATTCTAAAGGTTTGACTAGCTGTGGCCATCCCCGTAATGAGTAAGCGGAATTGAAATGCGATTATTTTCATACACTTTGCTTCCGCGTTCTCCCGTAGTCTCTGTCACTCTCATGATTCATCTTTTGATGGTTTTTATATGCCTCCACTAACCGTAAGTCCACAGCAGGAGCGCACTTTGAATGTTTCTTTTATCTGCTCCCCTTTTCCAGTTATCTTCTGATGTGCATTTCACCCTGAACGTTGGTATACGCGCCTGGAAAATGCCGCTGTTTGGTCGACTACTAACCACTGGCATCATCCTATGGAATCCCTCACAACCTGGCAATTCGATCACGGACCTAATACATTATACTTTCATAGTCGAACTACGCCCCACATGCATGGCCGTCAGTGAACATCAATGCCATTCCCAACGGTGCGGGGCGTGGTCAGATCCACCGCCTTGGCCAGCGCTCATCGGGCGTGCGGGTCGTCTGCAACGATGGGCGAGCGCAATAAGGGTTGGTGGATCACGCCCCCCTGTGTTTACTCCAAGGAGTGTTTTTCGAGTTCGGTGCCCAGTGCACGGCCAGTCTCACCAACTAGCCCCGTTTGTGAATCGCATGCTCTGATGCTGTCAGCTGCAGATTGCATGCTCCAACCATCCTTGTTCGCCCAACTATCACTCTTGTCATCACTCTTATCACATCCACTGTTTCGTTCTTCCATGGTATGCACGTCTACCCATTCTGTCCTTGTTCCTATCGACTCTCACTGTGTCACCTCCCATTGCACACCACTATCGTCCTACCCACCTTAATCCACAGAAGACCGCCAATATTTTATTTCTTCACCCATGATGGCGTTGCCGGCTTGCAGTATCCATTCATGTGGCATCACCCGATGCCTGTAAACCCCATTGATCGCATTCTTATGCCTCACTGCTTACCGTTCTGTCAAACCCTCCCTCGTTCTCTCTTCTCACGGCTTATACCATTACACACTAGCCCCACCCAAACCCATGACCATTTCCCGTACTAGAACTCGCCGTTCCAAACTCTGCATCTCTCACAGCCACATTCATTATCCAGTCACTATCATTCTATTTTCCTTGCCTGGCTCCGCTAGTCCTCTTTGGATTCCTCCACTTGGCGGTGCTGCGATTAGTATCGTCCATTTGCATCCACTTGTATTTACGCTTGCATGCAAGCAGCTCTCAAATTCCATGTTGCGACTCCGACGCGCATCCATTGTTCATGCATTATGTTTGTCCACCGGTTTGCCTGTCCCGGTGCTTCTTTCTTCTCTGCCTTTTTCGTGTTCCACCTGCTGTGATGATCTTACTGGTTATGTCTCAGCTGTCCTTTTCGGCCCCTGCTCCAATCTCCCGTTTCGTCTGTTGTTTGCCATAGGCGTTTTATGCGTGCCTTTCGGACAGTTCTGCTTTATCACTTTCCAACTTATATGAAGTCACTGCTCTGTCATGGTTCTCGCTCGCAGTCTCGGTCCGTTCGATCTCCTATTACCCTCTGGTACCCCTTTTACTCGTTTCTCTCCCACTCTGTTCGTTACAGCTGCTGCATCTTGCACCACGGACAGTTTCACCGCCCAGGTAACTTTCTCCACTTTGTATGCACAACCGCTCTGCGCTGCTTAGCCATCTCCAACGCCACCATCTTCCTGCTGGATAACGTAAGCCCATTTATTGTTGCTACAAACATTCGACCTAACCTAACCTGCCCCTCCTAATAACTGATAATTTTTTTCTAGGACTCCATTGTTATTGCTCCGGCTCCTCTTATTTATATATATATATACATGGGCACATATGTATATATGCATTCGCTCTGTATCCTGCCGTTCCTCACAGGCCATCTCTCTTGCTATCTACCCGCTGACATCCATGATATGCATCCATTTTTTCTACATCTATAGCCCACATCTACTGTTTCCAACTCCTATGAATTATTTTTTTTACCTTATTCACCTTTTACGTCTTACTTTGCTCGCTCCCTGTTTTACAGTAAGTTTTTTCCCGTGTTTGCCGACCATCCATTGCAGAGTACCAAGGATTCATTGCTATCTAATCCTTTGCAGGGAATCTCACTTTTCCTCCATCGCCTCTCACTAACACAGTTTCTTATGCCGATTTCTAGCATTTCTCATGTATACTAGTCAGCTTTCAGGTGTCCCCGCACGGACCAGCCGGATCCTCCACCTGACCTTGACTTTAAAACTCACTGTGCGTCCACTTAAATCCGCCCATGGGTTCATTTAAACTGGTTTCATTTTCTTTGGTGTGCAAACATTTGCCATAATTTTATCCCACGTTACTCCTTCTTCTAAGTCTTTTTCGTCCGAATTCTGTCTTGTAAATTTTTACATTTTCAAAGTTTTGTCTGTCAGTCACATCACCTGTAAACAGTAGATCATGCTCCTGGCTTGCCTCGGGCGTCTCCGAAATAAACCAATATTATTATTACTTAACTTTGGAATATCGTGGTAAATTATCTTCATGACAGTTGGACATGGCGGCCCAACAGAGAGAGAAAACAAGGAATGCAGGAGAACAGAAGAGGTGACGACTGTAAGGGGCTGTTCATAGAAGAGGGAAGATGAAGGATGGGATCAAAAAGAACCTGTAAGCATTTGTCTGAATAATTGATCAACGCAGGTTGGACGTGTGGTGACGGACCAGGGGAATCGGATAGTGGCAGATCAAACGATTTGAATTTGTAAGTGAATATCATGACGTAACTTTGCCTATACAACCAGTGGAACACGGAAAAGCAGATCAAACTAGAAGGCACACAGGAAATGCCATTGGTCCAATCGATGATATCTGAAAACTGACAGCTACAGATGAAGGGAGCTAGAAATGGTCATAGGAAAAGGTGACAGCGGGAGACGGTGGAGAAAAAAAGAGGAATCCATTACAAGGGATTAGAAAGTAAGGAAGCCTTAAGATACTACCGTAGATGGTCAGCTGACGGGTCACGAAACTTATCGTAGAACGGGTGGCGAGCGATGGGAGAAAGCAAGCTTGGTACAAACAACAACAACGATCTGGAAGGATTGGACATGAACAATGTGAGCAGCAGATGTAAAAAGAGTGGAAGCATATCATGAGGGCCAACGGATAGGTAGCATGAGAAATGGCCCGCAAAAAAGTGCAGGATGCGGAGAGAATGTAGGTTTACACACGTATATATATGTACCTAAACAGATAGGCGAGGAGCAGGAGGAAAGAGCAAAAGAGTACTGGGATAAAAAATGTACCAGTGATTGGAAGAGGCAGGTAGGTTTGGATCGAGATGTGTGGGATTGACATGGGGAAATTCATACAAACTTTTTCATGACGGGTTGCCATAGTGGATCAACAGGTAGGGAAGACTGAAGAAGCGCAGTGGTGATACCGGCTGTGAAGAGCGGATCACGGACTACGGAAGGTGAAGGATAGGATCTAAGAGAACAGGTACGAATTGGTCCGCATAATTGATCAAGGCAGGTGCCACATGTGGTTACGGACCTGGGGATTCGGGTAGTGGCAGATCTAATGATTTGAATTTGTAAATGAATATCATGAAGTAGCGTTGTCTATGCAGTTGTTGGAACATAGTGAAGCAGACCAGGCTAAAGGGCACACGGAAAACGTCTGTGGCGAGCAACATAGGAACGGGAGATGAGAGCAATGGCCGAAAGGACACAGGTAAGACATGACCAAATAGATCATTTTTCTGCAGATAAAACACGAAGAAGACAGAGAAGAAAGAAGCAGAACGCGCAAGGATAGGTTATTCAGCATTAGAAAAAAAATCCCAAGAAATAAATGCGCGACAGAGTTGGGGCAATGGAACTGGAGAGCTGCGTGCCAGCAGTCAACCGAACAGATGGATTAGGCAGGAGGCCGCTATTTGGGACACTGTCTAATGGAAAGAACCACAGAGGAATCAAGGCTTCAAAGAAGAAAAATATGGCGGTGGTGAGTAAATAACAATTGCGACTGTAAAAAGTGCACATTTTGGAGTGACGAGTTCTAATATGAGGGTTGGTCATGGGTGCGGGTGTGACTGGTGGGTCATGGCATTGGGCATGAGGATGGAGAACAAGAAGGGATTTAACAAGAGGACAGGCAATGAGGTATAATAATTCTTTCAATGGCATCATGGGCACAGGGTAATACCAGTTGAATAGAGGATAGAAGCCGGCAATGAAGGCGGGTGGGAAAAAGAAATATTGAGAGCCTCGGCAGAGAAGAGTGGTTAGGACGATAGTGACCTCATGCAATGAGGAGTGATACGGTAAAAGGCGGTAAGAGCAAGAACAGAATAGGTAGGTGCGCATACCTTGGTAGAAAGCCAAAAAAGGAAAGTGGTAAAAGATGATAAGAAATAGAGATGAACATGCCGTGGCGGAAAATGGATGAGGGACATGCAATTTTGAACCGCCAATGTTGAATGTTTTAGTCCGAGGAAAGTTAGCGCGTGCCATCCGCAAACGGCGCTAGTTGGTGAGACTGGCCGTGCGCTGGACATCCAATTCGAAAAAACACTTCGTGGAGTAGACACAAGAGGTGTGATCCACCAACCCTTATTGCGCTCGCCCATCGTTGCAGACGACCTGCAAGCTCGATGAGCGCTGGCCAAGGCGGTGGATCTGACCGCGCCCCGCACCTTTGGGAGAGGCACAAGTGGTCATTAACAACTGTACAAGGGTCAAAGCGACCGCAATAAGGGTGCGTGATCCAGGATCGATTAACCAAGAAGTGAGATCATGGACAGCAGAGCCAAGGGGGGCAGCTAGTGGTAGACGAGAGTGTAAAAATATTATCCGGGTGCACCTGCCAGGGAGATGGTCAGCCCAGCGCCCGACGTGGTTGACCGTTGCCGAGGATCACTAGAAAGGGAAAACGGATAGAGAAGGGTAGTCTAGGTGTGCCCAAGCTGAGGAGCAACGGATACTGGGGACAGAAAGGAAAATAAAAATGATGGATAACAGATGACCGTGAGTGCACAACAGGGTTATCTTATGGAAGCAGGAGATAAGTTTGATATGGATCAGGGATGGCAATGACAGTAGTTACAGGTGCTAAAGTGAGCAGTGTCGGGCATAGGGTATACTTGTCGGCCTGTGGCGCAGAGGTAGAAGAGGTACGGTGTGCGGCCTCTTTCAAAGGCCAAACCAGCGGAGATGAACTCATTAGTGATCAAAACAGCATAAAGAACTTTTAAGTATAAGACAAGTGTGCGCCTAAAATCGAACAGTGAGAAGGCACTGCGAAGGCTAAGGGGGAGCTTACTCCAGATTTTGGAATAGGCTGACAGAAAGAATCGGGACTTCGGAATGCGATTAGATTGAGGGGCAAGGAGAGAGAAGGCACGATGTCGGACTGGGTAGGAGCGGGGGACAGCGAATGAGATAAGATAAGAGGTGTAGGTCTGGCTGTGGATTAGGCTAAAGAGGAAAACCAGGTTGAGTCTTATGGGACGTGTTGTGTGAACGGGTGGTTGTGAAACCACATCGCCAGAGCATTTCCCGCGGTTCATCTATGGGCACATTCATCGTACCAACTTATTTATGGAAGGTTCATGTCTCCCAACACGATAAAGCGCTGTTACCTAATCCACACCATCTTTAGAAGCTGGATTGGTCCACAGTATTCTTCTCTGTCTGCTTGCGGGGCTCTATTCACACGGACAATAACTACCGGACACCGGCGGAAGCAACATGCACTGGCCTCCATGTTGGATGTGACAAGTGTAAGCGAGACCTCCCACTGATTATAATCAGCTCTAAAGCGAAGGATTACCCCTGATGCCAGCTGAAAGTCCGTTCTATCCTGCTTGTAGGCGGTGTAGCCACTAACTTGTCTGGCACTCTGGTCCTTTTTCAGCCATACCTCCGTGGTAGCTTTAGTCATTGATCCATTCGTTCCAGTCAGTAGTTCCTCCCAATTGCCTCCTAATCTGCATGCATTTGTGCACCATATGGCGGCACCTCCTGCCAGGTCATCTGCTTTGGTTATTACTCTTTGAACCGTTGAACACTCGGGCGAAATTCCCGAGGGGACACCCCGTTGTTCCGTTACCAGCCACTGGGCCCGTAGTTTCTTGCACCTTCAGGGCCACACCGTACACAGTAATTGTACTTCTGTCGAAGGAAACACCCGAGGCTTCCCTTGTCTTATTGCTTGGACCTTTGTTGCCTCTCAAAGGCGTCAGAGACCTACTTCTGCCCAAAGGTGTGGCTGTCCGTTCAACGACTGTTACCCAGCTTTCAACCGTGTATGTGACACTCCGTCTGATCTGGATTGGCTTTGCCGCCACTTCCGTTTCCACTTCGGTCAAACCGCCTCGCTTGGTGATACGCAGTCGCTGAGCGTCCACTAACTTTATGCCCTCTGTGTGTACCTCCTTACCCACTGCGTCATCTGCATTGCTTTTCTGCTGTCCAGCTTGGACACTGCCAACGATTGCTGTTTTAGACGTAGATTTGCTCAGGGGTGTGACGTTAGCTTCAGCTATCATGAGAACAGTTTGCCTGAGTTCCGGTTTTATTGGATGCGGCCAATCTTGTGCCGGTGCCACCTTCTCACTGGGGGGAGTGTCAGGCCTGATCCTTATATACCCCATGTGGCGGGCTCAACTCTTGGTGCCCGGCCTAGCAGTTAGTCCTTGCTGTATGTGCTGGCAAAGACAATAAACAGGGGCCTCGGCTTAAGCGCGTTGTTTGCCTTCTGAGCCCTTACCCTGTGACACTGTACCTACTTCAAGTCAGCGGATAGCCCCGCCATTCTCAGTACATTTACAAAGTGCCCGTGTTCGGCTTCCTTTCTGATCCGTGCCTCTTTGATCGCCGGTTCTACACAGTTATGCACGAGAAGACGCTGGCTTTTCCCAACAACTACCTTCGTGGTGACCTTCACTTTTTAGCTCATCTTCAAGTCTCTCTATCTTCTATTTGACCACCTCTATCTCCACCGCTTCCCCGGGTTTGTTCTGAGTCCTATTACTGTCCGGTTTGCCCTTCTTCACCCGCTGCCCGTTTTTCCCAGTAAATGTGCTCGCTGCCATAACCGGGCTGTGTTGTTACCCTTTTTTTAAGCTTCCCGCTGTGGCCCTTTTTTCCTGTCTAGCGACCCCTGCAATATACCTGAGCATTCCTCTGCCAGAGCAACGCAACAATCACATATCGATTTCATAGATTCATGTTCCCTGAGCAGCTCATAGTTTATTTGTGCAGGGCAGAGCAGCTCTGATGGTACCGCTCATTGCACCTATCACACTTTATATCTGTCCCAACATACTCTTTGCAACTCATAACCCCACACGAATTTTCGGCGCAAATTTTCGTCATGCTGGTGGAGGGACCAAAAAAGTGCAAACCAGGGAAAAACGTGAAAAGCGTACACAAAGTAAACTAAGCCGTTGTGATAGTTGTGTAAATAAACACAATTATCAAGCGTGCAACGTATAAAACTCTTTGCCACCAAATCAGCACTATATCAAAAGCGAACCGGTCGGAGTAAAAAGTCCCCGAATAAAAAGCGTATTTCAGCAAAAACTGCAGTACTTTGTTTTTGTGAAGTCACCATTGTCACTTCACTACCAGGGCAAACAAATGAGAACGAAGCGGGGCACTTAAAAAATTCAAACCAAGCTGCCTTTCACAAAGTTGGGACACTGGGGAGGCATTCAGGTCAGGTCACATGATTTGCGGCTTAAGCCAGTAAAAGTCGTTTCTTACAATGCGAACTTGAAGAGTTCCCGCCGTGCTGCGACTTCCAGGTATCCAATACCATTTGTATCTGTGGTAGCTGAGGGGAAAGAAAAAAAACAGGCTCACTATCGGGAGAAAAACCTCACATTAGTTTGGGTTCCGCGCCTCAACTCACTGCTCTCCGCACGTGAGTCATACCCCAAGTCCCCGAATATCTTAGTATTAACATTGAATGATGATGAGTTGGTGATATGGAGGCTGTCATGGAGATAGGTGCAGGTAAAAACACCAGAGTGATGAGATGCAGTATAAGGTAGTTAGTCGGGAGGGGGAAAGGACGGATAATAAGAATAAAGAAAGCTTCCTAGGATGGTTAGTAACAGCCTGGAAATATTTCTTCCAAGCATGCATCCACCTTGTGCTTAAAGACAACGACCGAGGTTGGCGTCACCACGTATAAAGGCAACTTATTCCACTTGTCTATGACACCGTGTACAAGGAGACGCGCCATTGTTCTCTTGCTTGCTCTTTGTTTGTCCAATTTATGCTCGCGTCCCTTGAGAGCAAGGTTGTGACAACGAGTCAGTAATAGACTATCTATCGTGGTGGTTCCTTCATGTAAATTATCGCACTCTTTTCGACCCTCCGTTTTGCCTACGACGATCCAGGGGCTGTAGATTTAGGGTTTTCAGTCTTTCTTGATACAATTTCTCTTGCATCTCATCTATCATCCGAGTAAACCTCCTGTAACAACCGGTAGTGGAAAATCCCCCTAAAACCATTGCAGTTCCGCGTTTTCTTAACATCATCCTCTTGCCTACACTATTGACGTTCCTTACGTTTGTTTTTATGGACCAATTTTTGTTTGTTAGCCCCAAGAGCTCTACTTTGTCATATCCTTGTTCCGAACCTGTGTAGCGCTCGTGCTCCTCGCTCGCAAGCTGCAATTCTGTCCTCACTTTTTCAGTCCTTGCGATCTCACAATCGAGGTTTGTATCTGTTTGGTGTCATTGTTCATTCAATAATCTAGTAGCTTAGAATCTCACGGATAATCGCCTTTCGATTTCGGGATTCGTTGTGAATTTGGCCACGCATTGCTCAAACTTGTGTTACACATCCTATGGACGTCTTCTAACACCTCTTTGTCCTTCTATAGGCTCGGCGCCCATGCGTAAACAGAAGTTTCCGAGTGATGCCTTACTGTCACCTTGTACATAGGTAGAATAATTCCAGTCTTTCTAGACGTCAACTTTATTCTTGAGTTGGAAAGCAACCTGTTAGCCCTGACCGCTGCTGGTGTGCACTGCCTGACGGGTCTGAAGCGCTCACACACAAGCACAACTAAGTCTCTTATCACGGAGGACTCATTCCTGACTGGGACGGATGGTCCTACGTACCTGTCTTCGTTGTATTCCCTGCCTATCAGCAAGTGTTTGCATTTGGCGGCATTCAAAGGCAACTCCCACCTTGCAGCCCACGCACTAATCCTGCGTAAGTCGGTTTGCAGTTGCCTTGAGGTTGGTTCACCTGTTACCTTGATGTCATCAGCGAATAGGAACACCGGGGCATTCTAGTGTGATTACCACTGACAACAAGCCCTTAGTGAGAGACCTTGGTTTAAGCTATTCTTGCCCTTTCAACTTCTCCGAACATGCTGTCTTCCAAACGGCGAAGGCCGAAAAGTGTTTTGGTCTTCTTTTCAGATCCTTCCAGCTTAGGCAGAGCACTCCTTACATGTACAAACTACATGCAAGGCCCCTTCTTGAATATTTTCCCTTAATCTTCACTAGTATGAGAGAATCCGAAAGGATTATTATCGAATGTGGTCAGGGAAGATTCACAAAGCAGCTAATTGGTTGGTCGTCCAACTTAAACTACAGGGAACGATGCTTATTTCTCAAAATCGACCCATTGTGGCTTCGTCGCGTCAAGTTAAACCTGGTATTTCTGTATAAGCTATTGACTAAGCAATCTTATTCATCCGAACAATTGTGCTTCTTCCAAGGTACTGGATATTCACTTCGTAATAGACAGTATACTATTACCACACTCTCCGCGAGGACTGTTCTACGCTTTAAGTTCTTTCTCTCCACATAGTCCAGGATCTGGAATAAACTTCCTTTGCACATCAGATTTTCTCAGTCAAAGCATGCATTCCTGCATGCTATTGATAAATTCCTTTCTGTCCCAGCTGTTCTGCGCCTATTCAACGTTCACATAACCGAAAGTCAAGCTTAAGAGAAAGGCCACGACTTTTAGGCCATTGCCATACTTTCTTGCTTTACCTTACCGTCCTAAAAACTTCACCCCTTTTGAACTCTTAATGCTCTGTTTGGCCGCTTCTCCTTAGGATTCGCCATCGACCTATTTAAAGTATGTCTGCGTCCACTAACTGTCTTTTCATAACAACTTACAGGACCTGCCAATTTCACTTTGAAATAAGCCCTTCCTTATACGTTCGCATTTGTAGAAGGGCCGCCGTAATACTCCTCACAGATTGTCAATAGGCCTCATCCGCTCCACGATTTATTACCTTTATCTATTCATATCACTTCTGCGGCCTGAAACCAACCTCAACAAAGTTATAGTAACTGCATCAGTAACTGCTACTTGGTCCGCTATATATATATATATATATATGTATATATATATATATATATAAATATATATATTAGTTATTACTGTCCTGTAGTTGTTAACATAAGCATGGTAAGTAAACTAAAGCTTTTCGATATCTCTTAACTTACAGTGCCTATCTTCCACACCAGGTCCCACCACATATACTTCCATCACCACCCCTGCGATTTTCAACTGGGAAATCCAGTCTCATTTATCTCACTTGGCTTCGCTCACTAACTGAACTCAACACACAGTTGTGACGCCACAAATTCTGCCCCCACACTATCCCTCAGCTAAGTTTCTTCCGTAATTTCATGCAGAACTAAGTCTTTCCTCCTGCTGGATGACTATTCCGGGTGAAACAATAACCTTCCCATGGAATTTGTTTGCCCCTACTTATGCGTTTCCCTTTTTAGTCTCACCTTCTATGACCTCAATTTGTCTTAGGGATCCGCTGCATTTATGAGCCCGCGCTTCATTTTTGTTCTCCTTTCCGTTAACTGTTGATCCTCAGCTGGGTTATACCCGGGCTGCGTTTCTCTGTCTCACTTTTGTTTTCGGTGATCCTAAATGATGTTCTACCACCTCGGGCACTACACTGATCACCCGCCTTGCTGGTGCACCTGGATGATAAGGCCGTATGGCCGTCTGTCGATCGCTGTTCCCGTTGGTTCTGCTGTTCAAGTTCCCACAACTTGTCCAGTTGGTCCTAGACCGGATACCCTTATCGTAGCTGCTCTCCCCTATGTACAACCATCAATAGACGCTCACGCTTATCCCAACGGTGCGGGGCGCGGTCAAATCCCCCTCTTTTGCCGGCGCACATCGGGCGTGCAGGTCGTCTGCAACTGCGTGCAGGCGCAATTAAACTGGTGGATCACATCTCTTGTGTTCACCCCACGGAGTGATTTTCAGGTTGGGTGTCCAACGCACGGTCAGCCCCACCCAGTAGCACCGGTTGCTGATTGCAAGCTCAAACTCGCCTCGCCCTACCGCATTTATTACTGTCCTTTGCGGACCGCTTTCTCCTACCTTTTTTCCGCCGAGTTTCGCTCATCTATAGTTATTGTCAGCACTCTTATCACTTCCCTTCCGTGTCGTTCTACCTCTGTATGCACACCCATACATTCTGTTTTTGTTCGTATCGTGTTTCACGGTGACAACCCTCACTGCATGACGTCACTCTCGCCCTATTCATTTTACTCTGTTCAAGCCAGAAATATGTTCTTTTCCACACATTTCGACCCTGTCGGCTCCCAATCAATATTTATTTGGTACCCCCATATGCTTATGAAGCCCGCTGATCGCATACCTTAATAGCTACCACTTCGCGATATCCTTTTTCCTTTATCTTATACCTCCTGCCATTAGGCACCAGACATATCCATACTCAAGACCAATCACCATATTAGAATTCGCCGCTCCAAACTTTGGATGTTTTAAAACCAAATTTATTATCCTTTTGCCACCTCCATGTTTTCCATGTCTGAATCCACAATTCTTTTGTGAAATGTAGTCTTAGGCAGTGAATCGATTATAAACTTCTGGCTGTAAGCAAGCAACTCTCCAGTTCCGTTCTCTCAACTCCGATGCACAACTATTTTTCGTGCATTTTTGTTCTATCACAGGCCTTCCCTTCCGGATTCTTCTCTTCTTCTCGGTCCTCATCCTGTGTCACCTGCAGTGAAACTATCTGATTCATCATCTCTTGCCCAGTTTTCTTTGGTCAACACCCTCGTCTGTTTCTTACATTGCTCGCCATAGCCATCTTCATTGTGCCTTTCAGGTTGAGCTGCTTTTCCGCGTTCCCCTCAGTGTGAGGTCATCGTTACGTCATCATTCTCACCTACAGCTTCAAACCATGCGATCTGCCATTACCTGATCTTTCTGATCCTCCACTTCCTTATTTTTATTCCATGTTATTCGCTGCTACAACTGATGCATCTTCGCACCCCAGTTCTTCTAAACTCCAAGTTACCCTTCTTAAATGATCTTTTGCAACTCTTAACCCACCCCGTACTTCCTTTCGCTCTGCATTCTCCAGCCACTTTTAAGGCTATCTTCTTCTTGCATAATGTACGTCCATTTATTACCGCTTCACCAATGTTTTTCCGTCAGCACATGCCATTCCTGCAACAATCACACTGCTAGACTCACTCCTACCTGACTTCATCGAGCCTATTCTTCATACTCCCTCGTTTATCAACTTCTGCCCACAGCCATCACTTCTGAGCTTTCAAAGTTGGTTCTCTTTTGCTGTTGATCTCCCATGTTCACCCGCCATAAGCGAATTCTTTGGGATTTATCCAAGTTAATCCTGCACAATTTGACCCGACCCTACCTGTCTCGTCCAGGCACCGCTTCCTACGTGTCCCGTCTCTTCACTGCTATTTGCTCCTGCTCTGATATACACATATATTCCTGTGTATATTTTTGTATCCACATATTTCCTGCGCCTCCTTCAGTTCTTTTGCAACCATGCCACCGCCCCTCATGATATGCGTCCATTTTGTCCATAACGGTGCCTCACATTTACCGTATCTCGATCCTTCCGCGGCACTGATGCCGTCTGACTCACTCTTTACGTCTTGCATTCCAGCTGCCTATTTTCAAATTGACACCGTCCGTTTATTGCAATAACGCAGGATTCATGGCTACCTAGTCCCCAGCCATACAACTCAATTTCCTGTTCTTTTCTTCCCTTCTTTCTTCCTTTTTCTTCATCGCTTCTCTTAAACGATAGTTTCTCATTCCGATTTTCAGCCATCCTCCCGTGAAACTCTCAGGCTCCATTCTCCCCCACTTGGCTCAGCCAGCTGCTCCATCTAACTTTGACCCTCAAATAGTTATAGTTATAGTTATAGTATATTTCTTGACCGTGGTCAATACACATGCACAAGGCAAGATCAGATTAACCGGGCATATATTTGAATCCATCTCCGTGTTCACTTAAATTCCCTAGATTACTCATTTGTGCGCATACATTTATCTCCTTTCCATATCTCACCTATCTCTTCCTACCCCCCTTTGTGTTAAGTGTTTCCAAATTTTTCATGATTATTTTTTGTCAGTTTTGTCGCTTGTAAAATTTTGATCATGCGTAACGCATGCTTCGGGCATCTCCGAAATATACTATTATTATTATTATTATTATTATTATTATTCACGTACACCAGGAATAACAGTGGTCCCAGCACAGAACCTAGCGGGACACCACTGCTTGCCCGGGCCGGTGTAGACCTGGTGTCCTCGACCTGTACGAAGAAGGCCCTGTTACTCAGGTAACCCTCGATTCACCTCACAATCCATAGGGCCTTTCCATGAATCTTCAGCTTGCCCAGCCAGAAGCGATGGTTTAACGAATTGCGGGCTTTCTAGAAGTCTGAGTTGCATACCTCTACTTGCTTCCCTTGTTCCGCTCAGCACCAGTTCACCCTCACTATTACTAAAGACGACTCCATCCATGATGGTCGCCTGATGGGTTACGGCTGTCTCATGCTGTCTCCCGGTGTCTCACCTATGCACACGTTTAAGGGTGTTCTTTTGAGTCTGCGCTTTCTCGTAAGCGCTCGTCGACTGCAATCCGATTTCGTTGACTACGCACCCCACAGCGACTCTTGCCAAAGGCTTAGATTGGACGTCGCTACAGCAAGTCTTTGGCATGTTCTTACTGCACTCGCTAGGGCCGTTTCATATAATGCCAATAGTACCAGTTTAAATCGGAGACGCCCGAAGCAGGCCAGAAGCGTGAAATGTTTTTACAGTTGACAGAACAAACAGAAGAGATTCGTAAAATATTTTGAAACGTGCGTGACAAACGTGGGGTAGGTAGGCTTAGAATTGAGATGAGAGGGAGAATACTGTACGCACTTCAGGGAACAATAGAGGAGTTTAGGCCAATCCAGGGATGGATTCACATATGATCCGTTGAACTTGAAACTCAACGTCAAACGGAGAATCTGGTTGAGCCTAGTAGAGAAGATTCAGACCTAGGAGTTTTACTTGAGGATGACTTGAAATCGGCTTGAGAAACTATGGTAAACAGAAGCGGTGAAAAAAAGAAAAAAAAGAAAAGAAAGGGGGAAAAATAATAGATTTTTGTGGCATGGTGTTAGACAGCCAAGAAGTTTGCTACTTTCCAACAAAAGACGGTGCCAAGCTTGAAACTGGGAGCTCTCAACGCAAGATCTGAGGATTGGGTAAGATCTCATCAATGACTTGGAAGCATCAAGACACGTTAAATGTGAGGCACAGATATAGACAAAATAGAAGGACTTTACGAGGGGCAGAGGGATGGTGGCAAGAGAACTTGAGGATGCAGAGGAAACTTATGGATGAATGCGTGTACTTTTGTAAATTTATATATATATATATAACAACGTTAGAAGAAAAGAACAGTGAAATGATAGAACACAGAAGTAGCAATGCTTGGAAGAAACGAGCGGGTTTAGATCAAAAGGTACAGAATGACCTTGGGAAAATCCTGAAGAATTATTTTACCGCAAGTGACCACGAGGGATCTCTAGAGAGAGAAGTGGATTTGGAAGTACAGAAGTGATGACTTTGAGAAAAAATTGATAAAAAAGGGCATACAAAGGAAGGGATCAAAGAAAACGGGTAAAAATGAATCTAACTCTCTAATAAATGCAGGTGTGGCATGCGGTGACGGTCGAAAATGAGTGGAGCTATAATCAGTGGAAGTAAATTATGCAGCAAGAAGATGGCTAGAGAAAGCAAAGCAAATTAAAATGCGGAGCATTCACAGTAGTCTGAAATATCAGTGGAGGATGGCAACTTGATGGCAAGACG
This sequence comes from Fasciola hepatica, assembly GCA_948099385.1. Classification (NCBI taxonomy): domain Eukaryota; kingdom Metazoa; phylum Platyhelminthes; class Trematoda; order Plagiorchiida; family Fasciolidae; genus Fasciola; species Fasciola hepatica. Next base: position 1,927,497 of record CANUEZ040000033.1, on the reverse strand, counting down.
AACTTTTGTGCAAAGATACACCAGTTTTAACAGCGATGAAGGTAGGAGAGAAATAAGGAAGTGGAGGATCGTATGGTTCGAAACTGTACGAGAAAATACTGAGGTGAAGGAAATTTTACATTGGGTGGAAAGCGGAAAATCCGCGCAGCCCGGAAGGCACTCTGAGGATGCCTGTGGTGAGCAATTAACGAAATAGACGAAAGTGCTGTCCGAAGAGAAACAGGTGCTGATGACTAATCAGATCTCTCCACTGAAGATGAAACAAGATGAGGACCGAAAGGATAAAAATGAAGTACTCAGGCAGGTAAACATGTAATGGAGCAAAATGCACTAGAATTTGCGCACGTGGGAGTTGGAAAAGTGGAATTGGACAGCTGCTTGCCTGCTGGCGATTGCACAAATGGATTAGGCCGGAAGATGCTAGTTGGGACACTGTCTGAGAAGCAAATCCACCGAAGAATTGCAGAATCAAGGAAGAGGAATACGGCAGTGGTGAAAAGATAATAAATGTGGCTGTGCAGAAAGGCAAAAGCTGGAACGACGGGTTATTGTATGGTGACTAATCATCGGTTGGGCGTGTCTGGTGCGTAATAGTGGAAGGTATAAGATGGAAGGACAAAAATGGATATGGCAAAATGATAGCTAGTGAGGTGCCAAGTGAATACAGATCAGGAGCTGGCAAAGGAGACATGAGTGGAAAAGAGATATAGTGGGCCTGGACAGAGTAAAGTAGATAGGGCCAGGGTGACACCATTCAACGAGGACTGTCATGGAGAAAATCAACAGGAACAAGGACAGAATAGGTATGTGCTTATACAGAGTTCAAAATACATGAAAAAGGAGTTGTGAGGGTGCTGACAGGAACAGTGTATGAGCGAACCGTCGCGGGAGAAGAATGGTAGGGCCAAGCAGAGTTAGAGCATGCAATCCAAAACCGGTGCTAGTGGGTGTGGCTAACCGTGCGTTGGACCCCCATCCTGAGAACCGCCTCGTGAAGTGAACACAAGAGGTGTGATCCACCAGCCTAGTTGCACCCTAACATCGCTGCTGACTGCCTGCACGCCCGATGTGCGCCGGCCAGAGCGGGCGACCTGACTGCGCCCAGCGCTGTTGGGGTTGGCGTGAGTGATCACTGACGACTGTACAGAGGGCACAGCAACCATGATAAAGTTATAAAACCCAGGGTCAATTAGTCAGGGTGTGAAAACTTGGACAGTAGTGCCAAAGGAAACAGCAAGCGACAGACGGCCACGTAGCCTTATTATCCAGGTGCAACATCCAGGGAGTTAATCAGTATAGAGCTCGAGGTGGTCGATCTGCATCTAGGGTCGTTGGGAACGGAACTAATATGGGGAAAAGAAGTTTCGGTATGACCAGTCTGGGGATTAACGGTTGACGGAAATAGGAGCAGAAGTGGGACACAGGGTCATCGACGCAGCTGGTCTCTAAGAAAAGATTGAGCCCATAAAACGTAATGCCACGTAAAGAAACGGTTAACCAAGAGCTTTACTATTCTGCAACGAGGTTGAGATTTGACCTAGAGTAATCAATCAGTAGAAGAGAAAAAATAAATTCTGCTTAAAATTATGGAAGAAACTAAGCTAGGTGATCGCATGGAGTCTGAATGGTTGGCTTCATAACTGGATATGGAGTTCAGTTGTTGACCCACTTCAGGGGGGAGAAATATGACTGAATTTTTCATTCCAAAATCGCCGAGAGGGTGGCGGAGGTATATGAGGTGGGACCTGATGTGGAAAGGAGGCAACGTGGGCAAAAGTATGTCAGGGACCTTTGGGTTACGTACCCTGCTTTTGCTACTGATACGAAACAGTACCATGTATGTATGTATATATATATATGTGTGTAGTGGTCCAATGTGTACTTACTGACTCCGTTCGTTGAGGATGGTTTCAGGGCCGCAGAGGTGATTCAAATTGAATGACGGTAGTTAGTCGTGGAGCACATGAGGCATATTGACAGGGATCCTGCCTTTCCCGCTACACCCTAATAGAAAGCTTACGGGACCTCGTATATTGCACCATACTCTAATGTACACATGTCAGTCGATAACTACGCCACCATTTTGTGTTCCGCCAGTTGCGCCTCGGCGGATCGGTCCGTCCGCCACCGTGGTTTGCCCAGTCTTTTGACGCGCCTCAGTGAAGAGAAAGCGTCGGTCAACTTAGGAAGGTGGTCCCTGACGATGGTCCGCTCGTCTTCCACCTTATGATAATGAGCGTCCCAGTCAACTCTACCTGCTGCTTCATAGATTGCCATGACGTCCAGACTCCTGAAGTCCGTCCACACCTTATTTGGTACCCAGAGGAACCCCCTTGGATCAGAAATCGGATGACCACATGGTAATACCTCCCAAGCGGGGCGGTGGGCTCTAGTCCATTTGATCCTCCGGGTGTCTGATGAACACCCTATCAAGAACGCTTGATGTTTGCCCTTCCGTCGACCTGGTCGGCTGGATGACTTGCTGAAAGAGTGGTACGCAGTTGACCAACCCGACCAATTTCCTACCACAGTGGGTGCCAGTCGAAGGAAACAGGCTCTTCTAATTTGTTTCCGAGAATTCTTGAAGTCTCGAAGTAGTACACGGGCACTAGGCCGAAGCCCTAATGGTCCCGGGTGCTCAAATTATCTTGCTATGTGAATGTCACCGGTGAGCTGGAAGACAGTTCACCGGATGAAAAGGATTTGTGAAAAAGAGAGGGGTTCAAAATACTGATCCTGACAGTAACTTGCGTCTGCTGTTCCGGGCTAGCTGGATGGTATACCTCTGAACAATTCAAAAGTGTTCAGTATGCTAGTCTTGACTGCATTCTACTTCCTGTATCGCCGGTAGGCTGGATGATAAGCTACTGGACGGTGGAAGAGGGCACACCGTTTAGCTTGAGTAGCGCAAAAGTTTCTGTTCTGAAAAATTCATCGGAAATGACACTGCGAGAGTTTTGGACGGCGAAAGCCGCTCACGGCCTCGCAGTCCTTCTTTAATCACGCCATTTTTTAGTCTTCGGGATTAGAGGCAGAGGGAAATCCCCCGAGTGGGCCGCGTGAAGATGGCTCTCAGATGTAGTCTCGAGGAAGGTGATCACTCCACTTATCAGCCAGAAAGTCAACTGGCTTTTCGCTTGAAGGTTGAATCGTGCACCTCTTTAACCACTTCCACTGGTAACGAGTTTCAAATGTTGGTGACCTTTGAGAACAGGATGTACACCAGCGGCCAACCAATAGATTCCCAATTCAGGAGTCTTAGTAAGTGTCCCCGCGTACAACAAGATCCACGTGGCTGAAAAATCGCTGGTACTTCTGGTCCTCGGTCACCTCGGACAATATGATAGACCCAAATGAGGCCACCCCCTATCCTCCGATATGTTTCTGGGAAAAGCCCGGTAGCTGGTAGGCAACCTCCATACCCCTTCCAGTGAAGGCCCACGTTGAGACGAGTGGCAGCTCCCTGAGCACTTTCCAACTTAATTGATCCGACAGTGGCGCACGGATACTCAGCCGCAGCTTCATTCTGCAATCGAGATCTGACGTGTATGATGGGTAGCACCCGGAAAGCATCATAATAGAGTTTCCCGAAGGAACGGCGGATCGCTCCAAGGATTCTCCATACTAAGGCACAAGCTGTGTCTGTATGACCTCCCGTTTTTAAATTTTCCCACAGTGCCGCCCGGAGATCACACTCACTGGCTGTCGTTCTCGGCGGAGTGCCAGGGGGTATGTGGTCTGACGCTTACGGTGTTCGATCCATGCGCATCTGTGCGGACGTTTCCAAGTTTATGGGGGGACCATGCATTGGACCAAAGGGTCGGTCTGTCCAGATAGTCCTGCAAGGATTGGTTGTTTTTGTCACAATTGAGTATTCGCCACATATTCAGATCGCCAGCATAGAGTAAGCACTCGAGTTTAAGCCTGTTGTGAGATCGTTGATACAGACCAGGAACAGTAGCGGACCGAGTACAGAACTTTGAGGTACACCGCTTCAGGCCGGCTACCACGTATACATGGTCCCAGAAACTATAAAGGAAATCTTCTGCCCTCTAGGGAAGTCCTCGATCCGGCATAGTAGTGGTTTTAGTGTTCCCAGTAGCTTGAGCTTTTGGAAGAGTCGGTAGTGTGGTACTTTGTCAGATACCTTACCGAAATGGAGCGTTTGGCGCCGTTATGGTTCCCTTCACATGTCTGCTAGCTGTAAACTTCGAGGTGTCGCGGCACCCTGCATGCGAACGTAGAGGCGCTTCACGACAGAGAAATTTTGTTGTCGTCAAAAGTCACGAACTTGCTGCTCGGTTTTTAAAACAGTTTACATTTTGTGGCCACTGCAAGGATTTTATCTGGGGATTAGTAATCCAAGGCATACTGTGTAATATTTGCCAGTTTACAGAACACAAGAGATGCTTTAGGCAGGTGAACTTTCACTGCCCCAGGGCTGATACTGGCCCCGATTCTGATTACCAGAACAAACATCAATTCACAATATGTGCTTATACTAGTCCCACTTCCTGTGATCATCGCGGATCTTTTCTCTATGGACTTTCCCACCAGGGACAGAGAGGTAAAAATTGTGACTTGAACGTGCTTAAAAGATGCCTTTCCCGAGCGCCACGGCTATGAGGACTGGATCACACGGAACCTCGTGGTCTTCTCCGGGTCTCAATCACACCCTAACCAGAACGAATGAAGGTTGAAAATTTCGAAGCGAATAATCTGGTGCCCATGGATCCGAATGGATTGGCTAAGCCGTATGTTAAAATCAAGCTTCTTCCTTGCGAGGATAAAAACACGAAATTCAAATTGAAGACCAAAGTGTTTAAAGCCACATTGGACCCCGTTTAGGATGAAACATTCTACCTTGGCATCACAAACAAAGATTTATCCAAAAGACTGTCGATTGAAGTTTGAAACCGGGATTGCACCTCGTGAAACGATTCCATGGGTTCGTTCTCGTTCGAAATGAGTGAGATTATCAAAGGACCCGTGTCCATTTGGTTCAAATTGCTCAACCAAGAATAAAGCGAATTCTACGCAATCCCTTGTATTGTCGAGGCCGGCTCCGCAACTTGCGAATTGTTCAAACCTATGGTGCGTCTGTCTACGGAACAGTGTTTGTTAGCTGAAGAGAAACGAAATCAAACTGAGCATTTGGAATCTGGCTCTCAGCGATACAAACCAGATATACCCAGATGGGGCGATTTTAAATTTCTGGTTTTCCTTGGTCGGGTTAGTTTTGGTAAGGTCGTTCCAGCCGAACAGACAAACGTGGATGAGTTATTTGCCGTAAAAATTCTCAAGAAAGATGTTATTCTACAGGATGACGGTGTGAAGTGTGCTATGACCGAACGATGAGTATTGGCTCTACCAAAGAAACCTCCTTTTCTAGTGCGGCTTCCCTCATGTTTCCAAATTGTGGATCGGTTATATCTAGTCACGGAGCACCTCAATATTGGTAACCTGATGTATCGAATACCACGCGAGGGACGATTTAAGGAACTTGTTGCCGTATTCTATTCGGCTGTGGTCGAAGTCGGCCTATCACTCCTCATGAACATGGCATTATCTATCGTGATCCGAAGTTAGATAGCATACCACTGGACTGCGAAGATTACATAAAAATAGCAGATTTCGGTACCTGCGAAGAAGGTATTTCGGGCAATAGCAAAACCAGAACACTCTGTTGGACTCCTGACTATATTGCGTCCGAGATTTTGAAGTACGAGCCTTATGAGAAATCCGTCGACTGATGGTCTTCCGATGTTCTTCTTTATGAAATGTTGGCTGGACAGCCCACGTTCGGCGGCGAAGACGAAGAGAAACTGTTTTGCAATATCGCCACTCGTGAAATCTTGTATCCGAGACACATTTCAAGCGAGGCTGTGCATATTTGCAAAGAGTTGCTTACACGCGATCCCGGGGGACGTTTGGGTTGTGGCGCGCATGGCGAACATGACATCCGTAAGCATGAAACTTATCGACATATTAACTGACACAAAATCGCCACGAGACAAGTTCAAGGACCTCTCAAACTACGAATCAAAGGTCGTGGTGATGCCAGCAAATTTGATCCCGAGTTCACCAAACATCAGCAGAAAATGACTCCAAGCGATGAGTTGTTCATCATGATTCTGGATCAGACCGATTTTTTCGGTTTCTCATACGTCACCCCGGAGTACATTCTCGAAGTGTGACCGGACGGAGTTCGAAATGCTGCTCGGGCCCAGTGGAGGCTCGTCTTAAACCACATTACTTCCAGCTCTGCTGTTTAATTGGCCGCCAGTGATATTCCTGTTCTTCGAAGCAAATAGATTTTGCAAGTTCTCTGACCAGACTGCGTGATACAGCAACAGAGTCAGAGTACGTGGGAAGCAACAGTGTTGATCCAGAGTTTGAGGATCAAGATGATGGTTGAAGCATGAGCTTATTTTAACTGAAATGCCTCTGTCATAGATGGATTTTCATGCTATCCCTTTGTAGCAGTTTGCACCTTACTGCAAACGTACACGTTGCTAGTTTTCTACTGCCATTCATCTCTATTTGAAACAGGATGAGCAAATCAGTCCATCTTTGATCTTATTGCTTCACACTGTATCACATTATTTCGATCACTTGTCATTCGTCCAATTGATACGGGAAATAATGATCCAAAAATACCACTGTTTTCTACGTGATTAATTCTAGTTCATTGTCACCGAGCACACTGACCATCACATCCTTCCCCTCTCTGGTCATTTTACTGGGCGCTTGAGACACAGTTTTGAGAACTCATTTAGATGCCTTCTGGCTTAGCTCAACCACGACTCCATAGGCCACTGTCTAACTTTATCGATATTCTTCCATTATTACGGAAATTGGGTAGGCATTGGATATCACTAAGAGCTTAATTTTCCTCGACTTATTTTCTTTTAATCGTTTCCATTTCCAGTGACTAAACCCTTTTCTTCTTCTTCCTTCACCGTGCGTTATCTTCCACCTTGTTCAGCGGTGTTGTTTTCTTTGCCAATTTGGATTCTCCTATTTTTACTCATCCAAATGTAATTATGTTCGGGTCGTGCGTCATGTTTATGCTCACAGTCCTTCCACCATTTCCATCCAAATTTCTCTCTCCATTTCCTGACTGTCTGCGTGCCTTCATCCTGATGAAATACGAACCTTACGAGTATTTACATTTATTCCTATTCTAGTTATCCTTCTTTTTTGAATATACTGGACTAAATGTTTTCAGAATTTTATTTGGAAAGACATGTATAGTTTATGGAGAACAGTCGCTTTCGAAATGTTCAGCGGCATTTGTAAAGCTACCACGGTGTTTAACCGGAATTTGTGAGAGATTTTTGAAAATAATCTGTCGGAAACGCATACTTATCAATCATGCAGTTTGTGATATAATTCATCAAGTTAGCTCTGCGCCTTTTGGCTCTCTTCCAAATGTCTTCAGCAAGTCACAGCTCTGTGTACAACCATAAATTGGCGTCGAGTGGGCTTGAAAAAAGTCGACGAAAACGACATCTGCTGGATATCTTTCAGCCTTCACTTCTTGGACGAACAGAAGGTTGGAAAAGCTTGAGAGTGAATTGCGAAGTTCGTGCTGTGCAAGAGTAAGCGGGTTGTGATCATCGAGATGTTCTTCTACCCGTTTGGCCATATGTAACTCCATCACTTTGCAGACGACGCATGTAGGGCTTACCGGTCTGTAGCTGACAGCTGCTGCTTTGTCTCCACTTTCCAATATGGGTGTCAGAACTGCTTGTCGTCCGGGCGTTTTCCAGCTGCTAGCGAGGTGTTGGAAAACTTGGTGATAGACTCGCGAGAATCTCGGCCAGCTACCGTAAAACTAGTGGGTGGATTCCATCCGGTCCGCGTGGTTTATATGGCTTGGAGGACCTTAGAACTGTCATAACTTCATCTGCTTCGATATCACCGAATGCAGTTGAAGGCCGGGACACCGACAGGAGAGGTGACCAAAGTTCATCATGTGCAAACGCCGATGCATAATGGCACTCCAGAGCTTCTGCCCTAGCTACTTCGGGATCAACCAATCTCCTGCCTGCCGTCAGTGCATGTATGCCCGGTTTTGCCCTCGTTCGCCTTTACAGAAATGCAGATAGTCGTTTCAGTTCATGCTCACTTTCGGCAGCTAGCCTCTCTCTTAACTTGCACCGTTCAGCCATCCTTATGGAAGAGCAGTGGGTTCTTAGTTGTTTTTACGCATCATAACCGGCCGTTGTTTCTGAATACTGTCTCTAATCTCCGTTTCTCCTGCGGAGTGGGTGTTGGAGCTCCCTGTCCAACCATGGAGGGCCCAGAGCGTGGGACCGTCGAAGGTGCGGCGGGCATACCTCCGTACCAGTCGACGGATCCCATCTCGGACACGACACCAGGACAGGTTAACATCGTTTGGATCCTCATTCTCCCAAGTCATGTTTCACGCTGTTGCCCCCGTATCGTCGAACGGTAGGCCCTATACTTTCGGTTCTCATTGTGGTGTCTGTGAGGTTTGAGCCCCACGCCTCCAGTGTACATTCAGCAAGGCATTATCCCTGGCCCCAATAGGGGGTGTAACAGCCGGTCGTGGAAAATCCCCCTTTTTTTCCATCGCGATTCAGTGTTTTTCCCAACATCACTCATTTCCATACACTATTGACTTGTCTTTACGAACTGGTTGTTTTTCTGGACCAATTGTTGTTTGTTCGCGCCCAGAGCGCTACTTTGGCACATCCTTGTTCAGGACCTGCGTGACGCACGTGCTGTCTGCTCACACGCTGCTATTCGGTTTCTCGTTGTTGAGTCCTTGTGATCGTATTATTGAGGTTTGTATATTGTTTATGTCATTGTTTATTTTAATAATCTAGTATCGTAGAATTATCACGGATAATCGCCTTCTGATTTCGGGATCCGTTGCGAATTTGGCTACGCATTGCTCAAAAGTTAGTAACAGGGGGTGCTAGGTCTATAAAGGTAACATCCGAAGCCCGAGGAGTAAAAACCAGGTTCAGAATGGAGCTCCGTTCATTCAAATAGCCGGCAGGCTCGTGCACATGTTGGTGAATTTCCAGATCACACGGCTATGTGTGGGCGCCGGAAGGATTTATCTGCGGCTTCAGCGTGAAAGTTAGCCTCCCAATCAACATGAGACTTGTTGAAGTCACCCGGGACCAGACAGTGTCCCTCCGTCGATCAGCTTCGCATGGAAGGTACCTTATTTATCTGCCGAGTAGCCGGCGTCCCATAGAGCAGACCCGGCGCATGTGTCCGCAGCTGGTTAGTTTCGCCTTGCACCATTAAGCTGCACCAAGTCCTTGTGGGTTCGCAAGTAGGTGCAGAATGTGCCGAGACCCCACCTCTGACGCACACCGATGCTCCACCTCCACCCCTGGACTGAATTCTGTCTGAACCAAAGGACAGCAGCCTGGGAGGAATATTTTCGCCTTCGATGCCCCTTTTTTAGCCACGTTTCGGTGACGGCTATGATCATAAGTCTCCTGGCTGCTGCGAACGATTCCAGTTTGTCGCCACTGTTAAGTAATCCCGGAATATTACGAAGGAATACTTCTGCGACCTTACCATTTATAAATGTGTTGAAGAAGAGTTCGCCTCTGAATCCCCACAGAAAAGGGCTCTCAAGCGAGTGGTTGTTAGAGGCGGCCACGCCAACCGCAGTATCCTCTTTATGGCACTAACATCCTGAATATTGAGGCTTACCCCACCGTATTCACGATGCTCCCGCGTTTCCGTAAGGGCTTTCTTATGTTGCTGAGGGTCATCCGATTCAAGGTCCTAAGCTAGTCAAGCCTTTTTACCCACGGTACTCCAAAAATGTTGTTTTACTGGCTGAACTTGCTACTGGGAAGGGAGGACAATCTTGAGCATTCGCGGTTATCTGTCTTTTTGTAGTTTTCCCGAGAGGAAGGCTGCTCTAACGTGAACTGACTCAGCCAACCCATTTTCACTGTTCGTGAACAGCTTCCCGATGATGGTCAGAAGTTGCAAGAGATCGTGGTCGAGGCTTTCCTGGGGAACTGCTGCTGTTGCTTCTGGTAGGTTGGCCACCAAAAGGCAGTGAGATCGTGGAGGTGGAAGTGTCCTCGAAGCCTCCTTCGGCTTCATCACTGCATCCTTTTGTTCCGGCGGAATGATCGCAAGGGTCACCGGTAGGCGGGCCCTATGGGGACCCTTCTTGTTTTGGTTGATTTTTGTTGTAGTGAGTGCGGTGTCAAACATCGATGCCCTCTCTTCAAGTGTTACCTTACAGTGATCCAGGTACTGGAAGCTCGCAGTATCCATCCAACTGCTTCGGTTTTCGGTCGCGGGCGCGGGCAGAACAGCCCCAGCGTATGTCTTAATGCGTGAGGCATTCCGGTCTCCCGCCACGGAAGTCTTGACGATTGCAACGATACCTGGGACAAAACCCGTGTTTTCCATGGTCGTAGCACGTAATAGATCCTCGGGAGTAGCGTATATTTTACTTTCTACTAAAGGTTCTCCCCTGGATTCGATGATGGCGGTGACGGTGATGACGCTGGTGATGATGGCGCTGAGGCAGCTGCTTACGCTCTTTTTGGCAGTGCTAAGCAGGTTGGCGGTGGAGACGATGATAACGGTGATGACTCTGTCTCATCTGCGACGGGATGTTCCACCACTACCGACTGCCTTGTCGGCCATAAAGGAGTCGATAGCTCCGTGCATTTGAAGCAGTGCGCCTTAAGCAACTACATACGGCATTTGTCGAAGGCTGCTTGAATATCACTGGTTAGTTCGGGGTTTACGAAGCGGATCCAACCGTCACTGCCATCATACTGAAAAGATCTGTCACAAGGGCGACAGACCTCCATTTATTAACATTTTTGAAGGCACCTTGTGTGTGTGTGTTGTGACCTACGGAACAACAAGCTCACTAAAGCATAATCCCAAGTATCACTCGAACGGCTTGCCGATGTGTCGCACTAAAAGAGTTCAGCGAAGTCCAGTATGCATGGGACCAAGGGGGCCGAGACCAGTTGTGCTTCCAAATAGTTTTGTAGCCGGCCCGTTTCCGTAGCTCCCAACAATGAGTGAGTTTCTTTTTCTGAAAGGCAACAACGTTGTGCAGTAATAGCCCTGGCAGGAAAAGCTGGAAGCAATGAGTAAATTGCGTCTGACCCTAAAGACTACCTGACATAATTCGGGGTATACTGCCACCCAACACTAGTCTACTATTTTCTTAAAAATCTTCACTGTTGTGGTATTTATGACCTCCGGGAGCTTATTCCAATAGGGTACCACTCTATTCGAGAAGTTTAGGATTCTCCTTAGTTAAGTCAGGACCTGCTCCCGTATAGAGTCTAAAGCCCCTGGTCCTCACTTCGTGACACGTTGGCGAATATACTCGACAGCGCGCTGAAGCGGGACAACGTGTGTATTGGAGGAGCACAACGGCGTGCAGACGGTGTACACAAGCGGAGCAAGTGGCACCACCGAATTCGATAAATGTTCAAATAAACAAATTTGTTAGTCTTTGTAATCGTGTATTGTATCGGTAGCCCTACAGGAGTGATTCGCCCAATTTGGAGACTCGAGTGATTTCTTTGTAATCGAAGGCTATGCCCCCTTGCGCCTCTCTCTGGGATCGGAGAGAGGAAATATCTTCTTGATTTATACTTGTCAGTCCCTTCATTACCTTAAAGGTTTCTATCAAATCCCCACGAAAGCGCCGCCTTTTCATCGAGAACAGATCCAGGGCACGGAGACGCTCTGTATACCTAACACCCGTTGCCCATTTACCTTTCTAGTGGCTAGCCCTTGCCCTTTCTCCGGGCTGTCTACATCTTTCTGATAGTACGGCACTCAGGCTTGCACGTAGTACTCCATGTGCGGCCTAGCTATGGCTTGGCATGTCGGAACGGAAATCACCGGCTCTTTTCGCGATATGGTGGACCGAACTCTAAGGAGCTCCCTCCTGACCATATTGGCTACCGCGGTACACAGCTTTTACGGCTTGAAGCTGTTGTCCATTATAACTCCTAAGTCTTTGACCTGAGAGGCCACTTGCAACGATCCCACACCATTCCCACTAGCCCCTGTATTCGTGGTCAAGCATTGACACTTGGTGAGGTTTAGTGGAGGGTCCCATTTGCGTGACCAGTTTTGTACTGCTAAAACGTCAAGTTCTATATCCACTCTAGCTATCTTGAAGTCACCGCTAAACATAAAGGTGGGGTTTGTAAGCCCACGTGCTAGGTCGTTGATGAAGATGAGGAAGAGCAGAGGGCCGAGCACCGAGCACTGTGGCTCCCCTTTTGTTACACCTTCCGGTTCTGAGACATGATTACCCACCTTAGCACCAAACGTTCGCCGTGCTAAAAAACTATTTATTCATAGACTGCAGATGTATTACTTTGCCATTCGCTCCAGGCATCTACATAGTACTGAAGTCGAGCAAAGCGGTCGGTAATTCTCGGCCTTTTGACGGGGTCCACTCTTGTAAATTCCTACCACTGTTTCCTTCCTCCAGTCTCCCGGCACAATTCCCTCTGTGAGTGACATTTCGTACAGCCTCGTCACCGGAACCTCCGGGAACTCAGCCAGAGGTTGGACGATTGCTGGATGAATCCCGTCTGGTCTTGCGGCTTTATTTCTATTCGAGATTTGCAGCTCCGTGTACACCTCTTCTTCTATGGTAAGTTCAGGTACCGGAGACGCCTGAGGTCCCTCCATTCCTTCCCCTACATTGGTTTCTGGTCGATGTACGCTGTTGAAAAATGCCAAAGGCATGTAGGCCTTGTCTTTGTCGCCTAGAGCTTTCCATCATTATGACCCTTCCGAATTTGCTACTCTTTCCCCGCAAGTATGCGTTTGCATGTAAGCGTGGTCCTGCTTTAGTCTTGTGCGGACAGACCCGGCTAACCGACTGTCGAAGGAATATTTCTCTATTATTTGGATAGCTTGAGCTTCGTTCCTGGCCGTCTTACAGCCATTCCATGCCACCCGAATTTTTATAGCGTTTACTCCGCCCATCGAGCTTACGAATGACTATAGCCTCGTAAATTTTTGATTTCCATGGTGAAGGCTGATTTCTACTGCTGAGCACCCTCAGAGTTGCGAACTCCCTTGTAATTTCGAGTAGTCCCACCTTCAGTGCCTCTCAGCTTTCTTATGCCCGGGCACTCCTGTGACTCGGCATCCATGGAAAGTCCTCCACGGCCCTCCTCAGTTAATTTGTATTGATTCTCCTATGGCGCCAATGTGACAATTTCCTTCGGCTACTAGCTAAGTCTTACCGTGACCCTCAGGACTATGCGGATAATTTTGCACAGTGGCTCTTTCAACTTGATTCGTCTAAAGTCCTGAAGGTTCTGCCATATGATAAGAGCAAGGAAAGACGGGTGTAACGAACGTTTGAGCAATGCGTAGCAAAATTTGCAACGGATCCCGAAATCAAAAGACGATTATCTGCGATATTCTACGATACTAGATTATTACATGAACAATTACGTCAAAAATATACCAACCCCAATAATACGATCACAAGGACTCAACAACGAGAAACCGAATAGCAGCGTGTGAGCAAACAGCACGTGCGTCACGCAGGTCCTGAACAAGGATGTGCCAAAGTAGCGCTCTGGACGCGAACAAACAACAATTGGTCCACAGAAACAACCGGTTCGTAAAGACAAGTCAACAGTGTAGGCAAATGAGTGATGTTGGGAAAATCACTGAGTCGCAAGGGACAAAGGGGATTTTCCACGACCGGCTGTTACGTCGCCCACCAAAATCCTCCTGGATCCTTAGCAGAGTCATAGGTTCGGTATAAAGGTACTGATTCTTTCTACCCGCCTAGGCCCTGCTGTCAGTGGGCCCGCCTAATGCTCGTCGTCAACGTTCTACTACTGGTCGCACTTAACCCACTGGCTACATAGACGTGTGGCTGGCTTACATCTTCCACAGGACCAAATGACCGATGGCAGGCGTGAAGGGGCCACATAGATGCTGTCCTTGTAAAGGGCCATCCTGTCCTGGAGGTATATGCTTGGTTGAGCTTGTGTGAGTGTGTGTGCCGGGGTGTACAATGAAATCACAGGTATGACTAAAGATCAAAGGAGGAGTTTCTGCAATGACAACAAAAGACTGTGTGGCAAGAAAACGAGTAAAATTTAGCATGTGTGTGTGACCTAAGCTCGGCTACTTCCACATATGCAAGAGGCATTCGGTAACGTCAACAAAAAGCAAACAACGAACACTGTCACATGTCTGATGGGGTTACGGTGTGTAGAGTGCGTCGGGCATGTGTGTATGTGTAGGGATATAAAATGGGATCGCATTCATCACCACATATCTGAAAGAACCTTCTGTAATGTCAACGAAAGACCGCGAGCACTGTAACGTGTTTGACAGAGACCGTGTGGTATATATGGTGTTGTTTTATCCACCTCGATGACTATAGTGAAAATGTCTACTGGGCCTCGGGGTTATCAGCCCCTCAGCCTTCGCTCTCGAGTAGGTTATTACTGCATATGTCACGAACGAGCACTCCGTTAGCTGTCTTCACCTTTACCGTTCTTATCATTCCGTCAGTGCTTTTGATTGTTTCCGTAACTACTCCCAAAGACCAAGTGCTAAAATTTGCGCGTTCGTCGGCGATCATAACCACATCCCCAACCTTGAATGGCCTTGTTTTGGCCAGCCACTTCTGTGGAGTCTGCAAAGCCGGTAGGTACTATCGCAGCCAGCGCCTCCAGAAGACCTTGGCCAGATAGTTCCCCCGCTTTTATCCGTGGAGGTAGCTCCCGCGAAGGTTTGCCGGCCCTTGGAAACCCTCGTTCGACCTTAACGTCAATAAGTCGTTCGGGGTGAGCGCCAGGTGATTGGGGTCACCGTTCAATACTGGAACCAGGGGGCGGTTGTTCAGGATTCGCTCCACCTCAGCCATGACGGTGTTCAGCGTCTCGTCGTCGGGCGGCTGCCGCTCCATGATTGACAGCAATATCCGTCTGGCGGACCGGATCATGCGCTCCCATACGCCGCCTCGGTGACTGGCCTGTGGAAGGTTGAAATGCCATCGTATGCCGTAGGCCACGGTTCGATTCTGCAGTTCGTCCCTGTTTATGTTCTTGTGCCAACGCTGCAACTTCCGTTGAGCGCCCACAAAGTTCGATCCCTTATCTGAGTATATATCGGCCGGTACTCCTCTTTGGTTGATAAATATTTGCAAGGCCCGTAGAAGAGAGTCGATCGTCATCGAATGTGTGACTTCTAGGTGTACCACGCAAGACTTCATGCACGTCATAATACATCCATATCGCTTTTCTAATCTCTTACAGCACTTGATCCACGAGGGCCCGAAATAGTCCAACCCGGTGTTGCTGGACGGCCATCAGCCCGTAGTCACCCTGCATTGTGGTAGTGGGGCCATGAGTTGTTTGCCTGCCGTGACATTGAGTCTCCTACATTGCACACAACATCAAATTACGCGTTTTACAGTCTCTCGTCCTCTCAGCAGCCGAAGGCACTTTCGGATGGCGCTCGTCACGTGACTTTCCCGTGCATGTCCTTCCACGGAGTGGACGTGTTGGATCATTAGCTCTACTACAGGTTGTCTCGCAGGCAGCAGTAAAGGATACTTTGTGTCGAAGTTCAGGTGGGCGTTGGTCAGCCTACCGTCCACCCGCAGCAGTCCGTCGATGAGTTTGGGGTTTAAACGCTTCAGCTTGCTTTCTGGAGATGGTATATCTTTATTAGTCGGTCCCACTTCCTCCGCCCTCTTGAGTTCTCGGGCGAAAGCCTCGCGTTGTATCATTCGGAAAATATCGTACTCTGCAGCTTGTAGCTCATCGGGACCTATCGGGCTGACTCGTATCCGGCCTGAGGGCCGTAGCCCTTTCATTAGTAGTAAATTTCTCTTGAACCTGGTTAACCAAACTAGCGAACAAAGTGTCTTCATCCAGGAAGAAAACCTGACCAAAAGCGATAGAATGAGTGCCGCTTTGACGACGTTGGCCGCTATCACTACGCCTTTGATCTCCAGTTCTACTTCCGGAGGGATTTTTAATTCGAACACGGTCCAGTCCTGTTTGGGCAAGTGCAAGAAGTTTGGCCCTTCGTCCACGTGTCCAGTTGCCTGAAGTTGGTCGCACCTCGGGAGCACAGGTCGGCCGGATTATCGTCAGACCTGAAATGATTCCACTGGGTCGTGGCTGATTCATCGTAGATAATCATGAGTCGGTGAGCAACGAAAGTACTAAACCGGCTCCGTACGTTGTTAATGTAGTAAAGTACTATCGTTGAATCCGTCCAGAAGCTCACCGACCAAATTTAGAGATCAAAACATCTCTTCACAGCTTGCACCACCCTGACTGCTGACACGGCTGCGCTGAGTTCAAGGCGTGGGATTGAGACCGACTTCAGTGGGGCAACGCGGGCTTTGGCGAACAGGATCCTCGTGGTATATTGTCCATCTCCTGCGCACCATCGTCCGTACACCACAGCTCCATAACCGACTTCGGATGCATCGGAAAAGGCATGTAGTTCTCCAGTCCGTGTCGTATGGCCAGGAGTCAAACATCGTGGGATTCTTATGTCCCCTAATTTCTTCAAGGCGTTCAGAAATTCTTCCCAGTCCAGCCGGTCCCCTCGGTCCAGTGACTGGTCCCAATCAACTTTCTTACGGCACAGCCGCTGCAGCAAGATCTTTCCGGGTAGCAGCCATGGTGAGACAGAACCGAGCGGGTCGAACAAACTTGAGACGGCAGATAGTATGCCACGACGGGTTATTGGCAGCTCGGGAACGTTCAGTTCGAAAACAAAATCGTCCGTTTCCGCGTCCCATTGTATCCCTAAAGTGCGCTCGGTAGGAAGTGGAGAGCCGTCCAAATCTCTTACCCTTTCGGCCTTTTCGTGATACGGGATGACTTTCAGCACTTCTGAAGCGTTCGACATCCATTTGGTTAGATGGAAGCCGCCCTCTTCCAGCAATCTCGTCAGACCCCTGAACTGCTCTAGAGCTGATTCCACATCATCGAATGACCCAAGGTAGTCGTCGACGTAGAAGTTCCTGCTGACGCTTTCTACCACCGTCCGATGTACTAGATCGCCATGTTTGTTCGCTGATTCTCGGAGGGCGTAGTTGGCACAAAATGGTGACGATATGGCTCCGAAGGGGTGGACGGTAATCCTATAATTCACCACTGCGTTGTCCCGGTCGCTCCCTTCCCACCACAGGAAACGCAAAGCATCTCGTGCTCCTACCGGAATCTTCACCTGATGGAACATTTCCCTAATGTCAGCATACAAAGCCACTTTACCCACTCTGAAACGGCACAAAACATCGATCAGTGGTGTGGTCCAGTCAGGCCCCTGTAGTAGGCGATCGTTTAACGACTTGCCCTGGAACTTGGCCGCACAGTCGAAAACCATGCGCAGTTTATTGGGTTTCTTGGGGTTAATAACCGGGTGGTGAGGCAGTTACCAGATACCCCTTTTGATGTCGGTGTTGACAGGCACCTTTTCAACGTAACCGAGGTCCTCGTTTCGCTTCATCAAATCCGCGTATCGTTCCCACAGATTCTGGTCTAGAATGAAGCGTCCTTTTAGTCGTAGTAAGCGTTAGAGAACATAATTTCTGTTATCAGTCCACTGGTCGACTGATGTGCGCCATGGGAGGGGAACCTCGGACTGTTTGTGAGGCCTCTAGTGCCTTGCCGCACCGTTTGTAGAACGGAGTGATCCTCTTGAGACAACGATGGTCTTCCGTCTTCAATGTCATGAAACTCCTTTTCATACAGCCGCTGCAGATGATACTCTATGCGGTCCGTTTCGGCGGATAAGTAATTCACGGAACCACGTACCCCTACTGGACCGTATAACATCCATCCCAGAGCCGTGCGTACGGCATAAGGTGCCTGGCGGTCGCACACTCTCTGGTCAAGCACCCAATGCGCCTCTGGCACGTCGCAGCCGATGAGGAGATCCACTTCATCATCTTCACAGTCTACAACGGTTATGTCCTGCAGGTGGGGCCACCGAGTCAAGATTGCGTTCACCGACCTTGGTGCTCGCATAGGGAGGTCCGCTAACGTGAATGCCTCCGTTGATTCAATTTCCTCGTTAATGTCTAGAGAGATGAGTTGCAGCCTCAATCTAACAGCAGTCATTACCTGTGTTCCGCCAACCGTGCTCACTGCCAACGACGTCGCACCTTTAGCGAGTTGGTGTTTGTCGGCAAACCGCTCTTTCAGTAGAGTAGTGTCGGATCCACTGTCGGCGAAAGCCAACGCGTTGACCACCCCAGTTGGGGTTACTAAGCCCCCGGCCACTACGCCTAAACGTACCGGTTTACTGGCAGATCGTGACGTTGAACAAATAACGCTGGGTTCGATACTCGTCTCGGGTAAGGTTACTTTCGCCTGGTGCAGCAATCTATGGTGTCTGCCCGTACAGCCCTCGTAACCACATCGGTTTCTTGTCCTACAGGCTGCCGCCCGATGCGTGGTGTTGAGACAAATAAAATACGCTCCTGCCATCCTCGCCATTTCCCACCGTTCGTCTATTGTGGCTTTGCCGAGCTTGAGGCATTCTGGTAGGCCATGGCTAGTACCACAGGATCTAAAATTGGGTTGCGCAGTGGCATCGCGTGAAATGGCATGTGTATTGGTCCAAGGTTGGTATTTTAGATGTTCCCATACAGGGGTTTGAGCTTGGCTAGTACTGGGCTTGTTTGCCCGGTTGCTGTCCCGGGTGAGTCGGCCGAACCTGCTGTCAGCTATCTTCGTTTGCCTGTCCAAGTATTCGGTCAGGTCTTCGAAGTTAGCTTCCCTGTCGCTTCGGCTTGTCTGTTCTGCTTCTTCCGCCCACCGGATCTGTAGTCCGGGAGAGAGTTGACGGACTATGTTTTCCAAAGTGTGCATGGCGTCTAGGTCAGCCCTGTAACCTAAATGGTCGAGGGCTATTGAGCAGTTTTGCATCTTAATCACCAGGTCGGCCATTGTGTAGACGTCGCCCTTGGTTCCCTTTGCCTCTACCATCACGCCCTCTATTAGGTTACGGGCTGCTTTGAACGGTTGGCCAAACAAGTCCCTTAGAATCTTCCTTGCCCTTGGGTAGCCTTGTTCTGGGTCGAGCATGGCACACCCGTCGATAGCTTTTCTTGCTCGGCCTCGACAGTAGTGAGTCAGGTAGAGAAGCCTTTGCCCGGGGTCGGTTACCTTGTTTTCAACGAACGTCTCGAACTGTTTGACAAACTTGCAGTATTGCTCAGCTCGCCCGTCGAAAACCGTTAGTTCCACTCTAGGCAAATCGATCGATGGTGGTTTGTAGTCGGCGACGGGCGTGGTGTTCCCTATCTTATTGCACCCTGATCTACCGGAAGTGTCGAAGTCGCTGGTCTCGTGCTCTCGCTCTTTCTGTGTACACTTCTTTTCTGCTTCCTGTGCCTGTAGTCTAGCCGAAAGTAACTGTTGTTCTAGGTCTAGTATTCTCAGCCTATATAAATCAACATCCTTACGATCCACATTGCTCTCATTGACACATGAACTAGCACAGACAGGACCAGGCGATCTAGCATTAACTAAAGAATCAAATGTACCCGAAACCTCTCCAGAGACTTGCCGTATTACTTCCTGTCCGGATTCGACTGTTTTTGATCCTTTTCTTGGCATTTCGCGTGTTTTTCCTCGTTCCAAATTGATCTATTGAGTATTGTGACGAGCGCTTGGGCAATGCGTAGCCAAATTCGCAACGGATCCCGAAATCAAAAGACGATTATCTGCGATATTCTACGATACTAGATTATTACATGAACAATTACGTCAAAAATATACCAACCCCAATAATACGATCACAAGGACTCAACAACGAGAAACCGAATAGCAGCGTGTGAGCAAACAGCACGTGCGTCACGCAGGTCCTGAACAAGGATGTGCCAAAGTAGCGCTCTGGACGCGAACAAACAACAATTGGTCCACAGAAACAACCGGTTCGTAAAGACAAGTCAACAGTGTAGGCAAATGAGTGATGTTGGGAAAATCACTGAGTCGCAAGGGACAAAGGGGATTTTCCACGACAGGCTGTTACAACGGGTGCCGTCTATCTCCGTGTCTTTTAGCCTTAGTCACGTGCTGTATATTTGCATGCTTTTGGACCCGCCGCAGAAACTTGTCGCCCGTTTATCCCTTTGGTGCGTTCTTGCCTCCCCAGTTAATTTTCGGCAGATTGGTACCACCTAATAAGACGAACTTCTTTGTCTGTACCTGCACAACTTCTGGCATTTGCAAAAGCTCGACGTCTCCCTCGTCCGCTGCTAACTATGCCCCGTAGGTACGGATATTGCAGGCTGCCTTTCCTTTGACTTTGATAAAGCAGGGCATGGGCTGCACGTTACCAGAGGTCAGGTTGAACGGAGCCTCCCGGAGGCCTAGGTTTGTCCGTGTAAGTAGTGCTTCCTCACCCGCTTTCTTCCACGTGTTCTATCCTGTCTATTGGCATCAGATCATCGAAAGAGCTTGTTGTCAGTATCTGACTTTATCCAAGTTTCCGCCAGTGCAACGACGTCCGACTCTGCCATCCCCGTCACCAACTTCCTCTTTTTTCCCTGGGGGCTGCAGGTGCTTGTGTGCCAGAGAGACAGTTTCGTGGTCCTTCTTACTAAAGTCATTGCGAATCCCACTGCCGGGGAGCCCTTGAACGCAACTTTTAAGGCTATGCCTCGATCTTTGCCCCTTGATGTGTTTGCCGTGCCACGTCTTGAATAGTCAGTGAAGCTCTGGAGTTCGTAGCATTTTCTTTCCTACTCGCCGACCCGGTGACGGTCTCAACGTGTACAGCTGACAAACCTTCCACCTAAGTCACCGTACCGACGCCCCGGGTTGGTCCTGCAACCACCTCGGCGCAACCAGTTTCTCGGGCTCTCCCCTCTGGTGCCTTCACCTCCGGTGGCTGCAGCGGAGTAGATCTTTTGGGCCTCTTCTCCAGAATCGGGCCGGATGGCTGCACCTTTTCATTACTAACCGGGCTAGATGCTCAGTGAATCCCTTTCTTTTTATTTTTTTGAACCAATTGACCTCCGGCAAGTTGTTTACCGGCATCTGACGCCATCTTGGGGGCCTGACTTACATCTTGGGCTTCAAGTGCTAGCTCACCCGGAGGGATCATCCCCAGTCTTGATATATGGAGGGTCAACCACTTCAGATCAGATGTGCCCGTTCTCAGCGAGACTTTGGCGTTAACCCGGACTGTCGGGGGTAGCTCTCATTATTCCCTGCTTGCCGCCCTCAACTGCTTCTGCCCCGGATATCCGCATATCTTTCTAGTGGACACCGGAAAATAACTACCAGAGGTCTTGGCAGCTCTGGCTGCTTTTCACGCCGTAGTTCTGTTCCATAGCACTTGACTATTGGTGTCGTGGGAGGTAAGCCAACCATCGGAGGAACCCCATCCACATGCCAGCGGTTCTCATCTCTTAAGATTCTACGGTCGTTCACGATGTTTCCTCTAGTGTTATGAGGTAGCAGTCTTTTAATTCTCTCTGCCATGACCCCCACGGGCGGCTTCATGCTTGAATTTCAGAATCTGGGCTTTTAACGTGCCCCTCACAAGAGTCTACTCCCTTCAGGAGGCTTTTTCCACATCGTTGAAACCTGATGCCTCCTTCGCTTTCTTTACCTTCGGGCTTGGGTGAACCGCTTTAGTCTTCTGACTTGGAACTTAGTTTTCCCTCGCCATCAATCTGTTGCTCGCTTTTTCTGTTTCTAGTCTTGGTTCCAGTTTCATGTTCCTGTCTCCTTTTCCCAGTTCCCCTCGAACTTTGGTGGAGCACTCCCTTGCGAATGTGAAGCAGTACGGGTATAGTAGCTGTAGGAATACGTCCTCGATGTGCAGCTCGAAGTCCCACTCTCCAGGTTGGAGGTTTTGGTGCTATCAAGGGCAACACTGATCACGCCGATTCCTCTCATCTCCCATCAGGTTCGTGCCTTCCTTGTTGCCGCAGCTCACTGCCTGATTGTGGACCAATCTTTGTTCTACTAATTTCGGCAGCGTTTTTCGAGTTTGCATAAAATACCGTATCAAACACCGGAAGGATGTTGACACAACCGCTCAAGACAACAAAAGTGCCACAAAAGGATGTTTTCCGGTATTAGTTGCACTGACACGAACAAAAACACCAAAAGTCACCAAGACGTTTGACCAGTTCTTGAAGAGAATAAACTCTTCCTGAAGCACACACACCTTGAACCCATTTACGAAACGTGGGTTTAGGCCAGATATCGCATGACATTTCTTCAAACGATGCAAAAATTTCCATCAGTTCGGTTCGATTCAGTTTGCACAGGACAAAAGCGGCCAAGAACAATAATAATAATAATAACAGTTTATTTCGAATAACCCCGAAGCATGCTGCAGTGCAAGATCATTCGTGTATCCAGATCATTTTGTTGTCTGTAGGTTTCCTTGGCCCCCAACACTGCCCGCTGAATGTTCTACCTGAAAGGAAGAATTTGCTTGGAAGTATCACCTTTACAGGCAAAAGTTCATCGACAGAAATACAAGGGGGCTCATTTCCTCATCCCTCATTCACCCAACTAGCTCTGAGAACACGGTTTTTCATCGAGAATCTGGCGCCTTCTTGAGAGCTGGTACATTGCGGCATCCAACAGCATCCTCTGACAGTATATTCGACACTGATACAGCCCAACTTGTAAAACATTTGTCCCGTATGTCCTGCCTTGAGTAAGCCCTCCGTAGCTCAAGACTATACCATTTGATGCCGCACTTAGGGGCAGAAACGAACAAATTGCCCATGTCTATACCCGGCAGGCCCTTTATTAATTTGAACCCTTCCATTAAGTTTCCTTGGCATCTTCTACACTCTAGGGAAAATAAAATAAAATTCTCCAGAATCTGGAAGTAAGTTTCCACTCTCTGACTGGTGGGCAATCTAGGGGCAAGCCGCTGCACCCCCCATAATCATTTCTTCTCCTTGCGAGAATAAGGAGCCCATCCTGCATAACATAATCCGGAAGAGGTTGTGCAAAATTTGTAAAACAGGATAAAGACTCCTGGCATTTTTCATGTGACGGTATTGCATACCGTAATTATCACCACTCCGGCCATATTTGTAGCCCACTGGCACTGGCTTGAACGCCTTAAGTCCTGCGTGAAATGACATGATATGATGATGGTTCATTTCTCAAAAATGGACTAGAAGCATGCAAATTGCATGATCAAAGTTTACAGGTCATGCGAATGTACGGAATCGGACAAAATTTCACAGATGGTTTATGAGGCAGTTTGAAATAGAAGGTCAAATTAGGTTTGCCACTGGGTGAGGTAGATTCCAAAAGATTTATAAGGCAAAATGGAAACTCAGGATCATTGAGAGGAAATGCAGTGGATGGGAGTCAGCTAACTGGAATGTCGAATAATGCAAAAAATCGGTGCGGACAATGCTAGAAACGACCGAATGATGAGACGAAACCAAACAAACCATGATCATAAAATGCAGTCAAAAGTCCATCAAATCCAGAACTGGTAAGGGAGGTATCATACAGTGAGACGAGTTCAAGGTTTTCCACCCGCAGGATAACCGATTTTTGTTCTGCGGGAATTGCAGTAAAATGACCATTGCACAAAGTCAAGCTGGGCTTTGTGGAAGGATTCCAGAGAAGAATTCCTTTGGATTCTTCGAAGCTGAACTAGGGATCAAGAGCTGCAACTCGTGCATATGATGGACACGCTGAAAGGTGTCAGTGAAAAACAGCTTTTTGTGCTTTTCAGAAAATGTTTTTCATGATGTGTCAGCAGAACGACAGTAAATAGCAGAGTTCATTTGCCTAGTTTTTGCACAGTAATTTTGCTATAAAATTGCACAGGAGATTGAACGCCAGTGAGAAAAAACTAAGTAGGGTTTGAGGAGTCATTAGGAGAGTATCAATGGCACAACCCGGAGAGTTTTCAGGCACTGGTTTGAGGGATAATGCAAGCGATCCGTTTGGAGAGTCCGTCTGTAGTTCATCAATTCCCATGTGTGTATCACACCTAAGTCTTTTACCCCCGACAATCGTTTGAAAGGAATACCGCTCGTGGTAAGTACCATTTTTCTGCTCATCTGAGAACAGCGTTTATATCCTGCAATCGATCGCTTCCCGATACGTTCAGATCATCTGGAGAGGTGCCACACGGGATGCTCAGTTCAGCCGCTGTGTCATGCATGTACGGGAGGAGGGGCAAATGATGTAATACCAAACTCAGCGCCCAGCACTGATAAATTTCTTCTGCTTCGAGAGGTAATCTCCCAAATTACTACAAAAACCGCAACTCTCAGTCAGTTGCTTTCCCGATTATCACAAGGGTGTGCAGATTATAGCTCAGCAGGCGATCACCCACAGAGTCAAAAGCCTTACTGAAACCCATATAACAAACCTCCACTGACGAGCCTTCATCTAGTCGCATTGTGGTCCCGTCTAGGAACATCAGTAGGTTTGTCAAACATGATCTTTTCTACCCAACCCATGTTGTTCAGGCGTCGGTAGGCCGTTATCAAACAGATGCAGGCACAATTGTTTTCTGATTATACGTTCCGAGCACTTGCACAACACCGATGACAGTCTGACCGGTCTATAACTCTCCGGCTTCTGCCTGGATCCTGTCTTATGAATCGCTACAACAATGGCCTCACGGCAATCCTCTGGCACTTCGACCTCCCTTAGGGGTGCTTCCTACAGCTGGGTACTAGCCCCTGGTAGGATAACTAACGCAGGTTGATAATGCGCCGGATTGATTTTTTCCGGTCGGGCTGCTTTGTGCTTGCACAGAGATTTGGGTTCGTGGAGCAGCTCGTTCTCACTTACAGCAAGCTCCTGAAACGCTGGACTACTCTCCATATCTGAACATGCTACAATGAGCATCTGGTTCTGACGATACACGGTCTTGAAGAACGCAAGTAAGGTTTCCGCATGGAGAGCAATCTTCCGTTGGGCATTTCCAAGGTGCTTCGCTTACTCACGTGCCTTTTCTTGGACTGCATATAAGCGAAGAACGTTTTTGGGTCTGCTTTCACATTGTTGGCTGGTTTCTTCTCATACTCGTACGTTGCTTCACGTTGCGGGGCTTGTGCCCTGTTTCTGGCTGTTTTGTGAACAGCCCGTGCGTAGCGCGTGCTATGAAGTTTGTTTTGAGCCCATAGCCTTCTACGAACAGTTAACGCTCTTGCAATCTTTGGATTCCACCTGGGCGGCCGGCTCCAATTTCTCTGTTGTGCTGACGGAGAAAACTCGTCCGTCAAGCTCGTTAGCCCGGCTCTTACTGACCTCCATCTATCCCCTACAAATGGTCCCAAAACTTCCGGTTCCAACGTATGTTTCGCGATCCTACCCTTAATTAATCTTCATCTAATCTAGAACAGTTCCGGACCAACCTTGATCCCCGTTTGTTATGTCCTACAGTGAACGTCACGTGCGGGACTCCATGATCACTCTTTCACAATGGCTCCTCTATCACCAAAGAGGTGACTCTAGAAGGATACATGGTTACCAGCAGATCCTGTGTAGATGAAGACTGTCCATTGCGGAAGCGCATTGCTTCTCTCACATGTAGTGTGAGAGTGTGATTGCAGGCCACGTCACCAGAGCTTTTTCAGTGGTTCCCTCGGGGGTACATTTATTGTCACAGTCTACTTCTGGGAGGTTCATGTCTCCCAACACGATAAAGCGCTGTTACCTAATCCACATCATCTGTAGAAGCTGGAGTGGTCCACAGTATTCTTCTCCGTCTGCTTGCGCGGCTCTGTTCACACGGACAATGGCTACCGGACACACTAACCCTGATGCCAGCTGAAAGTCCGTTCTATCCTGCTTGTAGGCGGTGTAGCCACTAACTTGTCTGGCACTCTGGTCCTTTTTCAGCCATACCTCCGTGGTAGCTTTAGTCATTGATCCATTCGTTCCAGTCAGTGGTTCCTCCCACTTGCCTCCTAATCTGCATGCATTTGTGCACCATATGGCGGCACCTCCTGCCAGGTCATCTGCTTTGGTTATTACTCTTTGAACCGTTGAACACTCGGGCGAAATTCCCGAGGGGACACCCGTTGTTCCGTTACCAGCCACTGAGCCCGTAGTTTCTTGAACCTCCAGGGCCACACCGTACACAGTAATTGTACTTCTGTCGAAGGAAACACCTGGGGCTTCCCTTGTCTTATTGCTTGGACCTTTGTTGCCTCTCAGAGGCGTCAAAGACCTACTTCTGCCCAAAGGTGTGGCTGTCCGTTCAACGACTGTTGCCCAGCTTTCAACCGTGTAAGTGACACTCCGTCTGATCTGGATTGGCTTTGCCGCCACTTCCGTTTCCACTTCGGTCAAACCGCCTCGCTTGGTGATACGCAGTCGCTGAGCGTCCACTAACTTTATGCCCTCTGTGTGTACCTCCTTACCCACTGCGTCATCTGCATTGCTTTTCTGCTGTCCAGCTTGGCCACTGCCAACGATTGCTGTTTTAGGCGTAGATTTGCTTAGGGGTGTGACGTTAGCTTCAGCTATCATGAGAACAGTTTGCCTGAGTTCCGGTTTTATTGGATGCGGCGAATTTTGTGCCGGTGCCACCTTCTCACTGGGGGGAGTGTCAGGCCTGATCCTTATATACCCCTGTGGCGGGCTCAACTCTTGGTGCCCGGCCTAGCAGTTAGTCCTTGCTGTATGTGCTGGCAAAGACAATAAACAGGGGCCTCGGCTTAAGCACGTTGTTTGCCTTCTGAGCCCTTACCCTGTGACACTGTACCTACTTCAAGTCAGCGGATAGCCCCGCCATTCTCAGTACATTTACAAAGTGCCCGTGTTCGGCTTCCCTTCTGATCCGTGCCTCTTTGATCGCCGGTTCTGCACAGTTATGCACGAGAAGAAGCTTGTTCTTCCAGTCAGACGAAGATAATTCGGTTCTGGTACTTAAAGATGTGATGCACGAATGTCCGGATTCTAGCTCCGTTGAGTTCCTCGGATCCTTCTGTGCTCCGGATATGGGAAGAGACTACTGTTTTTCAACCCCAGGTTATAACCAGGGAGGGTTCAGGCTAGATCTACAACCTTTCTCTCCAACCACTTTTCGGGTCACAGCCGTTAGTCACACACACCTCACGACCAGTAAAGTAACGGATAGTTTATAATGGATGAGGGTTCCACAAGGGTTGGAGTGGAGGGAGCTTGTCAGTGTTATACAAAATCGGTAGTAGACTTCTGGTCATAATTCTCCAGATACAGTCATGCAAACCTTATCTAACCTTTTGAACCCGGCCACTGGGCTTGCACTTATCACAAACCTCGGCTGCTCATTCCAGTCATTAGTGACCCTAAATGCAGAGAGCCAGCTTCTGATTCTGTTCAAGGTTCTCTTTTTGCTGATTGCCCTTGCATGCTCTCTTGAGCAGCCATTCCCTCTGAGCTCAATTAAGGCTTGTTTGTGACCTCTTGCTTCTGTGAATTCTGTTGGCATTTTGGAAGCCTCCATGGGGTCACCTATTCTGTCTCCTCTTTTCAAGGAAAATGACCCTAGTTGTTCCAATCTCTGTTAGTGGCACGAATATATGCAGCCTGAAGACCTTCCCGCTGACAGCCGTTATAACTGTTGAAGAGCCTGGATATCCCTCACCGAATATGGCCCCAAGATTGGATACAGTTTTCTGGACGGCATCTCACAAAAGTCTCGTGCAATGGCATTAAGACCATCGGTTTCCTAGGGCTGGCCTCCATCCCTAGCTGGTGCGGGGCTCTGCGTGCTTTTTGCTTTTATTTCAGGAACTGGCGACTTGGCCTAAGGCCAGCACTTACCATCACCTCTATGTCCCGGGCTTCTAGGGTCTGGGCTAGCGCCTCCCGATTGTCTAATTGCCCCATGTGTCGTCTCTGATGTGATTTTGGCCTTTGGTCAGATTAAGAGGCAGATCCTGCGCTACTGACCATTGGTACGCCTTGTCCAGTTCACGATGAACCGCGGCATCATCTGGTGCTGCCGCCGCCTTGAAGTTGCCCGCGGACAAGAAGCACGGGTTTCCCAACCAGTCCGCCGAACCGGTAATGTACATTATGAACAACAGGGATCGTAGGACTGACATTCGCAGAAAGCCTCTGTGAGATCTCTTATCGTCGGACAAGCAGCCTTTTACCCTCCATCGGAAAAATCTCTTCTTTAGGCCTCTTGCCATCCAATTCTGCATTTTTGTCGTAAGTTAAAACAATTCCACCTTTCTTTCAAGCAATCTGTGGGTAACCAAATCAAATGCCTCTTAAAAATCCAGGCAGCAGACTTCCACCCGTTCTCCTCAACCCACTCGACTGGCTACCTCATAAAAGAAAGTTACTAGGTTAGACTGAAGAGGAAGACTGCGCCAGAACCCATGCAGCTTAGCAGTCACCAGCTCGTTGCTGTCTGAGTGGTTCACTGTTCTATCCCGTAGTATTCTCTCGAGAGTTCTAAGCACCACTGACATCAAGTTATTCGGCCTGTAACTGGTACATTCGTCTCTGTCTTCACCTTTATAAAAGTGGATGATGATCGATACAAGTCAGTCTTTGGTTAGTACACTCCTGTTTAGTGATGTGCTTAACAGCTTAGCTAGTGTTTCCTCCGTAAAGGAAGCCAGTGGCTTCAGTGCTGCTGGTTGGATGTCATCTGACCCCTCGGCCCTGGATACGTCTGGCTGCTTCAGTCTCTTCAACACATCTGCTTTAATTTCTCTGTCCTCCAGTTCCGATATCCCACCTCTTTTGGTAGCATGTAGCCCTCGAGCATGCCTGTCCTGTCTATAAGCCTGCTGGAAAAATTTCCACCGGATCTCTGCTTAATCCTGTTCGCTTATTTCTCGCGCTGCCTGTGGGTTCGTGACCCCGCCTACAGCTTTCCCCAGAGCAGCATAGATTCACGGTATTCGTGATATGCATTTGGATTGCTTTTGGCTTTCAGCATAATGCCTTTGCCTATGCGATTTCTGCACTTTTTCTGTATCTGAGATAGTCTAACTCCCGCAGCTTTGAACTTGTGGAAGGCCCGGTAGCCGCTCCTGCTTCTGTAGTCCCTGAATGCTCTTTGCTTGTCTTTTAGAGCCCCTCTTACCTGGCTTGTCTACCACCGTGGCAATCCGTTTCATTTGACCCTTCCAAGCGACGCAGTGGCCTCCGCCTTTTCCAACAGTCTGCTCTTGATCGAACCCCATTGGTGTCCTACTTTGAGGCCGTCGCTCACCATCTCCCCATCTATCCAGAGGCCCAGTCCCACCATGTCGCCCTCATTTGTCCTTGAGGATTTCCTTCCAAGTTTATCGGAACCATTTATTCCCTGGAAGCTTGACCTAAACTGAGTTAAGCCGAAATCACCCTCCATCATGGGTTCCCTAGCTTCCCGGTGTTCTTGTTACTTTGGGGCCCTCGTCATTAGCTGATCATAGATTGGAAAAGGCTGACTAAATCGCCATCTTATTATTTGAATAGCAGGTTGGACATGGGCCTTGCGGTAGATTATATGGAGCAGTCTCTCCGCAAATGTGCCGTCTTGAGAGGTTTCTGAGGTCTAATCTGCTTCATGCGCGTTTAAGGTAACTTTCGATCCGCTTTGCTCCCTTAGTGAAAATACCAAGCAGATCGCTGTCCTCAAAACCTTGCGCTCCCGGGCTCCGACGTGTGCAAACAACCGACTCTTTTGGCTCTCTCGCAGCTACTACAACCTCTACCGCTTGTACATTGAGCGTAACAAATCAACTTCTACCAGCGCTGTTGAACTGATTTGCTAGCAGGACCTCTAGAGAGTCTCCGGCTTGACCTTTTAGCCCGTCCATCCTGAAGCCTGAGTAGAAGTTTGGGATCAGCCAACTGTCACTTTCGCCCGATCTTACCCACGTTTCAGTGAATGACATTACATCTAACCCCTGTGCCCTGGCTTTGAGCCCGGGCCATTTGGTACCCTTACTTGCAGCATCGGTGGAGGCCACAGGCATCACAACAACCCCTCGATTTTCCTGCATTTCTTAGAGGGAGGCGGTAGGTGCTCGTGTCCCGAACCCAAGCACCAAGACCTTCTTTTGTATCACGGCTGGGTTACCAGTGCAGCTGTCGATTAGTAGCCCCCCACCTCCTGGGTTGCCCTGCACACCACCGTACTTGGGGTTTCCGTGAGAGTCAGTCGTCCTAATTCTCCTCTCTTGTAGTTGCGACGGTCCAGTCTTTTCTTAGGGGGGCTGGGCAGCTCTTTTACCATCTTGACTATGGGATCTGTGGTTCTTAGCTCCTTGATTTTGCTAGCTTTCAGCCTTAGAGACTTTGAAAAGGCCGTGTTAAAACCCGGAGTTCCGGTTTTTCCACCATTCCCTGACTGAATACAGCTGGTTTATCATCGATCATCACGTATATTTCCCCCTCTTGAGGTTTTCCTGTTATGCCCGGCTGCAAATAAGAAGACTTCCCGTGTGACTAGTTTTGTCATATTTGACAAGCATGGGTCTTGGTTTGCACCCTTTAGGGTCAGTCTCCCATTTTCACCGCCCCGGTCTCTCACGGTCACAAGCCCAGGGATTTTCACCACCCAAAGCAAGATGGCCGGATGGCACTTTGTGCTCTGCCCCTCTGCTTGCAACATCTCATGAACCGTCCCGGAATTCCGTGAACTACAGCTTTCCGGTTCCTTCCGACAGCAAAGTCACAAATTTTCTTCAGCGTAGTCAGAATTCTGGTGATATTATCCGCGTTTTGTTCGAAAGTACACACCCGCTCACTTAGGACACTTAATACCTCTACTTTTCCGTGAGTTGGCATAGCAGCAGCTGCCTGTTGTCCCGGCTTTGCCCCGGTGTTCTTCAGGTTACCGGGCGGCATCTCATGTTAACTGCTGTCTCCAGTTGATGGCATCCTCTCTTCTGAGGGTTTATATGTTTCTGCTTTTATTCTGGCTACTTCTGCCCCTCCACTGCCCCTATATCAGTTCGGACGGGCTTTTTGCACCAAGGGCATATCCAGCTAAGCTTATCATATTCACAATACAGCTGATAGTACCTCTTGCTTAAAGGCGAGCGCTTCGTATGGAGCCATGCATGAAAGGCGTCACAATGAACCCCCATGGTGTCTGCCGAAATAATCTCCCCCAAAAAACAGCGAGGCCTTTCACTCTGTTCATCTACCTCGTCTGTTCTGTTTGGTGTTCTACCTGTTACGGGTTGTTCACTGGCCAACTTACCCAAGCTACCAGTGATTCCGAAAAGAGGGCGACTGAGCAGTCTGGGGGAGCTGGAGGATATCTAGCAAGACGGATTTCAGAGTGAGACCGACTCATAACGGAGAGAATGACCGACTGATATGTCACGAAAGGCGGGTTCATCTTGTTGTGGATTTTGCCGCTGAACTCAGTCGTGTACGGTTACTTTTTCCTTTCTTCATTGCTTTGGTGTTATTAATTAATGCCTGACAGTCCGTTTTCTATGTTTCTGCCGAGTTTTGTAAGCTTTTTTCTTCGCCCTGTCTTCCAAACAGCCAAAGATAACGGTCCAGTTTGCACATGACAGGCAAAGGCCAAGACCAACCCAGCATCCAGAATTCCTCCGACGGTGTACACACCGGTTATGTACCCACCATTCCACTGTGCATTTCTTCAAATTCCCACCAAAAATGAGAGTGAAATGTAAGACCTCGCCTCAGGTCGACTGCGAGAGACATTGAGCCTCATGGGCATTCGAAGGGACAGTATTCAACGAACGAAAACGTCAAATACAACCCATTCCAGATTGACCACAATGATACCCATCAGCTTTCTGGCAAACATACTCAAAGCTCACTGCCAGAAAGTACCTCGTACCACTTGCAATGAGGATCACTCTTGAAGGGCTGGACGGTCTGCAAACCCATTATTACACCTGGCATACTGTTTGAAATATTCACCACCCTGTCGCTAAACAAGCATAATCTAGTCATCAGCGTAGCTCGAACTACCGTCAGTTTACCCTTGCTTTTACTTGCTCTGGAATCTAAAGCCACTTGAAATAGACTATCTGGACTAAGGCCGGAAAAATCCGTCACTATTTTGAACTTTTCCATGAGATCCCTTGGACGTTTCCTCCTTTACAACGAAAGAGTATCAGGTCACAGAGTCTCTGCTCGTAAATCTTACCCCTCTCCTTCAACCATTCCCGTCGCGAGCAGCTGAAAATGCTCTTAGCCCGCGGAGTCCCTCTTGTAGGAGGGTTCCCGAGCCTGCACAGTACCTTCTAAGTGAGGTCGTACCATAGACATGTGAATGGGTACAAATAAGTCCGGCTACCTGCAGGACAATGCTGATCGCTGTCCAAGGAGCCCACCGCGAGCCTTGTGTGTGGCATCGTTGTACTGACCCGACCACTTATTGCCACAGCCCATGATGATCCCAGAGTCTCAAGCCCCGCTGACTGCTTCTATAATGAACGCCCCTTGTTTGTGGGCGACAGTCAGGCTTTCTGCTTCCAGTAACAATAAAAGGCCTTTTCCAGCATAAAGCGGCAAGACCCTCTTGTATGCTCAGTCCGGAACGGTTCCTATATCCCTGCCTATTTTGACCCTACACTCAAATCCAATAACTTTAAAGTCATCCGCAGAAATGAAACCAAGAGATCAAAGGGCGGAAGCCAGGTCGGTAATAAACAACAGGAACAGCCTCGAGCCTAGGACGGATCTCTGAGGTACACCACTGGTGACATTCACCAAACTGGAGGACCTGTCACCTACTTTGACATGAAACGTCCTATAGGAGAAGTCAGCAAGTCACCTGTATACTGGCCCACCTGTACCGCGAGCCTCCATCGTGCACAGCAGAAGACCGTGATGAACGGAGTCGAGCCTCTTGCCAAATGCAAGTTAAAATACCTCCACTCGATTTCTTTCATCAAGACCTCGAGTCTCTTCTTGGAAGCACAAGAGATTAGTCAGACAAGGCATTTTTTGGGAACTTATGCTGGGCTGAGTTTAACGTGGAGCTTCCCAGTGAATGCTGACAGACCTTGGCACCGACGATCTTCTCGAGAACTCTACATAGGGTGCTAGTAAGGTTTGCTGGCCTGTAGCTATGCATAGCCGACTCAGGGCCCCGCCTAGGCATAGTCACCACAGCCGCCATTTTCCAGTCTTGAGGCAGCTTACTGTGGTCCAAAGTGGGCCTGTACAGCTTGCATACCGATGGAGCTATGCCAACGGCTTGATGATAGCTGAGTGGATGCCATCTGGACCCGCTGACTTGTGGCTGTTTAATTATGATAGATGCCTACGCAATATAACCTCAGAGAAATTTAGCTCGTTTTGCTGCGGAGAAGAATGCTGAAGCGCCGAATCGACTCGTGCCCCACTATCTACCCTATGTACACCATCAAAGTACTACCCAGGGCGTCTGCCTTGCCCTGGTCATCGGTGGCAACCATACAGTCCCCAGTGGATTCCGGACCCAGGGCATCCTTTGTTGGGCCTTTCGACTGCAAAAAGCTATAGAATTTCTTAAGTTGCTGTCCCACGTATTTGGCTAATCTTAGCTAACACCTCGCTTAGAAGTTCGCAGAGGGCTGTCGGTCTCGTTTCAAAGCTTTGTATGAAGAGTTCAGGCTAGCAGGCAGATAGAAGCTTTGCAATGATTCCAGTTTCTGTTTCTGTTGCTAGATCAGGCAAGGATGGAGTACTTCCAACCCCTCGTCGGGCATTTTCCCCAATATTTTGGTGCAGCGCACCTGAATGCAGCCAATCCAAGTACCTTTCTTCCTGCGATCCCTGCACACAGACTTCAACCATACAGTCAATGCGCGGAATGCCAGGCAAAATCAAAAATCAAATTTAATCGTGTCATAGAAAGTAGAAGGTAGCGCCCCAAATTCGATCAGGTTCATAAATTGTGAGCTCCTGGAATACTGGATACTGCTACAAGTGGAAAAACTGGATGTTATTTGGTGGAGACAGACGAATAAGAGGAAATTCCACCGCTGGGTCCCAATCTCAGAGCAAAACAGATCAAAGCACAGGACCGAGGACCGACTCCAATGATAGTCCAATTTCTTGCACCTGCGAGCCCCTGCGTCTCACATGGCTTCGATTTCTTGGAATCCTCATATGGCGGTTGATGGAAATTCCAGTAGTGTGACTTTTATCAAGTCACCCCCAGAGAGAGCAGCTACAGCATTGTTTTGATGGAGTAACTTATCCGCAACCAGCACGTTCACTGGTCACGCAAAAGTTAATCACCAGAATATCAGCTCTCGTGTTGGGAGACAAAAAGGAAAGGGTCTGGGCAGCCTCAGGGAGAGGTGGATGAAAGACAAATATAAAGGAAAAAAGAAGAATAATGGCAGTAACAGTAGTAATAATGGTAATAAAGAGAGAAAGAAGGGAAGAAGTCGGAAAGGAGTTTCCTATAGAAATGAAAGCTGTCTCACTGGAACTCCGGAAATACTTGTGTGCAAGCGAGATTCTATTCACTTTTAAAATGGACGACAGTATCTGCTGCTACAATACCTTCGGGGAGTTTGCTCCAGTCGCTCATTACTCTGCTTGAAAAGAACTGAGCTCCACTATTCTTGTTGGCCCTTGGACCAACGAGCTTTAGCCCATGTCCTTGGAGGGCGGAGCCTTTGTCACTTTAAAATATTGGCTTTTCCGCCCTTGACAAACGTTTAGTCCATTCGTTGCTTCTAACGGGCCTCCCCTTGCCAGTCTGCCCTTGAGCGAGGTCAAGTCTAGCAAAGCCAGTCCTTCCTCATGCTCTAGCCCCCCCCCCAGACCAGAGACAGTTCATGTGAACATCCTTCAGACCCTCTTTAGTAAGTGAGTGTCCCCAACCAAATGAGAAGCCCGTGCCTGGACCACGTACTCCAGGTAGGGTCTTGCCGTTGCGGTGCAGAGGGGTACCATGGCTCTAGGGTTCCTGGAATTCAGCGTTCCTCCCACTTGGTGCTTGATGGTTTTCGCTCTATTCGCTGCTGATAGACTCTGCGCCAACGGCTCAAAGTTGCTTGTTACAACCATGTCCTAATCCCGGATCTCTGTTTCCCGAGCCATCGATTCCGGATTGCTTGGGTTCATGTGGCGCGTCCCTCCGGACCCATCTGCCAGCAGTCGGGTACGTTTTCCAGTTTCAAGGTTAGGTCCCAGGTTACTGTCCAGTTATCGAAAGCATCTAGTTCTCCCTGAATCTGAGCGAATTCAGGAGATCTGAGAATTTTCACGTCTTTCGCGAACAAAACATGGTGATCTAAGGACACCAGATGGGCCATTCACATACACCAGAAAAAGTACCGGTCCCAACATTGATTCTTCCCTTGCCTCACTCGTTACCGTGGCCATTGTGGACATGGCATCCTCAACTTGACGTAGAGACTTTGATCTCACGGGTAGGCCTGCAACCAGCCCATTACCCCCGAAGCCACATACGTTCCACCTGGTCAGAGCAGGGGCAGCCCGTGGGTCACCCTATCGAATGCCTTGCAAAAGTCGAGGTGTTACACCTCCACCCTCTCAACTTGAACTAATAACCGAGTATCCTTGTCAAGGAAGTTCAAGAGACTGCCGAGGCAGGGCTTCTTTTTGTGAGACCATGTTCTACCCTTGCAGCCAGGCTATTCACCTGAAGATGCCTCAACAGTGTAGTTATAACGGATCCGTCAGTTACATTCAATAATACCGATAGTAGACCAACAGGCCGATAACCCTCCACTCCAAGCCTTTCCCCTTCTTCGTGGATCGAAATGATTTCCGTCTTTTCTATTCGGTGGACAATTGTATCTCACTGGGAGCCTTCGTGAACAACTCAGCCAGAGACCCTCCGAGTATCTTGGCCAGCGGTTCCATGATTCCGGGGTGTTAGCTGCCTGGTCTTGATAACTCTCCTCAGTCCAGTGCTTCCGGGGCCGATGAAACAGCTTACAGCTCTATCTCGTTCTCCATCTGCCCGTGTTTTTAACCCTTGGCTCACTCTGCGGACCTTATCCAGTGCTTCCGCCTTCTGCTAGCTGTCCTCGGCTGGGCCCTTATTCCTAATCCTCACCCCATTCACTGCAACCCCCATGGTCGCTGTCGCCCGGAAGTAATTGTAGAACACTTTTGTATTTTTATGCTGCACGGAGATACCCTATTAGCATGTTATTTTTCTTAGGACTCTGTTGGTCCATCATCTGCTTGTTTATTCTTCCATACTGGATGAAGCGCCCATGTCCACCAGTTTCCTGAAACCTTCGCCACGCTTATTGTTTACTCTTTATTCCTCGGGTTGTACCGTCCTTCCGCTACAGTGATGAGTCTCTTCTCCGGACCCTGCACAGTGAAGATACTTCACCCGTCACATATATTAGGCCGCCCCGTATAACCCTCCTCGTTTCTTCCGCACTGTCTTCAGTATCCACGAACTAGCGACTCTGCAATCGCTATCATGCCGATCTTGTCCAGTTTCCCGAAGGACCTACTCCACTTATCTGGTAGGTCCCCCTCTTTGACCCACGAACCTGAACCTGAGGATTCCGCGGTCGCCTTTCCCTAGAGGGGCACCAACAAGGATTTTGTTCACTTCAGAGAGAGACTTAGATGTGAGTAGGCCCAAAACCCTAAGAGTGTGACCCTCCATCCATCCACTGTGTTGGTGGATGTGCTGTATTGTTGCCCTGTTCCCATTGTGATGAAGCAACCTCTGGCCGAAGGGCCCCGTTGGTACCCACCTTGCCTGCCAGTCTGTCTCTGGTGCTTTCTTGGGTGACAGTGCCAGATACTCTAGCAGACTGCACCTTCCCCTTTACCAAACGACGGGCCTCTGTAAAAGCACACTACCTCCACCAACTTCGAAGTTTTATTTATGCTGCTAATGCCTCTACACTGGGTGCCATGTATTTGGTACTAATCTTTTGGTTGGTGTTGGTCTATTAACAACCGTACACCTACACCTACTCTATCTTCCACGCGCCTAATTCCTCCGGACAAGCTGAACTTCATCTATGCCTCTTTTGCAGCTATGAATCCGTGATAGCCATGCAGTCTATAACTTTCCACTGGACCGCTTGTTCTTTGGACTTACTACTAATACTAAAAGCATTGCACTGAATTGCGGATATTCATTGTTTTTTTCTGTTGTTTTTGGGTAACGAAGTATCTATTTCGAACTTGAACTCTGCACCCGAGTGCCTCCTGTGTTGTTTTCTTCACTCGGGATTCTGAGTTGTGATCCACCTATAGCCCTACTTACCCAAGACTTTCATGGGGCATTTTACAACACCCGATGACTTTTTTGGTCGTAGTCTTATGTGCTGCTACCGGTGTGAGGTGCATCAAAGGATAGGACCGATAAAATGGCTGTGTCTTCTGCACTAAATGGGTTGATGGGGACAATTCTGTTTCTCGTGAACCCGTTGTGACCTTCCAGGATGCTGAGTTGTCCGGTTCTATCCTAAAACTTCCTCTGGAATTCACACCGATTCTGTCCACCGCGGTAAGGGAAGCATCTCGATATTCAGGGTTCCAAAACTCCACCAGTATAGGCCATCTCGGTGGTTGCCAGCCAGCATTTGGTCTCTGTCATCCTAGGAGTAAAGTCTACATAATGAGGGTACGTGGCGGTACCCCAACTTGTCTTAGTAGGACAGCAGCACGTTGTCGCAGATGCTGATTTCTCTGTAGTTTCTTCCTAAAAAAAGTGTTCGATAAGTCATTTTATAACCACTTTTCTAGTGCTTTCCAGCGCTATTTCCGTGTTTCCCCGTATCCTCCTGATTACACCAGTCATAGAAACCGTCTCAGTTCGAAGAGTTCCCGGTCGGGTAGCCTAACAGTGAATCAGATCAGGCTTGCTTTTCATTTCTTGTTCAACCCTAGCTTGGTAGTCTTTACACGTCTCTTCTTTGGTAAAATTTCTCCTCCCCTTTCGCAGTACTTGACAGTTGCCTCACTTGTAAGCATCAGGAATAAGGCCCCAGTTGTACGATTCTGGGATACCATGCTGGCTCCTCCCTGGTACTCATCCATGCATGAGATATTTCTCTGGAGTTTCGCCAAGGTTCCGCTTGCCCTAGTGTGGGACATGTTCCAGCCCCTTGGGATAAGCCCTGAGCATATCCAAGTTGGGTCATCATGACTCCTATGGAGCACCAGGATTTACTTGGTACCTTGCTGCTTTCCCAAGAGAACCAGAAAGAGCAACTATCTTGGCATGCGCTTTCCAGTACGCCTTAGGAACATTGTCTCTGACGGCACGAAAATTTCACTCCGTCGTTAGGCTTTGCGGCTTTTGGAGACCCTGTCGGTGATTTATTGGTGCTAGACCCGCGTGAATTCAGTCTTCCGGATATGCGGTTTGGCTGGGGTAATTAGTGTGGCAGGGCTTGCCTGCTATTTAGACAAGGATTACAGGAATACTGTGAGCTTGGTAGATAAGATTATATTAATTTTGAAACAGAGCTTCTGATTGCAGACAAAAGTGAAAATAGCACAAGCTGGAATGCACTTTGGCTCACCATTTTCTAGTGTCACAGATTACTTGGCCACCTTTGAGGCTGGCCTCCGGTATTCCGGCTTGCATTAGCTTCTTGTTTTGAAATGGGATCTGGGGCTATGGCCGCTTTTTGCCCCCTGGTTGAACTTACCGATGGTGGGGATAGATGCAGAGCAATATGGCTCGATTTCTGCCATTTTAGGCCCTTGTTCGGCGAGTGGGCAGGTTCCCTTGTGAAGGAGTTAAGGAAGCCATGCTCCATTCATCAACATCCATACTCCAAGCAAAATTATTTCATTTGTATTAACTACCAATGCCTGAAGTCCAATGGTTTGTTTCATTACTCCGAGTCCTTGTCAAAAACCGGAACCTTATCGTTGCCTTTAGCATGATTCACTCAACTTGAACTTCGTTGTGACTGTATTCAGTAGCCTTCTCTTCTGTTTTAACCGCGTTTGTTGGTTAGATGTTCAATTTGGAGCTTGAGAGCCCTAAAGGAACATTATTGAGGTTAAGTTATTGAAAAGTTGCCTTATTTGTTGTATATATAACTATAGCTATTTGGAGTCGACTTTGTTTTAAATGACTTCGAAATTGGTCGCTACGCTTCTCTTGAACGTTCCATTGACTGGGCTCTACAGTACCTAATAAATGTGGCAATCGCGGAGAACTTTCCGGATCGAAAGACAATGTTCTGCGGGTGAACCGAACCCTTTTACCTCCAAGTTTTGGTCAAGTTTCTTGCTCAGGCTCTAGTATATCTGTTTGCTTTAGTGTTGGTTCAGTCATTCGTAGGGCTAAAGCTGACCTGCTGTTAGCTGAGTTAAAGGAGAAGTGGTTTGCAGAAAAATTAGAGTTGGATAAGCAACGTAAGCTGCCTGAGGTGGGGAATGAGACGGAAGTAGCGAAAGTAATTTTGACTCTAGCTGAGGAAGAAGAAAACCCGAGATAAGACCACGGGTGACGTATTGGTCAATGAACATCTGCCTCGCTACCTAGGTAGTTGCCATGTTCAGAACGATGCGCCACGGAAAACGCACGTGATTCCAGTGATACAGCCTGCAGTGGATTATCGTTTGGATTTACCCAGAGTGGAACAGGAGCCATTTTAAGCCTGCTCGCCAAAATATTGAAAGATTTTGAGAGAGTTGTATTATTACTTCCAAGGTAGAGTTAGGGAAAGTGGCCAGCGTTTGCTTTGTTTGATTCAGTCTAGCAAGGGCAAGCTAGGGCTTGGATTTCAGAATGTGCTGTACTTCCCCCTCGACTAGCGCGCAATGGGGCTAGAGAAACCTCAAAGGATCTTTGAGGACAAGATCACATGGTAGCTCCTTCACTGATTGGTGGCTCATTACAAGGTTTGAAGCCTCCGGTGGAAGATTCAGACTCTTTGACCAAGTTATCACTAAAAACGTTCAACCTCAAAGCAGAGTTCATATACAGAAATCTTATGTCAGACCTTAACCCGCTGCAGACCATGGAACGAAAAATTCGAGTTCTACCAATGAATCTCCGGAATTTGTAGGTCAAACCATTGATGATGTCTTAGGGAAAGAGGAGATGAACCCAGGTTCCAAGATCTGTAGCACTTAGCCTCCCATGAGGCACAGACGGCTGGAATTAGTTTTGAAAGACCGGTTGCTAAAGGCAAGGATCGGTGTTTTCGCAGTAAATCAATTGGACGAGTCATGCACAAAACCGCACCCAGAAGCTACACTAGTAACGCTAAAATGGGGGAGTACTTTTATGGTCGCAGATGATAGGTGCCTTGCAAGCTTGGAACTCATGCAACTGAGGAATTTTGTCGCTTTCTTCCTTGTGATATGCCCGGTCGCTGGACACTTATTACCGAAATCAGGACTTGTTTTTCGTGTCCCGATTGTGGAACTCTGTCTAGCTCTCCCGTTTCCAAACCGTATTCAACATCAGGTTGTCGTAAACGGCACTACTCTGTGCTGCATAGTGCAGCGAAGCAGTTTATCGATCTAGCCATTCATGCTTTACCATGAAGGCTGCAGCTGGATAAGTTGAGTACGGGTGGAGCAGAAAAGCCTGGGCCATGGATTATTAAATTTGCGGCTATTCCTGGGCCAGAATGTCGTGTCCGCTAAGATGGGCGTCCAGTACGAGTCGACGGGCCAGAGGGCTCTGTGGAGATGTACCCTCTGCTGGACAGTGAGGTCGACTTGATTTTATCAGCAAAAGACCTTATGAAGCTGGTGGGCCTGGAAGAATCCCCTACCTTGCTTTCGATTTCGACCCTAAATGAGACTACCGCTTGGAATTCGGGAATAACGGGGCTGCAACTGAACTCATGGTTATGAATTGATTTCGTGAGTGTACACTGAGCCATTTGTGTTGATGGACCGCCAATCCACGCGGTCTAGTACTGCTGAGATGAGGACGCTTTATCCTAGCCTCACCCACATTGCTTATCAAGGGATAACATGGAAGGTTCCAGGTTGTGAATCTTTATAGGTGCCATAGCTTTAGAAGCTTGTTAGGCATAAA
Source organism: Fasciola hepatica (assembly GCA_948099385.1). Classification (NCBI taxonomy): domain Eukaryota; kingdom Metazoa; phylum Platyhelminthes; class Trematoda; order Plagiorchiida; family Fasciolidae; genus Fasciola; species Fasciola hepatica. Next base: position 1,886,574 of record CANUEZ040000033.1, on the reverse strand, counting down.
AACTAAGACGTGGCTAAAAACGACCCTAGTAGAGCAAAAGATTTTAGAATGGATTGTTCTTGATCCGATGAAACAAGATTTACAATTTGTGAGCACCGTACGCCACTTTGAGATAGGACTCGGTCCCTCAGCGAAACAGATTCACTGGTTAAATAACGCCGACTTCCATGATGGGAATGCATCGAAAAACTCAAATTCATCAGAAGACATACAGGCTGCTGATCTGGTTTCCAGTGCCACAAACTTGTCAGGTGGACACCATGAATTTGCACTTCCATCAAGGAACCCTATAGTGAGACTTCCAAATGATTGCATTACGGCAAGGATGATTACATAGCCAAGTCTAAGAGATCTTTCTCTGAAGGCCCCTTTTTGCAGTTGCTGCAGAGCTGATAATTAAGCCCTCGTCCAAAGTTCCCGGAAATCCCGTGCCAGGTGGCCTCATTGTCCTTATTCCACGATATACGTCCCGCGCAGAGTTTTTGGTGCGGTTGCTCCTACATCTGACCACAATTATAACAGATTATTGGCCGCGAAAACCGGTTCGTCTTCCGGGCCTGGGACCACCGGCATCAGGGGGCTATGGTTTAATACGTCCTTCGCTCCAGTTAACAAGGTAATCAGTATCTCGCTATCGAGGGTTTGTTGTGAGGTTAGTGTGGATAGTATTTTTATGGTCCATCTTGTCTTCCTTTTTAAGCTCAACCGCGATTACTGCCAAAGGGTGCGTTGAATTTTCATTCTATTCCCTTCGCCGTGGTGTTGTTCCTTAACTTGGCATGGTCCAGGAGGTTCCACAATCTCTAACTCCTCGCGAGCCCCAATAGAGTTTGAGCCTTTGCACCCGTATACGTTTTTGGAAAGCCCCGCAGCAACCTCCTGGAAGGCTAACGGGAAGGAATCAACAGTCATTTTATGCACTACTGCGAGATGGACTGCTCTTGATTGTAAACATGGTATGGGGCAGCCGTACCTCTCTTGCATGCTCCTATGTTGTTACACAAGTAAAGTACAGAAATAATCGACGTCATTTTCTATGAATTGATAGCATCTCGGATGAACTCGCAAAACTGGAAGAGGGCCACTAGTTGTTGGCCTGCTGCCGCATTCCGCCGACGAGAAGTGACGAAATTGCCCACGGCTCGCTTGTCTGTCGCTGGCCTATTGGCCTCCCAAAATGGTAGAGGGATAACATTCAATAGGTGGTTCAAACCTGCGCGTTCCTGTTCTCGATACGCATGATCCATCAAACACCTCATGATGTGGTGTTTATCCAGAGCTATCGTAGTTTGCTCTGTTTCGTACTCTAGGTCCCAGTTCTTCAACCGTTCTCCGACTATCAGTAGCACGTTGGCTCGCATAGGGCTTAACCTTTGGACGCTACTTCGCAATAGCCTGCTGCTCCTGGTGCCATCTCTTATCCTAGACAGCCCGCGGCTTTCGAACGGCGAGACGTGTGGTGGTGGTAGGCGAAGGACATCGAGTTTTTTGGTTCCACTCGTCTGGTAGTACCGTTCTCACAATAAACCTGTTCTGTGGTTGTGTGCCTAATTCAGCCGAGAAAGTGGCACAGTTTACCTGTTAGGCTTCCAGTTTCCGTAGAGTTTGTGGCCAGTATTCGTTGTTTCAGTACAACGTCCTCATCTTTAGGTTTGTGTGTTGGCATCGTTAGCCACATCCGTTGGGATGCCACCAGGTAGCCCAGCTCCATCTTTCCCATCCGTAGCCTTACCTCCGGAAGAAGTTGGCCGGGTTACTGGTGGATTGTACACAGTGCTACTGATCGGCCTCAGTAGACCCACGAATCACATTGGGTCTGTTGGCCTCGAAGGTATTAGAACGAGTGTCGGTGTTATTTATGCCACGCATTACTGTGGCTGAGTCCGTCCGAAAGTAGAATTCCCAGTTTATTTGGTCAAAGTGCCTCTTAATTGACTTAGCGAATTTCGCGGCCAGTACTGCTGAAGTCCAGTCTCGACACAAAGTGGATACGGTCTTCTTTGGAGCCATTATCTTCTTTGAGAAAGCCTTCTGACTGTGCAGCCTACCTTTGTCGCCTGCCCAGCAGCCACAAGCCACTACCCCGTAATCTACTTCTGATGCATCTGAAAGCAGGTGGGGTTGGGCACCTCGTGTACAGCTGATTCCTTTCAAGCATCTCGGCGCAGCGATCTCGCTAAGTTGATCCGGGCTGTGTAACCAGTCGCGCCTTTGTTTATTGTCTTCCTGGATAGAATTGTTTTAACCCCTCCCTCATTAACAAAGCGATTGCTGCAAACGTTTTTCTGACAGCAGCCGCCTGAAACAAAACCTGAAGTGCCCAAGGGTCACAAGACTGATGATAGGATTTCTGTCAATGTGGCTGGTCATTTGAGCAAGTCTGGATTGAATATAAATTCTCCCCCTTTGGTATCCCCCCGATTTTCAAGCATGCTTTCTATTTCTGAAGCGGATCCTAAAGGCCCTCCCAAGCACGCGACGTCTCGGACTCCAGAACAACATTAAAAACCTCACGGTTGTTTGAAGTCTATTTTGTGGAGTTGAACCCTCCTGCCTTTACAGTGGTGGTCAGTTCGGTCATGTATAAAATAACAGTATTTCCTTCGTCAAATGAAATCCGAAAATCGTCCACGTAGACGTGATTCTCCGCCTTTCCTTACAAGCTGCTGGTGCAGCCAAAGCTCTTGAGGATTTTTCGGAGAGCACAACTGGCGCAGAAGGGGGATAGAGACTTTCCAAAAGGGTGAACAGCAAGCATGTACTCCTCCGGTGTGCGGTCTACATTGTTTCACAAGCCACCAGGGAAGATGGAAGGCTTTTTAATCTTTGACGTGAATCTTCATTTGTACAAACATTCCACTTTTGTCCTCGGAGACGGAAGCATTTCCTAGCAGAAGACGGTATAAAACCCCTGCTAGTGACGTCGTCCGGTCTGGGCCCTGTGGCGTATTTTCGTTGAGTGGAACATTCCGTCATTTTACCACCCAGTCGGAGTCCACCCTGACCTTCCCCGGTCCCTTGGGGTTCACGACCGGGTGATGGGGTAGGTACCACCTCAAACTTGCGCTGATTGCTGCTGCATCTGCTCTTTCTATATACCACAATCGTGTTATGTCGGATGGCTTGCATCTATTCTGTCCTTAATCACAGTTCCCGAATCAGTCTGCTTTCGGGGAGTCGTATTCAATTCACGGCCAATTCTCGGCTGTTTGGATTTGGTTTACTGTTGGTCTACACACCACGAAAAACTAAAAACCATCTATGACATGCTTGGCCTTCTCCTCTAACATTTCAGAGCTGACTCACCTCCTCCTGATGGGGTATCTCTACCAATGGCCACATCTGCAAATTCAGCGTTATACAGCTGTTGGAATGTCTGTTCACTTCCACCGAAGTGCAGTTGGTTTCCACGTGGTTGCCCTAACTTCTGTTTGAACTACCATATAAAGTTCAACCAAATAATATACGCACTGCACACTGTGAGTCGCAGTTTCCTATTCGTTGTTCCAGGACCCGGTGCGCTTCCGGTTCATCACATCTGATAAGCAGATCTACTTCGTTAATTTGCCACTCCTCAATATTGACCCAGTCGAGATGCAGCCACTGAGTCAGAACCTATTGTGCTGACCGAGGTGCTCTCATCGGCAGATCCTTCATGGCGAATGCTTCTAGGATTTCCGCTCTAGTGTTGTTGACCAAGGAAACGATTTGTAGGTGCGGTTCGGCCGATCGGATGATATGAGTGCCAGTCACTGTGCTCACCGCTAACGACGACTGATCTCCTCTGGTCGCATATTTCTGCAAATTCCTTCCTCACCAGAGTGGTACCTGAACCACCGTCTGCAAACGCCAAAGCTCTTATCACCCTAATTGAGGTTTCAACACCGGCGGCTTTTACTCCCAAGCGAATGGGCTTATTATTAGATCGAGACACTGAGAAGACCACACTCGATTTCGAAATTTCTTCGGCATTCAATCTCTTGGGTTTCTCTATTCCCGTGGCACTCCTCTTGACTACACCTGATCGGCGTAAACCGTTGAGACGAACAAAGCACGTGCCTTTCTCTTAGCCATTTCCTATCGTTCGTCGAAGTCCACTTTACGAAAGCGAGGGCGTTTTACCAGGCGATGAAGCTCCCCAAAGACCATACAAACCGGCACATTTTCTCCTTCGCAGGATAGTGCGCTTGTGTTTTCCCGTAAATGTCTACTATTCTGTTCCCTGGTCAAGGTTAGTGGTGATATCGCAGTTCCAGTGTAACAAAGACGACAAGGCAGTGAAGGATGCTTGGATTCCAACGGCCAAACAAATTATGTAATGAAACACTCACAGTGGATTACGTAGGCCCTTTTCTGGAGTGCTCGACGCCAAAATTGCTGTTGTGGCTGCTTGAGTGCTCCGGCTACGTTATGACCAGTTTCCTGTTGCCGGTAGCTTGATTCTCTTAGGCATCATTTGTATCCCGTTGGTCTGATTGTCTCACTTGATGACTTGATCAGCTGTTTCTCACCTGGGCAACTTTGCTGGTTGCCGGAGATCCCGCTTCTTTCCCTCCGGTAGTCTGTGTGCTTCCTTTTGTCTGCTTCGGGAAGCCTCAGACATTCACCGTCTGTTTTTTCATCGGTGGCCCTAGTTTGGTTCTTCCGTTCGCCTTGATATTCACGTCGTTCCCTTTCCCTTGCATTCCCCGTTATCTTAAATGGCTTTTTGCTACCAGGCGCAAGCTGACCGAAAATCCCATATACTATTTGGGCATGACGGCCTATAAACTGCCTCAGGTCCTCAAACCCAGTTCGTCATCCGGATCTACTGATCCCCTCGGCTCCCTCGGCGTATCCATTTTGTAGTTCCGCGGGTGAACGGCACACTGAGGTTTTCACTGTTCGTTGTGCTTTCAGGTTCCATAGATAATGTAGGTGCTCGAAGAGGTGCCGCGGTTTTGCAATTTTATCACCAGACTGATAAGGGAACCTGAGTTACCTCTGCCGCTGACAGTACTCTGTCGGTCAAGTTCTGAGAGACCTTTGATGGTTGTCCATGCAGGTCCTTCAAGGTTTCACGTGCTCGGGTGTAACCTTCTGCGGGGTCCAGCACCCAGCACCCGTCGGTCGCAGACAGATGAACCTCTGACCAAGATCAGATAGTCCTTTTTCTATAATTCTCCCACCGTGTTTACTGAATTTTCAGTATTATCCTATCAAACAAGAGCAATTACACTTTTGTAACCCGATTCCGTGTGCTTCTCTGTCACAAATCGGTTCCAATCTTCCCCTGGAACCTTTGGGCTGGGGAGTCTCGTGCCCCGTGGTTTCCAGGATCACCCCTCAGTTCAGTTCAGTTCAGTTCAGTCTGCACAGGACAGGTAATGGCCACGGCCAATCGAGCGCCCAGAATTCCTTCGATGGTATGCACACCAATTATGCGCCCACCACTGCCGAGTGTATTTCGTCGAATCCCCTCGTTCGCGTCTTCAAACCTGTTTTTTTCTGGCTGACTCAGCTTCTTCTCTAGCCTGCTTAAGCTGTCTTTCTAGTTCTTCCATTCTCAATATATAAATATCATCACTTCGAAATTGTATGCCATTTACTGAACTACATGAAGTTGCACTGAAGGGACTATTAGACACAGTGACAAATAGATAACCAGTATCACCTAAAAATACCCCAAAGAATAGCCGGGTAACTTCCTGTTCAGCTTTAGTTTGCTTTTTGCCTCTCCTTGGCGTTTATGAGTGGTTTCATCAGGAAGATTTCAAGTTGAGCACTTTAATGGTCATTCTGATTACGAGTACCCCGTATCACTACTGACGAATCCCAGAGTCGGTACAAAAGCAGTTTATTTATTCTTTGGTACTGGATTGGCAAGCCATAGGCATACAAAGTTATGTACAAACCTAAACTATACGGCCACAACATTTAGCAACGAAAACCAGAGTTCGGCAAAGGCCACTGCCAGATAGTACCATCAAAGCAGTCCGAGTTCAAGCCAAAGGTGTGCCGCGACACATGGGCAAAACATAAGCAAACGTTCAAATGTAGTGGTTGATGCATGCTAAATCCGTTCCAGGACCAATATTGGATAGCGTAATTTCAACAAAACCGGCTTACGGCGACGATTGGGGAGGATTTTCACACATGTGTTTCATTTTTAATCCACTTTAACCCCCATGAATGCGTGTTGTCTCAGAGCAGTTGGAAACCTCTGCCATCACACCAAGTTTTGACGAGGGTTTGCGGCGTGACTCTGATAATTACAGCCCTATTAGCCACTCTTCAGTGGTATGCAAGGTTATGGAGTATGCTGTCAAGTCCCAACTATCTGGCAAACTCTTTTTCAATGCACAACCAAACTTTGATCAACGTATACGCATCAAAGCATTGTCGTGTTCCTCCAGCCAAACCGGTGCTGCTAACGTCACAGCCCCAGGTTTTGACGATGGAACCTCTGCAACCATCCCATTCTTGGGCCTATGAAAACTCCTTCGACAGGGTGCATCACAAGCCTTTTTCAATCAAAATAATACCTCTGGGTCTATTTGGCCAGCTGCTGTCATGGTGGACTTACCTATCTTCCCGCTCCCATTAAGTGCTAGCCGAGGGTCGCCAATCCTCTGTAGGGCCCACAACAAGTAAAGTGAATCAAGGTAGCGTTCTCGGACCGTAATGTTTTCTCATATATCCCAGTGATATCTTTTGTGTACTCCTCCATGGCGGCTCTTTCCTTTTCGCGGCCGACACCGAAATTGAGTGCCCCTCTCACGCTAAATAACAATAAACATTATCCAAGCTGGCTTGATAATGGGGGCAATATAAGACAAGCAAAACCTCAGGCATCCATAAGTTATTACCTTCACTAAAGTTGCCAGTTACCTCCAGGAGTCATTGCTCTCGATAGGCAACCACTTCCCACCAGCTTCATGGAACCTCACTTTGAATTTTGATAACCTTATTTCCTACTTTTCTTGAACGGACCACATCCCAAGTAGCAAAAGGCAATTGACTAAACTGCCACCTTCTCCAGTGCTTCAATTTGCAGAAAGGTGAACTGTCCATCTATGTCTCTCTTTTGCTACCCCTGATTCAGTACTGTTATATTATCTCCCCCCTGTTTCCGAATCCGCTACAGCCGCCCCAGAGAATGTTCGAATCACTTTCACTGGAAGCAATGGCTGGGGCAGCTTTCTCCATGATCTGTACCGAAAGACGTGAGCTGCTGAACCTTGGCCCAACATGAATCTGTTGCCCACGGCCAAACTTCATCGTGTGGAAATCAGTTCACCTAAGTGAAAGCACGATTTTCCAATTGCCCCTCCACCTCACGGGTTCTTACCATCGTATAATTAGTGTCTCTTCCCCTCAGCTCCACTGTGTTACCTGGTTCTGAGATCTCGATTGTTATGGACGGTTATCGAATAATTAGGAATGAACTCCTCCTTCCCCCGCCGTACTTCTTACCACCTCTTTTCCCCTTATTAAATCTTATGCTCCAAGAATGACTCATGGCTCCCTACACCACCGTGCTATCCAATGAATGCATCAATGCCGATACTGTTTTGGAGAGGTACCTCCAGTTTAGTGATTAATGCCAGTCCTACTTCCCACTGGACCTACCATTTTCACTTCTACCTCAGTTCATCGACTGCACATTAATGATTGTTGATTATTCTCGTTCAGAGAAAATTGTTCTCAGGTGTCCACATTTCTTTAAAATCCACTTATAGTAAAGGTCTGCTTTTGCAGCCCACAGTGATAGTGGATACACTGCTAAAAACATAGTCGGTTCGTCCTTCCTGCTGCACAAACTTTTCCCCCCGCATGTTACGCTCAGTGTGAGCACTTAATCATTTGCCACAACAGTATGATCTCTGTTTTTAATTTTTCCTGTCCTTCAGAAATGATTTGTCTGATACAATGTTCATTCAGTTACCCAAATGACTCTAGCCACCTTACAAAACCGTTTTGTCTTTTAACGACGGGTGTTCACATTCACTAGGATTTCTTGTCCCAGGCAAGAACTAAGCGGGCTCACCGTGCTTTTCTTGCACTTTACTCGTATGCTCGAGTCTTACCACGCAGATTAGTATTCTTTAATAACCAGGACTCACTAATCTGCGCAAATTCTCATGGCAATTTAGGATTCCATTCCACCCGGAATCCGTATACTTCTGATATCTCAAGACCCCACGAAATACCAGCTCGTTCGCATTCACATGAGGAATCTTCACCTAAACTCTAAGTAATTTCCTTCCTTTTAACTGCGTTTGCCTTCCTCGGCCACAGCTGGTGCAACGACCAGACTGCTGTGTTTCTTTTTCCCATTCCTCTTCCCGGTCCCACCCTCTTCTCTTGTTTTAATCCTTGTTCTCAAATGGGCTCCATCTCCTCATTCACTACTTACAAACTAAATGATTTTGCCCTCCGGCTAGGCCTGCACTTGATATCTCCCAACTTCTCTGATGTCACACAACTACCCTAGGAAACTACCAGTCTCCGTCATTTGATCCTCCGTAGATGGGCACACCGACCGTCAGTTACCAAATTGTCCATTGTCTGATTTCCATCAAACGATAACTACAACCCACGGCTGGCACACTCTCTAGATTGCCGCAATTCCTGACCTCCTTAAGATCACATTGGTTAATTGCTTAGCCTTCAGCCAACTGGACGTTGCTCCCGGATAACCGTACGAGCTAAAGGATTTGACCAATCGGACTGACAATGGTTTTTAGCCTATACTGACGCCGGCTGACGCTACAAGGGACATCGCACACGGCTAACTAGAAATTGTAATCCTAAAACCGGAGCATTAATCCCTCATGAAAGTTATGCCGGATTGCAGAGTGGACTCCTGACACCAGTCATCACCCCACACCCGCTCAACATCTTCTACCTTTACTCCACATAACCAGTTCAATTCATTCTGCTTTGCAGTATAAAATCCATGACCGGAATTTATCCCTCGCCGTTGCTTTCTCAACCCACTCTTCCAGTTCATCAACCTAGCTCCCTTTGCCTGCTACCCTCACCGTTGTGCCTGCCAGCACCTGCAACCAGGACCTTCATGAAACAAAATACCACTCACCTGTAGCCAACCAGGATTTATTTAATTATTCTTCTATTGAGTACACAGAACATTTTGTTTTTACAACCTTCCAACTTCTGCTTAGCCGCATCAATAGCGTTTGTCTCCAGTAGTCTGTTTCTTCAACGGCTCCTCTTTGAAAGTCCGTTCTGCGTCCATATGCCAATTATGCTCTTCAAAAGTTCACTGCAGTCCTTGTGAAGCCTTTTGCCTCCATGTGAATTTCCATGTGACGCTGAAATCACCTATACAAAAGGTTTATCTCATCATCATATCCGACTCGCGTTTAGTCCACAGGCTCCCCTCACAATTAGTAACCCAAAATTGTATTGATCTTCTACTTTTTGCTGGCATCTTTGACGGCATTTTGATAACCCCAAGTGGAATCTATTTCTATCCGTGTCGTTTGGTACCACTCCCACCCGGTCTATCGTCAGTGATCGTTCAAATATTTCGTTGCTTGCTTGCTCTTCCGAACGCCTTGATCAGTCGCAGCCAGCTCCCAGCAGCCATAAGGCACACTGTGTTTTATTCCCGCTTCAGCTGCATGCCCATGTTGTGCTGCCCGACGCCTGTTGCTTCACTGGTCCTTACGATCACTGAACGTTTTTACATTCTCCAGTATCGTTTGTATCAGCATTCTCACGTTTGCCAAGCTCTCCACAACTCCCTCCTCAAATTCAAAACCGGTTCACGATTCCCGTGTTAACCATCTCCATTTTACTTCACTCGAACACTATTCAGATTTACCATTTTATTTCTGCCACGGTGTGATTTCTAAATTTAAAAATTGTAAGTATCTTACATTGTTATATACTGCTGTATTCGGTAATCTTGCCTTGCGCAGATGTCTTGACCGCAGCCGAGAAATACACCAATATCGTTATCGTATGGCCCAGCTTGCCAAGTATTATTGTCCTGCAATCAGCATCGACCATATCATACGTACGCCAAGTTTTCAACACCGTATTCCCCTTTCACAGGGCCAGTGTACAAACCTGACTGACCACCCACCAAGCCTTTATTTGAGCATCACATTTATTACTTTCAAGCTGAATATGACTCTAGCCGGCCAAGCAGCACCCTATCGGGACCATCAACCACACCTATCCGCGTATAAAATGAACATAGTTTTCACACATCTCTGCCTCCCCTTGGCTACTCCCGCCACTGTATTGTCTGCTTTCTTCCGCGTAGACTGATTTCCCCTGCATTTCCTTTTTGCGCTTATAACTCAGTCTCAGCCCACGTGCACACAACCCACAACTAGCGAGTGTTTGACCTATGTGATCGTGGATTTACATCAGCCATGCTTGTTTCTATCGCCTTTTTGCGTTTCTCCTCCCCCCGGTTGGTTGAAAGCTAGCGGAGGCCCTTGCATATCAAGTGGCCTTACAATAATACCAGCGAGTATCCATTAGTACACATTGTACCTCCACCTTGACGTGGTAGTTCCTAGAATTAGCATTATTTTCCTCCATCCACATATTCGCCTTTGTCTGTACTGCGTTCCTCCACTTGCCTTCCCTTTCTAGTTCCCTAATCACACGTGTTGTACCATCCGCTTTGTTCCTAAACTCCTCGTCTTCTTAACTTCATATACTTTTTGACCAAGTTTGGACCGCTCTCCCAGACCTTATTCCTGCTAACACTATTTTGTGGTCGACACCAAATCTGCACTTGATGTGCCCATCTTTCCTTTCACGATCGTGTTTTTTTACTGCGATAAGCTTGTGGACAGCGACGGCAACTCTGTGCTATTACGGTTCCGCCTCATTTTTCGCCTATGTCGACGGATCCTAGAAGTTCAGTTTTTTACCTAGCTTTTCGGCTGCCGTGCTGGAGGAACACCTTGCTGGGTCTGAATAGTCATGCATAATTTATTCCATTTTCCTGAACCACAGAGCAGGCACTTATTATTCATTCCTTCCAATCAACCGTTGTCTTTGTCCTGATTTTTGACTGCTTTTTCGCCGGATATTGACCGAGGTTTACTGTCACAAAAATAACCTTTGAAAGCTGAAGTTTTAACTCACGAACAGTACAGTAGAATTTGAAGAGCAACTGTGTCTTTACATGGGTCCTGAACCGATTCGGGCTGTGCGCTAATCTGAGGCTCCAAGATGCCATCTAGAACGAGTGAGGCTTGTTTTTCGGTGAATCGAGCACTGGTCCGTTGATCGGATATTACCTGGATCGTAACTTGTGCTTTTTGGCAGTCAAGCTTATATGCCAGTTCACGACGATTCTTCGCTACTTGGGCCGTTGTACCTGGATACCTGTCTGTTGTATGCGTGCCCGTCAATAGTTATTTTCATCGGCCTTGACTTCCAGGACCCTTAGCAACCTTGGCAAAGTCGTGGAACACGCCATTTCTTCAGCTGTTATCCCTCATGTTTAGTAAATAACAGTGCTCTTCCTAGCTCCTATGGGCAGTAGTGGGCGCTGCCAGATTCACTGCCTTGGCCTGTGCACATTCGGAGTGCGGGCTTCCTGCGACAACGTGCCAGCCAACTACCCTGGCGGATCGCACCTCCGTTGATCAAAGGTGGCTGTCAGATAAGATGTCCAGCTCACAGTCAGTTTTATCCACCATCATCGTTTGTGGATTGAAAGCCACTACTTCCCTGTTTGCTTGGCTGCTGCTGTGGAGTCATCGTCGCTGTCTTCTCTTACCATCACTGTTTCGTCATTGGGCATGCTGTTGGCGTTGCAATCATCACTCCCTACTTTGCGCCCGACAAAACATTCCTACCGCGGTAGTGGAATAATTAGTGCACACCTCTAACTATTAGTTATCACTCTTTTCTTGGCGCACGTTGAACTCCTGTATAAATATTACGATCATTTAACATATCCCCCAGTATCTGCATTCCGCGAGACTTCCGCCTGATTAATCACCAGTCACACCCGTTCCCCGTGACCAAACGTGCCACTAATATCTATATATTTATTCAATTCCACATTCAGTGTTGACGTTTACTTTCTTATCGTAATAATCCACCAGTCTCTCTTGCTGGGCCATCTTCCTGTAACAAATCGGCAGTCAGTGACGTGAATTATAATAGTCCGAAACCTTTATCAGTCCAACTGTTCAGCCACAAAGTCCTGTTCCGTGGCTTTATACTAACCCTGCAAGGCATCGTGCCATTTTCATACCTGCATACCTCGGGTGTATCCATCCTGCAACTTCACTTTTCTGCTGCTATCGAGCGAGACCTATCAAAATAATCATTCGTGGAAGTACACTAACCTCCCGAATTCTCCGTCGCCACTTTTGTGTGCTATTCGGTTCCTCAGTAGTCATAGCTGTAAATCTCAGATCGTTTTTTTACACATTCACAGTTTTCACGTCAGCATATCATCATCCACCCACAGTGCAGTGGTCCGTTCGCCAATCGCTCGCCAGTTCTCCCCCGGCTACCCCCTCATCATCACTCCTGCAGTCGCACTTTATCTCCAGATCTGGAGCTGCCTGGCTTTATACCCAATTTTCAGCTTTCATCCGCCAATCCCTCCCTTCGCCATCTTCGGGGGATTTATTTCGTCCTTTTTCCGACGATCTAACCCCTTTTTTTGCACCGGGTCCCTTGGTAAGGCAGTCCTTCTTCCTGTCAACATTGTATGTTGCACTTATAAAAGTGGTCAGTGGAAAGTATTCGCTAATCTTTCATTTGACCCAAAACCACCTTCGAATGCCGCTTACTCCGTAATCGTCGTAGCTTTGCGTCTCAGATCGATTTATCACCCAATTCGCCATTTCCATTTTCGAGTTTCAAGACCCACCCATTACACTAGGATCATCCGGTCACCATTTTACTCCTTCAATCACTTTGATCACTCTGATTGTCTCTCTGCATATTCAGAAGTATTATTCGTTTGATGCATATCTGATTCAGCCGTATTCGACTTATAGAAATCACGGCTGCTGTCTTTCTCCACTGGTCCATTTTGTTTTATTCTGCTTCGAATATTTCATTCCTGTCCTTCGTTCTACGTCAATCCCATTCAGCCTTACTTATGGTCGCTGTCACTTGACCTGTCTACTCAAGTAGTCATTAGTGGATATACACCCACCCTCTATATGTTCCATGGGCCTCGCTTCACCGTTGCACTCTGCTGGCCTCTACGACAGCCGAATTCACGTGCCCATGATGGATTTGTCATTAAACTATCATCAACACGTTGATAATTCATGCTTCTCCTACAATAAAGTAGTCTTCTCACGGATAGAATACCATTTTTCTTCCGGCCTTTTCCTTTATCGCCTTTCCGGATGATCCGCTCACTTTCTGCGTGACAAAAACCGTTAGTGCATTGTAATTGGAAGTGACTCGTATACCCTTCCTCTTTCATTTGTTATATTCTTTTTCTGAAGCTCCAGATCGTTCATCGCCGGGTCTTGTCCACGTCCCTGTCTTGTTTAGCTGCCTTCTGACGAGTAATTTTTTCTCTCATATATGATAATCTGTTACCAAAAAACCAAGACAGTGAAAATATATTTGATTGTCTTGCACTTTCTCTCAGCTATGCTCACTTCTGGTATTTATCTGCGCATAGCCGACCTTTTTAAGTGGCTTTTTTCGTCAACAGCCGACTTGGTCATCTAAAAACGAGTTTTTATTTTGTCGGGCTTTATTATCGTTTTGAATCATGCAGACTTTTTTCCTGCTCTCTCGCGAGCCGATAGCTGCATCAGCTTCCTAGAATCTCTATTTTTATTTTCATTTGCATCATCTGATAATGCACAGAAGCGCTTCTCGGGCTTTCCCGAACTAAACCATTATCATTATCGTCGGCAGTTCTAGTGTCGTGAGGGATAAAATCATCAGCAGGACTACTCGCATCTTTGTGATTACTATTCAATTGTGCCGCTTGCCACTTTCATCTGCCAAGCAGCAGCGAACCACTACCGTTTTTCAAACTACTGCTGCTTTTGGAAGTAGCTGGTTTCGGAGTTGCTTGCACACTTGACTTTCGTCAAACATCTTGGCACCTTGCTGTCACCGAATTGATCCAGGCTATCCAACTACCCACGCCATTACTCGTCTTTGTCATTCTGAAAATGTTCGTACCAGCTGGTCTTCCTTGGGTAGGGTGCTCGAAGCAAGCTCTTTTCAGGCAACATTCCTACTGAGACGAGGTTCAGAGGGGCTGCAGAGACTTGAGACCGATGACAAAATTCCCCACCGCGTAACAGCTTGTTTGGGCAGCTTTGATATCTTGAGGTCTTGAAGTACGCCACGAGTTCGAGGCTAGCGCCCGAATATTCCAGGATTTTGTGTTTATTATTTTCTTTTGGCCACAGAACTAAGAAAACTGGGCAAGGTGAGATGGCAAACAAACTCAGGATCAAGAAACCATTGATAATAAATGGAAAAACAAATAAAAAAACGTTTCATCATGGACGGTTTTTTTAATAATTCCATTTTATCCTTATTTGTGGTTTTCGATTGAGCCTGTTTTTTAGGGAGTTTATTTCTTTCAGGGAAATGTCTCCGCTATTGACATTGGTTTTTAGTTATTTATTCAGAGAACTCGAAACTTGAATCAACCAATCACTTGCTTTGGGTTCCCGGCCATCTTCAGAGCAAGCCTTACTTCTTGCAAAGGAGCGTTTCTGTCAGTGGCCACGTTAGAAAGTCTAGCAGTATATCGGTGTCAAAATGCACGGTAATATTTGCCTGTTCTATCAGAGTGCAATTGATTTAGGTACACTCTCTGTGCCCTCTTTTTGTGCTAACACACACGGTCCAAAAAGCACCAAGCGCACGGCTTTGCCGCTTTGCTCTCTCTGATTCAGGACCCAGTGTGCTTCTGGTATGTCATAACCAGTCAACAAATCTATCCCTTTATTTTGCTGCCCTATGACCCTGATCCCGCTCAGATGCTGTTTTTGACTTAAACTTGGCCGCTCTGAATTAGCTTTCTCATCGATAGATCTTCGATGCTGAACTCTTCTAGACTGTCTGCTCCATCACTGTCCACCAAGAAGGCGAGACATGAGGGCAGTCTGGTTGGTTGAATGACTTGAGTGCCAGCTGCTGTGCTCACTGTCGTTGAAGACCAGTCCTCACTTACTTAAAAGCTCCGTGCGAATTCTTCCTTCACCAAAGTGGCATCCGAGCTATTGTCGTAAAAAAAAATACGCTCTTGTCACCCCAACTGTGGTTTTTGCAATGCCTGCTAATTTTCCCGGGCTGATGGATTTATTAAAAACATGAGGCACTGAACAAACCACACTTGGTTTTAATAAATGACGGCTCCTTCCGTGGCACCCTGAACGGCAGCGAGTTGTATTCACTTGACAGCTCTGCTGGATTGGAATGGTTGAGGTAAATAGAACACGCATCGAAGCTCTTAAATGCTTCTCAGCTTTTGTGGACACTTGTATTACCGGAAAGGGCGCACTCTGCTGGGGGATGTAGCACTAAGTGCTCCTTAAGTACCTGCGATTCCAGACCTCCAAGGGATACAGTGTACGCTTTTGCCGATGTGTGACTCCCACTGGAATAACTAATCCCGCTTTGTGATGGTCTTGTAGCCTGAGACAGTCCGTTGTTATCGCACACAAGTTTTCGGAAAGAATTATTTCTTATTCGGGCACAAAAGTCCACAAAGAGAGTCAATTGCTCGCACTAAGTTTCTATTTTAAACTCACTGATAGTCTCGGCTTCCCCGGGCCACTTATTCTGTAGTTACTTGGGTAAGCCGAGCAATATGGCCTGCAGTAAGTGGAATGCTTTGAAATTCCAACGACAGTCCAGGTGGTCTGGGGTGATGCTGAGTTTTATTTCTCAACCACCACTTTGACCAAGAAACTAGACACACCTTTGGGATGTTTCACGTTTGATAATGCTCCGATCAAGTTTTGGGTGACTTCAAAAGTTTGTCCAGATAGGTCCTTTGGAGCTGCCCGTGCTCCGGTATAGCCCTTGTCAGGATCCAGCGTGAAGCACCCGTCGACAATCCTTCTTGCTCTTCCGCGGCACCAATGGAGCAGATACGTGAATCTCAGCCCCGAATCGGATACTTTTCTTTCCACTAGGTTTTTCGTATTGTTTGATGAACTTGCGCTACCGGTCAGACCTCCCATTGAACGAAGACAATCCCAGTTTGGGTAGCTCAGTCGCGTGATTTTTGTGTGCACAACTCATTTCTGACGGAAACATAAGGATTTTAGGCCGGCCAGTTTTGTACCCTGCGGCTTCCAAGATCAGACACGGTTCCCACTTTCGAGTTTGCTCATTTAGGGCCAACTCATCTTCTTCCTTAGCTGCTGCAGGCAGATTTTCCAGCTCTACCATTCTCAGTCCGCAAATGTCGTCAAGTTTGAATTCTATGGTATTTACTGAAATGCACAAAGTTCCACAGGAAGTGTTATTAGGCCAAGCACTATCCAATAAATCGGTATCAGCCAAGATGTTTCCAGGGGCTTGTCAATTTACCTGTTGTTGAAAGTCGACTTGCTTTTGTCTTCTCCTTGCTCTTTAGATTCTTTTGGTTTTGAAGATTTTGAGTTGACTACTGTAAAGTCATTCCGGCTGCAAGAGCCGTGCAGCCAAACTAATCAACCATAAAGGTAGAACAAGATTGGTCCCCATATTTGCGGCAATAGAATAACGAACTATACTGAAACAAATTATATAAAAACCTCGACTGCCAGACCATTGCGAACTGGAGTTCAGCAAAATTTGCTGCCAGAGGCGACCGTCGCGGCAGTCAGAGATCAAGTAAAAACATGCAATTACAAGTGAACAATATGTAAGTGATTGTTCATAAGTAGTCGTTGATATGTTCTGTAGCCGTGGGAGGGTCAACAAGAGTAAACCGCATGGTCTTAACAGTGCAGGAGAATGGCAATAACTGAGGAAATTCTAGAATTGTACGTGCGTAAACAAGAGTCCATTAGAGCTAAGGAACTCTTGAGAGGAAGGCAGCGACTTGCAACCGGACAGGTCACCGGTCAGAGGTGGAACCTTACTCCCAGGATTCAGATTCCACTTTTTTCTGTTTAGCGCGTCACAGAGGTCGGGGAATGTAAATGAAATATCGAAAATTATGAAGGGTCCGTCGGGTGAAACCCTAGTCGGTCTGTTTGCTTTTTCCCCTGGGCGAGGCAACAGAGGGTGCTGTTCGATGCAGCAATTAATCAGCTCTTGAAAACGCCCTGGGCTCAAGCTGAAACACAAAGCTTTTGGAGCGATGAGGATATTTCATCAGTGTCTCAGCAGCTAACAAAAGCGAGCACGGTGGTGTACTAGCTAAGCAAAATAGTCACTTCAAGGGACTCTGGGCTCATGATAAACATTTACATTGCTCAGGCATGACCCCACCTAGAATACGTAGTCCGGACCTGGGGTCCCCAGTTGCTTATAGAAACTCACAAGCCTAAGAGGGTTCAAAGGAGGCTCACAAGGAAGATGTCCGGTTTCTTCTCACTGAGGAACAGAAGCCCAAGGATAGACCTCATAGAAACATTGAATGAGGTGGAAAGATTTCCCAGAAAGAACAAGCAATTCTTTGTTTTTGACGGAAATTTCACCCTCCGTGGGCAAAAGCTAAAGCCCGTTGAGCAAAGGGCCAACGAGAATATCAGATTCCAGCTATTTTTAACAGGATATAAAATGACTGAGACAAACGTTTTGCAAATACGACTCCAGAAGATACTGTACCATTTTTAAGAAGTTTGACTTGGTTTAAAATGATGATAATTATAATAATGGTTTATTTTGGAGCCGCCCGAGGCATGTCGGGTGCATGATCAACTGTTTACAAGTGACGGAATAAACAGAAAAAACCCTCGAAAATGTAGAAATTTACATGAGAGGAGTTGGAAAAAAGAGGCTTAGTTTGGGGAGTAACTTGGGATGAAGGTATGGCAAAAGTATGCTCACCAAAGAAAATGCACTGAGTTTAGATCGACCCGTGGAAGGATTTAAATGGACTCCCGGTGAGTTTGGAAAGTCAAGGTCAGGTAGGGGATCTGGCTGGTCGGTATAGGGACATCTGAAAGCTGGCTGATATACATGAGAAAGGCTAGAAATCAGCGTAAGAAACTGTGTTAGTGGGAGGCGATAGAGAAAAAGTGAGATTCACTGCAAAGGATTAGGTAGCAACGAAGCATTGATACTCTTCAATAGATGGTCAGCGAACAGGGCACAAAACTCATTGTAAAACAGGGATCGAGCTAAGTAAGACGTAAAAGATGAATCAGGTAAAAAATAGTTCATAGGAATGGGAAACCGTACATGTGGATTATAGATGTAGAAGGAATGGATGCATGTCGTGGCGGTCAGCGGGTTGATAGCAAGAGAGATGGCCTGTGAGGAACTGCAGATACAGAGCGAATGCATATATACATGTGTGCGCTTGTTGTACCGACCACAACGCTCAAGTCCTGATCCGGGTGAAGCCTGACCAATGACTCAATTATCGATTCATCGACTAATAAGCTTCACTCGTTCTGGATAGCACCTTGGAGCCTCAAAGCGACGCTTATCCTAAATCGATGCAGAACCCAAGTCAAGAATGCGATTGCTCCGAAAATTTCACGGTACCATGAGCGAGTAAAAATATAAGTACAAACACGATCATACTTTTGACAGTGAGCCTCAGTCACTATCCAGCCAAAAAGGTAGTCAAAAATGCAACAAAATTCTGTATAAAGGCAAACAGTTGGCCAAAAAGAGTAAATAATATATACCTGTCCTGAAGTCCAAACGAATAGAACAAGTTCCCCACACCTAATCAGGCCCAAAAAACACTTTTCTGAGCGTGGAGGCTAAAAATCAGCGTTAACAAGCTGAACGTCTACGGTTAGTCGACGTGAGCAAGAAAGTGAAGCCGAGGAGTAATAAAACAAACCTTGGTTTTTAATCAGTGCATCTCACTACCTTACCATTTGTCCGCAAATTAATCTCATTAAGAAAGCACGACCATTAGGGAAAAAAGTAAGTACACCAAGAGTAGAATAATTGTCGACCACAAAACAGTGTGAGCATGAGTTAGGTTAGGGAAGGCAGTCCAAAATTGGTCATAGATTATAGGAATGTGAGCAGAAGAGGAATTTTTCAGTCAACATGGACATTACACTTGTTTGTATATATGTATATATATACATATAAGAGAAGCCGGATCAATAACAATGGAGTCCTAGAGAGAAATTATCAGTTATTAGGAGGGGCAGGTTAGGTTAGGTCGAATGTTAGTAGAATTAACTTTGGAATATCGTGGTTAATTATCTTCATGACGGGTAAACTTGGTGGATCAACAGAGAGAGTGAAAAATGCGGAAGCACATAGGAGACGATGACTGAGGAGCAGTTCGAAAGAGGGGAGATGAAGGAAAGTATCGAGAAGAACAGGTGAGAATAGATCTATTAGCCCGATTGATGCAGGCGAGACATGTAGTGTCGGTCAAGAATAAGAGAAGCATCAATAAATGGGCTTAAATTATTCAGCAGGAAGATGGTGGCAATGGAGATGGCTAAGCAGCGCAGAGCGATTGTGCATATAAGGTGGAGAAAGTTACCTGGGCGGTGAAACTCTCCGTGGTGCAAGATGCAGCAGCTGTGACGGCAAACAGCGTGGGAGAGAGAGGAGAAAAAGGGGTACAAGAGGGTAATAGCAGATCAGGCGGACTGAAGCCGTGAATGAGAACCATGACAAAACAGTGATTTTACATTGGGTTGCATCTGAAATAGCAGAACGGTCCAAAAGGCACGCATAAAATGCCTGTGGCGAACAGTAGACGAAACAGGAGATGGGAGCACGGGACGAAAAAGACAGGTGAGACATAGTTAGTAGGATCATCCTTTTGCAGGTGGAACACGAAAAAGGCAGAGAGGAAAGAAGCACAGGGACAGGTAAACCGGTGGACGAACATAACGCTTTTCCCGGACTGCCCTCGAGATAGGTAATAGCAATCAGGGGGAACTTCCCTACCGACTCCTTCTTTCTCTTTCGTTTTTCAGTGATCCCTCACCGTAGCCTGATTGAAGCTTTTTGGTGGCCCTACATTTCTCTCATTTACGAGTTAGCTGGCATCAGGCTGAATGGGTTTGCAAAACGAGTGAACTTGATGTAGGCCGAAGCTCTATTCCACCGAACGGTTGCTGCGGCTTCTACGGCTGCTGCCGCTTCCTAAAGCTACCTCGGCAAAAGTTTCGAGGTCTAAAGTTCCACTCACGAGCAAAAATTGTTCGTTCATCAAGGAGGAGGGCCGAGGTTATAAAACGACAAAAAAAATAACAAGTAAAACGGGAACAACCGCTAGTTTGTCGTGTGTTGGAGATAGAGGGGAAAGTTTTGGAGTTGTTTACGTGCTTGACTGCAGGACCACTTTTTGGCTTAACAAATGTTTCGATATTTACTGTGTGTGAATACGTTCTACCTTGACTAGGGAGTGTGAAGCCTTCGCGGCGGGCTACCTATCACCACAAATACTGGTTGAGGTCGCTATGAAAACGGCTGGGAACGACAAAACATTCACTCGTGTACTGACCGTGGGAAAGGAGCGGCCTTGCTTCTCAGTCATCCACCCTTGTTGCTAATAGAGGAGTCAAAGTAAAAAAGTCACTGCCTGCAAAGGAGACTAGGAGATAAGAAATAATGGCAGGAAATGCAGGAGCGGTCTTCCGGAGCCACTTGATATGCATGGAAACTGTAAAGGGTTTTTGAATGAATTTTTGTTCAGCCTCTCTTTGCTTCCAGAGAAAATGATATTGATAGCAACAATATTTTTTCAGTATTAGATCTACCAGAAATGGTATTCAGGAGGTGCACTGGTCTTTGCACAACTCGAGCTCGACGGGCGCTTTTCACCGGGGTTCTCGGGTTCGTTGTATCCGTGCCTGCAACTACTGTAGACTCAGGTGCGGATACGAAAATGGGCGCAAATCCGTTTGGGACGAATCCATTGGAGTGTCCACTTCCATAAACGCAGGTTTTAGTTCGTCCGCGGTAGCTGCTTCTCGGTAACCCCTAATGTTTGCGATGAAGCGCTCTTTTTCCCGTTCCAGAACCTGACACTTGTCTGCATAAGGAGCCTGAAGCTGGTGCTGTGTACTCTCCGTTCCCGGGAGGATGTGGACAAATCCTCAGATATATGCACTGGCATTTTCGGTTCTCTAGTCATTTCTGCATGCAGGTCACGCAAGCGGCGGATTATGCGTTGGTGGTACTTCAAATAATTTAAACACCGTAAACACAGTAGTGCAACCAATCCTCCCAACAACACATGGGAATAAACAAGCGATGATTTATTCGGCTTTAAATGTCCTCCAGCCCTTACCATACTGCGAAAGCCCTACAAGAGAGAAAGGAAAGTTTCTCGCTGCACCGAACTTGCTTGAGCTCTTGAAGGTGTTTTTGGTTGTCCGTTAAAAGGCTTAGTGGTGCCCTTAGTGACCCAATGGCGCACTGAAGCTCTTTTGTTTTCTTTTTATTATGCTCATTGAGGAAGAGAATGAACTCGAAGTTTGGTTCTCCTGCCAATGATACGGTGGTATTGCACCCAAATGAGGCTGCCCGTCATTCTAAAAACTCTTGCTGATTTTCCAAATGAGTTCTCGCTTAGACTATAACAATTGCCCACTTCGAAAAACTGTCACTAGATGTCGATGAATAAGCGAACCCCCTAGAAGAAGGAAGATGGCCTACTGAATTGACCTGCTTACGGAAAAAGTCGAGTCCGATGTAGTAAGCATGCCAATAGTACCTCTTGTAGTTCTGTGTGCTTTAGATAGCTGTCATCTTAGACAACTACTAGCCCTCATTTATTTTCCGCTATATGAAGTTCTCAGTCACCAGGTTAACTGAGGCCGGTATACCGGGGTGTGACCGATCGTGAAGATTCCAAAACAGTCCCTCCCTGAGGGCTAATGGAACCAGTGGTTTTGTGCTACACGTGGCACATAATCGTACCCTCCGATGGATTGAGTGGCACGGATTCACTTCTAAGGAAGCTGTTGTATCTTCTGGGCAGTATGCTTGGCATCTAGAAATCTTACACCAGGCACTTGCCCGAGCATTCCCCAATGATCCTCTCTGGAATCCAATCTGAGACAGTGGCATTAGGAAGAGTACAAAGGTATTTTGCTAAGTAAACACTCAGTTGGTCCACATCTTAGGCCAAGCCAGTACATGGATCTCGACCCATTCTGGCTCTTCCACTTGGGACCAAACTTGGTACTTTTTCGCATACATTGCCCCACCACTGGTCGTTTTCACACACCTTACTATGCCTATCTTGTGAAACCCTCTTGCCCTCCTCGGCAAAGCTCCCTCACCACCTATTCCACCACGGCCAAATCGACCCTACGGTCACACTATTTTCTTCCCGCCCATTCTAGGTTCTGCAATAAGTAAGCATTCATCCGAGCATTTCAGACCAACTCTTAATATCTGCCGGTACTCATTTCGTATCTTCAAGCAACCAGGGCACTTCAGTTACCCCGTGTGTGCATATCTGAAGGTGTGGTATACGTGAAAGCCTCGATTTCTGTGTCCGGCCAACTTCCTCCAAAACCTTTCACGCACACACCGCAGACACAATCAAGGACGAACAATCTCAAAACTTTGATCGAACTCTCAAAGGTTGATTAGCCTATTTTATTCCCGTGCGGTGTAAACAGATCTTAAGTACCACTGGTTTTCCAAACTCTGCTTCTTCTTTCGTATATCTAGAAATCTTTATGTCTAGTCTCATATAGCTTTTGTTTGCCCCCGCTAACCACCTATCCACAGACGGGAAGCACCCAGACCGCGTTTTTTCTCCGGGTTTTTCCTTCCAATTCCTCCGCTCACACTTATCCTACTCTCAAGGCTGACCCATTGCCTTGACACAGTAATGGCCGCTTCCATGATAAACTCAAGCGGATAAAGCTGCTGTATGATACTCTAACAACAGAGGTCCCTGGTGGTTCCACTCTTCAAGACCCCTTGCGATCTGGCCAACAGGTCATGAACCATACCCCTTCATTGTTGGCACTACACCCCTCACGCATTATCATCAATGACCATAAGTGCAAGTTCCAACGGTGCCCGGCAAGGCCAAGTTCACCTCTTCGGCTGGCGCGTACCGGGTTTGCAGGGCATATACAGCGGTGCGTGGGCTCAAATATGATGGCAGGCCACACCTCCTGTGTTCTCTTCTTGAAGAGTTTTTCGGGTTGAGAGTCCAGCACACAGTCAGTCTTATCCACCAGCGGGATTTGCGGACTTCACTATCTCACCATCGTTACTCTACAGCATCCATTCAGGCCGTTTGCTTATCACATGCCTACACCTTCTCTGTTCAGCCATGGTGGAATCACCTGACAATTTACTCCGTGCACTGGTCTCTCCCCTTTGTCGTCTTGCTGCCCCTGTGTGCACATCCACTCATTATGTCCTCACCTTTACCGTTCTTCATCTTACTATCTCTGGCTGCTTGGAGCCACTATCGCCTCCTTCACTTGCTCCTGCCCATGTCCGGATACACTTATTCCTCCCTGCCCAGGCTACCCTCATTTGCTTCACATCTCTTGGCTGCAGCTGCCACGTTTTGCCCATGCAGCTCGGTGACCGCTCCGTTATATCTTCACAGTCCACCCCCCTTCCGCGGCATGTCCCTCATGGTCTTCGCCTCTGAAGTCCCGTGCCGAACCTACCAGCCCTGTGAGTACCACGTCCATCCCCATATTAAAACACATTATTCCCACCTTCTTATCCTTCCCGGTAGCACCAGCTATCGACTTGCATCTAATTACTATTAATAATAATAACGGCGTATGTCACGACTAGGATCAAGACACAGGCACAAGGCGAAATAGCGAAGTACAGTTTTACAGCAGTATGAAATATTCACAAATTTCGAAGGTCGGGTTTGTACATCTCAGTAACAGTGAGATGGGACTGGACAATGTTTAGATTAACTAAAGTGGGAATGGTAATGCGGGAAGTGCAAAGCAGTTTTGGTTTCAGGGGCAGTGTGTTATGGAGAGTTTGCCAAACTCAAGGCTTTCGGTTAAAGCGGTAATTAAGTGTAGGGAAGATGTAGTACATACAAGAATGGTTTTCCCAGTGGTTATTCGGGAGATCAAAGATAACTCGGGAGGTATAGAAAGAAATGCATGAAGGCGCCGGAAGGATCGATGTCGAAGGACTGAGGGGAGTTATCCACAAATGAGTTTCCGGACACGGTGGAGTTTAACGCCAACCTCAAGCCATCAACCAGCAATGCCAGCAGCGTATTGAGTGGCCTTTCTCTGATGTCATTTGGACGAGTCCTTAACATGGTGGATAGCAGTATGGGAACCTAAAGAAGGAGTGAGCCTGTGGGGTCAGATAGGTTTTTTGGTGGACTTCTTTAAGTAATTCCAAGGCAATGATGGAACGAATTTGCATTTAAAATTAGGCATGGAAATAAATAATTCACGAGGTATGCTTTGTGCTGTCCGAGCAGCTGGTTTCGAAAATAAATCACTGAGAAGGCTGTCAGCTGGAACGAAAAGATGAAGCAGATGCGTCAACGTTAGGATGAAGTGATGGAACGTGGGTAAGCAAGTCCTATAGCAGAGATTTTCAGACAATCGGACCCGAGGCGATAACAGATATTGTTGGATGCAAGGATATACGTTCCTGTTTATACAACAGAAGAATATAGAGAGGTTTCGGCCAAAAAGCGAGTGGCCGGTACGTCCTTTCATACAGATAATTTTTGCCATTGAGGACGGTTCACAAACCAGCGCACGAGCAAGGGGGCTCACCAGGCGCGACTGGCCGTTCATGGGTAGCCGGCAACAATGGACTAAGATCGCAATGGTTAACAAAGTGGGAAAAGAAGGTTGAAATGCAAACGGCGCTGGTAAGGTTTGGGGATTACAACGACCGATAAGAAGAAGTAATGGAAGTAATCTCAAGGCCGGTGCTTGATGTCCTTTGTTGCCGGGAATCCCCCTTGCCGTCCGGTGAAACTGTCATGGCGGCCTAAAACCCGGTTAGTACTATTTTAATCGCAGTGGCTTGTGGTGGAAGAGGCTTTGCGTAGCACCCGCCAGGTGAGTTCAAGTTTAAATGATGACTGCCCAGCATGGTAAGTAGTTCAGTCCGATCGGTCTGATTCATTCAGTACATGCGGTAATCCCAGCCTATTGGACCGATGGCCACCCAAGTAACCGGCATGACCTGAAAGGAGACCGAAGATGTGGCAGTCTGGAGGACGTTCTGTCTGGGAATTATGGTTAACTTATCAATAGAAATCTAGTGAATAAAAATTTAGGTGGGTATCAAAGTCCCACAATTTGTGGGGAGACTAGCAATCTGGAAGTAGTTTCAGCTTTGGGTTTCGACAGCAAATGAGCTAGGTCTATTATTACGGCGATTGTAATGCTTCATTTGAGCTCTCAGAGGAACATGCTGTACGGCGTGGACAGAACTTTGAGTTAAGGTGTTGATAGCTGAAGCTAGGAGGGAGTGTGTTGGCGAGAATAAGCCGTAACTTCGGCAGAATATAGACGGCTGCAAGCTGATAAATTCATGGTGTGGCGGAGCACTTTTATTTCGACTGTAGGCGGGTGAAAAAAAGTTAATGTGATTATAGGGAGATAGAGAAATAGATGAGTTTGCTCTAGACCATGGTGACAAAGTGGTCATAATTCGACAGTTGACCACAGCGTGCATTTGATGGCGAGCATCACGTTATAGGGTTATTTCGGTTTGTACCCTATGTAGATGTTTCTGATTTCAGATAAACGTTATGAGGGACTTAGCAGATCATGTACCTTTACAAGCAGTGGAATAAACGTGGGGTTGGTAGGGTCAGCTGATAGGTTCAGACATGGAATCATACAGAGCCTCGAGAGGACTGTGATGGATACTGTGGCTATAGCAGCACCTTGCTCATTCCATGAGTGGGCAGTATATGATCGTTTGGTTTAAGTCTGGTCGTCAGCAGCTAGAGTCAATAGTGGGAAGGTTAATATACTTGATGCGTGAGGTATAGATGTTTTACACCTCGTTGCAACTATATGTTTTGAGGGCGAAGCCTGGGGCTACCGCTTAGGAAGCTCGAGCCCATACTTCATTCGGGATAAATGACGTAGGCAGATGGAGACCTAGGTAGGTCGCAAACAGCTTATGAAGAGGTATCAAGGGGTTTGCTTTAGAGGTATTTAGCCTTCATACCATTCTTAGGCGTTAACAGGTGCCGGTCCTAATCGGCCCACTTATCAACAAGAAAGGCTTAGAACACAGCGGACTTCATATAAACAAGATGTGGGGAGCTTGTATGGACAGCGGAATTTGGCATCAACGAGCTGATCTGAGGCGGAACGAGGGGCCCAAGAGGGTTCAAACTGAGAGAGGCGAGGTCGGGTTATATGTGGATGGCTCATTCAGCAAGCCTGTCACCCAGCACAGGGTGAGGCTGAAGTACTGCGGACTTGGTGTAACAGCCGGTCGCGGAAAATCCCCCTTTATCCCTCGCGATTCAGTGTTTTTCCCAACATCACTCATTTCCATACACTATTGACTTGTCTTTACGAACTGGTTGTTTTTCTGGACCAATTGTTGTTTGTTCGCGCCCAGAGCGCTACTTTGGCACATCCTTGTTCAGGACCTGCGTGACGCACGTGCTGTCTGCTCACACGCTGCTATTCGGTTTCTCGTTGTTGAGTCCTTGTGATCGTATTATTGAGGTTTGTATATTGTTTATGTCATTGTTTATTTTAATAATCTAGTATCGTAGAATATCACGGATAATCGTCTTCTGATTTTGGGATCCGTTGCGAATTTGGCTACGCATTGCGCAAACGTTCGTAACAATACTCAATAGATCTATTTGGAACGAGGAAAAATCACGCAAAATGCCAAGAAAAGGAGCAAAAGCAGTCGAATCCGGACAGGAAGTAATACGGCAAGTCTCTGGGGAGGTTTTGGGTACATATGATTCTTTAGTTAATGCTAGATCGCCTAGTCTGGTCAGTGCTAGCTCATGTGTTATTGAAAACAATATTGATCGTAAGGATGTCGATTTATATAAGCTGAGAATACTAGAACTAGAGCAACAGTTACTTTCGGCTAGACTACAGGCGCAGGAAGCAGAGAGGTGTACACAGAAACAGCGAGAGCATGAGGCCAGTGACCTCGACACTTCCGATAGGTTAGGGTGCAATAAGGTAGGGAACCCCACGCCGGTCGCCGACTACAAACCACCATCGGTCGATCTGCCTAGAGTGGAGTTAACGGTTTTCGACGGGCGAGCTGAGCAATACTGCAAGTTTGCCAAACAGTTCGAGACGTTCGTTGAAAACAAGGTAACCGACCCTGGGCAAAGGCTTCTTTACCTTACTCACTACTGCCGAGGCCGAGCGCGAGAAGCTATCGACGGGTGCACCATGCTCGATCCAGAACAAGGCTACACAAGGGCAAGAAAGATTCTGAGGGACTTGTTTGGCCAACCTTTCAAAGTAGCCCGTAACCTAATAGAGGGCGTGATGGCAGAGGCAAAGAGAACCAAGGGCGACGTCTACACCATGGCCGACCTGGTGATCAAGATGCAGAACTGCTCAATAGCCCTCGACCATTTAGGTTACAGGGCTGACCTAGACGCCATGCACACTTTGGAAGGCATAGTCCGTCACCTCTCTCCCGAACTACAGGGTCGGTGGGCGGAAGAAGCTGAACGGATAAGCCGAAGCGACAGAGAAGCCAACTTCGAAGACCTGACTGAATACTTAGACAGGTAAACGAAGATAGCTGACAGCAGATTCGGCCGACTCATCCGGGACAGCAACCGAGCAAACAAGCCCGGTACTAGCCAAGTCCAAACCCCTGTACGGGAACATCCAAAGTACCAGCCTTGGACCAACACACACACGTCATTTCACGAGATGCTACGGCGAAACCAAATTGCAGATCCTGTGGTACTAGCCATGGCCTACCAGAATGCCCCAAGTTCGGCAATGCCACAATAGACGAACGGTGGGGAATGGCGAGGATGGCAGGAGCATGTTTCATCTGTCTCAACACCACGCACCGGGCAGCAGCCTGTAGAACAAGGAATCGATGTGGTTACGAGGGCTGCACGGGCAGACACCATCGGCTGCTGCATCAGGCGAGAATAACCATATCCGAGGCGAGTGCCAAGCCCAGCGTGATTTGCTCAACTTCACAATCTGCCAGTAAACCGGTACGTTTAGGCGTAGTGGCCGTGGGAGTAGTGACTCCGACTGGGATAGCCAAGGCGTTGGCTTTCGTTGATAGTGGATCCGACACCACTTTAGTGAAAGAGCGGTTTGCCGACAAACACCAACTGGCTAAAGGTGCGACGTCGTTAGCAGTGAGCACGGTGGGCGGAACACAGGTAATGACTGCCGGTAGATTAAGGCTGCAACTCATCTCTCTAGACACTAACGAGGAAATTGAACCAACGGAGGCATTCACGTTAGCGGATCTCCCCATGCGAGCACCAAGGTCGGTGAACGCAATCTTGACTCGGTGGCCCCACCTGCAGGATGTAACCGTTGTAGACTGGGAAGATGATGAGGTGGATCTCCTCATCGGATGCGACGTGCCAGAGGCGCATTGGGTGCTTGACCAAAGAGTGGGCGACCGCCAGGCACCTTATGCCGTACGCACGGCTCTGGGATGGATGTTATACGGTCCAGTAGGGGTACGCGGTTCCGTGAATTACTTATCCGCCGAAACGGACCGCATAGAGTATCATCTGCAACGGCTTTATGAAAAGGAGTTTCATGACATTGGGGACGAAAGACCGACGTTGTCTCAAGAGGATCACTTCGCTCTACAAACGGTGCGGCAAGGCTCTAGAGGCCTCAAAAAACAGTTCGAGGTTCCCCTCCCATGGCGCACACCGGTCGACCCGTGGACTGACAACAGAAATTATGTTCTCCAACGATTACTACGACTAAAAGAACGCTTCATTCGAGACCAGAATCTGTGGGAACGATACGCGGATTTGATGAAGCGAAACGAGGACCTCGGTTACGTTGAAAGGGTGCCTGTTAACACCGATAGCAAAAGGGGTATCTGGTATCTGCCTCACCATCCGGTTATCAACCCCAAGAAACCCAATAAACTGCGCGTGGTTTTCGACTGTGCGGCCAAGTTCCAGGGCAAGTCGTTAAACGATCGCCTACTACAGGGGCCTGACTGGACCACACCACTGATCGATGTTCTGTGCCGTTTCAGAGTGGGTAAAGTGGCTTTGTCTGCTGACATTAGGGAAATGTTCCATCAGGTGAAGATTCCGGTAGGAGAACGAGATGCTTTGCGTTTCCTGTGGTGGGAAGGGAGCGACCGGGACAACGCAGTGGTGAATTATAGAATGACCGTCCACCCCTTCGGAGCCATATCGTCACCATTTTGTGCCAACTACGCCCTCCGAGAATCAGCGAACAAACATGGCGATCTGGTACATCGGACGGTGGTAGAAAGCGTCAGCAGGAACTTCTACGTCGACGACTACCTTGGGTCATTCGATGATGTGGAATCAGCTCTAGAGCAGTTCAGGGGTCTGACGAGATTGCTGGAAGAGGGTGGCTTCCATCTAACTAAATGGATGTCGAACGCTTCGGAAGTGCTGAAGGTCATCCCGTATCACGAAAAGGCCGAAAGGGTGAGAGATTTGGACGGCTCTCCACTTCCTATCGAGCGCACTTTAGGAATACAATGGGACGCGGAAACGGACGATTTTGTTTTCGAACTGAACGTTCCCGAGCTGCCAATAACCCGTCGTGGCATACTATCTGCCGTCTCAAGTTTGTTCGACCCGCTCGGTTTCGTCTCACCATGGCTGCTACCCGGAAAGATCTTGCTGCAGCGGCTGTGCCGTAAGAAAGTTGATTGGGACCAGTCACTGGACCGAGGGGACCGGCTGGACTGGGAGGAATTTTTGAACACCTTGAAGAAATTAGGGGACATAAGAATACCACGATGTTTGACCCCTGGCCATACGACACGGACTGGAGAACTACATGCCTTTTCCGATGCATCCGAAGTCGGTTATGGAGCTGTGGTTTACGGACGATGGTGCGCAGGAGATGGACAATATACCACGAGGATCCTGTTCGCCAAAGCCCGCGTTGCTCCACTGAAGTCGGTCTCAATCCCACGCCTTGAACTCAGCGCAGCCGTGTTGGCAGTCAGGGTGGTGCAAGCTGTGAAGAGATGTTTCGATCTCTACATTTGGTCGGTGAGCTTCTGGACGGATTCAACGATAGTACTTTACTACATTAACAACGTACGGAGCCGGTTTAGTACTTTCGTTGCTAACCGGCTCACGATTATCCACGATGAATCGGCCACGCACCAGTGGAGTCATGTCAGGTCTGGCGATAATCCGGCCGACCTGTGCTCCCGAGGTGCGAACAACTTCAGGCAACTGGACACGTGGACGAGAGGGCCGAACTTCCTGCAATTGCCCAAACAGGACTGGCCCGTGTTCGAATTAAAACCCCTTACGGAATTGGAACTGGAGATCAAAGGCGTAGTGATAGCAACCAACGTCGTCGAAGCGTCGCCCATTTTATCGCGACTGGTCAGGTTTTCTTCCTGGATGAAGACGCTTCGTTCGCTAGTTTGGTTAACCAGGTTCAAGATAAGTTTACTAGTCATGAAAGGGCTACGGCCCTCAGGTCGGATACCGGTCGGCCCGATAGGTCCCGATGAGCTACAAGCGGCAGAGTACGATATTTTCAGAATGATACAACGCGAGGCTTTCGCCCAAGAACTCAAGAGGGCGGAAGAAGTGGGGCTGACCAATGAAGACATGCCATCTCCAAGAGGCGAGCTGAAGCGTTTAAACCCCAAAATCATCAACGGACTGCTGCGGGTGGATGGTAGGCTGACCAACGCCCACCTGAACTTCGACACAAAGTATCCTATACTGCTGCCAGCGAGACAACCCGTAGTAGAGCTAATGATTCAACACGTCCACGCCATTGAGGGACATGCCGGGGAAAGTCACGTGACGAGCGTCATCCGAAAGCGTCTTTGGTTGTTGAGAGGACGAGAGACTGTAAAACGCGTGATCCGACGGTGTGTGCAATGCAGGAGACGCAATGCCATAGCAGGCAAACAACTCATGGCCCCGCTACCAGAATGCAGGGTAACTACGGGCTGGTGGCCGTTCAGTGACACCGGGTTGGACTATTTCGGGCCCTTGTGGGTCAAGTGCGGGAAAAGATTAGAAAAGCGATACGGATGTATCATGACGTGCATGAAATCACGTGCGGTACACCTAGAAGTCGCACATTCGATGACGACCGATTCGTTTCTACGGGCCTTGCAAAGATTTATCAACCGAAGAGGCGTACCGGCCGATATATACTCAGATAATGGATCGAAATTTGTGGGCGCTCAACGGGAATTGCAGCGTTGGCACAAGAACATAAACAGGGACGAACTGCAGAACCGAACCGTGGCCTACGGCATACGCTGGCATTTCAACCCCCCACAGGCCAGTCACCGAGGCGGCATATGGGAACGCATGATCCGGTCCGCCAGACGGATATTGCTGTCAATCATGGAGCAGCAGCCGCCCGACGACGAGACGCTGAACACCGTCATGACTGAGGTGGAGCGAATCCTGAACAACCGCCCCCTGGTTCCAGTATTGAACGGCGACCCCACCCACCTGGCGCTCACCCCAAACGACTTATTGACGCTAAGGTCGAACGAGGGTTTCCAAGGGCCGGTAAACCTTCGTGGGAGCTACCTCCACGGGGGGAAGCAAGCGAATTATCTGGCCAAGGTCTTCTGGAGGCGATGGCTACGGGAGTACCTACCGGCTTTGCAGACTCGACAGAAGTGGCTGGCCAAAACAAGACCATTCAAAGTTGGGGACGTGGTTATGATCGCCGACGAACGCGCAAGTTTCAGCACTTGGTCTTTGGGAGTAGTTACGGAAACCATCAAAAGCACCGACGAAATGATAAGAACGGTGAAGGTGAAGACAGCTAACGGAGTGCTCATTCGTGACATACGCAGTATTAACCTACTCGAGAGCGAAGACGGAGGAGCTGATAACCCTGTGGCCTAGTAAACCTTTTTCACACCAGTAATCGAGGTGGATAAAGAAACACCATATATACCACACAATCTCCGTCAAACACGTTAAGGTGCTCGCGGTCCCTTCGTTGACATTACAGAAGGTTCTTTCCGATATGTGGTGATGAGTGCGATTCCATTATACATCCCGATACATACGCGCATGCACGACGCACTCTACATCCCGTAAACCCATCATACATGTGACAGTGTTCTTTGTTCGCCTTTTGTTGACGCTACCGAATGCCCCTTGCACATGTGGAAGTAGTGGAGCTGAGGTCACACATGCATGCTACATTTACTCGTTTTCTTGCCACGCGGTCTTTTGTTGACATTGCAGAAAGTCCTCCTTTGATGTGTAGTCATAACTGTGATTTCATTGTAACCCCGGCACACACACACACGCACGCACACACACACACACACACACTCAAGCGCGTACATCCAGGACCGGACGGCCCCTTATGAGGACAACGTCTATGTGACCATTCACGCCCGCCATCGGTCATTTGGTCTTGTGGAAGATGTAGACTAGCCTGACGTCTATGTAGCCAATGGGTTAGGTGCGACCAGTAGTAGAACGTCGACGACGAGCATTAGACGCGCGCACTGACAGCAGGGCCTAGGCAGGTAGGAAGAATCAGTACCTTTATACCGAACCTTTGACTTTGCTAAGGATCCAGGAGGATTTTGGTGGGCGGTGTAACAGCCGGTCGTGGAAAATCCCCCTTTTTTCCCTCGCGATTCAGTGTTTTTTCCCAACATCACTCATTTCCATACACTATTGACTTGTCTTTACGAACTGGTTGTTTTTCTGGACCAATTGTTGTTTGTTCGCGCCCAGAGCGCTATTTTGGCACATCCTTGCTCAGGACCTGCGTGACGCACGTGCTGTCTGCTCACACGCTGCTATTCGGTTTCTCGTTGTTGAGTCTTTGTGATCGTATTATTGAGGTTTGTATATTGTTTATGTCATTGTTTATTTTAATAATCTAGTATCGTAGAATTATCACGGATAATCGCCTTCTGATTTCGGGATCCGTTGCGAATTTGGCTACGCATTGCTCAAACGTTCGTAACAATACTCTCCCGCAAAACCTACTGTTGTGATCCAAGCTACAGCTAATTACCTACCGTATTTGTGGGGTTCAACCTGTGCACACCACACAGCAAAATTTCTTCTATCTCACTATTCCTCATCGTCCCAAGTCTCCTAATCCCAATTGTATATATAGCGGGTCATATAGCTTACAGCCTGTACCACATTGCCGCATAGGTCTCATCTAGACCTTTGCGCACATAGCACCCAGGCCCACTCCTGGTCTGCTCAGAAGTTCGGCTTGTCTCTGTCTAGTTTACCGATTTCCTGCTACCTTTTTACCTCCGTCATATATTCCTACTTATCATGCCATCCCGGTCCCTAACCAGTACTCGAAAAATCCGTATCGCTAAAGCTGGCAAATCCAAACACACCCAACCCCTCCCAAAAACCAGGCCCTCTGTAACGTCGAAGGTGAAGCTTTTAATGGTCCTAATGGCCTTAGGCAGAGTTTCGTCGAACTTAGCAACAAGGTCGAGCTGATTGGTGAAATCCTTTCAAAGGTTTCACCCCTGGCTACTCTCCTTGACCCTGTAGCCGCTACATCGCCCAAGAGCTTGGTTTCGGTGGGACACCTCCTCAACTCCGTGTCTACTGAAATATACCACCGCATTGCCAACTCCAAGAACGCAGTGGTTTTTAATGTTCCAGACCGCTTACCACTTTCCTTGGCGAAACACAACATACTAAGTTCGTGCAATATGGCTCACTATAGATGCCATTGCAGGAGGCTACGTAAAAGTCCCAGCGACGTAGTTGCCCCCTGCTATTCCAATTCATGGACGACCTAACAGCTACAAAGTGCAGTAGCAACAAGTCGACAATTGCTGCCCTTTCGCCGTATAAGGACATCAAGATATTCTCTGATAAAACCCCCCTCCAACGGGAAATACTTCGCTCGCTGAGAAGTAACTCCACCTTGCCTATGCAGGCTGACCCCACTGTAACTGACATGAAGGTTACCCAATGCCTCTCTGTCAAGAAGTCAAAGGCGAGCCCAGCGCCTCACCCTGCCTGCCTGCAAACTGTCGACTTAGATATGTCTAACTCCCCACCCCAGGTTCCGCTTCCACACAAACGCCCTTTTTTACCATCTCCCTCAGCAGTAGCTCTCGCTCCCCGACCACAGGCCTCAAGCGGCACTCCACTTCAGTATTAAAGCCGCGCTGTCCCACCATAGTCTCAGAGCCAAGACAAGACCCTGGTTCAACCATCAGCCCCCGCCGTACTAATTCCAGTCCGTCCTCCGAGCAGTTGACAAGTGTTGTCCCCCGCCGCTCTCGCTCTAACGACTTTACCAACTACCCACCAGCTGCTAGCTCAGCCGCGACACTTCGTTTCTATCCACGTAAGTGCCGCTC
The DNA here is from genome assembly GCA_948099385.1 of Fasciola hepatica. Taxonomy (NCBI): domain Eukaryota; kingdom Metazoa; phylum Platyhelminthes; class Trematoda; order Plagiorchiida; family Fasciolidae; genus Fasciola; species Fasciola hepatica. The sequence continues at coordinate 1,851,978 of CANUEZ040000033.1, read as the reverse complement.
CAATCCCCCCATAAGCCTACCTGGTACTCCTACCAGGTCCGCGCTTGCCCAACTAATCACCCCACCCATTACCCCCAAATCTCAATCGGCTTCTGCCTATACCGTACTCTCGGATCCTCCAGGTAATAACCAACTGGGCCACCATCCGGATTCGTCTAATGCCATCGTCCCTTTGAGTAGGAGTGACCTGCAGGGCCTTGCCAGTTCCACTCACCCTTTCATTGCCTCGCACCCCCTTCCACTGTCTTTCCTTCTCTCTGATCGAATGGGTCACACCAATCCTCCATCTCCGTTGCTACCCTATATCCTTCCCTGCCCCCCAGACACCAACCCTCCATACTATAGCCCCAGCATGCCTCCGCTTTTCCCCCCTGCTCACCTGCACCAACCCCTTATCTAACCCTGAAGTACCACGTACATACCCTAACAGATACTCTAGGTTCGTACCTGTATCTCGCCTCCTCGCCCCGACCCCCCCCCACTTACCGGCTCTCCTGCCCCTCATGAGCCTCCAAACCTTTCCAAATTTCGCCACTCCCGTCCCGCCCCCCACCTCACACTACGTCCCAGTTACTCTCCCACATGCCTTCACCCCCATACCGACCTACCGGCCTCTAGACTGACTCTGCCCAACAGGTAGGTCACCTGCAGTCAAGATCTCGTTTTTTCCTGACCAGTGCCCTTTGCACCGGTGGCCATATTGCTAATCGCCCTATTGACCATATTGATAAACCTTCACAGGCTCATATCACTGATCGCTCCCCACTCGATGCCATGCCACTTAGCACCTTACACCACGCACTCCCCCCTGTCCACCCCGCTTCGATAGATAGTCTTAACCTCTCACTTTGCCATATGGTGCCCCCTCCCCCTGCACCTTGTGACACCCCTCCGGCCCACATCAGCGGTGTGCTGCACACCCACCGTATTGATCACCCACAGCGATCAGCTGCGCCTTATGCTAACTCTTCTCCTACTTTCCGTCCCCCACCCAACACCGCCTGCCCTCCCCCTTCTACTGACGCTCTATCTCACTGAGACCCAACTTCTATCGCCACAGCGATCCCAATAGTCTTGCACCTGGCATCCATGCTTTGCGC